>CM041791.1:6196650-7449889 GCA_023375725.1 Nephotettix cincticeps | reverse complement strand
TTTACCAGGAAATCATGAAGGAGTGGTAACCTCGGGCAATGAACCGATTTGGAAATGCGTTTGTACTTTAACTGGTTATCATAGCAGAACTGTTTTTGATGTATCTTGGTGTCACAATACTGAACTTATTGCAACAGCTTGTGCCGACGATGCTATTAGAGTTTTTAAAGAAACTGAAAATTCAGATCCGAATCAACCAACCTTTGAATTGCTGGAAACCATTCACTCTGCTCACTCTCAAGATGTGAATTCCGTTAGGTGGAATCCAGTGAAACATGGATTATTGGCGTCAGCAAGTGATGATGGTACTGTTAAACTGTGGCGTTATCTTGATTGACTTTTGAAATTTGGCCTAATTCTGGATGGAGATTTAAACTTACTGTTGGAAGAACATGCCTCAATAATAATCTTCCAAAATTGTCCATTCATATGGTTGAAATGCAAAGTGATTTCTTTTTCTTTTTGTATAATAAATCATTTTATAGTCATCACCTGTTATAATATGAGTGTAGTGATAAAGTGAGTTTACTAAAATGTTTTGATTCATTTAAACTCCCTTATTTCATGATTTTTGCTTCTTAATAATAATATAAGTGTCAACTTACCATGCATATTTGTTTTGCCAATTTGTGATATAAAGTGGGCCAAATATATTTGTAAATAAACTTATCTAATATAGTTTTCATTTGGATTTAAAAAAAAAATTATTATAACTTGTTGTATATGTATGTTTTAATATTTTTATTGAAAAATTGTTTAGGTCCGATTAAAGGTTTTTAAATATTTTTATTAACAAAATGATTTAGGTCCAGTCATTTGCTAACTACGGCCTTGAAAAAAAAACTAAATTTCTTGCATAATATTAGGTCTTTTTTTAATAAAAAAAATTTTAAATTAGTGATATGAATTTGTTTGGATTTAAGATAGCCCAATTTTATATTTAAAGTAAATACATCAATAAATAAAAACCTCTTTATCCCTTCATTTTTAGCTTAAATCTGGTTAAAAAAGTATTAAGGGTATTCATTTTTCTCTACACTTATTTATTTTACAACCAATATATTACAACTAATGAATTACAATCAGAAATATTATTTATTCAAAAGCTTTAGATGTTACTTAAGTTATTGTTTGATTTATTTGTGCATTTCTTGAAAACAAGGCTTTGGTCATATTGAAAGCCTTTTTTCTCTCTTCTGGAGGCACTTATCTGAAGCACATTGTACAAACTTTCTGTCAGCGTCTTTTATATTTCCCATGGCCAATGAAAATTTCAGTCTCCGTTGGTGGTGTACAGTTTGAGTGTTTGATGTCCCCATCAAGTCATTTTGATGCAGATAACAGACACATTGGCCTCACTCTACACTAATTCTCCCACTTCCCGATTACCTAGGAGGCTGAAATTTGGTATACTGGTTCTTTAGGCCTAAAATAGGAAAGTCTAATAGTTTTTGTGACGATTTTCCCATAAATCTCTACCCTATACGCCTTCAAAGTCCGTATGTTAATCTTATGGAGAAATAATTTTGTTTTGGATTCCAACATATGTATCTTACCTTTTAAGATAAAAACAACAGCTGTTTTTATTTGAACCAATTAACAAGCCAAAGAAGCAAGCATAAAATAGTAAATACTCAATGGTATCTAATTACCGTATAAATAAATATAATATTTCTCAGAGGGAAGTTTTGTGACTATGTTTTATGATTTAAAATCAAATGTTTATTATTATCTTATTTATTATTATGTTTATTTATTAACTGGCTGGGTGGTGTAGTGGTTATAATACCCGCCTTCAAAACTGAAGGTCGCCGGATCGAATCCCGCAAGGGTCGAATCTGGACCCAGTCGCCATTTGTCATTGGGCTACTAATTAATGATGCTTCCTAACAACAGGTCGACGTTAGGTAGTAACAAGACCGGGGTTTGGACCGTTCCCCATCAAAACGTTAAAAATGCCACTGGCGTAGAAATACACAAAATAAAATATAAAAAAATTATCGGTACGAAGTTCGCCGGGTAAGCTAGTATTAATATAAAGTAAAAATCTGAACAAACACAAACAGAATATCTGGTAAACATATATAGTGGGATGTGGGCAACAGGGGTATGAATGTGTTTCCAAAATTCAAATTTAAAAAAATAATAAATTTGTGAATTTAAAAAACATATCCCAGTTGCACCCAAACCACACTATTCGAGCCAAACTCATAGCTCGTTGAACAAAAATTAACCTTTTCACAGCACCTAGACTAAAAGTTAAGAGTGACAACAATGACCATTACATACTGCTACGATGAGAAAAACGTAGAGTTTTGCAACAAGCACTTGAAATGGACTAAACAGGTGAACAATGTGTGTAACAGGGTCTTCGCTAGTATTCACAGTCTAATGTGTTTTTTCTTCGTACCTCTCGGTAAGTGTTTAGGTGATGCTAGTAAAGACACTGGTTCTGACTCACTTCAACTAACTTACTGTGACCTGGTGGTGAATAACTTAACATGCTAAAACTATTCTATTGCATCTGGTTTTATTTTTATTGAGGCGCTGCGATTGTGTTTCTCGTAATACTTTTCTTTAATAAAATTAAGAGAGCTCCTAAAATTTCATACACTTCTTCTGCTACATTCTGTCCTCCAAACTAAAGTTCCTTTATATCTTTCAAACAATTTTCTTTTCATCGCACTTCTTTTTAATAAATCTTTGCCATGTCCGCATCTAGACTTTGGAATTCTCTGCCTGGAAAAAATTTAAAATGCAGTGGATCGTGCTCGGTTTGGGGCAGAAGTAAAATGTCTCCTGTTGCAGCAGGATGGGCTTGGATAGTGTGGTTTGTGTGCGGCTAGGATTTAGGCAACATGGGTTTGAATGGTGTTTCCAAAATTCACATTATTTATTTATTTTCATTATAAAAGTGGATCTTGCTTTATTCAAGTTATTGAGTACTGATACTCACACAATATTTGTTAAAACTAATGGAAAACAACTTATATATGGTGCTGTATGCTACTGAAATATGTTTCTGTGGCGTCCTGTATTTTTGTACAAAGATGATGATGTAGAGTAAATTGCACTGGAAACAACATTGTCAGTTAATTTTATCCACTTATTTAAACTATAGGTCGAATTATAATGAAACAACTGTCTGGAAGGTTAGTAGTTTTCTTCTACTATTATTTTTTAGGTAAAACTGCTGTGTGGAACATCTTGTAAGTCAGACAATTCTCTTCTTACTGGCCATAATTTTCGGCCTATAAATGACTAAAAAGTTGTAACAAAAAACCAAAACTAGTTAATTTTATGAGAAATAATACCTAGTTAATTTTATTTCAACAAAAAAAGTGATTTGACAGTTTTCTTTGAAAATAATGTTTTCTGTTACACAATTTATTTGATGAAACTTACAAGTATGACAGCGAGAGTGTGTGATAGACTGGCCAAACAAGTGATGACGACGAATGCACCACTCCTGCCACAAGTGGTGTCATTTCTTACCTCATTCGCTCCTCTGCACCTGGCTGAATCTTGGGATAATGTGGGTCTTCTGGTGGAACCGTTGAATCCTGACCCGATCAAGAAGGTTTTGCTCACTATTGACTTAACTGAAGATGTTATGAAGGAGGCCTTGACAACCAATACAAATATGATCATTTCATATCATCCTCCAATCTTCCAGGCGTTGAAGAGGATAACTGGGGCCAAGTGGAAGGTAAATATGCTATGGATGGGTACCTTTTCCATCAAAATTATATTTTTGGGCTAATAAAAATATGAATGATTTACTACTACACTTAAAACACTTAAATTAAATCATCCAATTCTTCATTTTATTCCTGAAACCCAGGTATTGTATCATTATACTGTAAGTTATTAGGATTGAATAAATTTTAGTCGTTTAACAAGATGTAGAGTAAAATGGTTGTATACGAATATATGAAGAATAATATAAATCACAACAGTTTGGTGGTCACAACTGGGGTTTTAACTAGGGGTATTTTGGGAGCTTTAGGTCTGAAGATGGATGCCTAAAGTCACACAGCCATCTCATTAGAAATTAGATTTCGTTATCATACCAAAGCTTTTATTTTCTAAGTATTTTACACCATGTATTTTTTTAATGAGTCCAACCCTGGTACAGACCAGGGTTGGACTACTAACTTTTAGGTAGGTTGGTTACTACCTAACTTTTTGTTAGGTAGATAAGTAATTAATAGCCCAATCAAAAATATTTACTCTTTTCATTGTCAACCCATACTATAAATATTCAAAATCAACGTACATTGTGAAACCAATGCTCGGATTGAACTATGTAACCTTAATTGACTCATTTAGCAGCTGTTTATTATTTCACATATTTTTAAGACAGTGGCAGGCTCTTTAACCTATACTTTGCCTGCCCACATGGACCTCAGATGTGTATCAGGCATAGACATAGAATTGGTGGTTGAGTCGACACAGAAATAGGACAGCACTGATAAAATTTATGTTAATTACTTTATGTTTGTTTTTTTTTATAAAAATTATTGGCATCTCCAGGATCCGAACCAAGATTCAGAGTTCATCTACTACCAATGGGACCCAGACTCACGAACAACACATTGTTTTTTTCTGATTGTTAAATATACAGGATTTATGTTTAGTTTTTTGTGTTTTTAAAGTATACTTTCACAAACTCTTTGTACTAGTAGAGTTTTTAAAGAAGAAACAATAATTAGGCCTTTGATTATCTTTATACTTCATACTTTTAACTAAAATGGCAACCTACCCAGGTAGGTATTTTAAGCCAAGTATGAATGTAGGATGATTGTGGCGGATCTTGTAGTCTTGTTACTGACTAAGGCTGACATGTTCCCTAGACAGGACTGTTAATTAATAGCCCAACAGCCAATGGCAGCTAATGGACCTACAGTTTAACGTGGAATCCGAACCACGGCCTCTGAATTACGAATTGGTCTAATTATGAGGATGGTCTTTGTGGATTAACAAAGTATTCAATAGTGTGGACGTTAATCCTCACAAGAGAACACTACATCCACCGATCATCGTTCACAACTATCCACAATTCGTGACCTCCAAGTAGCTGGATTACAGGACGTCGCCACCGTCCCAGTCAGTTTTATGGTAACTTTTTATTGTTGAAGCACATTGTAATCAAACACAATACAATGAGGACAACTGTTGTTGAGAAACTGGAAACATTCCCTTTATAATCCATGATCTAACCCATTTCACACGGGGAAGTAAATAATGTACAATTCATTTTGACATGGGTATGTCTTAGCTCTGGAGGGGTGTTGATGATTTTTAAGATGGAAAACATGTAACAGGTTTCTATGGAAACTACCAATCTTTTGTATTGATTAACCTATTTCCCACAGGGAAGTAAATACAAACATTTTATACCAACATTTATCTTTTTTCTTTGACAGGAGAGATTGGTCTCCAGCTGTTTAGAGCACAAGATTGCTGTTTTTTCTCCTCACACATGTTGGGATTCTGTTAAGGATGGACTTTCTGATTGGTTGTCTAGTCCTTTTGGTAAGCTCCTCCTTCTCTTTTGTATTTAATTTACAGAGTACCGTGGATTATGTTACTCATGTAATTAGGCTTAGAATAGATTAGTTAAACAGCTGTTGATAAACAGAATTCATCTGGGTTGTATTTAAGATAGCATACAATGATAACAGAGTTATATTCAGCTGCATAACTAGTGGCAGCGGTTAGTAGGATAAGGAATAATAGAAATCATCCTAATTTTCAACAATTAACTTACGATTTGGGGTTACTGAACTCACCGTAAAATTTTTTTGACGAGACTGGTAACCAACCGATATGTTATGTTCCTAACTGTTGGTATTAATAAGTGTGACAGAATACCAGCAATGTGTAATGAAATTCATAAAAACAGATTTACATATGTAGCTTATAAATGCGCGAGAAGGAGGATATTGCATGTAATTATTGTTTTTGGAAAATTAAGGTTTATTTTAGATACTGGGGAAATATTATTATATCATCTTCTTCAGGAGATGGTTCTTTATGGTATGTTATTCAAAAATTACTTTCTTATGATTGTAAAAATTTAAAATGTAATAATAATGTAGGTACATTTTTCATCTAGATTTTGCAGAGAAACAACCCATTCTCAAGGCATGTGGCCAATTGAGCAACTCCGATTTCAGTCATCAAGTAAATGTGTTTTCACACGATTTCATCAAACAGACTGACACCGAAGCCCTGAAGTGTGAACAGATCCTAAACCAGAATGGTTGTGAGATTCTAAGGTAAATTATGTATTGTTAAGCTTGTCTGAGAAAATATAAACTCTCAGTACTGTAGTTTGAAAGGTCATCATGGTCAGTTTAGATTGTATCTCAATGTCCTTTTATACCGATTTGGATAATAAACTGACAATTTTTTAGCACATACAAAAGTTATTTTCAGCCTTGGATGGAACTGAACAAAACTAACAAATAGGAAGGAGTAGGGGTGAGTTTTGACCTTGACTCGATTCTAGGAATGAGATGCGTAAAGTACAGTGCCACAACACACCGCTGCACACACTGCCGACATCACCCAAAATGTAAAATTGCAGAAAATAAACCTCCCCGGAGGTTCCTTCCTGAAAGATTAAGGCCCTTATTGATGATCAGTTTTAAATGTTAGTTGAAATTTAAAATTGAAAGCTCTGACCGCCTCGAGAAGTTCAGTTTTTTTCCGACATCAGTCCATTCAAAAAATTAATTTAACAACACAGTCTGAATAGCAGTCTGATCAGTTTTAATAAACAATTAAAACTGATTGTCTGTAGGGAGCTTTGGTGAACTTTAGCTTTAGGGACCCAGATGAAAGTTTCTTGCGGACTTTCAGATTGTTCCTGCTTTGCACACGGATATAAGAAAATAATGTTACTTACTATTGGAATGGTCCGTCGTAAATTATGGCCATAACTGAGTAAACAAGGAAAAATGTATTCATACAAGGTAAATTTTAGCCGTATCAGAATTAAAACAATCTTTATTGTAGCAAAGTACAACAAATAGCATATATTATAGCAACTAAGAAAACTAACTTTTACTTAAGAAAGAATTCCTCGGGAGAGAATACAAAGGTTTTCGAATAAGGAATTTCCTTAACTTTAATTTAAATGTTTTAATGTCGACAATAGTTTTAATCTCTTTTGGCAGGTGATTAAAATATTGTAGTCCTGCAAAAGAGGGTTTGTTTTCATAAAGTACGAATTAATGTTTAAACCTAGTTTACCCTGGTATTTGTATTTTACCATTCACAATTTTTTTTAGCAAAACAAAATCAGAAAAAACATTCAAGTTTCAAGCGATCTCACGAAAAGAGAGCCTCGGTGCATTGGAAAGTTCCCTTAACAACAGTAACTGTCTATACAACATCTACGAACGAGTACCGGTAGGTATTGTTATAATGATGTTCTCCAAGATTCCATATTAACCCATTGGCTATTGAAAAAATGTACACTTTTGAAGCATGCAAGTACTGAATGATAAGAGCATTTATCAGGGTTTAAGCTTAATACTCAATAAACACACAGGCAATGAATATTTACTCCCCATATATCTAGTCGATGACGGAAACCGCCCGTCATCCATAGTTACGCGCCGGCGATCCCGTGACGGGCAGTGCCCGTCTAACGTAGCCAATGGGTTGACACCCATGTGACAGCTGGGAAAGTATCAGTTTATTGGGTATGTTCAGTATTTCAACTGTCCTGTAAACAAATCTGTGTCTACTCCTAACCAGTAAAGAGCTGAATTACCTGGCTTTGAGCTTATTTATTTTATGGTATAGGTGCTGAAATAAATTTTTGAGTTTATGTATTTTTATTTTTATAATTGGGTTAAAAACTATAAGTATACTGTTTTTTTACTCAAAATAATTTTTTTATTGGTTTTATAGCGAAATAACAGACTGATGTATCCAACTTTGGCCCGCGGCGGTACTCACCTATTACGGATATATCCTTACACTCGTAATATAGAACCAAACTCAACATTGAAAAAATATAAAAATAAATAAAACACAACCACATGTAAAAATTACTTAAGTAGTGACAAAGCAGCTAGACAATTAGAGCTGGTGTCCGTTACAATTGTCGCAATTCTGTTTCACATGCATATGTTTGCTGCGCTAACTGCCACTGTTGCCAGCTCCCGACAGTAAAATAGCCAAATATAAAACAAAAAAATTGAGCTTTAAACGATTTATACGTCTAATAATTGACTCAGTTATTAAACCGAAAATTAAATATTGTTTGTTATTTTAGATGGATATTAGATTAGATTTAATTAGAAGAATTAATAAACGATTACATCCGTCCATAGCCCTTTAAGGGTTAATATACAATTCTTTTGGAAGGCACCTACAGACAGCCAGTTTTAACTGTCATTTCTATCTGACACATTTCACAATTTTATTATTGATTCTTTATTCTTGGCAGCAGTTTCATTGAATGAAATGAAAATGCTTTATAGTTTTTTTTAATACCAACAAAACTACTTTTAAAGTAGCATCAATATGATTTAGAGGTCTAATTTTATTTATTTTTATAGGCTCCTCTTCAAGACTGTGGCACAGGAAGATACGGAAAGCTTAAAAAACCTATTAAAATTTCTGAAGCTGTTGAAAAAATCAAAGCTTTAGTTAAGATGCCTCAAATCAGGATAGCATTAGAAAATGGAAAAACTGTGGGTAATGGAAAATTTTTATTGTCTTCATAATTTTCCGTTTTTGTAAGATTTGAACGTAATTTGATAGGAACGTTTGATTCCTGGTTAGACTTTGAAATGAGTGTAAGATGATTGTGGTGCGATTTTGTTGTCTTGTTACTGACATGTTCCTTGGACAGAATTGTTAATTAGTGTAGTGAATGTGCTTCACTACGCGGGGCGGGACCACACGCCCCATGGTGACGGCATCGCTGGTGCAGGCCGGGAAATATCGTCCTTGAACTATGTCAAAAATCCGGCCTTAGTGTGAGTTCAGTCTCGTACTGAGAACGTTGTTTTGTTCGCCGCGTTTTATGTGTGTTCTGCCCCAAAATTTTGGCATGCTTTGTTTCCATGGCGGCCACTTCGTGCTTTGATGATGCTTTTGTTTTTGCTTCTATATGGGGAATTAAAAATTCTTGTCTTCCAACACTACTTAATATTTTCACACTTATATTGTAATTATAGACAAAAGTTGTAAAATTGGCAATCGATTTTGTCCAGTCACACTGGACATCATCATGCCCAAACGGAGACTGACATCAGTCTCCATTTGGGATCTTGACACACATCACTTAGTGAAGGGGAAAACAGAATTAATTTTGTAACTAGAGTGTTCCAAGACGGTAAAAACCCAAACGGTGTGGGGAAACTTGACGAGGGAAACGACAGAGAGAATTTACAGAACATTGACGGATTGTCACTGTTAAGAAACGAAGTACTGCCGACAGTCTGGAGCCAAGATGCTGCTGAGTATCTCTTGATCATCGATCAATGAAAAGCATTATCAGTAGATGTTACCGTAGCAACCAAGAATCATGGAAACAACAGAGAGAATTTACAAAACAGTGACAGTGTCACATGTTGATGGCCTGAAGTACCCCCGCCGACTGTCTTGAGCGAAGATGCTCTTAGGTACCTTGTGATCATTGACCAATGAGAAGCATAATAAGATGTTAGAGCAGCAACCAAAAACCATATGTTTCTCTCTTTCGTACGTAGATTATTTTTTTGCATTGCAGTCCCTTGTCTTCACTTGAAACATGAGGCACAAATCATTAGAATAATTTTTAACTGTAAATGAGGAGCAAATATAGATAAAATACTAAACAGTAATTAATTAATATTACTGAATAATCTTTTACAATTTTTAATCTTTGACACGTCTAGATTCCGTAGTGGAGTCCGTTGCCGTAGTTGCTGGTTCTGGAGCATCCGTGTTACGAGGAGTGAAAGCTGATTTGTATGTCACTGGAGAAATGCTCCATCACGACTTGCTAGATGCCAACCATTCCGGGTAACTATCATGTCACTGTTCGGCCTGTTGGTCAACATTTCAGTTATCCTTACAAATAGAGAGCTTTATTTTTTACGCCACTTAATGTAAATATGAAACATTTATTTTTGAAAATGTCTTTTTATAGATACCTGATATACGAGGCATGTTTTTTAAGT
Source organism: Nephotettix cincticeps (assembly GCA_023375725.1). Taxonomy (NCBI): domain Eukaryota; kingdom Metazoa; phylum Arthropoda; class Insecta; order Hemiptera; family Cicadellidae; genus Nephotettix; species Nephotettix cincticeps. Next base: position 7,439,696 of record CM041791.1, on the reverse strand, counting down.
AAGTACCGTTTTGAGATTCTGCTGCCACAACGCTAGGGTCGTCGTTCGGCGCATGCACGCTGGTTATGTATATCTTTTGTCTACACGCTGACGCAATTACAGACTTGATTGTATACGTTGTTTACTGAGTGTTTAAGATGCCTCCAACAATCATGAGTCACGCCGATTGTAAAGTAAGGGCTGATATACGATTTCTTAGTGCTATGGGCGTAAAACCGATCGATATTCATCGTGAGATCTGTGAAGTTTATGGAGAAAACATTATAAGTGATGGAATGATAAGGAAATGGGTTAGAGCATTTAAAGATGGTTGCAAAAATGTGCATGATGAAAGTCAATGCACTGCCTGAACGGGTGGGTTTTTGTGCAAATCCGTCAACATTTTCGTAACCCAATGTGTATACAATTATCGGTAATGTTCTTGGTCAAAATTCAATACAAAACACTTTGAGAACATTTAGGAAAGTAGTCGATGATGAAATTGTAAAGCATCTGTTTTCTCTCAGTTTCTGCATCAAATCTTCGTTAACGACCGAAAGATGCCCACTCCGTTCTTCTTGCACATTTGTGCAGCCATCTTTACATGCTCTCACCCAATTCCTTACAATTCCATCACTCATAGTGTTTTGTCCGTAAACTTCACAGATGTAACGATGAATATTAATCGGTTTTACGCCCTTAGCACTAAGAAATCGTATAACAACCTGTACTTCACAATTGGCGGGACTCACGATTGTCAGAGGCATCTTACACACTCAGTAAACAAGGTATACAATGAAGAATCAGACGATAAGTGCAAGTGCGTCAGCGTGGACAAGAGATGTAGATAACCAGCGCACATGCGCAAAACACCGACTGTAGCGCTGCGGCGGCGTTATCACAAAATGGTACTTACTTATTTAACATGCCTTGTTTCATCTGCAGAACGGATTGAGAATAATTTATTATCAATCTTAATATAAATGATGAATAATTATTTGTCATTTACGCTATTTCATCCAAATTATATATAGGAGCAATGTAAAGGTATTAGGTCATTGTCAGCTATTGTAAGACATAATTTGGAATCTGTAGATTCTTGATTCTTAGAGACTGGTGTTGGTATTGATAATCGTAGAAAGTTGATAATGTTACAGTTATCAATCAATGGACCGACAAAAATAATTTTTGGCAGATTTTTTTATACGTAAATTGTATCTACCGTACTCAAAAGATTAATGACTCCAAACCTATCATAACAATTGGATTATGCAGTAGGATATTCTTGATAACATGGCCTTGATAATAGTTTCAAAATTAGAAGGGACTGACTGATAACTAAAAACACCAGATTAGTAGAAGAATGAAAAATTACTAAATAACATGTTGCTTTTTAATTTTATGAAATAATAGAGTTTATGTTACAGTGTAATAATTATAACAATCACTATGTACCAAAAATAAGTTATCTTTAAAATACAATAGAAGCAGATGAACGATTGTATCGTAAAATTAAACAGCGATGTTAAACAAAGCTGAACGTTGCAACACATATTTTACTTTACGATTAACCTACAAATTGTTCAGCCATAGCACAGTCTTCAACACAACATTCTTATACTTTTCAGCCATTTTAAATAAGCAATAATAATCCAAACCAGGTAACAGAAGTACTAAAAACTAACACAATAGACAAAACAAACATCAAATTTTTAGAAATCACTCAGTAGATACTAGATCGGGTGTTACGAGGGGTGAAAAAAAGCAGAGATGTCAGGTGTCATTGGGTATTTAGATTGCTCGCCACTCTGTAAAAGACTTGTGGGCGTTTTGTACTAAAAAACTTCATTATACACATATTCTCGCTATTTCGTAGCAAGCACGATAATCGAGAGTTTACTGTATTTAATTTTGAAGAAAACCAGTTGTTTCCACAAACTTATGATTCTCTTTTCCCTTCAATGTATTGAACCATGACACGGTTGTGTAAAATTAGTTATAAATATATATTCCATTAATTTATAAATTGATAGCAAACTTGATTTCAGATCAAGCGTTGTTCTGATAAACCATTCAGACTCGGAGAGAGGCTACCTGTCACAATTCGCTCCGTTGATGGAGCAACACTTTGGAGGCAGCTTGAGCGTCAATATTGCTCAGAGTGACAAGGACCCTATTAGAATTGTTTAGAGCGAGAGATGTGATTACGCTGTCTAGAATAAATTATTGATTCTCTCTGAGGTGTTGTATCATTACTAAAATACCTTGAAGATAGAGTCTAAGGCATTGTTACGTTATTTGGGATCCTAAACACTATAAATCACATAAAAGTTTCAATTTGAATCCATTTTTGAGAAAAACGCAGGGTTAGGGGTTATTATGAGTTTTTCCAAATGTCTTAAGGTATTTTTTAACATTTGATCTAAGATAAAGACAAGGCAGATAAATGGGCAATTCTCAAAACAATCCAACATGCCATCAAAAATTGTCTCATATTTAAAAGTCCTTACCAAATAAAAGTTTCTACATTACTTCCATTTTATAAAACAGAGTAAACAAGAAAAAAAATTATAGACCGCTCCCAAATGAAGTGAAAAAATAATAAACAAATTAGAAAGAAAAAGTGTTTTAATTAATTTAAGGACAAAAAACATGTGACAAAAATTCAAGGAGCATATCCGAAGTTGGGTAGTTGTTCACCGAGAACCACAGATCGTTGGATAGGGTTGCCATTGGCGATGACACCAAGACGAACCACACCACCGCTAGATCCATCTCTTTGCATAGCCAATGCGATGGCTAAAACATAAATATACTACAATTAGTCACATGACCAAGTTTTTATGACTACAACTATTTTAACCTATATTACTTACCGGTTCTATAGATTTCACCAAAAGTCGTTCAATTGACCTCAGTTAAATTAATGAACCTTAGACTAGAATCGGAGTACAAGCATTGATCAGCGATTTCGCCCGTTTATAAATAACTATTATTGAACTGAATTGTGATTGATCATTAAGTTTATAGAACTAAACTTAAATAAATTATAATCTGCACATAAAAACTTTGAAGAATTTGTAAACAATAATTATAATTATTGTTTTCAAGATATAATTTCATCCATAACTTCAAAAGTCCAATAAATATTGCGTCCGTGTTAGCTTGAATGAGCTTTGAGGGTAATTTCAAGTTTGGTGAAATCTGGTCTCAGTGTATGATTTGAATACAAAACATTTCACAAATGGTGTCATGTAGCTGTTACAATTATAAATATCGTGAACTGAACAAGTCCTACAATTGTTGATATCATAAACTAATTGGTCTTAATTCCGAGAAAATGAGAAATTTTACCATAAAATAAAACAATGCAAAATATTGTCAAAAAGAGCAAAGTGCAATGATTTGAAAAAAAAATCTGATCACAATATGACCCATATGTTGTGATTTTTTAAGTTGAGCTATTGTCATTGCAAAGTATTTTTTATCTACACTCCTGCTATACAGTCAGAAATATACACATAAACTTAAAGAAACTGTTTCAGGAGCTCTAGGTCCACTATATTAATATAATGGTTAATGGTAGTAAAATAAATTTATACCATTATAATGATCTATGTATATATATATTTAATTTTTTTAAATTTTACTAAATCTATACAAATTATTCTTTTCACAATATAGTTTAGAAAGTTGATTAATTTTACCATTTGTAACAAACTGCTTGATCTCATCGACTTTCATCCCCTCCTTGTAGTTTGAGTCAATGTACCCGTAGATGTAGGTGCTGCCCGAGCCGCCGATCGCACACTTTTGACGAACACACATCCCTCCGATAGGCACGACGTATACCTACATGAGAAAACCGGAATAGTAGACAATGCATAGAAATCCTATTTAAGTCAAACTACAGCTGTAAAGCTTACGTTTTATCTGAAGCATGAAGCAGACACCAATCCATTCCAGAGTAGCTGAGATTTAGACTGTGTATCTAAGTTCTAAGGTTGCATGTCCCTTAAGAGACAAGGATTAACCAAGATGTAAAAAAAAGCTGTTCATGGGTTCCCTGTGAAAATGACACGACCATGTTTGAAATCTAGTGAAGTAAATTGATTTCAAGATAATTATGAATTATCCTCGAGTGAATTTGAAGAGGAAATAAATCTACCAATATTTGGATCAACCTGATTATAGATTATGGCATTTTTATTTATTGAACACGAACAATTTTTTTTAGATACATGAATAGTTCTTATGAATAAATAAGTATTTTTATGAATGAAGTTATTTTGCTAATGAGGTTTATAAATATTTAGTTTTTTTATTAAAGGCTATTTACAATGAAAAAATTCTGTAAAGTACAAAATGATTCTATAAATAATCTGAAAGTTTCAAACCAAGTGATAAATAAGATAGTTGCAGCAGTTTACATTAAAGTCTACAAAAGGTCCAAAAAATAGGAATTTCCAATGAAGTAAGGAACTGGAATATTGGTATGCCAATGGATTAACTAACTTAAGTATTTCCACACGTACAGTGACTCTAGCCGCGTCTTCTTTCGATATCAATCAATAACATATTCTCCAAATGATGCTACCTACATTATTCGACAGTTTAAACAATTGAATACGTTTTACCGTGAAAACTGCCTATGCGTATAGCGGCTGTAGCTTTCTGACTCAGTCAGCTGATCTGTTGTGAACAGCAGATGTTCCTGTGTCTTTGTGTTGACTGTTGAGGTTAGGTCTATACTTCAGTGAAAAGGTTGTTTTGGTTATTGTCACACAAACAGAAACAGTTTTAGCAGTGTATTTGACAGTTTTATTTAGTGCTTAGTGTAAACTTGATCATAATTACAAACCCGGATGATCTTAATTTTGATCGCTTTATTAGTGCAGTTTTGAAATGTTCATTTTCAAGTAATGTAGGACTTGATAACTGCTTCACAATTTCAACAAGAGTGAAGAGGAAATTAGTGATCACGAGACTATTGACCATAATAGTATCGCTTTTGGGAATTTTTCCCTATTTTATACAGATTTTTACCCTTTTTACAGTATTTTTTATTTTTTCAACATGACAGTTACAACTGCCAAATTTATTATGTATAATAAGTCATAGTAACCCACACAACATTTATATGAAATAAAAAAATGAACCTAACACTTATAACAAGTTTAAAAATCAATCAAATGTTTAAAATTTAAACTTTTTTATTTTGGCTTCTAGTATAATACAAAAGATGTTTCAAAAAAGAACTTTGAAAAAACATTTTTTTATGCTATTCAGTGTTTTAAAAGTGAAGCCCATTTTTCATAATTAGCGTGCCAAGGGTTAGTATCAATACCTGTCCTCCCTTGCGTTTATCCCAACCAGCAACCAGTATCCCTGCAGTCAGCTGGTCCCTGTAGCTGTAACACAACTCACGGAACAGAGCGGCCACTGACTCGACCAAGGGTTCTTCTCCAGTCTCTGCCCTGTAATGACCATATTTTACTGAGTTTTTCTTAACAAACTATTTCCACCATTTATAAACTGAAATAAATATTAACCCTCTAATGACATACGGGTACATTCACGGATGGGTGTACCTCCAATAGTAGGCTGATATTAAATGAAAAGTGTCCTCAGGATTAAGAAAAAAATAAAAAAGGGGTTAATAGTGAATCAAATTGGTAATAAAATTAATACTATCATATAAAATAAATATTTTCTATCTCTCAAGTTGGTAAAAAAGTTGAAGCCCCCTAAATTTTTAAGTTCTCATGGTGTATAACTAAAAGTAAAGAAATTCATATGCAACATGTAAAGTGTTTGATTGTGTAAAATGCAGAAAACCCCACCAAGAATTTAAGTACTGCACTTGCACATAGCCTACCTGGTGTGCACACCCAATACTACAGCAGCAACAGTGACAGATTTGATGTATTTTCAAGTCAGAAACTTTCTCCACTACTTTACCAAATCAGCTGTGATGCCATTTTGAGAATCCTACATGCTGTTTTATCAAAAAAATCCTCCCCCACACACACCAGATCACTAACCATTCATTATATGTATAAAAAAAAGTATAAATACAGTAGAACTTGGATAATTCGAACCTCAAGGGACCAGAAAAAAATTCGAATTAGAAAAGATTATGCAAGTGGTTGAAATAAACAATCAAACATCATGTTTTAACATTGTATATTAAAAAAGTTAGGTTAATGAAGATATTATTGATTAAAAATCCTAATTTTTTTAAAATGTCAATAATGTGTTTGGAGGGATCCCGAAACTAGCTATTACAAACTTTTTCAAATCCCTTCTCTACCTCCTTGATCGCCACTATTTATTCTTGCAACGTCAGAGATTTGTAGGTTCGCTTTGACGAAGCCATCATACACACGACGTGTTAACATGAAAGCAGACGACGAATATCGGAACAAACCAATGATACACACTGATGTCAATGTTGTGATTTACTGATTTATGAGCAGTAGTGGACTAGTGAGTGGGGTGGGCGCGTTGATCTAGCTAAAAATAGTCTGAGGACAGGAAGCCCGAACGTCGTTTCCTGGAAAATCGCACACAATGACTTATTCACTTATACACACACTATAGATTTCCGCTGTAAAAACTTCGAATTATCCAAAATATTATTCGAAGTAACCAAAATATTTTAACATTGTTTTTATATAAAATTCTAGGGACCAAGACAAAACTTCGAAATAAAGAAGTTTTCGAATTACAGAAGTTTGAATTATCCAAGTTCCACTGTATAAAAAATAAATATAGTCTATTGTCTATATACTCTTGTCATCGTTACAAACGAACAAAAAAATAGATATTCATATTATATACCAAAACATACTAATGTGTTGATTCTCCTTTGGGCCATGATAAGAAACGACGTACCGCAACATTACTAATCCTCAATTAATTAATAACCTGTACCCCTAAAATGGTTAAACAACAAACAGAAAGAACTCATAAACACACATCCCATTCCCTGTACTATTGAGCTTATTCTGACAATGCTACCAGATATACAGGCTATGCCCCACAATGTAACATCAATAATTAATATGTGACGTACTGCGGTAGAAGCAGTCTCTAACTGACTGCATATTGTTTTTACTGCGATCTAACTTGCATTACTTACTGTTACTATTTTTTGAAATTTTGGACTGAGAGTTTCAAATCAATAAAACGAAAAATTTTAAACTATGAAAACCTAGTGTGAGAGAAGTTTGAACTAGCCTATTTAGGTTCTACTGTACTGAAATAACACCGTGGCGCAAAGGACAGTATACCAACCTGTAAAAGTCCATGTGGTAGGAGACGATGTCAGCAATGGCCTGAGTGTCAGCACTGGAGCCAGATCGACAACAGTAGATGTAGTCCGTCACTCGAGTCAGCTTGTCGGCAATACGAGTGCATACGTACGAGCTGTCACAATCGGATTGAAAAATAAACATAAACTAAAAATATTGTCAGTAGTAGTATTAAACATATTACACAAGAAAAAATACACACCTGCATACAAACTTATTGCAAAAGAGCTGCATGTCAGCAAAATTGTCTTTTTTTAGTTACAGGGGGGCCCTAACTCAGCCACCCAACCTCAAAATAAGATTTTGAACGATCCGGCTTCACTCATGTTATTTCTGTTAGCAATTCACAGTAAGCGAGACTTTTTACATGATACTTATAACACTAGAGTTTGGTGTTTTAGCCACATGGATACATTTACTATCCAACTAGGCCTATATGTAATTAAAATGTATTTATTTACTAATATAAAATTGGTATTCTAGGATGAAATTTGTTAAATAATTAAACAGATAAAAACTAAAAGGTAGACTACTGTACTTGTAATTTAATTCATAATAAATAAATAAGCTATACTGATATGAATATAGTCCCCAATTAATTAAACTTTTGACACCTTGTTTAACAAAAGTGGATCCCTGGTTAAAGTCTTACCATCAATAACACCTTTATTTTTCTAAACAAAATTCATTAAAACACATCAAATTTGTATTACTTTCAACATTTCAATACTTTTGATATAATCATTAACGGCTCCTAAATAATAAACTGCAATAAGTAACAATATAATCCTCAAATGCCGTAATGTTCGGGTACTTTGGTATTATCCTGATGACAATTGGTTGCCGACATACAGTGCTCTATCAGCAATATCCCATATATTATGATGTACACAGTGGCATCCGGCTGATACCAAAGTATAAATGTTTGATTCTAATTCTCTATTCTATTCTTCTGCACAGGAATTATTTCTGAACACTTACCCTGTAGTAGCTCTAGAGTCAGCACCGATAACAACACCGCCATCAAATTCAACTGCCATTATTGTAGTCTAAAAAACAATAATCAAGAATCGTTAATTAAGTTATTCTTTCTGAGATTTTAGGGTACTTTCCTATTAAGACATGGCAAAGATGAATATCAATTACAATAAATAAATATATGCAAATAATAACAATAAACTATTAAAAATGGTTTTAGCAAAAATATTTATACACAATAGACAATTCTCTTTATTTGCACTTGTATAACAAGAAGGACCATTGTATAAGATGTGGTGGAGTCAACTTCCAAATTCCTTATGAGAAGCCAGTAATGCGACATATCAAATAGCACTCAATAGTGCTATTTGACAATAGGTATCATAGGCCTATGGTGTACCTAAGGTCTAAGATATGTGTAAGATATGAGGTCTAAGATATGTAGAAAATGTTGGGATGTATCCCAACATTTTTAATTACTAAAAAGTTAGAATATGTACCTATTAAAATCCTATCATTGAAAATCACTTTAAATGTAAATTGTAGCAAAAACCAAGGTGGGAAAGAGACTTAATGGGTTTAAGTAGACACCCCAAATTTTCGCCAATTGTCTTTAAATTTCAAGACCTTTAAAATGAGGCACATTTAGATGGGGCTTTACATTAAAAAATGTTTATTTATCCCCAAAATGCCCCATTTTTGAGGGGCACTTAAAATTTTTGATAACTTAAAAACATACTTTAGGTTAAGTTTGTATGGCTTCCAAAAGGTTATTTATTTCTTGTAAGGAATAAAAAATACTCAAACTCAAATCTCTTTATTTTTGACAGTTACAAACTGCATAATAGCGTCATGACGGAAGTGTTCCTTATAAGAATAATTATTAAAAGTAAAATTATAATGTCATAACAAACTGTTCGACAGAGATAGTCGAAATTAGACTAAAATGTCTTTAATGCTGTAGTAACAGTGTGACAGAAGAAGATTCTTAACCCCTTTGCCAAATTTGTCAACGTCTGTTTCAACTTTTAAGGTGGCTGGCAGTGCATTGAACAGATTTATGCCATTGTAACAGAGGTGGTTTTCAAAAAAAGAAGTTTTGTGCTTTGGGATATCTATATCAAGCCGGCTTCTCAAACCGAAGCAGAGGGAGCCGGTTGAATTTTGAAAACAAGGTCAAAATGTTTCCTGAAAAATACTACGCAGTTCAAGACATAAAAAGATGGGAAAGTGAGAACTCTATTGTTTACAAAAAGTGGTTTACAAGAAAATGTGCGGTGCTTCTTAAGGATCGCTCTCCTTTAGTGATTGTAAAATGATCAGTGTTCTCTTTTTTCAGCGATAGCTCTTTTTTAGCTCTCTTTTAATAGTGGGATGGTGGGGAAGGACTTTATAACCACCCTGTATATACTCTTATATCATGCAGTAAAATAATGCAGAATTACATAGCCTATGGTGATTCATCACCAACACCTATGATTAGGTATTGAGGCATTTCATCACATTTTGTTAGCAAAATATTGAGATAGGGCTACCTAAAAACAAAGAATGTATCAGAAAACTTACGCCGGTACTTTGAGCTTCCTTAAACCAATCTGGAGCTGAAGAGAATAATCCTGAATCCACCAAAGTAGCCATATTTTGAGATAGAAACTATTTCAAAAATAGTTTTTAACTTTTATTACTTGCTCGGCTTAACCTAAACTGAAAATCGAGACCTGACTAACTCTGACTGGCACTAATACTAGATTTTGTTTTAGAGAGGTTTGAGTTTTCAAACACCTCCAAAAATTATAAAAAAGATCATGGATAACAGCATAGATGATAGAAGCACTTCTATTTATAATCAATGAAAACAGAAACATTTTTACATAGATATATCTTAGCTCTGGGGGATGTTGGTGATTTGTAAGATGTAAAATATGTAACAGGTTTCCATAGAAACTACCAGAGCTATTGTATTGAGTTTTTGATATAACAATAGCAGCTGTTAAGATGAACTGAAAATATTCCCTTTAGACATATCCACGAGCTAACCTATTTCCCACAGGGAAGTAAATAAATACAAACATTTTTTATAAAAATACTCTGCTGATTAATCAATGTTGATACCTTTAGCAAATCACTTGATGTCCCGTGACCCGATTAAATTAGATTAGATTATTCAAATGGTAACCGTGTTTTTTTTGTAAACTGATAAATGTATTCTTTACATAACGGTATTAGGACCATTTCCAATGTACAAAAATGTATTTAACGGAAAAATTAACGTAGTGATTCTTGAGTATATAAGTATTGAATTGAGCATCGGCGATCCTGAGAGTTTTACCAGAGAGGAACGGATTATAAGTATCTTTAGTATCCGTTCATCTATGGTTTACCATAGATTTTACAATCGAATTACTGCTTGACGATAGTTACGTATCGGTAGTGTCGTCAAAATCGTAATCTGAGGTACACTAAAAAAAATGTCAAATGTCAAGCCAACTAATTAAGTTCTACTCTCTAACTCTACTCCAGTCCAGTGTTGATCGATAATAATGTTATAACCTAAAGTAATCTAAACTATGTTGATAATTTATATGTTTTGCGTATTTCTTATATTGCTATATTTGTACAGACTTTTAAAGAGATAATCTATTTAGTATAAATTATTCTTCAGTGGTAACCTATTTTATCTTTGAAATTTAAATTATGATTTGTTAATGAAATATGGAATCAGGCATTATTAGGTAAATTATTATTTATTTTCACTTTTTAATCAAGAAATAGGCTATTAAATATTGCTCAAATAATTTAAGTGCCAATAATTTTATAACTTTAAATATCAAACTGGTGGCCTTTGGAATTTTGAGGTTAGCTTGTAATTATCAGGTTAATAGCAATGGATGAAGAAACATCAAAATAAATAACGTTATGATAGATAGATTGGTAGCTACTGGAGGATCAGGAGGCTCCATGCACGTCTTGTTGATGGAATATCATACAGCTACTAAAAAATGGATTCAGTAGGATGGAAGCGGCAGAACAGTCTCCATAACAAGAGAAGAAAGAAAACTCCAAACTAATTCAGATCAGGGCGTAAGCCTTATAACACCCTAGGAGGATTCACACAACCCCCTAATCCCCTGACTATGGAAAGGGTCTACTCAAGAAAGCCCATAACTTTTTAGTTCCGACAGTAACATACTCACTTCACAGTACGTCATCTAGTCTGGAAAACCCTGGGAGCGTCCACCTCCTAAGAAAATCCATAACTTCCCAAGAAGCCTAGTCAGTCTGAGTGTTCTTACTCAACTAGGAATCAAGCTCCCAGGAGAGACAAGTAGGAGCCAACGTTACTGTAAAGCCTGTTACACTAGATAGCTAAAATATTTACTACTAATGACAGTTTCATTTTACCAACTCAATTTTGATCTCTTAAACTAGCAAATTCTAGTGTGTGATCATCATTGTGTAAAATAAAATCAAAATTATGTTTATTTCACAAAAAATGTGGATTACTTACATAAGCTAGCTAGCTTATGTTTAAAATAGCTATGTTAAACATAAGTAGATCTTTGTGTTGGAAAATATTCACTTGTGTTAAGATGAAGAAGAGTTCCTGTTTTGACTTGAGTTCATTGTTTATCTTCCCTTTAATTGTGTTACTTGTTGTTTTAGGTTTGCATCCTGTCAGTATTAATTGTTTGAGCTTGAAAAAGCTTAAACGAATTTTCATAATAACAGACTGGTCCTGTTTTAATTTATTTAGACCAGTTTTGTTGTGTGTAAACTGATATGGCTACTCTAGAGGATGGAGTTGAATTCCCACCAGAGCTTTGCTGGACACCTCAAGCACTGGTGAGACCCAAATATTTTACGGTATGGTAATTGGTATACAAAAATTAATTTTTTGGATCAAGTCCAAAGCTGATATTTTCTCACTAATTTGACGAAAACTATACTTTTTGAGTCTATGTAGGAGGGGGAAAATTGATTTTGTTGGTAAATATTTGTCATGACAACTATGATAGTAACCTAATTTTCCCATATAAAATTCATTTAACACATTACATAGTAAATGGAGTATCTGGATGTTGTAATCCGAAAACTTTAGTTTGTTTCTCTGCTTGACAGGTGGGTGTGGCAGGTCTTGACACACTCAACAATGCAGTGCATCGTATCATATGGGAGGCCTTGGCCAATAGCAGACGCCAAGACCGTTCTGCAGTACACTTCAAACTCTTAGGGCCTGTGCATGAATTTCCTCCTATGAAACCTAAGGTAAATACCTTAAAAGTATACTTGGTTAACACTTTGGAGCCTGGAGCCACTAACACTGGTTTAATACTGGGGCCTGGGGGTTTTGAGGTGACAAAACTAAAATTATTGTTTGAACAAATTGAATAGGGTATAACCTATACATATTATATAATTTTGGAAACAGAAAGAAACACCCTTAACCAGTTAACCATGCAGAGCACACTGTGTTTTGGCAACATATATTATGTTTCCTAATGAATCGATCAATGACACGGTAGCCTGCAACGTTACATTGTTAATTTTGTTACATATTATTTTTATTCTATAAATAACCAATTTTACTTAACTCCTTAGAGTGTTGTGTGTCACCAATACCGTGTACGTAATGATGTTGTGCAATCAGTGTTGTATCATTTTCTAAAACAAACTGCTCTGTGGAGTCAAGTTAGCTGTTGACATTTTTATACTATCGATAATTTTTATTTTTCATATTCAATCAGTGTACAAATAAACCCGCCATCTTTGTTTTGAGAAATGTTGAAAAGAATTTTTAATGTCTAAAAGTATTTTTTGTATATTTAAAACTAACAATATATATTTTATAATTTTCAGAGAAATTCATACGAGTGGTACATTCCTAAAGGGATTTTGAAAAAAAACTGGATGAAGAAACACTTGAAAGAAATCCCAGCGGTGGTTGTAATCTTCTATGATCTGGACTGGGATGACCCGGACTGGCCAGAAAAAAAGATAGAATGTACATCTCGAGTGCAGTCCATCAGGTAAGCTTGCGGATACTATTTCAGCTCATAAATATTATATACGGCAAAAATTATTATGTGAAAGGTTTTCACACACCACATAGCAGCTGTTTCCTAATATTCATATATACCAATGTTAAAAAACTTTTGGTTAATACATCGAATAATATTTTGGATAATTCGAAGTTTTTACAGCGGAAATCTATAGTGTGTGTATAAGTGAACAAGTCATTGTGTGCGATTTTCCAGGAAACGACGTTCGGGCTTCCTGTCCTCAGACTATTTTTAGCTAGATAGCCCACCCACTCACTAGTCCACTACTCATAAATCACAACATTGACATCTGTGTGTATCATTTGTGGTGGTTTGTTCCGATATTCGTCGTCTGCTTTCATGTTAACACGTCGTGTGTATGATGGCTTCGTCAAAGCGAACCTACAAATCTCTGACGTTGCAAGAATAAATAGCGGCGATCAAGGAGGTAGAGAAGGGATTTGAAAAAGTTTGTAATAGCTAGTTTCGGGATCCCTCCAAACACATTATTGACATTTAACAAAAATTAGGATTTTTAATCAATAATATCTTCATTAACCTAACTTTTTTAATATACAATGTTAAAACATGATGTTTGATTGTTTATTTCAACCACTTGCATAGAATTTTCTAGAGCTAATGACAGTAACGGATTGGGTTGGCCTCTGAAATCGGCTCTGAGGGGAACGTAAGGTAGGAAAATAATTTGACCTTAGTGGGTCAAACATGTACTTGATTGACTCAGGACTTGAACAATTGTTGACAATTTGCAGAGCAGCACTTGAGGGGCGCAACACCAAGTTGGGCGTTGTTCTGATCCAGCACAAGGCGCCGTTGCCACAGGCCGAGGACGTGGTTGCGGTGGAACGAGCTGCCGCCTTGTGTGCTTCATCGGACATCAGCCCTAAGTGTTTGTTTGTGTTACCACACGTTGACCATTTACAAGGATACGTTCTCAGGTAAAGTAGTAAATTTGAAAAATACAACATTAGACATAAGACATTTATTGGTTAATATTCTATGCTATCCATTTTTTAGACCTTTATATATAGTAAAATCTATTCACCTTTATTGCCTGTAGATCTAAAATCTTGTTTAATTTCCCAATGTAGGCTACACTTCACCACTAGGTGTGGCACAGGGTAAAAATTTCAATGTCAATAAACACTATTAAAATAACATGCTTTTTATATATTAATAAAGAGCACAATATTTACATAAATGTGGTCAAGTGGTTGTTTTTTCAATTTGGTTAATAATTTTGAATTTATATAGTCTTCTTTCTTGTTTATTAATTTGTTTTTGCCAAAAATTTTTTGTTTGTACATTTTGTACCTTTCTTGAATTTTTTAATCCCTGACTCGGGTTAAGTTTACAGCTTAGTTGGGATAGTAGTGGACACCTGTTTTGCTTCTTTTCCTATTGTATCGTCAAGGGGTGGGGGCACGTTTTTCTGTGGTTTGTTTATACTGATTGGCCTATTAAAAGAATAGCTTCATAGTGATTTAATTATTTAGTTAAGGCTAAAACAACCTACCAGTTGTAGGGTTAACCAGATTACTTTTTTTTGTTCTTTCTACGCCAGAGACATTTTTTCATCAAGTTAGAGAGAGCTTGTACACAAACGCATTTTGGGAAAGAGGTCCAAACCCATAGTAGAGTACTTATGAGTTGAGTGGGGTGGTCAGGAAGGGTTAAGTAACTTGGTGAGAAAATATTGTACGAACTGACTATGAGTTTTGTACAATGATAATACGTAAAATTCTAGGAACTGAGACAGAAAAATTTGAATTATCCTAGTTTGAATACTCCAATTTCCAAAACAAAATAATTTACAAAACTATAACGTGTTTTTCAGGCTTGAAAATGCGTTCTATGAGATGGCTGTGGGTTACTACACGCAGGAGATCCGGCACGTCAAGTCACACCGGGAATTCCTCAACAAGACAACTCATCAGTATTTGTTTGTCAGGCATCAATATAAGATGGCTTTCCTCAGTGAGCTCAAACAGGATAACCGGAACGCACATGTGTAAGTCACCAGTCGTAGCCTATTCTAATAGTTTTTTTTTATATAGTTTATGAACAAGATTTCAATTATAAATGAGAAATGAGTATAAGATGATTGTGGCGCAATCTTGTAGTCGTTTTACTGAGTAAAGCTAACATGTTCCTTAGACAGAACTGTTAGAAGTAATCAGTCAATGGCTTCTAAGGGACCTACTGTTGAACATCAATTCCGAACCATATTTGCCTCTAAATTAATTCATTTCAGTGTTAAAGTGTTGTATGAATTTAATATGTTATGTAATCTTGAAACTTGAGACTTGACTTAAAAGTATCTACTAGACAAGGCTTGAAAATGGGAATATAAAGTTTCCCGAAACTAATCACCTAATGGCGATTGAAAAGAATTGTTAACGAAGGTTTTATAACCTATTATTAGTCTTTATCAATTCTGGAGGTAAGAATGTTAAAGAAATGTTAAAATAACTCTTAAAAACTTTATACACCCATACAGAGTTTGTAGTTTTACTTATCTCAATGGATGTTGGCTTGGCCACGTCAACCCTGAAATGAGCAGATAGTGATGTATTTTATCCATAAAAATATTGTTCGAAATTCAGCCAGTAAAATATGAAAATATAACACATGTTGGACCAGGCTAACTGATCTGAATGTTATCGTATTTTCTAATTATTCCATAAATACAGGGTGATTCATGAAGAAACGGAAAGAATTGTAACACGTGTTATACTAGTGATAATGATGAAACAAGTTTGTAAAAAGATACATTTAGAAATAAATAATTAATTAGCGATTTACGGCTTGCGAAATATTTTTCCAGGATTTCAGTAACCTTATTAAAATGAGGCTGTATTAAAAGTATTAAATGTTGTGAATTTGATGTAAAATAAACTGAAAACTTAGCCAATTGAGATTGTTCTAATCGTAATGTTTTGGTTTGATGCAGGCACTACTCGGCTTCATACAGCAACTTGCTGGAGCTGAGAATCAATGATACAAACAGTCTCGAGGTGAAAACAGTCGCAGGCTTTATCCTCTACAAGGTAATGCAACCTAACTCTAATCTTTTTTTACATCAAAGAACCGATTTTATAGATCCTAGTTTTCTGATGATTAGCATAACGTCGATTTTTAATTTTGATTACTGTGATATATGCTTAATTTTATGGCATTTTTCACCTGTAATGAATTTTAGAGAAACTTTTTAATACATGTCACGTTCAAAGACTCGAGGTCAAAGAAAATATTTATTAACACCTATCAATAAATTTAGAAATCATTGTCACAGAAATTTATTGAACCTAAAATTTTCCTTTAACACGTAATAATTTGTCTCAATTAGAATTTATTTGGCCACAAAAAGTAAACATGTGATGTTGTAACTCAGGGTTAGTTTTTTTACTATTCTTGTGGTAATGTGGCAGGTGTGTCGTCTGCTGTTTGCGCTCAACCAGCCTAGAGATGCTATCAACCAGTTCCGCAGCCACATTGAACATTTCAGGCCCAAGATCGGGCCACCGGAACTGGTGTTTCAGCATCATGCCTGGTTGGCTAAACAGTAAGTAATAAATGTAACTCAAGTGTAACCTTGAGGGACGGAAAATATATTTTCCAGTTAACATACTTTTTTAACGTTCTCTAATTCTTATACAATTCTAATTAGGCTTACTTTTCAAATTTTCTTGATGGAATTGAGACCATAATACAATTAATATTAATATTGCAATAAATAAAGTATCTCACATCCTGTTTTCCATAAAATATTACACATTTTCGGGTTTTGGCTAATGTTTAGATCCAATCATCCAAAATTCCGATCATCCCAATCGCTCTAGGCCTCAATTAATTTTAATAGTTAAAGTGCCATCAAAATGTCTTATATTATACTAAAAATAGTAGGCCTATAGTATTATCTTTAAATGTTACTATATACCAAATCAGCAGATAAAGATTAAATTAGATTGAATTCGTGACCTACCCAGGTAAGTATGAATGAGAAATGAGTGTTAGATGATTGTTGTGCGATTTTGTAGTCTTGTTACTTACTAAGGCTGACATGTTCCTTAGAGAGTACTGTTAATTAATAGCCCAACAGCCAATGGCATCTAATGGATTTACAGTGTAACGTGGAATCCGAATCTCTTTTTTCTCTAAAAGATAATGTAGAATTTAATAGTGCAGACGTTAATCCACACCAGAGAATATCACATCCACTGACCATCACTTATAACTATTTACGATTCCTGACCTCCGTGGAGCTGGATTACAGGACACGCCATGGACAAAAAAAATCTAAAAAAACACTACGCAGATACATACTAAACATTATTAGAAGGTTGTTAACCAAGTTGAAAAATTCTTGCAACAGAGAAAAATAGTTTAAATTATTTCTAGGTTTTGTTTATTTGGAGAGCTTTTCGAGGAAGCCATTCGTGGGGGATTGCCAGCAGTGCAGACGATGCACCCAGGTTATTACTACGAGCAAGCTGCTCGTAATGCTGCCGATAGGAAAACATCTTGTCTGCAACTCTGTCAGGTACACTTATACCTACTTACTTACTTACTTACTGGGGCATCTTGAATCTCAGTTGATTCTTTACCTCATCGATTACCCTACTCCAATCTTCTCCATCCTCCATTTAGACTACTCCTCCACAATGTATCACATCCATCTTAACTCGGACCATAACGGATGTCGGTAAGCCTTACAAACCTCCTCCTGCCCTTTGCCCTCTTGTCCATGCAGTACATTACCTAACCAACTCTTTTGGTTTTTATAAGCACTATTAAGTCAGGGGCTTGATATACGACACCCAATACTCAATATTTCCTAATGCACTTAACTCTTCCTTCACAAGCTGGGCCAAATATTTTCTAAAGTACCTCATTTTCAACTCATAGACATCCTTGATTTCTCTTAGAAAGGACCATCTCATAACTGGTTTTGTACAGTCTTAATTTCAAACTCTTCATAGAAGTTTAGATTATAACAGTTTTTGAAGAGGTTCCTTAAATCTTATTGGCGTGTTTTTGTTTACTTTGTTTGCGGAATTGTTTACAATAACAGCCTAAACTCCAATGTATTCCATACTTCTGTTACTAACTATTTGGGACCTAAATATGAATAAACAAGCAATATTAAAGCCTGCTCAGCCTAAACTGTTTAGTTAACTATGTAGGTTAGGTTAACTGTGCGCAACGTGTATTGGCTGCTGATAAACAGTGCTCTGTGGAGTTAAGTTAGGTCAGTTGTTGATATTTTTATACTATCAATAAAAAAATACAACTAAGCTGAGCGCTTTTTGTTGGGAACCAATGCACTTTGTGTTACATTGTAATACCGTCTACCTAGGTGGGATCGGCACGAATCGGGCTTCTGGGCGTGGAAATATCACTAGCAGGAATCACAATCACCGTTATCACTTTGAACTTTGCCCATGACGTTATCAGTAACGTCCATTCTCCCCTCAAAAAGGCCGAGCGGGCTTTAATATTTTGTTTATTCACACTAAGGACCCAAATAGCCAGAAAAAGATGAATTGATGGTTAGTAACAGAAAATTTACATGGTATTTTGAATATCATTTGTTGTACAGGGTGTGGTGAAGTATCCAGCCAGTGACCCGTTGGCGGGTTTGGGGACGTTGGAATTCTACGGACAAAGACCGTGGCGTGCCGGCAGCCTGAGCGCGCAGCCCCCCGACCCTACACGAGAGATGGAAGGCACTGTCGCGCTGCAGTACAATGAGAAACACAGTATCAACCACTCGGTGGGTATTGTGCACTTTATACAAATAATAATTTTTTTTCATTGACAAAATACATATATGTATAGGACAATAGACTTAGGATGTAACTAGGTAAGGTTTATGCCCTATCTTCCCATTTCCTAGCGTGGCATGACCCATTTTGAGAACCCTTCTGGCGTTTGCCTGAATAAGATATGAAACTTTACTCATCTCAGAATGTCCGGCATAGGATTAATCTACAGACCTCTCGTATGTGAAGGGCAAGTTTTGAAATTTTCTAGCCAAATAAGTCAAATTAATAATTTAGATTATTATTTTGAAAGCCTAGACACCTATATAGTTAATAATTACTTACCAATTGAATGGTATCTGCCTTTCAGGTGTCAAAATTTATTAATTCCTTACAGGAACCGGTTTCGATCTCTTAACAGATCATCATCAGCCGTATAATATTTTTTTTTCCTGGTGTTCATTTAAAAAATCTTCAAAAAACACCAGGAAAAAAAATATTATACGGCTGATGATGATCTGTTAAGAGATCGAAACCGGTTCCTGTAAGGAATTAATAAATTTTGACACCTGAAAGGCAGATACCATTCAATTGGTAAGTAATTATTAATAATTTAGAGATTTTTATAAACTGTAATATTCTTTCAGATAATTTTAATTCTTAGCAACATGTGGTTGATTTCTTATACTTTTATATACTGTTGTCCAGGTCAATATTAGTAGAAAATAGCATAACCAATACATGAAAATCAGTTACAAGGACATGCCAGATGTCTACAAGCTGGCAATGCACATTCCTACATACAGCGCTCTATCAAGTCAAGCTAGTAGTTTTTATACTATTAATAGGTTTTCACTGTTACCTAACCTAACTCCACAGAGCGAAAAATGTCGGAATATGCATTACCAGTACTGTATAAGAGTAATAGTAATTTTTTAACGATTAACACTAAAA
Source organism: Nephotettix cincticeps (assembly GCA_023375725.1). Classification (NCBI taxonomy): domain Eukaryota; kingdom Metazoa; phylum Arthropoda; class Insecta; order Hemiptera; family Cicadellidae; genus Nephotettix; species Nephotettix cincticeps. The sequence continues at coordinate 7,419,644 of CM041791.1, read as the reverse complement.
TCATTTATCTTATACATTGTGATAATAATGTGCGACAATTATGTCTTGTTGACATAATGACTGAATATTTGTCTTGACTACAGAAGTGAAAATGGAAAAAATTCGACCCACCGATTATGGTTGATAACGTTCTGTGGACTTTGGCCGTCTTACTCGTCCTTAAAATTTTATGAGTGTGCTAATTTCAAGCTGATATTGACCAAAGTATGAGAAAATTTTGGATAGATCCATATATTGTTCAGAATTACTCCTTTAGTTTAACACTCAATAACGAAACAATCAAACATATCTGACTTCCACTGTCCTGGTCAGTTCAGGACTAGTTCTTCTGTTCTGTTCTTTCTTCTTGTTTTGCTTTTAATACACAGTCTATTTTTAAACCACTAAGATTAGATTAGATTAGATTATTGAAATGGCGACCAAACCACAAGGTATGTTTTAAGCCAAGTATGAATGAGGGCTGAGTGTAAGATGATTGTGGCGCGATCTTGTAGTCTTCAGCACTGATAAAATTTATGTTATTTACTTTATATTTGTTTTTTTTATAAAAATGATTGGCATCTCCAGGATCCGAACCAAGATTCAGAGTTCATCTACTACCAATGGGACCCAGACTCACGAACAACACATTGTTTTTTTCTGATTCTTAAATATACAGGATTTATGTTTAGTTTTTTGTGTTTTTAAAGTATATTTCAACAAACTCTTTGTACTAGTAGAGTTTTTATAAAAGAAACAATCATTAGGCCTTCGATTATCTTTATGCTTTATACTTTTAACTGAAATGACGACCTACCCAGGTAGGTATTTTAAGCCAAGTATGAATGAGGAATGAATGTAGGTTGATTGTGGCGCGATCTTGTAGTCTTGTTACTGACTAAGGCTGACATGTTTCTTAGACTGGACTGTTCATTAATAGCCCAACAGGTGATGGCAACTAAGGGACCGTTTAACGTGGAATCAGAACCACAGCCTCTGAATTACGAATCGGTCTAATTATGAGAATAGCCTTTGCGGATTAACGTAGTATTAAATAGTGCGGACGTTAATCCACACAAGAGAACACTACACCCACTGACGATCGCTCGCAACTATCCACAATTTGTGACCTCCAAGTAGCTGGATTACAGGACGACACCGGCAGACAAAGGCTTTATTTCACTTCGATAGGAAAAGTACTGAAGCTCTTTTTCTCTTTAGTTTAGTGAATTAGTCATCATTATTTGAAGTCTGCTGTTCAGTCTGTATTCCATACATAAACGAGTTGATAATCAGCTCATTGATTATGTTGTTTTAATTATTTTGTTAATCACTAATACTTGACTTGTGTAATGTTTCAGTCCATCATCATCAGTTTACTTGGCAATGCCATCACGCAATTCAAGACTTATCGCTGCCCTAGGATGAGGCGACATCTGGGTATGACAATTTTTTCCTTTTATGGCAGACTCTCTGGTTTGGTCACCTCAAAATGAGAGCACTGGCTGGCTGAGTTTTTTGTAAACAATAAATTTCATTTATACTAATTTTAATGACCAAAACAGTTTTAGATTTGGAAACTCGTGAATAGATTTACGTTTATAGGATTTTAACCTCCTAAATTCCATAGTTGTACAGTAGAGAGTCGATTATCCGAAACAATAGGGGATTAAGGGTGTTCGGATAACTGAATTTTCGGATTATTGGTCACAGATGGGAAAATGATATCAATGCACATAATAAAGAATGAAACTGAACATTTTTTAGTTTACTTTTTATAATATGATACTCACAAAATATACAAAGAACTCTTTATAAAGTACAAAAACATTCTGAGCTTTAAAAAAATCCAAAATAAAAAGCTTAAAAATGTCCTTTGAACATCAATTGAACGCAAACGCGAGTTTGGCATCAAAATACGCGTAGGCAGCGGTGAGCCATTACTACCACCAATGGTTATACTCTGCTTCGGTGCACGGTTTCACTTTATTCATGTTTGACTGTGTTTCGGTTAACCGGCGTTTCTGATAACCGGGCTTCGGATAATTGACGCTCTACTGTATTTAACAATTATAATTGCTAATTATAAATGTTAATTGAGAATTATTACATATTTCAGCTATTCAAATGGCCGATGAATATTACAACTCAAAGGACTACGGGAAGGCGCTTACGTAAGTAAATTTATTAAAGTTTTTTCGTTCAAGAAATGAAATAGTGTTGGGTCGAGTATAGACTCGTACATCCTAGCACTTAAGCCTTATCTACACTTTAATCTATTGATATAATCTTTTTTTTAATGAAAATTTGACTGAAGTTTTTTTATTTCGATTAAGTAATAGATTTTTAATCCTTACATTATTTGAACCATGAGTTTTTACTTTATTCCCATATAAGATAGTATAAGGAGAAAGTATTGTTTTCGTCAGAATTTTCGAGTTGAGTTTCAGGTGGATATATTCATTTTAGTGCCCCCAGAATTGAAAAAGTGGTTTTTAAAGTGATGTCTGTGTGTGTGTGTGTGGATGTGCTGAAGCCTAGAGAAGAGACTATTTGTCGATTTTCACAAAACTTGGTGTGTAGGTAACAATCCACGGTATCTCAGACACTTTTTTGAATTTTTGATTTTAAGGGTATTTTACCCCAAAAAACATGTAAAATTAAAATTTTTTCAAAAATGGATCTAAAACTTTTGATGAAATTTATAGTCCTTTATGTGATGAACAAAATGACACCACACATGATCAACGTCTGAGAGGGTGCAATGTAATTCTTAACAAGAATATTAAAAAATCAATTTCTTCCTTATTTCCCAACCTTTTTCCATGAAACTTGGTATGTAGCGTAAGGTCACATCGCTCAACAAAACCCACTCAAAAAAGCAACAATAATAACAATAAATTATTAAATGATTTAGGAAAACTTTAAAGAACATAATAGTTTTATTACATTCGTTTAAAATTTTATTCAAGGAAGAAAGTATGTGTCAGTGATACCGTTTATTTTATGTATTTTGGTAGACACCCTGAGGTGATCTAGGGTTGGATTGGAACTCATAAATCTCCTGATATATCTCATAATGTGACTTGTGGTGGCTCAGGTTACTGATGCACATGTTGTGGGACTACCGTGCCGAGGCTTGGACGTCGCTGCTCGTGTCTCTCCTCAGCAAGGCGTTGACCTGCGCGTACCTCACCGCCTCGCTGCGGGAGTACACAGACCTCTCGCTGGAGGCCTCGGTGCACCTGCCACCCTCACGACAGCAGCACACGTTGGACAACTTACTGGCTGTGGTCTCGGTGAGTCAGCTACTGTTGTTGTTTTAGACAGATTTGTAGGCAAGGATCTTATACCAACCGACGGGTGCAAGACAGCTGAGGATTATTGTACTAGCCAATTGAAGTACAGTGAGTACTCCCATTATCAGCTTTGCTCTAGAGTATGAGCGGAGAGGGGGGAATGGGGGAGCAATGCCCCCCCCGCCCAGACCTCTCAAAATTTTTTTGAATTTTATTACCAACCTTAGCAGTTCTACTATAATTTTTTACTGACACAATGAATTTAGTTTATTTATTGTGGTTTTAATAATGTAAATGCTCTTTTTATTTTTTAGATATATTTATTTGACTAGGAATTAACTCGATAGTAACTCACCATGTAATCTGGGCTTCGATAATGGGTATGATGACACAGATATGAATAGGGTTTATAAGGTTGTGTCCTGTTAGACAGAGACATGTTTCTTTTTTTCCTCTAGGGGTCTTCGATAATGGTATGAGATAGGGTGATTATTGGTGTCCTGACAGATCATAATCCTTGTTGGGTTCCAGGCACTGTGGCAGATTATTTGGCCATAGGATTTCATCCTCCTGGGGCTCAGGCCTTTCTATTGAGTTCAGACTATCTGGCTAGGGATTTTCACAAGACAAGATGGGCCAAGGTTTCTCTGCATTAATCTGTGTTCTCCATCTAGTATGTCACAAAAAGGTTCCTGAAACTTGGCAGGAAGGACGCCAGATTCGTATGAGGTAATCTAAGGAAACACCAACTGCGCATGTACGTTCTTGATGGGGATCCTCAGATTAGCAAATGCAGGAGGTAACTGCCAATCATCTACTCTTTTATTGCGTAGACCTTATAGAGGCGTGATCCTCTGCTTGAGGCAGTTAAAGGTTCCTACCTCCTGACGAGCTTATCAAAAGGATGTTGCAGTTTTCCTCTTCACTTGAAAGATCCTGATTCTCTAGGAGGGATTGGGGGTGCGAAAATTGCCGCAGTGGCTGAAGTGCCTTTGGAGAAACGTGCACCTTCCAATGAATGAATGAGGAAGAATAGGACGGGTTGGATGGGTGAGGACGGAATCAGTCGGCTGACCATACCAAGTTGAGAGGTAGGCCCATCCTTGCCAAGTCCTTGACTTCAAGAAAATCTTGGGTCTCCAGCTAGGCCTCAAGCCCTAAATTTCACTATTTATTAACAACGTTCATCTAACATCTCCTGTTTTATCTGAATATTTTGTTGGTAGGGTGGAATCCCTGAGCCAGAACCTGAGGTGAAGGGATCGGAAGAGATAGAATCGGCCAGGAGCCAGTGGACAGCCAAGATGGCCTCTGGAAACCTGGCTCCTCACACTGTTGACGTCAGCAACACGTCCTGCCCTGTCGAATGCAAGGCTAAACTGGTGCAGGACGTTCACAATGTTGTGGACATACAGGTTCTCATCAGGTAGGTGAGCAATCTCACTTGGAAAAAATTAAGAGAAGTGTTTGGTTGGAAATGACATTTAAAATTTTTTTGTTAAAAAACACCTTATTAAATTTTTAACACTTTAAGGAGTAATGACGTATAGTGACGTATAGTGCCTATAAGGACTCTCGAATACCGCCCCCCCCAAAGATTTGAAACATCTATTTTGAAAGATATACAACAAAATTATAGGGGAAAACATACAAAAATTGTGCGAAAAGTTCGTATTTGTAACCGTGAGCACTCGCCATAACGTCCGAATCCATCACAACGCAATTATATGAAGGGAGGTATTGGTGGGGGTGGCTGGTGCTATGACACATCTAAGCGTATCCCTTATGGAAGTCTTGGGACGGCGTCCGCATGCACAGAGTAACATTTGTGGTGAGTTGACTGTTGATTGCCGCACGCCGGTTGTCTGTTTGTTTTTGTGTGTAACAGAGGTTATGTTTGTGTTGATCTAACTAAGTAGTGTAGTTTTGGTACCAGAAAACATCTGTGTACCAGAAAAAAAGCTAACATCTACATTAACAAAGCTCGCGAATTCTAGTAGTGTTTGTTGTCTAGAGGAGGTAATTATTGCAAATATATTTTTTTATTAAGAACATCTTATGTTTGCAAAACGAACAACAGTATTGTATTGCTGGTACATCCGCGTGAAAAATGAAGGCGCTAAAACATTAAGTTAGGTATTTACGTTTTTATTTACAAAATATCGCAACAAATAAAGGTGTTTTTAAATATAATTTATCCATACAATTGAGAGTCTAAATTAAGTTGATCCATAAGACCAAGAGTATAGTATTTTATTGTTCAAGGTTTATGAGGAAAACTATATATTTTAGTTAAAAAAACGAAAAACTTTGCATCACAAATTTAATACAGAGATTGCTTTAAAAAGTCACTAAAATACACAATATTTTCAAAAATTTGCCGCGGGGAGAACACCCGGACCCCCTCTCCTGGGGTGTATTCCATAATCCCCAGACCCCGAGGTGTGCGCCCCCTAGCTTTTCTCTCACGAGCCGCCACTGATGACGTAGTGAATATAATTTGCATGAATACCAAATGCATCATAGCAGCCGCATTGGAAGTTTAGTACACTACATCCATACAAAAGGTCCCAGTAAATTTTGGTCTCATCATACCAGGATGTAAAGAAATAGTATAAGCTACTTTTAGAACATCCCTTGTAAAAATATTGATTCAGTTGATTTACGCAAACGTCTCGTCCTCCGCACAGATGCAGGTTTGTGAAGCCTGTTCAGTTCTCCAAACTGAGCGTCTGTGTCAACAACCCGACAGTGAGTTCGGAGTTCGCCATGTGTGATTCTGCCGGTGATCAGCTCCTCTTCAAGCCAGGGGAAGTCAAGAACTTCCTGTGCCAGATCACACCTGACCCTGGTGACGCTGGGAAAGAGATTCAGGTGTGATACACATTTTCTACTACAGGGGTTTTTTTTAAATCATAACATTTATCAGGCAAAACGTCATTTAATTTTATGTTTCTTCCAGAGTATCTCAGAATACTTATATTTTTTTCTTAGAGTTTTCAATCATATGGAAATTTATTGTAAGTTTAAACAGCCTGTTGTGCTGATATGCATTTTCCTTTTATTTTTTAGCTGGGTCAATACCAATGACCTTTTGTAATTTTGTTATATAAATGTTTTAATCTGTTCTGTTTTAATGTCTTGTTGACTTACATTACAGATAGGATCGATTCTTTTGGAGTTAGGCGAGGAAAAGGGGCAGAAAGTCATTCTGAGATTCACAGGAAATGAAACCGCTAAACAAGTACTTCCAGAGCTCAAACACTTCAGGTAAGATGAATAGCGCAAAATAATTATTATCTCTGTGCAAAATAAACTGTAAAGTTTTTAAGAATTTTTCTCAGTCTTGTTAGAATTTTCAGGTTGCACTAGTGAGTGATATCTAGCTATTATGTACAATGTTCTTAGTAGTACAGAAAATAGACAGGGTCAAAGTTTTAGTGGCACAAGGCAATAGACTGTGAATGTCTGTGTTGCAAGTAGTTCAAAGTGCACTGGTATGTTCCGTACCATTACCTTTAGTCATCAATAATTGCGGTTATCCCTCTAATACAGTGGTTCCCAAACTTTGGGTTGCGGAAGGGTGTTAGGCCCAAAAGTAAATTTTAATTTTAAAAACAAATGCGTAATTACTGAAAACACAAACTCAAATATCTTACACTAAAACTAAAATTACCATTTATCTTACAGTTAATATGGACATATGTGATTGAGGTAGAATATAATTTGAAATAAAAAAGATTTATTAGCTGGGAAGTAAGATATCGGCCGGAATGGGTGCTTCCCTGGACTCACCGGTATGCTGGCAGCAGTGGCGACAACTTGTTGGCGAAGCCAAAAACCTTCTTAGGTTTGAATGGCGAAGGAGGTAAGGTAAGAACTTGGTAGATTGACCATGATTCCTTTCCTATCCTTTTGAATCCCTTCTCTCCGGTGGCTGTAAAAACATTCCGCAAGATGCTTTGCTGGAACCTTCTAATCCTTTATAATCTAACATCTACTACTGAATATTAAATATTGTATCCTTACTGTTGGCCACAGATTCAGCAGCAGAGAGGACACTCAGTTTGAGCAGTTTGTGTCGGAGGTTACACTGACTCTGGCTCAGCCGGAGGCACGGCTCACGCTGAACGTAACGCAAGACACGCCATCGCTACTCGGCGCCTGGCACCCTCTGGTGGCGCGACTCACCAACTCAGAGGACGGCAATGTGACTGGTGCAACGCTGAACGTGGCCATCAAGCCTAACCCGGATGACCCGACTATTGAACAAAAGAGTAAGTGCAATAACAAATTCTAAAGCTATTTTAGATGACTATTGTACTAATTTTTATGAGTAATCAAAAAGAGGCCAAAGATAGTGAAATATCTTATAGACAAAATCAGGAGATTTTGTCTATAACTATTTATTAGTGAATACAATGAAAGCAAAGATAAAATAAATATGCAAATTGAAGTAGAGGAATTATTTGAAAACGAAAAAAGTTGAACAAGTATTTTGTTCCAAAGTGAAAGTATGAGTATTCAGTAATATTCTTTCTCTTAAATTCGCTCAGGAATACTTATTACTAAGTGAGTTTTATAAATCTGATTCCAGCTGATATGTGTGAAACGGTGGCCAGCGGATTGTTATCTTTACCCTTATCACTGACATTGGAGGACATTGCAGCTGGCCAATCATTGGAGAAAACCTTCTACCTTCGCCCCCACTCGCTAGCTACTAGACAATTGACCATTTTTGTGAGTCTGACTTTAAAGTACATAATGTATGAGGCTGTACAAATCTGTTACGTACTACAGTGCAACTCGGTTATTGCGGCCTCGGCCATAACGTCAACTCGGATATAACGTCATTTATTTTTAGGTCCCGCCAAACTATATGTATTTACATAGGAAAAAACCTCGGATATATCGTCAGTAAATTCTCAAACCTCGTATATAACGTCAAGAAAATCGGGCCGAGATGAAGGCAACATATAGCTAAATAGAGAAAGTTCGGTCGGTGGCGCAACGTGAGGGCTACGGCTATTGTTTAGCTACATTCTATTTTTAGAAACGGCATTTTATTGCTGTCTTACCGCTAACCACCCCAACCCCCTCCCCTTCCTTATATCCGCTATCGCCGCTCATCAAGGTCAGTGTCAGTGATTCACGTCGTATCAAAGCACTGTGATGCCGTTCGTACGTACCTACAGTTCGTGTAGATATCGTTAGTTCAGTGTATGTCTTTTACAGTTTGTTTTTCGTTATTTTAATTTACGAATACAGTATTGGTAAAAATAATGGCAAGTGTTAAGAGAAAGGTTTTTCTGAAGAAAAGGTGTGAGTTATAAGAGCGTGTAAGGAGTGACGTAAGATAGCAGACGTGTGTTCGGGCTTGTTTTTTAAAATCGAAATCGAACCAACAGTTGAATTCACCAAGCCGAACTTCATTGCAATATTTTCAAATTCGATTTTTTATATAGTAGAGTAGTCAGTCAGTCATAAACTTAAACCTACGGTGTATTTCAAATTATACCTTCATTTAATGTCGTAATTTCATGTAAAAATGTGTTTCCCTATTTTTCCTCGGTTTTAAACTAAAATTATGTAACCTCTTTTATAGCGTCACTCGGATATAGCGTCATTAATTGTGTGGTCCCTTCAATGACGTTATAACCAAGTTCCACTGTATAATAATTGTCATCAGATTAAGTGCCCTAATTTTGTCTGATTAAGCGAAGCATTTTTCCCTTCATTTCATAAAGTGTGAGGTAGTAAGAGATTAGATTAGATTATTGAAATGGCGACCATACCACAAGGTAGGTATTTTAAGCCAAGTATGAATGAAGATTGAGTGTAAAATGATTGTGGCGCGACATATTTCTTAGACAGGACTGTTAGTTAATATCCCAACAGCCGATGGCAACTAAGGGACCTACTATTTAATGTGGAATCCGAACCATGGCCTCTGAATTATGAATTGGTCTAATTATGAGGATGGTTTCTGCAGATTAACATAGTATTTAATAATGCAAATGTTAATCCACACAAGAGAACACTACACCCACCGACCATCGCTCACAACTATAATTCGTGACCTTCAAGTAGCTCGATTACAAATTACTGGATTACAGTACGCCGCCATCGTCCCAGTCACCGTACTATACCGAATTTTTAATATTTGTCTTCCAAAAACTGCTTGTAATACATCCATTAGGATCTAAAAAACCTATAACACACCAAATTATGATAAAATGGGTTCTTCTAGCGTCCATATTTCTATATTATAATGACACACAATATTTACATGTTATTGTTGGTTAGGCCTAAGTTGTTGCTGTTTCTCTGAATTTTCAGTGTCACTCTCATCGCTTTCACTTGCAATATAATCATCTAAATTCTCTTCTTCAGTTCCACTTTCATTTAGTATATTTTATTTTAAACTCAGTAAACTCACAAGAACACAAAAACATACTCAGACTCATCAGAAAGGATTTTAAAAAAATTAACCCTCCAACGATTCACTATTTGACCCCTTGAGGTTCACCTCTTTTTGGCACTTTTGCAGGCTTTTACTAAAAAATTCACATAAAATAGTAAAAATATATAGTAACTATAACTTATTATACACCATTTTAATCTACATTAAATTATCTGTAAGATAATGGTAATATGTTTTATTTTTACTTTGGGTTTGCTGGGTGTATCCAATTGAAATTGATAAAAAAAATGTTTTCAAAAGATTTTTCAAAGTTTGCTCCCCCACAAAACACAGTAAATAAATACCAGTCAAAAATTGAAGATAGCCAAGTTTTTCAAAATTTAATATGGAAAATAAAAATATATAGTTTTATACACTAAAGTCACTGCTATCAATTTTAAAATTGTGAAATTAACGTCAGAACACCATACAAACGTGACGAGAACGTGTAACGCAACCATTGTAAACAAAGTGACATAACCGCGCAACTTAAGACCGATGTTTTAACTAACAAAGAACTCTGCCGCATAGAGTAAGCAAAACAAAACATACCTCGGCGGAAAGCTTATGATCTGTAGAAAACAACGATACTATACTAAATGTAGTTTTAACCGAAAATGTATTTAAACCATTGCCTTTTGTAAAAGCTTACCATCCGTCGATAAATCGACGGTGAACCTTCGACGTCCGGGCGTGGCGTCGATTAATCGACGGTAAAACCTTTCAAGGGTTAAAGATCATCCAGTTTTAGTAAGCCATCTGTAACGGAAGTTGTGTTAATACTTGTTGCAATGCAATTAAAAATTAGCAAGCTTTGGGAGTCAAAACTTTATTTCTCCATTTAAACATTACTAAATCCAGTTCTGTTATTGGGAAAAAGTCATACAAGCTTTTTAAGTTGTAAAGTAATTTTTTAAATCTGTATGTAAAAGTATAACGGTTTACACTGTTGTTGTCAGGTGACATATATGTCACCGCAAGGCCAGCGCTGTGCGCAGGCTGTGGAGGCCGATGTCAAGGTTGCCAAAGCGCTGGAAGTGAACTTCTCCTTCCTCTCCTGCAGGTGTGAGCCCATCACCAAGCTCTACGCCAAGGAGCCGTTCTTCATAGTCTCGCAGATCGACTGTCTCTCACCTTGCTCTGTCAAAGTGCATCGGACTGAGTTACAACTGGTGAGTTTAGTCATATTCCAAAAATGTAACCTACCCTAACATTAGGCTTTCTTTTGACCTTCCTGTGTTAGGCTTTGCAAAACCTATTTTTTGTCTGAAAATTTGGTTTTGTGTGGCCTAATTACATAAAAACAAACACAATATTTGCATGGTTTAAATGAATATTTTTTCACATAAATAGGAATAAATCACATAAATTTTTTCACACATCTAGTTTTTAGCCATCTCCTAGTTTGTTTTCATTCCAAAACCTTTTCGTTAAGAAATTTTCTGTCCGTGGTAAATGCAATATGTTATCTGAGTCTGTCCAATGTTATTCTTGTATAGAATATTAAACATTAGATTTCCTCTTCATTTAACCGTTTTTTATGAAACTTTGTATGTAGCGTAGACAAAAACTCTCTAAAAAAAGTTTGATATTATCGACAGGGGGTTATGTCCCAAAAAATTCTAACAATTATTTTAACTTGCTTCTCTTGTTGTTATTTTAGAAATTTGATGATTATTAAATAAGTTTTTTAATGAATATTAATGAATATGATAGTTTTATTAAAGGTTGTAATTTAAAAAAATTATTTAAGGGAGAAAGTATATGTCAGTCCACTGATACAATTCATTTAATAACTTCTTGATTAGCATTATAAATGTTGGTTTTACTATAGGATAAATTAAAAGTCTTCCAACACTACTTAATATATTTACACTTATATTGTAATAATTATATACAAACAATAAATATATACAAAAGTTGTTAAATTGGTGATCGATTTCGTCCAGTCACACCGGTCATCATCAGGCCCAAACGGAGACTGAAAGAAACAAGATGGCGTCCCTTTGTAAATACTATTAACTACCAGAAGTTCCTGTCATGACATGGGAAGTACTATTTATTATCTTGCTGAGTGCCGGAAACAGATTTTTATACGTTCTCACAGAATTAAAGTGTAGTTGTTCATTTATTAATTTTGCTTTATCTTTACATTTTTCTTTATAAATAAATAACTCTTCCCATGTATTCATTCCATTTCCTTTCTTTTACAAAATTTAATAATCTTGAGGTCTTCATCGATTGTTGATAGGTCAACAATCGACAATCTGTTTGTATTTAATTACAATGTAAGTGTTAATATATTAAGTAGTGTTGGAAGACGTGAGGTTTTAATTCATCCTACAATTCATTTGTAACAGGCCACTGAAGTACAGTTGCAACAGACATCATATAAATGCCAGTTGACCGGAGCAGAAATGAAGGAAGGAGAAGGTGGAACTAGTATAGCTTGCATTGTTGCAAACAACCCCACTGACCAGGCGTTCTCCCCAGGGAACTTTGTCATTCATTGGAACAGGTGGGTAAACTTAATTATGTACTTAACTTGTAACTGCAGTACAGCCTGATGACGGGAGGCTGGACTCAGACTTGTCTGTTGATGAAGAATTGAAAGAGTAAGAAAACGTGCAACACCTGCGACATGCAGAGAGCATGCAATTTCCATTCGCTTTACTGTGCAGAAGACCAACCTCCCAGTAGTGAGGATGACGACGACTAAAAGACTTTGATTTTGCTGCTAATTTTCGTATTTACCAATTAATATTACTAATTATTGTTATTTATTTATTTGCATTTACCTAAAAATGTGTATTGATAAATAATGTTGACTATTCTAATAAAAACTTATTTTTTTAGATTTAGAAAATAGCAGGCTCATTTTATAGATATATTTTTTCAAAAATCCTATTTCATGTATTTACAACTTGAGATACTTTACTACCTATAATGCTTTAATATTTTAATATGCAGCATTTCTTTAGTGAAAACATAATTTATAACTTTTATGTAAGCTTATTTATAGCCCGGTGGAATACACTGTTCACGACACCTGACGTAACGTTTTTGACACGAACCCTCACGGGTAATTTATATAAGAGAGCTGTTCAGAAATAATGCTCACAAAACCGTGACAGCTAAAACAGCTGCAATAGCATGAAGAATACCTCCCAATAACCCTAAAATATCCACCATTATCAATGTGTCAGACTGTAAGCGTGCCAAAAAAGTTAATTTAATTTAATTTATATTAATAATGAATAAGGATTTCATAAGTCATAATTTCTTATGAATAGTAAATTAATAGTTTTCTGAAAATGTAACATAAACTCAAACAAATAATATTTACGAACTGTGAATTTTCAGACTAGGCAGTGAGGCAAGTAGCACGCTGGTCGTGGCGTTCCCCAACATCACCGTCGAGGACTGCCCACTTCAGCTGGAGATGTGTCTGCCTGCTCATGGCTGGGTCTGTGAATGCCATACTTTTCGCTTTTTATTGTGTCAAAATTCAATGCCATTGAAAACTATCAAACTATAATAATTAGGGATTTGTCAGCACCAGTCCCTGTATCTGGCCTAAATCAATTATTAATTTCCGGTACCATTACAGTTTTTACTCAATCACTTACTCTTACTCTCTTTCTACCCCAAGTGGGTGCAAATGGCCAAATATACAGAACATAAATTGTAAAAATACCAAGTTCCTAGAAAAATTTGACCCAATTAATCTGTTTTGTACATCACAGCAACGCACGACTGGTACGGATAATACTAGTTCTAACTTAATGTAAACAGAGTGTCAGACAGTTCAGCAGAATTTTCCCACTTCATATCATTGAATTTCCTCATATTCAAATTTAAAGAGATATCCTATCACTCAGGTTTTTTACCTTAGGACCTGTGTCAAATTAAAGAGAACAAGGTGTATGGCAGCATGAGTCACATAGATTAGCCAAAGGTGACCGGCATGATCTGACTGAAGTCGCCGGTAACTGGATTTAATCCAGCAACCTTTGGCTTAATAGGCCATAGCCTTAACCCTGAGTTACTGTGCTGGTAGCTTTTGCTTTGTCTAATCTAATTTTTCTGCTGCAACATGACAGAATATATTTCTCAGGTGATATTTACATTTAGCCCTACCAACAAAACTCCGTCTTGACATGTCCTCGTGTGATGCAGGTAAGGACGCCGTTGCCGGTCGCTTACTTGGTCCACAACCACACGGAGGCCCTGGTCACTCTCAGCCTTAATATGGAACCCAGTGAAGCATTCATGTTCGCCGGACACAAACAGGTATCTCAACAAAGAGATTTTGTAAGATTAAATTGGTACTTCCGTTGTAGCTGGAGCTACTGGTATATAATTTGTGTTGACAGTTATGTTTTTTTGTTATCTTGAATATTTTAGTATGTTTCCTCAGTTCATTACGTATACAATGGTACCAGAGCCATACAGCGCTCTGTAGATGTATAGTCAAGTACGTTAAGAACACTTCAGCTAGAGGCAGTAGGCAGGCTATTGTAACTTGTTTTATTTATTAGATTTAAGACTGTGGCACGCTACAGCGCATAGCAGTATACGTACTGCTATGCCGCTTATGGACCATGGACAAATCCCCCAATCGTTGAAAATCTTGTTAACACAGTAACTATCGTATAACCAGCTTTGATTCGATAGGCCTACCATAAGAAAAATTTTGCCAATAATTAATTCAGCATTTATAACATAGAAGCTAGATTTAGACTTTTGATTTGAAATAATCTATTTCAAAATCAAAATTGTTTATTCCAAAAGAAAAGAAGAACATAACAATTAAAAGTCTTAAAAGCTGCATAAATAAACATAATTTTTGGAAAAATTTAAGATACAGTAGAGCATCGATTATCTAGAATAGTAATTGATGCATGGCAGTGTCCAGATAACCTATTTGAACTTAATTTTACCTAGATCAAAACATAATTACTACGTAATTATTACTTTGAATTTAGGCCTACAGAGTTCAGTACTGTGTTTTGCATATAACATGATTTGTATACACTTATCATTATTTCACATTGTAATTAAAATACACACTGTGCTGTGAAATTCAATTTATACAGTAACTCAAATCCTTTAAAAAAAATATCGTACTGTATCTTGATTGCGGCGGACCAATTAACCGCTTGAAATATAGATTAGGTCAGGTAGACTAGCTCGATTCACCGACAGGCAGCAGCACAAATCAGCCAATAGCAGAAAACAGCACAGTATAACCAACCAGAGGAAGCAATTAAAAACCATTAAATTTTTCACAAAACTTTCATTATGTAAATTATAGCTGTACAGTACTGCACATGGACTAAAAGATTAAGGATTCTGACAAAAGAAATCAGATATTTGTTTCTGCTTGAGACCACTGACATGGTTTTTGTGGTTAAATCTCTTAGTCTTTTTAATGACAAGAGCTGAATTGTGTCACATTTAGCTTGACGCTCCAGCCACTTTGACGGACGTGAAATTCTATGCATGCTCAGCGGCTAAAGCCTGAACTGCAACAAGCGCTCCAATTGGCTAAGGCTTGAAACAATAAGCAGGGCGTGCGGGAACATCTAACAGTCATAATTACCATCTTAAACACTCCCCCTCATTCATCTCATACAAACCCCTCATTCAGACTGGCTATTCCCTCCCTCAGCGTTGGAACACCGCTCTCTAGCCACGTCTGAGTGGGAACACTTAGGCTGTTCTCCTAAGCTAATGAGCTGTTGGTTGACAACAGATTAATCAACAGTTAAACTCATTATTCTTGACAGCTGTACAGACCGCATTGAACCACACAGTTTTATCCCTAAATTGCAATCGTCTTCCACAGATGAAGTTGAGTGTACTGCCGCAGTGTTTCCAACGGCTAGAGTACAACCTCTACCCATTGTTGTCGGGGTTGGTATCCCTGCCTCAGCTGAAGCTCTCGGTTCCTCCCGAGGTGGCGTCTGCTCAACAAATTAGTGATCTTGTCTCCAGAACGATACCGTCTCATGTGTATATTGTGGTGAGCTATCAGTTAACCATAACTGTTTAATTTGTTGTTAACACTTAAATCGTCACGTCTATTTCAGACCTAATTATATAGATACATATCCTTTACTGTTTTTTCCATTCATTTTTGTCCCTCCACAGTTCCTTTTCCTCCATATATTGCCATAGCACTCCTCTTGCTTCCACATTTTGTCTCACTCATCTTGTTTTTGTAGCTTTGCACAAAAAATTTGAACAGTTTAAGTTGGCACTGAACATTTTCAACAAAAATTGCTAAAAAAGTTACCCAATTGGGTCGGCATTATTTTTTACTAGTTTACTTTGTGTAGTTGAAAGTTGCATCATTCATGCAGCAACTGGCTACGCCACCTGATTTAGTTCTAACCTCGCGCTTTTATGATCAACCAACCTCCCTCCCACCCATTTGGGTCGGTGTTTTCAACCATATGGACCAGTATTTTTGAATCAAATTTTGGAGTCATCCTTGAGATGTGTTTTTTCCTACCCCTATGAGTGCAACCATTTCATCTATCGCCAAATTGGTAAAACATCGCACAGCCCTTGCCCAATAGGGTTGTCACGTTAATTCAGCTCGACCTTCATATGCCGACCCGTTCGGACCGACGTAGCAGTTAATGTTTTAAACATCGGAATCAGAATAAATCTCTTGATAGTAGTCTGTTTCTATTTTTGAAAATGCCCAATTTAATGTATTAAATGTTTATGTTTAAAATATTTAGCTTAAGTCTATTAAAAATTAAGTCTTTGCTCATTTAGTCAATGGTATGCACCATTTGGAGTATTACAGAGAACCGGTTAAAAAAAAACCAGTACAGACATGTCTAATCAACTCATTCCTTCCTTTCACAGTGTTATTTTAAAATAAGATCCTTATTTTAATTCTAAGTGGTGTTTATTTTCAGCCTCAAGCCAAAAATAAGCCTGACACCTCCCCGGCACCTGCTTGAAGATGAAATGTTCTCTTAGTCTGGATTGAAAACTCATAAATCTAATTTTAATAAAAGGTGATGAAGTAAATATGGTAAACATACTTACAATAATTATAATTGTGATTAATAGGCTATTATAATATTATTTTAAAATATATATTTTAAAGTAAATATTGAAACCTCAGTAATTTAGGCATACTTGTTTCTTGTCACGGCAAACTTACTCATTTTCTGTGTTATTGCTTTGGATAATAATTAGAAAAATTGTCAAATAAAACACTAAATAATTTAATCATCATAGAAAACCTGCAAACTCATTCCAATATGGTTTTGGACGGGGAAAAATTATCATAAGGCTGGATTATTTACTTAGTGGACAGTTTTGACAAATCTCTGTAAAAGCCCGTGATACTTTGCCCTTAATGGCTTTTGAAGTCTAAACGTGTGTTTAAGCCTCACTTGGTGTTGGATATTTGAGGATTGATTAGAGCCAAACTATCTTGTTACTACTTTCTGTAAAATTTTAAAAAATCTGTTAAATTTTTCAAGCTAATAGTGATGTGCAGTCGTAGTGAAAAAGGCTCAGACCGGAGTGCCTCAGGCGTCGCACGGAAATTCAGACAGGAATGGGTTAAATGTATATATGTACTTACTTACTGCTTGGGCACATCAAATCTCAGTTGATTCTTCGCCTCATAGATCAGCTCTACTACTGCCATCTTCAATGTCCCTCCACACTGACTCAAATCTCTCCTTACTTTGTCATACCCTCTCATTTTGGGTCTCACCAGTCAACGTTTTCCAGCTAATTCATCCGTGCATACCTCCTTCAGTCATGTACCTTCTTCTTCCCTTTACATGCCCCAGCCAACCTAGTCTTTTCGCTTTTAACACAGCTATTACATCAGGTTCCTGGTGTAAGGCTCGTAACTCTCTGTTTTTCAACGTATATGTAGCATTAAAAATAATTTTTAAATAATTAAAGCGTCAGGTATGCTGTGACAGGGATGTAGTTTTTGTTTTTATGAAAGATTTAAACCATTATATTTTTTGTATTAATTTATTTATGTTCAGATATTGAGAATAACATCCAGTCTCAAAACTAGTCATAAAAAATAGCCTTATATGAAAAATTGCCTTGAATTGATGAGTTTGAGTCATGTTAACCTGTGTTTATTGGAACCTAGTTCCATTTGTGAACTAACTGAGTTTATTATTAAATTAGAATTTATTGTGCTATTTTAACTTCATTTGTACTTTTTTCCTGTTACTCATGCAATTTAGTTTTTATAATACAGTTGTTTCAATCATTTGTGAATGAATACATTCCATAAATATTCATTTGTTTGTATATTACTATCTATCTACTATACTAATCTATGTATAGAGTTTGAAGAAAAACATTAACTCTTCATTATTTAACTATTTTTTTCTGTTTAAGTTTTTTGTGAGCAGAATAAATAGTCCAAATAACTAAGAACCACCATGCAAGATCATTGATAAATTAATTAATCAATTATGATTTTATGATGGAGTTTTTTTTGTCCCAGTGGATCAATGCAACGGATAATAAATTACCTGAGATTACTATGATAACATCCAATATTATGGGGTGAATGATGATGATCGTGGCCATGTTGGGTGTTTGCTTGTCAAAGATGGAAATAAATCAATTTGTTAAGAGCCTAATATATGAATGTTTGAGTGAGTGTATAAGTTAATTAAATATAATATATTTCATCATATTTAATATTTATTTGTGTATGTATTTAAGTTTGAATATTGTTTGTAAATTTTTTAAATATATATTTTGAAGTTTTCTATGTTCATAATTCAGTTCGTAGATTCCCTATTCTTCAATATAAATAATTAGTTTATTAACAAAATACATTTAAAAAATATAAAAGAACTTTGTTAGAAAATGTTTATGTATAATTCCCTGTGGGAAATAGGTTAGATCATCCATATATCTGAAGGGAATGTTTTCAGTTCATATAAACAGCTGTTCTTATTCTTTTATATTAATAATTCAATAAAATAGCTCTGTTAGTTCCTATGGAAACCTGTTACATATTTTCCATCTTACAAATCGCCATTCGGTTGGCGTTACCACCAGTAGGGTTTGGGTAAGAGTGCTAAATCAAAATTGTTAATTTTTAAGAAATTTGGATTTTTAAGGATTTTTAGGGGTGAACAAACTACCCTTAGAATTAAAAAAATTAAATAATGCCTGGAGATACATTAAATATATACATACATACCAAATATTATCTAAATCAGATCAACCGGGTAGGATAAATAAATAAATAAATACCGGTAATGACTTTATTTCTTCAGCGGCCTTCAAAGTTTACACTCAGCTTTACAAGGTAACTTGCGTCAACTAATACTAAACATAACATTAGTTTATTTTATATACATAATTAAAATATATGTTTTTATCTTATTTTTGAATGTGGCTCTGTACACAATCAGAAACACAGAGAGACACAATCACGTTGATAACCACTTTTTTGGATTCAGGGGCTCCAAACGGAAATATCCACTCTGAACTCAAATTCAAAAATTTTGATGATAAAAATACTTTTTCCATATACTATCGTATAAGATTAAAGAGTTAGGAGATTGAAGAGTTCAGTGAGTATTATAAGTGGGAGAAAGTAAAAATGATCATTAGTGAGTTTAACATAACATGGAGAAAATATTAGTGTATATTCCCAATACAGTAGTAAATTCTATGAAAACCTGTTACATATTTTCCATCTTACAAATCACCAACACCCCCTCAGAGCTAAGACATATCCATGTAAAAAAATCCCTTACCCTACACTACGTATTTGATAACAGAAAATAAATTAGACTGAAAAAAGTTTGACACTCTTTGAATTGGTGAAGGTGCATGATCATTCCAGTTTATATTTTCCTCCATTAAGATTATGTATGTATATACCTGGTACTTGCATGTCAGGATAGCACTAGGAGGCACCATCAAAGCTGGTCAGGCTGTGTCCATACCTGATTCCTAGGTAGGAGAGAACAATCTGTGTCACCAAGAGGAGGTAGAGGCAACAACTATTAAGCCCTTCAAGCTCCCAGGACTTGGTGGCATGTTCAAGAGCCAGGTAGCTAAGCTCGAGATAGCACTTCAAGCTTGAAAACTACAGTCTTTTCAAGCTGGATTATGGGTGGCAATATCAATCTTGAATTCCCAACTAAAAATACAGTCAAACTACACAGCTGTAATTAACATTACAGTACGTGCTATCTAGGGCATAAAGTAGATACCAATCTATCCCAGATTGAACCAACCAATAATGGAATTCGAATTGGTTACCATACCTTACAAAGTTATAAGATTACATGGGTACGGTGGTGGCGTCCTGTAATCCAGCTACTTGGAGGTCACAAATTGTGGGTAGTTGTGAGCGATGGTCGGTGGGTGTAGTGTTCTCTTGCGTGAATTATCGTCCGCACTATTGAATACTGGGTTAATCCGCAAAGACCATCCATATAACTAGACCAATTCGTAATTCAGAGGCCGTGGTTCGGATTCCACGTTAAATTGCAGGTCCCTTAGTTGCCATCAGCTGTTGGGCTATTAATTAACAGTCCTTTCTAACGAAGATGTCAGTAACAAGACTAAAAGATCGCACCACAATCATCTTACATTCAATTCTCATTCATACTTGGCTTAAAATACCTACCTTGTAGTATGGTCGCCATTTCAATAATCTTGAAGAGGCAAATGAGGGACAATAAAGGTGCAAGGGAATGTGTTCACTGATGATAGTCAAAAGACTTTCTGTACTAATATTGAGATTTCTCTAATTTGTGTACCTAATAATTGCCTCTGAACTGCAACAAAGTAGCCAGAAAGCCAAAGTTTGGCCATAATAAAGGATGGAGAATTCCCATGCTATTATCAGGAATGAAGATCGGCTCTTTTTACCTCCACTTGGCCAGAGTGATGTTTTGATACAAATTGTACCTTGGACTGTCATGTAGTAGCGTTGCTATACATATAATCTAGGTTGGAGGTATATATTACCAATAGTAAGCTTCAGTCAAATAAAATACCATATAGGTTATGGAATTACGTCCAAACCGGCCGACTGTATGAGGTACAAAACCCTGCTTCCATTCCCTTTAATGAAGTGTACGTGTGCATGTCAATCATATGAACTTCTGACACAATGTTTATAAAACATAGCATAGTCTTACTGTATTTAATTGCTGTTGCGGAAATTTTCCATCACGATTAGTAAAACTGTTTCACTATGTTCCGAGATCAGTATATAAGTCACTGTAAGTTATAATTTATTTATTATATTTCTTGCTAAACAGGATTGTGATCATTGATCAAATACATTTTTTCAGGAAACCACTATTGAAATTTATTTTTTTAATAAAATATAGAAAACGTCATATTTTGTAAAATGTGTAAATTCATACCTACTGTATTCATATGTGTCTGTAAGAATAAAACCCATCAAATTGCCTTAAAGTCCCAATCTAAGTCCATGATCAAAGGCTCATACTTATATAT
Source organism: Nephotettix cincticeps (assembly GCA_023375725.1). Classification (NCBI taxonomy): domain Eukaryota; kingdom Metazoa; phylum Arthropoda; class Insecta; order Hemiptera; family Cicadellidae; genus Nephotettix; species Nephotettix cincticeps. Next base: position 7,398,392 of record CM041791.1, on the reverse strand, counting down.
GATGGGCTTAATATATAGTTTTCCATATACTTGACCATTTCCCAATTATTACAGTCAGCTGACTTTTAACGAAGATTTGACGAAAAAATGCAGCTGTCGGCACTAGCAGACAGCCGTATCCCTGAGTGTCGGCTGCAGTAACTGTCAAGCAAGTTTATATTTTGCTGTATTTTTAATATATGTGTACAATCATAGACGATTTAGTAATACCTGCAAATAAATAATGAAGAAAAAGGAGGAAGCCATTAGTTTTCGACTTCCAATGAAATAAACAGCAACAATATTGTAGCACGATGGCAGGTGGTTTACTCCCTTTTGAGGGTATAAGTTAAGGTGTTTGAATCGGTAACTCATTGTAAGCATTTATTTTATGTATGAATAATTTTACAAATAGTTTGGATTGACTTCAAATACCCTAATTAAACTAGTCATTTAAAGTACTTGACTAAAACCACCATTTACATTTTATACTTTTCATTTTTTTTTCAAAAATAACATTGGAAAAATGTATACATGAAATGACTGTGATTATCACAATAATTATTTGAATAAAATGGATAATATTTTATTTGAATGATTCTGTAAATATTAAATAGGCTAATATCAATTGCTATTTATTGAATATCGCTTATTATCTAGGGCCTAGTTAATTTGGTATATTTTGGTTCTGTATGATGTACCATGTTCCTTATATTTTTACAACACAACAGTACTAGAATGATCATACTACACGTCTTATCTAATCTGAACAATTCATGAACTCATAGTGTAAATTAACTGATCAAAAAATATATAGAAATAATCTGGTGTAGTCTATTCGTGTGGGAACGGAACTATGTAAATTTGCGGTTAGAATAGTAGTACAGTAGCTGATTACAAAAAATTAAATAAAATATTATTTAAATTTATCAAGTATCTATTCGTTTTTTGTTTGTAAAAATCAGCTTATGGAATAGTTAGTTTTAAATAAAATATCTCTCTTTATGTCTTTCTTGTAGGAAAGCACCATTTATAATTTGAGTAGGCATTATTTTGGAATTTTGCAAAACAATGTCAGCAACTTAGTCAGTAACAAGACTACAAGATCGTGCCACAACCATCCTACACTCAATTCTCATTCATACTTGGCTTAAAATACCTACATTGTACTATGGTTGCCATTTCAATGATCTAATCTAATCAAGAAACAGCCCATATTGAAAAACCAGAACATTAATAGACATTTTTTTGTACAAATAAGCTTTGGATTGGAGTAATATTCTTTGCTTGTTTGACATTTAAACTGTGCTTACCTTTGAAATCTCAACTAATTTCTTGAAAGTTGTCCTTTTTGGAAGAAAGCGAGGTACTGTAGTGACATGACTGTTACCAGAGTAAAAATGGACACTTACTTAATATTCATATGTGAATCATATGAACACATACTAAAATTTATGTTCTTAATGGATTCTACATAACATAACAAACACCCAAAGAAGGGTCGATTAATTGAGACAATGTAAATTGAACAAAGTAAGAAAAAGGTGCTTTCTAGGATCTATAAAATATCTGCACAGGTTATAAACTTAGAGTTTACAAGTTTATTGTTTATGAACAATCAATAATACAACCAAGTGTCATCATGGATCTCTCAAGTCTTGTAACATGCTTTTAATTTGTAAAAGTTATTATTACCAGGAACAGATCAAAGCACTCTGGGCTTAATTCAAGATTAGATAACAGTAAGAAAACTGCCAAATTCTTACAGATAGAGGATTTTACAGATTAGACCGTTATTTGAAATAAAATGAAATCCTTTTTTGCCGTTTGTAAAAAAATAGATTATGAAAAAGGCCAAGTCATCAATCACAGATTGAACTTATAATAAAGTCAATAATAATAATCACATAAAAAACTTTACAAAAACATTGACAACTTACTATAAGATATGAATACAAATTAACTACGTAGGCTACTGAGTAAAAAATGTTTGTATTTACTTCCCTGTGGAAAATTGGTTAGTTCATGAATACGTACGTCTAAAGGGAATGTTTTAGTTCATCTAAACAGCTGTTTTTACATTTCAAATTTTGGTTGTTCAAATTGCTACCCCCCTCTAGAACTAAGACATAGCCATATCAAAACATTATTAGTTAAACATTTATAAAAGTTGATTTTAAGTTGTTGAAAAGCAGGTCGGCTATTTCATTTTGGCTTTACATTAAAAAGTTTTAATTGTAAGTATTTTTCGTTTTTGTTAATACAAATTGAGTCTTAAAGAAGGTAAATCTAAATTGTTCCTTAACATAGTATTATGACTACGATTTACATACCTTGTTGGAAAGCTCTCAATCAACACTTAAAACCATTTTTTTTAAGAATGTTCTTTCTGTGTGAAATGATAATCTTAAATTTAAAAAAGTCCATCCATCTCTTCATTCAATGTGAGCTAAATGATGTATAGGCTTTTTCTGCTGTCTAAAAACAGTAAGTGCACCACAAGTGTTTTCCCATGGGGAATAATAAAATCATTTTTTTTAATGCTATGTGTAGGAACAGGGGTGAGGCTGGATCCATCGGAGGAGATGGCTACTGTTCAGCAGCACACCACACAGCTGGAGTTTCACCAGGCTATGGCTGATTTCAAGGTCATGTTTCCTACCATGGATGATGACGTGATTGAGGTGAGAAACTTTAAAATTTACACTTAAAGAACACTTACTTAAAGTAGCCGCATTTCCATTTACTGGATCGGGATAATGACGTGCTGTGACTTGGAAGTCACAAATTCTAAATAATTATTATGAGCTAGATGTGATGTTCCCTGGTATGGCTAAAGGTCTGCACCTACCAGCCTACTCGGAGCAAAGACAAATTAAAAAAATCTAGGATCATTAAAATCGGTCCAGCTGTTCTCGAGTTATAAATGGTGTAACTAACACAACTTTGTTTTGTATATTTAGATTATTTAATGTGTTTTTATATAAAATTACTTTAACTATAACTCTTACTGGTCATTCATGTTTTAGGCCGTTCTAAGATCTAACCAGGGTGCTGTTGACTCTACCATTGATCAGCTGTTAGCCATGAGTATGGATAATGAAAATGAAAAAATCCGTCATGAACTGGATCATATTGAGAATGAGCCTTCTCCAGCCGTGTCCCTACCGCTTCCAGAATTAATGTGAGTCTATGTCAACCAACAATCCCGGAGGGACTTTACATTTTGGTGGTTTATATAACATCTCAATGCTTAACCCTTTGAGTGCTATACATTTGTCAAGTTATTCATGTTTTCAAACAATTACTGAGCACAAAATGTTTTTAAACGTGCCCTACACCCCTTTAACCATAACCAAATCGTAATAAAGCAAAACAGGCGTATACTCCAATCCCCAAACCAGTCATGGTTTATTTCATGTGGGCACTACCAACACTGTATCACACATTTATAATTGGGATTGCTCATGGTCAAGATTTGAACCTGAGTACTTCCAAATGGCTTCAAATGTTTTACTTATCAGCGAATGCCATGACCTGGACCACAGTTAATTTTCAGACAAATCGCTTTATTGGTGTATATTGCTCATATATGGCATACGATAATGACAAGTAATAGTTTCACTAAATCGACAATGGATGCCACTAACTGTACTTGCCACTTGACTTTTTGGGATGGAAAATAATTTTTTTATTATTCACTCATAGTTAAATGTGTTTTTTAAAGAAAAATTTATTTTATATTTGGTTTGAAAAATGAAATTTTTTTTAGATTTTAATTACAGTCGTTAGCAAATTTATTTATTCTTTTGAAGTTAATTTGAATCATTAAATCATATTGTTCTTTTATCAATGTGATGTTTGTTAACTTTGTTTTAAATTTATTTATATAAACCCATTCAGGTCCGAATTAAAAAAAAATTGAATGTGTTCAGAAAACAACCAGTTCTATTTGGCAAGTAATACAACCAATCAGGCAGTGGTATCTATCAACAATTTAATGACTACATTCTGTGCTGCTTCCTACGATCTAATCTCGGAACTACCTGACGGATTTTGCTATTTAGCCGCTAGAGTATGCTTTATAGACAACTAAGCACTATGTATGGCTATGCACAGAGGCCGAGAGCGTTATGGCGTATCACTGATGAGTGAAATGTCAAAAGCCATTCGGAAGAGCTAGGATATCGATTCCCTACCATAAGCAATCCCAATTTGGTTTGCAAATGTGTGGTACAGAGACAGGAGAACCCACCTTAAATGAACAGTGACCGGCTTGGGTGGAAGTTGACAGCATTTACAGGCTTAATTGAGATGGCAGTGGACACCTGTTTTGCTTTTATGATTAGTGATTATAAAGGTGGGGTTACAGGTTTAAAAAAAAATTAAAATTGTTTTTAATTAATTAATGTTATGTAAACAAACTAACTAAGAAAAATGTGTTCAATACTACTCAAAACTGGGTTTTTGAAAGCTCATCTTTTATTTTAATAGTGTGTTAGTCAGTTAAAATTCAATAATCTTCTGCAAAAGGTATATAATGAAAATATGTTTCTTTTTTAAATTCAGATTAGACCCATTTTGGTTTTTTTGTGGTATAAAATGTAGAAATAACCAAAAATATTATGATTCCAATCAGTGGATGGACAAAACTCTTAATTTTATTTATATAGATATTTTGTCCAAAATTCCATATTATATTATCAAACGGTTGTTTGTCCCAGAACTCAGTCACAGCCCTCCAACCCACCCACGGAGAGAGAGAAGGAGAGTGAAGACGGTGAGGACGAGAGAGACAGTGGTGGGACTCCTTTGTACCAGCAGAGGGGGTGGGCCCCTCCCCTCCTCGGGCCCCTCCCGGATGATTTCCTTAGACTCACGCCTGAACCAGTAAACAAACAGGTGATGTCATCTCTAAATTAGATATGAAGACGAGAGAATTTTGCTACTTACTATTCCCATGGCTATCGAAACCATAGTAGGGTTTTGGTCTCGCCAACAATTGTCTTCCAACTCTCCCAGTCTTGTGCCTTGTTTATTCCTGCTCCTATTCTTGACATATCTTGTCTTCATACTGTCCCACTATATCCTTTCAGGCCTTCCTGGTGGTCTTCCCCCATTAGGCTGTCCTTCACCTACCTCCTTACAACATGTCCTTGCTGTTAAAGTGTAATGTTGCCAAATGGTTTTTAAGTTTTCTACTTTTGAAATTGTTTTAAAAAGTATGGAGTTATTATAGCCCTCTTTTATGTTTAGTAGATTAACAGCAAAAATGGCAACACCACACATTCTACTCCACTCTAGAAAACCCATCCATCAACCATTGGTAATAGTGACATAGCAGTTCCCACCCTTGCAACGATAGGATGTGTGACCTTGTCCGAGTCTGCGAAAACCTGCTGCCACCACTGGTGCCGTCACACACCATGATGAACAGTGAATAATATATAAATGTGTATAAAGTGTCATGAACGTATAATTTTTAAATTTTATTTTAAGTGTAAATTCCTGAAAATGCCACAATTGTGACGAAATGCATCAGACGGAAATCCTCTTTCACAAGGATAAAGGTCAAAAAAGGTGATACAGTAAACCCTCTCATATCTGGATCTCTCATAACCGGACCCTCCGACATCTGGATGTGAAAGAATACAAAAATTTAAAAACACTCTAGGAGGCCCATGTATGTTAACCCATTTGTCGCAAACGATGTTTGTAGGCTGGTTAGTAGCGCATCAGTCACCGAACGCGGGGTTGAAGCCATGTGGATAGCGGTAATGTTCAAAGGCGGAGTGGAGGGAACGATGAGTCACCCTAGTCACGAGCGCCTAAGTATTCTGTGCTATCTATTTGTGTTTGTTGAATCTTAAAGTGTTAGTATTACAACCTAAATTATGTTTTTTTATTTAATATCCGGATGTTTTATTCCCCTCTCATATCCAGAATTTTGGCTATCCGGATTGGCCGTTGCCACTTTAGTCAGGATAATAGAGATTTTACTGTAATATAAATTTATACTTAGATCCTTCCTACTGGGAAAATTATATTGATAATATGAATCTTTATATATTCTTTTTCGTTGTATTACCGTATCATATCATATTTATAACCGTATTATATTTAAAAGTTATTTTTCATCCATAAACACTTCGCTAGTATAGTTCCAATGTTTTAAGATTGGTAAATACAAATTTTATTTATAGAAAAAGACAAATTTACTCTGGATTAATGTAAAAGTGTTGATGATAATTGTAATGGATTTTAAACATGCAAATAGCATGATAATTAACTCTAACACATAACATTATTAATAATAATACATATTATGATTATAATAGTAATATATGAACTTTATTATAAAATATAAATTTCCCTAGAAAAGTAAAAAAAAAAAAAAAAAAAAAATTAACTACCAATGAGAACTAATGACCTGCTGAAACGTAATTGATCGTATAAATACGTGATGTTAAAGATTCGGTAATTGTCACCGGTTGTGGAACCGTCTGCCTTCCTCTCTGGTGTGACCCTTCAATTATCTTGTTGAGCCCATCAACCCACCAGTCTCACCCAGTTCTCGAGTGCTCCTCAGTTTAGCATCACCTTCCTTCACTCCTTTTATGTTTTCCGGTTAACCCTTTCAGTGCCAGGTGTTACTCCCATAGCGTGCGCAAGAAATGCCAGGTTAAAATGAGCAGTTTTTAGCTGTTTGAGAAAAACTGTCATTGTTTTATTATTTATTGATGAAAATGGATACTTTTGATTTTGTTTTGTTTGTAAGCAAGTTAGGTAAATGTAACAGATAAAATAAATATATTTAAAATTTTATTCATAAAATAAATTATGAAAAACTATTACTTAATTAATATTTTATAATGAATTTTTCAGTTTGAAGTAAAAAAATTTCCAGTAGAAAATTCCTCATGCTTAAAATTGAGTATTTTTGTTGAACTATACTTATTTTTGTACATAAATGCAAAAAGTTTAAACATTTATCTTCAAAAATAAAGTTTTTCTGATTATTTTAGAAAATATTGTGAGTGTTGGTTTTTCTATAAGTTACTGAAACTATTAATCAAACTTAAAAATATTTTTACATTAGACATGGAATTTGAACTTGTTCTATAGCTGAGTCAATTAATAAAATGATTCAAACTATTCTGATAAGAGTTTCTGATTATCAGGACAAAATCTGGATCACTGGCCATGTTGTCAAAACCTAAACTTGACAACTCATCACTCCCACTCAAATTACTCATGGAAAAATTACTATCACCTTTTTAACACTCTAAGAATTGTTTTATCATTGACAGGTGAATCAATACACATAATTTACAAAAGAAACTAAACAAAAAATAATAATGACCTCAAACTTATTAAGTCTCACGGCTACCTAAACAAGTAAACAAACAACAGAAGTTGATGTGGACTGCAGTCAAAAATACTTAGAATAACATTTTAACTTAAATAATTATATTTTATGTGTTCTTTATATCCTAAAAACAAATATAAAAAAAAATTAAAAAACCTTTTTTGGAAAAAAAAATTTGAAATTTTTTTTTAATGAATTTTTTTGGACGTCCGTATATACGGACGCTGGCTCTTCTTGCACGTTTTGCCGACGTCCGTATATACGGACGTTGGCACTGAAAGGGTTAAAAAAATTATAACAAATGTGTCTTCCCTGTCTCAGTTTCAGCTACGGTAACCAAAGCAAATTCACAGTGAGAAAAAAATTAACTTGAACGAACTCAAGAGAATTTACTATTAATTTAGAAAAATTTAAATCGTCTAGCGTTTGTAAATTAATTGTAATGTGGCTCAGCTTCCTTTGGAACATGATGAGAGTGCGGCGAAGGTGGCTGAGGAGAGAAAAGCGAAGGTGGAAAATGGAACTGAACATGAGTAAGCCAAAAAGAGTAAGTTTTTAGTCATCTTTTTTTGTTATGTTTTTTACTTATCCACACATTTTAACGACAATAGTGAAATTAATTATTTCTTTTAATTTGAGACGAAAGGAACTTAAGTTTTGGTTTGCTATTTTGATTTTTTATACAATAATTAATTTATGGATTTTTTCCAGCAGATCGAAGGTGAACTAGAAGACGAACGAATTGCACTGTTTCTACAGAATGAAGAATTCATGGCGGAGCTACGATGGAATAAAGATTTTCTGTCAATGCTCGATAAAGGTATTAAAGAGATAATTGGTGAAATTTTTAAGGTTAAAATTAACCAATTTAATGTAAAACATTCAGTCACTCTTAATAAAAATGGGATATTATAATTAATCAACTGAGTTATCTCAGTTCGGGAGCCGTTTAAGTTGCAGATATTAAAATGATTTTTTTTAAACAGAGTTGAATGTATCAATTGTAATGATTTTGTAAGAATAATTTGAGGGCAGGGAAATGTGCTCCAGGCCCTGTAACATTCTCACAAAACCAACTTCTAAAACCAAATAATCCACAAACATTGAAAAAAAACTGAAAAATAATCATTTTATAAATCTATCAAATTAAGGAATAATGGTTTTTAAAGCAAGAGTTAGTACTTTGTTAATTCAGAGGATCAATACAAAAATTTATACGATACTCTAAACATTAAGTAATTTAAAAACTTGATAAGTTCGAACAAATATACAGGATGTAACTGAAATGCACACTTTTATACTTTTAAAAGTATAAAAGTATGCATTTCAGTTTAAGTATGCACTGACAAACTAAGATATTGTTCCTGTGGTCAAAACAAACAAAAAATGTCCTGTGAACATATGTTCTATCTCGCTCCGTTTTCTGTCTGTCCGTGTGTATGTGGTTTTATAACTTGCTATAACTCTGGAACCACTTAAGGTACTAACTTCATATTTGGTAAATGTATGAGTACTAATAGGTCCAAATTTTTTTAATAGTATCAAATTTCTACTTTATACCATTTCAAAATGGCGACCCTTTCAATTTTTCAAAGCTCAATAACTCAAAAACCATGAATTTACAAAAATTAACCCAGAAACAAACAGATGTAAAATTTAATTTCCTTTAAGAAAATGTAAACTTTTAACATAGTCATAACACAAATAATGGAGAAATATGTGTTTTTCTTAAGCTACAACTGTCAATTTGGGCTTTAACGGGTAATTTGGGTAAGTAGTAACATTACTAAAACTGAATTTTCTTTGCTATTGGTGCTATAACCCTATTAAAATTTTACATTTTATTAAAGGAAATCAAATTTTGCACATTTTTTTAAGTTAATATTTGAAAAATTAAGTTCAAAAGCTCCGCCACTCGGAGGGTAATAATGGCTATTTTCTAAAATGCAACAAATAAAATGGAAAAATAAAAAATGCAGGTCTATTCCAAGAGTTATTTTATCTTATCGTAGGAGATGTATCAAATATATGATTTAATTGTTCAGTGATAAGGGTTCGTTGGTTTCCTTGTTGTGGTATACTTCATGATATTGATATTGTGTACAATTCGGCTATTTAGTGTTGAATTTTTGAATTATACGCTATTGTTATGGATGATATCCTTACTAACTTTTCAGACAGCCCTCCAGAAGAAAGGCTTGCCAGCTTTACTCAGTCTCGAAATGCCGATGATGATGCAATATTTAAAGAGCGGTTAAGAAACATGGGGAAGAGTGAGTATTGTCAATGTCTTATACTGTTTTAGATATCAGTACCTGGTGACCGAGCTTTGCTCGTATAGAATAAGACATGTATTATACAAGTTAATTAGAAAAATTAAAACACATTTATTACTCAATGAAAACATTTATGTGGTTTAAATAAAACCGATTTAATATACCATAATTAATATTGGACTGAACAAAAAGTATAGCCCCTGATGGGATGGAACTCGCGATCTTCATTTTGCGAGGCCAACGCGCTACCACTGGACTACGGCGTCTGCCAAATGTTCAATGCCGTTTAAGGTGTTTTAGCCAACCTCAATTGTTTTAGCCAATCATTTACTGTTTAACTATCCGTACAGATATTATTATTCCTGAGATCAACTGATTTTGTTAGAAACGGAATGAAGATTGAAAAGCAAAAGAGTAATTTATTTTCACCAATTAATTGGTTTGTTACAGTGGCTTCAAGCAATACAATGAATATGTTTACTATCAAACACGGAAGATTTTGGAAATACTTTTTTCTGCTTTTATTTCGTACAGTTATGTTACCCTTAATTTACAAATTGTTTACAAATTTGATAATTTTTCATTTATTACATACATAAAATAAATATTTGTGCAAAACCTCTATTCACATATTGTTCCCCACCATCTTTACTCAACAACTGTCAAACGGTTATAAACAGATGTTTTGATTTGTATTGATTACATTTGATTCTCCATAAGTGTAATGTTAAATTTTTTAGATTTTAAACTGAATATTACAAGAATCCAGAATTTTCCTGGACATTAGACCTATCTAGAACCTATTTTATACTCGGAAATTAGTTATTTCAAAAATTTAAAGAAATTCCTTAGAGCCGTTTTCAAGATCCGTGTGTAAAAGATTGGAAGAAGCGGAGTTTAGCTGGCACAACACGGCTTCTTAGCCACGGCCGCTCTGCTGTGGCGCGTGGGCCCTGTATTCTAACTTTAAAAGTGCATTTTCTCGGTTATCCATGGACGGATTTTGTTCACCAAAGTACCGTTCGATTTGAAATTAAAATTCCAATCTTTTTTGTATCTTGTAAAAATTTTATAAAGTTAATGGTTTTTTTTGTTATTTTAATTTAAATATTTTTAACCGCCGCCATTTTGAAAATATAAAAGAAAATTAAATGATACTTTGTAAAACCATTAAATAACATATCAACAATACGTTTAATGAAACAACATCATTGCAATAGGTTTTGTCAACAAACTAAATTTAAACTAATTCAGTAAATCAAAACAAAGACAGACAACATGGTTTCGTCTAGCACAGACGTGTATGAAGCTTTATAAAAAAAATCAGATATCACATTGTATTGTATTGATTGTACTGTCATGATTTTCTCTCCCCTGAAATCGCCCCTGCTATCCATGTGGTGTAGGTCATCCAGGGTGCAAATTTACTTCTTTTGGAGGATTCTTTTCAGGTTAGGTTTTGATGTTCCGCCCCAATCAGGATGACCGCATCGTAATTGGGATTCAAACAGAGAAAAATAAACTACATCAGCTGTTTCTAATATGTATAACGTTCTGTCCAGTGTCTCGCAAGAAGTTTTCGCAGTTGGCCAGAGTGTTCACAGGACGCAAGAAGCGAGGCAGCTCAGCCAAAGCTATCCTAACCCAGGGTCCAGCTCCTTCGAGGGACAACCTGTTGCTGCAGGAGGAACAGGACAGTGACGGAACCTAGCCGCCTACATTAGCTACCGACATGTACTAGCTATCCTGGTAGAGGGGGGGAGGTCAGTGTGGGGCTCCAACACCTTGTGTCCCATGCAGTATGGGGTCTTGCTAAAAAATAACCGGATTGAATTTATAAAAGATAAACACACATTTGAAGCACGTAATAATATTCCTGAATGACATGTTTTTGATGGTGAGGTAATTGATTATTTATTTATTCATCCTTTTAGGACACTCGCCATAAATAGGTATCCTTGAGGGAGTCATCAGGGTTTAAATACTTTACAAACCCCAAAATCTTCTCGTTTTGCAGAACTCATTAAAGCGTCCCGCTTTTTAAGGGTGGGAGGTTGATTTTCTATTTTTACAGTTGTGGTTTTTTTGCATGTGAGAAAAATCAACTCTCTACCTATGAAAAAGTGGGAAGTTTATATGATTTCCATAAAACATCGGGATTTTGTCTGTTTTTTTTAAACCTCAAATGCCCATCACCATAGGCCTAGGGCCTGTATGGTGAATTAAAGACAGCAAGGTACCGAAGCAGCATTAGTCACATAGCCTAGTCAGAGGTGACGGCTCATGATCTGATAAGAGTCACCGGCTGCTGGTTTCGATCCAGCAACCTTTGACTTACTGGGTCAGAGCGTTAACCCTGAGCTACCGTGCCGGTAGCTTTCTCGTTAACCTCTTTTTTTTCGTGGTTGTTCCACAGTTATGACCAATCATAAGTTCCTCTTAATTCTTAAGAGTAGTTCCGACTATTGTTAAAAAAAAACATCTGCAAGAGGTTCCGCTTTCTTCGTTCACTATCTCTCCTATCTAAATTTTCATTCCACGATTAAAAGCACAAAATTGCTAGTTTTCCCCTTTCCTCACACGGCTGCAGCAATCAGAAGCTGAAAGTGCTGACCTAAAATGACTTTCAACACCTAATGTTTAGGAATATACGAGGGATATTAAAGGGGATATTAGTCAAAGTCATGGAGTAAAATAAAATAATTTTATTTCATTAATCCAGTTATTTTTTGCCATACCTCATACATCGATCAACATAATTATATCACTTTTTTATTTAGCTGAAGCGTGCAACAATACTCTTGTATGACAAAAAAATGACAAGTAACAGAACATCATGATGTCGACATAAGAAATATGTAGATATGGACCGGTTTACATTTTAGGTACTCACTGAGGGTTTGTAAGAAAAATTAGTTTTCATTTGATATATCATTATTTTAATTTTAATAAATTTAAAATTTCATATAGATTAAAAGTATAAACTTACGATTGGATTTATCCTCACTAAAAGACATCAGTGAACTGAGACATACTTAATTTTTTTAATTTAACGAAATATTGGTATTCAAATTTTTTGTATTTTTTTACATACCATTGGTTATTTTTTGTGAAAAATGCTAAAACACCTTTCCGACCAATGAAGGACTTCAGAAACTATATAATAGGACATTGTTGCCTGCGCAAAGCTTAGTACGGTAACAAAAAAATTATAAATATTTTCAACGTTTTTGGCATATTATGGGGACAGAATAAAAATAGTCCGAGTTTCTTCTCATCATGTAATAGCCTAATTTCTCTCAGAGATTTGTTATAAACAATAAAAAAATATTTTACAAAGATCGCACAGTTCCTGTAACTTGAAGATAAAATATATACAAATTTTTAGCTTGGATGAATTTTGTGAATATTTGAGGCAATTTACTTGTTAAAAAAGGTTTACAGTTTAAAATTTAGTTGAGGTGGTTAACTGCTGGTGGAATTAGTTTTGAGGTACGGTATTTAGATAAGATCTTAACGTTGTCAGCTAAAACATAACTTTAGTTATACATAATATTTTTGTATTAGAATATATTTCCATAAAATAATCAGTAAGAAATATTTAGGATAAACTTTGATCTCTATAATGTAACCAAAAACTACAAGTAGTTGTACATCATTAACTTTGGTTTTAGAACTAGTATTTTTCATAATCGTTAATATAGAGTATGAATTTGTTAGCAATGTCAGTTAGTTTTTGCAGTGATTACTTTTTACTATTATGAAAAAAAACTGTTAAAAACTGCATAAAGAAAGAGAATGTCAATTTCCTAAACGTGGTTTTTGGTGCTGTTATTTGTTTATAACATTTATTATTCACAATTGTTGAGCTCCCTGCTGCAACTTGACTTGTTTTTATCCAATATTCCTCCGTGTTCTGATGTAATAATCCCTTAAATCATAACCGTTTTAACCACCTAACAAAATTAATATTTTATAATCAAAATTAATGCCTTTCAATAATCCTAATTCGTATCCATGAGTTTCCTAATCTACCATGCTATGCTGCTGCAACTTGTGTCATCTGTTAACTAAATTCTCTCTTCCTCTAGTTATATATTCGCCATATATGTTTTCAGTAATTTTCACTTTTTAATTTAGCTTGTGATTTCTATCTTCCTCTAAATATATTTATAAATGCAAAAATTCTTCCCAAACTCTAGTGATTGTACTGGTGTTTCATTGTTTTAAACCCTTAAACTCTTAGTGATTTTTGCCAAATTTTAGGCTGTTTTCTTCAATTTTATTGTAGTTTTTTAAGGTGCGCTAGTAACACGCTAGTAGTAAGTTTTTATGTTATACTCGCCTGGGTTTAATTCCCGGGCATGACACTTACGAACTTTGTATCTTAGACTACCACTGTGCTTCGGAAGCACAGCAGCCGTTAGTCCTGGCCATATAAGTAGTCGTTAAGTCACGACAGAGGGATAGTTCGGCCTGAAAACTTTGAAACTAGACCTTGGTCAGAAGGTTTCATTTAGTTTTAAAACTTTAAATACAGTAAAGTCCAGTTTATCCAGATTAATGTGGCGGGGTCCAGATCCGGATAGCCAAAAATCTGGATGATCTGAAACTATACCATTATAAACATGTCGCATAGACAATGATCGTGAATAGCACCTGCAATATTAGTGCTGCAGACTGTATTAATCAGCTGTACAAACAGCATTTACAGTGTTAAATATTTGTTTTCAATTTTAGTTATAATTATTAGTTTTTGGTAGGAAATATAACGCTCTACTGACGTTAAAAAACCTTCTTCCTTTTACAACCACTCACGACCACAGATTCAGTATACATTTTGACTGCAAAAATAATTCCAAAACAAACAACCACTGTACATCTAACTTCAATCACCTACACTTTGACAGTTCAGTATTAAAATGTCAAACGTTGACCGCTCCCGCATGCGATAAGTGCTTATAGCCTTCCACTTTGAAACAGAGGAAACCCCCAAAATACAGAATGTGTGTTCATCATGTTACACATTCGTCCTTAGTACTTTCCGCGTCTAGAAAGGAACTTCGATTGAATCTGAAACTTTTATAAAATTCACATCTTAACTGCTATTTATATATTTTTTTCAAAACCTGATCCGGATAAACCGTACTTTACTGTATTCAAAAATATTAAATTCGAGGTATTAGAACTGATTTCCTAAAATGAATATCAACGAAGAAAGGCTCAATTTTTTAGTCTTTTTTCTACCAAATATAAATTGAGCTCATTCAACAAAGAGTGAGATAGTTAATGACTGATTGTAAGAGGTAGTTTTGTGAAGAATACATTATAAACCAAAGAATTAAACTCGGTATTCAATATATTTAAGTGTAGGTTTTACATAATATATCTTTAGTATGTAAAGTTTTAAATTCAGGTGTATAGACTATTGAATGTAAATGATGTAAATAATGATGTCACCAGGAATAATTGCCAAATTTAAAAAATAAAAATACATCTGTAACAAAAAAAATTCCATGAATGGCTGTGCTTTTTTAATGCATTACATGTTTTCCTTGTTTGTAGCTTAATTATTGCTTTTTGTACTGTATGTGGTAAAGATGAATTGGTAGTGAATGTTTTTTGTTTTTTATCAAGCCATATTTCATGGTTTAGTTCTCAGAAAAATTAATAAATCGAGGAAACACAATAAATTATAGTTATTTCTTTCTTCAAATACCTAATCCCTTATTAAACTTCAATAACCACTACACAGAATGAATCAAGGATCATTTGATTAACCCTTCTTGAGCGGCAACACTCACTACGCAAAAAATATTTTGGTCAAGGTGAAAAAATTAATTTTTATATTTTTCCACATCCATATGATGTGTAGCGTTTTATGAAACTTGTGTATGCGTTAATTAGAGCAAAATTCAGAGAAAGAACAAGGGGCACTTACTTGAACATCTTGAAGTGATGTGGGCTGAGCGACGTCAGTCATGTCATCAGCTGAAAGTTGGTTGGCGCCAAATTTAAATTTAGGGGTTTGAATTCAAATACTGTGTTATGGGTTTATAAGATTGTGCCTGGTTGTTGCATTGTATGGTATATGTAACAAAACGAATAATCCACAAAAATAAATAAAATTTCTCTATATATTTCTTGCTTTAACATGATGGTTGTTGATTAGCACACTTTTTCATAAAAATAAGTTTTTTACATGTTTTATGTTTTTATAATTAATTTAAAATACTCCGATTCGGCAGTTCTATTATGTCTTCTTCAAAATTCGCATCATTCAACCTAAAGGGTCATTTTCACTAAATATCACATCACAGTCTGATCCACGGAATTTAAGAAGAGCTTTGAAGAAGAGAAAAAAACTTGTCATCACTCATTACACTTTTGCGTCTTGCAAATTGCTAACACCCCCCCCTAGAGCTTAGACATATCCATGTCAAATAGTATACCATGTTAAATAGTATACCAAGTTAAGCCACATCACTGCATTCTATATCTCTTGGAATTCTGGAATATTCCCTAAGACGGACACTTTGTAAGAGCCGAGTAACGCTTCTTCACAGCGTGTGCAGCTTGCTTAGGCTGCCGTTCCCTTGTGAAAAGGCCCTTCACACATCGGCCTGGTCTGATGTACTCTGCAAAAGATAAATAACAGGAAATGTAGAAGAATCAATCGAAGAAGAATTGATAGAGCTAAATTTAGATAAAAAGAATTATAATTAATTAAATATTTTTTACGGTCTTTATCCATAGGTTTGAATTGGAATTCACAGAGGGATTTAACTTCTGAACCAATTCATACGTACACAACATCCAATAAAGGCGCTTCTCCAAGATGACAATTCTCTAGACAGCTGAATGATATTATCTCCGGCATAAGGCCGACCAGTTGAAAATCTGTTCTTTCTCCTGTTGGAAAAACCTGGTGACTGATAGATACCGTCTCCCATTCACACAGTCAGAAAGAAATCTTGAAGAGTCATATTTTAAGATCTAAATTAGCAAGACATTGGTTGATTTCTGATCAAAAGATTCAGTTTAACACTCACCTTGAGGTGTGTTGAAGTCTATAAAATTCCACATCATTTCTCCGGCAATCTTTCCCTCGGAGCGCAGGTTGTCAAAGGCGATAAAGTGCTTTTGAAGGGTCACTACCTGGTAATCTTCTGTCCACATGGTTTCTGGTAACTGATAACACATGCATGGGCTGGGGATTATTTAATTACTGAACAAGTTACACACAAATTTGAAGTTGCCTATAACATAAAAACTTTTTCTGTTAAATGATCAATTTTCTGATAGGATAAATGATAAATTCAGTTTTTGATGTTAAAAGAATAGCTCGGCCTAAGTGTTTGTCACCATTCCATCAATTAGGCTTTTATGGAACAACGCAGAGCATTTCGAATAAAGATCTGCATTTGTATTCATTTGCATTTGCTGCAAGATCCTACAAGAATTGAAAGTTTAAGTCACAGATATTGATTATATTATGTTTTTGATACTACTATACTTATCTATCATGCACAATACAAATACTGTATTGACAACGCAACAAATAACCACAACACTTCGCCTCCGAGCTAGCAGGGCGACACAAGATAGCGTGCACTCAGAACGAGAGTTTTAGCACTGCTGTGCACTATGTAGTGATAAGTTGGAGCACTACTTTTCACTACCGATAAGCTGGAGCGCTACTGACAGTTGGAGCACTATGTAGTGATAAGCTGGAGCACTACCGTGAGTTGGAGTACTACTGAGCACTACGTAGTGATAAGCTGGATTGCTACTGTGAGTTGGAGCACTACTGTGTACTACATAGTGATAAGTTGGAGCACTATATAGTGTTAATCTGGAGAACTACTGTGAACTATGTAGTGATAAGTTGGAGCACTACTGTGCACTGTGTAGTGATAATCTGGAGAACTACTGTGCACTACGTAGTGATAAGCTGGAACTCAACTGTGAATTGGAGCACTACTGTGAACTACGTAGTGATAAGTTAAAGAAATACAGTAGTTCCTAGTGAAAATACTGCTAACCATGCACTACATAGTGATAAGCTGGAGCACTACTGTGAGAAGCAAAATAAGTGGGTATAGTTTGTTTCTAATTTATTTAAATGTTCCCCGCCACAACTGAGGCCGAAGCGCCGTAGTTTAGGGAGCTTCCACGAACCGCGCCACCGTCAGTGTGGGGAAGGAGTGGGTGATGCTGGAGACGACGACCGTGGGCAGCTCCAGTGTCTCTCTGTCGATCTGGGCCTGCAGATAGTAGGACTCGCTCGTATGAGGAGCCTCGGTAAAAGGGACACTCCACACTTTCTTTTTACCAGAAGTTAGTAGAACTCGCATCCGATTTAGTTAGGAGCCGCAAGGGGTAGGCAAGTGGGTCCCGGTAGTTTGCTGGATACTCCTTGATCCTAGTTATACTAACGTTGTGCGAGTAAAAGAATCAATAGTTTTTAATTAATTTAATTTAATTTATTAATTTTTATAAATTTGAAATTTTAATAAAATTTTAGTTTTGTACGAGAAAGGAACTTTTATTTTAATTAACTACGTTGAGTTTTTTTGTGATAGACGAATTAGTAAGCACCCAGGTCTGTATTCATTCAGTAGGATACAAGACTGAAAGAAGTCATTTATTATTTAACAATTCAGTTAGGAAACAGGACAAAGTCTGGTGTTTATTAACAATTCAGCATTTCCAAGACTGAAAAAAGTCTGGTGTTTGAATTGGTAATTCAATATAATAATTATAAGAATAGAAAAAATCTTTTAACCTGTGGAGTTTTGTGGCGAGGATGATACCTAACTGAGATTTGTGAATTTAATGGTAAAGGATTTCTGAGCCCTCACAAACTATATAAAACGGTAAATTAGTTTTTCTCAAAATAGAACTAACGAACCCGGGACAACTCAGTGTCCCTGTATTTTGAGGAGTAAATACGTGTAACTATAGTTTTATACCGTATAAACTAACTGTTCGTACGAAGATGTAAAATTGAGAGGAGCATACTGTGCACTATGTAGTGATATAGAGCTGGAGAACCACTATGATCTTGGAGTACCACTGTGATACATATACATACATTATAGACAACTATCGTTTAGTATCCTGTAATATACTGCTGCAAACTGCATATAACTATCATGGAAATAGCTGTGAATAATGCAAGTTTTTAACAATTTGAAAATTTTTATTTGGTTAAAAAATAACGAGCACAAAAACAAAGCAGTATCTTAAATATTTTTTAAAGAAAAAAAAACAACCCTGTAAAACATTTTATTAATCAGATGTTTAGTGACGTATCAGTATAATATAGTATTATTATTTTAAAAATTTTGAATGTGCTCGAGACGAATCACAGTTTAACTGTTTTTTAACCTGATCCGGATAAGCTGGAATCCGTATGATTTGGATCCGGATAAACCGAACTTTACCATACACTAAACCATCTTTTTATAACAATACAAGAGGGAACAGATGATAGGTATCAGCAATTTTTAGTAAGGAGGTGAACATACCGTATGCAGACCTGCCACGGCGCCGGCACCATACTCCGTCACCACGACAGGCTTGTCGTACTTGTCGTGCCAAGCTGATATTTCTCGCTGCATCTGGTACGTGATGAGATCTGTGTGACCAGGATCCCAGTACCAGCCCATGTAGCGATTTATGCAAATTACGTCCACATGATGAACCTATGCATCATTATTTTCAAAATGAATTCATTCAATTAAAAAATACGACAAAGTAAATAGTGTTTTCAAAAATTCATCAAGAAGCATTTGTAAAATTTAGCCACATTGTGCAAAATTTAAATTTACATAAAAATTTCAGTTTGTATATATCCTTATACCGTGAATATCAGTGAATGGTCAATGAGATTATTATTATTTCCTTTCTGAAATGTCACCCTACCCAGGTAGGTATTTTAGGCTGAGGACGAATGGTAAATAAGCCTTCCAAGTTTAATAGTCGCACAATCTTCTAGTATTGTAGTATTGTTACTGACTAAGGCTGACATGTTTTTTAGACAGGACTGTTAACTGCCCAACAGCCTATAGTATCTAAGGAATCTACAGTTACCATAGGATCCGAATCACAATTTTGCCTCTGAATTATTAATTTTGCCTCGTTCTAATTATTAGTGGTCATTACGGATGAACATAGTATTCAATACAGTAGTGACAATTCAAACTAGAGAATAAAAACATCACATACACCGGGCAAAAAATCATTTATCTAACCTATTTTAATTGGTAAAATTTGAGTTGAACATACATTTTTTCAATGGTCTTCTAAAGCAAGAAAGCTACCATAATAGCCTTCTTTATTTATAGATTATAGAGGTAAAATAAACTATAATGTACTAATAACACGAATTATTAGCAGTTCATAAAAGCTTGCCCGTAAATGACCTAAAAACACATCATAAAACCAATAAACAAACACTAGGTTAATGAACCTTGCCAGTCGCGAGATGTGAACAGTCAGCTGTTTTGGTTTTGAGTCATCTATAATGTCGCTAATACAGTGGTATATCACGACTAATACCAACAAAGAACGTTGTTTTAATGTGGAACACACACATAATATCACATACGTGGTGGTCCTTTTTAGCACTTTTGGCAAACGACATATGTCCGCAAAAACTGTAAGGGGTTATGTACAAAGGCAACTAGGGCCAGAGGTTGAATAGGCACAATTTTTTGTGATGGCTGATTTTATTCTGGATTTTACCAGCAATTTAGAAAATTCATCAACTTACCACTGTTTCATTTTCAATCTTCTGGCTCCCAACAACTGTTATTGGTCTCGTTGAGTCTAATTCTTTTGTAAAAGTTGATAAGTTCCTGAAAAATATTTTTTCCTATGACAAGCAGACATCTTCACTGATACAGAGTAGTTTTAATGGTAATAAGCCTTGTTTTAGGAAGTTTTTACTGAGTATAGAAATTAATATTTCAGTAGCCGATAAAAATTTCAGTATCTCTAAAGATTAACAGCTTTTGTAACTTTTTCATTCAGAGTTTCATAAACCTATACATGAATAGTTTTGTGGAAATAAAAGCAAGCACTTTCAGTCTATGAAAATGAAAAATATATACTCTATTTTAAACATGAAACGTTTTTATGTTTTTTTTGTTCTTAAATGTTTGTATAGGCCTATCAAAAAATAAGATAGAAAATGTATTAATTAAAAAAATTAGGCCAACAATATTAGTTCCTATTTATATAAAATCGAGTTTCATAAAACACAACTCAAAGTCCAAATTAATGTGTTGATATGAAGAGTGTCTACTGCAAGAGATGTGGACATTTTAATGAAACTTTTTTTTACATGGATATGTCTTAGCTCTGGAGGGGGGGTCAGCAATTTGAAACAGTGACGTCACAGTTTGGTTATATGAACAGCTGTTTAGATGAACTGAAAACCATCCCTTTGGACATATACATGACCTAACCTATTTCCCGCAGAGAATTAAATACAAACATTATTTAATTTAAACCTACCCAAAATAATAATCAGCTTTTTCACTGTTGCTCACAGGCTCATTTGCCAGTGACCACATGATGACACTTGGATGGTTTTTGTAGACTGATATCATCTCACGGACGTAGGATTTATGGCGACTGTACAGCTTGGCATCAAATCCTCTAAAATGAAAAAAGAAAATGTAAGTTAAAAAAACAGAATAAAAATATATTTCTTAATTTTATTATTTGAAAAATTATTTTCCAGATATTTTATGTATTTTTGTGGTGTGTTTATGTATTTTATGAGTAAAAATACATAAATAACACATAAATAAGATACCCAACAAGATATCTTATTAAATATGTTTGAAACACACAAACAGTACTCAAACGTCACATTAACAAGCAAAATTGGGGTTGATCATAGTCAGGATTCAAACC
This sequence comes from Nephotettix cincticeps, assembly GCA_023375725.1. Classification (NCBI taxonomy): domain Eukaryota; kingdom Metazoa; phylum Arthropoda; class Insecta; order Hemiptera; family Cicadellidae; genus Nephotettix; species Nephotettix cincticeps. The sequence continues at coordinate 7,376,837 of CM041791.1, read as the reverse complement.
CGAGTACTTCCGAATGGCTTCCAACATTTCACACATCAACGAACACCGTCACCACTTGAACCACCAGTACACCATTAGACAAAGTGGTCACTGTTTATTGTGTAAATCGTTTCTGTAGCGGCTAAACAGTGAACTTCATGAGACAGTTTCAGTATCGACTCATATGTGGCAAAAGTTTCACTTAACTCTATAACTGGCAAAGTCGTGATTCTCGACGCATTTACAAATTCAATAAGAAGTAGCAGGTGGAGGCATCGGTCGTCAATTTAGTGAACTTCTTAGACACCATCACCATTTGCCCTCTGGAGGCTGACACATGAACTTGCTAAAGAAGTTCACTATACTGCCACTAGGGTATGTCTTATAGCCAAGTCATCTTGCTATGTGCATGTGTTCGAGTGTTTTGCGGCACTAGCTGACAAGTGAAACGTCGCAAGCCTTTAGGAAGTGCTAGGGTTCGAATACCAACCATGAGCAATCCCAATTTGGCTTGCAAATGTGTGGTATAGTGGAGAGTGGGGCTCACAGTAAATAAACGGTGACCGGCTTGGGTGGAAGTTGACGGTATTTGTAGGCTTGATTGGGATTGCAGTGTACACCTGTTTTCCTTCTTTTACGATTGTACGGTTAAATGGGGGGGTATGTTTTGTGTATACTTAATATTTTAAGAAGAGATACAAAATTAATTTTATGTTACAATTAAAGAGAAAGCGCTTACCAGTTCTAGGGTTAATCATCGATGCCACTACTTGATACTTGACTTTTCACAGAATGGATCGGGGATGTCTGAAGACGTCTTTCACCGTGAACTTAATTAACCTATTGTGTTTTATAGGCAGTTTATTCTTGTAATGCTTACTTAAGACTGCAAGCAGGTGCCTCAAGAATAACCATTAGTCCTCTGGCATCAGCCTCCTGGATCGTCTCCTCGGCATAGGGGTAATGCGAAGTACGGAAGGCGTTGGCACCCAACCAGCTCACCAGGTTCATGTCTCTTGTCATCACAGCGTAATCAAAGCCCCGACCACGGATCTGAGGCAAGGAATTCACTAAAATTAAAAATTAATAATTCTTCAGGTACTTTTACAACTAACTAAACATTTTTATTTTAAAAGTGAATATTGTATTGACTGGAACTGTGGCATATTCTGGCATAATCCAGCTACTTGGAGGTTACAAATTGTCGATAGTTTTGAGCGATGGTCGGTGGTTGTAGTATTTTCTTGTGTAGATTAACATCCCCATTACTGGATACAATATTCATCTGCAAAGACTAGCCTCATTATCACACCAGTTCGTAATTCAGAGGCAAAAAGTAGTTCGGATCCCACGTTAAACTGTAGGTCCCTTAGATATGCCATTGACTGTTGGGCTATTAATTAACAGTTCTGTCTAAGAAACATGTCAGCCTTAGTCAGTAACTAGACGACAAGATCGCGCCACAATTATCTTACACTCATTTCTCATTCATACTTGGCTTAAAGTACCTACCTTTTTGCCATTTCATAAAGGTAATAATAATAATATGAAGTATTTATTCACTATTCTCACATCTGCATCCTCGTGCATTCCAAATCCATGGAGATGAACTGGTTGATCGTTCACCAGAAGAGAACTGTTTGTCCAACTGATGGTTCGAATGCCGACAGGCATCGAATATAAATCTGCTAGTTGTAGTCCTTCACTAATAAACAGCTTAACCTGTACATAAACATTAATTTTAGTTTAAATTACAGGCTGTCCTATGTGTAAAGTGCCAAACTCTGTTAAATCGTTTAATGGATCAAAATTAAAAGAAAATCAAAAAACATTTTTTCAAAAATCGCTTTCTTTACATATCCACCCTTTTTTATTTTTTTACAAAATAATTTATATCTCAAGAATCGGTTTGACCGATTGGGTTCATACTCGATATGGTTCTTACTTTGGTTAAGTCCTAATTAGTAAAAAAATAACCAGCTTAGTTTAATAATACATTTTCAAATGGCAGCCATTTTAAAATTTTAATAAAAATTACTAGAAAACTGTAACTGTAACTTCAAGCATGCTTTATTGTAGCCCTTTTCATTACAAATGAAATGGTGTAACTGTCAAAACAGTCAGAAAAACTATGGTTTCAGCAACAACAAATTTTGAAATGCTCATCTGATATTTGCTAACAAAGCTTAGTAATCGTAATAACTCATTTGAACAATACGATTAAGTTTTGTCAAATTTACGACATTTGGCCAACTTTGTCATTTCGTTGTGTTCTTTTTCCTTTTAGAACTAATACATATTCTAGTGTATGTAGACGTTTTGCATATAATATTTTGTTAACTCTGTGTAAAAAGGATCTTTTATTTTGTTTGCTATAAATATTAGAAGTTTTGGATAATCCAACCTGTTTTACGTTTCGACCAGTCTCCGTACCAAAGGTGATGGATTAGTGGGGTTCTCCTGTTAGTTCATCTTCAGCTTTAAATTAGATTAGATCTAATCTAATCTTTCTACTTAGAAATACCAGATGATACAAAGACGACTATAGTTTCAGATGTCACACCATCTAAGTATTGAGTTTTAAAATCTTCAAACAGAATCACATTATAATATTCCCTAGCTTCTCGAGGGATAATCGAGATATTGTTTTGAAATAGAATTTTATTATTTGACTTAAGGTACTTTTAGAAGGAGACAATAGTTTAAAAATATACGTCAAGAGTGTAGAGAAAGCCGGGTGTAGTAGAGCAAGTGCCGACTGGCCACCAGAGCTGCGGTTTTGGTACTCTGAGCTCGCCCGAGCAGGAGTCTGTAGCCGCAACCATGTCTTCACCGTCGTTCAGCCGTGCACTACACAAAGCTGCCGGATCCGACTTCTTCACACTAAATTTCACAACTCCTGAACAAGAATTAAACATTATGTTGATTGGATAAGAATAATTCACACCCTAGATACAAGGTGTGGCTGTAAAGGGTAGGGCGGATCCTGAATAATTTAATTTTTTTACAAAAAGATTTTATTTTTACTTATTAAACTTTAGGATTTTATGAACACAGTAAAAAATAATACTTGCATGTTTGAACTGTAACTAGCTGAGGAAAATGCTAAAAAAACTCAGTGTGTATCTGAACACATTTCAAATCTTGGTATATGATTTCAAGATGAGTGGTGCAGTAGTTCCTGAGAAAAAGGAACACATGTTAACATAGCGTCTTGTGGAGAGTCTGCCTCCTCTTAAATAACGAGACAGAGTTAAATCAGAGCAAATGCTCATGCACCAACCAACGTTGACCAATAATTGTTTAGTGGGATGCTTCTCCTTCAGAACTATCAGACAAAAAATTTTAATATATACCACTCTCTATTGCATGCATTTTAGCAACAAATGTGTTGAATTGAAATTATGGTTGTTAGTTACTGCTATCCTTTGAGGCCAAAATTTTTAGCAAACAAATAATTCTTAAAGTTCTTATGATATTGTAAACATTAGAGAATCACTCACCGATTTTATTATCAATTTCAGTCATGATATGAATATCTTTGATATAAATCTTGTTCGTTTTAAAAATGAAGACCGGACGATTGATACCAGCATAATCAAAATAATCAAAGTCGTGGGAGTACATTCTATACCCCTCAGGATATCTGTAGGAACAAAATTTTACTTAAACATTATGAACAGCATTGGTATTAAGTAGATAAAGGTATTAATCTATTGATTATTAATCTATCTGCAGCTTTAAGTAAGGGTGTTCCACTGGAAACAGTGTGCTGTATAATGTCCCTATCATCATCATCATCATTGAAAGCGTGGGACAATTGCTCCTAAGCCGCAAGCAGCTTTTGCGCACCCCTTTTTCTTCTCAGAGATTCATGAATTCTCCAAGAATTGAATTAGCCTAGAAAACTGTCTCTTTGAACCTATTGAATGCAGAGCTATCACTGCAAAAAGGATGGTCGCTATTCACACTCCTTCACCTTGTGAGGTGGAGTATAATATCCTCATGTCGACCAACTGCTAGAGGAAATTTATGAAAATATCGAACATATGAAATTATAGGCCTGTTAAGGTTCGAATTGAAGAACATGTTAAAAAAGTTAAAAATAAGGAAAATGATGGCTCACAGATTTGTGAACATGTAATTGGGACCAACCATTGTGTGAGATGGGAGGAAACCAAAAGTTTATATAAAGAGGCAGATTGGAGGCGAAGGAATGTGCCAGAGTCATTGTTTATGGCTTTTTAAAATAGCCTGTCTCAGATGGGAGCCCCATTTATTTAAATATTGTCAGACAAAAAATGGAGGCATTGAAAGGGAAAGCCGTAGGGGTTGATAAGATATCAGACATGAATGGGACCCTCTTCTCCTCCCAGGAAGTGCTGTTCCATCAGTCGTGGTTAGGCGTTCAGCCCGCGTGCGAGAATTTTTAAAACACTGAAGATGCAGGATTTTTGAGTGTGTATGTGTGTTACTGACGAGATCCAGCCACAAAAAATAAAAATAGTTGAGTATTTGAGTGTGCTCAATAAAACAGATAATATGGAATATACGTCACCAAAAAAACATGTCTTTTAAAAATAAATTCTTTGACTTGGCTGTGGTAATGTAGTTTCATTCTTTCTCTAACCTTCTTGTGTCGTTTGGGAAGTACACAAGGCCTTGAGGAACAGTCCAAGGGGTTAATGTGTTATTAACTGCTACAGTGAGGAAGCTGTAGCGACCATCAGCAAAAGCTTTCCTTGGAACTTCCAACTGGAATGGCAAATGACCACCCTCGTGCTCGCCAATAACAGTGTTGTGCAAATACTGTGAACAGACATTTAAACCAAGTTGTATTTTAAACCAAGTTAATGAATGAGAAATTAGTGTAAGATGGTTGTGCCACTATCTTGTAGTCTCATTACTAACTAAGTCTGACATGTTCGTTAGACAGGACTGTTAATTAATTTCACAAAAGCCAATGAGATCTAAGGGACCTACAGTTTAACATGACATCTGAACCACAATTTTGCTCCTGAATTACAAATTGGTCCCATAATGTGGATGGTCTTTACAGATGAACATAGACCAATTAATAGTCGGTTTTATTAGTGTAGTCGTTAATCCATACCAGGGAATATCACATCCACCAACCGTACATAACTATCCACAATTCAAGACCTCCATGTAGCTGGATTACAGGTCATGCCACTGTCCCATTCAATTGTTAGGGACCCAAGAACCTCTTAGGCTACTGAAGTCTTAGATAGTAGACAATCGACGATTGGTGGAGAATAAATTTTTCCCAACCACTTGGGTCTGAGTGATACAATAAGAGAATTTTATTTAATAATCGATTCTTCATAGTGTAGCAAGTATTGTGTTAAGCAAATATTGAGGTACTTAAACAAATGGGATTGACATTACTCGGATATTTTTGGGCATACCTCCAGAGAATTTTATATTCATTACAGTGTAAGAGTTATGACTATCAGAGAGAAGCATGGATTTTGTTAAAATAAAACCACTGGAATATCTAATATAATAGCAAGAAAAAGTTATATTATTAAAACTTGCTTGGTCTATTTCAAATATTGCTGAATTATGCTATAAAGTGTGTGTAAAGACTTTTGTAGTTTGACTTGTAATTGCCTCTATGATGAAACTTATCTTTAGGTTATTGGTTAAATAATATTTTGCTCTCCAGTAACTTACTGACTCAGCTTTGAGTTGTAAGAACGCCTAAGTTGACAAAAGTGACAAAATACAGACTCAAAGTGGAAAGGTACGTGTTATTCTAATAAGAATCTTTCATAATCAATAATTTATAGTCTATTCTACCTTTAAATATTTCTACCTAATGTCAACCTGTTGTTAATTAAATAATTAGTTAACAGCCCAATTTAACTAATAACTAACAGTGTAAGTATTACTTACTACAATGGCATGATAGTGAACACTTCCGAAATGTAAGACAATTCTAGCTTGATCATCAAGCCAAGATGCTGGGACTATAATCGGCCTTTGATACCAGACCCACCCGGTGTAATCTCGAACCGTTGCATTCGTTGTGATGTCATTGTAGCTTGATGGGACAGGCATTTTGATGGTGTCACCAAGCTTGTAACAAAAAATACATGCTTAAAATGTAGTATGTGGTGAAACTCAAAATTCCTATGTTACAGCAAAACCAGCTGATATGCACAACTTCTGCAAACAGTTGGATCTTACCCTCCTAACTTATGAGCACGTTTTCAAAATAACATTATGTTCAGGCACAAAACCTTTGGAGAGTAATATTATGAAAACTGGTTAATAAGTTGTGGGCAGAACTTTGGTGCAATAGTGGGAAATAGGTTAGATCATAGATATGTCTAAAGGGAATGTTTCCAGTTAATCTAAACAGCTGTTATGTTTCAAAATTTCATCTTACAAATTTCTAACACCCCCACTCCAGGACTAAGCTTTCTATGTATTTTTGAGAAAATATGGCAAATAAAAACAAAAGAAATCAAACTCCAGCACACATGCACATAGAGTGAGTAAACTCAAGCAAAAGAGTAAGAAAAATATTGCAAAATAAATGCAAACTATTGTGTTGCCATCTAAGCCATTTCTAAGGTAAAGGCAGTTAAGAGACTCAAAGTTACCTTAAACAGATCTGTGCGAGAATGGACTTGAATTTTTATTGGTTGAAAATTTACGAAGACTGATGTTACCCAAATAACGGAACCATAGTTTGTGAACTAAAACAACCTCTGCTATTAAAATATGGCCTCTGCCATGAATCTATACCCTGCTATCTATCTATCTATGCTATTCCTGAATCTATACCTCTGAAGGGTCTATACCCTGCTCACCTTCCCCTGCCACCTGCTTGCCTATGCAAGCAGGTGGTCATTTCAGATGTGCTGTAATTGAGTTCTAGGATTTTTAAATCTTTGTTACTATTTCTGTCTCCCTCCTACAACAATGATGCAATCAAAGATTTTACAAGATGAAGGCCACCTCCAAACCTACTCCTGAATGTTATACACCCTCTTCGCCCTCCAAGATATTATTTTGTTTTAAAATATACAACAAATTTTCTGAGGGTAATATAAACAGTAATTTATAATTACAGTAAACAATATACTAAAAGATATATTTAAAGTAATTATGTACAATGAGGGAGTATGTTAAAAGTCACTATGGTAAATTTTAATAAATGATGTGTATGAAATTGAATAACTAATGACCAACTGATAATTTTTTAACATTAATTGTTAGCTTCCAACGTACCTTTGAAAAATCAAGTTTAAACCAATTCTCTCTGAATCCAATATCCATATCATTTTCAGGAGATATTTTAAAATACCACAATCCGTTTAATGATTTGACTTCTCTAGTTTCTGTTTCATATGGATATAAATAACATGTTGTTAATCTAATTTTTACAAATAAATATATACTGGTAGTTATAAAAAATATTTTCAGGCTGCTGGGTATCTGGAACAAAAAATAAATAACTATATGTGATTTCTCGACAAGATTATTATGTAGTTAAGTTTTTGGGGATTGAGTGAAAGAAAGGGGGTTATTTAACATTTTTGGTGTAATTTTTGTTAGAAGGTGGTAAGTGATACTTTATTTAGTATGTTATGGATCGTATTGTCCAATTTATATTTAGATAAGATAATTTTTGATTTTAGGGGTAAGTGCGGAAACTGAACTCCAGCTGAGAAGTTTTCTTTTATATTTTAGTACACCATGGTAAACCAAAAGTATCTAATATACAAAAAAATATTATGTTCTTTTTTATAATTTTGTGTCTCATTAATATCGACTCGGACGGTGGCGTCGTCCTGTAATCCAGCTAGTTGGAGGTCACGAATCGTAGATAGTTATAAGAGATGGTCGGTTAGTGTAATGTTGTCTTGTGTGAATTAACGTCCGCACCATTGAATACTACGTTGATCTGCAAAGACCATCCTCATAATTAGACCAATTCGTAATTCAGAGGCCGTGGTTCGGATTCCAAGTTAAACTGTAGATCCATTAGTTGCCATCGGCTGTTGGGCTATTAATTAACAGTCCTGTCTAAGGAACATGTCAGCCTTAGTCAGTAACAAGACTACAAGATCGCGCCACAATCATCTTACACTCAATCCTCATTCATACTTGGCTTTGAATACCTACCTTGTGGTATGGTTGCCATTTCAATAATCTAATCTAATCTAATAATATTCCAACATTTTCATTGTAGATACATAATACAACAGTTTTAAATGTTTCACAATGTGATACGTTTTTTGCAATTACGATAGCTATTTAAAGTATGAAAGCATGTTTATATTATTTAAATAATATATTTTTATTTATAAACAGAAAAGGTTATTTTTTCATCTTTTCCATGCAGTAATAGTAACAGGTATTTTCTCCTGCAAACATTATATTTAGATGAATTTTCATGTTCTCGTGAACAACCAATATATGTTACACAATCAATTATTTTTATTGAAAAACAAACGTGTGATTCTAAATTTGTTATTAGATCTTATGAATAATTTCAAATAGAGATAAAATGTACAAAAGGTATTTTATGAACAATCTAACCTCAAAAGGCAATAAGTTCATTTTCAATATTTCCACAAAATTAGAATTAAATATCGTTACATCCCAATTTATTTGTAATAAATGACTAATCTCTACACAATATAAATTTCAAGAAATTTTGATAGATTTTTCAAAATGTAGTGAGTTAACAACTCGTTAAAGTGATACGGCTTTGTGTTGTGTATTTTGCATCTTATCTATTTTTTTATTCTGTTTTGCCATTGGCAAGCTCAGCTTAAGCTATGCAATCTCGAAGTACACTGGTTTTATGGATTTATATCTATCTTGTATTGTCTGTCTTTCACTTTCGCCTGTTATCTTTTTTTATTTCATTTGCCATTTGGCAGGCTCAGTTTGTTACTAAGTAATTTCGAAGTTCACTGTTTATAAATTTTTCTCATCTAATTTTGTGATCATCCTGGGGATCGAACCCGTCACCTCTTGCACTAAGACGCTCACTGTTAGGCAAGCAGATGACTTTCTTGAGGTTTACTGAGTGAATCAGTTCTCAGTGTTTCCAAGTAAAAAATTAAACTTCTCACTTGACCGCACCAAAATTCTCCACACATCCCTAATGGCTATAATTTTCCCATGGTGTATGTAGTTCACTTTGCTACAGTCGTCTCACAACTGCTAGAGTAACACGGACCACCACCCACCGCAAGGGTTTTGTTTTGAAGCATGAACATTATAATTAAATTGAACTTTTGAATTTAAATAGGAAAAAAATTATTTGGGGCCTTATTATTTAAATTTTAATTTACTGTATTGAAGGTTTAAGTAATAACGTTTTATAGAATCTGTTTTTTTTATATTTGTATCTCTCAATAACTCTTTATTCAAGCAGATTGACAATGTACAATTAATTGTTTAGAGGTCGAAAATATTAAAATATAGCTTATCCAAACAAACTTAAAATTAAAATATTAGAAAGACATAAGCTATAGTCCGCCAGCGATGCAGTTATGGACCACTGTAGTAACTTATTAACAAGTAGACCTAAGTTGCCTAAGCGAACGGGTCAATTCAATCAGATTATGGTAGTACATTGAATTTGAACGCATTGTAGAATAGATGTTTCTAATTGAACATTTTTAAGTTTTGAATTTAAAGTGAAAAAAAATTATTTGGAACTGTGAATTATTAAATTTTAAATGTAATAGACGGGGTGAGTATTTTAGATGTTTAATCTCTAATGATTGTTTCTCTGATAGAATTCTTATCGCTCGTTTTTATTTGTACTCTGTTATTTAAATTGATTTAACTGACTAGTGTTTTACTATGCTGGTAAAGGAGCACTTACAGGGGAAATAAAAAATAGTAAAGTACACTTTGTACCTACTTACTAATACCAGGGAGGAAAGGATTATAAGTTTTTTATCCGTTCATCTATGGTAATACTACTGTACAAGCTACTAATGAAAAAGCTTTATAGTATATAACAAAGCTTGCGCAATGAAAGAAAAAGAAGAAGAAATAATGAATGACTAGAGGTGAATCATCGTCTGCTCTTGTTGTCATTGTCATTTGTTCCAATAACATGCCTTAGTAATTGTTAAAACTTCTAGGAAGTTAATGAATAGCAAAAACTAGTATTTTATCAAAATTGTATGTTTATTATTGCATTGCACGTCAATTTCATTGTATATATATGTCTGATTTAAATAGTATTTGACGTGGAGCCCTACAACGCTTCAAATTAGTCAACTATCAAAATTATCTGCTTATATGGTAACTTGTGACTAGCACAAAAGTGGGGTCGAAGGCCACAATCCAATGACAAGTTAAGCCATCTATGTATATCATAATCCAAAATAATATTGATTTGAAATGTCAGTTCTTCTGAACAATGTTACTAATAGCATTTGGCATGCTTTCAATGCTCTTAGTAGTGACCAAAATGGGATAGTAATGAAATCTAAACTCAAGGTAAGTAAATTATTCAAAGTCTTCATTATAGATATATTGTCAGTGAGATATTTTTTCTGTTTTTATAAAACATTCAATTTAACAAGGAAGAGTTAAAAATTATAAAATGTCTTTTTTTACATAAAAACAATAGGCAATTTATAGGGGAGAAGTTGTGGAGGGCATACAATTTTAGTCAATTTGGGGGTTTCTGTATGATAAAACCTGAGAAGTTTAATGTATTTGTGTAGTTACATTCCTTTCTAGTCTCAACCATGATGTTAACGATATTTTTAAATTGCAATTCAAATTAAGAACATACAAATATTTAAAATAATTTTAAAACATTCATGCATTCTTCACATTAACGTACATGTTGTGCTGGTCAGAAATAGGCACCAATTTACAGACTTCTTAAGTCTATGCAAAACTGTGACAAAAATAATATACTGTAGCAATGATTCAAAATTCACAAGAGATTAAGAAACATTTGGTCCCTGGGCAAGGTCTTACTATGACGACTTTGGCAATAGCCGAGTGTCCTATTTGTTTTGTTATTTTTTATTGAAACGTATGAATATGTGTGGTAGGTTTTCTTTCATTTTGTCTAATAGGGAAGTAAAACAATGTAACTTGTTATTTCGTACAGCTAAATATATAGAAAATTCCAATTGGGCGAAGACCAAAGACCTATTCATACGGAATGAAACTGAATAAATAAATATTTTTTTGTTTTAGGTCTTAACTGCAAATATTGGTACACTTCTTGATCTTTATGGTGTTGAAAAAGGACTAGAACACTTCCGAAGTACTCCGAGTCTTAACTTTCAACATTTCAAGTATTATCTACTAAAAGAAGTAAGTTCACGTAACAAATAACCCTTATAGGAGTAGATCTGAATATTCAGCTAATTTTCATTGATTTAGAAATTTATTTGTGATGATATAAACTAAGCTTCATCATAAGTTAAGCCATTTACTAAATTTTATAAAAGTATTTCAGATTTTAAGTTTTTCCTGTCTGTTTCTTTGCTTTAGTACAACTGGTAGTGTTCCATTTATGTTGATGAATATGGGGAAGTGTATTATTCTTTATAATATTGACATGGAAAATGAGTAGGGGGGCCTACGTTTAAGTTTTCTGTTATGAAAAAGAGGAAAACTGAGATTTTAAGCATTCATAGATGAAGATTGATACCAAGTTCATCCCAGAATTGCAAACAATAAGCAAAATTTCACTTTTTAAAATTTTTCTACAAGATTTATGTTGGGGATCCAAAAGACAACTTACTGTGTTTACCAATAATTTCTGTGTCTCAGTAACTGATAGACAAGGAAGAGCGCATATTCAAAATATTCTTAGTACTTATAAAGGACTTCTAATCCTTCTTATACTCTAACACAGTATGATTGTGTTTGTTTACATACTGTTTGATCTCGATAATGTCTCCACAGAATTCTTTTATGTTTAAAAAATAACTAATTTCGGTTTGAAATAAGATCTTTATCTTCAGGATAGCTTAAGATATTACTCATTTAAAAATCTAAAAATTAACAAAGTACCCAAATAGGTAAATTAAAATTTACTGCAATATTTTCAATCTTATGCAATTGTTATGTAACCATTTATGTTTCCAAATTATACACTTAAATGATAGTCTACATGATTAAATATGCTTAATCGTTCAATGTTTTACATAAAAAGGTATGATTAACTTGAAAACTTTTATTTATAGGTATTTTCATCCCTCCCAGATTCTTTATCCTTGCAAGTTTTGAGAGACTATGAATCAAAGATCGATGAGGTGTGTTGGTTGATTTGCCAAAAAAATTATGTTCAGAGAGACAATGCTATTTTGTCTGACACATGTGTTTACCAATTGTTTCGAGTCTTCTGCTTGCTGGGTGATCTTACACACAACTCAAAAAGTCAAGATTCTTATCAGGTGAGATTATTTTTTTTCTTTTGATGAGAAGTGTGGTCATCTTTATTACCTACCATTCAGAAGATTGCACATTTTGTGATGTACTGTCTCAATAAAATATAGTGAAAAAGTTGAAAAATCAACTAAGTTGTGTATTGAATTACACTTATACTCATGTATTCTCAAACGTATAACAAATTAAAATTATTTCACAAAAAATTACAAGGGTAATTAAAAGTAATGAGTATAGCATTGTCATTTTCACTTTGGAGTGCATCGCCATTCACTAAAAACTTTGAGTTTTCCTAGAAGGTACATTGTACGATCACTCGTTCTTTTGTGATAACCTAAAAAAATTAGGGGTGTGATAGAAAATCCCACTTAGCGTGAAGAGAAAATATTACTCACCAGCTGAATTTAATCCTGAATGGTGTGTGTTGGTGTAAGGCCAAAAAATTTTGAGTGGAATTGCTGCCAATATTTGTTTTATGAAATGGAGGGGCGAACGTTCATGATGAAAATCAGAGCTGTGGGCCATCTTTTATCTGTTGTGACTTGGTGAATAGAGTGAACATGAGTGAGTTCATGAGAAGTATCGCTCTAATCCAGCGATCCTCACTAGGAATCTCCAGAGAGCCAATTGGTTTGGTAGCCTAGTAAGTCAAAGGCTGCTGGATGAAAACCAGCTGCCGGCGAATCCTTTCAGATCATGACAGTCAACTCTAGCTAGTCTGTGACTAATGTCGTTACTTTACCTCGCTGTCTTTCATTCACCGCACAGGGCAGTGGTGATGGGCAGTTGAGTTTTTTTTTTTTAAATTATTGGTAATTAGTTCCATTTATTGACAGCTTTATTATAATATAAAATCAATCAAAATATATTTTAATCACATAGTAAATAGTTGTGCAATTATTGTTTTTTCTGATGATTTAGTGCAACAGACTTCGCAACTGTGACGGCAGCCCCCATATACTTTCAAATTCCGTTCTGTGCCGGTTAGTGATTTTTATCAATACTGACTATCTTGTACTGTAGCTTCGCACCGTGCTTTTGCTTTTTATACACTACAAGCACAGCTCTGTTGATGGTAAATAGATGATCATTTAATTTAGTATCACTGTAAAATATTATAGTTATTACATTGTAGATAAACTCTTATAATTATTTTAAAATTTGAGTGCACATTTTCGTAGCTGCAGTTTCACTTAAAGATAGATAAAGACCTATAGTAAAACTCCTATAATCCTATTTACAGGGACAAAGTTTTGTGTGAAACTTTTACGAACATGGTAGCTCTAGATTTGGGGCCAATAAGTCAAAAGTTCGAAAAAAAATGGCATGAGTCTACTGCAGTTCTAAATAACACATTAGCTGTCACACCTATTTCAGGCTTGATTATTGGAAATTCTGTGTGTTGGTGTGAATCATACTGTTTTTACAGATACCGGACGTGAACTTTTTTTAACTTCCTTAGCTGTCATCAAACAGAGTCAAAATGAAAATGATATTTTATTGCAAGAAAAAATTATAAACAATTGGATCAGTACTGGAAAGTTTCAGCAAAATATTGTGCAAACTCAATCGAGTCAGCAATATTTCTTACTATTTTACTTTGCACGGTTGGCAGTAACGTAATTTGCACAGAAACTGAGTATTTAAACTGATTTTGAACTATTCCACCGTTCTCCCGACCCATTTGGATTGGCATTTTTTCGACCATACTGACCGACCGGTTAGAGACAGATGTGGGAGCATCAGAAATCTACTGCAACGCTATCTACGAGGCATGGGATGTACTTTGTCGAATTAGTTTGTCACAATGCTGCTAGGAGTGCAATAGTCGCCTCTATTGCCAAATTGGTAAAACACTGCACAACCCTTCCTGCTCGCCTGTTAGTATCAGCACATCAATCCAGCCGAATCTATCTATGCCGACCTGATTAGACTGGTGTGGCAGTTAACGTTTTAAGTCACCAAACAACTATGTCCATGTGGATTATCAGAGGAATACATTTATTAATATGAGAATGTGATAAAATTAGAATTCTATGTGTGAAGTATTGCAATTTGTGTTTCGTAATAGTATAGTGTAGTGTACCCTAGAGGTTGTAAAATGTTACATTGTAAACTATTAATATAAATCAAGAAATGGTAACTATCATAGTAATTAAAGGGAACCACTTAGTTGGTCATTTGGTTTGTTTTAATTAATTTTTAGAGTTATAGAACACAAAAAACAGTAGCCTATAAACATTCACCCATGTTACTCAGTGTTTCATGTTACTCACCCGTAACATGAAAAAAATATCCCCCCTCGAAAAAAATAAAGTTAAACTAAGCAAGGATTCGGACCATCATTGGGGTTCTACTGTAATGCAATCTGTAGCTTAAAATAGGTTTCACAATTATAATTAGTTCACAATCACAATTAAAATAGGTAGTGATGCATACATGGGAGGTTGGGCTGATAACCTCACAGCTGGTCACGTCGTTGGGCTCAGAATGGGACCGTGAGGAGTACGAAGCGCTGGTGTACAACATGGCCGGCCTGCGGCTGTCGACGTTACTCACCCTGCTCGAGACCAAGTATCTGACAAACATAGACACCGCAGTTTTGGAAGAGGCAGTCACCGGCCTCACACATACGTTTGTTGATGACATCATCAAGAAGGTGAGACTACTGATGTCCGGTTTTACGGGCAATAGACAAATTGTTTGTTTCCTTCAACAATACCATATTATACATATTTTAAATATTGTAATTGACATTGCCAATTTATACGTTTGAGCATCATTATAGGCATTTCAAAATTAATTAAAATACTATACATAATAGAGTTAAAATCTACTACCTAATATTTAAGGATTGTTTACTAACCGTGTATACACAACATTTGAAAAATATATTTTCAGACTAATTGACCCAAACTCTTGCTAATTTAATAAATAATTTTAAGCGTAAGTACTTATGGTAATTCTGTGTCTTTGAAATCATGTATGATATTTATGTGTTATGGTCCTTATAGACAATCTTGAGTAGTTTGTCTTTACCGACATTAGAACCTCATGTTTAAACAAATTCACTTCTGTGAAAATATTAGCATCTACAAACAGATTTTATGTATTTCAAATGATAGGAATTTATGTAAATAATAACATGGGAAATGAGCGAGTAGGTTTAATGTCACACTGATGTTTAATTGATGAACAAATAATTATCACTAGGAGTACAGCTATGTAACTACCTCCAATTGTGAGAATATTTATATTGGTATCGGAACCACAGTATTGCTATCTAAGCTGACAAAGGACAGCTAGAATTCCTCGGGGAAGAATTTCGAAGGGCAGTTTTGGGACATTTTTTGTCTGAGAATCGTATGTTTGACTTTTTACTTATAATTTATTACATTTTGTTGCCTTTATTTGGATTTTTTGACTATTAATCCATCTGATAGTTAAAAACTCTTAATAAATATAAAGAGATAAATATTGTGCTCGCTTGTAAAAGGCTATCTCTGACACATCTAAACAGATTAGTCAATAAGCCAACCAATATGGGAGATTGAAATGTGTATTCTGTGACAGGGATGCTTGCAGAAGAAGGGCTACCTGCTTGGGACTATGAGGGAGTATTGGTTTGTGCTGCAGCCCACTCAACTCTCATACTATAAAAATCAGGAGGAGCGGGAGGTGTGCGGAGCCATCAGTTTAGACCCACAGGTGATCTGATATTAGTGGCCTAGAATATTACTTGTGGTAAAAGGATCTTTTCCGTTATACCCATACACTGTTTGGATAGCTGTTTACAAAAAACTAATGGTTTAGTGGTTTTCTGATGATTATTGGCAGTATAAAAATATCAATAACCAACCTAACTTAACTCCACAGAGCGCCATTAGTGTTAGAGCGTATGTCGGCGACCAATACATGTTGCGTAGCATCATAATACACACAATTTTGCTGTCATACTCTACGGTAATAATTAGATTGGTTATTGATATTTTTATACCGTTAATAATATACTTTATACTGTAAATAACCAACAGAAAAAGTACTAAACCACTAGGTTTCTGTTATACCTATATTTTTTGCTTTGTCCAACAACACCAAAACTAGTTTTTTTCTAAAGTTATGTAAATTTACATGGTTCAGCTATTTCAGAAATATATGTGTGACATAGACTTAAAAATAAACTAAAATACATAACCTGTCCAATTATTACATTCGTTTACATAAAAAACCATTGAACAGCTATTTAAACAGCTTCAAGAGGATCGATGCTGCTAGATGTCAAAAGAGAATTCCTTCTCTACTTAACTGAATTGAACCGAAACAGTGGTAAACGTATAATGAAAAAGATCCAAATCTCAGGTTAAGAAATTAAAAGCCTTTTGTTATAAAGCTATAGGCTGTTTTATAGGTCATACTTACGTTGTATAAAGCAAGTTCTATTCTGTAATGCTCTCCATCTAATAAAAAGTAACATTTTGTCTAAAAAAATATGTTTCAGCACATATTTTTGGGTTGGCAATTTCCTGAGATTTTATTTTGCAATTTTATTTACGTTTGCTTCAGTGTTGGGTCGACTCCACTCAGCAACGGATACTTCTTCACACAAGAGAGAGATGTTTTGAGCTTGGTGCTTATGATCACAGGTAAGTTTTAGTTCCTTACTTAATGTATAGTCTATCACATTAAGTCTATCACATAGTCTACCACCAATAAAACTACAATATGTCTACAATACAATTTGGCTCATAGATAAAATATTCCTTGCTGAGTTTTGGTGTACGGATTACTGTTAACCCTTTGAGGGAGACACAGGAGTCTGACTTGATGCTGCTCAGAGTGGACTGAATGCTGACTTGCAAGCGTTGCATCATAATTAATTATTGATGTAGTTCCTAAGTTTTCCAACAGATAGTGTTACCGTACGCTTCGTGAATGTCTGAACTGACGAATAATATATTGTTTTAGTCTGTTGGCCAACCTGTTGATTTCTTATTTTAATTATTGTATACGTCATCTGTTTGTTGTGACATTTGACAGCAGACGAAACTGCTTGCTGGGTACCGAGTATGTGTTCTTGATATGTTTATTTTTATAGATAAAAAGGAAAAAATTGTGGTTTCCTCATAAAAAACCGTATGAATTTTTAGGAAATATATAGTTTTGATGGTTTATAGAGTACAAAATGATTTTTATTTCACGATGCTTATAAAAATTTAAAACTTATAAAAAAATTTTGCGTAATGATTTTTGTTCATTGAACGAAAAGCTTTCTGTACAAAGAACAGAAAGTTTTCTAAGAAGGAAAAAAATGTTAGTTAATCACTAATAATAATTGTTTTACAAAAGTTTTATCAATTACCTGCAAAGCGTATATAATTTAATTTCCTCCTGAAGGAATGTTCAAAATCAAGTATACTGTTTTTAATGGTTAAGATCTAGACACACATAAACACATTGGGTCCACGCCGACACATGGCCGAGCTGAGTCTGTAACACGGACTATTGTTGGTGACGGTGGTAGGAGGACACACGGTCCCGTCAAACTCCCGAGCGACAACCGTCAGCTTCGTCTCATTTCTGTAATGTGCTCATATCAGGTTTTTCTGTGATTTCAAAATTTCAGAACAGTGATCTAGCAATTTCCTTGGCTTTAGAATAAGAAGTGATATTTATGATAGGTTACAAAATATTATTCCGTTCTACATAAGAAAATATGTGACCTTCAAATGAAGATATGAGTCTGGACTCTGTACTTACAAGAAAAATGAAATTCAATTTGGTTACAGAACTCGGCTACAGTGGTTGTCAGCTCTGCAGTTAGCTATATCCCAATCAGGTGGCTCGCAGGGGTACCAACGTCAGCTGGCAGCACGGCGACGACGACAACGGGAAGCCGAGGTGGAGGAGAAGAGACGAAGATCCAGTCTCATACAGGACATGGGTCGAGAACTGCAGGCTGAGAAGATGGTGAGGAATATTGATGCGTTTCATAATTTGTTTGATGATAGATTCACTATACTCGTCTTGATGATGATGTAATAAAGATATTTTTCAGGGTGTCTAGCAACAGGGAAAATAGGGAAATCAGGGAAATGTCAGGGAATTTAAAACTGTATTAAAAAGTCAGGGAAAAGGCAGGAAATTTATACATTGGTCAGGAAATCGCACAAGAAAATCAATATTTTGTAAAGGATCCAGAACATTGAAAATCTGAGTCAGTGAGTTTAGTTTTATAGGTAGCAGCCACCATTCTTTCTAATCTAATCTACTCATCAGCGAGCCGGTTTGGAAGTGAATGAATAGTGATTGTCGACGTATGCCATGTATTTTTCTTGTTTGCTCTCTAATTGATGTGATTCTGTTTATTTTTACGTTTTAATTTAACAATTTGATTTTGTGTGTGAATGAGTACATTTTAATACATACTGTACTAATTTTGTGTTTATTTTTTAATGGTTTCTCCATGTTGTATTTAAAAATTAGCCAATCGTTGCACACGTTTTTAGTCAGGGAAAATGCTGCATCTAATAGGGAAAAGTTTGGGAAAAATCAGGGAATTCCCTTATGATGACTTGCTAGACACCCTGTTTTTGACTTTTGACTTTGATACTAGATAAGGTTATGAGACTCTGGCAAAACCGGTTAGGCATGTTTTACTGCAAAATATTGTACAGCCACCGGAAAGAAGACATTCATGAGGATTAAAAAGGTAGGTAATAGACAGTCAATTTAATTCTCAGAGAAGTAACGAGGTCGCACGCAGCATGCTGGTGTGAGTAGAGTGAATTTTATAGAACTTGAACCCCCATCATATCATAGTAATCTAATGAGAATGCACGTTTGCTGCAATAAGGGTCGTTTTCCATAGTAATGTTCTTATATTAATGCTGTTCACTAAGTAAAAACATATACAAAATATTATCAAATTATGTCAATAACTATCGAGTTATACCAATTTATCTATTCTCCGTAAGGATTACAATGGGCAACGTATACTTAGGTTTTGCTGCCATAAGAAACATTTAATGTGGGGTTTTTATGGATGTATTGGTAAAACTTAGATGGACTTGCATAATTAGAACTTGAAGTTCTAATTAAGCTAAATAAAAACCAGATGTTTTTTATACTCATAGGGTTTGCAGTAAGAAAAATATTTTAAATCCAGCTGTTTGTAGAGAGAACATATTGACTGTATTTAGCAGTCTGTTATTGGATCTAAGAGATAACAAAAGTAAATATAACTATTTCTATTTATTTTCAGGCTAGAGTAGCAGCAGAACTGCAATTTCAAGAGGTTAAAATTGAAAAAGAAAAACAGCTGGAACAGCTAGAAGCATTGTTGGAAGAGGAGACGCAAGCAAAGAGAGATGAGGAAATTGTGAGGAACTTACAAGCTAGGTTAGTAAGCTATTTTATCAGCAATATTGTGGATGAAATAAAATTTATTCATGAGCTAATTCCTTTATTTTGTTCCTGAATAACCCTAATCGCCGCATTTCCTGTCGCTTACCGCCAATACAGAAATGAAATAAGTGTGTAATATTATTTCCTGGGAAACCCAAAAAGGCTTCAGCCCCAATTAGTTTGGATTTGAAGGGTTCCACTGTCTCTCCAGATCTAATTTTTAAAATGTATTTTAAGTTTTATCACATTCCTGAGAATATTGGTCTAACCTATTTTCGTATGAATATTTTCTAGCACTTTTTAAATTTTTTAGATATTCAATAAAAAAGAAAGAATAAGTGATTCGCTCGCATGAAATTTACGTTTCAATTTTTAATAAAACATCAATATTTTGACAGTCAAGAAGCCATCTCCTTAACCTATTATTAAAAGCAGCCTGATTGTGAACATCCTTAATTTCCTTAATTTAAAAAAAATTTTAGATTAGCCATATCACAGTCTGTATTGTTGATTTTAGAGTCTTAAGGGAAGAATGGGAGAAGAGAGAGGAGTTGGAACGGTTGCAGGAAGAACAGCGGATAATGTTGGAACAGGAGAGGGAGAAGAGGATGGAATTTGAGCGGAGACAGAAGGAAAAAGAGGCTCAGCTCCAAGGTAAATGTGATATAGGTGTTTTTATAAGAATTAAATAATGTGATAGTTTTATTAACACGTTCGCTACTGGGCAGCCTTCATAATATTTACCTGAAATAAAGTTCCCACTGCTAATAATAACAATTTGGTTATATTTTAGGCATAATTTGACTCATATATGAGACATCCTGACTATTGTTGACATAATGTTAATTAGTTTTAGAACGAATATTATTATTTCAACAATAGACAGGGCTTCAACTATTTTAAACTAAAAGCACATACATACACGCTGTATAGATTGGTGTCCGCTAATGAACACATATTAAGAGTAAAGTCGTCTGCAAGTCGCCTCACCTTGTACTACTAAAATAATAAAACTATATTTACTATAAAAAATCCAGAGACCAAGTATACTAGATATGAGGCAGTTTCCTTTTATACTGCCACAAAAGTTTCAAGCTTCTAAAATAGACCAGTATCTCACAATCGAGCATTTAGTATCAGGCTATTTCGATGGGCCCGGTCGGCTCATATCTGAGCTGCCAAGCTATTTTTACTCACCTGTTGACTCATATTTGAGCCAGCCAGGCTATACTAAGGGAAAAATTTATGCATTTTTTAATTCTAAGGGTTTTGAGAAAAAAAACATCTCTATTTGACGAGTAACGCATCAGGCAGTGGCCTCTAGCAACAATTTAGTGAACTACAGCCCATGCTACCCCCTAATCTCGGAAACATTTCACGGTCTTCGCTGTTTTACCGATAGAGTATGCTTTACACAAACTAAGCGCTATGTCTGACTGTGCACTGAGCACAAGAGGGCTACGGCACATCACTGGCAAGTGAATGTTGGAAGCCATTCGGAAGTGCTTGAGTTCGAATCCAGACAATGAGAAAGACAATTTAGCTTGCAAATGTGTGGTACAGTGGCGGCAGGACCCACCTTAAATAAACGTTCAGCCTGGGTGGAAGTTGACGGCAATTGTAGGCTTATTTGGGATTGCAGTAGACACCTGTTTTGCTTTTATAGTGGCTATAAGAGGGGGGAATGGGTTAAAAATATTTTTAAATTAATGGAATGTAATTAGACGGACATAGTCCTCTTTGGACCGGAATAGGTTAAGGAAGAAAGTGTAAGTTTGCTGATATAATCAATTTTATTTTAAAGTTGGAGTTTATTAGTATAAAACAGATATTTTAGATGCTCTCATCTCTTGTAGCTTTTATTTCTAAAATAATTTATAATGAAGTTTTATTTAATTGATACCTTATTTCCTAGAAAGTAAACATAGTATATGGGTTGTTAGAGGCGGAGCGACGGCTGCGGGAGCTGGAGGAGGAACGTCAGAAGCTGGACCAAGAGCTTCACAGGGCTCAGGACAAGATGAGCATCACGGAGAAGTGTATGACGGAGCTACAGTCTTCACTGATCAAGGTAGACCTACTCTAAACACCCATTATTATAGTAAAACCTCAATCGACACTCAACCAAAGTTCTTTCTATTTATTTCACAACACTATTTTACGATAGAAAATGCAAAAATAGCAATTGTGCAATAGCCATGGAGCTAAATATCAAATTTCATCCAAAAATAAGTAAGTGAAATATTAATTTTTCCTTATCCTCCATAAGATTAACATTGGAGCCCCAAAATTCTATGTACTTTGTCTAGATTTGTTTATATCTCGGTAAGAGCAAAACTTTTAGAAACTAAATTGTGTAGTTTTTTTAAATAATTCTAATATGTCTCAAATCTGTAAAATGAACCATTTTTGAAATCCAAATCACAATGGTTAATATTTCGTCCATCCCATTTTAAATAAAATTTCCAAAGAGTAGTAGACTAACAACTACTCCCATTCTAATGACATTTCAACATTTTGTTTCAGTCTCCAAACCCGCAAGTGAAAGTTCGCCGAACAATGTCTTTCATGCCATCAACCAGAGACAAGCCGCCAAGATCATAAGCGTAAATGATATGAATTGTATGAATATGTCCACACACATTGTCCGTTAGTATTAATAACTCATCCATGATCGGTTAGAAACCATCCTTCATTACATACATTAATCATTGGTGTTACCTGAAGTCAAGAAAACAATATTATACTCAAAATAAATATTTACAAAAATTGGACTCGATAAACTGAGAATTTTTAGCTCGAAAAATAGGTCCACAATGATCCCTTCTACAGAGAATCCTTACTTCCCTCTTCTGAAGCTCAAAAAATTCCAGTCTCACCGTGGAGAGATCTCATATGCTATGAGATAAGACGATGGAAGAGGCAAAGTAAACAGACAAAAATTAAACCTATTATAACAATAATAAAATTAAAATTAATTTTTCTGTCTTAAACTGTTTGCACCTTAAAAAGAACTTAATACCATCTATTTAACTCCATCTTTTAAAGTTTTAACATGCAAGTACAAAAAGACATTTTCCAATAATAGATGTAAGTTGTAACATAAGAATAAACTATATTTTAAGTTACAATAACAAAATTATAAATAACCGATACACTAATTTAAACTAATCAAACAATATAAGTAGTCGTGTCCCTAGATAATTAAGTTGTATGATCTGATCTTAACACTGTTATGGAAGTGTTAAGGTGTGTGCCACAATGTGGGAAAAGGTAGAGAAATAAGTGTTCACTTCATTATAGTAAGTATAATATAGACTATGAGTCATGTTATTCATTTTTGTTAATTATTTAAACACCAATTTTAAACGTTTCCCTCCCTAGACGATACCAAAATGTTAAAAAAAGTCACAATGTCCACAACAAATCATAACGTAAAAATTATAAATATGACAATTTTCCAAAAGCTAATATCCATTCTCCATACATTTAAATGATGTACCTGATGGAAAACAAATTATACTCAAAAAAACAATACAATATAAATGGTCCAAAAAAAAATTTTTTCTATATTAAAAGAAAAATTCTCTCAATACCATACTATGAATAAGACAAATAGAACAAAAAACAGACAAAATTATAATAAAATATAAATAATAAAAATTAATTTTTCTTCTTAACATAATTTTACCTTAAAAAAATACTTTAATTTTTTTATTTTAACATGCAAGTACAAAAAGACATAATAATAGATGTAAGTTGTAATTATAAGTAAATATAAAATTATTTTTTTATTAAAAACAAAAAAAAAATTTATTAAAAAAAATTTTATGGATATTATTGATTATTTTATTAATGTTAAAATGGTTAGCCACAATGTAAAGAAATATATTTTCTTATATTATTTATATTATATTTTATACATTTTTCATGTTTTTTTTTAAAAAAAAAACCAAACTTTTTTAAACGTTTATCGATAACCAAAATGTTAAAAAAAAGCAAAACAGGTGTCCACTGCAATCTCAATTAAGACTAAAAATGCCTTAATCTTTCACCCAAGCTGAACACCGTTTATTTTAGGTATGCCTTTCTACCACTGTACCATACATTTGTAAGGCAAACTGATCATTGGGATTGCTCATGGTCAAAAATTAAACCCAAGCACTTTTGAATGGCTCGTCAGTGAATGCCGAAACCATCTAAACCACAGTACACCGTCATACAAAGCGCTTTATTTGTGTATAAAATTTCTCTAGTGGAAAAACAGCGAACTCAATGAGATAGTTCCAGTATCAGATTATAGAAAGCAACCAAGCAGAAGACGACAACTAACAGTGTTACCAAAACTTTTTAGATGCCACAACTTGCCACTTGACATTTCAGGATGGAGACTAACGATAATTTATCGTTCATAGCAGTGAAAGAGTTTTAAAGATCGCTCGTTTGATTTTTATCATCAATAGGATGGTCGCATGTAGTGATAATTTAGTTGATAAAACAGTAAAAATATTTAAGTTTTTGATCTTATTATTCTTTCTCTTTCTTTATCTCTGTCTTTATTATTTTTGTATTTTATACAGCAGAGTTATTGTGTGTGCTTCCTCCACATTTGTCCTTAGATGTTACATCAGACCCTAACTTGTATTTTAATTAATGGTAGACTTTAGAGTTAATTATTTGTATTTATTATTTCATACTATATGAGTAAAATACTTTTTATTTTTTTTCCAACTAAGATAAACAATCATGTAATATGATCCTGATAATAAATTACTATTACTATATTTTTTGTTATTTTTGGACTATTTAAAGAACAAAATATTTTTTATACATTATAACCTGAATAATTTATGTGTAGCTGATATAATTTTTTTAATTTTGACAGTTATTTTATTAATAGCCAACCTACTGATGGCTAAAACTGTGATAATTGTAAGTTATTTTTCACTGTTTAACATATCAAATAGTAAACCTATCATTCCAATTTTTGCTGTGATTTTAAACTAATGTCAGCGCCCGATTAACCTGGAAGATGGCCATATAGACAGCCACTGATAATTAAAATAACAGCGGGGCAACTCAAGATAGTGTGCATTCAGAATGAGAGTTGGGAACTACTGTAGTGATCCAACTCTCGTTATTGTGTGCTATTGTTTTACTCTTGTTGTTATTATTGAGCGCACGCTATCTTCCCACTAGCTCGGAGGTGGAATGTTGTGGTTATTTTTGCGTTATCAATATAGTTTTTGTATTATGCATGATAGATGAGTATAGTATTATTGACAACATGATATAATTAATATCTATAACTTAAACTTTCAATTTTTAATGTAAGTTATTAGGAAATCACTTGAAAACTGGATGAGTTTCTCCACCTCCAGAAACGTAATGTAGTTGAAAACACAGACATGTTGGAAAAGTACAATAAAAGATATTGAATTGTTGTTCATATAGTTTATTCAAATATTCTAAAGATGTTTCTTGAGTAAGTAGTGTTTTACTTATATGGACATTAAAAACTTATTATGTTTTTATAGTGTGTAAAATATTCTAAAGAATGTTGAGTAATTGTACTGTGTATGTAAATTTAAAATTTAACTTAATGAAAGTTAATTCATTGTCGATTTAACATTCCTTTTACTGTTCTGCCTATTGCAGAAAACTTGCATTTTAAATTTTGATTATCTTTTGTACGATAATAGGGTTATTTGTAACAAAAAAAGTTTATTTAAATAACTAGTGTACAATATTACAAATAATTAATTATTGAAGAAATAAAAATTGCTGAATATGTAGGTTAACTGCAGTATGGATATTTTTAAATGTACAGTATTATGTAATTTTAATTTTATTATATTTTTAGAGATATATTGCACTTATGGCAAGAAAAAATATTTACCTACTTTGAAGATACAATTTTCATCATAAATTTTAA
This sequence comes from Nephotettix cincticeps, assembly GCA_023375725.1. Lineage (NCBI taxonomy): Eukaryota > Metazoa > Arthropoda > Insecta > Hemiptera > Cicadellidae > Nephotettix > Nephotettix cincticeps. The sequence continues at coordinate 7,351,096 of CM041791.1, read as the reverse complement.
TAGATGTTGCATATTTTAAATTTCATTTATTTTGCATTGTTGAGAATTTTTTAAATAAAAATTTCATCAATTATCAGAAAAAGAAATAACAGTTACTTTTTAGCAGTCATACCGATTTTGTAACTATATTTGCCAAATGAATGATTTATTTTGTTATGTATATGAATCTAGAGGTATTATATTTAATTTTTTGATCTGGGTTAATGGCAACACTGGTAGCAAACTTTTAAAGGATAATGATCTTATTTCTGGAATGATGGAACTGGTCAATTGAGATGATCAGCATCAATTTCAAAAATGAAATTTTGACTGTCAAACAGAAAACTCATGAAATTTCTCGCAAGTATGAAGAAACTTAAAGACTTGCTACAAAAAGTTGACTGTATTAATGACATAAATACAATTTGAATCTACATTGAATGTGTTATGACATCATACTTTATAATGGTTTAGTCTGAAAAGTACTATTGATGCAAATACAAGAAACAACCTCATTCTTTACCTCTCAGACATGTTGATATTAATAAGAATTAAATTGATTTCTAAAACGACTGTGATAATTATTGTTGCCATCTATAAATTTTAACTAAAAAATTGTTTAATGCTTTAGTAAAAAATAAACATGTTTGAAACTTTGTTTGATTCATAATTTACCATCCTAACAAAGAAACCCATGAAAAATATGAGCTGAATAATAAATTAGTCAGCATTTGTTGTTCAGTAGCAAAGCCACAAATGTCATCAAACCTAATAATTTCAAACATGATCCATAATAAACACCTTAAAACACCCACCAAAGTGGGTCAATGTCTTATATGAAAATGTTTGTATTTACTTTCCTGTGGGAAATTTAGATCATGGATATGTCTAAAGGGAAAATTTTCAGTTAATCTAAACAGCTGTTCTTATAACCTACCTTATTCCTTAATTGACTTTTTGTCATGGATAGCTCTAGGGGGGGGGTTAGTGGTTTTTTAAGATGGAAAATATGTAACAGGTTTCCATAGTAACTACCAGGGCTTTTGAATTTAACTTTTAATATAAAATAATAAAAACAGCTGTTTAGATGAATTAAAAACATTCCCTATAGACATATCCATGATCTAACCTATTTCCCACAGGGAAGTAAATACAAAAAATTTTAAATTAAGAGATTATTATTGTTATCATTAAATGATAGCTTATAACTTAGAAACGGAAGGGGTACAAAACTTTCTTTTCGGTAAAAATAGGTATAAAATGTAATTGTACGAGATGAGGTATTTAAACCATTTAATTTAATTGTACGAATTCGTTTTTTCTACTTATTTAAAGTCAAACTTGTCTTTTCTAAAGACCTATGAGTCGACTTTTTAAAGCTTATAGATTTGAAACTGAAGGAGTACAAACATTTATTTCTGTGGTACAAAAAGGTAGTAAAATTCATTTTAAAAGATTGTTTTTTACAACTTTTAAAAGGAAAACTAGTATTTTGCACAAATCTGTAAGGCATCTTTTTAAATTTTTATGGCTTTTATAGAAAAGGGTACACAGATCCGTTATTTTAATAGTACAAAAATATGATATAAAATTTAACTTTAAAATCCTTTGTCGGCTCACAATCAACTGCCAGAGATGAACGGATTATAATCCTTATTATAATCTTTGCTATCCGTTCATCTATGCTACTGCTCTGGAGCTGTTTTTAGCCGCTAGCATTCAACTAAGGTTGGCAATAGCAACGTCAATTTTGTTTTGACAGATTGATGATTGAGGTTAAGTAATGGTTATAAGACCATTTGAAAGTTTTATTTAAGTCAATTTAAACTTCTGGCATGTACACTCTTCTCTACGGGTTATATAAATATTTAGTGCAAAAAGACGAATTTTGTGTTCTTATCCTTGGACTTGACAATGCTGGAAAAACAGTAAGATATTTATCTCTTCAATGTGTTTTCTAATAGCCTAACTGTTTTATCAATTAAGTTAAATACTCCCACCAAAATAACTTAAATAATAAATTGGTAATAATTACTGCATTTATATATTTCCATTAGAGTATTCTTGACAAATTTTAGTTTTTAAAATAATGGCCAAATTATTTTCATCAGCCCATATTCTGCAAGATTTTTAAGATTTATGAAGTAAACACTTCCTCTGCTCACCTCTTGACAGTGGGACAAGTCTTGTTTTGAGTGGCTAATTTTCATATTATCTGTGTAGCCATTTTTCACTTTCCACCTTAAAAACCGGTTTGTGTTTTTTTCTAAATTTTGGATCTCAGCATTCACCTGGTTCCTCATGTTATGTACTCACCTATGAAAAGAGAAATACTCCAATCCATTAGTGCAATTAAAACTGCTCTTTAGGACATCGCAATATCCTCAATATGAATGATTTACAATATTAATTTAGTTGTTCATTCTGAGATTTTAGATATTAGCAATAAAAAGAAATAGTTAATCCATATGAAATCGGAAGCTTTTGTATCGAATACATGTTATAGTTGTACAAAAACAGTTCATCTTATCAGTTGTATTCTGATTCGCTCCTTCACTCCATAGTAAAATATTTAAAAGTATAGGATTTAGATATAGCTAACATACTTTTTGTCTCTTTATGCCAGACATTTATATGGTGAGTCAAGCAGTGATTTTATTCTTTTAAATGCTTCTTCTATTCTACAGGCTAGCATAACACCCTATTTTAGCCATTACCCATCACAACTAGCATTTAATTTTTCTATAACAAAATAATTTTAGGGTATTTTTAAAACTACTGTATTATTTTCAAAAGATTCAGGATTAATACAGGTTGCTTTTACAAGGTATAAAAGGATATCAAAGTCTATTAATGTAGGCCAGGTAAACATTGTTCATTAATCAAAGCCATATTATTTAGCTTATGAGTTTTACTAAAATAATGACATAGGCCTACAATTATTCACTAGAATGTTTGTGTCTAATAATTTTCAATAACTGCCATCTGCCATTGAAGTATCTCCCAATGGATTATGGTTTCAAAATTGGCCATTGTGTATACATTACAGGATAATCTGTTGATATCCATATGTAATTAAAGTAGCCTATATTGAGGAGTACAAATATCTATAACTATTGTTGTTAAATTTTAAATTGTTGAACATACCTAAACAATTTTCTCCATAAATCGTACCTATTGAAATTTTATTTGCTGTGATTAGTTATAAACTAGTGTTAATGTTTTAGACATACTTGGAATCAGCTAAAACGAAGTTCACAAAAAATTACAAGGCTATGAATCCAAGCAAAATTACTACAACTGTTGGATTAAATATCGGTAAGATTGAGGTGGCAGGAATACGATTAAACTTTTGGGACCTTGGCGGACAGGAAGAGTTACAATCTTTGTGGGACAAGGTTAGTCATTGAAGATGGATATGGTTAGTTATCATTATATGACTAATAAGTAGTGGAACCTAAGAGTTAAATTCATTCTTGAGTCCTTAATTAAGTTATTAGGTAGCCTAAACTTGGTATGTTATACAAGGCTAATTTCTACTGTCATAAATCTGAGAATTTTGATGTCCAATTCTATAAAAACTATCCCAGAAAAAGTGAATAATTCTATTCTACATCCTGTTAGGTTGGATGGCTTTTAAGTGGTTACAGAGCCTGATTCATAACCAGAAGGTTCAATCCTGGACAAGGTCCAGTTGTCTTGTTAATTCGGCTTTAAATTATACTTTTATACTTTACTTTATACTAACTGAAATGAAAACCTACCTAGGTATGTATTTTAAGCCAAGCATGAATGAGAAATGAGTGTAAGATGATTGTGGTGCGATCTTGTAGTCTTGTTACTGACTAAGGCTGACATGTTCCTTAGACAGAACTGTTAATTAATAGCCCAACAGCCAAAGGCATATCTAAGGGACCTACAGTTTAGCGTGGAGTCCAAACCACTGCCTCTGAATTACGAAATGGTCTAATTATGAGGAGGACGGTTTTGTGGATAACGTAGTTCAATAGTGTGAATGTTAATCCACACAAGAGAACACTACACCCACCAACCATTTGTTACCTCCAATTAGCTAGATTACAGGACATGCCACAGTACCAGTCTAATCATAATTATAAATATACTGATCATTAATATAAATTATATTTAAATACATTATTTTCAGGTTATAAAACCCGGAAAGATTGTCCCTGATTATAATAGAATTTAATTATTGATAAATGTAGTCATTTTTAATCGTTTTTTAAATTTAATGAAATAAAAAATATAAATAAATTTTAATAATATCTAGTTTAATAAATATTAAAAAAAATTATAAAAAAAAACCAATTATATTTATATGAAAACATCAAATAATACAAAGATTTTATAGAATAATATGGTTATTTATTATTCAAGATATAAAATCAAAATTATTATGAATTTTTGATCGTTTTGATTATTATAAAAAAGAAAAAATATATTATCATTATTATTTTAAAAATGAATAAAATCATTTATATAATTAAGAAAAAATATATTTAATAATTAATTTTTATGAAATCATGTATTGATTTATATATATAATTGATTTAAATTTCTTTGTAATACATGGTGGTGTAAATTATTAATAAATATTTACTTCTCTCATACTTGCATTGTGACACTATTTAAACAGCTGATTCTCAAGTGTTGTTTTGTGTACAAACTTCATTGTTGCAGCATTTTACTCGTTAGGTTACGGCATTTTAGCAAAATTGTGAGTCAGTGACTATTACGCAATGATTGATTCATAACAACTTTCATACTCCCCGTCATGGCGCTGAACCTTGTCAGAATATAATAAAAAAGTGGGTTTCAAATTTAGAAACACTGCATCTGAATTGAAAACTAAGCCTGATAGACGTAGATCTGTTCACGTTTCTGAAAACATTGAAATGGTGCGTGAATCAGTGCTTAAAAGCCCCAAACGATGATGTTGCCCGACAGGATGTTACTTGGCCCGCTCTGTCCTAAGTGCTTGTGATTATTGGTTGTGGGGCTACTTAAAAAGTAAAGTAAAGATCCAACACCATTGCTGCAATACCAACTTCGTCAAAAGACTGGAGACTTGCGTGTAGATCGGAGCTGGTCATCTGAGTGATATTGTTTTCCATAAATAAAAATGGCATGGATGTGTTGAACATTTTGTCCACATATAAGACTTATAAATGTTATGCATTATATTGGTTCTATTTTGAAAACTGTCAGGTTTTTTGGACCACTTGTTACAACAAATAATCACTATTAATCAATATGGGAGGCTTGCATTTATATTATTTTTACACATTTGAGTTACTCAAAAGGCTTAGTTTTTATTGTTTAATTGAAAACGTTCCGTAATATGTTTTTTCCAGTACTATGCTGAGTCACATGCTCTGATTTATATTGTCGACTCATCCGACCGAGAACGCATCCCAGAATCAAAGGAAACCTTTGGTGAGATCACTTGCAGCTTTTCCTTTTCTCACTTCAGAGGTTTAATTTGTTCACATTTATTTTAGACAACTTATTATTCCATTACCTACATGGTAATAAGTATAAAATAATCAATTCCTCCCTTACTACCCCAAATAGTATAGGGGTAGGGCCTGGTTAAATTTATAATGGCCTAAAAGAATCAACTTAGGCCCTACAATTTGTTACTCTTATTACTTTTGTATACATTGAAAACTCTCCCATTGTCCATTTATTTTTATTATAATGTATGTGTAAAATAAATGTGATATTTTCAGGCGATTGAAGATATTTAATTTTAGATCATTTTATAGGACTTAAATCTTTGAAAGCTAGTTCCGTTCATAAAAATAAAGATAGAATAAACTTAAATATTGATCATAGATATTTCTTTGTTTTACACCCATTGATTTTTGTTTATAAAATTATAAATAACTTTTTCTTCAATATGAAAACTTAAGACTGAGAAAAATAATATGTTACATTATAACATATTATTCTTATTTTCTCCATATCTCTCTTTCTTCACTCTCATTTCTCTACTCATCTTGATACTAAGTGTTTTTTTCTCAACAGACAAGATGATATCAAGCGAGAACCTGATCGGAGTGCCGCTATTAGTGCTCGCTAACAAGCAAGACATCCCGGACTGCATGGGTGTGCGCGAGGTCAAACCTATATTCAACAAAAACGCCCACCTTATAGGCCGCAGAGACTGTATGGTTATGCCTGTCTCTGCACTAAATGGGTTAGTCTCACATCTGAATTTCAGCTATGATTTTGGGTTTTTATTATACAGGGCGGTTATAAAGTCCCTTCCTCCCTATTTTTTTATTTGCTAGAAGAAATGAATAACCTTAGGTAAACCTTACAAACTTAACCCAAAGTTTCTTTTGAAGTTATCAAAAATTTTGAGTGCCCCCCAAAAATGGGGGATTTTGGGGGCAACTCAAAGTTTTCAAATGTAAAACCTCATCGAGATGTACCTCATTTTAAAGGTCTTGAAATTTAAAGACGATTGGCGAAAATTGGGGTTGTCTACCTCAACCCAGTACAAAATGTTGGCATTTTGAAAATTATGACCCTGGGTTTTGGAGTCCCCTCCCCCATTGACTTTTGCTACAATTCACATTTAAAGAGATTTTCAATGATGGGATTCATTGGAATAGGAATATTCTAACTTTTGTAGTAATTAAAAATGTTGGGAGGTACCTGAGATCTTAAGATGTAAGGAGTTAACTTCCGAATTCCTTATGAAAAGCTAGTCATGCGACATGTCAAATAGCACTCATAAGGAATTCGTAAGTTGACTCCTACATCTTAGACCTATTACTGACCATCCATCATATTCTTGGCCTTCCTAATTGTCTCCTGCCCTCTGTTGTACCTCTAGCACCATCTTCCTCTCACTTCTACGATTAATTTGGCCTAGCCATCTTAACCTCCTAGTCATAATTATTTCCATAATATCTTGTTCACAATATAGATCCTTTAGTTTTAATTTTTTATAACTCCTTCTTTATTGGACCAAAAATTCTTATCAAAATTTTGTTTGTGCGTTAAGGTTCTTTTGGGATTTTTTGGTGCAAGACCAAGTTTCTGACCCATACAGCAGTACAGGCTGCACTATAGTCTTATACATTCTTACTTTAGTATTTTTTTATGGCAGTTTGATTTTAAATAACTTTTTTAGACTGCAGTATGATCTTTCTGCTGCTGTTAGTCTGCTCTGAATTTCTATATCTTCTCTATTATTGTTTGTGAATGTTACGCCTAGATACTTTAAAATACCAGTTTTTTGGAACATGTAATTTAAACTGTCGGCCATAAAAAAAAATAATAAAAACTTTGTTGTTTCAGTGATGGCGTAGATGAAGGCATCCGATGGCTGGTCGATTGTATCAAACGCAATAGCGAAGTTCGACCTCCAAAAGACCCCGATGACACGTAGTAACACCTCACAACACTACTGTAAAAACTGAACTGATTTGGGCTTCCTTAGTCCTTATTTCAGTATTATGAATACAATAACAGTGCTCCACAATTTCCACATTTTGTGGACTCAACTGCCAAACTGTGGACAAGCTACTGAAGGAGTTATATAAAACCTCTATCTGAGGAACACTTTAGTTTAGTTCATCTTAAACTAATGGCCTATCTATAACTATAATTATTGTATATAAAATATTATAAATGGAGGTTGAAGCGGTTATATATCTATTTTGCCTTGGAAGTTTTACTTTTTTCCTACCGAAAAAGTTATGTCTGTGTAAATGAATGTGTACATAACGAGAGATTACACTAGTTGTGAAATTTGGACCAAATTTGGAATGTTTGTACAAACAATGTCACTATATCTGAAGGAATTTTCTTTATATAAATTCAAGGTAGTCCCTCAAAAAATTCAAAACTGCTCCAATTTGGATTAAAATTAGATTAATAAATAAACAACCAAGGCCACATATACAGTAGTTCAAAACAAATCACAAAATAACTTCTATTATATGCTAGAAAACATCGCAATTGGAAGTACACTAAAACCTTGCTTATCTGATGTTCCGGTTTATCCGAAATGGTTCTGAAAGAAAAATTTAAAATGTTGCACGAAAAATACAGTTTTGGGGGCGCAAACTGTTTGGCATAGCACTGAGAGCAGTGCGGCGTTTTCAGTCAATCGTTCACTGTACAGTCATCCTAAAACGCCAATTTTTTTTGTTTGCACTTTAACTTTTTTAAATATATAAAGACGAATTTTATTTTAGTACAAATTATCATTTAAAAAAATTACAAATGCGTTTATTAAGTTTATTGGTTTTTATCCCTTGAAAATCAGTGAAATGGATCATCCGTAAATTTGCTTATCCACAATGGTCCCATCAAAACCATATAAATGAGGTTTCAGTGTAATCAAAATTATAACATCCGAATTCCTGTAAAAACAGTATAAAAAAGTATCTGAATGACTAAAATCAGTTTTCTGGTTTTGCTGCCAAAACTATGTTTAGGTATAAATAATTATTTACCACCATTGAGGAATTTCTTCATGGTTCTATCTACGTTTTTAAATCATTGTATTTTAATAAACTTTATGGAATGCTGGTGTATAAGTTCATTTTATTTTCAATAAATACTTATGTTTTCAAATTATATTAATTATCTGTATAAAAAAATTACAGCTGTCTGTACATTACTTAGAACTATGATATTATTATTACGTCTTGTTAATTTTATCCCTCAGTAAAACCATAATTGTTCTCATCTCAATTTCTGTCCGTACATATTTCTGTAATGCTAAAGAAGACATTTTTGTTTGTCATTTGTGCAAAAAGATGAACCTGAGAAACCTATGATGATAAATTTTTCAATCGTTTTTAAATCAGTTTATATGTTTTGGGAAAGGGTTTAAAATACTTCATTTTGATCCACAGGTTATTAAAAAAGTAAAATATGATATTTTATAAATGTTGTAACTGAACATGCTATATTAATTTAGCAATTAAAGTAATTTAATTTTATAGAAATGTGTAATCAGATGTTATTGTAAGTTATTTATAAAACCAATAAAGTTTGTAAAAAAGAATTTAAAAAATAAAATTAATATTAATTTTTTTATATTGATCATTAATTTTTAGTTTTTGTGATAATGTGACAAACTGACATGGATATGCCTATGCTCTGGAGGGGGGTGTTAGCAATTTGCAAGACACAAGAAGTTTCACTGAAGTGACGTCTTGAGGTTATGAGAACAGCTGATTGGAGGGTCTGTGAACATTGCCTTCAGACATATCCATCATCTAAGCTATAGGACACAGCTAGTCCACAAGAGGTAGAGTTGTACAGACTATCCCAGAACAGATCCAGAGCTACCATGAACCTGCTGTCTCAAAAAGGGACCAAGTTCTTAAACAACCTTCCTTAAGATATCAGGCTGGAGCAAAACTTGAGGAGATTCAGTGGTCGCCTTGAGCCCTTTCTGGTTCAGGGAGAGTTTTAAAATGTAGTTGAGTTCATGGACGTTTCATCGTCGTGTGATTGTGCCCCTGTGGGCTTTGCTGGGTGGAATTATTGAGGTTATGTAACCAAAATGTATTGGCGTTATTTAGATTTTTAATATAGACATTTTCCATTATGATTTTAAGTAAAAAAGTCTGACAACGTTTCAGGATCTGGAATCTGATTCTGCCTCAGGCGAGCTAGTACCTAAAACATAACACGATTAGTACATAATCTGTTGTCTTTGTGACGAGTGGACTTTTTTTTGTGTGCGTAATTGTTAGTAAATGGTATTTTTTGTAAATTTTTGACTGCTTTAAACTGTTTTGTTTTCAGCTTCATACTGGCTTAGTCCAGATTATGTGCTAATTGTGTTATGTTTTAGGTACTGTACTAGCTCGCCTGAGGATAGGATTATGTTCCAGATTCCGAAAATCTTGAAACTTTGCCTTATGATGGAAAATACTTTCCGTAGTAAAAATCCAAATAACATAAATCCACCATCAGCAATAAAGAATTTCAAATGGAGGAATGTATTAAAATTTGGTACACAGTTTTAGTATGGTTTCACGGCAATAAAGGATTTATTATTATAGCTATACTGTATCGTACAAGACAACAAAAACTGAATCTAAGGTGTATAAAACTCATGGGTCAACATAGACATCCTTTATTTGGAATCAAACACATACAAAATATATCTCAATCATTAACAGGTTTTAAAGTAAATAACTAAAAATAGAATATATGTTATTAACTCAGATTAGATTATTGAAATGGTAACCATACCACAAGGTAGGTATTTTAAGCCAAGTATGAATGAGGAGGATTGAGTGTAAGATGATTGTGGCGCGATCTTGTAGTCTTCTTACTTACTAAGACTGACATGTTCCTTAGACAGGACTGTTAATAAATAGCCAAACAGCCGATGGTATCTTTATCTAAGGGATCTTCAGTTAAACGTAGAATTCGAACCACTGCCTCTGAATTACGAACTGGTCTAATTATGAGGATGGTCTTTATGGATGTATGCATCCTTTTTCCAAAAAAACTTGAAGCCCCTTTACAGCAAAAATGTTTTACATTTTAATCTAAATATATAAAACAATTTCGTGTTAGTTACACACATTATAACTCGAGTACGGCTAGACCGATTTTAATGATCTTTAATTTTTCGGATTCGTCTCTGCTCCGGTCATGCTTTAGGCATATTCAGTTTCCATAAATTCAATTAGTTTTCATTTTATAGCGTTTTAATTTTATAATGTTAACCTTATGGGGAATGAGTTTGTTTACAAATTATCAACAATAAAAACATTTGATTTCTTAAACCAGCTGTTTGTTTACTGTACGTTAGCAATATGCTTTACTATCCAATGCCATCTGAATCATTCATTAATGTAAAACTATGAAGTAAATATGTGCTGTACAAAATGAACACCATTATTCGCCACGTTAATAGTTTACGGGGTTTGGGAATTATGTACTGTATTTATATCTCTTTATTTTCTGTATGATCTAGTCTCGTGTTTATATGTTTGCCAAATAAAAAATAATTACAATGTTTATACATATTGTGTTTATTATAATAATCAGCTGTTGTATATTTAAAGCTTTCACAACGAAGCCGCAATGCTAATAGACTTCAGGACATGCCAATCTTAAAGTTAACATGTATTTACTGTTAGGCGTTACGAAGTTCGCCGGGTCAGCTAGTTTGATTTATTTCAATTGATTAAAAAATAATAATAAACAAAAACAAGGACGACATAAACATATCTGACATTTCCGCAACGTGACCATAAATAATAATGTTAATAATAAATTATTCAATCTCAATTCTTACTAGATAGATACAATTTATAACTAAATAATCTTTGGTAAAATAATCATTTTTTTTAAACACTCATGCAAGCATACATGCCAACAATCACACAAACGTACATAAACCTCACACACAAACCTAAAAACTGTCTAGGACATAACAATGTACAGTATAAAAGAAATCAGTTATCAGTAACTAGAAGTGATGAGGTGATAAAACTGATAATTTGCTCTTGGAGCTGGGAGTGCTGCGAGATAAGTCTTATCACTAGCCTTGTTCACCTGCAGTGACTGTGTAACTGTGCCTCGCAAAGCATGTACCCAGTTCCAATATGTGGCCCTATTTAGAATCCGAAGATTTCAGTGTATTGCCACCTGATCAGAATCGAAGGTGAGTTTAAAACTTGTTGGTTACTTTCAGGAATTATTTGTCTTATATTTACTAACTGTTAAAATTAAGTGAACGCGTTTGATTCTTTGTTTCATGAAGTGGCAAGCTGTTGGTTTTAAATTAATTTTAATTTGTGGATTTTTTCCCATACAAAAATGCTATACTCACTATTATTACCTTTTGAAATGGCGACCTATGTAGCTAGATATTTTAAGCTAAGTATGAATCAGAAATGAGTGTAGGGTTAATGTGGCGCGATCTTGTAGTCTTATTATTTCTAAGACAAGCTTGTTAATTAATAGCCCAACAGCTGAAGGCATCTAAGGGACCTACAGTTTAACGTTTAACGAATTCTGATTCTGAATTACGAACTGGTCTTGGCGGATGAACGTAGTACATAGTAGTGTGGATGTTAATCCACACTAGGGAATATCTCAACTACCCACAGTTTGTGACCTCCAAGTAGCTAGATCATAGGACACTTACTACCTACCTACCTATGTATATATACTTACTACAGTGGCCATGCGTACTTCAGCTGGTACTTCGCCTCATCAACACTGCCTCCAGTATGTTCGTTCTATAGCATCCTCCTCGTTTAGCCCCAGCTTTATACAAGGAGGATACTGTATAGTAGATGCTAAGGATACCTAATCATTATTGTGCTGGACCATAAAAATAACAAGCTTCATAATTGATCCAACGATTCGTTTTGAATCTAGTGAAAAACAGCCAGAAGAAGAGTACATTGAAAAAATCCAAATTTATAGTTCAACAATTGAATTTTATAAAAATGAATACAAAATTCAAAATTTTGAGGTTATTGGTTTATTTATTGGTTCAAGAGGAACAATATCAAAATTTATGATGATTTTTTGGAATCGTTTCGGCCTTAACCAAAATAAACTTTATGAAATTCATCATCCTCAAAAATCATTTATATAATAAATTAAGAAAAAATATCTGTAAAAGTATTCTTTGTTTTTAAGCAACCTACAATGGTAGGAAGATGTAAATTAATTAATAAATTTGAAATTTCATGACTGTGGTATTTAGATTTTATTGTAGACATTTTCCATCACGATTCTATGTAAAACAAAGTTTCACGACGTTTCGGGATCAGATTCCAGATCCCGAAACATGAAATTTGTTTTACATAGAATCGTGATGGAAATGTCCGCAATAAAAATCTAAATAACATAAACCACCATGACCAATAATGAATTTTAAGCAAAGAATTTATGATTGTGATTGTGTGATTTATGATCTCAAAGCTACATCAGTTATATACGTCAGTTATATATCTGACCTTCAGAAATAACAGTATTTTACTTTTTAAAGAGCTTATCATATTTAAATGCAAAATGTAAAAATACACTACCTGGGACCATGCAGCAATATAAAAAAGAATCAGAAAAAGTATACGTGAAGAAAATTTAGATTCACAAATGACAGTCTTTATAAAATTTATATTGACTATAAGCTTCTAATTTTTATATTTTTAAGCTTATAATTTTTCTATATTCATATAGGTTCACATGAATGAATTGCCTATTTTATTTGCTAAGACATTAGTAGATAAAAAACTTTGACTATCCATTATTTAAAAAAATTCATAGCCTATATAAATAAAATTAGAGTTTTGTATGTACATTGCTCATTTTTAAGTTTCTTGCATTAGAGAAGCCGAAACAAGTCTTATCCCAATTTCTGCCTGTTTGTTTGTCCGTCTGTTTGTGACCAGGAGGCATTTTACGGTGTCTTCTCTGAAAAAATGGGAAAACTGATAACAATGAAACTTATTTCATGCATTCTCTACATTCCAGAGAAGGTTTTTCAAATCTTGAAACTGTCCGCCACCCCTTGAAAAGTATTTGACGAGAACCAGAAAAAAACACTTTTTATGTGATATTAGTTGCATTTTACTTTCAGTTTTCAATGAATCGCCTAATGATAATAATCAGCTGTATTTGTAGATTAATGATTTAAGTACCTGGTGACCGAGCTTTGCTTGGATAGAATAAGATATGTATTATACAAGTTAATTAGCAAAATTAAAACAAATTTATTACTCAATGTGATTTCATACACCTCAATTAATATAGCATAAACACTGAACAAAAATGTGATGCCCTGGAAGGGGATCGACCTCACGACCTCTGACGTGTGAGACCTGAGCGCTAGCCACTGTGCTAAGGCGTCAGGCAGCTTTGGCCTGTCGTTTAAGAGTTTTTGGCCAACCTCAATTGTTTTAGCTGATCTTGTACTGTATATAATTATCCATACAGTTGTTGTTATTATCCTGAGAACAACACTGATTTTGTTAGAAACGGAATGAGGATTGAAAAGCAAAAGAGAAAATTAATTTACACCTATTAATTGGTTTGTTACAGTGGCTTCAAGCAGTGCAATGAATACATTTTCTATCAAAACATGGAAGATTTTGGAAATACTTTTTTCTGCTTTTATTTCGCACAGTTATGTTACTCTTTAGTTTTTAAAAATTGTTTGGTAATTTGATATTTTTTTCATTTATTACATACATAAAATAAATATCAATGCAAAACCTCTATTCACATATTTTTCACCACCATCTCAATCAACAACTGTCAAACGGTTATAAACTGGTAATTTATTTTAAACCCATTTTGAAATTATACTAAATTAAATACCCCCGTCGCAGCAGACCTGCGTACTCAGCGAATTTCCAAATCAATAACATAAAAATAATATATGACAAGTTAAAAAAAAATTTGTCCATAAACATGAGAATTATTTGCCTATTCTCCATAAGATTAATATGGCAAAGAGTGTGCAGGTTTGCTGCTATGAGGAACACTGAAATTAGGCATTTCTACCATAAATAATTTTTATCTTAACATTTATACCAACTTTCATCAACATCTGTCCATAAATAAAGGAGTTTGCCTATTCCCTATATGATTATTATGGGAAAAGAGTATGCAGGTTTGCTGCCATGATAAACACATAAACTATGATTTTTAAGCATAAATGGATAGATCTCAACCACATGAAGCTAAATATCAAGTTTTATCCAAAAATATTCATTAATATGGGGAATATTAATTTTTCCCTATCCTCCATAAGATTAACATTGGAGCCCCACAATACAACGTACTGTGTTTAGATTTTTTAATATCTCGGTAACCGTTGGAGATAGAGAAAAACTTTAAGGAACTTAATTGTGTAGTTTTTTAAGCTGATTCCAATGGTGAAATATAAAATTAGAAATTTTTAAAAATTACATGTGACAAACGCAATAAACCCCATTTTTTGGTACAAAACCCCCCAAACTACCCGTTCCCATTAACCGATATGTCTGGTTTACGAACTCGTCCAAGCTTTTGTAGAAATACACGTCTCTACCAAATTTGGTCTCGATTGGACCATTTGTACGAGAGTTATCGTGTTAACAGACACACACACACACATATATATATATATACATATATATATATATGTACATATATATAAAAATTTTAACGACAATTGTTTTTGGACTCTGGGCACCTAAAGAAGAAAAAATAACTTGGTCCCGGGCTTAAGTCTAACCATGAGACCTACGGTAATAGCTTCTTCCCTTTGGGAAATTCGCTAAAAGCAATCTTAACGCATAACTAATTTTAATATAATGGTATAGATTTTCTTATCTATTTAATTGTCAAGTAATGTCAAATAATTAAGCAGTGTATTTATTTATTTTCTTTGTACTTATTTGTTTAGGATTTCAGGTTTACATTTTGATATAATAATCTTTCTTGTTTAAACTGAATACTACAACCTGTACAAAGACGGGCTTATTGCTAGTCAAATATAAAAATCTAAAAAATGTCTGATGATATACAGTACAGTGGCTAAATACCCATTAACAAATCTAATTTAAATTGGACCACTTATACGCTGCGCCTATAAACACATACACTCATAGATATATCTCTGAAAATTTGAATTAAAATATCACATTATCTTGTGGGTGGGTCCTTATGTGAGGTAGAAAGTTGAAACTGAACAGAATAAAAAACATGCACTTGTTTGTTTATAATATATCAAGTGAGTGATATTGGAAATTTCTGCAATCATTGATGAATCAAGAGATTACATTACTATTGCATATACTAAATAATCGGATGGTGTTTTTGGAATCTAAAGATCTCAAAACTAGAAATTGTCCTCTGGTGTAGGAGCTATATTTTCACAATGATTATGGTAATATCTTATAAGCATTAATTTAGGAATTTTACTTAAATTTAACTGTTCAATTATTTATGTTAGGATATAATTGAATCACTGTTGCTATTAAATATTATAAAATATTGTAAAATTGGAAATTTAGGATCAGATTTTAAGGTCAAAGGCAATATTTATATTTGTTTAAATTAATTATTGTCTTTACTGTGAAGCAATACTATGTGGTTTTTGAAGACTGTAATTATATTCTTCTATGTTACTCAGTAATGTTAGGTAACATGTATATTAAATTACAGTTAAATATGTCAGGTGGGTAGAGCGCCGCGCTAATCATATGAGAGGTTTGTTAATTGAGTATAAACAACTTACATACTGTAGTAGGATTTAAATGATTCCCGCCTGTCCAGGTGGCCACCACCTGGCAAGTGGCAACCATGAATGTATTTCCACCTGTCTAGCAATGCTGGTCAAACTGCTGACCTATTCTTTCTTATAGTTTTAATTTATCTTAAATTCGAATTATAATTAATTATGAGTACTTTAAAATTTTTTTGAAATTATTAAATGTTTCTTTTAGTAATAATAATGGCATAAAAAATTTCAATTAACTAACAAGAATTTTGGCTATTCTGTTTTGATCTTAGTATTACATTTATCGAAGCCATATTTGATTGTCATCGGTGTGGTCAGCTGTCGTTATATGGAGAATGACTATTTAATTAATTAATTCGTTGTGCAACTCTTAATATTCTTGGATCGCAAGGTAGGACGTTTGTATATAAAAATTACTAAATAGTTTTGAACATTGTCTGTTTGCTTCAAGTTCATTGTTATCGTACACCTAAGGCTAACCCCTCCTCTTCCTTTGAGGTAGGTAGGTGACATGGCTGGTACATTTACTGTTTTAGATGTATTTTGCTCATAATCTAAATCCAAGAGGTAAAATGTTTATGCAGTTGGAATCCCAATTTTTGGAATTTATACCCAAACTAAATTAACTATTCTATATATTTTACTACAGCTCTGCTTTGGTTAGAACTAAAACTAGGTTTAACTCACTAGGCCACTAGGCTAGCATATTTGTCTTCAATGTATGTTATACAATTTTAATTAGAGTTAATGTTTCTATTTATGTTAACTTTGTATTAAGACACAAAAATTAAAACAATAGCACTGCTTGTAGAGGCCTGTTCTATTCCAGGAAAGTTTCCATCTTTTATCAAGGTTATAGCTAGTGTCTCACTCAAAGGTTATGTTCATACTTTTGAATTAAACTATCCTTTTAGCAGGATAAATAAAAAATAGTGCATTATAGTGACAATTGATTATATTATGCAATAGGGACAGGGTGGTTATCGAGATTTATTTAATTGAGGATTCCGATTTTAGTAGTGGATGATTTAAAGAATGTTTTGTTTATAAGGGGATACGGTTTTGCATTTGAATTTGCTATTTTTTATTTGGTTTGCGACATGGGCCCAAAAGTAAATTTCAATTTTAAAAACAAATGCGTTATTTACTGGACACACAAACTCGAAAAATTTACAAAAACTAAAATTATGACTTACCTTACAGTCTGTGGACATACATGATTGAGTTAAAATATGCATTTTAAAATAGCCTATCAAAGACTATTAGCTGGGAAGGGAGATAATGTCGCATTGAACCGGCTGGCACCATCACGGCTTGTTGGAATGAAGTTTTTGATGGTGTTACGTAAGTGCTACATACTTACGTGTTCAACATTGGTGTTTTTGAAAAAAAAATACAGATATCAACGGGCAGAGAAAAATGACTTGAGTCTGAAAATGTCTACATTCAATCCTTACATCAAATCTCTCGTTGAGAAAAAGTACCGTAAAAAAATAAACAGTACCGTAAATCAAATTAATAAACGACATTTCGAGCTATTACTTTGTAGCTAAATGGTATTTTCTCTATTTATATAATCAAAAACCCAGTAGGCCTAATGATATATTTCAATATATATTTTTTTCATTGTATATTTTTTTTATTTATAAATTTATATAATATTTCATTTAGTGTTGTATGTTTCCAAGTAAAGATATGGTTTCATCCCATACCATATTTTTTTAGTCTATTGTTAGTAAAATTTTAGTATGGACATATTTTATTAAAATCAAAGGAAACAATTAAATAAAACATGTGACAACATTTTAGTCTTATCAAGAATTGAAGGGGATTACCTGGTATTTGACAGTATCTTAAATACTAGTGGGTCGTGGGCCAGAAAACTTTGGGAACCACCAGCTTAGATGAATATGTTGAAAGTGAATGTTTCCAGTTCCTGTAAACAGCTGTTCTCATAACCATATGACGTCACTTACACATTACACTTTTTTGTCTCGCAAATTGCTAACCCCTCCTGAGCCTTTTTGACATATTTACGTTAAAACATTATGTGGACTGGCAATCACTAGAGTGTAGGGGAAACACTATGATAACAAAATGTCTACATCAGCTGGGACTAAGTATGCGCCAAATTTTAAACCATTCTGTTTTTTATTTGTTCCTTTTGAACATCCTTATTTTGAGCCATCAATTTTAAAGAAAAATAATGTTACTGTATGTAATAATGAATCTTTTATAAAACATATTTCTCTAATTTACACTCTTATTTATTGTCTTAATTTTATGCGTTTGAAATAATAAAGTAATTTACAGTGTTACAATAATTGTTATAATTACTATTTTGTTAAATTACCTGTATTAAGTTTTTATTTATTGTAAAAAAATTCTAATATTGAATAAACACTTATGTACTCTTATAATAAAGCTGAAAAAGCAAGAAAGAGTAATTTAAAATGTATAAATGCCCTTTTGAAGTTTATAATAGTGATTTTTATGTATTAGGTGAGCTTCAACAAAAACTGAACAAATTTAGGTCTTAATTTATTCTTGAATTTAAATTCTAAAAATGAAAGGCATAAACATATTATAGGGCTACTGCATTGCAGATTAGAAACTTGTCACACAAAATCAATAACGTTAAAAATTATTTTTCTGAAAGGCAAATAGTCTAAAAACTTAACCTAAGTAATAATAATAATAATCCTTTTATTTCCAAAAAATTACATATTTACAGCAAAAACCTGTATACCTGTATATAAGTACTCTTGTTTATTTTATTACTGTAAAAAATTAGGTGGAGTTAATTTATGTTAATAGACAGTTTTAATTATTCATAAGAGAACTAACACAATATAATGTGAATTTACTTCCACAATATTTAGGAACCTTAATAGGAAATAATGCAATATAAGTATGAATTACTCAACTTCAGTTAAAAATTCTACAAACAAGCTTGATTCTGACTTAAATAGGCTTACTACTTTTAAACATCTATTTTGATTATTTCTGACGTTTTTGTTTTATATCACAGAAATTATAGCTCAAATAAGACGTAAATGTATCCGCACAAGTCTAGCAAGGGGTGTAGGTGAAAAATCGTCAGTTATGGAATCACTAGCTGACTCTAAATTTGTTCTATTCATCTTGACAAATTATATTAATGTTTTTTTTTTTAAATGTAAATCTCTTAGTAAGTAAGGTACCTAGACTTATTTATAATTTTTCTTCTTTGTAGTTAAAAATATGACGTAATAGTCAATTAGTCAATCACCTTAAATCATGGAGAAGTACAATGACTCAATACAAGTAATTACCGAAATAAAATTAAAACTATTAAAACTAAGGCCATTTAAATTAAATTACTTTGGAATCAAATATAAGTTTGATAGGCATAAGCCTATCTATGAAATACAGTAGTACTAAATTGAATAAAATTGCCTGAATTTTAAAAAATGTCAAGAATTAAGATGAGAATATGAATGAATTCAATTTTAACGTTAAGTGTGGCTGAAGAAGATTTATCTTATGTTATTTATGATCTCTGCTAACCTAATGTGAAATGACTCGCGACACCATATAGTTTCATTAAATATAATGAGTCATTTGCTATTATGCATGTATGCACGATACTCTAATTTAACCGTGCAATGGAACTACAAGGATAATGATATGTTTGTTACCATACAAAAAATGAGGCTGTATCCACGTTAAGTAATCAACAAAAGATGCATGCATATTGTTTCTCTGTAATATGTGTCCCCGTTTAGCTGTCACTGAACATGGAAACATCGTAAAATCATCCACCTTCCTAATCCTATGACCATATGGATAAATATTTCTAATTGTATTGTATATCTATTTTTGTGGCACAATAAGTTCTAAAATCCCAGTCTTAAGCTGCAGCCCTTATCTTACAGTTATTTTAAGGTTAAAATTGCATGTTTCCATAAATAGTGAATTAATTCTAATCTGTTTTTGATGTTTACTTGCTTGCTGTTCAGTAGCAATCTTAGCATTTCCGTTGTGTTGATGTGTTTCAGTCTCCATTGCACCTACTTAGTTCTATACCAAGAGGAGTCATGAACCCCTCTGACCACGGGTCAGTATACACCTCAACTAACAAATCACTAACTCGTAGTTAGACATGCACTCTATTATACATAGGCCCAGAGAAAAATGCATATTAAGCCAGTCAGTGGCGGCTGGTTCATAAAGATTAGGATGGAGTCCTCCCGTCACGAAAGAAAAATAAGAAATCACTCAGGATAAAAATCTATTGAGTATTACAAACTCAGCAACGATACTTTCTACACCAAAAGATAAGATAATTTTACGATAGGCAGTAGTTGTGAAGAGAATGAACCAATGTTTTTGTAATGGAGACGAGATAGTCAGTATGTAGAACGCAGCAATCTTGAGTCTAAACCTACTTCTTAAGATACTAACCAGCCAATCACAACACATAATTTGGCTGTAATGGCAAGACCATGCACACACGGGGACCCCGTGCGGCTGAGCGTTTTCTAACTTCATGAAAGCATCAAAGGGATGAAAGAAACTCAAACTATTAGGAATAAACTGTGTCTGCTTAGTTGGTGGTTATAAAGGTACTGTGTGCCTCCAAGACAGAAAACAGTGTTTACAATTATGTTGTTTTATAATTTATGCTATTATAAGGTCAGTTATATGTCAAACAAAGTATCTGATCAAAAGTGCACATACAGTAGGCCTACTACATACTATGGCAATGTATTGACCAGTCATAAATTTTATGACTTTTACAATTGTTTTTTGACATATTCATAATAGACAATTCCTCTCCTTACTTTAACACGCCAGCCGCCACTGAGGCCAATATGTTTTTATCATACTGCCAGCAACTCTGTGTTCTCTAACTGATGTAAAAAGCTTCCTAATATTGATATGATCAAAAATACATTGTAAGTTATTCATTGCGCTTTCATGAAAATATTTTTAAAACATTTTTGAATTGAAATGAAAATACAGTTAAGTCTGTTTATAAAGTCCGGTTTACACAGATCCAAATCATCAGGATTCTGAATCAGGCTTTGAAAAAAAATCACATAAATATCAGTTAAAATATTTTATCTCAAGCTTCTTTGAAATTTCAGACGCAATCGCAGTACCTTGCTGGACACATCAAGTGTTTCTAACGATGAAAGCGTAACATGAACCACCCATATGTCTGTAAAGCTAATGCTGGTGGTTCAAAAATTATGGGCTAGTAATAAAAATCTCAAGAAATCATTTTTTAAATTATCTAGCAAAACGATTTGGGTTTAGTAAAATTGTTTACTATCTCTGTCAAAACCAGCTCAAAAACAAAAATTAGAATTTTGAATCTATGATCGATGACTAACGGTTCCAGAGAAAAGTTAAATTTGTAAGCACAGTACAATGACAGAGTGTCAAATGTTATTTTATGGAGGATATTAAAAATTAATTTCTTCCTTATTTCTCAACCATTTTTCATGAAAATTGCTATGTAGTGTAGGGTCATATATCCCAACAAAACCCACTCAAAAAGTTTGGTTAACATGAGGGGCGGTTATCTCTCCAAAATTTAACTTGTTTTTTCTTGTTAGTTTAAGAAATTGGGAGTTTATTTTGATAACAATAAATTTTCAATGATATTTAAATAAACGTTAATAATTAGATAGTTTTATTAAAGGTTGTAGTTTTTTTAAATTTAAGGGAGAAAGTATTTGTCAGTCTACTGACACTGTTTATTATATTTTATTGAAAGTAATAAACTTCTACTAAATTGATTAAACTGAGATGATTTGTGATTAAAGTGCTGGCACTCTTATTCATCGATCTGAGGTAAAATAATTAAATATTTAATACTTTAAAATTTATAGAATTAATCATTCTGCCTAACTTCAAGGTCTTGAGTGAAATTATTGAAGTTGATTTTGCAAGACCTATACAATTATAGACCAACATGTGTAAAGGTGGGAGTCATGTGTAAAATAAACAGCTGATAACAACGTGGTTATCACCTGGTAGTGAGTTGGCGACATCGTCACACACAGACACTCATGTTTAGGCACTAGTCCTTGTGTAGTATAAGTATTAAGTGGGACAATTCTTACCCGTATTATTCACTATGACTGAACCAAAAGGAATGAGTATTAACGAGAGAATAGACAGGTAAGAGTGTCTAATTTGTTGTTGGAAACGAGCTTGTTAAAACTTGTTTGAAAATATTATTCTCTTCAGGATAAAAGGTTTAAAATATATGAATCGATTAGTAATATGCATCACTACCATAAGAATGCATAAATTTAAATGCCATTACAGTATGTAATTTAATACTTTCTCTAAGCTTCAAGATGTTTTCTCTAACTTTGTCAGGAAATTTTGCTTATACTTTAACAGATTTAGGGAAGAAGGCCACGTATTTAAAAACGGGAAAACATTTTTTTCGCGTGTCATGTTTATTGTACTGAAATTTTTACACAATGTTTTATACATATATTGCTGAGGTACAGAACTATTAAATTATCGTTAACATGAAAAGTAATTAAATATTTTAGAAAAGTAACCTATTTAACCACAATAGAAAAAAAATTAAAAACATTGGACAAATTTTTTGTTCATGGATTAGTAGTTCTAATTAATTTCCTTAAAGTGTTTCAAGGTTAAAATGAATCCAAACCCAAGATATAGATAAATATATACTTAAAAACACGTTTTGGAAAATCAATTTTTAATTATATATTGGGAGTAAGCCTGTTGTAGGATTCAGCAAAAGAAGACAGGTAGGTTACCATACCAAAATGTAAACCTAAAATCCTAAAAAAATCAGTACAAAGAAAATAAATAAATACTCAGCCTTATTATTTAGCATTACTTTACAATCAAATAGATTAGAAGATTTTTTACCATTATTAAAATTATTTATACGTTAAAATAACTTTTAATATAGTATGATTTTGAAATGGGTTTAAAATCACTGACTAAACTAATATTGATTTTAATTTGACAGCTGCTTGTTTTTCCTTCTTTAAATCATAAAACCACAAAGACAGCTGATTATTACCAGTAGGTGATTCATTGAAAACTGAAAGCAAAATGGGACTATTAAAGCGTAAAAAGTGGGTTTTAAATGCTCGTCATTTACTTTTCAAGGGGAGGCCGACAATTTTAAGCATTGAAAAACCTTCTCTATTCCAGAGAAACTGGAAACTGGTGTATATAATGTGGTATGCTGAATAGGTTTTTTTTGTATATTTACTCTACATTCCGTAGAGAATGCATGAAATAAGTTTCATTGTTATCAGTTCTCCCGTTTTTTCGGAGAAGACTGCGTAAAATGCATCCTGGAGCGTCACAGACAAGCAGACAGACAGACACAAATTGAGATAAGACTTGTTTCGACTTCTCAAACGCATGAAACGTAAAAATAACTAAAAAATGAATAAGTCTGAGCAATGT
Organism: Nephotettix cincticeps; assembly: GCA_023375725.1. Taxonomy (NCBI): domain Eukaryota; kingdom Metazoa; phylum Arthropoda; class Insecta; order Hemiptera; family Cicadellidae; genus Nephotettix; species Nephotettix cincticeps. The sequence goes on along the minus strand of CM041791.1, from coordinate 7,327,392 downwards.
ACAGACCAAACTCTAATTTTATTTATATAGATTTACTAGGTATGTATTGGGTTTAGGTTAGAGTTTTTAACTTTGAAACTTTTTTGTGGATTTATTAGAAATAAAATACCTACCTATTGGTACGATATTTTAATAATCTAATCTAATCTACTCTGACACCAAAAAGTATTTGTTCCATTATTTTTGGATTACGTCCTATCAATGTTGTCACAGCTACTTTAAATATTTTTTTTTCAGGAAAATTCTATATAAATATATATTATTTTTGCTATTGATTACAATTTATTGGTTCTGAACCTTCTGTAATCTCTATAAAACATGGTATACAAATTTCAGTATAATAGGCCTTATGTTTTTTTTTGTACATACAAAAACAATGTTCTCATTTAACATACGGAAGCGCCATTGCGAGCATTTTGTCCTTTCTGTTAATAAGATCAATGTTTCGTTTTATAAAATATTGAACGTGATGAAATTAAGGTAAAGCTTTTGATCGTTTAGCATTATGTCTTAATATCTAGACCTTTTTCCCCATTTTGTGAGAAAATATCCTGAGGATTTTTCTTGAAGATAAAACTTCCTTGTTGAAAATTGGCTGCAAAACTGTGAATAATTTTAAAATGTCCTTGGTACATACAGAACATTTAAATTCAAAAGTATTGTAACAATTATTTGAGATGATATTAACAAAATTTAGCACTGAAATATTTGTTCAAAAATCCCAACTGAAGAAAGTATTGGACATTTCAACATTCTGCTCTGCGCCAGCTACGTTTGAAGCCCAGACTTCCTCAATACATCTTGCTTAGAAGTTATGAGGTGGTAAGATATATTGAGGAAGTCTGGAGAAGATTAATCAGTGAAATCGTGAACATATAAAAATAATTTCTACTATTACAATAATTCTTTGAAAATTGTTATGCCTAAAAAATACAATAATTACTCTTCAATAAAAGCTTTTGTGTGAGAGGGAGAGATGATCTTTACATTTTTTTAGTTTATAGTGTTTTTTATAACCCTCTTTAGAAGATTGCCTGTATAGAATTTTGTTTAAGCTAATAGATTGGTTAGAAAAAGTAAAATACCTTTTACTTTGACAAAAATATTGATCTAAAATCATATAAATAAATATAAATTAAAAAGACAAAACATCTCAGCTTAAGTAATTTGAATAATTTTTCTCTTTTTTTGAATTTTTTCTCCAAAACTATCTTATGCATAAAGTGATCCGCCTAGTTTTCGAACTCATCAATTGATTGGGACGGTGGAGTCGTCCTGTAATCCAGCTACCTGGAGGTTACGAATTTTGGATACTGTTCTCTTGTGTGGTTTAACGTTCGCACTAATGAATACTATGTTTTATATCCGTAAAGACCATCCTCATAATTAGACCAGTTCTTAATTCAGAGGCAGTGGTTTGGACTTCACGTTAAACTGTAGTTCCCTTAGATATGCCATCGGCAGTTGGGCTATTAATTAACAGTCCTGTCTAAGAAATATATCAGCCTTAGTACCAAGACTACAAAATCGCGCCACAATCATATTACACTCAATCCTCATTTATACTGGGCTTAAAAATACCTACCTTGTGGTAGGGTTGTTATTCAATATTCTAATCTACCTTCTTTTGTACATTAATACTAATTGTTTTTATAGTTACAAAAATTTTATAAAAGTTTTTGTCTCTCATTCACAAAAAATGTAGATTTGGCGCCTACAATATTGAAGACCTACTCCAACTAACTATGGATTAACTTACTCCTATTGTAAGAAATTTACTAAAATTACTCTATAAAACTCTTTTCTATCTAAATTGTACGCTAAAATGAAGCTAATCGAATAAAAACAACTTCAACTAATAATCATGAATTAAAAAAAAAGAATTAAAACTTTCGTGTGAGGGGGACAGCTGATCTTTACATTTGTTAGTTTTTAGTGTTATTTCTAACCCTCTTTGTGAGGAACCCTCTTTCTTTTTTAGTTAAAAAAAATAAATTAAAATGTTCAAGAATTATAGTATTGCCTAAAACAATTTTGGTTGCCACAGAATGGTCGCTGTCTTTAATTTACTGCACAGACCTTAGGCCTATGGTAACGAACGGGGTTGAAGGTTAAAAAAACTAAATTAAACTTTGCCTTTTTAAACTGAAATTCAGTCTGATCCTTGTAGGCTAAACCATCCAATAAAAATTGTATAGATTATTAATCAGTTTTCGTATTGCCACTTAACCTATAATATTGTTTGCAGTGTGAGTGTTACTAACTGCATTGTTTGATGCATGTGTTTTTTTTAGGTTTAACCCTGCTTTCAATATGGCTTCATTGAAACAAGTGGTCAATGATGTTGTTGAAAGAGGTAAGTATTTGAATTTCCATTTCCAGTGAATTTTTATTAGTAAAGTAAGCTACACGATTTATGGCCTTAGGTAGTGTTGTAAAACTCTCAGGAATTTATAATCAGGGAAATATCGTTGGCAATATTCACAAAATCCATAAATTCTCGCCAGTTTATGATTTATAAGTACAATAGCACCACATGATACTGTATATCCCTTAAAGGTGGTAGTTTTTTTATGGCCGCCGGACCCTGTTACGGTAGTAACAGCTCAGGCCTGTAACGATCTATTTCAGTAGATCTAGGTATCATAAAAACTATTGAAATAAAAAAAATAGTCTAAAAACTAGCCACCCAATCTTCGGTTACAATAAAACAGCTCACTAACATATACACTTCAACATATAAGCGTCTCTCACAAACGCATGACTAATTTACATTTTCAAACAAAAAGAAAGACACAATAAAGACTTAACTATCCAGGCAACAGCTTAGAATATAATTCAATATCAGTTTCTATTGTAAAGATTTTAAATATACGCAAAAAAAACTACAGGAAACATGACATATTAATACCAAGTCGATACAACGAACAAAGACTATGTTTGTAAACAACATATCTCCTATCTCTGTCGCACTCACAGATGATTAAATTTGTTGATAAATGTAGAGATACTTGTAAGCAATACTCTCCACACAGTCGGAGTTCGAAAAAGTTAACTAGGACGTTCCTAGAATGCGCCAGCTGACAGGTTGTGTGATGACGAGTAACTCTCGTCTAACTGTAGCAGTGTCTTTTTTTATGTGAAGTTGAACTCTTGTCAAACCGCCTTGAAGGGTTAAAAGAAATCGTACACTTTTGAGATGATAAAATAAAACCGATTTACTGTTTAAAGATCGTGGAAAAAATTATAAATACATTGGTCATGTAATAAAGAATTTTTTAAATTATTAAATTCCTAGTGTTTTTCATAAATTATGCAAATTCCCACTTGCTTACAACGGTCATTATTGTATAGGAGCATTGATATTGACTGTAAGTGAATAATATCTCTAAATTAACTTAATTTTTATGTTCTTAACAGGTAAATAAGTGTGAAAACGCTCAAAAGTAATAAAAAATTATAAATTCCCACTTTTTGGCAATCTTCCCTCCCTGGCCAAGGAAATATTCCCATCTATTTAGTTCCTTTCCACTGGGAATATTGCCGTCCCACTTCACTAGCCCGGGGTCTATTGGCAATTAAAGCTGTAACTAAAGTCAATAATAGCAATAATCCATAATATGAAAGTAGTTTTGTAAATGCTGAGACCTTAATTTTCTGGTACAATGAAATAAAACTATAAAAATTCATGAATTTGTAAAAAAACTTTTGGTTTTATAGTGCTTGACTTGAAACGTTTATTTTGAAGAAAATATTATAACAGTTTTCTCTTTAGTCTATACTCTAATGAATTTATCATCCTGCATTTATGTCTGTTAAGTGGTCCTTTTTATATCTTCATTTGGTTATGTTTGTAATGGAATACATGTAAATATTGATATTTTATCAAAGAAATAATATAATTAATCAGTTCAAATGAACGTCGAACAATATGTACCGGTAAGTAATATTTTAGCACTTCAAAAAAGTAAGAATATGGTTGAAAATAAACATAATCCTAGAAATACTTCATCCTAAGCAAATGATTTGGCCATTTTTTATTGTGTTGTATCAAATTATGTCAATAACTAAGCCAGTTATGCCAATTTATCTATTCTCCATGAGAATTACATGGGCAATGAATACGTAGGTTTGCTGACGTATAAGAAACATTAAATTTGGGGTTTTTGTGGTTGTATCGATAAAACTTAATTAGAGGGACTTCAATACCAAATTTTGGAAGAATATTTAAGTAAATAAAGGATTTATTGATTTTTAGCTATTCTACATAAGATTAACATTGCTCAATACTTTGTTTAGCAGTTTAAATATCTCAGTAACCAATTGACCTAGAGTCATGATTAAAAATTACGAAATTGTGTGTTCTTTTAAGCTGAATGCAATGGTAGAAAGGAAAATTAGTTTTTTTTCCCAAAAATATAAATTAATAAATTGAATTTTTTGGATACAAAAACCCCCAAAAGTCTAATTAATGCAGTCCGATTGCGTTGTCCAACTCGTCCAAGATATTACAGAAAGAAATAACCACCAAATTTTATAATAAGACAATTATTGTGGCCAGTATTGTGTCAACACATGTATATGCTTATATATAAAATTTTGAATGACCCCCCAAAAAGTGTTCATTGTCTCGAGTTATGAACTTCTATTATGGTCCGGGCTAAACTGTCACCATGCCGGTCACGTGAATAGGAATAGCACAATTTTTCATAGGAAATAAAAATGGTAAATATTTCCAATGAACTGTTATGGTTGCGATGTTTCAGTACGCACACCTACACCGATGCGGTTGCGCGATCTGATCAGACAGATACGAGCGGCTCGCACGGCCGCGGAAGAGCGAGCCGTCATCAACAAGGAGTGTGCGTACATTCGGAGCACTTTCCGAGAGGAGGACAGTGTCTGGCGATGTCGCAACATCGCCAAATTGCTGTACATCCACATGCTGGGGTGAGTGTGGGAGTTGGGAGTGAAGTGCGATGGCTTGTTTTATAAATTAATTACAGATCTTGAAATAGGTTATTTTTTCGTTAATGTTTTTCTCTTTGTTATTTTTTGTTATTAGGTTATTATTAATCAATAATATCCATCGGATGGATTCATGTACTTGTCTTTTAAACACTGTTTGGTTTTAAGAACAGTGACTACATATGTATATTCATTCTTTGAAATGCATACATTATTGTGTTGTGTATTTAAATTATTTAACTTATTCATTGGATCTGAGAGTGAAATTTTCCGTGTGTGTTATACAGAAGTGGAAAATTAAGTAATCTAGAAGTGATGTTCCGCTTTCTGTTTACTATAGATTATAGTTAAGGTCAAATATTCAATATTCAATAATCTTTATTCATGAATGTACAAGGTACACAAGAATAGTGTCCGCAGATTTGCATAATAACATAACCTCTATATTCAAAGAAGCCAGTTTGAACCATTAATGAATTAATTCAGTAGTTTTCCTGTTCGGTTAGCTAACTTAGAAGTATAAAATCATTATTATAACACTTTGTAACCCTCAGTATGTGTGTTAATATCCCAATAAAACACCAATATATGGAATTTTTTTAGTTTTGGTTTTTGGTTGAATTTTCATTATTTTAATTTTTTTTACCTCAAGATCTCTTACAAGCCCTGAAATTACTAGAAGTTGCAAGTTTAAAAACACCTTTTTCAAAAGTTATAGGGTAATAAAAAAATCATTGTGGGTGCTTTAATTTTCATGGAAAAGCGTTACAAAAAAGTCTTCGTTCAGTGTAAAGAATGAGAGGCAAAAATATAGAAATTGAGGCCCATTTAAGCTTTTCTGGGGTATAAAATATAAACATTACTAAAAATGTTGTAACTCCATGCAACTTATAGGTAAAACTGTAATAATATTTTATGCATGAAAATAAACTAATATGCCATCCTCATAATTAGACCAGTTTGTAACTTAGAGGTAAAAATGGTTCGAATTCCACGTCATACTGTATGTCCCTTAGTTGCCATCTGTTGGGCTATTGATTAACAGTCCTGTCTAAGGAACATGTCAGCCTTAGTCAGTAACAAGACTACAAGATTGTGCTACATTCATCTTACAGTTATTTCTCAATCATACTTGGCTTAAAATACCCAACTGGGTAGGTCGCCATTTCAGAAAGATAATAAAATATTCTTAATGAATGTCATTTGCTCTGAATAATTTTTTAAAATTCTCATTCATACAATTTATGAAAAAGATATCAGATGAGGGTGATTGTTTTCCACCTTTGGTCTTTGAATCTGTTTAGCGACTAAGGAGCATGTAAGGATCCTTTTTGGATTCTTAGAAACTCGTCTTTTACGCACAGATAGCAGATTTTTAAAAATAAAGTAGTTTTTGACTTGATTATGTGATATCTGTCCTTGGTTGCCAATGAGTTAACAAGTTCTGAAGTTCATGATTATTTACAATTTCAGATACAAAGCCCATTTTGGCCAGCTGGAGTGTCTCAAGTTGATTGCCTCGCCAAGGTTCACGGACAAGAGGATCGGCTACCTGGGCGCCATGTTACTGCTGGACGAACGTCAGGACGTGCACCTCCTCATCACCAACAGCTTGAAAAAGTATTGGATTAGAATTTTTACCTGATTTTATTCAGATAAAATGTTTGATTAGGGGAGTAGTGGTTTTTAGTCCCTTCCCCCTATTATTTTTTTTATTTGTTAGAAGAAATAAATAACCTTTCGGAAACCATACAAACTTAACCCAAAGTATCTTTTGAAGGTATCGAGAATTTTGAGTTCCCCCCAAAAATGGGGTATTTTGGGGGCAACTCAAAATTTTCAAATATAAAGCCCCATAGAGATGTACCTCATTTTAAAGTTCTTGAAATTTAAATACGATTGGCGAAAATTGGGGGTCGCTACCTCAACCCAAAATGGTGGCATTTTGAAAATTATGACCCTGGGGTTTTAAAGGCCCTTTCCCCCTTGGTTTTTGCTACAATTTATGTTTAAAGTGATTTTCAATGATGGGATTCATTGTAATAGGTACATATTCAAACTTTTGTAGTAGTTAAAAATTTTGGGAGGTACCCAAGGTCTAAGATGGCACCTTAGATGGTACCTAAGGCCAAAGAATCAACTTCCGAATTCCTTATGAGTGCTATTTGACATGTCGCATGACTAGCTTCTCATAAGGAATTCGGAACTTGGGTTCACCGGCAGACCCCGCACACTGAATGCATTTAGTTGGAACATTTGAAGTTTGAGACGAATTTGGAAAAACTAGACCAGGAATGTACATGGTAATTAAAAGCTCACACATTAAAGCTAGTTATTGACTCGGCTCACACATCTCTAGTTATTTCGTTATATTTGAATAACTTTAGGATTTACGCAATGAATTCTGTTAACTTTTCAATTCTGTTATGTCACAATCAACAATAGGTGTTAATTTAAAGGTGATTTTAATGTTTCAGTGACCTCAACAGCTCAGTTCAGTTCGTGGTGGGGCTTGCTTTGTGCACATTGGGTGCGATAGCGTCACCTGAGATGTCACGGGATTTGGCATCTGAGGTTGAACGTCTCATGAAGTCTCCTAATGCGTACGTGCGGAAGAAAGCTGCCCTGTGTGCATATCGAATTATTCTTAAAGTGCCCGAACTCATGGAAATATTCTTACCTGCCACACGATCTTTGTTGTCTGAGAAAAATCATGGTGAGTACAAATAAATTTTAAAAGTGAAAAAGAACTATTGTAAAGTCTGGTTTATCCGGATCCAAATCATTAACACTCTCTTGGTCATTTGTAGCGTGTGCCACGCACGACAGTTCCGTACATATTAAATTTAGAAGTGGCCTGAATGCACGCTTACATGTGATAGCTCGAGCAGGGGTGTTTTTTTTCAAATTGTTTACTATATATTTTACCTTATATGCACTCAGTGTACTCTGTATTCATCTGTAAGTATACGACTCAAGATAATTTTGAGTAGGCAGCGCTACAGCTGATTTCTTGATTAAGTTTCATCTGTGTGAGAACAATGTCGTCTGTTTCGCTTCTTATTACGACATCTCAAAATAAGTAACAACATTACTTCTTCCTTCTATCTGAATTCATTACGCTCACAGATGTAAAAACCATATGGACGGAATTATTTAAAATTAAGGCGTAAATTAAGAGTTTTTTTTTACTTGGCAAAAGCTCGGCTCGAATTTTGAGCTTTTTCAAAACGCCTCGAGCCGAGCCGTGCTTTGAAAAGCTCGAAAAAAGCTTGATGACTCGAGCCTTTGCACACCCCTAGTTCTGGATAACTCGACAACCCACAACTGGACAACCTCTGGGTCCACAAAGTGTCGAGTTAGTGGAGGTTCGCTGTGTTATAATTATAATCTACTAACTTTATTACAATTTATTAGCTTTTAATAAAATTAAAAATAACTTTTTAACGGAGTAAACCCCTGCGATACCTTGTGGCTTCTCTATTTATGGTAGTTACATTCAGTTTGTTTCACTTAAATCTTAAACACGATTCACAATCGTAGTCTATGTGACGAAAACACCCGTCGTGTTAAATTCAGATTAACAAGATTTTCATCTATCCTGCTTTGTACTTTACTGTAGAAGCAAAATTCAGTAAAACTGTATGTCTGAGCAGTGCTGTCCTTAGAGTGGAGCAGCCGCTCCAGGCCTCGCGCTGAGGAAGGCCTCGTGCTGCGATGCCTTACTCTCGCTAAAACATAATAAGTAAAAGTTTTGGTTGAATTGAAATAGTGTGCAGAGTGAAGATATACAAGCATAGAATAAAGTCTGATTATTTGCGCAATATTTTCAATTATTGGATGGATAAAACAAAAACAAACAAGAAATTTGTGACTTAAAGAAATAAATAAATAGGACATTACGTTTTTTCTAATGGATTTATTATTTGTTAGACAAAAATTACTATGTTTAACATTAACAAGCACTGTTCAAGCATTACTTAAAGAATAAACTTTTTAATTTTTCTTTCTAATTTTTCTGAGATTCTCATTGTTTTTTTTTCACATGAAACAAAATTATACTCGAAACATACCAACCTGAAATGGATGTTTTGCACCACCCCTCCCCCTTTTGGAGTGTAAGAGATAAACGTTTTGTTTATCAAAAAGCTTACCATTACAACTTTGCAAGTATAGCTTGACAAATATTTTCCAGACCCCCCCCTCCCCGGTAACCATAGTTAAAAAAGGCCTCGCAAAAATGTTTTGCTCCAGGCCTCGCATTTTCTAAGGACAGCACTGTGTCTGAGTAATAAATTTAAATTATATTTGTGCTGCAGGTGTGCTGATAACAGGTGTTACACTGATCACGGAGATGTGCGAACAGAGCGTTGACACACTTAACCACTTCAAGAAGGTAAGCTGTTTGCATATATGTAGCATGCAAGAACAATTACTTTAATGGAGCACTAGTGGTAAGCTCGTCCTTTGTATTGGTTGTTTGACTCAGGTATTATTGTGTAAAGATATTAACTTACAATTGTAAAGCGTAATTATTTTGAAACAGGTTTTCATCTATGATCAATCGAAATAAATATTGAGTTTTAGATGTGGAATCTGAATATTTCTCTATGTTCAGTGGAACTTAAAAACGTTTAGTGCGTCCTTTACCTGATGTGGGTTTTTTTCCGATTTAAAATCGCTAAAAAAGCGGAAGAAGGTTATGTTGACAAATGCGTTATGACTGGAAATTATTTCTAAAATAGAAAACGGCCGTTCAAGGAAGCAGATGTGTTTAGATTATTGAATTGGGGAAACAACGGTTACATGTTGAAGAATAAAGAAAAATTGTTGAACTTTTCATCAATGTCAGACAGTACTTCTGGGAAGAAAAAACGTAAAAAAGTATAATTTATAGCTTAATTGTTGAGTAAAATATGTATTGCACTAAAACATTTGGCTTTGTTAAACATCTCTAATTGATTATTTGTGATTTCCTCCACCCGGGATAGCTGTGCCAATTAATTCTGTGGATAATCAGGAGATTACTGTTGTGTGTATTGTTTAATTATTGTCATTGCCATATTAATGAAGAAGTGTTCAAGATAACTAAAGAACATTCAGTATTAATAGGCTGAAACAAGGAGTTAGACAATGAGATCAATATAGATGATTAGCCTTATTGGTAAATTATTATTTGCGATAAGTTTGTTTCAAGTTTCCAAAAACCCAAAAGAAATTAGACAATTACTCATTATCATCGGAATAAAAGGCATTGAGGAATCACGATTTGAAATCAATCAGCCCCATTTTTTTATTTTATTGTATAGTTTAAAAGGAATTTTTCTGGTTAGAACAGTAAGAAAAAATTGAAAATTCATTTCCTCTAGGTACTCGATTTGCATGCCTCAAATTAATGTTTACTAGTGTTGCTTTATACTTTGTTTGCATGCTGTAAGATCTGGACACTTAAAAATGTTGCAGTACACAACTTGTGGTTTATATTACATATATTTATTTTTTGTCAAATAAAATTGAAAAAAATTCCACAATATATGTTTTTTTCAATCTCGTGGTGTGCTAATTAATTTTACCTTTATAAGTCACTTCAACTCTCTTTCAACTTGAATTGGCATTTAACATTTAACAGCATTAAATACAGTATTATATTTAGCTACTTCAATACTTTGTAAAATCCTTGTAAAATACAAGGATTTTACAAAGCTTTTCAACTGCTACTTAAAAATAAGGTTTAAGGCCACTAAAAATTAACCCATATTTGTTCTACAATAATCATTTTCAACTTTAGCTATTTTAGGTTGTTCTGTTGAATGGTTGTTCTGACTGTTTAATTTTGAATAAAAATAAAATATTGTTTTATGTTAATTGGAAATTTTGCTCTGGGTTTCAAGATTATCATTCGTAATGATTAAAAATTGGTCTTTGGAAGCAAAAGAAGTTTGACTGTACAGGCTACTTAAAAAAGTGCATCCATTCATAGAAAACAATTTTTTTGCAGCAGTTGTTTAAGTCCTGGTGTTCGGATGTGAGTAAATAGATAATGCATGTAAAACTCATGTTCATGTGCACCAAATTTGTGGGAAAATAGAATAGGTTAAAGTTAAATTGTACAGATAAATGTATTTCAATCACTATTTATTACTTATAGCCAGCTTGTTTGTTTATACAGAGTGAATTTTATGTTCCGGCACACATATATAAAATTTAACCCTTCGCAGGTATTTGACGTTTATATACGCCTGTGTTAGTTTCCTCCAAGGGTCAAATACAGATATATCTACCTACACTTATTTTGACCAGCATTTTTGCCGCGAAAATGAAGTTGTTTTCTTTCAACAACTGTTCCAAGCGGTCAATATAGCAATAACAAGGAGTTTTCAGGTTAGCCGGACGGTTTTGTCAGGAAGGTGGAGAGGGGTTGTGAGATAATGACCTTTGCTCTTTGGTTATTGCGTCGCCGCGCCTGTCGCTTGCTACACAGTAATCTGCGCTAGACACAATACACATCGATCGCTTGATGAGACCGATGGGGCCTGATTGGATCGTACTTCCCATTGAACAATCCCACAAATTAAATATTTATATGTATAAACCAAACATGTACCTTAAGGATCAACGACGGATATATCTGCAAAAATATACAAGGAAATAAAATGAACTAATTTGTTTTGTTGCATTAGGGTTGTTAAAAAGCAAAAAAATAGTTTTTGATGCCAAACAAACTTTTGACTCCAACATCTATCATCGTGACCCCCTAAGATTTAAACGGCCTGAGATATCGATATGAGATTTTGGCCTTAACTTATATAACACTTTTTTACTTTTTCAGGTTGTAAAAACTTTTCAAGCCTTTTGCAAAATGGGTTAAGGGAGGCAACTAAATATTTTCAAATGTACACCCCTATCTTGTGACCCATCATTTTCAAAAAAATAAAAAAATAAATCAACTGGTGCGAACTAGAGGTCTCTACGTTTCCCCTAACAAAAATAACAGCCAATTCAACAGAAGTGAGCTTTAAAAATTCTTATTTTCAAGAAATCATCATCTTCGTTTGAGAGTACTGTCACCCCGACAGTGCTCTAAAAACTGGCAATGTAGGTTTTACATATTTGCAAACATTTTGTAAAAGAATGAGAATATAAGAAATATAAAAGGAGATAATTGGAGAAACTAACTTCTAACTCGTAAAAGTTAATTTTTTTTGACCTGGAGGTAATATTCAGGTGCCTCCTGTTCTTAAAACATATGCGACCTCTTAAAGGTTAAAATAGTCATATACAATTTTTAATCCTGTTTTTGATTGATTTTTCTTGGAGACTGGAAACTTGTTTTTTTCTATGATAAATTAAGTTCTTGGTTATAGCTAACGATGCAAGATGAAAAATACTGTATTTTAATTTTAGTAATATTTTTTAAAATACATTTAACCTTTTTTCTAATTGATTTTTATTTTTTAATAAGTTATTTAAGTTTTGTAGTGTTTGTCTGTTGTCTAACTAAGTTTTGTTTGCTTCTGATAGGATCCAGGCCACCGTGAGGTAAATGAAGCGACATTTCATTTGTGTTGCTTTTGATCACAGTCTGATCCGCATGTGCATGTCAGTGCATGTGTGTTCTATTAACATTAATTCATCAAACATATAAAATTTAAATATACCTTTAGTTGAAAAATAACTTGATGAAAAAACAGAACCTTATATAAAGAGTAATGCAGGTTTTACGATCAATTTAAAGAAATCTTTTAATCTTGGGTGGCATATCTATCTTTATCGCTTAATTAATAATTTTAATATACGGGGTGTTCATTAAAGTTGGGGACAAACTTCGAGGGATGATAGTACTCATCAAAATAAACAAGAAATGTCCTATAAACATATGTGTAAAAAACCTTTATCGAACAACCTGTATATATAAAACATAATTACTTTGTTTATTTGCTTGGTAATAAAACAGTTTCAGCATCTCTTTTCAAACCATGGAAATGACTCACTTTGTTACATTATATGGAATAAATTGAGACATGAAATAGAGATTTCCAAAGATGTATTCGTGATAGGATGATTTACCTCCAGAATAACTTAAAGTTTAAAATATCTTTAAACATTTAAATCCTAACAATTGAGGAAAGTTTTAAATCAAAAGAACAATATATTTTGTGTTAATATGAATACATTTTTATGCGGTTGCCTTTTTAAAAATCTTCTGAGCGAGACTGAGATTGGCGCTATGTTCAATATAACTCAAAAATAAAGTTCTGAGGGTCTAATGACAATGAGATTGAATTTAGGCTGTAATATTTAATAAATAAAAAAGTCTCATAAAATAAAAAAAGTAGGGAAGGGAATAGGCTTTTGATAAATAAAAATTAATAATAACAAAATCAATAATTGATCAAAATGCTATATTCTAATGTGGACAATTGAAAAGAAATTTTTAATTTACTAGATTCTGTCAATCTATGTTTAACCTTCCTATTGATGTATATAACTAATTAAATTGTTCCCTAAAATAACGGTTATCAGAGTTCGAATAAAAATTGCAAATTTAATAAATTATCTGAAAAACTCCTACAAATATACAATCATTGAACTGGATTTGAAAGGCCCTTTGTTTTTCCAAAAACTGTACAGTGATTTTACCAAAACCCGACAGAGGTTATCTTATTCTAATTCTAATAATTTTGTGTAGGTATTGAAGGTGCTAAACTGTTAAAATAAAGGGGTTTTTATTGTTAAAACAATAATATGGTACTTAATTATAATAACATTGAAAATGCACATCCTAATTTTTAAATCAATATAATTTGATTCATAATAGTTTTGAAATTTTCAACTGTTCATTTCAGATGCACAACAGTCAATAGTTTTAGTTAGTGCACGATTGAGAGTGAAAATTCATATCATTAAAACACATTCAATCATTCACTCAGTCAGATTAGGTAGAAAACCATAGCTGTGCTATTTGTTTGTAACTTAATCCTCCGTTAATGTTTCTTGAAATTAAGTGTAATTTCAGTGTAACACATTCAGCACGACAGACGTCTACAGTCAGTTTTTGTACTTATCATTACCCCAATGTTTACATTTCATTAAATGTTCTTTAGTGCTTTTAGAGCTTAACTGTGTGTTATATCATTTGTATATTTTGGTTATGTGAACACACCGTGACCACTAATGGGGTACAAGTAATTTTTTATGTGAAATAAATTTTGAAAATAAAGACTGACGGGTATTTCGGTATCCCCACCGGATGACGTGTGTGTACACTATCAAAAATTCTCAAAATTAACTCAAATTAATATTTTTAAATACAAAAAAAGGTCAAATCAATGAATATTTTTAGAGAAATATTAATAGATTAGGTTAGATTTGTATTCTTGGGCAAGTTACAGTCTATTGCAAAAAAAGTTTTAATCTGTGAAAAATTCTGATGTGAGTTTTGTCTTTAATGTTACATGTCAGGCTAAACATGTTAAAAGGAAAAATTTAAATGAGTCCTTTTATAAACAATATTGTTAAAGTAAACCGCACGAAAGTAGTCTGATGAGAGTCAGTGTGGTGTTGCCAAATCGCTCATTCTATTGTAGCTTATGGTTACGTCAGCTGATAGGCTAAATGAAAAATTGTAACACTGCTGGGTAAGAGGGGTTGAGGGGGGAAACAGCTGTCCAAGACTTCATCAGACTACTTTTGTGCGGTTCAATCTAGTTATTTTCCATTATGCTTAGTCCTTTTTACTGCCAGTCAAAATAATACTGGTGTCACTTGGGATACTTTTAAGTTGAAAATAAGTAACCGAAAAAAGTCTTTTTGCAAAAATAATTTAATATTTCGACTCAGAAAAATCATGAATATCTTCTCGAATATATTTGTTAGTATTTTAAGTTTTGTTTGAAACTATTATTTTTTTTAATATTTTATTTCTCAAATATTAAAAAATCCTTGATTCGTTAATATTTAAATGCTACTATATTAGTGGTAGGCAACCCACGAGACAAAGGGATTTGCGCTTAAGTAGAGGGCTCCCTTAACCTTAGGGACAGTCCTGCCCTTAGTCTAATAAATAATGTTTGTAAATTTATTAGGTATTATTAATGTAAAACCGGAAAATCAAAACTTTGGATGGCATGCCTTGTGAATGCTGTTCTGTCAAAGCTTTGTTCTCTTGGTTCAGCTGTCCGTTGTTCTAATGTTTAGTCGTTCAACTTTAGTAAACCATATCAGACCCTCTAAAACTAACATACAAGTTTTATTCTCATCCAACAAAACTGATATTCTAGTCCGATAAAAAAAAAATTCAATCATTGATTGTTAAAAAATACTCTTCAAATTTCTTACACACAAACTATTTCTAGAAGTTTAAATATATTTAAGGGGAGTCTAAATGTTTTTATACTTAATACTTTTAATTGAAATGCGGGTAGGTATTTTACCACGGTAGAAACAAAACTTTTTGATTGGCTTTTGTGGGATGATGTATATAAAAGCTGTATAAGTTTCAAGCATAACAATGGAAAAATAACGGGAAAACTGATTTTGTTGTATTCCCCATCAGGCACCCTTGTTATACCTACTGTGTGTTACCGCAAACAGTAAATTACATTTAACTTTTCTCCAACCATTTAAGTTTTAAAACTTTCAAACTACTCGTTAGAAAGATAGTTTAAACTAGTAAAAAATTAATTCTAAATGTTCTAAACTTTTATAACCGTTTTTCAAGACATATAATTTAAGATAATAATTTCACAGGATTTTTTTAAGCACGTTTTGATGGTGATAGTCAAATTATTTTTAGTTTTATAGTTTATTCTTGCCTAACAATCCAAAATATCGAGGTATTTTACGTTTAAAAGCCTTATAATTTTAAAACATTTTTTTTCAAACATGCTGTTTGAGTCATATTATTTAGGATCCTACGCAGTGTGAATCACGATACTTGTTAAATTTGTAAAAGCCGATTTTGAAAAACATTGTTCACATGTTCATGTCAGTTGTTCTCATGGTTCAGGTTAGTTAACCCACCATTGGTGGAGGTTACATGTGTTACGCGGATGGTCGAGGGGTGAGCGCCACCTCTCGCGTTCTTAGGTTAGGTGAGCTCTCAGCTTCACCATTTTTTTTACGGAATCTTGGTTAACGATTTATATTTCTCGAATTTCAAATAAATTATATCATATATTTTTATACCTTAAATATATAAAACTAAAAATAACTAATTTCACAGAAACAACTATATATGTATATATATATAAACTTTTTAATAAATTAATTTAAAATTTTTTAAATCAATCATTGAAAACACAGGACACTCTTGTAGCGACTCTTTGCTATTATTCAGTATTTTACATCAAAAATAAATATACAATACACATAATTTATTATTGAATAGTAGGCCTTTTTAGTTGTGCTCAATGCACAGTAACTCGTCACGAAACAAACTGAAGAGCTTTAACCTCCCCCGCCGTATCCCCCTACTACTGACACCCCAAACAACAGGTACTCCGAGTTTCAGGCCGATATATTACAAACTCCATGTTTTGTAGATACTTAAAATGCAAAGTGAGCGTTGCGCTCACCCCTCGACCATGCGCGGGTTAAGGGATTTTCGGCGTAAACTACGCTCCAAAACAAAACTTAAAATAATGAAAAATATACCTAGACATATTGCCATGTTCCATCCTTGTGTTAAATTTTATAAAAATTGGATTATTGCTGTACTCTTGTAGTCAGTGCAAAGACACAGAATAACTGGTTTATCCCCTCTTAGCTCAATTTTAAAATTTTTTTACTAAATCAGTGCTCTCTACGTGTATATATAGAGGGAGAAAGGAAAACAGGTTGTATAAGGTTGTAAAGAATTCTGTAAAGTGGCAGATGTCCGGTATTATGTACATACTGTTGAAGGTGACACAATTCTCACGGTTTTGTTTGCATGACAAGTTATTGAGAATGTTAAGTGTGGATCAATCACCAATCACCCTATGATAAATAAAAATTATTAAAGATTTTTATAGGTTATAAGGTTTATATTTGTCATACATTTTACTAATAAATCATATTACAATTCTCCTAGAAGTGGTACATAAATTTCAGAACTTGAGATAATATTAATCATTTGTTATATCTCTATGTTTTTTATTGATATTTTTAGTTTCTTTGGAATACTAAAAGTTTTGAATATTAAAAAAATAATTACACTAAAAACCTTGTTTATCCGGTACTTGCTTAGTCGATATTCCGATCCCTTAAAAAATTTTACAGGAAAAGAGCCTTTGCAGTGCGGCAGTTTTGGTGATGCGGACAGTTCAGCGTGGCACTGATCGGCGCGGCGTTTTCAACCAATTGTTTACTGTACGGTCGTCCTAAAACGCCAACTGATTTTCTTTTTTAGTTTGCACATTAACTTGTTAAAATATATAAACACAAATTTTATTTTAATACAAATTATAACTAAAGGAAAATTTTCAAAAACAATTTTTTTACCGGAATTCTATATAAACGCTGTCATCAAAGAAAGGCAACCGCAAATATCTAAGGAGTTTACACTTTCTCCAAAGAATCTGTGAAATGGTTTATCCGAAAATTCGCTTATCCGCAATGACCCAAATCATAGCTTTTTTGTTCTTCCCATAAAAACTGGAAGAACAAGGTTTTAGTGTATCAATTTCATCTCTTATGTTTATCATATGTATCTTACAACCGCTATTTATCTGATTTTTTAAAATACAGTGTTCATTACATAGCTAAATTTTTAAATTGTCAGTTTTATAAGTAATACGTATCTTATACACATAACACAAACAGGCACTTCATAATCATTGAATCTAATTAAACTGGTTAACTACTTTATATACATTACTCCTTATTTTTGTTTTAGATTGTTCCTAATCTGGTGAGGATATTGAAGAATCTCATAATGGCGGGATATTCTCCAGAACATGATGTCTCCGGTGTTAGTGACCCATTCCTCCAGGTAAAGTTGGAAATTTGAATTGAATTTCGATATGTAGTAATAGCCAAGGTAGAAGGTTCTTAACCTATTCACGTCTAAAGACGGATTATCTGACTCTGATCATGTGTTGTGTAATGACTAAAGACAGATGAAACTCAACTTAATAATGTGATTTTATAAGGAAACGGTGACGAAATTTCGTGTATTATTGGCGGGATTGATTAATCATTTCTGGCCCGACCCAATTGTGGCCCGCAGGCCAAAATTCTCGGCCTGACCTGATTTGAATTAGAAAATCCCGGCTTGCAGACCCCTAGGACTGTTACATACTCTGCATTTCAGTTCAAATAGACTAAGTAATATAATTTTTTTTCAGGTAAAAATATTAAGACTGCTCAGGATTCTTGGGAAAAATGATGTTGAAGCTTCGGAAGCAATGAACGACATCTTGGCACAGGTCGCTACTAATACGGAGACCAGTAAAAATGTTGGGAACACCATTTTATACGAGACAGTACTTTCTATCATGGACATAAAGTCAGAAGGTGGTCTCAGGGTAGGTAGAAAATTTATTCTACATTCTCTAATAACCATGTTGATCACATTGTGTGTAAGAAATATAAAATTGAAAAACAATATTATTGTGTCATAATCATTATACAACAAGTATAAAATTTGAAAGAGAAGTAATACCAAAACTAGGCTGGTGTTTTATTACAGAGTATTGTGATTATCATAGACAGATAATAGAAATAAAATCATTCTTGTAGTTTTCCTATAATTTTATCATTGCGATAAATCTTACAATTGAAAAAGAAACGTAACTTAACCTCTAATTGACTTAATTTTTATTTTCTTGTTCAATTTAATCCTTTTTTCAGTGTGAGTGAAGATGCACTAAAGATCAGGCACTAGAGTACATAAATATATTAGGTCATATTGTTCAAGATTTTGTAAAATAGAATTTTGATTTCTCATTAGTTAGAAATTTGTGAGATACAACTAGTAATAACAAGAAGTAATGAGAACAGCAGTATAGAGGAACTTAAAATATTCCTTTAAGGCATATATCCATGATCTAACCATTTCCCTAAGGGAAGTAAGGAAATAAAATTTTCTTTTAAAGTAGTTTTTACTAATATCCATTTTTATTTTTAATAAGTATCTTTATCCGTTTATACAAGTATTGTAAGTTTCACGAGTAGAGAATGTTGAAGATACAGTTTGTATAAAAATTAACGAAAAAAAGTATTTTGATAAAAGAGGTTGGATTGGTTTAGGCTTGGTTCTTTTCCGGTCGATTGTACTGATTCACGGTACCAAAATAGTTTTCTTCCTCTTAAAATATAGCTGAAAATTACATTTTGAATTTGTAAGTAAAATATTAAATAAGGCTTTGTTTGGGTTAAGTGAAAGGATTGAATAAATAAAAGTAAACACTGTTTGGGTTGGTTAATTTTAAGTTTCAAAAAAAGAACCAGTTACGTCTGGGCTTTAATCTACTTCATTCCATAGATTGGTGAACTAATTTGATTGTGCAATTTTGTCAAGGTTCTGGCAATAAATATCCTGGGCAGATTTCTGCTCAATAATGACAAGAACATCAGATATGTTGCACTGAACACTCTGCTGAAGACTGTGTACGTAGACACGAGCGCTGTTCAGCGACACAGGACCACAATACTCGAGTGTCTCAAGGTGAGAGTGGATACCAGTAGGCCAGTACCAGTAGGTGCAGTCTTAACAGCTAAGTCCCTAAAGACTTATCAGTTTTAACTGGCATTAAATTTGAAAGCTCCAATTAATTTGAACAAGTCGCCATTTGTCATTGGGCTATTAATTAATGATGCTTCCTAACAAAAAGTCGACGATAGGTAGTAACAACACCGGGGTTTGGACCGTTCCTCATCAAAACATAAAAAAAATGCCTCTGGCGTAGAAATACACAATATTCTCTTCACAGTAATTTTTGTCTGACATCATCCTTTTATTTACTTTAACAGTTCCAAAATTGCATATTTTTAAATTCAAAATTTTTATTTTATATATTGAAGGAAAAGTAGATTTAACAGAAAAAACATTTATTAAACCTTTTGCAAGTGGTAAAATTTGAGTTAAACTTACATTTTTTCTATCATCTTCTAAACCAAGAAATGTACCATAGCCTACTTTAGGGATTAACTATGATGAAGAGAAAATAAACTACAATGAATTTATAAAACTTATTATTAGTGGTTCATAAAAAGCTATAAATTAACTTACAACACATGATAACACCAATAAAAACACGACAAATGAACCGTGCTGGTCGCAAGATGAAAACAAATTGTTGGCCCGGTCTGCTATTTCGGTTTTGAGCTGTCTATAACACGGCTAATTAACACAAAAGGCATCATAAACCGTTAATAAATGAATTCTAACACATTCTAGTAATGAACTAACATCCAAAGCAACATACCATGGCAAATCAAAACAAAGAACTTTGTTGTACCAGGAAAAGTAACTCAGTTACTTTTGGTTGAGACATTTACAGAAAGATTTTCCAAGTTTTTACTATCTGCTATATGAACAGTTGACAATAGACTTTAAGTGTTATTTTAATAACCATCCAATAATGTGATAATTTTAATAAAGGTATTATTTTAGTCTACTTTTAAAGAGAAAATGTATGTGTCAGATCACTTATACTGTTCATTTACATTTTTTTTTTAGGATCCAGACGTGTCCATAAGGCGGCGAGCGTTAGAGCTGAGTTTTGCACTTGTCAATGGAAACAACATCCGAGCCATGATGAAGGAGCTATTGCTGTTTCTGGAGCGCACGGACCCTGAGTTCAAGGCGCAGTGCTCGTCCAGCATCGTACATGCAGCCGAGAGGTTCGCTCCCAACAAACGTTGGCACCTGGACACCTTGCTCAGGGTCCTTGTTGCGGTAAGATTTTGATATTATGATTTTTTTTTAGGTGCTTTAGTTTAAATTTTTAACTATCTAATTAATTTGGTTTTGAAACAATGAATAAATATATATTCATTGTTATAACTAAGTGAGGTGTCCCTAAATATATTTCTGACTGTTTATTGCACTTCACACACCATAATTGGGAACAATAAAATGAATTTGTCATAATTTTAGTAAGTTTTTTTGCCATCCACACAGCTTACCCTAGCATTTTTGGTTCCTCCTCTCTAGTTTAATTTTGATTTCAATCTTGTTCACAATAGGCCGGCAACTACGTGAGAGATGACGTGGTGAGCAGTACTATACAGCTGATTTCGGAAACAACATCTCAGCAAACGTATATAGTGCAGCAGCTGTGGCAGGCGCTGGAGAACGACATAGCGGATCGGCAGCCGCTGACACAAGTGGCGACATGGTGCATCGGAGAGTACGGAGACAGTCTGCTATACGCTCCTGACTCACCAGTCAAGGTCAGTAAAGCGTATTGTCAACTTTTATTAATTTTTTTTATTCCTAATTTATCCTCAAGTACGTTCATTGTTCAAAAGTACAGTAGAACCTCGATTAACCCGTCACCCTACAGAAATAATATCATTGTTACAACTTAGTACCTAGACAGTGTTTGGCGTGGCAACATCACAATTGACTGCCTTGAATGTTATAATGGCCCCATTGTAAGTCCTAATTAATTGTAATGATTGCTGCACAGTACTTAATGTCAATTGATTTTAAAAGAAAAAAATACACCAGTTCAAGCTAAAAATACTTTATTAAAATATTTTAATTAAGAAAACAATGGAATATCAACTATACATGTAGGTACTTTAATCTAAAAAAGTATGTTAGCGGTACATAGTTTTTAAAATAATCCGTCATTTTCTTTTGTTTCTTTCCCCGTTGAACTTTTTAGGTGGCCATGTTTCTAATTTTTCTGAGAAGAAGCACCATTATTTAATAATTTATTGTTTATTGTCGAGTCCCAAAACCAAATGTTTCCGTTTCTCAGCCATAACAGAAGAGCAACACACACTACATATAAACAGCACTGTCAACAATAAACGGTAAAGCACGTAAAACACTAGCAGGCATTGCACTTAAAATCGGCAAAATCCTCGGTTCACTGTAGTAAGCCATGCATCATACTGAACTGAAACAGTAAGAACTGTTACTGTAACTGAGTGGAATGTAGAAGACAGTGCATGTAACGGATTAACCAGCTGGGTCACTACCCTTGCCGCCAATGACTGACGCACATTGCAGGTGTACAATACATTCGTCACTACTATTATTTAAAAAATAGAGCCTAAACAGACGATCCGGCTTGGCGCTAACGGGGTGGCGGTTAATAGAGACTGACGGTTAATCGAGGTTCTACTGTATTCAGTTTATTTAGTTTTTTTTCAAACACATGTTTATATATTTCATCAAGCATCTAATGGTCCCTTGGTTCTTTAAATATTTTCACAAAGGTATCAAAAACAGCTTTGCAGAATTTTTCAAATTTCAGTAATAACTAATTTCTGTATAAAAAATAAATTCTAAATAGGTTGACTTTTGTAAGATTAAGATTTTAAGTATGTTTTTAAAGAAGAAAATAACCTTGGGTTTTTTGTTTGAAACTGAATTTAAAAATATAAACTTTAGCTTCTGGATGGTGGATATGGGAAAATTCGTGTCGGATTCGGATCAAATCAGATATCTGGCAAAATTCAATATACAAGGACTTTATTAGCCAGCCGGTCCAAAGGGTTTTTTAACCACATGTTTCATCAGCTTAATTTCAATATTACATTTTGAAATGCTAAGGATAGAATCATTGAATTAAATTAGTTTTGAGTGATTTTTGGCTGAAGTCATTCCTTATTGAGTAAGGTAAACAGGAAACACAGGAGGTCTCTTAACCCTAGAAATGGCAAAGTCGTAATTTACGACGCATTTACATATTCAATAAGAATTGGCAGGTGGAGGCATCTGTCGTCAGTTTAGTGGATTTGTTAGACACTATCGCCTACGTGACCGTGTTTCCCTCTGGGGGCCAACAACCGAAACTGCTCTCATAGTACACGAGCCTGCCACCGGGCAGGTCTATAACCAAGTAAGCGCTTTCTTCTCCTAGGCACTAGATGGCCAAGGCGGCTAACGCGCTACGCTGACGAGCGTAACGTTCTAGCCACTCGGAAGTGCTAGGGTTCGAATCCCGACCGTGAGCAATCCCAATTTGGCTTGCAAATGTGTGGTGTAGCGGAGTGGAGGGCCCACCTTAAATAAACGGTGACCGGCTTGGGTGGAAGTTGACGGCATTTGTAGGCTTAATTGGGATTGCAGTGGACACCTGTTTTGCTTTTGTGGTTAGTGGTTATAAGGGGAGGGGCATGTTTTAAGCTTTTTTTGTTTAAACTTTAATATTTCAAGAAGATATTAGTAATTATTTTTATGTTACAGTTAAGAGTAAAAAGCTTGCCACTTCTAGGGTTAAGGAATACTGAGCCAGTATAAGTGTTGTTTCTTGAATAATTCCAACTATGAGATGATGTCGTAATGTATTTCTTATGCCTTTTGTTCTATTTATGGGCCATAAGTGGGGTCTAAACTTCCACTTACCATTACTTGCCAAGAATGTGGTTCCCATAAATAGTTTTAAATTTTTATGTGTGTTTTCACGTATTCATTAATCTCATTTTGCGTAAAATAGTTTGAAAGACCTTGCAACGTGGATCTGTAGTTCAAAAGGAAAACATACTCATGTCATAAATCGTTGTGTGTTAGGTGACGGAGGCGGAAGTGATACAGGTGTACCAGAGGTTGCTTTGGTCTCCGCAGAACACTGTCATCACCAAGCAGTACGCACTCATGTCCTTGATCAAGCTCAGCACGCGCTTCAACTGTGACACAGAGTAAGTAGACGATAGATAACGGACAAAATCCAGTCATAGAGTCCAAGTGCAGTAAAATCTCATATCCGGACTAATATGGCGCTGGCTGATCCGGATATGAGAGGGGAATCGAGCATCCGGACGAAGACTATTCGCTTATGACGACTTATTTGAAATTGTATTCTGATGAAACGAACCTTTGTTCTTTCTGAAACAAAAGAGTGCTTTCACCGGTGTAATTTCGTTATTATTTCAGTTATCGCAAAATAATTTTGAAATATGGAGCATTACGTCATTGATTCAGACATTGAGTATCGGGAAACGGTTTGATATTATTATTTCGAGTGAACTACGTATTCGGTGATTATAACTTTGAAACATAGATCTGCTAATCCAGAGAAAAACTTATGATTTTGTTGTATAAAAATATGTGCATATAAATAAAATATATGCGTTGGTTGTCGAGGTGGGTAGGGACAGGTGGGGTCTATTATTTAGTGAGTCATTTAGTTCAATGGTTACAGTTTTTTTGCTTAAACAGTTAAATTTTTGGTGTGTGACCGTATTTATTTTACTCTCTAGTGGATGTGTTTTGATAATGAGTTTTAAGAAGTACAAGAGAAAAAAAACAAAATAATTCAATCAAAATTTTGTTCAACAATAAAATACAAAAATATGAAACTAAAAAATAAACATCCTAGACATACTTCCTTGTTTTAAGGGATCAAATTATTAATATCCCATCTTCAGGGATTATTATTACAACTTTAAATTTGTGCAGCATTCACAACTATGTCATAAATTAAAGGAGCTTGAGCTCACAATGGCAGCAAGTATGGAATGTACTTAAACCAAAACTACTGCTGACTCGCGATAGTCCGACACGCTCGGTAATCCGACACCGTATCTAGCTGCATTTCGGGCCGAATGACTCATCGGTCTAGACGTTTGTTTAAGGTGTATTATACAGATTTTTTGTGTTGTAACATGATTCTCAAGTCTTCCTTTTGTTAGTAGCTCGCTGTCTTTACTAGTATAAATCACATCGCTTGCACTGTTAGTGATGCATGAGCGTACTCTTTATGTGAAAGTAATTGAGTGTTAAGTGTCAAGTGTTGGCAAGTACAAGTGGAATAATTATAAAACGTAAACATAAAACATTAACTCTTTCCAAAAAATGGGAGATAACTATGTAGTTAGACCATGGTGAAACTCCCAACAGCTATTTCTAAAGCGGCGTCCTAACTGGACAACGAAAAATCGCATGGTCGTCTGAGCGAGCGAATCTAGTCTGACGACATGATGGAATTGGGCCATGAAGTTGTCGTCGCGACACTTGTCTCCACCTCTTTATGTAATGTCGCTCTGACGATCCACATGACCAAAGACAAACATGTTTGACCAAAGGCAAACAGGTTTTCTTTGGTCACTCAACTAGGACGCTTTCTTGCTCATCCATATGTTTTGAATATTTTGGTGCGACAGATTCGCCCGTTCCGACGAGTGAGCAATTTTTTGTTGACAAGCTTAGATGGGGCATCAAACTAACCATCGGTAATCCAACATTTTTGGTAATCTGACACCCGCATGGCCACATAACTGTCGGATTAAAGAGTAAACTGTATGTCATTCAAAAATATAATATACAATAATAATGTTTTCAGTAAAATTCGAGAGGTGATTGAAGCATTTGGAAGTCATGTTCATATGGAGCTACAGCAGAGAGGAGTAGAGTTTACGCAGCTGTTCCGCAAAGTAAGTGATGAGTGTGGTAGTCATAGCAAGACACAGATGCACTGTGGTGGGGTTAAGTGTAATGAGTATTATAGATTTTATGATAAATTAAACTTTCTTACTAAAAACTACCAGCTGATTAATTTACCAGGATTTTTAATTAATTGCTCAATGAAAATATACTGTAGGGTGCAGTATCGAAACATTAGAACGTTTGATTTGGCTATTGCTTGGGATCGAACCGGCGACCTTGAGGTTTTGAAGCAGGTACTATAACCACTGAACAGTTCATGTAAATAGAGTAAGACCTTGATTACACCGGGTTATCGGTCCGAGCGCCAAGGAGACAATGTGAGCCATGAATAACGGAAAACCACAGTGAACTCCCGATTACCCGCGTAATTGAGTGGTGCGGCTATCGTGGATAATCCGCAAAAGTAATGAAAATGGATAACACAAAACTAAACAGTAATTTAAACTCTAAAAACAAACAAGTTATTTAAAAAGTAATTTGAACTAAACAATGATACAGTACGATTGTCTGAGATTGAACACAGACACAGTGCTTATAAGTGTTACTATTATTGCTGTTGTTATTACGTAAAATATTCAGTACAGTATAACTTAAATAAAAAAGATGCAGACGCTAATGTAATTATATATTTACGAATTCCATGATAAATAATGAAATGTAACGTTGCAGTACGACCACTTGAGGCGGCCTTTGATGGAGCGGATGCCGCCAATGGAGGTGGTTCGTACCAACACGTCCGAGACCAACGGAGACTTGGAGCCCGACGTCAACTCTGAAGTTTTGGACAACGGCCCAGTAGATACGCAAGATTCAGTCAGTCTATGCCTCAATTCAATTTTACTAATTTTTTTATTTCTAAAAGACATCTTTCAGTCCTATTTTTTAAGGACTACAATCATCTAAATTAGCTAGTTGAAGAGTGGTACGACTTTGTTAAAAATTTTAAAATTACATGACACCCAAATTCACAAAAAAAAAATTTAATTCCTTTTTAGTTTATGGTTTACTAATACAATTTGAAATAGACACATGTTTAAATAATGAAGGTACTATAGCTAATAAAGCAGTAAAACCATAAGTACACTTCAGAAAAATATAGACGTTTATTAGTAATTTATGCAACGATTGTATTATGAATGCCTTACGAAAAATTTAGTCTAGTCAGTCTTTTCAATATAGTAGTTGTTTAAGCAGATCTCCGTTAAATAGTATTTAATTTTCTTTATTTAGTATAAAATTAATAAACTTGGTATTAATTGGGTTAATTATTAGTAGGTTAAAGCCAGCTAAATGTTGTTGCATAGTTGTGATTTGGGTAAAAGCAGTCACTTCAATTTCATTTGATTGATGTCAAGATAATTTGATGTCGATACCGTCAGCATATAATGTAATTTTACTAAAATCAGCCAGATCAGTAATTTCATTAATGTAGCATGAAAATAATATTGGTCCTAATATAGTTCCTTGTGGAACACCGTATTTTAGTGTTCTAGTTATAGACCAAAGTTACTTCAAGTAGATTCATAAATAAAGAAGTTATACCCATAAGCGTATTCTGTACTACGACTATGATGCAGTCTACGATAAGAATGTAACATAAACTTTTAAGTTCACTTGGTTTACTTCTTTTCTTTTGTGAATCTGTCAGACTGACAGGTTTCAACTGCACAACGCTCTCCATTTTTCTCTGTCCTGAGCATCTTCTTCAGTTGCTGGAATCTCCTTTTTAATATCGTCCAGTATTCCAATCCTTCTTCTCCCCCTTCCCCTTACTCCCTCAATCCTACCTTCCAAAATCCTTGCTTGCAGACAATTTCTTCGACCAACATGCTTTTCTTCTCCTTACCGTTATTATCAGTTTCCTTTTCTCCTTAATTTTATTTAATACATCTTCATTTCTCATTCTAATCCACTTCACCTTCAGCATCCTTCTCCACAACCACATCTCAAAGCTCTAGGTATTTCTCCTCCCTTTTTTAATTGTCCATGACTCACATCCATAAAGACACTCCAGACAAAACATTTAGCAAATCTTTTCCTTAACTCTAATGGTATTCTTTTTGCTGTTAACAGACCTTTTACTTTCACGTAAGCACTTCTCCCTAACGATATTCTGCTTCTTATTTCCTCCGTGCAGCTACCATTCCATTTGACCAAACTTCCCAAGTATTTAAAAGTTTTCACTTGTTGTATATGTACTCCTTCTAAGGTTATGTTAACCTGACCTTCTTCTCTGCCTATTCTCATTGCCTTAGTTTTTCCTTTGTTCAACTTCATTCCAAATTCTTTGCAACTCTTCTTCTGATTCTGCTAGCACCGCTTGATCATCCGCATATTAATACTTTTAATACTTTTATCCAGTCTCACTAATCCGATATTCTGGACTATGTGTGAGAAAAAATACAAAATGATCACTCAGACAAACACCTGCCACAACAACAAAACACTCGCTCGTTTAGTCGGTCGTTGACCTATTATCAGTCTTTTATCCTTTATTAAAGAAACGTAACCGTAATACGCGCACATATTGCGGGCACAATATTGAAAAAAACTGATGATTTTTATTTAGCACTTTCTCTCCAAATTTGGTAAAAGGGTTTATCCGGTAATCCGCAATGACCCTGGTTCCTTAAAAAAAAAAAAAAACGGATAAATGAGGTTTTACTGTAGTACCAAACATTGGTGTCTATTGGGCCTAGCAGACTATCAAGTGCTGGATTATTGAGGTCTCAAATAATTTTCTAGAATTGTGTTTGTTACAGAATGCTCTACTAGTGTTGCTTGGAGGAGAAACTGGTGATGGTGACATCGTTAGACCTGTAGAGCCTAGCAAATCCATCGTGCCTACCGATAATCAAGACTTGCTAGATCTACTAGGCATGTATACTTATCCAAAAGTAGAAATTTATGCATAACTAGCACGGTAGCTCAGGAGTAAGTCGTTCTGGCACAGTAAGTACAAGGTTACTTACTTACTTATTGCTGGGGCACTACAAATCTGTAGATTCTTCGCCTCGTAGATCAGCCTCTTCCACGCCTCTCTCTCTGCTGCCATCTCCACACTGACACATCTTTCCTTACTTGGTCATACCATCTCATTTTGGGTCTCCCCAGTGGACGTTTTCCAGCTGGTACAGTCGTGCATACCTCCTTCATTCTTGTACCTTCTTCCCTTCGCAGTACATGTCCCGGCCAACCTAGTCTTTTCGCTTTTATCACAACTTATTACATCAAGTTCATGGTATAAGGCTTGTAACTCACTGCTTTTTCTAATCCACCATTCTCCATCATTTACTTACCCCTGTGTCCATTGGAAACGTAGTTCGTTTTTGGACTCGCCAACCATATGTCTCCATATGTATTTCTTCTTAGGTCCTTCATCACCTCATCCGCCTATAACATTCTTGGCCTTCCTATTGGTCTCCAGCTCTCTGGATAAAAAACCGCCAGACGAAAGCATTCCTCTGTGTCTGTTTTGAATAACGATTCGTTGTTACTGTGGTAAACGTTTTTACATTACACGTGGCTCATTCTGCGAAGAATTTCCGCAGCACTACATCCTTATGCTTGATGAAAAAAGATTACACTTCATAGCTCACATTTGGCGGGAGCATCGTGCGTAGCGGCCATGTTTACATGGACGTATCTCAACTATTACTTACTTACTGTAGCTGAAAATGGCAGAGGTTGAGGTGGGGGAGCTGCGCAATTGCATGACGTGCAAGTCCTGCCCCTCTCTACCTGTCACTTGCTAAGATGAATGATTAGAGGTTTAAAAATAAACAGCCCTCGTATAATGACTACGTTCTACATTTTCATAATGTTGTAACCAATAAAGGCAAAAATTGTTTAATTATTTTTTAACTTACTGAATCAAAGTTCAAAAGTTAATGGTATCGCTGAACTTGATTCATAATTTATTGATGTCAAGTTTTGCTCATATTCTTTGAAATATAGCTTACAAATTCAAACTATACTTATCAATCTAATCAAATATAAATAAAAATTATGATGCAACAGGAGGCTTGGACGTGGGGACCACTATCAACACTAACAGCAACTCTAATGACGGTATCAGCAACGGACCGAACACCCAGCTGACGACTTCGACTGTTCCCACTGTGCAGCAACACAACAACAACACAATACTGCTCAACTCTCTAAACAGTGCCAACCTGCTGGATGGGATGGCTCCTACTAGTGAGTTCTCAGACAATTCAAAATTATTTTCGCTCTTAGTCTAAAATAACGTACAGTAGACACCCGATTATCCGCAGTAATAGGTGGCTGAGCGATTGTGCATAATCGAAATCGTGGATAAAGCAAACCTAACATAAATATTTTGGATTAGTTAAAACGATCGTGAAAGCAAAATAAGTACTTAACCCTATAACCGCTCGGATCGCTACACATTTCTATGCCACTAAAGAGCTAACGTCGTGGTTGCACTGGCATCTTGGTAAAATTTCTTTAGCTCGTATGCTTAACTTATTTTGGTATCTTATTGTATACCATTGTGATCGGGAATGATTTTTCTACATAAATATCACAACTATTAATTTTTTTGTCCAAACAGCTGTTAACAAAACTGTAAACAACTATGCGACTTGGATCAGCTGCAAGCTACATTTTTGTTTCACTAGATTTCCCTGAATAAAAATATATTTTTATATTCTGTATTAAATTTCAAACAAAATTTATACATTGAAATTGTGGTAATTTGGTTTTGTAATGACTCAATAAAACTAGAAACTTTTTGAACTTTTTATGTTTTTTAGTGGTTAATATTTTTC
This sequence comes from Nephotettix cincticeps, assembly GCA_023375725.1. Classification (NCBI taxonomy): domain Eukaryota; kingdom Metazoa; phylum Arthropoda; class Insecta; order Hemiptera; family Cicadellidae; genus Nephotettix; species Nephotettix cincticeps. The sequence continues at coordinate 7,297,080 of CM041791.1, read as the reverse complement.
TTTCACTCTTGTAAGTTTTATAAACAAAATTATATATAGTACATCACATTTAACCTATTTTTGTAATTTTGTAATTTTTTTAAAGAAGTCTCTAAAACTTGAAAAGGCCACCGTTTTTTTTAGTGTCTGAACGGTCACCTCTGGCTAGCCTATGTAACAAATGCCGCTACGGTAGCTCACTACCTTTAATTTACCACACAGGCCCTAGAGTCATGGTGATGGGAGGTTTTTAAAAAATAAGAACAATTCCAAAACATTTTTTAAAAATTTTGCCAAGAAACATGTATGAAGTACCAGACTGAGTCAATTGAAACATTTATATTTGTGATAATTTCCACTGAAATTGAGGTTTGGTTTCCAGTACCGGAGATTGTCGCTTTTGACAAGAATGGTTTGCGGCTAGTATTTGGTGTAGAGAGGCTGACTGACGCCCCCACGACTACTGTGGTCCACGTCTCCGCTACCAATCATACACAGTCGCCATTTACTGAGTTCCTGTTTCAAGCAGCCGTACCTAAAGTGAGTATACTGCATTTGGTTTATAGTTTTAAACTAATTTTTGGTGATCTGGAATATTGAATATAAAACTGGGCGACATTGGTCGTAGTACTCCAGTACTCGCCTTCAAAAACTGAAGGTCGCTGTCGGATGGTCGAGGGGTGAGCGAGGAGTGAGTGATTTGGATGTTTACGATTGTCTTAGAAAGTGGATCGGAATATAGTGAGATAGAAGACAACGAAGAAACTGTGCTGTTTTCAGAACAATTTCTTTGTGATATTGCATCAGATTCCTATTCAACAGATGAGAATACACCTCCTAATTTAATTTCAAATGACTCAGAATCTATCAGTTTAGAGTTGGATAAAGATGTGGAGGTAGATTATGGACTGATTTCTTATGATGTACAAGGAATAAGTACAAGTTGCTGTGATCGTTCGAAGCCTACTCCTAGGCCTACTTCCAGTGAAGTAAACTTTGCACTTGCACAAACAAATTTATGGTAATGAAAATAAAAAAAATTGAACTACATTTTTATGTAAAAATATTTATTTTAAAAACATTAAGGCATTTTTTGCAATAAACATATCTTGGATTTTTAAATTATATTTTTGTTTTTAAAACTAAACAAATATATGGTATTAACATAATTTTTTATTACATTATGGTTTGATATTTTTTTGAAAGCCTAGTTAATCCTGGATTTAATAGTGAAAAAATCATAGCAATAAGTTAATATTATATATTTTAATATTCCTAATATTATAACATATTTGTAAGTATTTTTTCTATAAGTTGTAATATTTTTATGAGCCTTTTTGTAAAGGCTCTCAAATTAGCTAATTTTTATTATTAGGCCATTCTGGACCAAGTCAGGCTTTAAATAGGTGCTATGCCAATGGGTTAAAACCCAGCCCTAGTAAAAGCATTTCAGTATCTTGATCTTATATTCTGGTGATAAGGCTAGAACGCTATAAAGTTCTTGATACAAGCAATACAGAGTGTGAGAACGTTAGAAAACAATGTTGGATACAGGGTGTTCATTAAAGTCAGGGACAAACTTCGAGGGGTGATAATACTCATCAAAATGAACAAAAAACTTCCTATAAACATATGTCGAAAAATCCTTCGTTTAGCCACTGGCCACAATTTTGTATTTTATACACAAATCGTTATATATCAATAACTATTTAAGATACAAAAACCAAACTTTGCACACATATTATTGGATAAAGAGAAAAATATTCTCAAAGTATCATTTAGTTTGATTTTATATTTTCAAAATGGCGGCGGTGAAAAATCTTTAAATTTAAATAACATAAAAACCTTTAACTTGATACAATTTTTACAAAATATAAAAAAGATTGATATTTTAATTTTAAATCAAACGGTACTTTGGTGAACGAAATCCGTCCACGGATAAGCGAGAAAACACACTTTTATTGTTAGATTACACGCCACCGCGTCATGGCCGTGGCGAAGAATTAATTGTTATACCAGCCGCTTTTTCGTCACGCCCGCGCCGTGGTGGCGCATGGACTCTTTAAGCCAACTTAAAAAGTGCATTTTCTCGCTTATCCGTGGACGTATTTCGTTTACCAAAGTACCGTTTGATTTAAAATTAAAATAGCATTTTTTTTATTTCTTGTAAAAATTTTATAAAGTTAATGTTTTTTTGTTATTTAAATTTAAAAAATTTTAAACGCCGCCATTTTGTAAATATAAAAGCAAACTAAATGATACTTTGAGAATATTTTCCTTTTTGGTTAATAAATATTTGTGCAAAGTTTGGTTTCTGTATCTTAAATAGTTATTGATATATAACGGTTTTTCTATAAAATACAAGATGGTGGCTAGCGGCTAAACGAAAGATCTTTCGACATATGTTTATAGGACATTTTGTGTTTATTTTGATGAGTACTATCACCCCTTGAAGTTTGTCCCCAACTTTAATGAACACCCTGTATATAAATTTGTATGGATTCAATTCATAGTTTACATATACGCTTAGTTCGTAAAACCTTTACTGTAGGTTGTGAATAAATAAGTGAACTATTTTTGCAGACATTCCAGCTCCAGATGTTGCCTCCGTCTGGGACCGTGATCAGTCCGGGAGGCCTCGTCACCCAGACTGTACGGGTCATCAACCCTAACAAGGTAGGGAATTTCTTTTTCAGGTTCAATAAAAATACTGCGTTCCCAATTATTTACCCTGACCAGAAATTGTTCATATATTGTCAAATCGTATGTTTTGAGCGGAGTTCACTATTTTTTCGTCGTAATTATCCTGACGAAGTTAACACATTCACTGCTGAAAAAATAACACTTTTAGTGAAGTTGAAAAATTTTTTTAGTGAAATTATTTCCATATGAAGTAGGAAGTGTGAAAACGTTCCTGTCGATCAAAATGCATCCGATTAACCAAAAATGACGTCATTGTTGAGCATCGATATCGGCCTCTCAGTGCCCGTGGGCGGACTGGTGTGGTCGTCAGGCCGTCCTCGAGTCCCTTCATAACATAGATACTTCCCGCCACGTTAACCGGCAATAGTACTCCTTCAACAAGAGCTGGGATAACAATGACAGTTTTGGTTGCTATGCGACGAGAGGCCGAAATCGACTATTCAGCATCTGTGCGCAGGCTTGGCGACCGCATTGAACGTGTTAAAAAATCAATTAAATGTCTCCCTTTAAAAAAGTTCTTCGGCCCTGATTTTACCATAAAAAGACACATTTAAATTATTACTTACATTATAGAGAATGTGTTTGTAAATTTTCAAGGGATTTTGCCGATACAACATATTGTTTTCGTTCACAACAGTAAACAGACGATCAAACAAACGCATAATTTATTTCTGGCTGTAGCTACAACAACAAAAACCATCCACACAGTAAAAGAGGAAACCAAAGACATCTAAATTGAAATCAGTTAGATTACAATTTTTGCCAGAGAGCATATACTATAAAAAAACTACCAGATGATGATATTTTTTCAAGGTGGTTTTTCACAGTATTAGCTCCATAAAGTGTTAAATCATTTCATGTGATATTGGTTTTTTTAAAATTATAAGTTTATTTGTAACATTTCTTCAATAACGATAGACGTATCTGGTTCTTGTTCTAGAATGTGCTAAAGATGAGGATCCGCATCAACTACACGTGTGACGGTTCTCCGGTGCAGGATCAGGCAGACGTAACCAACTTTCCTCCGGAGAGCTCCCAATGACCTTCCGCGTAATGTGTTCCTCTCAACCTGTACATACAGTTCTATAAATAACCATCTAAAATAATTCAAAGTCCCATCATAACAGCATTGAATTAAAAACCATATCGGAATAAGATAATTATTTTATTTTACGAATAAACTTTTTATTTTATGTTGGATGCCATTTTATTGTTGAAGGACTAAGTGGTCAATTCTTGTGTAGTTAGGTTTTAAATTCTATTATATTTAAATATATTTCATAAAATATCAAAACAGAAATTTGTTATTGTATATTTTAAACTAATCTGATACTGTACTTGTAAGAAACGTTAAAACTACGCTTTATCTTGAACAGTTCCTTTAAAACTTTTTTTTATTTCAAATTTAAATATAACTTATAATATAAAATAATGGAAATCAAAAGACGATTAGCAAACATATAATTAAAAGGAAAAACGGAACAATATATCGAAATGACATAGGTCACATTGTATTACACATCATTTGTGTTTTTGTGAATATGATAAAAATACTGATTATAATCTAAAGTAAAAATTAGGAAATTAAATAATAAGGTTATTTATAACTGCTGGTATACATTTTATAATTCAATGAAATTATCACACTACCACATAATGTTATATTTTTTATTTTATCATTGTATATTTTTGCCCTTCTTATTGAGAGTTCATTTTTAATTGTCATTGCTGTATTACTTAAAATGTGATAAAAATTCAATTCGATAAGATAAAAATTTAACAAAACCATATTGGTAAATTACTCAACATTTGGTTTTTGTTGCAGAATTTATATTTAATGTACCCTTATTACGCAAATGTTAATTTTTTTATAAGTTTACAGCCCTACATGTTAATAATTTTGTTTGATTTCCATAAATATTAGGCCTTTTTGGAAGGTCGCCACACTTCTAACCTGCCAAACATCCACAGGGTGTCTAGCTACAAATAGGAAAAACCAGGTCAGGGAATTTAAAACTGTATTAAAGTCTGGGAAAGTCGGAAGATTTCTACATCGGTCAGGGAAATTGCTGTTTTGTAAACAATTCAGAACTTTCACTGTGGGACAAAACATCATGGGAGGGTTGTTACACAGGAAATATTGGTTGTTGGGCTATTAATTAACAGTCCTGTCCAAGGAACATGTCAGCCTTAGTCAGTACAAGACTACAAGATCGCACCACAATCATCTTACACTCATTTCTCATTCATACTTGGCTTAAAATACCTTTTTAAACATTTTGCCTCCCGGATTGATTAATAACTAGATTAGGTTATAATACCTGCAGTCTTCAATCCACAGTTCAATTTTTCTTTTACACAACTAGTTTCGAGAACAATGGTCCCATTTTCAAGTGTTCTTCAAGTTTGTCTTCAGGTTACTTCAGGATGTATTCGTTTGTAAATAAATAATATTTAACATATGATTTTTAAATTTAAAATTATTGTCTGGTGACATAGTTATATGCGTCGTCAAGTGTTAAAAAAAATTTGTATGTACCTAGGTAGGTTGCCATTTCAATAATCTAAGTAAGTAACTAAATAGTTCTTGGAACGAGGTTATTATTGGACCGACGAACGGCAGTCACGGTCATCACGGCAATGACTGGCAATGGGATGTGTTAGCGACGACATTGGTAAGGGGAGAGAAAGCGAATGCAGTGCGTACTTCCTGCTCTGTAATCGCGGCACGTAATTTACTGCAGCTGAACGATAATTCTTGTAACTGTACAATATTTTCCTGGTTGTTTTCCAAAAAATAAGGAATTTTGATCCCGTTAAACTGGCAACATTGAAAACCTGAGTCAGTAGTTTAGTTGTATAGATGGAGCCGCCATTCTTTCTTCCTTATACTTTATCAGCGAGCCGGTTTGGAAGTAAATGAATGGTGATTGTTCGACATATACTGGGCATTTTTCCAGTAAGCTCTCTAATTAATATGGTTCTGTTTATTTGTATATTTTATTTTAACAATTTGATCTTGTGCGTGAATGAGTTCATTTAATAGAGATTGATTTTGTGATAATTTTTTTAATAGTATCCCCATGTTGTATTTAAAAATAAGCCGATAGTTACATACATTTTAGTCAGGGAAAATGCTACATATAATAAGAAAAAGTCAGGGAAAAATCAGAGAATTTCTTTAGCACGTGGACCACTCTGATGCGGTTGGGGACATTTAGGTTAAAATCAAGATGGCAAATCTGGCGATGTAGATTGTGCTGCCACCAGTAGAGATCTGAGAGAACTACGATCAGTTTTGTCATAACTCAGTATCTATATCTGTAAGGGTCATCTGACATTTTCCTATTGGTTAAATTTTAGATACACTGGCCACTCCGTGTGAGGAATGGGGGTTTCGGACGTGTTAAGATAACTGGCTAGACACCCTGATCTGACATCCACTGCTTACAGAGCTAAGTTAGGTTAGGTTATATTTCATACCCTTATTGTGTCAGCTTGTGGAGTCACAACTTTTCCAACCCAACATCTGATATCCAATGCTATACAAAGTTAGGTTGGTTATTACTTGTTTAAAATGTTTGTATTTACATCCCTGTGGGAAATTGGTTATATCATGGATATGTCTAAAGGGAATGTTTTCAGTTCATCTAAACAGCTGTTCTTATTCTTTTCATATTAAAAATTCAATACAATAGCTATAGTAGTTTCTATGAAAACATGTTACATTTGTTCCATCTTATAAATCTCCAACAGCCCCCAGACTTGAGAAATATTCATGTCAAAATAATCAGTGAATACTGTGTTTTGATTGGCTAGACTAAACTGTTGGACTCGCTAAGCTTCTGGCCTTTCCATCCCCATGTATAAACCATATATTAACTACCAATATTTCTTATTGTTATACCAAACCATTCATATTAAATTACATTATGTACTTTTAATTTAGCACCAAATTCATTTTATAAAATTAACTGCACATAAAAACACATTTAATGTTCTTCAGTTGCTGTTAGAATTTTTTCTTATGTTCAATTTAGGGAAAGGATTGTAAATATAAAATTAGAGCTAACTTCTTTGAAGTAAGCCTAAACATACTAAATAAAGACATTTGTAAATAATATAACTATTGATAAACAAAACTTCTTTATTTTTGTACACCATCAGTCAGTATTTCCATAATTTAATACTGAAAATGGATACACTATTTTCTGTGTAAGCTATAAACTGATTGCGTTCCCAATGAGGAAATTTTACTAAAATATCACCTGTCCCAAAAATGCAATATAGTAATGTCTAGGTTTTTGCAACCTGTTGCAATTATGGGTAAAACTTAATTATAATTGATAGTAATATGTGTTATCTACTTAATATACCTTGTTATCTTAATATCTATCGTTGATTTGGACAGTAGAATAATGTTTGTACTTAATTTCAACTTATCTTTGTTTTTTTAATATTACTTTGTGATGTAAATAAAATAAATGAACTTCTTCCCTCCATTGTAATATATGATAGAATAAATAAGAAATGTCTATAGAATGTATATAGCGGTGAGTATTGCACATAAAGTTAAGATCTTCACTGTTTTGTTTGGTAAGTTATTAAATAATTATTGTTATTTTGATGAATCGTGGATATAATTATGCTTGGCTTTAATCTATTGTGTTAACCAGTAATTTGGGTTTATAAATGTCTGCATATTGTCAGTATTTTTAATAGATTAAGAAAATAGTAAATCGGTTTTCTTGATAAAATCATCAGTTGTGGAAGTGTAATATCTGTGATATTATTAGATCACTTTCAACAGATTTTTTGGCATATCTAGTTAAATGTATATAAACATTAATTTTAAATATCTATTTATTTAAAATGTACTAACTCCGTACCTATAAATAATTCTGTTGTTAAGAATGTAATTGTTTATATCTGAAATGTAATAAACCCATAAAAAATATTCTTTATGTTTTATTATCCTGATATTTGCGTTGATGTAACATAATTTCAGTCTTGGTAAGGATGTATATGAGGCTTGTGTCTTAAGTTTCACTTTGTTTTAGACATTAGCAGTTGGTATGTATTGTTTACTGGTGTGCTTTGGGAAAAACTTTGCTCAAATTCAATTTTTTAGCTTACCCATATGGTTCTGTATTGTGCTTTCGCCCGCCACACACTCAAATCTGTGGTTTATGGATTTTTTACCAAGTTTTCTTAACCGTTCAGCTAGAACGGTTACAAGGTGTTGAGAAACACTTAGTAAAGCGCGGATTTGGACACACCAGAAAAATTGTTTAGAGACCTGGTATTGTAAAGCATCTGTTTATCATGAATCTTTGCTTCAACCAAATCCGCTAAATTGTATGTAATCAAAAAGGGTTAATCGGTACAGTCAGGATCATCGATGTTATCATAGTCACCTTTCAATTCAAGTACCCTCTAGAGCACTTTTCTGTCACAACTAATATCTATACCATACTCTACTCAAATCTTTCGATGAATTTCTGCAGTCTGTTCCATACTGACAATTTTAATCTATTTTTTTTGGTTTTGATGATTTTCATCAATTTTTCATGAATTGTAATTCATGGTTTTCATGACATTCATTACTTTTCCATGAATTATAATTCATGATTTTTCATGAATTTCATTGTTTTTCTATGATTATAATTCATGGTTTTCATTATTTTCATTGAATTTCTATGAATTATAACTCATGGTTTTCATAGATTTTCCATGAATTATGATTCATGATTTTCCATAGATTTTAATTCATGGGTTTTCAATATTTTCATCAACTTTCCATGAATAATAATTCATGGTTTTTTATGATTTTCATTGATTTTCCATGAAATATAATTCATGGTTTTTCATGATTTTCATCAATTTTCCATGAATTAGCCTATAATTCATGGGTTTTCATGATTTATATTGATTTTCAATGAATTATAATTCATGGTTTTTCATTATTTTTATTGAATTTCTATGAATTATAATTCATGGTTTTTATGATTTTCATTGATTTTAATTCATGGGTTTTCAATATTTTCATCAATTTTCCATGAATTCATGGTTTTTTATGATTTTCATCGATTTTCCATGAAATATAAAGTCATGGTTTTTCATGATTTTCATTGATTTCCCATGAATTAACAACCCATTACATTACATTTACCCCTCATTACATTTTGAGTATTCATAGTTTTTCTAAAGTTTCATCGATTTTCAATGAATTATATATATAATTCATGGATTTTCATTATTTTCATCAATTTTCCATAATTCATGGTTTTTTATGTTTTTCATAAATTTTTCATGAACTATAATGATTGGTTTTTTTCGTTATTTTCAATGAAGTAATATAATACGTGCAGTTTTGTTAGTTTTTCCAAATATTTTCACAAATAATTCAAATTATTGATAAAAATAAAAAATGTTATCAAATATCCATGATTTAATTCACGTTTTTTCAGACTTTTATCAATTACTAAATGATTTTAATGTCTTTTTAAATTTTTCATCAATTATCCATAAATTAAATTTCATTTGGTTTTTTTTATTAAAAATTACTTTTACCTTTGAAATTGAAATATTCGTATAAAGAATTTCATGCTGATTTTATAATACGCTGATAAGTGATATATCAGCTAAAAAAAGTTTTTTGAACCTTTTCCCATTATGAAATGTGTTAATAAAAACTTATGTAATGACCTTATTGTTATCATTGCAGCAAAACAAATGTTTCTTTTTCTGGTTGCAGTATTGATTTTTACATGGGAATAATGTACTTGGGGATTTTTACATGGGTATTAAGTATTAAATACATTTTAAAAATCATATTTTACGTAAAATTGAAGTTATACTTTAAAAAAAACATTAGTTTTTATGATACAACACTCAACTTTACAAGAAGAAGTAAGACAAGGCAAGTTAAGAAAGGTAAGGCAAGTTGAAGAAGTAAGACAAAATTATATGAAACATAACTTTTATTATAAGTGGTGCCATTAAAAATCTATATGTTTTAAGGAAGTCCATTTCAGACTAATGCTTGAATATTTCTGTTAACAACATTTCTTAGGAATGGTCAACTGGTGTGACTTCTTGAGTTACCGGGCACACTTGAGGTGTCGTTGTCTTCAACTTCTTTTAGTTTTATATAGTATTTGTAAGCTGTGAGGAGAAAATATGCATCCATCACAAAAAAGCCAGCATTCTTCATCATAGCTAAGGCTTTGTCTGTGGACTCGAATGCTAAAAATAATCTATAAGTTGTTTCCATTACAATTTTGTAATAAGTTAATGACAAGTAAGTAAACATGAGCCATGAGTTTTGTGAATAAGCACCGAAAAATAATATTACCGCCAATGATATGAAATAGATATCCCAAAATAGTTTAAAAACTAAATCAACTTTCTGAGAGTACCAAAAAGTCTGTTTTGTCGTTAAGACACCTAAAATGTCGTACAGAAAGCACCCTCCTCTGATAGCTACGTATATTGCAACTATAATGAAACAGCCAGTTCGTAAAGAGAAGAAAAACAAAAATTTCTTTGTAGAAAACATTTTCTGGCAATTTTTTTTTAACTTTCTGTTAGCACAACTTTTGGTTCCAAAGAGGGATCCATTCTTCCTTGATCTTCCAGCTTACGCTTAATGTTTACCAAATATCTCTGGATGGACAAATATCTATTAGCTTGTGTCTGTAAAAGGTTCCAATTAAGAAGCAGAAGTCAGGTTCAGTAGTATATAAGTACACTTAAGATATTACGTTGATTAAAAATTGAAATGAAAATGCACTATTTGCAATGGTCAAAATTATATACCACCAATAAAAATTATAGTCACAACATAATTATTTATAAAGTTATAAACAATACTATACTGTCAGTTTCCTCAGCTGATTGTTACAAAGATAAGCAAAAAAATTAAAATTGTTTTAGCCAAGGATTACATGATCATGATAAGCCTATAGTAAACAATATATAATTTAATGCAGAATCAGTCAAGAACTTTTGAAGAAATGATAAAATTATTTGTTTTTGCTTCTCCAATTTACTCTGCAATTTTGACTGGGGCCGTGGCGTGTCCTGTAATCCAGCTACTTGGAGGTCACGAATTGTGGATAGTTGTGAGCGATGGTCGGTGGGCTTAGTGTACTATTGTGAGGATTAACCCTTTGAGTGCTACGGCCATTCCTATTATTCTCGCGTTTAAGCGCCACGGCGTTTTTTATGAAAATGTAATGTTTGCCAAGAAGGTGTCTAGAAAACTTAATTTTACAGATATAAGTGTAATATTTTTTTAAACTGTAGACAGTTAAATTTTCTTTTTAGACGTTCTATGTTACACTACAAAAAAATACTTTTTCTCAACCTAAAATAAAGTTAAAACTATAAAATTAAGAAAAAATTTCGTTTAGTGTTTGGAGTTCAATAAATTGTATAAAACAATATTTTATGTGTTTCATCAATTCATGGTGTTATTAAGTTTTCATCGTTAAGTAATTATTCAATGATAATTATTCAATAATTCAATGATTGCTGATTAGACCATTTCCGCCAATACCATTGATTGTTAATCATACACCATCAAAAATGACTTGTCCTATGACAAAAAAGTGGTGTCATGAATTGTCAAAAATAAATATTTTTAGTGGTGTCATGAATTACACCACTAAAAAATGTTACCACCTTAATAAAGAAGAAACCTCAGGCTTAATTCATAGGGAGAGAGTAAAGATAAATAAGAAAAGACATAATAAATAAATATTATTATATTTTATTATTCAAATTATCACATTTTTATAAACAATTTTATTTATAATCGTTATTGCTAAATTTAGACAGAAGTTATTAAAAAGGACTATAAACTTAAGATTTATAAAAGAAAGATGATGATGGTATAAAACTAACCTAACATATAATCAGCACATTTTTGTTATTTATTAAATAAATATTTATTTTATTTGCTAATGATATAATATATTAAATATAAAATGCTTGGCAGTCTTATACTGTAACCGATTTAATGTTGTTTATAAATAAGTTTTACAAAATACGCAAACTAAACTTTACTGTACAGTCTAGTTTAAATAAAATCGATCACAGTATGTATATAAAATTAACAATCAATTGTATAACTATCGACACAGATTCGCTCATCATTCGCTTTGTATATGAGTAATTAGAATCGAAATAAAAAAATTAACAAATTCAATCCTAACTAAATATATACCTGATTCACACTTATAAACATTAAGACCGCTCGACTATAATACATGACATTAGGAATTATTTATATATATTATTTATAAAATCATAACTAACTAAAACAAATCCTCCGAAGGCTCTTGATCGTAAGGAATCGAAAAGGTAGGATCGCTAATTACAAATAAGTTAATCGAAGGAGAATCGCGTAGAACAAAATGTAAGTGAATTACGAAGCGATAGTTAATATTTACAACAGCCGTCACCCGACAAAGAAATGAATGTCACCCCTTTGTAGTCTTTGTTAACAGTTATTCGAGCCAACGGAGGAGATGTCGATCGGTAAAATACATTTCAGATCGACTTATATCTAATTGTCGTTTGTTCGGCTCAATCTGACATGTATTTTCTTGGCCGCGGCATCAGTCGAGTTCCACTAACTGGAGAGATGAGGTGGCCGCTCGTCCCTTCAATGTCGTCTTTGTCTACGATTTGGTTTGTTAGGAGAGGTAGTCCGGGGAAGGCTCCGCAACCGGCTCCGGAGTTGTGAACAGAGGGTTGGGGAACTCTGGGGGGTGAGGGAGTGGCCCGGAGACCTTGGGCCGACGTCGGTAGGCGATGAGCCAGCACGAGACGGCAACGGCGACAGCCACGAGTGCCAGCAGCGCCGTCATGATCAGCGCGATGATGAAGCCGATCATAGACACGCAAATGGGCTCCACCTCCTGAATACTGGGAGCTGCAACAACACACGCTCAAGTTAATAACGATTCATAATTGTAGTGGACGCCCAATTATCCGAGGTTCGGTTAACCGAGTCTCTGGGTTAACAGAGTTTGTCCTGAAAAAATAAAAATAAACTCTTATAATTGCAAAAAATTAAATACGATGTTGATTTTACTCCTAGCACGTGCAATATTTTAAATTTATTGCTGTTGGTAGGTCAAGTAATGTGTTTAGTTCCACGATTTATTTTGGCTGATTCATTTGCCCGTGTGTCTTATCCTGTGAAGATTGAAGTTGTTTTATTAATTTATTCAATTTTTACAAGCAGCATTTACAATTTATTTTTATTTAGCAGAAGAGCTAGTGTTTATAATACTATAGCATGAATAATGATAATAATATACAATAGCAAAATAGAAAAATAGTGGAGGTACATATTTTCAGACATAACAATAATTAAATGATGTAGCTTACAAATTAATAAATAGATCAGCAATAGACAATTAAATAATTAACAATAAACATTCAATAAGAGATACCTTAATTAACGATAATAGATAATTAGATAATAGAACGATGAACAAAATTTAATTCAATTAAATTAGATTACAGTGTTACGAGATTTATGCTTATTTATACCAACTTTAAATGTGTCAAAATACTCAAAAAAGAGGTTAATATACGATGAATTATTGTTTTAGAGTTTTATCATTATATTCAAAGTAGAAAAGAAACCCAAATTTGTCCTATAATAACAAGGAACAAACAGCGCGAGCTGATTGCAGTGTTGCACGATTGCGAGATGTTGAAACAATCAAAATGTTCCATATCGATAGGTTCCACCTACAGATCGTTTCGATTGCTTAGCGAGATGTTGAAAAAACCGGCCATGTTCCATTTCAAAAGTTTTGGAGCGAAAGGTATCGCTTAGAGAATGTTTTGCTTCAACCCATGAACAAATCTGAAGTTGTACGATACCGAAAAATCATTTTTGTATGATAATTATATTTAATCCATAATTTTTAAATATACTTAACAACAAACGCTCACCTTCGGTCGGGCTGACGTAACGCTCCTCCCTCCTTTCGAAGGTGAGAATCGCGTTAGACTGGATTGTGATTTCTTCTCGAAGCTGGCCTTCATTGACCGCCTCAGCTACTTCGACACCCGTGTTGTTACTGCTGTCGATTTCTCTTCTCCTTCTTTTACCGTAGGCATTGTAGCCTCTACAGTTTACCTGTGAACATGTTTAAATGGTTGAAATTAAATAAGGTATTTAAAAAGCCTACATAATTGGAGAAGAGATAAGTTTAGCTTGTTTGGCTCGTTGGCTGCGGGCAGCAACGATGACTGCTGCACCGACCTCTCCCCAGGAACGCTTGGCAACGTAATACTGTTTTATTGAATCACCGAAAAGGCAAGTTGTAGGAAAATGGTAAATAATGAAAGGTGCCACGAATGCAGCGAGAGAAATATCTATAAAAGGATCGTTTGGTATTGCACCGAGTGTGAGGACCAGCCAGGATTGTGCGTCACACATGTGAACGTAACACATGGCGGTGTTGTAAATAGCATATTTTTATGTTAGTGTAGTTTTTTTATTAAAATGAAATAAATGTGTTTTTGACTTATAAAAAAGGGTATTTTAAAATACTAGAACAAAAAATTGCGGATCTTTAAAAGAACGTCCGTATGGTGTTTCTTCACTGTTTTCTATCAAAAGACATCAAATGGTGACTAAAAAAATAAATAAATTTTTTAGCAAATACCACTCACTATTGGATGCCTTTTAGTAACGAATGTGTTAAAATTATACAATTGTGCAGAACTTTTGTCCCTAGACACATCAGGCATTCGGCTTTTTGTGCACCCCTGATTGGAGTCTCAGGAACCTTCCAGAATATACCATATTTAAGGATACATTTCAAGTAATATCAAACTGATTGTAGTAATAAAAACAAACCAACCTACACAGATTGTCTCATTCATCTTGCACATGTTTATCCTTAATTGGCTCACAATCAAATTAATTGCTATCAGAATAATGTTAAATGGCACTCACAGGCTGGCATTTCCCGAAGCACACACGGATGTTGCACTGGAAGCGAATGTTGTCGCTGCTCGGGAACTTGAACGCGTTGAAGCCGGCCAGCAGAGACTGAGTCTCCGGGTTGTAATCCCACTCCCCAAAGATACTCGGCTCCGTGGCACAGCCGTTCTCGTCTGTTACTATGTACTCATTCTCGACACTATCCTCCATAGTTTTGGCCACACAACTTCTGGCAAACCCTCCGTAGATACCTGAAAGAAAAATTTTTGGAATGAGTACAATTTATTGCTCAGTGTTTTAATGTTTAGCAATTTTAAACTCTATCAAAATTGAATATTTTACGTCATCAACTCTGTAACCTGCTACAAAAAGTATTAAATTAATCCAAAATGGATCTGAAATTATATGAGGATTATGTGAAATATACAGCATCATACAGAGGTTTCCCCTATTCCTCTTATAAGGGATCATCTACCTTTGCTATCCAAAATGCTTAGCAAGAAAAAATTGTTCACATGCACTTACTGGAAGGCTGTACGTCAACTTGTAACATGAGGTTGTCGCCAATCTCGGCTGAGTTGATCTCTTGTCCGGTGTGTGTGACGATGCGCATCGAGCATGTGGGCGGAGGACCGGTGTTGGCTATCGTGCCTGCTGTCGTCAACATGGACACATTGAAGCCCAACGTCACATTCTGTTCTCCCGTTGAGTACACACACTTGATGTGGTACGCCTGCGCCTTGTATGTTACAAGCTTGGGGTGTTTCTGTATCACCAGAACAAAACTGGCTTGGCCCTGAAAGGATTGTTACGCATCAGTTATGAACTTACCAATTACAAAATTAAATTGTAAATATATTTTAACTATAAATGGGCATGGAAGTATAATAAGGAAATCATGTGAAAATTAGCTTGTCTTTCTTTTTTAGATGGATGTTCTTCACATTTCTAAACAATAAATGTTTAAATTAATAAACAGATAGACTATTCTTAATTTAAAAGAAAGTAAAAGACCAGTAGAGCTATTTATTTTTGTAAAAAATGTAAAGAAATTTAAATGTTATAAGAAGACAATACTTACATTGACATGTATAAGTCCACAGGATCCAAAGTTGACCTTGAATATTTCAGTGCGAGGAGGCGAGTCTGAGGGTAAGGTGACGACCCTTCGGCACTGCTCGTCCTTGCTGTGCCCCTTGACGTAGAGGACGCCGTTAAAGCCCTTCTCTGTAATATGGATCTCCACTTGGACTCCGTCAGACAAACAGCTGACTACCATGTCCGGCCGAGGGAAGTCTGTCCGCAGGTGAGATGTTGTGTCTGCAACAGGAAAGTTCATGTTCAGAACTCGGATTTTGACTCATTCACTCATTAATTGACAGACTTGATGGCTTAGTATGATGTTCATGATGGAACCATTGAATTAATACAAAGAAAGCTCATAAATTTTATGGACTTTGATAAATTATAATTTCTTATTCCTGAAAGTCATAATCAATTATAGTTGAATTCAAATATAAATTAACAACAATTAGTTTAGCAGTGTAAAAAATTGCTTTTTTGTTTTAAACTATTGTGAGATATTTCATTGAAATATCATAGGTTCATTCTCTGGATTTAGAGCCAGACAAAACCTGAAGCTCATTCAATAAAATACTTATTATAAAAAATAATCTATTGTTAATTAAATATTTAAGGAAATAAAACTTTTAACCCTTCTCAGGTGCAACAAGAAAGTTACCTACTGTAGTCATACTTTTGAAATATAAATACTTGTCTTTATTCTTTTCAACATTTTCAGTTTATTTTGCAATTGTTTGACATCAATTTGATTTATAATCGATGTATGATTGTGTTTTATATGAATCATAATTCATATACAATGTTATTCAACCATTCTCAAGTTACAGAAAGTTTTTGTCTACTGTAAATGTATTGTTTTTGCACATGTAGAGGTAACTTCCATTACACCTTTAATGTTTTACATTGCATGCGTCCAATTAAGTAGTAAGTAGAAGTTTTTCCATTAGTTGCCATCGGCTATTGGGCTATTAATTAACAGTCCTGTCTAAGGAACATGTCAGCCTTAGTCAGTAACAAGACTATAAGATCGCGCCACACTCATCTTACACTCAATCCTCAATCATACTTGGCTTAAAATACCTACATTGTAGTATTGTTGCCATTTCAATGATCTAATCTAATCTAGTGTTAGGATGACACTCACTGCAGACCACCTCCGGGTCACCCACGTAGTCGTAGATGCACTGACACACGGCCTGATGCCTGGTGGCATTGCACAGGGCGTTGATGCCACACCTCTTGGTCAAGCAAGGGTCCTCGCACTTCTTGGTGTCTTGGTTGCAGTAGCGGTGGTCCGGACAGTCAGAGTTGGACTCACACTCTGGCGAAGGTGGTGCTGCAGAAACACAGTACATATTGAGACAAAGTTATAAACACATTGAGCATGTTCTAAAGTTGAAGTGTTTAGAAAAAATATGTTCTACAGCGGTTTGTTACAATAGTAATAAAAAATAGGTATAGCTAAATAACTTTGCCTCTAGTTTAGACACCATAATGTTTAGGTACTACCCATCACTCAAAATCTTTGATTTACTGATCATGATAAGTAAACATTTTGAATATCTGTAACGTTTACAAAATGTGCTTGTTCTATTACAGAAAAAATTTCATAACTAAAAACCTTAACTAAAAAAGTAGTTGAATTTTGAGGAGTATGTTATTATCAAGTAACCTAAAATATCTATTTCCTAAACTATAAATTCGTTTAATGGCTGTTGGGTTGATTTAAAAAAATGTTGTTCACCAAACCCCAATTTTAATAATGTACTTCTGTTCTAGGCTTTACTATGAGGAGTTATCTTTGAAATAAACTGGTCTTCAAAACAAAGGTAAATTTTAGCTTGCTATTTTGCACTTTGATGTACAATTGAATAAAGAGGCTTGATTGATTGTAAATGTAAAACATACACGAATCAAATGTAAATGTAAAAAAATTTCTAAGATAACTAAATATTTATTTAACAAAATGTTATGGGATTTTTATAAATGAAAAACATTACCCAAGTTCAAATCACTAAAATTTTTCCAGGAAGTAGAGTATCAACAGTTGGTCCTAATTTGCTACTAAGTCTATATTTCAAACAGATGATTGTAAGATTACATCAATAATAACCACCTAACTAATGTTATCTTTTTCACAATGTATTACACCTTATGATTGAATGATTAATTGGAACACTTACGTGGTACGCAGTTTCCGTTCTCCAGCCTGTACCCAAACTCGGTGGGACAGACGCAGTTTCCACGCTCGTCGATGATCATGCCTCGCTCGAGCGCACACACGCAGCGGCCACGTTCGTCTACTCGCTGCCCACGCTCCTCCAGACACCTGACACACTCGTCGTTGTTGTTGAGCGCAGTTCCTGGAGGACAGACACAGTTGCCCGCCTCGTCTACCACGTAGCCTTTGTCCACGGCACACTGCGGCACTGTGGAACACAAAGTAAGTTAGTTGTAGTAAAACCTTCACCAAGATAAAATAGAAACAATTAAAATTACTGTTTATACTATGGTAAAATTGTAAAATTAGGAAAATGATAAAAAAAGAAACAAAAACTTTCATAAGTACAGGTGTAAATGTTTTTAGTCAATTTTTTAGATTGACTACCCTTATCCCTAGATTTAACTGTATGTGACTCATTTTTATGGGGTTACTTGAAGAAAATTTTGAGGACATCACAGAATATCTTCATAAAAGCTTACAATTATTCATTTGTTTAGTGCTACTATTAGTGTGTCGATGTGGATGAGTCACACTTTGAATAATTTTAGACTCCACTTTTAGGTTTTTCTTAGGCTATTTTCGAATTTCCTGATTAAAAAGCTTTATTTCCCCTGAATATGACACTAAAAATATTTTACAAAACCAAAAACACAATTAATTTTTAACCTTTTTTAAGTATTATTTACAACATACCACCATTTTGATTCTACAAGGAGTTGGGAGCTGAAATTTTCCCAGAATATTATTAAAACCTACTTTATAAATATGCAAACTTTCTTAACTGGGAAAGTAATATAAAAACAAACATTCAAACCTCTTTTTGGAACACCTTATATATATTAGGTTAGGTATATATTGTAGGTTTTGTTATGTGTATTGTAGGCATATTGTAAGCAGTGTTTACTCACCAAGGTCACAGCGCACAGCGGCGTTGCCCTGATAGCCCGGCAGGCACTCACACACCATGGTGCGCCACACCGGAGTATCGTACACCTGACAGCGAGTGTTGACGCCGCAAGGTTCCGTTGCGTTGCACGGGTTCACACACTCTGAGTTGATGCACGCTGTCTGCGATGGGCAGTCACTGTCGCTCACGCATGTCACTTCCACTGGAAAACGAAGAAATAATCACATTTAGCATAAATCAAGTTTTTGAACCAATCTTTCGATTATTTTTATCGTCTTCACTCTTCAATTAGGCATTTAGTAGTTAACAATAAGCTGCAACAGAAGAGATCATCTGACTAAGAGGAAATGGACAGTTCACATTGTAAATACTATTACATATACAGTTGTAGTCAAGTTTCAAATCTGCCCTAAAGCCGAAATTTTGGTTGTGAAATTTAATTTCTTGTAATTAAAATGTTTTATTTTTCGCTTGGATTCAAGTTTGCTCGAAAAACTGGGAAGTCATGAGCATTTGGAGAGTCAGAATAGTAGGTTACTGATCATGTTAGGAAGTTTTGAGTTCTTCCTTACCATTACACGAATATTAACGTGTTGCGAGTAATAATTAAACTTTGAAAAAAGTCTAGAACTTATATAAGACCATTACCTTTAGCGCATCCAATGCCCAAATCGCCCACATATCCAGGTGGACAGGAACAGTCGACCTTGTGGTCGTAGACGACACACTCGGCCGGCTTCTGACAAGGGTTGCTCTCGGCACAGGGCGACACACACAGGGCGTTGATACAGGCTCGGTCACTAGGGCAGTCTGAGTCAGCGCGACAGCCGACGACGACACAGGCGATGTTGGCATCACCTGTGAGTCCGGGTTGACACTGGCACACGGCACGATGGTGTACTCCGTAGCAGATGGCACCAGTGCCGCAGGAGCTCCCGTCACCAGCGCAGACTGGTACGCACTGGCGGTTGATGCATGTGTGAGTGCCGGCACAGTCACTGTCGCTGTGACACTCGGCTATGGGAAAGAAAACCAGACTTATATTAATGTTGATTACTATACAACAACTAGTATCATATAATCAGCTTTTTAATCTCCTTTAGTCACCAATAAAAGGGAATTTATTAGGATTTATAAGACAAGTACTTTTCTCCATGAACATGTCTATGAAGATATTTGTTATTTTTTATTGAAATAAAATTATAGTCATATTTTAAACGACAGAAGTATATTTTTCTTCTATTTTATAAGTAATGTACTGTTAAGTAATCACTGTTTGGACCAGTTTATGATCAAAGTACATAGAGGATAAGGACCAACAGGGAATGAAGAACTGAAGAACTCTCTATCAAGACATCATTGCTCTAATCAAAAGCAGAAGACTGAGATGGGCAGGTCATGTTAATAGAAGGGAGCTGGACTTCACATTAAGAATAGCTTTAGAGTATCTTCCACGAGGCAAACGACCACTGGGGCGCCCAAGACTAAGGTGGTTGGATCAGGTGCAAAAGGACATGCAGAAGCTTGATGTTGCACCAGACCTCATGCAGGACCGAGACGGATAACGTGCGGCTGTTGGCGAGGCCAAAAACCTTTTACGGTTTGAGTGGCCACATAGGTAAGGTAAGGTAAGGTTTATAAGTAATGTATGGAAACTTACTCTTGATACAGTTGAGTTCAGCATTCCCGTCGTACCCAGGCAAGCAGGAGCAGACAGGCTTGTGGTCCCTCACTCTGCACTCGGCGTTGGGTCCGCACCTGCACGGGTCCCTGCAGACACCGTGGAGGCAGGCCTTGTCCGACGGACACTCTGAGTCTGACGAACAACCTCCGATGTCGGTCCTCTGCACTGGCTTGCAGCTTCCTGAGCCACTGGAGATGAATCCCTCGGGGCAAACGCAGATCATAGTGCGGACGGGTAGAGAGTTGGTGGCTTGGCATACTGAGGGTCGACTGCAGGGCTCCAACACTCCGCACGGGTCTTTACACTTTCCGTTGAAGCAGGCGAGGACTGAGGGACAGTCTCCGTCTACTTTGCACTCGGCGATAACTTCCGGCCTGCAGGTTGTGTAAGGGTTTCCGACCATTCCCGGTGGACAGCGGCACAAAGCCAGGTGATTGTGTACAAGACACTCTGCCTGACTTGCGCACGGATGTTCGTAGACACATGGGTTGATGCATTGGCCATTGATGCAGGCTCGGTCGTCGGGACAGTCACTGTTGCTGCGGCAGCCGACAACAAAGCATCGCTCGTATGGGTTGCCTCGGTAACCGGAGAAGCAGCGGCACTCGGCCCGACTGCCCACAGGATAACACTCGGCATTGATGCCACAAGGGTCGCTGACAGTACACGGGTTGATACAGATTCCGTTGACACAAGCCTTTCCTGAACCGCATTCTGAGTCTGATCGGCAACCCACTGCAAAGCGCACTCATTATAAACCACATTAACAAAAAAATATTAACCCTAAATCTTTCAGAGTAGGTAAACAATTTTATGACAAGTTCTTATTGTAGTATTGATTTTAAACATTTTGGTTGAAGGATGTTTATAATTTTTGATTTTAACTGTAAAAAAGCCTTATATATGATATTTGATTATGGATACATCACATGAAAATTTAAATATTCTGTTAACTTTGCTTAACATACAATTTTAAATGAATTTTGCTTTTAAAAACTTATTTGAATCTAAATAAAAACTTGACTTACCTGTTCTGCAAGCAATGTTGGGGTTTCCCTCGAAGCCATTAAGGCAAGAACATATCGGTCGATGGTTCTGGACGACACAGTTGGTGTTGGTTCCACAGTTGCAAGGGTTGCGACACATTCGGTTGATACAGGTCTCGTTGCTGGAACAGTCCGTGTCGGCCGTGCAGCCTGGTGGTATTGGCACGACGACTGCACAAAACAAAAGTTTAGCATAAATATGTTTAACAGGAACAACACAATATATGATTTCACAATACATTTTCAAACTTTATCTTACACAACAGTCCTAATTTACTCTCTGACTGGAATTTACAAGTTTAGAAATCAAAGTTGGGTAGTTTTGAAAAGAAAATATCCAATATTTGGCTAGTCATTTGGCTTACATATCAACCAATTTGATTTTAAAATACATAGCCATAACATATCTTAATGAATTATTGTAATAACAATAAGTCACGTGTTCTATAAGAACATGTGAAATTTAAATATTTCATTTGGTATGAGATTTTAAAAACAAATTGAAATTTGTAAGAGCTTAGAGGAGTGATTGAAGGACTCACCTGGTCGACATTCTCCCTCGTTGTTGGGCACCCAGCCATCGGGACAGGTACAGATCATGGTCCTGACTGGCATTGTGTCCAGCACACTGCATCGTGACGAGGTCGCGCACGGCGATAGTGCGACACAAGGGTTGACACAGGTGTTGCGTATGCACGCCAGCTGACTGGGGCACTCAGGGTCTTGGCGGCACTCCGGCTCAGCCATCACAGGTGGCCGTCGCTCGCAGTAAGCCATGGGGTTACCCAAGGGTAGGTGGTCAGGACAGCGACACGCGGCGTAGTGGTTCCTCACGTAGCAGAGCGCGTTGGCCGCACACGGAGGGTTGACAGGGTTGTCGCAAGGGTTGACGCAGTGCTGGTTGACACAAGCTCGGTCCTGGGGACAGTCACTATCTATGCGACACTCGATGCGAGCGCAACGCACAAGCGGGTTGCCCTCGAAGCCGGGACGACACTTGCATGATGCTCGGTGGTTGGAGCCATAGCACTCGGCGTTGGTGGCGCACGGGTCTCCCAGAATACATGGGTTGATACATTCTCCGTTGTAGCACATCTTGTCCGAGCTGCACTGTTCGTCGGACTCACATCCAACTGTAACATGTCATTAGATTATATTTTTTTTTTCATGAATTATATTGAGTTGCAATTATCATGTATCTTAGTTTTACTATTTAATTTAAATTTTTTTCATATCCAAGAACAATTTTATTATCTAGTCTGTTCAATTTCAAACATAAAACTTACGCTTGGTGCAGCCGATCTGCGGGTTTCCGGAGTAACCAGGCTGGCAGAAGCAGATGGCGTAGTGGTTGGTGACACGGCACTCAGCGTTGGGGCCGCAGTTGCAAGGGCTGATACACAAGCGATTGACGCATGACTCCTTAAGGCTACAGTCACTATTGGAGCTGCAGCCCACTGTCACTGCATCAGCTGTGGGACAGAACCATTGAGAGGTTAAAACAAGTGAAGGAGGAATTATGAAAATAACCAAAGCAGAAGAAAATAACCAAAGCACAAATATTTTTATCTTTAGTCCAAAACATATTAAATTTTAAGAGTAAAATATTTATCATATACAATAAAGGTAAAATGTAAAACAAGAATAGAAAAGAGTAATATTATTTAAAGTTGAAAATGAATAAATTATAATCCTTTATAAATTAATGAACATCTTACGTGGTCTACACTCGATGCGAGGGTCTCCAAAGAAGCCTGCAGGGCAGCGACAAACAGGTTGGTGGCTTTCAACGTGACAGAACGCTCCGCGAGCGCAGTGGTCGGCCACGCAAGGGTTGACACAACGTTGGTTAACACAGGACCTGTCCCATGGGCACTCGTCGTCTCGTACACACTCTGGCACCGTTACCGGCGGAGGTGTCATTTGTACTGGAAAATTACAACCGTTGAGATTTAGTAGGAGCTGATTAAATTGTTGGAAGAAGTTAATATTATCTAAATTATTATCCCAAAAAACTAAAATCCTGTTATATAAGACCATCATCCAACTTGTACTAATGGAAGTGAAGCATGGGTAATGTTCAAGAAAAATAAAGACGGCTCATTGTTTTTGAAAACAAAATCTTAAGAAAAAAAACATGAACTGAGATTACTGTATACCGATGCTACTAGTGTCGCAGCAGTGAAAGGAAGAAGGTAAAGTTAAATAGGGCAAGTAGCAAGGAAAGAATTGAAACAGATTGCTTCAAGTATGGAAAGCTACAACAAAAGGGAAGTATCCGTTGGGTGGACCAAAATTAATTGACTGATCAAATAATGAAAGAAG
This sequence comes from Nephotettix cincticeps, assembly GCA_023375725.1. NCBI lineage: Eukaryota > Metazoa > Arthropoda > Insecta > Hemiptera > Cicadellidae > Nephotettix > Nephotettix cincticeps. The sequence goes on along the minus strand of CM041791.1, from coordinate 7,273,149 downwards.
ACATTAGGACATAAATTTGGCTGAAAACAGAGCCTGGTCTACAAGGCTAAAAATGAACTGGGATCTGTGGAATGATGTCAGACAAGTTTTTCATATTTTTGTAAAACTAATAGAAAGTATTAAAACTGTCTGATAAAATATGTTAAAATTCTCTAAACAAGGCAAAACAAATTTCTACTCAGCCAAACAAAATGATCTACTTACAGAAAGAACACTCAAGATGCGGGTTGCCGACGAAGCCTGGTGGACAAGAACAGACGGCCGTGTGGGACTGCGAGGTGCAGAGGGCGTTGAGACCACAAGGGTCGACGCGACACGCCTCTACGCAGCTGCCTCTCACACAGCGCTCCGGATCTGAGCAGTCTGTGTCAACACGACACTGCGGTACTGCTTGGGCTACAACGACAAGCAGCATTACAAGTTGTTACAGTGTATATAGCTACTAGTTTAACCCTTTGAGGAGTATTGATGAACTGTCGTTTCTTATCATGGCCCAAAGAAGTAACAACGTACCAACACGTATTGTTACATAACATTAATCACGTATTATTTTTTTATTTGAATACTAATTATTACTTTGAATAATATTACTTTTTTGTAATATAATGGATGGTTAGTTATCTGATGGTGAGTGGAATTGGGTAAAACATCATCACAGCTGATTTGACCACAAACAATAGATGTTAAGTTTGCCACAGACACAGCTGTAGTAAAGAAAGAGAATGCACCAGGTGGGCACAGTACAGTAGTTCAATTCTTGGTAGGTTTTTCTGCATTTTACATGATCAACCAATTTACGTACTGCTCTTGAATATGTTTGCTAATATTCCATACAAAGAAGAACTTTAAAAACATAGGTTTTACGAATATCACCTTCCCAATTAATTAGTAATGGATACTTTTTCCCAATTTTTGACACACAAAATAAGTATTTAGTAACCAGTTATATTCACTCGTATAATAACCCCAGTTTAGTTAGTTTTTTTTTCACTCCTGAAGGCACTTTTTATGTAATTTTACCCTACCACTGGGAGTACGTCCATCTCTGACATACCTACATGTCATTACTCCTCACAGGGTTAAGGTAATAATGCTAAACACATTCAACTAAACAAAATGGAACACATTGTATTTACTCACCAATGGCTTTGCACCTTCCGTTGTAGTCAGGCACGGTGTCAGGAGGACATTGGCAGTACACAGTGCGCAGAGGCAGTGTGTCTTGCACGCGACACTCCTGGTCGGGCGAGCACATCCCAGCAGCGCGACAAGGATCGCCGCACCTCTCGTTGATGCACGCCATGCGCGATGGACAGTCCGCGTCTGTCTCACATTCTGCCTTGATCGGTCTTCTGATCTCATCTTCACCTGAGGTTTAGAAAAACATGACACTTAAGTGAGATTTCAACTATTTAAAAAAAATAAAGTAATGAAATCAAAATCAACCAATGTAAAAGTCAATTACTATAATAATTAATGTAATTACAGTTGTACTGAGCCAAACCCCAAATGGAAATTTCAGTAATTTCCATAAGATTAACATTAGGGGCTCTTAGACAATGTATTGTGTTTACTGCAGACAGTAAATTTTACTTCTGGAACATACTAGATGTGTTATATTATTCTTATTTTGGAATCTAAACACATATAAAACGAGTTTTAATTTTAACCATTTGAGTTTATTTTGATAAATTTAGATTTTTATGTTCTTTATGGTTTTTAGTGGTTAACTACTCTTGAAGACTAAAAATGTCTTGACTATTGCCAATTTGCTCCTTTGTACCAAATTTTATAAAAATCTGACCATCGGTGTGATTTTGGAGGCCATTCCATAGACAGGAAGAAGTCAGTCTAAAAACCACATTGTGGATTCAGGGAGCCTCGAAACAGATATTTCTTTTTTACCTCAAATTCAAATACTTTGATGAAAACAATACTTTTTCATACCATATACTATGTAAAGGTAAAAAAATAAAAAGCCACAACAAACTACAATGCAACCCCAACTCAAATAAAATATCTAAAAGTAAATTACTGTAATATAAAATAAAGAACAGTTTTATAGAAGAAACAAACAGTATATGAGAGGGAGAACTTACGTTCGCAGGCGATGTATGCATTGCCTTGTGTGCCGGGCGGGCACACACACGACGGCTGGTGGTTCTTGGCCGTACACAGAGCAGTCTCGGCGCAAGTATCACTCTCGCAGACAGGACGACACACTCGGTTGAGTCGGTCGCATGCCTCGTGGTCCGCGCAGTCTTCGTTGTACTGACAAACGCCCCTCACACACGACAGCAGAGGGTTTCCTTGCGTTCCGGCCGGGCACACACAGGTCGCTCGGTGCGGTGATGTTACCTACAAGTGGAGTTATCGACATTAATGTACAAATAAATAAAGAAATGATTAGATTGAGAACTAAGATAATATTGTAATTTTTTAAACTTAGAATAACACTTAAAACGAAACATCGGTCAAATTGACCGATCGGTAATTTTACTACGTAATAGTGGCTAAACTGCTTGACCTTGACGGCTGTCATCCCCAGTACCTTCCCCCCAAACCCCTCTCTGTAATATTTGGTCATTTCCAACTAGTTGGCGCGACGTTTTCGTACGTATTAGACGCATTTTGTGAATACGGTCGGATTTACCTTGTATTATACCTGTATATATACCTTGTATAATCGGTAAAAGGCTGTGGTAAAACGCAACAAACAAAAGAACACCTGCTAGAAATAAAATAACATCTATATTACCCGCTATGAGACCACCAGCTCTGGCCTTTGGAGTGTAGAGTTTGAAGTTTCATTTTTTTCTGTCACATGATCTTTGCGTAATAAATATGATTTGTCATAAAGTGTTGTAAAACATCATTTGTTACTCTTGTGATTGCCAAGTGATACGTAAAAACAACAATAAACACACTAAACAGCAATAAAACACAGTGACGGTCAAATTGACCTTATGTTTCTCTTAGCGTTTTAAAAATTATGTTTTGTTATAAGTGATAATATTTGTACAAAAACCTTTATTTAATAACAAACCTTGCACTCAGCGCCTCTTCCACAGGACAGGGCAAGGCAGGGCGACACACAGCTGCCTCCGACACACGCCTTGTCGTACAGACAATCAGCGTCCACCTTGCACTCAGCTATGAAAAATGAACATGTAATTAAAACAAGGCTCTGCACATAAAAGGTTATATAACTACGCTATGATTCGCTTCTTTGTAAAATATGAAAATATTTTGTTTAACCAACTAGTTTTATGACTTGAAACTAAAAAAAGATGATCATAATTATGTTTAGTTTGAGCTGTTTAGTTTCAAGAGTAAATGACTTACGTTTGTAGCATTGAACTTGTGGGTTTCCGGCCCAGCCGTTGGGGCAGTTGCACACGGCACGGTGGTTGCTGACGGCGCACTCTGCGTTGAGGCCGCATGGATCAGCCACCACACATGGGTTTTGGCAGCGCTGGTTGACACACGCCAGGTGGCTGGCGCACTCAGAGTCTGCGGTACACTCTGGCGACGCTACAGGCTCTGTGGAACACATCGGAACACATCGGATATAGAACATGAGAAACTAGAGCTGTTTTACACATTAAATTTAAAAAATCAAACTTCTTAAATATAATTTAGAAGATAAAACAAAATATAGTAAATTAATAATTTTCCTACAACCGCCCGATAACAGTCAAATTTCGCACTGTTGGCAGAACGTATAAGCAATACATATCTGTCCTAGATTGGATTTGAGATTTCATATCCTCGCTAGAACGGATATCTAACCGGCTAATCACATGCGTGGAACGCTCAAAATCGATATGAAACTAACCAATAGCATGCGTTAAGAGCTCAGTCAGCTAATAGATGGTCACCGTTCCTACAAAACTAACTTCCGGTTTTGTGCAATGAAACTAAGGTTACTGGAAATGTTTGAATTAATCTGTCACTAAACGTTATGTTTACATTTATCCAAACGGAAAAATCAAACATAACCTAAATTACTTTTTTATTTTAGGCAAAATCTTTTGTGTAATGCAAGTACAAACTGCCGTGGCCTCCCACAAAGCTCTGGCAGCACTCAGCTGATTTGTGCTGCCATAAGAACCTCTCGTGCAATATGACATCATTTGCATTCTTGTTACACAAATAGCTATTTCATAATTAGGCACTTAAAGGTACTTAAGGTATTCGGGGGTAATGTTAAAATGTTTTAAATCCTTTAATATAAAGATATCTGAATATTTTTAGTCTGATAAAGTTGAGTTATTGTACCTTTGTAGCAGTTGACGAAAGCGTTGCCAATGAGACCAGGTGGACACTTGCAGTTGGCTCGATGGTTGGTGGCTTCACACAGAGCGTTGGGAGCACAAGGGTTGGTGACGGCGCAAGAGTTCACACATTTTCTGTTAAGACAAGTATCCGTAATCGGACAGTCGTCATCTGACTTGCAGCCCGGCTCGTCTGTTGGAGCTGATCATAGAAACAATTGTCAGAAAATTGTGAACCGCCGTCAAAAATCTCCATGCAGATAAAATTTAACTACGAAAGTTAGATTACTTCAAAAATTTAAATTGATTAATTTTGTAAAAATAATTCTAAAATATTTTAAAATTTGATTAGTACAATTGGGTGTGTGCTGACATTAGTGGGGAGCAGGGTAAGGGAAGGGGTTGTTAATATTGTTGCTGATGTTAAGTCTGTGTTCCTGGAAACAAAACAAAACATGTTAGTACAAATTATATAACTCACTAGGAACATTTGGTAACTTGCCAAGCTTCATATAACTAATCATCAAAATTTGAATTCATAGTTTTGACCAAAAAAATACTAAAACGGAAAAATTAAAATAATTACTAATTAAATTTGTTATGAGACGAATTAGGAGTGTTACAATTTTTAAATTCCATTTAACTATTTTTTTAAATGGTATGGTTAAAAAGTATTTAGTTAATATTTCATTAAAACTTTTATATCTATTAAAATCGCCAAGTATTTAAATAAGTCATAAACTCTCGAGTGTGTAATTTTCATAAATGTGCGCGCCAACACTCAGCTCCTGGTAACCTACCAAGCTTGCACTCGACGTCTGCATCACCCACATATCCTGGTAGACACATGCAGCTCATCGTACGTAGAGGCAGAGAGTCCACGACCATGCACTCGGCGTTGGCGCCGCATGGATGTGTCTCGGCGCAAGGGTTGCGACAAGATCCGCTGAAACAGGCCAGCTTGCTGGCGCAGTCGGCGTCCATGCGACATTGCGACGGGACATCCATGGGTGCTGTGAATAGAAGAAGAAAATGTTATTATTATAAATCAATACTCTTGGTCTTGGTTGGAAGTTGTATATCGAATTTATAAACTTCAGTTAGACTAAGCTCTAATACACAAATTTGTTGGATGAAATAAGTTTAAGATTGTGATTCAAAATCAAATTAAAATGTCCTTAAAATCTAAAGTAATATATACATTTCTGGTGGATTTTCGGTTAACCTCATAAAATACAATTAAATATTTGTGGCAATAAATATATGACATGCCTTGTCCATAACATTTATAATCCTGAGGTAACATTCCTTTGCAGGAATTTTCCTGGCTCCACAGCTTTTGTTGCTAGCATTTCTTATTAGAATGTGCTACTGAAGCTTTCCAGTAAAACCTAGAGGACTCGAAATTGCATTTTTGTTACTAACTGCCACAGGTGGGTAAACCACTAGTCCCACTACGGTTGCTAGTGCTTGAATCCACCATCTCAAGTGTTGTAAACCACATGGCCTTTGAGACTCCACATTGTTGATACAGGCTTTGTCATTGGCGCAAAGTTTATTAGATAAAAGATAAAATGGGTATAACTAAGTTGAAATTTTAAGTTGAAGTTGAAAAGACTAATAGCTCTTCATACTGTTTGAGTGTGACGTTACTTGTGTCTGTAGTATGTGTGGTTATAGGTTCCACTCACCAATGACACAGTTGACATGTGGGTCGCCCACGTAGCCCGGTGGACACCTGCAGGTGGCTCGGTGGTTGATCACATTGCATTGGGCGGACGGGGCACAGTCGCAAGGATCCTGGCACCTCTGGTCGCGACAGGTCAGGTGTGACGGGCACTCAGCGTCCGTCAGGCACTGTGGGCGGTCGCACCGCACCAGTGGGTCTCCCTGGTACTGGGGCAGGCAGTAGCAGCGTGCTCTGGCACCAGCATCCACACGGCACTCGGCGTTGACACCGCACTGTGTGTACGCACACGGGTTGACACACTCCCGGTTCACGCACGACTGCGTGGGAGGACATTCTGAGTCTGCTCGACATCCGACTGTGAGAAAAAAATGTACGTTACTAAAATTAAATTTAAATGATTATAGAATCACAAACCGTACTTCCTATTCATTAGGTTTTGTTAAGTAAAACTGACATCAATAAAGATAATATTGCAACAACTTTTATCTTTGGAGTTAATTAATTATTGTCTATTCTTTATCATCCAATGAATTTCAACTTTACAATGTTTAATACCTGAAGAATAAAATAAGACTGAACATAATTGAAATTTATATTTCACTTATCTAACAGATTCAACATCTTTCTTAGAGTCTTCTTCTTTGACATTTTTTAAGACAGGACTTTTAATAAATGGACCTAACGTTTATGTGGGAATCCAACTATTACTTTGCCTCTGAATTACCAACTAGTCTAATTAAAAACATATAAATTTAAGTGTTTCCACGTAAGTATAATTAAATTTTGTTTGTTCACAGTAAAAAAACTTCTAATCTAATAAACTTGCATAAAGTTAAAGAACAAAATTAATTCATCAATTTGATGAAAGTATTTTCAAAACCTGCAAACGTTTCCAAAACGTAACAAATGTTATCTGATAACCTCGCATACTCTGTTGGACAAAGGACAGTGGATGTACTCACTCTCGTAACATTGTAGTTGAGCATTGCCGGTGAGTCCATCGCGACAGACGCAGAGTGGTCGGTGAAGCTGGACGTGACATTGCGCGTTGGGGGCACACACATTGGGCTCGCCACACGGGTTGCGACATGCCTCATTGATGCAGGCCTTGTCATTGGTGCATTCTGAGTCTGATGTACATTCAGGCTTGGGTGCTAAACATCACAGGGAGATTAGTCATCATGAAGATAAAAATCTACAATTGATTATATCTAATCTTGCAAAAATTAAACTCTCTTTATCAGACCACACAAAAACCTAATATCTGACTTTAGTTGAAAGGATGTAGCAGTTTTTCAGATCGCTTTGCTTAGAATACTGATTCTCCTTACAAAAATTGGGGAACATAACAACTCACTTGAGGCTTAAGTTATTAGCTAAGTAGATATACAGTACGGTAGTCTAAGAAATTGTTTGTTTACAAAAAGTTAATCTTGTATTTCATGTCTTTCACATTATCAAACCTAACAATCAGTAAAGGTTAATAAGGACTTATTTAACTCTCACGGTCGTTTTTAACTATTTCCTGTGTATTTTAGGTTAGGTTTATACTTGATTTCAATTATATGCGATCACTCAGCCACCCATTACCGCAGATAATCGGAGGTCTACTCTATTTAAAAATAATTGTGTTTATTTATTACTTGTTAGTGAAAACGTTTTTACGCAAATTTGATATTCAATTGATTGATGAAGCTGAACATAAAGGCTTACAGTCTTATAGATTTAAACATAGCATATGAGAAATTTTTAAATCATACCAAATATCATACATTTATTATATAAAAAAAAACACTTATGGTACAACAAATGTAACGCAAAACAAGAAAAAAATAGTGCTTTTTTAATCTGTTCAGTTTCATCTAAGAGAATGCAATATTATTAATAAACATATTACTCGATTCCAAACAATTCACTGAATACAATTGAAATTTATAAATGGTAGGAATGAATTTTAACCTTGATGAAAGTATAGTTTTTTATTCAACAAAATTTTAGTTTACAATTGATCCAGTATGTGGTAATCTAGTCCAACATCAAGCTGCAGTAATTTCTCAAATTGCTACAATCACCGCTAGTAAGAAAATTTTTGTTTAATATTTATTTATGTATGTAAATGACATATTTTAAGACAGAAAAAAGTGTTGTAACTTTTTTAGAAAACAAACACTGAACATGATCGTGACCACCCACCTTGTTCGACCACTCTCATGGTACACTGCAGCCTGGGTTCGCCCACATAGCCAGGGGGACACGAGCACACAGCGTTGTGGTTCACAACCTGACAGATGGCATTGAGTCCACATGCATCCATGCACGGGTCGCGGCACCGCTGGTTGAAACACGCCTTGTCCCGAGGACAGTCCTGGTTGATGATGCATTCTGGGTAGACACAGCTCGCTGCTCCGTTGACCACACGGCACTGGCCATTGTAGCCGCACGGAGACGGGTTGCAAGGGTCTGATGGTGGCGCTGAATAAAAACAATATTATCAGGTTGTGTAAAAGGGGACATATGAGTGTGTCAATATTTATTAACAAGTTAGTTAACCTGCGAATGGTCGAGGGGGTGAACACTGCCAGCGCGGCAGTGCTCACCCCTCTTTTTGCTTTCTGTGAAAAGTGAGCACCACTTTTCATTTTAAGTTTCTTGAAAACATTGAATTTGTAATATAACAGCCTAAAACTCAAAATAGCTGTTGTTTGAGGTGTCAGTAGTGGGAAGGAATATGGTGGGGGAAATTAAGTAACCTTTAGTCTGCCTTTCACCTTTGTTTTGTGGAGTTATAGTGTAGTAAGCACAACTGAAAAGGTCTTTTATTCAATAACAAATTTTGTGTTTTGTAAATTTATTTTTATTTGTTATAGTTCAATAATTATTAGCAAAATGTTTTTTAATAGTTTCCTGTGTTTTAAATATTGAATTGAAACAAGTTAAATTAATCTATAACATAGTTTAAAGTTCGAGAGTATTTGTTTTTTATTGTGAAATTAGTTATGTTTTTTTTATATAATTAAAGGTTAGGAAAACAGTTAAACAAAAGTGGTACGTATGGATACTTCCCAAGCAAGATATCTTTTAATTTTGTGTTTTAAATTTTTAGAGCATTATATAACTGCTGGGCAGAGTAATGAATACCCTTTTCCAGGAGTGTCAGTCTGTGTAATAGGATGTACCAAATTACACTTATGGTGACTGTTATAGTGATGCCAAAGCAAGGAATATGTTATGTATGAATTGAATGGATGAATATGTATGGGACAAAGCTTAATAAGGGAGGTAAGAAAGGTGTTGTATAATGTGTTGAGCCATGATTAAAAAAAAATAACACTACAAATGAAAACTAAATAAAACTCACCTATTTCAACACATTTTATTTTGATAGATCCAAAATTATTTAAACTGACTAAACTTGATTACCTAGAAAACTGGCCTAAGAGTGGATTTTTATCCGATTATCAGATTTTGGTTCAGTGATTCTTGGAGTTTAAGTCTAACATTTATATTAAATTTCATTAATGTTCTTGTTACAGATAGTAACATAAGCGTTCAACATAAAATAATGGAATTAATTCGGTGGGATTAAAAATTTCTGGCTAATCTTTTGTATAACATTTCCCCAATACAATGTAGTTTTTAGATTCATGTAGCTACTTACGAGGCAGGTCCTTGCACTCGGTGAATGGGTCACCGACGAGCGGGGGCGGGCAGCTGCACACCGGGCTGTGGTTGATGGTGTGGCATGTCGCTCGGTAGCCACACACGCCTGGACATGGGTCCACGCACTTGTTGTTGACACAAGCCTGGTTACGTGCACAGTCCGCACTGATGACACACTCTGGTCGACAGCCTGATGTGCTAGGAGACCCTTGGAAGCCGGCGATACACTCGCACACAGCGACACCGTTCACGTTGCGACACACTGTGTTGGGCCCACATGGCGACGGTATGCACGGGTCGGTCGGTGATGCTTCTAAACCAAGAAGGATTTGTGATGGAAATGTTCAACAAATAGTAAAAGAAAGTGCATTACAAGTCTATTAATTCAAGAGATCCCCTTCCTCTTATCCAAGTCAATTTAATTAAAAATATACACAATTAGTGTACACAAAAGTGTCAATAATTCAAAATACATTTTCATTACACTGTACTGAAACCAGCTGCTTTCAATGTTAGTTGTGACTACAGATAGTAATGTTTTCCCGGCCTAGGCTGGGTAAATCAGCTGTAGATTTTACCCACACTAGTATTTAGTTACGATTTCTGACACTAGTAACGCTCAGCGCTAGTAGCTTTAACAATACTGCCAGCCAGTGAAGGTTGTAAAAAGTGAAATCAGCTGTTAAAACAATATTCCATTTGCCATTGTACCAGTACTGAGGGAATCAAATGGGCAACTAAAGGTGAGTTTAAAAATTATATTACTTAATTGGTTCTCTTAATATGATTACAGTGTAATGAAAAATATTGTTCATAACTCGGATTAAAAGTGTTATTCCGTGCCTTGATCGAATTCCACGCTCTCATTGTTTTACAGTTTTTAAGGAGGATATATAAAGAATAAATCACTTTCAAGATGAACCTAAGACTCAGTTCACTTTCAGTGCAACCTTCCAAATGCTTTTTACAGTTAATTACTGAAATGGCGTCCCAGGTATGTATTTTAAGCCAAGTATGAATGAGAAATAAGTTTTTGTGTTGCGATTTTGTAGTCTTGTCACTGACTAAGGCTGATATGTTCCTTACACAGAACTATTAATTAATTAATAGCCCAACAGCCAATAGCATCTAAGGGACCTACAGTTTAACATGGAGTCCGAACCACTGCCTCTGAATTACTAACAGGTCTAATTATGAGGATGGTCTTTGCGGATTAACGTGGTATACAATAGTGCGGACGTTAATCCACTCAAGAGAACACTACACCTAAAATATGATATGAGTTCCTTAACTTTCCACTGCAAATGAAAGCACAAATAGAAATTGGAATTATTTCTAACTTTGAAAATATTTATTGTAGAGTACAGAATTTATTCTGTACAGTTTTAGCGTAATTTTTGCTCCCTGTAAATTAGTAATTTCTTACAAACTATTTTTAACTGAAATAAAAAAAATTCTTTACCTTTAATAGGCACAGGTGTGCAGACCCTGAACGCATCTCCGGTAAAACCGTCGGGGCAAGAGCATATCGGGATGTGGTTGGAGACTGTACAGATGGCCGAGAGCCCGCAAGTGCCGGGGCAAGGGTCGCGACACTTGGTGTTGATGCAGGCCTTATTCATCGGACAGTCGGAGCTAACCAGACACTCGGGCCGGCAGCCTTCGTAAGCATTGCCTTGGAACTCGGGCAGACACTCGCACACGGCGTACGTGTTCTCCACGCGACATCGTGCGTTGGCACCACAGGGGGAGGGGAAACAAGGATCAGTGGGAGTTGCAGCAGTGGGTGGTTCGGCTGCAACACAAAAAAATATTAGTGTGTGTCCCAGAGTCATGGAGAACATGCAAACAACCAACAGACAAAACATGCAAAACATGCAAGCAAACAACATGCAAGAACAGGTGAATAAATCCAGTGTAGAAACTGGAGTAAATTAAATAAAAAACTACTGAATCTTTCGACCTTAGACAATGTGGACTCCAAAACCTCTTGTTAGAGAGTAACAACGAACCTAACCAAAAATCCATCTACTGATCAACTGGAATAAAATCTACAAAAATTCATGATTTTGAAAATTCATCTAATCCAAAATTTTGGAAATAAATAATGATTTATTTAGGGAAATTAACTGTAAAAGATGAAAATCCAAACCATGAAATACCCTGTGTTATTCAAAAGCGGCTTTAGGACTGCAGTCTTCAATGTGAAAACTTCCTCAGCACACCAAACCTCTTCGGTTAGCAGTTCTACAGCAGTGTCATAGCATGATGCAATAAGGTTGAATGTCAAATTCAAACTTTATTTCATCATCTGTTGTTTAATCCTCCAAAAACTTTGTTGAAAATGTAGACAGTAGTGGTAATTGATGATTCAAACAAAAAAGTTTGGTTAGAAACAAAAACTGGTCCAGAAACAAAAATGATCACTTACCACACTACTATTCTAACTCTTCAATTCTAGTGGCAACCCTCTATCCTTTCAAACCACCACATCAGCATATTACAGTGGACGCTATAATAAATGGTTACATAGCATAAATAATGTTACAATACAGCATTATAATCACCGACAACCATACTACTGAATAAAAAGCACTGTTTAAAGCTTTTTTGGTTTAACTTACCACACTATTAGTTATTTTAGATTAACTTAAGTTTCAGCATTCAACTAGCTTGATACAATGAATAAAATTCCTAAAAGTAGGAATATCATTGAGTTTAAAAAAGTATGTATCAAACTTTTTGAAGGCGATAGCAATATAATGGTGAAAATATGCTTTAGTAGTATGTTAAAAGTACCTAAATAAAAGCAATACTGTAATAAAATTTGAATTAAAAGCAAGATAAAAACAATTCTTCCTTTGTTACAAAAGAATGTGTACAATATGTTAGAAAATCAAAAGAAGAATTGTTTTTCTTCAAGTTCATAAAGCAAAATGTTAATTGTACCTTTCTTAAAACCATTCTACAGTGTTTCTAGCAAAAACCACTACTTAAACTAAAAATGTTTAGTTTATAGCTACGTCACACACCATGTTTTGATAATATTAGCAATATATTAAAACTAAACTATGATTACAGACTAAAATAATCACAGCACCTAGTTTTTATAAATTAAAGTTTATACAGAATTAACATAAAAACTAATTATCGGATAAAAATTCATAACAAATGATTTAAAAGAGATAGGAATATAAAACAAACTATTTACAGAATCGAATTAAATTGTAACTTCTCTTTCCCTACTAACATATCACAAGTAAACAATTTTTTTAATTCAAAACGCAGAGAGGTCGCTGAATATCGCCGCTTACATGGTCTCGGGTTGCAGATGGTGAATGGGTCGCCAATGTAGTCCCTGATGCAGATGCAGTTGGGAGTGTGCATGATAACGCGACAGTCGGCATTGACTCCGCAGGATCCTGGACACGGGTCGCGACACTTCTGGTTGATGCATGCAAGTTGTGGCGCACAGTCGTTGTTGGAGACACACTCAGGACGACAGTTAGGCGGGGAGTTGATGTACCCTGGGAGACAGCTGCAGGATGGTGAGCCTGCGGGCGTGGCGACGCATGTACTGAAAGGACCGCAGGGCGAGGGGAAGCAAGGATCCACCGGGGCTGCAGGAGATGTCGGGATTGGGTCTGCCGCTGGAACGGATTATTACATTAATGAATGTCAGAGTCAAAAAAACTTTATTCATGACATACAGTAGAACCTCCCTTATCCAACCTCCCGTTAACCGACCTTCCATCCGTCACTCCCACACTACCGTTTTGCTGAGACTGTTAAAACATGAAAGGCTTACTCTACAATTACTTATAAATATTTTCATTTTTTAATTAGTTATTGTACTCGTATATACCGGTATCTTGATATTGCAATAAAGTGTTAGAGGTACAATAAAGATTTCTTACAATACTGTATACCTGTTTTTCTACCAAGGAAATGCATTTTATTTAATCCTCCTGGTATCTGAGTTTTGGCCATTCCCTTCATATCACTCTTGTCATGTTCGGATATGAAAGGTTCTACTGTGTATGTATGAAAATAATAGAACGGTGTCATTGATGCCTACGAGCTAAGAAGGAATAATAATAAAAAAATAATATATAAGTAGGTATACAAACAATAAAATATTCATCAAATGAATATAAAGCTTTATCTAAATATTTTAAAGTTTTCTTTTGAAAAAAATTAATTCCATTAGCTATTGGTTTTTTACTATAAATGTGTAAGAATCTTCAAATCTATTTCTATATGACTTTAATAAAAGAAACTCTACTGCTACTTATGAATAGATCGAAATAAGATTAAAGCAGATTATAGATATCTGACTCAATAAGTGCTCAAAATATCCAATAAAATAATAAGCCGATTTCATTCATACTTACGTTTAGGATAACACCTAGAGAACGGATCACCAATGAGTGGCACCGGACAGCTGCAGATGGGGTTGTGGTTGATGACCTGGCACTGGGCGGACAATCCGCAGGTACCTGGGCACGGGTCGGTGCAGCGTTGGTTGATGCAGGCCTCGTTGAGGGCACACTCCGAGTTGACGACACACTCTGGTCGACAGGTGGGGGGAGTGCTGATGAAGCCGGGCAAACAGGAGCAGACGGCCTGGCCGTTGACCTCTCGGCACTGACTGTTGGGGCCACATGGAGATGGTACGCACGGCTGAGTCACGACCGGAGCTGACGGCAGGTTAGGTTATGTTTATATTTATATTATTAAGATTTTTACTACAAACATATACCAATAACCCCACTTTTTCAAAAGAATACTAATCGAAGCTTCATACATAAAACTAGTCCTATAGATTTGTGTGGGGAACATAACAAGCAAAGATATGGTTGTGTCAGTACTGGTTGGTATCCTTGGGATCTGAATAGGGAGTACAGGCTGACTCAAGCTCAGAGTTGAACAAGCTATCAACTAAAAAGCATGTCACCTACTTAAAAAATATTTTCTAATTCCATATATTACTTTTAATAAAGTTGACAAAATATACATTTTTTCTCTATATTGTATTTAGTACTAACATATAAAATAATATTTAAAAACAAGGTTTTTTTACACAATTAGAAACAAATTCTATTGTTATGATTTATTTACTTATTTAATTGAACAAACTTTCGATAACGCCATAATATTTTTTTACCTTAACTGGATAAAATTTTTTTTCCTTTATTAACAATAAACAAATAATATTCTGATTCAATGAATCACGTGTTGTTGTTTATATTTAAAGTTACTAAATTTAATGGGGAATACATTTGTATAATGTTAGGTAATTTTACCTTGCATCGGACGACAGTCGATAAAAGGATTTCCTTGCATGCCTTCAGGGCAAGTGCACATGGGAATGTGGTTGATCACTTGACAGACAGCGTTCTGGCCACAAGTTCCAGGGCAAGGATCTTGACACTTGTTGCGGATGCAGGCTCGGTCCCTGGCACAGTCGGTGTTGAGGACACATTCTGGCCGACACCCTGAGTACGGGTCTCCTTGGAACTCTGGCAGACAGGTGCAGATTCCGTTGTTGCACTGGGCATTCGCTCCACACGGTGATGGGTTACATGGATCTGTCTGCACTGGTTGTTTGGCTGAAGAGAGTTAAAATATAAGTTTTCATAATAATTCTTGAACATTTTACTATTTTTTATACACAGATATAACAAGTAACAAATGATAAATGAGAAAACAACTCATGTATTCTTATTGTTCAGTTGAAAAATTAAGCTCTTCTTTGAAAAAAAAAACTCTAATTTAGTAAGCAGCTGAGGGGTTAAATTATTGGCATATTAATTTTTAACAAATTAAATATACAAACCCTCTACATTATGAAATTGTAATTTTTATGTACCATTTTATTTTTCCAAATGGTTAGAATTACATATATATTGCTAAAAGGATATACTTATAGCAACTAACGAAACAGGCCTTGATTGGTTTGATTAACCATAAATACTTACGTGGTGGAGGATTAGGAGAGCAGCTGGTGAATGGATCTCCTGTGAATCCCTCAGGACAAGTGCAGATGGGAGTGTGGTTGATGACATTACACTGGGCTCCAGCTCCACAAGACCCGGGACAAGGGTCCCGACACTTCTCCCTCATGCAGGCTTGGTTGCTGGGACAGTCTGGGTTGATGGTGCACTCTGGTCTGCAGTTGGGTGGAGATCCGATGTAAGTAGGCAGGCAGGAGCAGGATGGTGATCCTCCGATGTCTCTGCACTGTGAGAACGGACCGCAAGGAGATGGAACACAAGGGTCTCTGATGATCGGATCAGCTGGTGGTGGAGGAGCTGAAAAAGTATATGATTATTATGATATCTGGATTATGAGGATAACAAATTACAACATAGTTCAAAACTATTTAAATTTTATAAAATTATTACTAAATGAATTCTAGTATGAAAAGAACTTTTCGCTTCAAAATACTCTTTTATTGTAATCAAACAGTATCCAGGGAATTTTAAAGTGCATTATTTCTTAAAATGTATACACTAAATATCACTTACGTGGTGGTATAGGGAAGCATCTGGAGAATGGATCACCAGTAAAGCCAGAGTTGCAGCTGCAGATGGGGCTGTGGTTGATGACTTGACACCTGGCGTTCTGTCCACAAGTGCCAGGACAAGGGTCCACACATTTCTGGTTGACACAGGCTCGGTTGGCTGGACACTCACTGCTCACAACACACTCTGGTCTGCAGCCTGGAGGCTGGCCTATGTACGTTGGCAGACAAGAGCACACAGCTTGTCCATTCACTTCCCTGCATTGACTGTTGGGTCCACATGGCGATGGCACGCAAGGGTTCACTGGCTCTGCTTGCACAGCTGGAAAAGAACAACCAAACTAAATTCCAATCTATTCACAAACATTATGTTTTAGAGTCAAAGTATGTCATTTATACAACACAATTACTTAGTTATGGCAAGTACGATGGGCCAAGGTTTATACAAAATTATAGGCCAAGTTATTATTTTTCACGTAAAGAAAGAAAATTTCTTCAGATTTTTTTATGTAATTGTTTTTCCTTTCATTTCGCTTTTAGTTCTTTTATCACAAACTAAAGACAGAAAAAGTTATTCTTTAAAATTCCTTATTACAAAGAATGGTTTTTAATTACTTTGAAGATTGTAAAAAATATTTTAGAAAATAGTTTCCACGACTTACGATCTTGAGGAGGTATGACATTGCAGAAGCGGAACGGGTCCCCAGTGTAGCCAGGCCTGCAAGTGCACAACGGCAAGTGGTTGACAACCTGACAGTCTGCATTCTGTCCACAAGTTCCAGGACAAGGGTCCTGACATTTGTTGCGGATACAAGCTCTGTTGGAAGCACAGTCGGTGTTCAAGGTACATTCAGGTCGACAGCCTTCGTAAGGGTTGCCGATGTAGTCCGGTAGACATGTGCAGGCTCCGGCACCGTTCTGTTCTCTGCAAGCTGCATTTGGACCACAAGGTGACGGTGTGCAAGGTGTGATGACTTCTTTCACAGGTTCAGCTGAAATAGAGATCAAATAATTATTTTATACATTAGAATTAATATTAAGGAAACAGCACCAATAACAACAGCGGTCTTCTGTTAATTACTTTCAAGAGAAAAATCTAATATCTTAAAAGAAGAAGAGTATCTATTTCCTTAAAGAAGTACCTGATTGTAAATTATTTAATTTTCATTTTATGAAAGAATCTTTTTGAAAATTCTTCTGTTATTAAAGTGAAATAATACTACTCATACACTAGGCTATATAATTTTAAATTCCAAAATTGTAATATAAAAAACAGTTGGAAACTGTTTATCTAAAAAACACATTGGTAATGTTTAACCTGAGAGCTGGCAAGTGTTTTCCCTTTAACTTTAACACAACAAAAGATATGCATCTCTTCTTGAAATATTAGCTACCTATAAAAAAAATACAAAAAATCCCCCCCCATTCTCCATACAGTCATAAAAGAAGCTACACAGGGGTCTTCTCCATTCTCAACTAAGCCTACAAATGCCACCCAAGCCGGTCACTGTTTATTTATGGTAGGCCCCCCTCCAATATACCACACATTTGCAAGTCAAATTGGGATTGCTCATGATCAGGGTTCGAACCTTAGCACTTCCGTTTCTGACGTTTCACTCGTCAGCTAGTGCCGTAAACCTCTCGGACATTTGTGCATAGTCAGAGAAAGAGTTTACTTGGGTATAAGGCACACTCTAGCAGCAATACAGTGAACTATAAGAGCAAATTCTTGTATCAGCTACCTGATGGCATCACGGTCACTAAAGGCGATGGTGTCTAACCAGTTCACTAAATTTACGACAGATTCCTCCACCTGCGACTTCGTTTGAATTTTTAAATGTGTTGTGTACATAACAAATAATATAATCACCTTGTTGGAGATTGCACTGCCTAAATGGATCTCCAGTGTAGCCAACAATACAGACACACTGAGGCGAATGACTGACAACCCTGCATTCTGCATTGGCTCCACAAGTGCCGGGACAAGGGTCTCTGCACTTCTGGTTGATACAGGCCAGGTTGGAGGCACATTCACTGTTACTGACACACTCAGGTCGACAGTTGGGAGGTGTTCCGATGTAGTCTGGCAGGCAGGAGCATGATGGACTGTCCCCAGACACTCGACACTGGGAGTTTGGACCACAGGGCGAGGGCTGGCAGGGGTCAGTCGGTGGAGACTGTTGTGGCGGAGCTGCAATTTACACAGGCTTTCTTTATAAGACTATTTGTAAAGAACAAGATTTAATAACTAAATCTAAAAAAAAGGTTATCGTCGATTGTTTCTGTAACGTAGTCATATTCTAATCACAGTAATGTTTATCAAAACTTATATTATTGCCACTATTACAAAATCAAATAGTAAAATCAAACTGTAAAGGATGTAATAGTACTTTTTTAGGTAAAATATTATCTATAAGTTTTTGAATACTTACGAATCGGCTGACATCTGATGAATGGATCCCCAGTGAAGCCGGTTGGACAGCTGCAAATAGGGTTATGGTTGATGACTTGACACCTGGCTCCGACCCCACAAGTCCCTGGGCAAGGGTCTCTACACTTCTGGTTGGAGCAAGCTTGGTTGAGAGGACAGTCTGAGCTGACAACACATTCAGGCCTACAGGCTGGAGGGCTGCCGATGTAGCCAGGCACACAGGAACAGACGGCCTGGCTGTTCACTTCTCTGCACTGGCTGAAAGGCCCACAAGGTGATGGGTTGCATGGCTGAGTCACTGGAGGAGCTGAAACAAAATTAAATATATTTGAAATGTTATCTCGTTGCCCAGCTCTATAACTTAACCAAAAAGCTAGCTTCTAAAAAAAAATATTTTGTTTTACTATTGCTTAATTCACATTTTCTGGTTCTAGATCAAACTATGAAGAATAACTTTGTGGATAAAAAGTCTAAAATCATGAGTTCGACCAAGCTGCAAGCCAATTATAAAAACTATAAAGTTACCTTGCATCGGTTGGCAGGCAACAAAAGGATTGCCAGACATTCCTTGAGGACAACTGCAGACTGGGATATGGTTGATGACGTCACACTGAGCACCTTGGCCACAAGTTCCAGGACAAGGATCTTGACACTTGTTGCGGATGCAGGCTCGGTTCCTGGCACAGTCAGTGTTGAGGACACATTCTGGCCGACACCCTGAGTACGGGTCTCCTTGGAACTCTGGTAGACAGGTGCAGATTCCGTTGTTGCACTGGGCATTTGGCCCACATGGTGACGGGTTGCAAGGGTCACTGGCTTGAGTTGGTACAGGTTCTGGTGGCTTCGGGAAGCAGCTGGTGAATGGATCTCCTGTGAATCCCTCAGGACAAGTGCAGATGGGAGTGTGGTTGATGACATTACACTGGGCTCCAGCCCCACAAGACCCGGGACAAGGGTCCCGACACTTCTCCCTCATGCAGGCTTGGTTGCTGGGACAGTCTGGGTTGATGGTGCACTCTGGTCTGCAGTTGGGTGGAGATCCGATGTAAGTAGGCAGGCAGGAGCAGGATGGTGATCCTCCGATGTCTCTGCACTGTGAGAACGGACCGCAAGGAGACGGAACACAAGGGTCTCTGATGATCGGATCAGCTGGTGGTGGAGGAGCTGGAAAGAACAGAAATCAAGTTAATGATGTGGTGTCTAATGATGCAGCCTAGATAAGGCTTTTGAAATAATTAAAAGTAAAAAATAATGCATATTTTAGTGGTTTAATGTTTTAAAATTAAAAATGAATAATTTTTTATGAACTATGATAGATATTAGACCAGGTAAGTTTTTTCATTGTATGGTTCGTTAGTTTTTTTAAATTTCAAACTTTATTGTAATCAGTTCCACTGTAACTGCTAAAAATATTTTTAAATTAGCTTTATATCGCTGACACTTCTGCTCTTTTGCAATGTTTTAGGTTCCTATATACTTGAGAGAGAATAGGGGCAGGAACCAAATCCAGAAATAATTCTATTACTTATTACAATAATTAACATTTTCACAATAATCTCATAAAACGTTATGTCACACAGAATGGATTTGAAAAAAACAATGAAGAGTTCTTACGTGGTGGTATAGGGAAGCATCTGGAGAACGGATCACCAGTAAAACCAGAGTTGCAGCTGCAGATGGGACTGTGGTTGATGACTTGACACCTAGCATTCTGTCCACAAGTGCCAGGACAAGGGTCCACACATTTCTGGTTGACACAGGCTCGGTTGGCTGGACACTCACTGCTCACAACACACTCTGGTCTGCAGCCTGGAGGTTGACCTATGTACGTTGGCAGGCAAGAGCACACAGCTTGTCCATTAACTTCCCTGCATTGACTGTTGGGTCCACATGGTGATGGCACGCAAGGGTTCACTGGCTCTGCTTGCACAGCTGGAAAATAAATGAAAGTTGAATTAGTTACCAAAAATACAGTTTAAAATAACAAAACAACTTGATCAAATCAAGAAAGAATTGTCTAGGCTTTGTCTAATTTTGTTTAGTTGGTTTCGAAATAGAAATCTGTCATTGTGAGTAAAGCTTATTTTCAAATATTAAATGACTAAATTATTGACTAATTAAAATGAATTTTCATTAGAAAAAGAAAGTTCACAGTTGATGAATTTTTGAATAAACAATTTGTTACTCACGAGATGGAGGAGGCATGACATTGCAGAAGCGGAACGGGTCCCCTGTGTAACCAGGCCTGCAAGTGCACAACGGCAAGTGGTTGACAACCTGACAGTCTGCATTCTGTCCACAAGTTCCAGGACAAGGGTCCTGACATTTGTTGCGAATACAAGCTCTGTTGGAAGCACAGTCGGTGTTCAAGGTACATTCAGGTCGACAGCCTTCGTAAGGATTGCCGACGTAGTCCGGTAGACATGTGCAGGCTCCAGCACGGTTTTGTTCTCTACATTGAGCATTTACTCCACAAGGTGAAGGTGAACATGGGGTTATGGTTTCTTGAACTGGTTCCGCTGAAACATACAATTTTCTTTGTTATTTGTTATTTGATTAAATAAAATATAGTGAACGGTATTAATTTATAAAGTTATTAGAAACATTCATAGCTCTCAAAATAGTCAAATATATATTGTATAAAGTTGTACCTAGGTTTTAATTAAAAAGGAAAGTAAGTACAATTTCAAGGGTTTAAAAAGACGTCTTTCAAATTTTGCTGTAGTAAGTTTTTTTGCTTCAAAGTATTTAATTATTGGTCTATTTCAAAACAATATTCAGATCTAATGTAAGTTTAAACCTTTTTTATTGGAATTTTTATTGTTTCAATTATTACCTTGTTGCAATATACACTGCAAAAATGGATCTCCAGTGTAGCCAACAATACAGACACACTGAGGTGAATGACTGACGACCCTGCATTCTGCGTTGGCTCCGCAAGTGCCGGGACAAGGGTCTCTGCACTTCTGGTTGATACAGGCCAGGTTGGAGGCACATTCACTGTTACTGACACACTCAGGTCGACAGTTGGGAGGTGTTCCGATGTAGTCTGGTAGGCACGAGCAGGACGGACTGTCCCCAGACACTCGGCACTGGGAGTTTGGACCACAGGGCGAAGGCTGGCAGGGGTCAGTTGGCGGAGACTGTTGTGGCGGAGCTGGAATTGAAAAGTCATTCTATTTACTATTCCTATGCAAATTATAATTAAAACAAAATTAAATTTTTGTTGTTGTGATAGTAATTATTTTGAAACTAATAGTCGGCATATGGCGATTTATAATCCTTTTTTCAACGTAATTGGCTTTCAATGTCATTGATAGATACATTTAAACTAATAAAGGATATATTATATTTTTATAGGAAATCTTTTAAAACAGGTTTCCTTTTTATCTGATTTTGATCATGAGAATTAAATGTCATTTACACAGTTTATTTATTATAGGAAATGAGTTTGGAAGCCTTTAAAATATCAGTGACTTAAAATGAGCTTAAAAATCACTTTGATAACAAATCACAGTAATGGAAGTTTAAAAAATCATTGAAAGCTGGCTGCAAAATATTACAATTTTTCTTAGATACTCACGGATAGGTTGACATCTGACAAATGGATCCCCAGTGAAGCCGGTTGGACAGCTGCAGATGGGGTTGTGGTTGATGACTTGGCACCTGGCTCCGACCCCACAAGTCCCTGGGCAAGGGTCTCTACACTTCTGGTTGGAGCAGGCTTGGTTGAGAGGACAGTCTGAGCTGACAACACATTCAGGCCTACAGGCTGGAGGGCTGCCAATGTAGCCGGGCACACAGGAACAGGCAGCCTGGCCGTTCACTTCTCTGCACTGGCTGAAAGGTCCACAAGGTGATGGGTTGCATGGCTGAGTCACTGGAGGAGCTGAAACAAAGTGAAATATATTTAAAATGTTATCTCGTTGCCCAGCTCTATAACTTAACCAAACAGCTACCTTCTAAACAAAATATTCCTTTTCACTATTGCTAAATTCACATTTTCTGGTTCTAGATCAAACTATGAAGAATAACTTTGTGAATAAGAAGGCTAATCATAAATTTGACCAAGCTGTGAGCCAATTATAAAAACTATAAACTTACCTTGCATCGGTTGGCAGGCAACAAAAGGATTGCCAGACATTCCTTGAGGACAACTGCAGACCGGGATATGGTTGATGACATCACATTGAGCCCCTTGGCCACAAGTTCCAGGACAAGGATCTTGACACTTGTTGCGGATGCAGGCTCGGTTCCTGGCACAGTCGGTGTTGAGTACACATTCTGGCCGACACCCTGAGTACGGGTCTCCTTGGAACTCTGGCAGACAGGTGCAGATTCCGTTGTTGCACTGGGCATTTGGCCCACATGGTGACGGGTTGCAAGGGTCACTGGCTTGAGTTGGTACAGGTTCTGGTGGCTTCGGGAAGCAGCTGGTGAATGGATCTCCTGTGAATCCCTCAGGACAAGTGCAGATGGGAGTGTGGTTGATGACATTACACTGGGCTCCAGCTCCACAAGACCCGGGACAAGGGTCCCGACACTTCTCCCTCATGCAGGCTTGGTTGCTGGGACAGTCTGGGTTGATGGTGCACTCTGGTCTGCAGTTTGGTGGGACTCCTTGGTAGTCTGGTAGGCAGGAGCAGGATGGACTTCCTCCGATGTCTCTGCATTGAGAGAACAGTCCGCAAGGAGAAGGCATGCAAGGGTCTCTGATAATAGGATCGGCAGGTGGTGGTTGAGCTAGAAAAAATTTTAACAAATCACATTTCATTCATGAATACAGTTCATTAATTAAGATAAGACTTTTTTGCTTGAAAAAAAATTCATTTAACTTTATATAATAGGCTCTTACATAATTTTTTGTAATTGAATTTATGTTAATTTACACTCAAGGCAACTAATAATAACATTTAGATTTTGACAATTGTACACAAATGCTCTTGGTAATGTAAACCTTTTATATGGATATGTCTTAGCTCTAGAGGGGGTCTTAACACCTATTTGATTACTTTTTAGAAAATAGAAAGGGTTAAAATAATATTAAAATACATTTATTTTTGGAGTCAGATAAAGCAATAGCCATAAATTTGATTTATTTAAATAAAATATGATGCTGAGCTAAGAATAAAGAATATTATAAATGATTTGTTTCTCAATTAAAGAAATATTACAAGAAAACTTAATAAAATAACTTACGTGGTGGTATAGGGAAGCATCTGGAGAATGGATCGCCAGTAAAGCCAGAGTTGCAGCTGCAGATGGGGCTGTGGTTGATGACTTGACACCTGGCGTTCTGTCCACAAGTGCCAGGACAAGGGTCCACACACTTCTGGTTGACACAGGCTCGGTTGGCTGGACACTCACTGCTCACAACACACTCTGGTCTGCAGCCTGGAGGCTGGCCTATGTACGTTGGCAGACAAGAGCACACAGCTTGTCCATTCACTTCCCTGCATTGACTGTTGGGTCCACATGGTGATGGCACGCAAGGGTTCACTGGCTCTGCTTGCACAGCTGGAAAATGAATGACAGTTGAATTCTGGTTTATCAATAACAATTATGTTTTGGAATCGAAATGTATAGTTTAGATCAGAAACAACTTGACAAAAGCAAGAAATGAAACTCTAGGGTTTGTCTAATATAATTTTAATTATTGACCTCTATGAGTGATTTAGAACATTATGTCATCATTAGTTTTCATCCCAAAAAGTCAAGTGGCAAGTATTAGCATCTATCGACAAATGAGTGAAACTGTTAGTTGTTGTCTATGAGCTGCCCCCTTGGATCTAATACTGGAACTACCTCATGAAGTTCGCTGTTTTGCTGGTAGAGTGTGCTTTATAGTCAATTAAGCACTTTGTTTGATGGTGTATTTGTGGTCCAGGTGGTTACAGTATTCACTGACGTGAGAAATGTTGGAAGTTATTCTGAAGTATTAAGGTTTGAACCTCGACCATGAGCAATACCAATTCGGCTTGAAAATGTGTGAAACGGACCACAAAAAATAAACAGTGACTGTGTCAGGTGGAAGTTCGCAATTGTAGGACAAATTTGGATTGCAGTGGACACCTGTTTTGCTAGTATTATAATATGGTTATGGTTAAAGGAGGAGGCATGTTTTTCAAATGTTTTGTGTTGGTTGTTACGTAGGTGTCCAAACTAAATGGATAATAAGACAACTCGAAGCACTCAGAGAGCTAAGATACATCTGTACTTGGGAGTTACATAAAAACTCTTATGTATCTTATAAATAAGAGCATTAAGTCACCAATTATGAAAAAAGAGAGTTTACAATAGCAATGAATCTATTCTAAAATTAGTCACTTACGAGGAGGAGGAGGCATGACATTGCAGAAGCGGAACGGGTCCCCAGTGTAGCCAGGCCTGCAAGTGCACAACGGCAAGTGGTTGACAACCTGACAGTCTGCATTCTGTCCACAAGTTCCAGGACAAGGGTCCTGACATTTGTTGCGGATACAAGCTCTGTTGGAAGCACAGTCGGTGTTCAAGGTACATTCAGGTCGACAGCCTTCGTAAGGGTTGCCGATGTAGTCCGGTAGACATGTGCAGGCTCCAGCACCGTTTTGTTCTCTGCATTGGGCATTTGGACCACAAGGAGATGGAATACAAGGTGTGGGTTTTTCCTGAGGAATTGGCTCAGCTGAAAGAAAACATTTAACTGTTAAATTTGTCATATGTAAATTAAGCATGATGTAAAATACTTCTTATTTTTAGCTGAGAAAAGAAACTTATAAAACATTTATTAATGAAATTTAATTAATTAAATGCATCTGTTGTGAACATATTTGAAAATTAGTTATGCTAGCTCATTAAAACAATTTAATTTATTTAAATACTTTGACAGAAATAAAGAAAGTTCAAAATCACAAAATAAGTTGTTTAACTAAGACTTAACTTAGTTTTAATACAGACTAGATAGTAAAATGTTTTGTGAGTTTTTCTATAAAACTAATGTGATTATTATAGACCGTGACTTGATGTAAGGTCATAAATCACATGAGTAATTAATTACCTTGTTGTAAGTTACAAAAACGGAATGGATCTCCAGTGTAGCCAACAATACAGAAACACTGAGGTGAATGACTGACGACCCTGCATTCTGCGTTGGCTCCGCAAGTGCCGGGGCAAGGGTCTCTGCACTTCTGGTTGATACAAGCCAGGTTGGAGGCACATTCACTGTTACTGACACACTCAGGTCGACAGTTGGGAGGTGTTCCGATGTAGTCTGGCAGGCAGGAGCATGATGGACTGTCCCCAGACACTCGACACTGGGAGTTTGGACCACAGGGCGAGGGCTGGCAGGGGTCAGTCGGCGGAGACTGTTGTGGCGGAGCTGGAATAATATAAATATATTAATTATAAGACTAATATATGCAACGATCAAGATTAATAAATCTTGTAAAAAATTTAATAATCTTTGATTATTTCAATAACATTGTATATTACTAATTCTGGTAAAAGTTTTTTAAACTTAATAATAGTTAGGTAATGAGACTTATATGTTTTTTACAACCACTATTTACAATCTTAAATATTAAATTCAAACTGTAAAGGATGTAATAGTTGTAATAGTTCCAGACCAAGATATTACCTATAAGTCTTTGAATACTTACGTATTGGTTGACATCTGACAAATGGATCCCCAGTAAATCCTGTTGGACAGCTGCAGATGGGGTTGTGGTTGATGACTTGGCACCTGGCTCCGACCCCACAAGTCCCTGGGCAAGGGTCTCTACACTTCTGGTTGGAGCAGGCTTGGTTGAGAGGACAGTCTGAGCTGACAACACATTCAGGCCTACAGGCTGGAGGACTGCCGATGTAGCCGGGCACACAGGAACAGACGGCCTGGCCGTTCACTTCTCTGCACTGGCTGAAAGGTCCACAAGGTGATGGGTTGCATGGCTGAGTGACTGGAGGAGCTGGAAAAGAAATCAGATTTTGTTATCAATAAGGAAAAATATAGTAACATGTACCTAATAAGAGCTTTTTAAATAGTACAAAGGAAAAATAAAATTAAGAAAATCTGTTACATACATTTATTTATAAAAGTATTAAAGAGAGGAAGATGGGTCGAAGACCTCCAGGAAGGTCCAAGAGAAGATTGTAGTACAGTTTAAAAAAATATATCACAAGAGCAGGAGCAGCAACTAAACTAACAAGGCACAGGACAGGGAGAGATGGCGAGCAGTTGTTGGCGAGGCCAAAACCCTAGTTGGCCTTGGGAGTAAGAGTAAGTAAGCATTAATCAAAGAGTTACTGGTAAGGGCAGGAATGCTAGATTTAGCTTCAACAATAAGTTACCTTGCAAAACTTGGCAGGCGATAAACGGATTGCCAGACATTCCTTGAGGACAACTGCAGACCGGGATATGGTTGATGACATCACATTGAGCCCCTTGGCCACAAGTTCCAGGACAAGGATCTTGACACTTGTTGCGGATGCAGGCTCGGTCCCTGGCACAGTCAGTGTTGAGGACACATTCTGGCCGACACCCTGAGTACGGGTCTCCTTGGAACTCTGGTAGACAGGTGCAGATTCCGTTGTTACACTGGGCGTTTGGTCCACATGGGGACGGGTTGCATGGGTCACTCTCTACTACAGGCTCAACTGTAAAAATATTTTAGTTTTAGTTTCTTTAATTGTATATAACCCAAAAATACACTTGAAATACTAAAACTCCTAACTGAATAACTAATTAGCTCCAATAATGTGACACTTCAGATAGTAGGAAAAGGTGGAAAGAGACTGATCGATGCAGATAAGGATTGGAAACATCAGAAAAAAAATTTTGTGGACTAATTTGTACTTATAGTGTAAATTAACTAAATTGCATAGGTAAAAGTTTGATATATTGAGAAAGAAAATATCACAAAATTGTTTTGGCTTTCAGAATCCTTTGATCAATTCAAATGATTACAGATAAAAATATGAGTTGCACAATAGGCTCTACTTACTATCAGGAGGTTTGGGGAAGCAGCTGGTGAATGGATCTCCTGTGAATCCCTCAGGACAAGTACAGATGGGAGTGTGGTTGATGACATTACACTGGGCTCCAGCTCCACAAGACCCGGGACAAGGGTCCCGACACTTCTCCCTCATGCAGGCTTGGTTGCTGGGACAGTCTGGGTTGATGGTACACTCTGGTCTGCAGTTTGGTGGGACTCCTTGGTAGTCTGGCAGACAGGAGCAGGATGGGTTTCCTCCGATATCGCGGCACTGAGAGTTGGGTCCACAAGGTGATGGGATACAAGGATTGACGTAAACCGGTGGGGATTGTTGGGGAGGAGGCGCTGCAAACAAAACAATACGATGCTTAATATCAGATTATGTTATTGCATTCATTATTTTAATATAGTTATCAATAGTATTTAATAGTATTTTCAATAGTATGAGTGGCAAAATATAAAAATGTTACGGTATACTTGTATTTTACTCGTTTTGAATAAAAAATACAATGAAAGAAATTTAATTCTTATTGACCCTTTATTACACATCAAACAACTCAAGAAGTAACTAATTAATACATTGCTACTAATAATGTGCAACTTTTCAATTGAATATTTAGGGAACATACAAAAGTATTATTAATTAGGGATGGTAAATAAAATGCATGTAAAAAGTGTCTATAAATAAACTAAACATCTTTTAACCTTATAAACTCCTACAATTTTTCAGATATTAGTACTGATATTTAAAGGAATTCTTTATAACTTAAGGTGATTAAAATTGCAGATGATTATAGATTTAAGATTAACTGGTTAACTACAGTAAAATTTTATTTCCGAAGGAAATACATACGTGGTATAGGGAAGCATCTGGAGAACGGATCACCAGTAAAGCCAGAGTTGCAGCTGCAGATGGGGCTGTGGTTGATGACTTGACACCTAGCGTTCTGTCCACAAGTGCCAGGACAAGGGTCCACACATTTCTGGTTGACACAGGCTCGGTTGGCTGGACACTCACTGCTCACAACACACTCTGGTCTGCAGCCTGGAGGCTGGCCTATGTATGTTGGCAGACAAGAGCACACAGCTTGTCCATTCACTTCCCTGCATTGACTGTTGGGTCCACATGGTGATGGCACGCAAGGGTTCACTGGCTCTGCTTGCACAGCTGGAAAATAAATGACAGTTGAATTAGTTACTAAAAATACAGTTTAAAATAACAAAAAATATTGATCAAATCAAGAAAGAATTGCCTAGGCTTTGAACAATTTTGTTTAGTTGGTTTCGAAATATAAATCCGTCATTGTGAGTTATTAAAGCTCATTTTGAAATATTAAATGACTTATGATTAGAAAAAGAAAGTTCATAGTTGGAAATTATTTAAATAAACAATTTTTACTCACGAGATGGAGGAGGCATGACATTGCAGAAGCGGAACGGGTCCCCAGTGTAGCCAGGCCTGCAAGTGCACAACGGCAAGTGGTTGACAACCTGACAGTCTGCATTCTGTCCACAAGTTCCAGGACAAGGGTCCTGACATTTGTTGCGGATGCAAGCTCTGTTGGAAGCACAGTCGGTATTCAAGGTACATTCAGGTCGACAGCCTTCGTAAGGGTTGCCGATGTAGTCCGGTAGACACGTGCAGGCTCCAGCACCGTTCTGTTCCCTGCAGACTGCGTTTGATCCACAAGGAGATGGTGTACAGGGTGTTGGAACTTCTTGTGGAATTGCTGTAATTGATAATTTTATTGTTAGTTTCTCAGTATTTTTCCAAATTAGAAATATATTATTAAAATATTCCAAAACACAAAAAATATAATTTTTAAGTTTTAATACCTAAGAAATCAAATTGTTGCATACAGAATAATACTTTTTATATTTTGAATTGTTTCAAAAATAAAGCTGAGGATATGAGTAGTTTAGCAATAAACATTTGTAATTAAGAAAATCTTTTAAACATTAAACTAATTACATATGGCATAATTTTTGCCATAAAATAATTTCATGCTCATCAATTATAATGTGGTTAACTATTGCCCCAATTATTTTTTTTTTCGTTTAAAGAATTGACATTATATTTAATATATTTTACTTACCTGTTCAATAACCTGACAAAAAAAGAAAAATGCAAAGATATTAAACACCTAAATGCAGTAAATGGTTATTAAAGTGTTATTTAAGACATTTAAATGAATAATTTCAAGATAGGCCACAAAATGGATAAAGCTATTGATTTTGAATCACACTATAGTATAATACTTTAGCAATTCAAATTATCAAAGCAATGTCCATATTTGTGTTTTATTCAGTTGTCTTGACAAAGATTAATGAAGTTTTAAAGTTGTCTTTCAAATATAAGATTTATATAAGTAATAACATATCCTAAAGTATTTTTGTCTTAAACATTTCAACACAATTGTATTCTTACTACAGCTGCCAATAAATTACATTGAAATAACAGTCTCACAATAAAAATGTACATAAACAATAAATTCATTTAATTTGCAAACTAGGAATAATTTAAAAGCTTAAAATATACACCTTAAACTTTGCAAAAAGCAGAATATCATCTTACACTAAAGCTGAATAAATACCTAAACAAATGCACATACTACAGGAGGATTTGCTTGTCAGTCACTTAAATACACAAATAGTAAACAAATCTAAAAATAACCAAAATAAGGCATAACATAGCTAACTATTAAACACCATGGCATATTCCTTTACAAAGCTCTAGAAATATATTTTGTGGGATCAATATTGAAAATCGAGACATTAAACAAAACACATAAATAAAATAGAACAAAAATGACAAGTATTCACACACAATTAAATAAAAGAAGTTATAAACATGCGTTTATGTATTAGTTCATGTAGGTTATAGATTTTAAATACAATCCACCACAGCTATTAAAAAAACAAAGGAATCTTCAGAGCTTTATGATTAAGAAATAATGCATTATCAAATAAAGAATGGATTAAATATTTGTCAACATTCCTAGTAAAGCGTATTGCAGAGGTTAAAATTAATTAGAGCTAACAAATAAAAATATTTAAGCACGTTTTAGGGATTTAGTGTTAACCTATTTTTAATGAAATTTTTATAAAAATTAGTCGATCAGTTTGGTAAGATAAATCTGTCTTATTATATAGGTATTGAAAAGAATATAAAAAGACCCAAGGAACACCCTTCACTGAATTAGTTTGAGAAAGAATATAAGATAAAATTATTTGATTTAATTCATATAAAACAATTTGACTAGTAAATTAACAAAACTAAAGAATAAGCTTTGACTTTTTAAATTCCTAAGACAATCTTTGTACAAAATATTTCCCAACACCTTCCAGGAACCAGCAGCTAGGTTGGATTATTTACAAAAATGTAGCTTAAACTGTATATGCAAACATGAAGATGTTCAAATATACAGGATGGTTGAGGTTATGAAAGGATTGCAATGATACTGAACTCTACTGGAATAGATCTTACACTGCACGACGGTACACCCTGTGAAAGGGTTTCCCGTAAATCCTTCCAAGCAGAAACACTGTGGAGAGTGACTGACAACTCTGCACATTGCGTTGGCTCCACAAGTGCCGGGACAAGGGTCTCTGCACTTCTGGTTCATACAGGCCAGGTTGGAGGCACATTCACTGTTACTGACACACTCAGGTCGACAGTTGGGAGGTGTTCCGATGTAGTCTGGCAGGCACGAGCAGGATGGACTGTCCCCAGACACTCGGCACTGGGAGTTCGGGCCACAGGGTGAAGGAACACAAGGATTGGTCGGTATTGGAGATGCTTGAACTTCAGCTGCAACAGAAAGCCAATCACTTACATTTTGGGAAATCAAAAAGTAAACAATTATCTACTAAAGCAATCTTTTAAAAATATTATCTACTAAGTTATAGCTCAAAAATAGAAAACAATGAATTTGCCTAGAAGTGAGTAAATTTGTATTAACTTAATGTTATAAATTAATACTTATTAAACAATTGATAGAATGTGTTGATTGAAACAGTGAACTGTCTAAACAGTAAAAATACTTTCAAAAAACACTCTCTAATATATTGTTGTATGGTCTGTACTCATAATAATCTTCTATCTGGATGCTTTTGTCAAGATTTTAGCTTAATTTTTTACTTTATTTTTTAATAGTAACAAAGATAAAAATGGAGCAAGTACATTTTGTGCTGAAACCAAAATGACTACACTGTCTCATAGTTTTTTTCATTTTGAAAAGACAATGACTATTCCAAAGTAAAACAATTGCCATTGGGATACTTACGAATTCGTTGACATCTGATGAATGGATCCCCAGTGAAGCCGGTTGGACAGCTGCAGATGGGGTTGTGGTTGATGACTTGACACCTGGCTCCGACCCCACAAGTCCCTGGGCAAGGGTCTCTACATTTCTGGTTGGAGCAGGCTTGGTTGAGAGGACAGTCTGAGTTGACAACACACTCAGGCCTACAGATGGGAGGACTGCCGATGTAGCCAGGAACACAGGAACAGACGGCCTGGCCGTTCACTTCTCTGCACTGGCTGTTAGGTCCGCACGGAGATGGGTTGCATGGCTGTGTCACAACTGGGGCTGAAAATTAGATAAAGTATATGTTAAATACTGGTATATATGGTTGCTATAAGGATTTCTATAAGGATATCTATTAAAAACTTTAGAAGTTAAAGATTACAGAATAATAAATTGAAAATTAATAATCAATCATAAGAACAAAATCATAATAAAACCATTTAAGTAAAGACTATTAAATCTATTGTAATGTACGCTATAAACTAAAAATTCTTTACAAGGTACCTTCAAATGGCCTGCACTGGACAAACGGACTTCCTGTCATTCCAGATGGACAAGAACACATTGGGATGTGGTTGATGACATCACATTGAGCCCCTTGGCCACAAGTTCCAGGACAAGGATCTTGACACTTGTTGCGGATGCAGGCTCGGTCCCTGGCACAGTCAGTGTTGAGGACACATTCTGGCCGACACCCTGAGTACGGGTCTCCTTGGAACTCTGGTAGACAGGTGCAGATTCCGTTGTTGCACTGGGCGTTTGGCCCACAAGGCGAGGGGTTGCATGGGTCACTGGCTTGGGTTGGTACAGGTTCTGGTGGCTTCGGGAAGCAGCTGGTGAATGGATCTCCTGTGAATCCCTCAGGACAAGTGCAGATGGGAGTGTGGTTGATGACATTACACTGGGCTCCAGCTCCACAAGACCCGGGACAAGGGTCCCGACACTTCTCCCTCATGCAGGCTTGGTTGCTGGGACAGTCTGGGTTGATGGTGCACTCTGGTCTGCAGTTTGGTGGAGATCCGATGTAAGTAGGCAGGCAGGAGCAGGATGGTGATCCTCCGATGTCTCTGCACTGTGAGAAAGGACCGCAAGGAGACGGAACACAAGGGTCTCTGATGATTGGATCAGCTGGCGGTGGAGGAGCTGAAAAATAAAAATATTGAGATGAGAACAAATTATTACTCTCAAAATTATACAAAACACACTGTTAGATTTACAAAATAATAAGAGTGTTATTTCAAAGTTTCTAACTAAGTGAGATTGCACATTTCATACAATGTTTTGTTTATATTTAACACATATAAATGGTTGTTGGAAAACAATGAAATTCAAAAAATCAAATCAGTTTTCTTGAGCTATTCTGAAGTTTCCACCTCAAAATTTATTTTTTAACACAGAATTTAGCTGTAACATACTTATTTTACGTGATTGGGAAAAAAGTTAGATGTGTATCGATTTATATAGTTATTTAAAGAAAAAACTATATGCAGGTTTTAATATTATATATGAGTATGCCTATTTAAACATAAATGGAATAATGTCATCAATAAATTTTATACTTACGTGGTGGTATAGGGAAGCATCTTGTGAACGGATCGCCAGTAAAGCCAGAGTTGCAGCTGCAGATGGGGCTGTGGTTGATGACTTGACACCTAGCGTTCTGTCCACAAGTGCCAGGACAAGGGTCCACACATTTCTGGTTGACACAGGCTCGGTTGGCTGGACACTCACTGCTCACAACACACTCTGGTCTGCAGCCTGGAGGCTGGCCTATATACGTTGGCAGACAAGAGCACACGGCTTGTCCATTCACTTCCCTGCATTGACTGTTGGGTCCACATGGTGATGGCACGCAAGGGTTCACAGGCTCTGCTTGTACAGCTGGAAAATAAATGAAAAATAAATTATAATTCATTCATACAGATTTGTATTTATCAGTCCAAAAAATACATTTTAAAATGAAAAAACCTACTTAATCAAATCATGAAAGAATTGTCTAGGCTTTGTCTAATTTTGTTTAGTTGGTTTCGAAATATAAATCTGTCATTGTGAGTTATTAAAGCTCATTTTCAAATATTAAATGACTTATGATTAGAAAAAGAAAGTTCATAGTTGGAAATGATTTGAATAAACAATTTTTACTCACGAGATGGAGGAGGCATGACATTGCAGAAGCGGAACGGGTCCCCAGTGTAGCCAGGCCTGCAAGTGCACAACGGCAAGTGGTTGACAACCTGACAGTCTGCATTCTGTCCACAAGTTCCAGGACAAGGGTCCTGACATTTGTTACGGATACAAGCTCTGTTGGAAGCACAGTCGGTGTTCAAGGTACATTCAGGTCGACAGCCTTCGTAAGGGTTGCCGATGTAGTCCGGTAGACATGTGCAGGCTCCAGCACCGTTCTGTTCTCTGCATTGGGCATTCGACCCGCAAGGCGATGGTGTACAAGGTCTAGACACTTCCTGAATTGGTTCAGCTGAAAAATTCAATGCATTTTATTCATTTTACTGTAGTATAGATGCATATGAAAATGTTTAATATGATAAATTTTGAAAAGTGAAAATCTGTATAGAAATGTTCAGTTCTGGAGACCATATACATTATGAAAAAAATATAATTTAGAAACTTACCTTGCTGTAAAGAGCACTGTGTGAATGGATCACCAACATAGCCAACGATGCAGACACACTGTGGAGTATGACTGACAACTCTGCACATGGCGTTGGCTCCACAAGTGCCGGGACAAGGGTCTCTGCACTTCTGGTTGATACAGGCCAGGTTGGAGGCACATTCACTGTTACTGACACACTCAGGTCGACAGTTGGGAGGTGTTCCGATGTAGTCCGGCAGGCACGAGCAGGATGGACTGGCCCCAGACACTCGGCATTCAGAGAAAGGTCCACAAGGCGACGGTCGACATGGGTCTTGGGGCTCAGGTGGAGATTGTGAAACAACTGAAACGTAACTAGTTATTAATAATAACATTAAACATTACAATGCAATTTAACAGAAAACTTTTAGTGTTAATTTCCCATGAAACACTTCCACCATGGGCTTTTTTCTTGCCCATTAAAATTTATCCGACATTCAATTCTCATAATAATATATATGTCCGGAGTTTAATAGTTTTGAAAAGCCTAACACTTATTGTTGGTTTTGAACATTTTAAATAATTCAAACTTTTGAAACACTACAAATAGGGTTGCATATTAAGAAAAATAAAACTGAAACAGAGATTATAAAATATTTTGGTGTAATATATATTAGTACCTACTCAGTAAAATAAAGTATATCATAGCACTCAATCTTCATCTAGTCATTGGTTGAAGAACAACTCCAGTACTGGTCAAGATTATTACAATACTTCTGATACAATACTTAATCCTAGTCAAGAAGCTAACACTATCACTGGGAAGATCACACTATGCTGACCAATTACTGTTTATTGTGTTTGAATATGAAAAAGAAACCGTGCCTTGTGAAGGCAAACTCCACCAAAGGAATGTCAAGGCCTGGGGATGTTTACCTATTTGGGTGCAACGGATGAATGGATCCCCTGTGAAACGTGGTGGACAGCTGCAGATGGGGTTATGGTTGATGACTTGACAATTGGCTCCGACCCCACAAGTCCCTGGGCAAGGGTCTCTACACTTCTGGTTGGAGCAGGCTTGGTTGAGAGGACAGTCTGAGTTGACAACACACTCAGGCCTACAGGTGGGAGGACTGCCGATGAAGCCAGGCACACAGGAGCATACGGCCTGGCCGTTCACTTCTCTACACTGGCTGTTTGGCCCGCACGGAGATGGGTTGCATGGCTGTGTCACCACAGGTGCTAAGGAACAAACAATTTTTATACTTAACATCCAATCTATATAAATAAAATTAGCGTTTTGTCTGTACGTTGCTCAGAATTATTCATTTTTTAGTTATTTTTACTTTTCGTGCGTTAGAGAAGCCGAAACCGGTCTTATCTCAATTTTTGTCTGTTTGTCTTTTTGTCTGTGATGCTCCAGGAGGCATTTTACACTGTCTTCTCCGAAAAAACGAGAGAACTGATTACAATGAAACTTATTTCATGTATTCTCTACATCCCAGAGAAGGTTTGGAAATGCTTGAAATTGCCTGCTACCACTTGAAAAGTAAATAACGAGCATTTGAAAACCCACTTTTACACGATATTACTCGCATTTTGATTCAGTTTTCAATGAATAGCCTACTAGTAATAATCAGCTGTCTTTGTAGTTCAAAGATTTAATAGAAATAAAAACAAACAGCTGTCAAATCAATATTAGTTAGTTTATATTGTTCATTGATTTTATTTTAAACCCATTTTGAAATCATACTATATCAAAAACTTATTTTAACGTATAACTAATAATAATAATGGTATAAATGTTCTAATCTATTTAATTGTAAAGTAATGCTAAATAATAAAGCTGATTATTAATGGGTATTGATTTATTTAATTTGTTTTGATTTGTTTAGGATTTCAGGTTTACATTTTGGTATGATCTTTCTTCTTTAAACTGAATCCTACAACCCATACAAAGGACGGGCTTACTGTTAGTATATAATAAAAAATAAAAACATGTGCTACTTCATACTATATTTTTGGAGAACTATGTAAAAATTGTTGTTTTATGCTAATTGATCAAATGACCAGTTTAAGAAAGGGACATTAGACCCTAAAATTGCTTTATTTAGGAAATAAAATTATTTTAATTCAATTCTTTCTTCAAATCCCACCTACTTAAGTGTCATGACGTCTTTAAAGAAAACTTTTTTTAATATTAGGAATTAACAAGTTGTTTTAACAAGTTAAGAATAGATACTAGTTAGTTTACTATCTAAAAATAAGGTGATCTCCCAATTACTCTACTTTTACATGAGTATGATTAATTAAGACACAATAAATTGATCACGAAAAAAATTATCATGGTAAATTAAGAATCAATGTTAATTTACAACTAAGTGTACCTTGCATAGGTCGACAATCCACAAAAGGATTTCCTTCCATGCCTGCAGGACAGCTGCACATGGGAATGTGGTTGATCACTTGACAGACAGCGTTCTGGCCACAAGTTCCAGGACAAGGATCTTGACACTTGTTGCGGATGCAGGCTCGGTCCCTGGCACAGTCGGTGTTGAGGACACATTCTGGCCGACACCCTGAGTACGGGTCTCCTTGGAACTCTGGTAGACAGGTGCAGATTCCGTTGTTGCACTGGGCATTTGGTCCACATGGCGACGGGTTGCAAGGGTCACTGGCTTGGGTTGGCACAGGTTCTGGAGGCTTCGGAAAGCAGTTAGTGAATGGATCTCCAGTGAATCCCTCAGGACAAGTGCAGATGGGAGTGTGGTTGATGACATTACACTGGGCTCCAGCTCCACAAGACCCGGGACAAGGGTCCCGACACTTCTCCCTCATGCAGGCTTGGTTGCTGGGACAGTCTGGGTTGATGGTGCACTCTGGTCTGCAGTTGGGTGGAGATCCGATGTAAGTAGGCAGGCAGGAGCAGGATGGTGATCCTCCGATGTCTCTGCACTGTGAGAACGGACCGCAAGGAGATGGAACACAAGGGTCTCTGATGATCGGATCAGCTGGCGGTGGGGGAGCTGGAAATTTCATGTTTTTTAGCATTTTTTTTAAATACAACTCAATTTTTAAACTAAAAAATTATCACACAGAATTTTAATTTATTCCATCTTCAAACAATTAATTGTAGTTGTAATTAATACTGACAATATAATAAGGCTGATTTGACTAGGTACGTTAACTAATGGAACAAATTGGCAAGTCACATTTTACGGTTCTAATAATCTAATTTAGAGATGTTACATATTAAAATTAGCAAAATTTTAAGGATTATATTCATGTGGACTTAAAAATAATACCACAGGAAACAAAACAATATTTTAGGCCTAAAATTATTAACAAGAAGAAAGTGAAATTACTGTTTAAAATTAAAAATATCAGAATAATCAGTTCAGTACTATCATCAATAGAATACTAATACATTATTCAAAAATTATTACAATAATAATACAACAAATACATACGTGGTGGTATAGGGAAGCATCTGGAGAATGGATCACCAGTAAAGCCAGAGTTGCAGCTGCAGATGGGGCTGTGGTTGATGACTTGACACCTGGCGTTCTGTCCACAAGTGCCAGGACAAGGGTCCACACATTTCTGGTTGACACAGGCTCGGTTGGCTGGACACTCACTGCTCACAACACACTCTGGTCTGCAGCCTGGAGGCTGGCCTATGTACGTTGGCAGACAAGAGCACACGGCTTGTCCATTCACTTCCCTGCATTGACTGTTGGGTCCACATGGTGATGGCACGCAAGGGTTCACTGGCTCTGCTTGCACAGCTGGAAAATGAATGAAAATTAAATCTTAATTATTCATCAATACAAAGTTGTATTTTTTAGTCTAAAACACTGTTTAAAATTACAAAACGACATGTTCAAATGAAGAAAGAATTATCTAGCGTTTATCTAATTTTGTTAGATTGGTTTATAAATCTGAATCTGTAATTGCTATTTACTTTAAAGCTTATTTTTAAATATCAAATGACGTATGATTAGAAAAAAGTTTATAGTTGTTATAAGTGAACTAAATAAAAATTCGGCTACTCACGAGGTGGAGGAGGCATGACATTGCAGAAGCGGAACGGGTCCCCAGTGTAGCCAGGCCTGCAAGTGCACAACGGCAAGTGGTTGACAACCTGACAGTCTGCATTCTGTCCACAAGTTCCAGGGCAAGGGTCCTGACATTTGTTGCGGATACAAGCTCTGTTGGAAGCACAGTCGGTGTTCAAGGTACATTCAGGTCGACAGCCTTCGTAAGGGTTGCCGATGTAGTCCGGTAGACATGTGCAGGCTCCAGCACCGTTCTGTTCTCTGCATTGTGCATTCGACCCACAAGGCGATGGTGTACAGGGTCTAGACACCTCCTGAATTGGTTCAGCTGAAAATTCAATGCATTTTATTAATTTTACCATAGTATAGAGATGCATATGAAAATTTTTAATATGATAAATTTTGAAAAGTGAAAATTTATATAGAAATGTTTAGTTCTGGAGACCATATACATTATGAAAAATATATAATGTATTCAGAAACTTACCTTGCTGCAAAGTGCACTGTGTGAACGGATCACCAACATAGCCAACGATGCAGACACACTGTGGAGTATGACTGACAACTCTGCACATGGCGTTGGCTCCACAAGTGCCGGGACAAGGGTCTCTGCACTTCTGGTTGATACAGGCCAGGTTGGAGGCACATTCACTGTTACTGACACACTCAGGTCGACAGTTGGGAGGTGTTCCGATGTAGTCTGGCAGGCACGAGCAGGACGGACTGTCCCCAGACACTCGGCACTGGGAGTTTGGACCACAGGGCGAAGGCTGGCAGGGGTCAGTCGGCGGAGACTGTTGTGGCGGAGCTAGAATTATAAAATAATTTCATTATTCTCATATATAATATAATATAAAAGCAATATTTAAGAGTTTAAGTAGTAAAGATAATTGTGTGAATAAATAGCTCTTGTAAGAGCTTCATTTTTAATTTATCATTTTGCTTTTTGCTTGAGATTTTTCTTGTCATTTTCAATTCTACGAAGTTAACAAAATATTCTTTTTGTTATATTATTCTTCATGGAATAAACCATAGAATTTTATGATCTATTTGGTATATCATAATAATTTAAAAGATTTAGTTGAAAGAATTTAAAACTTACGGATAGGTTGACATCTGACAAATGGATCCCCAGTGAACCCGTTCGGACAGCTGCAGATGGGGTTGTGGTTGATGACTTGACACCTGGCTCCGACTCCACAAGTCCCCGGGCAAGGGTCTCTACACTTCTGGTTGGAGCAGGCTTGGTTGAGAGGACAGTCTGAGTTGACAACACATTCAGGCCTACAGGTGGGAGGACTGCCGATGAAGCCAGGCACACAGGAGCATACGGCCTGGCCGTTCACTTCTCTGCACTGGCTGTTAGGTCCGCACGGAGATGGGTTGCATGGCTGAGTCACTACTGGAGCTGTCAATTATATTTTTATATAAGTATCGGTAATGAAACATGAATTTAATTAAAAGTTAAAAAAGGTTATACGTATATATCCTGGAATACTGTAACTGAACAGGGAAGTTCATCATAATTCTGTATATTACAATATATCTCTTTATTAATTTTGGGTGTAGTCTAATACAGTAAAAAATGTTTAATACAAAACAGCGTATCAATAAAATTACATATTAAAACTCACTATAGTATAAGGACTAAATAAAAGTTAATTTACAACCAAATGTACCTTGCATAGGCCGGCAATCCACAAAAGGATTTCCTTCCATGCCTGGAGGACAGCTGCACATGGGAATGTGGTTGATCACTTGACAGACAGCGTTCTGGCCACAAGTTCCAGGACAAGGATCTTGACACTTGTTGCGGATGCAGGCTCGGTCCCTGGCACAGTCGGTGTTGAGGACACATTCTGGCCGACACCCTGAGTACGGGTCTCCTTGGAACTCTGGCAGACAGGTGCAGATTCCATTGTTGCACTGGGCATTTGGCCCACATGGAGACGGGTTGCAAGGATCGGCATCAAGCACTGGTTCAGCTTTAAAGGAAACATTCCTATTTTTACTTCAAATCACATGAAGTATTACAATAGATTATGTTTGTTTAAACAAACTTATGTTACAACCAATGAATAAAGAATGAAGAGCCATACATTTAAAACTATGAAGTAGAGAAGTATTAATCTAATATGAAGAGTCATCTGTAAAAACTTGACAGATGATGATTACTCGATTAGATCTGAGTTCTGAATTAGAGACAATTATTTTCCTCAATGTATTTTTAGATGTTATTAAAAAAAGTTACTGTACCGTATTACTTGAAAATAAATATAGCAATTGAATAACATTTTTAAATATAATGATTTAAATTTTTTACGAGTAAAGTTTTGCCACTTAACACAACAATCAAGCTCTGCACTAAGAGAGCAGAGTAGTCTAATTAATAATTAAACAATAATCAGTGTTCTTTAAAAAAATAAACCTACTATCAGGAGGTTTGGGGAAGCAGCTGGTGAATGGATCTCCTGTGAATCCCTCAGGACAAGTGCAGATGGGAGTGTGGTTGATGACATTACACTGGGCTCCAGCTCCACAAGACCCGGGACAAGGGTCCCGACACTTCTCCCTCATGCAGGCTTGGTTGCTGGGACAGTCTGGGTTGATGGTGCACTCTGGTCTGCAGTTGGGTGGAGATCCGATGTAAGTAGGCAGGCAGGAGCAGGATGGTGATCCTCCGATGTCTCTGCACTGTGAGAAAGGACCGCAAGGAGATGGAACACAAGGGTCTCTGATGATCGGATCAGCTGGCGGTGGGGGAGCTGGAAAAATTGTTGATTATATAATATCTGGAGTATGAGAACAACAAATTACAACATAGTTCAAAAGTATTTAAATTTTAGAAAATTATTACTAAATGAATTCTAGTGTAAGTAGCACTTTTCGCTTCATGATACTGTTTTATTATAATCAAACAGTATCCAGAGAATATTATAGTACATTATTTCTTAAAATGTATATACTAAAAACCACTTACGTGGTGGTATAGGGAAGCATCTGGAGAATGGATCGCCAGTAAAGCCAGAGTTGCAGCTGCAGATGGGGCTGTGGTTGATGACTTGACACCTGGCGTTCTGTCCACAAGTGCCAGGACAAGGGTCCACACATTTCTGGTTGACACAGGCTCGGTTGGCTGGACACTCACTGCTCACAACACACTCTGGTCTGCAGCCTGGAGGCTGGCCTATGTACGTTGGCAGACAAGAGCACACAGCTTGTCCATTCACTTCCCTGCATTGACTGTTGGGTCCACATGGTGATGGCACGCAAGGGTTTACTGGCTCTGCTTGCACAGCTGCAAAAGAACAAGCAAATTTAATTCAATCAATCAATAACAGTAATAAAAATAGGAGTATAAAAATATAACGTAGTTTCAATCACAAACCAACTTGACAAAAGCAAGAATAAATCCTCTAGGGTTCGTTTAGTTTAAATTTATTGGTCTGAGATATATATCTGTATCCAGCAGTTACATTGCAGCACTAATAGTACATTATTTTCTACCATTTAGAGATTAATTTAAATTGCTGAGTTTACAGTAGCAATAAATTTAATATAAAATTTGCTACTCACGAGGTGGAGGAGGCATGACATTGCAGAAGCGGAACGGGTCCCCAGTGTAGCCAGGCCTGCAAGTGCACAACGGCAAGTGGTTGACAACCTGACAGTCTGCATTCTGTCCACAAGTTCCAGGACAAGGGTCCTGACATTTGTTGCGGATACAAGCTCTGTTGGAAGCACAGTCGGTGTTCAAGGTACATTCAGGTCGACAGCCTTCGTAAGGGTTGCCGATGTAGTCCGGTAGACATGTGCAGGCTCCAGCACCGTTCTGTTCTCTGCATTGTGCATTCGACCCGCAAGGCGATGGTGTACAGGGTCTAGACACCTCCTGAATTGGTTCAGCTGAAAAATTCAATGCTCTTTATTCAATGTATCCTAATGAAGAGATGTTTATGAAAATTTTTAATATGATAAATTCATGAAAAGTGATGATTTTTACAGAAATATTTAATTGTTGACATTAAATACGTTATTTAAAATATATCATGTGTTCAGAAATTTACCTTGCTGCAAAGTGCACTGTGTGAACGGATCACCAACATAGCCAACGATGCAGACACACTGTGGAGTATGACTGACAACTCTGCACATGGCGTTGGCTCCACAAGTGCCGGGACAAGGGTCTCTGCACTTCTGGTTGATACAGGCCAGGTTGGAGGCACATTCACTGTTACTGACACACTCAGGTCGACAGTTGGGAGGCGTTCCGATGTAGTCTGGCAGGCACGAGCAGGACGGACTGTCCCCAGACACTCGGCACTGGGCGTTTGGACCACAGGGCGAAGGCTGACAGGGGTCAGTCGGCGGAGACTGTTGTGGCGGAGCTAGAATAAATGGATAAGTTTTATAATGGAGAAAATTAAAGCTGGACAAAGCTTTTACAATGTTTTAAGAACATGTACCAACATTTAAATGTATCTTAAAGAAAAATCGTTACATT
Organism: Nephotettix cincticeps; assembly: GCA_023375725.1. NCBI lineage: Eukaryota > Metazoa > Arthropoda > Insecta > Hemiptera > Cicadellidae > Nephotettix > Nephotettix cincticeps. The sequence continues at coordinate 7,230,134 of CM041791.1, read as the reverse complement.
TTCTAGTATTTAATGGAAATTCAAGTATATTTACATATTATCTAAGCAAATTTGTAAATAAACTAAGAGAGATGAGTAAATAGTGTTTCCTTGCTTTATATTTATGCACTAAATATTTATATAAATTTATATTCACATAATTGTACATCTTGTGCCATCTTATATTTGCGTCACACCTAATGTGCATTATAAAAATTATCTAACATTATAATTCCCCACCCACACACTAAATAAGAAAAATAAAACGAAACAAACTAAAGAGAAGAAAAAGAAAAAAATTGGGAATGTTTCCACATTTACCTTTGTTTGCAGACACTGTCGCCAAAAGCGAATAGTCAATTTTTATTAATTTAGGGATAATCACATCTTGAATCTCTATGTTTTTAAATTTACCCTCTTTTTAGTACTCTGAACTGGTCAGTACTTATCTATCGGCTGTCACTAATTTTAAATAGATCAATTTAGCAGCATTGCTTGTTGTTGTAACCACTAAACCTAAGAAATGTATCTAAAAAAACTTTGCAAGCAATTTGTGAGCTTATATTTTTTCTCTGAATTTTATTTATTTTTTCTGAAGAATGGGGTCAAACCATGCCTCCAAGTTAAGTTCACAACAGGAGTGTGATGTTTTAATAAATAAAGTTGTTACATTACCAAAACCGGATTACCCATGCCTACTTAGCCTAATATAAATTAGACACTGTGAAGATATATTAAAACATGTAATAAACCAAGAAACCTACGTATTGGTTGACATCTGACAAATGGATCCCCAGTGAAGCCGGTTGGACAGCTGCAAATGGGGTTGTGGTTGATGACTTGGCACCTGGCTCCGACCCCACAAGTCCCTGGGCAAGGGTCTCTACACTTCTGGTTGGAGCAGGCTTGGTTGAGAGGACAGTCTGAGCTGACAACACATTCAGGCCTACAGGTGGGAGGACTGCCGATGAAGCCGGGCGCACAGGAACAGACTGCTTGGCCGTTCACTTCTCTGCACTGGCTGTTGGGCCCGCACGGAGATGGGTTGCATGGCTGTGTTACCACAGGGGCTGATAGAACAAGATACACATAAGTATAAGTTTGTGCTAATTACACACACAGGATATAAAATAACAACTAATTTAAGACCATGAATAATAATGTCGTTGAAAGATCATTTACAAAAAAAATCAAGGCAATCAATAAACAAAACCAAACATTAAAATTATTATAAATTTTTACATTAGAACTTTATTGTAAAAAAATTGGCGGACAAAGTTTTTGGTAAAGACTGGACAGTGGCGTCGTCCTGTAATCCAGCTACTTAGAGGTCACGAATTGGATAGTTGTGAGGTATGGTCAGTGGGTGTAGTGTTCTCTTGCGTGGATTAATGTCTGCACTATTGAATCCTATGTTAATCCCCTACTAGACTATCCTCATAACTAGACAAGTTTGTAATTCAGATGCAGTGGTTCAAAATCCACGTTAAACTGTAGGTCTCTTAATTCCATCGGCTGTTGGGCTAATAATTAACAGTCCTAAATAAGGAACATGTTAGCCTTAGTCTGTTTCCAGACTACAAGAGTGCGCCACAATCGTCTTTCACTCAATCCTCATTCATACTTGGCTTAAAATACCTGACGTGTGGTAGGGTTGCCATTTCAATAATCTAATCTAAACTAATATAGGCTATCTTTTATTAAATGAAAAGTATCCATTTAATCTAATTTGACTTCTGAGCTCAAATATTAGGTTTTTAAATAACTAAATGTAAAGTTTGTTACCCTGAAGAATACAGTCTACTGTTTGAGATTTGTGAAACATATCTAAAAGAAAAACCATCTAACTGTAGTTTTAAATGATTTCCATTTTTACACATCACACCTTTCTGAAATGGCAACCTACCCAGGTAGGTATTTTAAGCTAAGTATGCATGGGAAATGAGTGAAAGATGAGTTTGGTGGTATCTTGTAGTCTTTTTACTGACTAAGGATAAAATTTTCCTTGGACGGAACTGTTAATTCATAGCCCGATGGTAAATAGTATCATAGGGATATACAGTTTAACGTGTAATCTGGACCACTTTTGCCTGTAGATTACGGTTTGGTACATATTTGAGAAAGGTCTTTGAGACACAAGCAATCTATATCATTAATAAAGAAGAATATCATTAACTCATAAGCAAAAATACTGAACCAAACAGAAAGTACACAAAGATATAAATATGCAACACAAAGGATTTCCATCCTCTCTGCAGGAACGTCTGCAATGTTTACAATTGACTGATCACTTGACAATTAGCGTTCTGAACACAAAATTTGCAGGATCGAGAAGCAGTGCACATTTGCTATTCCCAGTCAGTGTTACAATTTTATGAACATCCATTACTTTCTTGCTTCAGAGGTTTTTTTTACACTCACTGGTGTTAGTGTTATTAGTCATGGGAATGGAGTTGATCTTCCGAGCCTGCCTGAATTACGTTAATGACCCTCAGATACAGAGATGTGTTTGATATATACTACACTGGGCTCAGACAATAAAGACAAAACAATGGTCGCCTCACCTCTCATCTTTTTGTGGAGAAGGGTACTTTGGCAATTTAATAGATCATGTAAGTCTGCACGAGAATATATCCTGCTCATAGGAAAAGTACACAACAAGATAAAAGTACCTTGCATAGGTCGACAATCCACAAAAGGATTTCCTTCCATGCCTGCAGGACAGCTGCACATGGGAATGTGGTTGATCACTTGACAGATAGCGTTCTGGCCACAAGTTCCAGGACAAGGATCTTGACACTTGTTGCGGATGCAGGCTCGGTCCCTAGCACAGTCAGTGTTGAGGACACATTCTGGCCGACACCCTGAGTACGGGTCTCCTTGGAACTCTGGCAGACAGGTGCAGATTCCGTTGTTGCACTGGGCATTCGCTCCACACGGTGATGGGTTACAAGGGTCACTGGCTTGGGTTGGTACAGGTTCTGGAGGCTTCGGGAAGCAGCTGGTGAATGGGTCTCCTGTGAATCCCTCAGGACAAGTGCAGATGGGAGTGTGGTTGATGACATTACACTGGGCTCCAGCTCCACAAGACCCGGGACAAGGGTCCCGACACTTCTCCCTCATGCAGGCTTGGTTGCTGGGACAGTCTGGGTTGATGGTGCACTCTGGTCTGCAGTTGGGTGGAGATCCGATGTAAGTAGGCAGGCAGGAGCAGGATGGTGATCCTCCGATGTCTCTGCACTGTGAGAATGGACCGCAAGGAGACGGAACACAAGGGTCTCTGATGATCGGATCAGCTGGAGGTGGGGGAGCTGGAAAATAGTTAGTTTATTATATTTAACTGACTGAAATACAACTTAGTAAAAAGTTCTTTTTCATCATAAAAATAAAGTATTGATTCAAAGACAAGTCTGAAAATCAGTAGACACTTCCTAACACTCTTTAATCATAGTGAAACCGCAACCTGAAAAATTTAAAATTCATTTTTTCTTTTACTGTAGTTGATAAAAACAACTTACGTGGTGGTATAGGGAAGCATCTGGAGAATGGATCGCCGGTAAAGCCAGAGTTGCAGCTGCAGATGGGGCTGTGGTTGATGACTTGACACCTGGCGTTCTGTCCACAAGTCCCAGGACAAGGGTCCACACATTTCTGGTTGACACAGGCTCGGTTGGCTGGACACTCACTGCTCACAACACACTCTGGTCTGCAACCTGGAGGCTGGCCTATGTACGTTGGCAGACAAGAGCACACGGCTTGTCCATTCACTTCCCTGCATTGACTGTTGGGTCCACATGGTGATGGCACACAAGGGTTCAGTGGCTCTGCTAGTACAGCTGTAAGAGAAACACCAATTGAATTCAGAACCTACATAAAACCATAATATATTTATTTGGTAAAAAAATATTTGTTACTTCAATTGTCTAATATAGTTTAAAATTACAGCCAAAAAACAAAAACAATTGACTCAGTGTGATTACTAATTTATAAACAAAAAAAATTAAAATTATGCTTTTTTAATTGTAATTTTAAATTACAAATCAACACTATTATGGTCAATATTGACAAGATTTAAGTGGTAGCCACAAAATTAGGCAAGTCAATAATCTTTTGATATTACATATTAAGTGGCAACAAACATGTGTCATAGTTGACTACAGTTAATGTCAGTACATTTATTACATTGTCAAATATTTTACTGAGATACGTATTTATCTAAAATACTTCAAGTTTGAAAGCGATATTTTACAACCAAAGTACTTCACACACTTGCCTAATTTTATGGCTTTTTTAAAATTTTTTCATAGAACAATTTTTATCATAAACATTTGATTTGTTAATCCAGTTATCATACTATGTCATGTATGTGTAATTGAGGGAATAGTACAGAAATCTTACGTTCTTGAGGAGGTATGACATTGCAGAAGCGGAACGGGTCCCCTGTGTAACCAGGCCTGCAAGTGCACAACGGCAAGTGGTTGACAACCTGACAGTCTGCATTCTGTCCACAAGTTCCAGGACATGGGTCCTGACATTTGTTGCGGATACAAGCTCTGTTGGAAGCACAGTCAGTGTTCAAGGTACATTCAGGTCGACAGCCTTCGTAAGGGTTGCCGATGTAGTCCGGTAGACATGTGCAGGCTCCAGCACCGTTCTGTTCTCTGCATTGTGCATTCGACCCGCAAGGCGATGGTGTACAAGGTCTGGACACCTCCTGAATTGGTTCAGCTGAAAAATTCAATACACCTTATTCACTGTATCCTAATGAAGAGATGTTTATGAAAATTTTTAATATGATAAATTCATGAAAAGTGATGATTTTTACAGAAATATTTAATTGTTGACATTAAATACGTTATTTAAAATATATCATGTGTTCAGAAATTTACCTTGCTGCAAAGTGCACTGTGTGAACGGATCACCAACATAGCCAACGATGCAGACACACTGTGGAGTATGACTGACAACTCTGCACATGGCGTTGGCTCCACAAGTGCCGGGACAAGGGTCTCTGCACTTCTGGTTGATACAGGCCAGGTTGGAGGCACATTCACTGTTACTGACACACTCAGGTCGACAGTTGGGAGGCGTTCCGATGTAGTCTGGCAGGCACGAGCACGACGGACTGTCCCCAGACACTCGGCACTGGGCGTTTGGACCACAAGGCGAAGGCTGGCAGGGGTCAGTTGGAGGAGACTGTTGTGGGGGAGCTGGAACCAAAAATATAAATTTTACAATAAGAGAAATATTCTAAGGTTATTTTTTTATTAATTCAAATTTTAATGTTCAAGATGATTCTATTTCATGTATTTTTTTCTGCAAAAGGTAATCACTATTTTCCTAACAAAATAAAGTTTGATGATATTGTGGCAAAAAACTAAATAAAAATGTAAGTAACAAATTGGCACAGAATCAACACCTGGTAAAAATCATTGGTTTAATTTAGTATATAATTTGCAATATCTTTTCTATCTTTCTGTGGAAAAATAATGGGATTTGTAATTTATGCAATGAACTTTATAGCAATGCAGCCTTGGTTTGTGCCCTGTAATTTTTTTACTGTTTACCGTACCGAAAATTGAAATAAAAAAAAAATACACTTACGGATAGGTTGACATCTGACAAATGGATCCCCAGTGAAGCCGGTTGGACAGCTGCAGATGGGGTTGTGGTTGATGACTTGACACCTAGCTCCGACCCCACAAGTCCCTGGGCAAGGGTCTCTACACTTCTGGTTGGAGCAGGCTTGGTTGAGAGGACAGTCTGAGCTGACAACACACTCAGGCCTACAGGTGGGAGGACTGCCGATGAAGCCAGGCACACAGGAACAGACTGCTTGGCCGTTCACTTCTCTGCACTGACTGTTGGGCCCGCACGGAGATGGGTTGCATGGCTGAGTCACTACTGGAGCTAGATAAGTAATACAAAAAATTTTATGTTTTTATATGTGTGCATTCGGAATTTAATTGGTATTAAGCATTTTATGTAATAAAGTTTAAATGAACAGTAGGTAGACTGATTTAGAAAAGAAGTTAATATGAGTATTTAGAATGGAAATGAACTCCCTAAAAGGATGCAAAGGCTTTCTGAAAAGTTTTGAATATGAATTTCGCATCTTATTTTTACTAACAAATATTGTTAGTGTAATTTTTTTAACATCAACTGCTCATTATCATTATCCTTTGGTCTGTGCGGTGAAATTAAGACAGTATGACACCGTAGCAAAGTAGGTAACATAGGTTAGTGGTGCCCTCTCATGATTTAACTACATGGTCACCTGACCCCATTTTCGAACAAAGGAACATTTGACTTATTGAGGCCAGTGTTACGCCTAACCTACATGCCAGAAGCTCAAACAGAATATCAGATGATATGATTACTGATCACTATTTTTATTTCATTTGGAAAAGTGTAATAAATTTGAGAAAACACCTTTCACAAACTATATAGTTGTAGGGAATATGTCTCGACCAAATATAGTTTAAACCAATTTGATTATCTAATGGAGTCCAAGTTTGTTACTAGGTTAAATTTTCATAAAATCACATTTATCAGAATATTGCTTTGATATATATAGTATATAAAGTGGAAATTTAGTAAAAGCAAATTCCATCTACATTTGAGAAAAAATAAATATTTTAACACATTGATCTTCATTAATATTACAGCCACATTAACTACCTTGCATAGGTCGACAATCCACAAAAGGATTTCCTTCCATGCCTGCAGGACAGCTGCACATGGGAATGTGGTTGATCACTTGACAGACAGCGTTCTGGCCACAAGTTCCAGGACAAGGATCTTGACACTTGTTGCGGATGCAGGCTCGGTCCCTGGCACAGTCGGTGTTGAGGACACATTCTGGCCGACACCCTGAGTACGGGTCTCCTTGGAACTCTGGCAGACAGGTGCAGATTCCGTTGTTACACTGGGCATTTGGCCCACAAGGCGAGGGGTTGCATGGGTCACTGGCTTGGGTTGGTACAGGTTCTGGAGGCTTCGGGAAGCAGCTGGTGAATGGATCTCCTGTGAATCCCTCAGGACAGGTGCAGATGGGAGTGTGGTTGATGACATTACACTGGGCTCCAGCTCCACAAGACCCGGGACAAGGGTCCCGACACTTCTCCCTCATGCAGGCTTGGTTGCTGGGACAGTCTGGGTTGATGGTGCACTCTGGTCTGCAGTTTGGTGGGACTCCTTGGTAGTTTGGCAGGCAGGAGCAGGATGGATTTCCTCCGATATCCCGGCACTGTGAGTTGGGACCACAAGGTGATGGCACACATGGGTCAACATAAGCTGGTGTAAATTGTGGTGGTGGTGCTGGAAGCAGAATTTAAAATAATTTTAAATTTTGCATCCACAAAACATTATAAACAAAAAGTATAAAAATAGACTTAACGTGAACTGTATGGCCTATATCAGGATATAAATTCATAAACTTTTACATTAAACACTCTGCAGTTACCAAACTATTACCAGATCTAAATATAAAATAATTTATTTCTTTGTACATCTTAACTTTTACCCTCTTAACTATTTCTTGACACTCATTACAGTTCCCTACAAAATCCAACCTTGAAAGTTCTAGAACAAGTTATGTCTGGTTAAAAATAGGATTATCATTTATTATAAAATATTTATCTTACGTGGTGGTATAGGGAAGCATCTGGAGAACGGATCACCAGTAAAGCCAGAGTTGCAGCTGCAGATGGGACTGTGGTTGATGACTTGACACCTGGCGTTCTGTCCACAAGTGCCAGGACAAGGGTCCACACATTTCTGGTTGACACAGGCTCGGTTGGCTGGACACTCACTGCTCACAACACACTCTGGTCTGCAACCTGGAGGCTGACCTATGTACGTTGGCAGACAAGAGCACACGGCTTGTCCATTCACTTCCCTGCATTGACTGTTGGGTCCACATGGCGATGGCACGCAAGGGTTCACTGGCTCTGCTTGTACAGCTGGAAAATAAATGAAAAATAAATTATAATTCATTCATACAGATTTGTATTTATCAGTCCAAAAAATACATTTTATAATGAAAAAACCTACTTGATCAAATCATGAAAGAATTGTTTAGGCTTTGTCTAATTTTGTTTAGTTGGTTTCGAAATATAAATCTGTCATTGTGAGTTATTAAAGCTCATTTTCAAATATTAAATGACTTATGATTAGAAAAAGAAAGTTCATAGTTGGAAATGATTTGAATAAACAATTTTTACTCACGAGATGGAGGAGGCATGACATTGCAGAAGCGGAACGGGTCCCCAGTGTAGCCAGGCCTGCAAGTGCACAACGGCAAGTGGTTGACAACCTGACAGTCTGCATTCTGTCCACAAGTTCCAGGACAAGGGTCCTGACATTTGTTGCGGATACAAGCTCTGTTGGAAGCACAGTCGGTGTTCAAGGTACATTCAGGTCGACAGCCTTCGTATGGGTTGCCGATGTAGTCCGGTAGACATGTGCAGGCTCCAGCACCGTTCTGTTCTCTGCATTGTGCATTCGACCCGCAAGGCGATGGTGTACAGGGTCTAGACACTTCCTGAATTGGTTCAGCTGAAAAATTCAATGCATTTTATTAGTTGTATCCTAATGAAGAGATGTTTATGAAAATTTTTAAAATTATAAATTCATGAAAAGTGATGATTTTTACAGAAATGATTAATTGAATAATGAATAGGAATAATTAATTGTGGACATGAAATACGTTATTTAAAATATACCATGTGTTCAGAAATATACCTTGCTGCAAAGTGCACTGTGTGAACGGATCACCAACATAGCCAACGATGCACACACACTGTGGAGTATGACTGACTACTCTGCACATGGCGTTGGCTCCACAAGTGCCGGGACAAGGGTCTCTGCACTTCTGGTTGATACAGGCCAGGTTGGAGGCACATTCACTGTTACTGACACACTCAGGTCGACAGTTGGGAGGCGTTCCGATGTAGTCTGGCAGGCACGAGCAGGACGGACTGTCCCCAGACACTCGGCACTGGGCGTTTGGACCACAGGGCGAAGGCTGGCAGGGGTCAGTCGGCGGAGACTGTTGTGGGGGAGCTGGAATACATGGATAAGTATTAATTGAGAAAGTTAAAATTCTGATTGAGTTTATACACTGTATTAAGTATATACTATTAAGCATGTGTACAAACTAAAGTACTGCATCAATTAATATGCAACTGATATTAAATGGGAAAATTTATGAATAGATTATATATAGATTTGACTTAAACTAACACTTTACACTTACGGATAGGTTGACATCTGACGAATGGATCCCCAGTGAAGCCGTTCGGACAGCTGCAGATGGGGTTGTGGTTGATGACTTGACACCTGGCTCCGACCCCACAAGTCCCTGGGCAAGGGTCTCTACACTTCTGGTTGGAGCAAGCTTGGTTGAGAGGACAGTCTGAGTTGACAACACACTCAGGCCTACACGTGGGAGGACTGCCGATGAAGCCAGGCACACAGGAACATACGGCCTGGCCGTTCACTTCTCTACACTGGCTGTTTGGCCCGCACGGAGAAGGGTTGCATGGCTGAGTTACGACTGGAGCTGGTAAGTATAAAGATGTTTATTGTCTTCATTATATATTAGGGTAAAAATATTAAGAGTATTCATGAACTTGGGGTTACCTCAATGACTTTGAAAAATATCCTATTCAATTGGATATTTAAAATCTCTATAATTTTCATAAGCAGAAATGACAAGATAATTTTCTTATTAACAAATTTCGTGTTGCTGATTAATTTATTAAAAGCTATATTGTCTGTCTTTTAATATTTGTCCTGTACTTTATTTCCTCATAGGTTAATATTTTGTTATAAAACTATTCATTTTATATTTAGTGGGAGCATGACTTATTTTATGTTTTATACTGCCTAACTCACCTTGATCTTTAAGAAAGAACTCTATCGTATAAATCAAACAATTTGTTGTAACAAGCTTAAACCAATGAAACATTATAATATAAAACCTCCTGTGAAAGGGCATAATATTTGAACCTGTTTTAATAAGTTGTGCCTACCTCATAAGCACAGCAGGAGTAGAATAAGTAGAAATAGAGGATAACAGAGTTTCAGCGATGCCATAGTGCCTTTTCATATGATCCTCCATACATAGTAGCTAAAATTGAATTAATTATATATTCAGCGGTTATATATGCTTATTATACCTTGCATTGGTCGGCAATCCACAAAAGGATTTCCTTCCATGCCTGGAGGACAGCTGCACATGGGAATGTGGTTGATCACTTGACAGACAGCGTTCTGGCCACAAGTTCCAGGACAAGGATCTTGACACTTGTTGCGGATGCAGGCTCGGTCCCTGGCACAGTCAGTGTTGAGGACACATTCTGGCCGACACCCTGAGTACGGGTCTCCTTGGAACTCTGGTAGACAGGTGCAGATTCCGTTGTTGCACTGGGCATTTGGTCCACATGGGGATGGGTTACAAGGGTCACTGGCTTGGGTTGGTACAGGTTCTGGAGGCTTCGGGAAGCAGCTGGTGAATGGATCTCCAGTGAATCCCTCAGGACAAGTGCAGATGGGAGTGTGGTTGATGACATTACACTGGGCTCCAGCTCCACAAGACCCGGGACAAGGGTCCCGACACTTCTCCCTCATGCAGGCTTGGTTGCTGGGACAGTCTGGGTTGATGGTGCACTCTGGTCTGCAGTTTGGTGGGACTCCTTGGTAGTTTGGCAGGCAAGAACAGGATGGATTTCCTCCGATATCCCGGCACTGAGAGTTGGGACCACAAGGTGATGGCACGCATGGGTCTATGGTGATCGGTGCTTGCATAGGTGGAGGAGCTGAAAAATATAGAATTTTTTGATAGTTTATAAAAAAACCATCAAGACGATATATTTCAAATAAAACAAAGTTTACTTTTCAAACCCCCATTGTATTCTTTTGGGGAATGTATTAGAGGTGTTTCGGTGGAAATCTCACAATTTATTAACCTCACTTCATTTAAGACCTTTTCGAATCATTGTTAAAATTTTTGAGTTGGATAATATTTTTTGGGGCCACGTTATTTATAAATTAAAAATGTAAAAGAGATTATAGGTTCAAAAAAAGGTATAAAACAAACTATTTTGCTATAGTGCTAAATATAGTGCTAAAATGTTTACAAATATCAAAAAATACAAAACGAATTGGAAGCCTGGTAACAAAACAAACTATTTCTTCCACTTACAAATTCAATATTAAAAACATTCTTTCCTTGGCAAATAAAAGATTCCCTTACGTGGTGGTATAGGGAAGCATCTTGTGAATGGATCGCCTGTAAAACCAGAGTTGCAGCTGCAGATGGGGCTGTGGTTGATGACTTGACACCTGGCGTTCTGTCCACAAGTGCCAGGACAAGGGTCCACACATTTCTGGTTGACACAGGCTCGGTTGGCTGGACACTCACTGCTCACAACACACTCTGGTCTGCAGCCTGGAGGCTGGCCTATGTACGTTGGCAGGCAAGAGCACACGGCTTGTCCATTAACTTCCCTGCATTGACTGTTGGGTCCACATGGTGATGGCACGCAAGGGTTCACTGGCTCTGCTTGCACAGCTGTTGATTAATTTTGAACAGTTAGTATTACTTTAGACTTAATTGATTATTTTTATGTTAGCTTTTAGACAGTTAAAACTATTATTTTACTAATGTGTGATTTTATAAGTTTTTTATGTTTAGAAACGTATATTTAAAGCAACTATCATTTATTGACTCTGGACAAAGTTGTCTCGTGTATTCAAACTAGAGGCATTGAAGTATCAGAACTTCAGCAGATAATGGAGGTAGACAGTTTTTTGCACTTTCATAACCTTATTGACAAAAAAATAAAAATTCTGCTTGAACTTAACTCCACTCGGTTTGACTAGAGAAGCGACTGATTTTCTTGTAGGCATTATCAATCATGCTATGACTCATCAGCTTTCTATATTTTGTGTACTATTGGAGTAAAGGAAAATTTAATGTAGTGTGTCACAAAAATATATTTCTTACTCTATATAATAAATTTCTTCAAGTTAAATTAAATAAAATATTTCAATATTTTTCTGCCTTCTTTTGGTTGCTATTCCCCATTTTTAATGTTCACATTATTAATTCTGAAATGTATCAATTTTTAACTGTGGGTTTTTTCATATACATTTAAAACTTGAAGCCAAGAGTTTAAATAACTATGGTTTAAGTATTTGGTAATCAAGATGAAGATGACCAACGTATCAAGATACCTCAGTAATTTATTCTTTTATTTATTGACCATTTTACTCTTTTCCATTTGGTTCTAATTTTAAAAATAATTACTCATTAATAATCACATTTAAAAGAAATGAATCTTTAATACCCCAGTCACAGCAGACCTGCGTACTCAGTGAATTTCCAAAGCAATAATTCAAGTATATGACAAGATTGATCAATCAATACCTGTTGATAAATTAGAGTATTTAGCCTATTCCACATAAGATTGACATGGGAATCAATGATGGGAATTGACAATGGAAATGGCATTGACATGCAGGTTAGCTGCCATGATAAACATGATAAACTATGATTTTTAAGCATAAATAGATGGATCTCAACCACATAAAGCTAAATATCAAGTTTCATCGAAAAATATAGATTGATAAGTGAAATATTAATTTTTCCTTATCCTCCATAACATTAACATTGGAGCCCCAAAATACAATGTATTGTGTTTAGATTTTTTAATATCTCCCCCCGGGGGGGTTTCCCCCCCCCCACCTTTTGGGGGGGGGGGGGGGGGGGGGGGGGGGGGGGGTGGTTTTTAATACATACGAAAAACGCAAAAAACCCAATTTTTGAGTACAAAACTTCCTCCCAAAAACTACCTGTTCCGATTGACCGATATGTCTGGTTTACAAACTTGTCTGAGCAAAAGTAGGAAGACACGTCTCTACCAAATTTGGTCTCGATAGGGCCATTTTTACAAGAGTTATTGTGTTCACAGACACATATATATAAATATATGCATATATATATATATACATAAAAATTATAACGACTATTGTTTTTGGCCTCTAGGCACCTAAATACAAAAAAATAACATGGTCCCGGGCTTAAGTCTTAACATGAGACCTACGGTAATAGCTTCTTCCCTATGGGAAATTCGGTAAGATACAAAACGCCTGGATAAGTTATATTGAACCATTTACTTTATAATATTTCAACATTCTTGTCTCTTGAAAAACTCAACCAGTTGAGGCTGGCTTTGAGCTAGAAAGTTTGACATTCTAAACAATACACTTACCATGAGCTATTAAATCGGTAAACTTTAACAACTACTAAACACATGACAGTATATTACTGATACTGTTTATCTTTGAATCCTTTAAAATCTAAGCTAAAGATTTTAGTAAACATAACACCTAATACAAAGATAAAATACAGGGTGTTTCAGAATTACCTACCAATACTCTAGGGCATTGTTCCTGGGTAAGAAACATATCCAAATATCATAATTAAATTGTCCGGAAGTCCTTAGTTACTCACATTGCCTCCATTTTGTTTTTTCACTTATAATTTGTTTCTGAATAATGGTTAAACGTACGGAATTGAAACTTTGCACAAACGTTTATTTCAAATAGACAAAGCTAAAAAAAATTATGACAGTTTCTCAAATTTATAAAACATATTGGCGGCTATTTAAAATTTTGTTTCTCAAATAACTCGTGAACCGTTGATTTAATAGAAAATTTACAAGAAAAACTTTTTTTAGGTAATGTAATTACAAATCGATTGATACCAAATTGTTTTAAATTAGACAAATATTAACTGAGACATGGCAGCTTTAGTGGTAGGTGACCGCTATAGCTTAGTTCCAGTGCATGTCAAAGGCATGCGACTGAAGTCTGCGACAACAATACAACAGTCTCCGTCTGCTTTGTAAGTTATTTGTAGGTTATTTTAGATTACTGCAAACAATAATAAAATGTCACAAAACCCTCTTGGTCTTGGCATAAGTTTAGAATAACTGTAGAGGAACTGACTACAATGAATAAAATAATAACATTTTCAGGGAAGAATAAAATCAGATGATTAGTTTGTAAAAAAGTATTTTGACTTCTACCACAGCTGATATAAAAAGTTTGGGAGTTTTGTGTGATTTTTAATGACAGTAAGCAGACGGAGACTGTTGCATTGTTGTGGCAGACTTAGTCACATGCCTTTACATGCACTGCAACTAAGCTCTAGCGGTCACCTATCACTAAAGCTGCCATATCTCAGTTAAAATTTGTCTAATTTAAAACAATTTGGTGTCAATCGATTTGTAATAATTACATTACCTAAAAAAAGTTATTCTTGTAAATTTTCTGTTGAATCAAGGATTTACGAGTTATTTGAGAAACAAAATTTTAAATAGCCGCCATTTTGTGTTATGAATTTGATAAATTATCATAATTCTTTTGTAGCTTTGTCTATTTAACATAAATGTTTGTGCAAAGTTTCAATTCCGTAGGCTTAACCATTATTCATAAAAAATATAAGTGAAAAAAACAAAATAGAGGCTGTGTGAGTAACTAAGGACTTCCGGACAATTTAAATATGATATTTAGATATGTTTCTTACCCAGGAACAATGCCCTAGAGTATTGGTAGGGAATTCTGAAACACTCTGTATAAAAACTAGATTCTTACGTTGCACAGGCTGTGGTCGACAAAATCTAAAAGGTTCTCCAATGAACCCGGGAAGGCAGTAGCACATCGGCACGTGGTTGATGACTCTACACTCTGCGTTCTGGCCACACATGCCGGGACAGGGGTCCTCGCACTTGTTTCGGACGCATGCCCGGTTGGTGGGGCAGTCGGGATTCACGGTGCACTCCGGACGACAGCCCTCGTAAGGGTTACCAAAGTACCCAGGAGTACAGGTGCATGCCCCGGCACCATTCTGCTCTCGGCACAGGGCGTTGGCACCACAGGATATCCCGGCACTGTGAGTTGGGACCACAAGGTGATGGCACACATGGGTCAACATAAGCTGGTGTAAATTGTGGTGGTGGTGCTGGAAGTAGAATTTTAAAATAATTTTAAATTTTGCATCCACAAAACATTATAAACAACAAGTATAAAAATAGTCTTAACGTTAACTGTATGGCCTGTATCAGGATATAAATTCATAAAATTTTACATTAAACACTCTGCAGTTACCAAACTATTACCAGATCTAAATATAAAATAATTTATTTCTTTGTACATCTTAACTTTTACCCTCTTAACTATTTCTTGACACTCATTACAGTTCCCTACAAAATCCAACCTTGAAAGTTCTAGAACAAGTTATGTCTGGTTAAAAATAGTATTATCATTTATTATAAAATATTTATCTTACGTGGTGGTATAGGGAAGCATCTGGAGAATGGATCACCAGTAAAGCCAGAGTTGCAGCTGCAGATGGGGCTGTGGTTGATGACTTGACACCTGGCGTTCTGTCCACAAGTGCCAGGACAAGGGTCCACACATTTCTGGTTGACACAGGCTCGGTTGGCTGGACACTCACTGCTCACAACACACTCTGGTCTGCAGCCTGGAGGCTGGCCTATGTACGTTGGCAGACAAGAGCACACAGCTTGTCCATTCACTTCCCTGCATTGACTGTTGGGTCCACATGGTGATGGCACGCAAGGGTTCACTGGCTCTGCTTGCACAGCTGAAAAGAACAAAAATTTATTCAATCAACAATACAGTAATAAAAAAAGGATTATAATTAATCATAATATTTTAATAAATACAGTTTGAATATAAAATCTTATTTCCTTTTTATAATTAAGATAAAAAATCAGCATAAAGATTAAAAATTTTTTGAAATATACAAATTAAATTTATAAATAAAATTTGCATCTAAAACTAAAAGAGAAAGTTTCTGACACATCAGGTTGATAAATGTATGGTACAACCCTAAGCCATTTGTGCACACAAGTTGAATCATGAAAAAAATTTTGTCAAATCCTGACATGTTACATTGGCATACAAGCTGTGTTTGGACACTCTTAAATTTAAATGGTTTAAAACAATTGGTATTTTTTATATTCAGTGTATAAATTGAAATTAAAATTACATGGATGACAAAAAATATTCATTACAATTCTTTTTAATATAATGAAATATTCACAAAGATAAAGGAATAAGTATATGTTCACAGAAAACAATTTTAAATTATTGACACAATATATTTATTTAAAAAATTTTCACATGTGTTGGGCACACAGAGTTTTCATAAATTTCATGAAGATACGTAATCTTCATATTATGGAGTTTATACATAGAATAAAACCAACTTACAGAATTTTCTAGGGCTTTTTTAAATTTAGTTAGAATATTTTGTATCATACATTGAGAATAATGTTATTTTACTAGTAAATTGCAGTTTACATGATAAATTTGAATAAAAATTTTACTCACTAGGAGGCATGACATTGCAGAAGCGGAATGGGTCCCCTGTGTAGCCAGGCCTGCAAGTGCACAACGGCAAGTGGTTGACAACCTGACAGTCTGCATTCTGTCCACAAGTTCCAGGACAAGGGTCCTGACATTTGTTGCGGATACAAGCTCTGTTGGAAGCACAGTCGGTGTTCAAGGTACATTCAGGTCGACAACCTTCGTAAGGGTTGCCGATGTAGTCCGGTAGACATGTGCAGGCTCCAGCACCGTTTTGTTCTCTGCATTGGGCATTCGACCCGCATGGTGATGGTGTACAGGGTCTAGACACCTCCTGAATTGGTTCAGCTGAAAAATTCAATGCATTTTATGTTGTTAATGAAGAGATGTTTATGAAAATTTTTAATTATAAATTCATGAAAAGTGATGATTTTTACAGAAATGATTAATTGAATATAATTAATTTGTGGACATGAAATACGTTATTTAAAAAATATACCATGTGTTCAGAAATTTACCTTGCTGCAAAGTGCACTGTGTGAACGGATCACCAACATAGCCAACGATGCAGACACACTGTGGAGTATGACTGACTACTCTGCACATGGCGTTGGCTCCACAAGTGCCGGGACAAGGGTCTCTGCACTTCTGGTTGATACAGGCCAGGTTGGAGGCACATTCACTGTTACTGACACACTCAGGTCGACAGTTGGGAGGCGTTCCGATGTAGTCTGGCAGGCACGAGCAGGACGGACTGTCCCCAGACACTCGGCACTGGGCGTTTGGACCACAGGGCGAAGGCTGGCAGGGGTCAGTCGGCGGAGACTGTTGTGGGGGAGCTGGAATACATGGATAAGTATTAATTGAGAAAGTTAAAATTCTGATTGAGTTTATACACTGTATTAAGTATATACTATTAAGCATGTGTACAAACTAAAGTACTGCATCAATTAATATGCAACTGATATTAAATGGGAAAATTTATGAATAGATTATATATAGATTCGACTTAAACTAACACTTTACACTTACGGATAGGTTGACATCTGACGAATGGATCCCCAGTGAAGCCGTTCGGACAGCTGCAGATGGGGTTGTGGTTGATGACTTGACACCTGGCTCCGACCCCACAAGTCCCTGGGCAAGGGTCTCTACACTTCTGGTTGGAGCAAGCTTGGTTGAGCGGACAGTCTGAGTTGACAACACACTCAGGCCTACAGGTGGGAGGACTGCCGATGAAGCCAGGCACACAGGAACATACGGCCTGGCCGTTCACTTCTCTACACTGGCTGTTTGGCCCGCACGGAGAAGGGTTGCATGGCTGAGTTACGACTGGAGCTGGTAAGTATAAAGATGTTTATTGTCTTCATTATATATTAGGGTAAAAATATTAAGAGTATTCATGAACTTGGGGTTACCTCAATGACTTTGAAAAATATCCTATTCAATTGGATATTTAAAATCTCTATAATTTTCATAAGCAGAAATGACAAGATAATTTTCTTATTAACAAATTTCGTGTTGCTGATTAATTTATAAAAGCTATACTGTCTGTCTTTTAATATTTGTCCTGTACTTTATTTCCTCATAGGTTAATATTTTGTTATAAAACTATTCATTTTATATTTAGTGGGAGCATGACTTATTTTATGTTTTATACTGCCTAACTCACCTTGATCTTTAAGAAAGAACTCTATCGTATAAATCAAACAATTTGTTGTAACAAGCTTAAACCAATGAAATATTATAATATAAAACCTCCTGTGAAAGGGCATAATATTTGAACCTGTTTTAATAAGTTGTGCCTACCTCATAAGCACAGCAGGAGTAGAATAAGTAGAAATAGGGGATAACAGAGTTTCAGCGATGCCATAGTGCCTTTTCATATGATCCTCCATACATAATAGCTAAAATTGAATTAATTATATATTCAGCGGTTATATATGCTTATTATACCTTGCATTGGTCGGCAATCCACAAAAGGATTTCCTTCCATGCCTGGAGGACAGCTGCACATGGGAATGTGGTTGATCACTTGACAGAGAGCGTTCTGGCCACAAGTTCCAGGACAAGGATCTTGACACTTGTTGCGGATGCAGGCTCGGTCCCTGGCACAGTCAGTGTTGAGGACACATTCTGGCCGACACCCTGAGTACGGGTCTCCTTGGAACTCTGGCAGACAGGTGCAGATTCCGTTGTTGCACTGGGCATTCGCTCCACACGGTGATGGGTTACAAGGGTCACTGGCTTGGGTTGGTACAGGTTCTGGAGGCTTCGGGAAGCAGCTGGTGAATGGGTCTCCTGTGAATCCCTCAGGACAAGTGCAGATGGGAGTGTGGTTGATGACATTACACTGGGCTCCAGCTCCACAAGACCCGGGACAAGGGTCCCGACACTTCTCCCTCATGCAGGCTTGGTTGCTGGGACAGTCTGGGTTGATGGTGCACTCTGGTCTGCAGTTTGGTGGGACTCCTTGGTAGTTTGGCAGGCAAGAACAGGATGGATTTCCTCCGATATCCCGGCACTGAGAGTTGGGACCACAAGGTGATGGCACACATGGGTCTATAGTGATCGGTGCTTGCATAGGTGGAGGAGCTGAAAAATATGGTATTTTTTAATAGTTTATAAAAAAGCATCAATACAATATAATTAAAAGAAAACAAAGTTGATTTTTGATGAAAAGGTGTTTCAGTGGAAATCCCACAATTTATTAACCTCAATTCATTTAAGACCTTTTGAATGATTGTTAAAATTTTTGAGTTGAGTAATATTTTTTGGGGCCACGTTATTTATAAATTAAAAATGTAAAAGAGATTATAGGTTCAAAAAAAGGTATAAAACAAAATATTTTGCTATTGTGCTAAATATAGTACTTAAATATAGTGATAAAATGTTTACAAATATCAAAAAATACAAAACGAATTGGAAGCCTGGTAACAAAACAAACTATTTCTTCCACTTACAAATTCAATATTAAAAACATTCTTTCCTTGACAAATAAAAGATTCCCTTACGTGGTGGTATAGGGAAGCATCTTGTGAACGGATCACCAGTAAAGCCAGAATTGCAGCTGCAGATGGGACTGTGGTTGATGACTTGACACCTGGCGTTCTGTCCACAAGTGCCAGGACAAGGGTCCACACATTTCTGGTTGACACAGGCTCGGTTGGCTGGACACTCACTGCTCACAACACACTCCGGTCTGCAGCCTGGAGGCTGGCCTATGTACGTTGGCAGACAAGAGCACACAGCTTGTCCATTCACTTCCCTGCATTGACTGTTGGGTCCACATGGTGATGGCACGCAAGGGTTCACTGGCTCTGCTTGCACAGCTGTTGATTAATTTTGAACAGTTAGTATTACTTTAGACTTAATATATTATTTTTATGTTAGCTTTTAGACAGTTAAAACTATTATTTTACTAATGTGTGAATTTATACATAAGTTTATAAACGTAAATTTAAAGCAACTATCATATTGACTCAGGGCAAACTTGTCTCGTGTATACAAACTAAAGGCATTGAAGTATCAGAACTTCAGCAGATAACGGAGGTAGAGCTATTTATTTGCATTTTCATAACCTTATTGAAAAAAAATTCTGCTTGAACTTAACTCCACTCGGTTTGACTAGAGAAGCGACTGATTTTCTTGTAGGCATTATCAATCATGCTATGACTCATCAGCTTTCTATATTTTGTGTACTATTGGAGTAAAGGAAAATTTAATGTAGTGTGTCACAAAAATATATTTCTTACTCTATATAATAAATTTCTTCAAGTTAAATTAAATAAAATATTTCAATATTTTTCTGCCTTCATTTGGTTGCTATTCCCCATTTTTAATGTTCACATTATTAATTCTGAAATGTATCAATTTTTAACTGTGGGTTTTTTCATATAAATTTAAAACTTGAAGCCAAGAGTTTAAATAACTATGGTTTAAGTATTTGGTAATCAAGATGAAGATGACCAACGTATCAAGATACCTCAGTAATTTATTCTTTTATTTATTGACCATTTTACTCTTTTCCATTTGGATCTAATTTTAAAAATAATTACTCATTAATAATCACATTTAAAAGAAATGAATCTTTAATACCCCAGTCACAGCAGACCTGCGTACTCAGTGAATTTCCAAAGCAATAATATGGCAATAATTCAAGTATATGACAAGATTGATCAATCAATACCTGTTGATAAATTAGAGTATTTTGCCTATTCCACGTAAGATTGACATGGGAAAGAGTATGCAGGTATGCTGCTGTTAGGAACACTGAAAGTAGGCATTCCTAGCATAATTTTTTTTTAAATTTTGACCATGTATACCAAGTTTCATCAACATCTGTCCATAAATTAAGGAGTTTGCCTATTCTATGATCAACATGGGAAAAGAGTATGCAGGTTAGCTGCCATGATAAACATGATAAACTATGATTTTTAAGCATAAATAGATGGATCTCAACCACATAAAGCTAAATATAAAGATTCATCGAAAAATATAGATTGATAAGAAGCATGTGTACAAACTAAAGTACTGCATCAATTAATATGCAACTGATATTAAATGGGAAAATTTATGAATAGATTATATATAGATTCGACTTAAACTAACACTTTACACTTACGGATAGGTTGACATCTGACGAATGGATCCCCAGTGAAGCCGTTCGGACAGCTGCAGATGGGGTTGTGGTTGATGACTTGACACCTGGCTCCGACCCCACAAGTCCCTGGGCAAGGGTCTCTACACTTCTGGTTGGAGCAAGCTTGGTTGAGAGGACAGTCTGAGTTGACAACACACTCAGGCCTACACGTGGGAGGACTGCCGATGAAGCCAGGCACACAGGAACATACGGCCTGGCCGTTCACTTCTCTACACTGGCTGTTTGGCCCGCACGGAGAAGGGTTGCATGGCTGAGTTACGACTGGAGCTGGTAAGTATAAAGATGTTTATTGTCTTCATTATATATTAGGGTAAAAATATTAAGAGTATTCATGAACTTGGGGTTACCTCAATGACTTTGAAAAATATCCTATTCAATTGGATATTTAAAATCTCTATAATTTTCATAAGCAGAAATGACAAGATAATTTTCTTATTAACAAATTTCGTGTTGCTGATTAATTTATTAAAAGCTATATTGTCTGTCTTTTAATATTTGTCCTGTACTTTATTTCCTCATAGGTTAATATTTTGTTATAAAACTATTCATTTTATATTTAGTGGGAGCATGACTTATTTTATGTTTTATACTGCCTAACTCACCTTGATCTTTAAGAAAGAACTCTATCGTATAAATCAAACAATTTGTTGTAACAAGCTTAAACCAATGAAATATTATAATATAAAACCTCCTGTGAAAGGGCATAATATTTGAACCTGTTTTAATAAGTTGTGCCTACCTCATAAGCACAGCAGGAGTAGAATAAGTAGAAATAGGGGATAACAGAGTTTCAGCGATGCCATAGTGCCTTTTCATATGATCCTCCATACATAATAGCTAAAATTGAATTAATTATATATTCAGCGGTTATATATGCTTATTATACCTTGCATTGGTCGGCAATCCACAAAAGGATTTCCTTCCATGCCTGGAGGACAGCTGCACATGGGAATGTGGTTGATCACTTGACAGACAGCGTTCTGGCCACAAGTTCCAGGACAAGGATCTTGACACTTGTTGCGGATGCAGGCTCGGTCCCTGGCACAGTCAGTGTTGAGGACACATTCTGGCCGACACCCTGAGTACGGGTCTCCTTGGAACTCTGGTAGACAGGTGCAGATTCCGTTGTTGCACTGGGCATTTGGTCCACATGGCGACGGGTTGCAAGGGTCACTGGCTTGGGTTGGTACAGGTTCTGGAGGCTTCGGGAAGCAGCTGGTGAATGGATCTCCAGTGAATCCCTCAGGACAAGTGCAGATGGGAGTGTGGTTGATGACATTACACTGGGCTCCAGCTCCACAAGACCCGGGACAAGGGTCCCGACACTTCTCCCTCATGCAGGCTTGGTTGCTGGGACAGTCTGGGTTGATGGTGCACTCTGGTCTGCAGTTTGGTGGGACTCCTTGGTAGTTTGGCAGGCAAGAACAGGATGGATTTCCTCCGATATCCCGGCACTGAGAGTTGGGACCACAAGGTGACGGCACACATGGGTCTATAGTGATCGGTGCTTGCATAGGTGGAGGAGCTGAAAAATATGGTATTTTTTAATAGTTTATAAAAAAGCATCAATACAATATAATTAAAAGAAAACAAAGTTGATTTTTGATGAAAAGGTGTTTCAGTGGAAATCCCACAATTTATTAACCTCAATTCATTTAAGACCTTTTGAATGATTGTTAAAATTTTTGAGTTGAGTAATATTTTTTGGGGCCACGTTATTTATAAATTAAAAATGTAAAAGAGATTATAGGTTCAAAAAAAGGTATAAAACAAAATATTTTGCTATTGTGCTAAATATAGTACTTAAATATAGTGATAAAATGTTTACAAATATCAAAAAATACAAAACGAATTGGAAGCCTGGTAACAAAACAAACTATTTCTTCCACTTACAAATTCAATATTAAAAACATTCTTTCCTTGACAAATAAAAGATTCCCTTACGTGGTGGTATAGGGAAGCATCTTGTGAATGGATCGCCTGTAAAACCAGAGTTGCAGCTGCAGATGGGGCTGTGGTTGATGACTTGACACCTGGCGTTCTGTCCACAAGTGCCAGGACAAGGGTCCACACATTTCTGGTTGACACAGGCTCGGTTGGCTGGACACTCACTGCTCACAACACACTCTGGTCTGCAGCCTGGAGGCTGGCCTATGTACGTTGGCAGACAAGAGCACACGGCTTGTCCATTCACTTCCCTGCATTGACTGTTGGGTCCACATGGTGATGGCACGCAAGGGTTCACTGGCTCTGCTTGCACAGCTGTTGATTAATTTTGAACAGTTAGTATTACTTTAGACTTAATATATTATTTTTATGTTAGCTTTCAGACAGTTAAAACTATTATTTTACTAATGTGTGATTTTATACATAAGTTTATAAACGTAAATTTAAAGCAAATATCATATTGACTCAGGGCAAACTTGTCTCGTGTATACAAACTAAAGGCATTGAAGTATCAGAACTTCAGCAGATAACGGAGGTAGAGCTATTTTTTATTTGCATTTTCATAACCTTATTGAAAAAAAAATTCTGCTTGAACTTAACTCCACTCAGTTTGACTTGAGAAGCTACTGATTTTCTTGTAGGCATTATCAATCATGCTATGACTCATCAGCTTTCTATATTTTGTGTACTATTATAGTAAAGGAAAATTTAATGCAGTGTGTCACAAAAATATATTTCTTACTCTATATAATAAATTTCTTCAAGTTAAATTAAATAAAATATTTCAATATTTTTCTGCCTTCTTTTGGTTGCTATTCCCCATTTTTAATGTTCACATTATTAATTCTGAAATGTATCAATTTTTAAGTGTGGGTTTTTTCATATAAATTTAAAACTTGAAGCCAAGAGTTTAAATAACTATGGTTTAAGTATTTGGTAATCAAGATGAAGATGACCAACGTATCAAGATACCTCAGTAATTTATTCTTTTATTTATTGACCATTTTACTCTTTTCCATTTGGTTCTAATTTTAAAAATAATTACTCATTAATAATCACATTTAAAAGAAATGAATCTTTAATACCCCAGTCACAGCAGCAGACCTGCGTACTCAGTGAATTTCCAAAGCAATAATTCAAGTATATGACAAGATTGATCAATCAATACCTGTTGATAAATTAGAGTATTTTGCCTATTCCACATAAGATTGACATGGGAATCAATGATGGGAATTGACAATGGGAATGGCATTGACATGCAGGTTAGCTGCCATGATAAACATGATAAACTATGATTTTTAAGCATAAATAGATGGATCTCAACCACATAAAGCTAAATATCAAGTTTCATCGAAAAATATAGATTGATAAGTGAAATATTAATTTTTCCTTATCCTCCATAACATTAACATTGGAGCCCCAAAATACAATGTATTGTGTTTAGATTTTTTAATATCTCGGTTTTTGCTAAATACGAAAAACGCAAAAAACCCAATTTTTGAGTACAAAACTTCCTCCCAAAAACTACCTGTTCCGATTGACCGATATGTCTGGTTTACGAACTCGTCTGAACAAATGTAGGAAGACACGTCTCTACCAAATTTGGTCTCGATCAGGCCATTTTTACGAGTTATCGTGTTCACAGACACATATATATAAATATATTATGCATTTATATATATATACAAATTTTAACGACTATTGTTTTTGGCCTCTAGGCACCTAAATACAAAAAAAATAACATGGTCCCGGGCTTAAGTCTTAACATGAGACCTACGGTAATAGCTTCTTCCCTATGGGAAATTCGGTAAGATACAAAACGCCTGGATAAGTTATATTGGTCGATTTACTTTATAATATTTCAACATTCTTGTCTCTTGAAAAACTCAACCAGTTGAGGCTGGCTTTGAGCTAGAAAGTTTGACATTCTAAACAATACACTTACCATGAGCTATTAAATCGGTAAACTTTAACAACTACTAAACACATGACAGTATATTACTGATACTGTTTATCTTTGAATCCTCTGAAATCTAAGCTAAAGATTTTAGTAAACATAACACCTAATACAAAGATAAAATACAGGGTGTTTCAGAATTACCTACCAATACTCTAGAGCATTGTTCCTGGGTAAGAAACATATCCAAATATCATAATTAAATTATCCGGAAGTCCTTAGTTACTCACATTGCCTCCATTTTGTTTTTTCACTTATAATTTGTTTCTGAATAATGGTTAAACGTACGGAATTGAAACTTTGCACAAACTTTTATTTCAAATAGACAAAGCTAAAAAAAATTATGACAGTTTCTCAAATTTATAAAACATATTGGCGGCTATTTAAAATTTTGTTTCTCAAATAACTCTTGAACCATTGATTTAATAGAAAATTTACAAGAAAAACTTTTTTTAGGTAATGTAATTACAAATCGATTGATACCAAATTGTTTTAAATTAGACAAATATTAAACTGAGACATGGCAGCTTTAGTGGTAGGTGACCGCTATAGCTTAGTTCCAGTGCATGTCAAAGGCATGCGACTGAAGTCGAAGTCTGCGACAACAATACAACAGTCTCCGTCTGCTTTGTAAGTTATTTGTAGGTTATTTTAGATTACTGCAAACAATAATAAAATGTCACAAAACCCTCTTGGTCTTGGCATAAGTTTAGAATAACTGTAGAGGAACTGACTACAATGAATAAAATAATAACATTTTCAGGGAAGAATAAAATCAGATGATTAGTTTGTAAAAAGTATTTTGACTTCTACCACAGCTGATATAAAAAGTTTGGGAGTTTTGTGTGATTTTTAATGACAGTAAGCAGACGGAGACTGTTGCATTGTTGTGGCAGACTTAGTCACATGCCTTTACATGCACTGCAACTAAGCTCTAGCGGTCACCTATCACTAAAGCTGCCATATCTCAGTTAAAATTTGTCTAATTTAAAACAATTTGGTGTCAATCGATTTGTAATAATTACATTACCTAAAAAAAGTTATTCTTGTAAATTTTCTGTTGAATCAAGGATTTACGAGTTATTTGAGAAACAAAATTTTAAATAGCCGCCATTTTGTGTTATGAATTTGATAAATTATCATAATTCTTTTGTAGCTTTGTCTATTTAACATAAATGTTTGTGCAAAGTTTCAATTCCGTAGGCTTAACCATTATTCAGAAAAAAATTATAAGTGAAAAAAACAAAATAGAGGCTGTGTGAGTAACTAAGGACTTCCGGACAATTTAAATATGATATTTAGATATGTTTCTTACCCAGGAACAATGCCCTAGAGTATTGGTAGGGAATTCTGAAACACTCTGTATAAAAACTAGATTCTTACGTTGCACAGGCTGTGGTCGACAAAATCTAAAAGGTTCTCCAATGAACCCGGGAAGGCAGTAGCACATCGGCACGTGGTTGATGACTCTACACTCTGCGTTCTGGCCACACATGCCGGGACAGGGGTCCTCGCACTTGTTACGGACGCATGCCCGGTTGGTGGGGCAGTCGGGATTCACGGTGCACTCCGGACGACAGCCCTCGTAAGGGTTGCCGAAGTACCCGGGAGTACAGGTGCATGCCCCGGCGCCATTCTGCTCTCGGCACAGGGCGTTGGCACCACAGGGTGATGGGGAGCAGGGCGTCACGACTTCGTCGACGGGTGTGGCTAGAACCAGGCACAAAAACACGTCTACACTGCCCTCTGAGGGGTTAGTACCTCTACCACGGGTCCAAGCATTAGTCAGCATTTACCTACACTTTTGGATCAAGCGTGAATACTTTCCTCATCCTGTGGGTATAAAATTTCCGGTATAAAAATTATGATTTCTGAAAATAAATTTTTCTAAAAAATTTAGATTAAAGTAAATACCAAGGTAGCTTATAAATAAAATATGCCATGGTGCTTATATGGTATCAGTTTTGATGTAAATAAAAAGTTATAATTTCATATAAAAATCTATCTTAAAATAATGTAGGCCTAGAGGTTTTTGAGTTAAAACCAAATATTATTTACCCAATTCACCTGAAAAAGATTAAATCTTACATCATTATACTCTATCAAACAAATGAGAAGAACCTGTAAATTTATTAACGTAATTCTATAAATAAATTATAGATATATAATCTTAGGGTTATGTATATGTACAAAATGTATATAACAAGTCTAAAACTATAAATATGGTCAAATATAAGATTTTTTATCAGCTACCAGGAATATTATTATATAAACACACAGATTGATAAGTACAAACTTTTTTATGTATAATTTGTGTGTCATTTTTTCAAATATAACAAATATTTACGACAAAGATTGTTTCTCTATAATTCCTTTCATAAAATGTATAAGTTTTGTTTTTAAATATATAGTGAGAATTTTACATCTTAGCTTTTGTAAAATAATATTTTAAGTGAGTACTTCACCCCATTTTAAATTACGTAAAAATTTGTACAAAATTAGCATCATTCCCAATAGACTCTCTGTTAACCGGACCTGGATCAATCGCCGCCCGATTTAACCGCCTCGCCCATAAGAAAGATCGAGTCGATTTATCCACTCTTAATTTCAATAACACCCGGTTCAACCGCCCTTTTCTAGGAGTCACGAGACTTCCGGTCACACGCTTATCGATTTACTGTAATCAAAAGATGTATCCTTTCCGTTGCTTTTTCAGTGATTTCTTGGGCATCATGTGATTTACGGTCAAATATAGTCAGTCTATCACTACTTTGCATTGCGTACAGTTTACATTCTGCGTGTGACAGTCCGTCTTAAAGTGTAGCACGTTTGACTTAACTAAGCATATTTTATACTAAAAATGGGATATTATTAACATAAAAACAATAGAGCATTTTATATTTTTTGGGGGTTGCCCGGTTTAACCGCCCTTTTAGGTTATCCGACCTATGCCCGGTCCCGAGCATAGCGGTTAACAGAGGGTCTACTGTATTAGGATTGGTGTTAAAGGAAATAAACTAATAGAATTAACTAACTGAAACTTTTTTTTTTGAAAATCAAAAAAAGTGAACATTATTTTTGAAAATCAGACTCTCCTTATTTCAATATAGTTCTACTCTATCAGGAGAAAATATTTACATTAGGTTATCAAAAAGATTTCGTTACGATTAAAATAAATAATTTATTTTGGAATATTTCTTGGAATCACTAAAATAAAAAGGATAGTAGTGAAATAATTTTACATGACATCTTAGTAA
Source organism: Nephotettix cincticeps (assembly GCA_023375725.1). Classification (NCBI taxonomy): domain Eukaryota; kingdom Metazoa; phylum Arthropoda; class Insecta; order Hemiptera; family Cicadellidae; genus Nephotettix; species Nephotettix cincticeps. Next base: position 7,201,924 of record CM041791.1, on the reverse strand, counting down.
AATGTCTAATAGATAGAAATTAAATTTGCATCAATTACTGAGACAAATAGTAAATAATTGGTCTGGAATGTGACTATTTGTGTTTTAATATTTATAGCACAAAATATATTAAAACTAACTAAAACCAAAGGAATGCATATTAATGGCATAATGGTAACATAGTTCAAACATTAAATGTTCTAACATTGTACAAAATAAACTCTAAAAAGTACAGTAAATGTATTTTTCTTAACATACTAATAATATTAAAATACAAGCAACTAGTTACATTAAACAACATTGATTTTTCAAACATTTGAAAGTCAAACTTGATGCGGATTAATCTAAAAATTAATCTACTGAGTCCCTGCATTTATATACTGTAAGCTGTAACCAAACTTATAAATTAAAGAATTAGTTCTTAACAAGCTACAACTTGAGCAAGATATCAAATATAAATATAAATATCAAATATCAAGATATAAATAAATATTTGAAACTAAAATACAAAAAAATAAATTAGCTATGCAAAAAAAAACAAACTAATCTATGACAAATTTAGATTAAAATCCCCAGTTGTATCAAAACATTATATTTGTCTGAATATAATTCTAAAGTTACTTTGTTTCCAAAAATATAATAAATAACAAAATTAAGGTATGAAACTGTGGAGATTACAAAACATAAAATAAATAATAGTAAAAATAAATATTCATTTAAAGAATTTCCACAAGCTAGGGTTTACCTTTCTTGTGAATTAGTTTGAAAATAACAAAAAGTGGAATTTACAATATAATGTACCACTAAAAATTGCTTTGCTTACATAAAACAAACAACGCAGCAAACCAATAATAAATTCAACAGGTAGAACAACATTATCTAGACGAAAGAGAATGAAAGCAGCAACTAGACATTTTCTAAACAAATGTTGTTCCTATGTAACAACCATATGCTACCATACGCTCATCAAGATGAAAATGGAAAAAACACACATTTAAAAACAACAATAATGTACTCAGAGACATACATGCATCATGCCAAAAACATATAGTAAACATTTAATTTATATCATAATAATAATTTTGAAAGTGAAAATAATAATTATCTATTCAAACTTTGATGGTTAAATAATGGAGTATAATTGGTATATTACTATATTCAATTTAATGATATATATTTTTTCTTTTAGTGGACCAGTTTAACTAAAATGCAAACAATAAGTTTCCAAAGTAAAATTTAAAGGTTTCATTGTTGTTAAAAGAAAAGTATAGAATATAAAAACATCAATTTATACTGAAAAATGAAACTGGAAATTGTTTTTCTAAGACTGAAAACTCTTTAAAAGTGTTATTCAGTGATAAAGATAATGAGATGGCAAAATCAACATAAAACATGATGTCAATATATAAATTTTACAACAAAATCTAAAATTGTATTGTCATATTTTAAAAACAATCATGAGATAAGTAATAATTCCTTAAGGTAATGACTGGATTGAATTTCAGTTTTCATGGGAGATTTTCTGTACAAATTTAAATATAACTAATATCTAGATTAACTTTCATTAAATGGTTTGCATTTTTAAAGTTATTATCAAGATTGATTATAGAGTTAACATTAGTAATAGTTAACGTTAGGTTGTAGACTGAACTCCCATGAAAAATGAAGTTCATTAATTTTACCAGATATTTCCAATTTTGGAAATTATATCGAGTAAAATCCAGCACCATGATAAATACAATCTGAATGTCATAAATATAATTTTATAAGGAACGTACATTATTTATTATAAAATAATTAATTATCCAACAGATGAACAGGCAATTTAGACTATTATTAAGTAAAAATCTAATCAAAGTAAAAACATTTTATGTAGTTATTTCAACTCTACAGAAGTTAAAGTGCTGACAGGGAAATTATCCTAACCCTTCAAATATTTTGGTTATCCCAGGAATTGAATCCATGAACTTTGGAACTGAAACCCATAATGCTGACCATGCTATGGTCACGTTTATGTCCAAGAGAAAAAAAATACTAATCATCTGTACTTATTGTTTTCCTAAATGCTTTTTGCATAATTGAAGCGAGCATTACCAAAAGGGTTTAAATGCCAAAATGTTTGAAATTGAGTTTTTTGTGTTTTGTATGGGTTTTTTGTAAGTGCTACGAAATATCAGTTTCCAATGTATTACAGCGGCGCTAGCGCTCCTTGTGGGCCAAATGTGAACTTTTGTTGTTGTGCAAGTCAAAAGGGTGTATGTGCCTTGGTGCCATACTTTTCAGTTTTTTTTGAGTTTTTATTTCCATTAATTAATGTAGGTAATGTAATTACCCAACTCATTCACCAAGATCAAATTGGGAATAAATAATAAACAATTTTCTACAACAATTATTCCTTTCAAAAGACCTGATTTAAGGGTTTGGCATTTATTTTGTTTAAATTACTTTTTATGGAAAATGTGTTCAAGTAGGCCTATAATAATAAATTCCCCATAAAATGTAAGCTCAAAATGCCAACTATAAATTTGTTGGTCTTTGTTTATAAAAGGGATCTAATTTGTAAAATTCACTTAAATTAAATTTAATCAACAGGGAATATTAACTTCATGTTCAATTAACATGCGTTTCTTATGGGAGACACAAGTTTTTCGTTGATAATTCGAACACTAAAATAGATATAGAAAAGGTTTAAATTTGAAAGCTGCTTGGATTTGCAATACCGGTACCTTTAAAATGATATGCTATTTGACATATTTAAGATTTGGCTAAAAAAACTAATTAAAAAATTTTTTCAAGATAGTATTGTAGTGTAGCATATCAGAATAAAGCTTAGCTCATATGGAATGCAATTTTTAGTCAGAGTAGAGCAATCTCGAGTTTTAAGAAAAGTACAGGATTTTCAAAAAATTTTGATTTTTTTCACTAAAAGAGACACCACTTTAAAAATGAATCGAGATATTCAAAATCGGATTGCGCCAAAATGTTTGTATTATTGAGAGCTTCAATATAATGCATAACATGACATATGTTTGTATTTGATATTTCCGATATTCAAACTAGTGACCCTCATTTTCTGGAACATTCTGTATTTAAAAAACTAAAAATATTTTTACGTTACTCCTTGGGGTTGGTTTAGGGGGAAATAATTTCATTTCATCATCATAGGACCAACGGTTTGTCTGGAATCAATATTGTACACCTTACGTGATTCACCGTATATTCAGTCCAGTAGAAAATTCGCAAAAAAATAGTGAACATAGTATTATTTTATTGATTTGGTTCGTACCATTTAAATTATCTGTGTATTTTGGACAAATTAACTAATTGAAATATAAAGCAAAATCAAATATTCTTGTTTAATTTGATTAAATTAAATTGAAAATTGTTCAACCTAATATATACGTAAATAGTTCATTCTGTTTTCTAGAGTAAAACAGGGAAAACTCAATGACATTCAGATTGTAGTGATAGCAGATTGAACACAAAGACCAAGAGAAAGAAAAGATATAGAATGAGCGTAAAGTAGCATTATGGCTACGAACGACGGTGGCCCTAACCAACGCAGACGCATCACGTTCACAGGCTAAAAATTTGTGAACGTGACCTCCGAAGACACGATGGCTGGCTCCGTCGGGGGACTCAGAACTTACCTTGGGCGAGTCCCCAGCATGCAATAGAGAAGAGAGAGACAGAGAGTGTCACGATGCAATATATACACAGACACATGACAACACGTGCTGCATGCAACAAACAGAACATTCAGGAGCTGACATTCGGACGACTTTCTTCTGTCGGGCTTCATGTCTTCTTGGGAGCCTAACTACTAGATACCTATTCTATTTTGTATTACATCTTGCCTACTTAAAAATTAAATACTTTGGTGAAAAAATAATAACTTAACTTGTGATCATTGAAACAAATTTAGCTATTTTATTTAAAAAGTTTTAGTTGCAGTAATTACCTCAAAATAGGTAATTTATTTTGAATGAATCAATATTGGATTTAATTTCAACAAAAAATATGTATACAAAAATATTAAACATTTAAATCAAATTATGTCAAACATTTAAACTTTTTTTAAAGTTTTATATCTGACAAAAGGAGAAAAAATAGTTTTAGGACTAGATGCTTAGGTACATATATAATACCTAAGCATCTTGGAGACAGGCAATATAAAATTGTGAATAGTTTTGAAAAATTCTTCCAAAATAGTGTTTTTACCGTAAAGAATTTTAAAACACAAAAATTTCAGGTGGATTAGATTGCAAATCCCTAAACTATTCCTGATGTTTGAAATTCAATTAAAAGATATGTAAACAGAATGAGAAATATATTTAAGATAGAATGTGATATGAAAAGAATCATGAAAAGATATTCAAATAGAAAGCTAGGAATAAAAGATAAACAATAAAGATACTAAAGTACATCAAGATTTTGTAGAGGTATAGATAATAGGCTATAGAATAAGTGTAAGAAAATAGGAACTACTTATACTGCTAAATGAAAAAAAGCACTAGATAACAGATCACAAAAATGTAAGGAACTAGATAACAATAGTAAATAGTTTACCCTAACATATATTTTCATAGTCAATAGACTTGAATATTTCTTTTCTTAAATCTAATATCACAACAAACTTTGGGCTATTATAATATTTGGTTTTTAATTTAGTAAGCAACGATTTTTTAAACTTTATGCAAGGTTCCTTCTCTGATGTATATCTAAAAAATTATACTTTTTTGAGTGAGAAATTTTATATGAAACATTAATGTTCATTTTACTGTTGAAAGAAATAGAATAATCTAATATTTAGAAAGCACAATTATTTTAATAAAGAAAATTCAACTATTAACAAAATATTTTTTGATGCCATACACAAGCTATGTGTGTATTGTTTAAATTTGATTGCTTAAATTATTTTGACAAACAAAACGATTGAAATTGAATTGTTATTAAGGAATTAATATTTAATCATAACTAATGAATTATTTCAAATTTCCAAGAGAGGAAGTATATTTAAAATACTTAATATAATGCAAAATACCAATATACCACAAAATCAACATTGAACATAAAAAATTAAGTATTTACTCAAAACAAAATAAAATAAAAGGTTTCCGTCAGAGAAGGAATGATCATTGACATAATAAAATAAATATTAAAATTACAATCAAATAAATAATAGATTTTTTGAGTAAATCTAAAAACTTAATTATCTTTAACAATCTAAAAACTTAAAGTTAAAATTTCAATATATTTTTTCCATTATTTCAGAGCCCAAAAATTAATTAGGTCTGATTTCTCTGTTAATTTTGTGAATTTTTGAAAGACAACTTTAAAATTCTTCTAAAATGTGAATTAGATTTTAATCTATTTTCTCCACAGTATATTGATGGAAAATAGCCACACTAATTCCAAAAGTTTGTTAGTAAGATACACCCCTGATATCCTGCATTTAAGTCAATGTTATAAGGAATAGCCTCACTTCCAAATCCTAAAAAACAAAAAAAATTACAATAAGTGTGTTGAATTTAAAACCACTTATTGAATTTTGTTTGCTCATTTGGTTATCATTTCAATTTAATTATTAAAATATTTGAAGCTGTAAAACATTTCGAAACCTTATTAGTTGTATTTTATTAATTGCTTGTTTTTGGTCTCTTCAGCCAATTTTTGCCCATACACTACTTTTACTGGTAAATTCCTTTAATTTAGTTATTATATATATTTTAATTACAATTGTGAATATGAAGCTTTGCTGGCAGAATTTACTTGACAAAATAAAAGTAATAAAAACACCATGAAAAAACAAAAAGATTATCTTTTATAAAATCAAACTTTTGTAATGAAATTGGTTGAACTTTAATATTGTTAAGGAAGGACATGTAACCATAGATGATTTATAGTTTTCAAAAATATAAAATAAAATTTATTTTGCAATTTTCCCAATACTCTGTCAGCAATCTTTCATACTGATAGCTCTTCAAAAATGCAGAAAGTTGAAAATCAAAACCAGCCCAAAATTCCCTGTTATATCTGAAGTAACAGCTGGACTATATATTTTCCACTAGCTTGAAAATGGAAGTGATGCTATTCAAGCCCTCAAGCCTAAAGTTCTACTGTAAATACCAACAACAAAAGAAAAACTTTTTAATTAATCTACTAAGCAAAAAAAATTCTTTTGAAAAAAACAAATGTTACTTTTTCACATGAAATTTAAAGACATTTAAAACTAATTAGTTTCACAGATGGAAAGAGAGATAACTTTAAAAAATGTATTTAAGTTAAAAACTTTTGCATTGTTATTGTTGTTGGTCACTACCTATTTAACTATTGACTAACACTTCATCATCTGAATTTGTAACTTTTATGATAATTTCATTAAACTTTAAATTTTTAAAAACAATTAATATTTTTTCTGTGTAAAGGGATGTATGACATTTAATTTTTAGAAACACTACATCGGTAGAGTACACGATGAAAGCGGTTACAGTAGAGTATATGTTGAAGTGTTAGCCATCTTGACTAATTAGACTAGACTTCGTAAGAAGCAACTGGAGTAGAGTAGAAGTAGAGATGATAGGGCACAGGGTAGAGAGTGAAGGTTAAGTGAGAAGAGGTGAGTTATGTTTTGTGTTGGAGGGGGTCGTCGCGTCGTCTCTGGTCACGTCAGCTCCTCATGCCATGCAGCAAGCATTAGAAGAATAGCGTTTCACCCTACCTTGTACAGGAGTGCAGCCGGTGAACGGGTCCCCGGTGTGGCCGGCGTTGCACGAACACACCGGCGTGTGGTTTATAACGGAACACTGCGCGTTGTAACCGCACGATCCCGGACACGGGTCGGAACACTTTTGGTTTATACACGCTAACTGACTAGAACACTCGGGGTTGATCGTGCACTCGGGACGGCAGTTCGGCGGTGAACCGATATAGTTGGGCAAACACGAACACGCCGGACTGTCTCCACGCACTTGACACTCAGAGTTCGGACCGCACGGCGACGGTCGACACGGGTCCGCGGGCGTCATCGGCACTGGCGTCGCTGCAAAAAAAGACATATGTTAGTATTTAAAAAAATTTCTTTTACTACGAAATAACTCATTCAACTTATTTCCTAGGATAGATGTCGTTAAAAGACGAAATATAGTTTATCATGTATTTATCACCCTAGATCTGCTAAATAGTAATCACAATGCATTTAAGAATTAAATAGAAATAAAAAGTGGCATGTGTCGCTAATTTAGTGATCTTAGACAATGTCGCCCAGTAATGACATTATCAAATGTTGATCATTGTTGTGTAGTGACGTTGTGATTTGTGCTGCTACCTGGGAGCGGAGACTTGGACTACCTCATGAAGTGAGTTAATTGCCACAAGAGTGCGTTTTACACCCAATCAAGCGCTTTCTCCGTCGATGGTACTTGGTGTAGTGCTTGCGTTAGCTGACGAGCAAAACGTTTTAAACTAAATAGAAGTTTGCCGGTTTGAATTATCACCATGAGCCAATCCATTGGAAGCCAATATGGCTTCCAAATATGTAGTATAGTGGTGGTACGGCCCAAACGGTAACAGGCTTGGGTTGATGTCGATGACATATGTAGGCTTGATTGAGATTCCAGTGGATCCCTGTTTTGCTTCTCCATTGTATGGTTAAGGAGAGAACAATAATTTAAAATTGATGTTTTGTTTATTTTGTTTAACTATATTATTCAGGTAAGAGTAAAATATGTAGAGGTTCAAAAGGTTTTCACCACAAGAGATGGGTCAAAAATTAATTTTTAAAATCATGAATTCATTTTGGTAAGTATCAAGTAAGTATCGTAGGAAACTGAGAGAAAATGACTAGAGAAAAAAACCCAATACGAGTCTAAACTTACTCAGCTTTTCTCAAATCTAAATGCAATCTTCTTATCAAACTATGTATAGTATTATACTTACGAGGTATGGGGAAGCACTGTCTGAATGGGTCTCCTGTGTTGCCGGCGGCGCAGCTACAGATCGGGTTGTGGTTGACCACCTGGCACCGAGCCCCTTGGCCACACGTGCCGGGACACGGGTCCACGCACTTGCTGTTGAGACATGCCTGTGTGAGAGGACACTCAGCGCTCACCACACACTCCGGTCGACAGCCTAAGAGACACCAATCATTCATCGTAATACTCAATATTCTTTTTACATGATTAATTATAATTTGAGATTATTGATTATTGTTTATTGAAATGGCAACCTACCCAGGTAGGTATTTTAAGCCAAGTATGAATGAGAAATGAGTGTAGGATGATTGTGGCACGATCTTGTAGTCTTGTTACTGACTAAGGCTGACATGTTCCTTAGACAGCACTGTTAATTAATAGCCCAACAGCCGATGGCAACTAAGGAACCTACAGTTTAACGTGGAATCCGAACCACGGCCTCTGAATTACGAATTGGTCTAATTATAAGAATGGTATTTGCGGATTAACGTAGTATTCAATAGTGCGGACGTTAATCCACACAAGAGAACACTACACCCACCGACCATCGCTCATAACTATACACAATTTGTGACCTCCAAGTAGCTGGATTATAGGACGTCGCCACCGTCCCAGTCTTAATTATCAGAAGTTGATTATCGTGAAATTTCTTGGAAATTACAAATCGTTAATAAGTAATGGGGTACCACCATATTACTCCATATCATAATTTGTTAAGATGGATTATGATTTTTAATAAAAGATCTATTAAAAATCATATAATTTAAATTTATAGTTAGACCTAAAATGCAGATTAACTGCTCTAAACAAGTTAAAATATTTAAGTACGGTAATACAAAAAATAATGGATAAAAATTAATTTGAATTCATTTTCTACTTCCACCTTGTCTTATACAATTAAAAAAAAGTTACCTTTCGAAAATCAATGTCTTAAAACAAATAAAATAGATTATTTAACTGAATTAAAAAGAAAAGTTTAATTAGTCTTTATTAAATTCATTGATTGATTAAATTTATTTCTGAAGAATGTTTTTCCTCACCTGGAGGTGATCCGATGTAAGTTGGCTGACACGAGCACACAGCGACTCCGTTGTTAACACGACACAAGCTGTTCGGACCACAAGGTGACGGACTGCATGGGTCCACCGGTGCTGCTTCTGCAATTTACAAACTCGTCAGTCATAGTTTATTGGTTTTTCGAGGGGGGAATGTTTTAACACAAATCTTAGAGAAAAGGGAACAGCGTGGGACTCCCTGTGAAAGTTTTCACTGAGATCCAGGCCATAATTATGCATCGGGCACATTTTTGGCGTCTAAGAATGTTTATTTCTGGTACTAGTGACATAGGTCTTTATTAGAATCGATATTGACCATTTATAATCAAAATTTTCTTTAGAACAAAATTAGCAGTGAGAATATTTTACCAGTAGTCCGTAAAATAATATATTACACTAGGCCCAGGTTATATTTTGTTATAGTTGGATCTAATTTCTATATACCTACTAATTTTAGGTTAACTACGGTAATTTACAGGTACATACTATGATTATTAAAGTAGCCTACCTAATAAATTTGTAACAAGCATATTTTTCAAATAAAACTCAATGACATTCAGATTGTAGTGATTATAGATTGTGCACAAAGAGCATATAAGTAGTTTTCAGTTTTAGTTTTTATGTTAATTTGATTAAAAGATTATAAACGGTTATTTTTTGTATGGTTATGAATACTTTTCATCTTTTACTTATATTGTGTGTGTATTGTTTTTGCATATGAAGAGGTAACCTCCCTGGTAGTCCTTGTATGTTTTAAAATCAATTTACCCGATGGAGGGTTAAAAGCCATAAAAATGGTTTAGTAAAAGATTATTTTAAAACTTTATCTAAAGTTTTAGAAAGTAACCTCTCTGTTAAAAATATCACAATTACCTTAGTTTTACAAAAACTAATTTATAAATGCAACTTACGAGGCTGAGTAACTTCTCGACAAGCAACGAACGGATCGCCAGAGGTGCCGGCGGGGCAGGAGCATGTAGGGATGTGGTTGATGACATCACAATTAGCTCCACTGCCGCAAGTGCCAGGGCATGGGTCGATGCATCGCTGGTTGCTGCATGCTCGATTCCTCGGACAGTCCGAGTTCATGGTGCACTCGGGACGACATCCGGTGTACGGATCTCCGAAGTAGTTTGGTTGACAAGTGCAAGCTCCGTTGTTGCAGTTTGCGTTGGCTCCGCAAGGCGATGGGTTGCACGGGTCTGCTTCCACTGGCTCTTGTTGGACTACAGAGCAGAATGATGTTATGAGTGTACATAACTAGAAAATGTCACTATAAAATAATTTGTTTAGACATACTGTTTTTGATTTTAAAATGCAAAATATGAATTCAGAACTTAAATGAATTTAGAAGTAGATGTTGGAGAATCAGAAAGCTAATACAACACTATCTACGAGGTATGGGATGTACTTCTTGATTTAGTTCGTATGAATGCCATTAGGCGTGTAACAGTCTCCTATACAGCTACATTGGTAAAACAGCTGGCAGCCCTTCCTGCTGACCCAATAGGGTCGGTCGGCACAGCACGTCAATCCAGGCAGCTCAATCAGTCAAGGTGTTAAACGTTATTGGTAAAATAGAATTTTTAAAATTGTTCCAAATATATATTTTGTAGCTAAATTCCTTTTTAGTTTACAAAAAATTTTATCTCCTTCAATATACTGATTACCTTTAAGCTTCAGTACTATATTAAATAAATAATTAGAAAGGAACAAATTTTCTACAACTCACCGACAATGACAGAACACTGTGAGAACGGATCTCCAGTGAAACCCTGGGCGCACGTACAGATGGGAATGTGATTCTGCACTCTACAGTCGGTGTTGAGTCCGCAAGAACCAGGGCAAGGGTCTCGGCACTTCTCTGAGATACACGCCTAGAACCGAGAATTATTGGGTTACTAATTAACAAGTTTTGATTATGAATAACTAATAAAATAAAATAAAAATTTATTAAATTTACTACACACATTTCACTCATCGATCTCTCATATTATATAGGTACAATGTTATGTATCGTTGTCTTATAAATGAATGGTAAATAATTTTTATCTAGCAATATTTAAAAAAAACATTATACATATATAATAATATATAAAATAACCAAAGACTAAATATTTGCCTTTTGTAACATATCATCAAACAGGTGATAGACAACAATGAAAACCGTTTGTTCACAAACCAGTTGAGCGTGTAGAGTTGTTGGTGAAACTGACCTGAGTCTGAGGACAGTCAGTGTTGACCACACACTCAGGTCGACAGTTGGGCGGAGACCCGATGTAGTTGGGCAGACAGCTGCAGGCGGGTGTACTGCCTGATGGGCGGCACTCCGCAAACTGGCCGCAAGGCGATGGGTTGCATGGGTCGATCGGATCCGCCGGCCTGGTTGGTGTTGGTTGAACTGTTACAGGGAAAACAATATTAATCAAAATTAAAAATTTATTTTAAACTAAAGCAAATTCATAAGCTGTAATTATTTTTCTATATGTAAAATTATAACATAGTATCCATATGGATACCTGGAACTGCCCAAATTTGAATATTTTCCTGTAGCTCAGCTATTCCATATTTTGAACAAATTCTTTGTAGCCACCTGAGTTTATACTGTTGGCAACCTTGGTTTTTATTTTTGTTGTGTTATCAGTATCAGGGGTGGTGTACAACATGTGTGCCAGATTACGGGTGAATATTTAAATTACAGAACTCAATGTGTTAAAAGTCGTTTATACGAACAATCAAGATTAAGGAGAAACTTACCGGGTATCGGTGTACATCTGACAAACGGATCACCCGTCATGCCAACACGACAGCTGCAGATGGGGTTGTGATTGATGACCTGACACTGGGCGTCGATGCCACAAGTACCGGGGCAGGGGTCGTTACATTTGAATTTGTAGCAAGCTCGGTTGGTGGGACACTCGCTGTTGACCACACACTCGGGTCGACAATTGGGTGGAGACCCGATGTATTCGGGCGAGCATGAGCACACTGCCTGGCCGTTGTTGTCACGGCACACGCTGTTGGGGCCGCAGGGTGAAGGGTTGCACGGGTCCACCACCGTGGCTTGTGTCGCTGCAAAAATTATGCGGTAATGAGGAAGGGAATTAGTTTAAATAAAACTTACTTCAAGCTCTGGGTAGGGGGGTGCAATTTGTGGGACGCAAAAAGTGTAATGGAAGTGACTTGATTGGTTATGAGAACAGCTTTGTTAAGCCGACACGACTACTCGCATTTGTGCACTGAATTGATGTTCAAAAAACTTTTTAAAGCTTTTTCTTTTGCATTTTTTTAAAATCTCAGAATATTTTTTGTGCTTTATAAAGAGTTCTTTGTATCTTTTGTGAGTATCATATTTTAAAAGTAAATTAAAAAATGGTTTTATACTTCATTATATACATAGAAAATTATTTTCTCGTCTGTGACCAATTATCCGAAAATTCATTTATCCGTACGGACATAATCCTTTATTGTTTCGGATAATGGACTCTCTACTGTATTTTTTTGATAGGTAACAAATGTGTTTAGCTATTCAATAAAGATAATTTGAACATGAATCTCACCAGGAGGAGGCTGAGGAGTACAAGATACGAATGGGTTGCCGACATAGCCTGGCGCACAGGTGCACGTGGGGATGTGGTTGACAACGGTGCACTGCGCAAACTGTGCGCAAACACCGGGACACGGGTCTTGACACTTGTTTCTGACACACGCTCTGTCCGTAGGGCAGTCTGAGCTCAACACACACTCCGGTCGACATCCTTCGTATGGGTTACCCTGTCAAACAATATCACTGTTAGTTGTAATTTGGAAACTTTTAAAGGCCTTTGCTACTACACTCTAAAAATGAAATAAATGGTATTTCTACATATACTATGTTTCAATAGAGGTAAATGTATTGGATCTTTTCAGTTATAGGTATACCCCTGTTTGTCCTGTTTTTCCTCATATCTGTTTGCAGAAACCTAATTGGTTAGTGATTTTGTAAAGATTATAGTTACTATAAAAATACTTAAAAAAATATCAATAACAAATCTAACTTAACTCCAGATAGCGCTTAAATGGTTCAACTATTTCAGAAATTGATGTATGTTGATGTAGGCCTACATAAGACTTGAAAATAAACTAGAATACATTTCCTGTTCAATTATTATATTTGTTTACATCAGAAAACTGCTGATCAGCTGTTTAAACAGTGGTATACATATTACGAAAAAGATCCAATTTATTTGTTTGAAATTATATAACTTAAATAATAATATAAATGGTTTTTTGTATTTAACTTTTGATAATTAATTTATGAACATATTGCATAGTGTACCTGGTAGTCTGGGATACAACTACAAGCTCCTGCGCCATTGCGTTCGGTGCAAACAGCGTTGGATCCACAAGGTGACGGTGTGCATGGGTTGATCGGTTCTTCTGTAAATGCACATCATTGGTCATTATCAATAAATTGATTACACTATCTCTCATGAAACAAATCACTTAAAATTTGAATATAAAATAATTATTTCTTTAACAAACTTGCATTTTTTTAACATGTTAGTCAAGTAAATTTAAAGAATGGTGGAATTCTTTGGTTTCCCTTTCACTTAATACATAAAATTGTAAATTCTTAAATGGAATCGTCATTAGGCCATGGAATGTCTTCATTTGGAATTTGTCAATGTGAATTTGTGATACCAAATGAAGACATCAAATGGCCTGATTGAAATTGAAACTACAGTAGTCTATAAAGACTAAAAGGATCAATAATCCCTGGTGTGCATTAACGTCTGTACCATTTAATACTGCGGCTTAAAATACCTACCAGGATGTGTCGCCATTTCAAAAAGTATTAGTAATAGTATTTGTTGACAAATGGTTACACTTACGTTGCTGCAGCATACACTGCACAAAAGGATTTCCGGTGTAGCCAGGTTGACATGTACATGTGACAGCATGACTGATGACAGAACACTGTGCGTTGATGCCACAAGATCCGGGACACGGGTCGATACATTTGTTGTTGACACAGGCCTGGGTTGACGGACAGTCTGGGTTGATGACACACTCAGGGCGGCAATTGGGTGGTGCGCCCACATACCCGGGCAGGCATGAGCAAGAAGGTATCTGCCCATTGGATTGGCATTGGGCGTTGGGTCCACATGGTGATCCCAGGCAAGGGTCTCGCTGTTCATCTTGCGGTGGCGGAGTTGGTGCTATGGATAAACAAATATTTTATGTAAAATTTGCAAATTACAAATAATGTGTTGGGTTATTATCAAACATTTTTGTTACCAATGTACTCAGAAATTAAATGGAGATAAAATATGTTATAAATTGTATAATGGATTTGAAAATAATTGTTTCTAAAATATACATCTTAAAAAAGGAAGTTATGTTGACATTGAAATTTCTTTTTATCGACAATATATTAATTATTACGAATTTTAAACATTTTACTTCACAATTTAGTTGTAAAATTTCTTTTGATGCTATCACTATTTTAAATTATTGGAATAAAGTGCATGTCTATTAAGGCCTGATACTGTAATGCTAAAAACACAATTTTTGGTATGTACAAGTTTTATTAATTTTTTGTACGTCTTTAGCTTAATAAAAAAAATTTTAGTTAATCAAAATAAATTTGTAATTAATTACCATTAATTCTCAGCAAAATTTTGCTAAAAATTAGTGCCAACCTGATCATGTCGGCAATATTTCTCACTATTCCATTTAGCAAAGTATGCATTAGCCTCATGTGCGGGAAACTCGCCACAAAACCTCATTTTGTACTGATCTCGCGTTTTTCTCATTATTCCACCCCTTTCCTGCTAATTTAGGTTGGTGTTTTTTTACCGTACTTATCAGTAATTCAGAGACAGATGTTACTGCAACACTCTTTAAGAAAATTGGGATCTACTTTGCCAATTTAGTTTGTCACAATGCTGCTACGAGTGTAATAATCGCTTCTATTACTAAATAAGCAAAACACTGCACAGCTCTTGCCATCCTGATTGGACCGGCGTGGCAGTTAATGTGTTCAGTATCCTCATGATCATAGCTTAAAGCAATAAAAACTACCTATATTAGTAAACAATTATTTTGACTTACGAGGCAGATTGTAACAGCTCCTAAACGGGTCACCAGTCTGACCCTCCCGACAGCTACATATGGGCGAATGGTTGATGACCTCGCACCTAGCATTGAGACCACAGGAGCCGAGACACGGGTCGGTGCACTTCTGGTTGACACAGGCCCGGGTCTGGGGACACTCTGAGCTGACGACACACTCCGGTCTGCACGAGGGCGGAGCTCCTGAGTAACCTGCGAGACAGCTACACACGGCGTGACCGTTGGACATGCGGCACTGACTGTTGGGGCCACAGGGTGACGGCTGGCACGGGTCTGTCGCCTCTTGTTGAACTGGAATTGTGTAATATTAAGATAATGGTTCATTGCAACAATTTGATGGTTTGTACTTAATTGTTTTTTTGCATTAGAGATCATAGATACATATTGACTTTTCACTTGGACTAATTTATATGACCCACTTGAAAACAGATAATTTGATGCTAGTGTTTACTGTGGATTCATACTACAGTAATTTGTCATAAAATGAATAATTTATGTTTGGGTTCTCATTAAAAAAATGTAGATAAGAAATGGATAAATAATATAGGATAAAAAATATTAAAAGCGCATAAAAATCCTTCGATTATGCAACTTTAGACTTTGACACAATAATCTACCTCATACAAAACATTCGCATACCTGGTGGCAGTATTCTACAGCTGGTGAATGGGTCACCCGTGTACCCCTGTGGACACGAACACACCGGGATATGGTTGACCACGTCGCACTGAGCGTTCTGTCCACAAGTGCCCGGACACGGGTCACGACACTTGTTGCGGATGCACGCCTTGTCTCTCGGACATTCTGGGTTAAGCACGCACTCAGGCCGGCACGCCTCGTACGGGTTACCGGAGTACTCGGGTATGCACTCACACATACCAGCGCCTCGACACACTGCATTCGGTCCGCAAGGCGATGGGTTGCATGGATCAGTAGCAACAGGTGCTGGTGTTGCTGTAAAGTGGAAGTTTGGTTAATCGCTTGCACTAAAATAACGTAATTTAAATATGGTTTAATTGTGAATGATTACATAGTTTGAATTAGGGATACTCATTCTAAACTTGAGTAGTCTAGCATTTTATCTACTTTGATCAAAATACTATGCAAGTTCTAGACATTCTAATAAAGTTGTATGTGCTCAGATCTTGTTATTTTTTCCTCTAAGATTTCTCTATATTCTCAATTCCAAACTCTCCAGTCTTTTTTTGAATTAAAAACAAATCTTTTCTTTTAAAAGGCTTTTTAAAAACAAAGCCTTTAAATATTCTCCTGACATTCTGGAATCTGGATGAAGCACTCACTATGAAAACAATATCAACCTAATGTTTCTACTTACTGATTGGTATGGGTGTGCAGAATGTAAATGGATCGCCGGTGAATCCTTCGCTGCACGTACATATGGGAAGGTGGTTGACAACGTTACACACGGCGTTGGCGCCACACGAACCTGGGCACGGGTCTCGACACTTGAGCTTTATACAGGCAACTTGACTTGGGCATTCTGCACTCAGCACGCACTCAGGTCGACACTATGACAAGAGCATAAACAAGTGTAACAGCTTTGTGGCCATTTAAGTACTTTACTCTTTTAACATTTTAATGAACTGATTTGAGAAATTTCAGAAATTATTATCAACCAACAGAACTCAAAATTCCATGTATTTTTAAATTTTAGAATTAGGTATAGGTATTTCCATTAAATAATTTAAAATTTATGTTTTGAAATAATATACTGGCCTGATAATTCATAAATAACACGCTAGCGCAGTAAAGTCAAATGTTGCTGTATCAAAACCAGTGACTAGCAACTCCTGTCAGATTATGAGCGGTCACCTCTGGCTAGCCTATGTGACTCGCATTACTACGGTACTGTCTTTCATTCCCCACAAGGGCTCTAGGTCCATGGTGATCGACAGTTGTAGTTTAAAATAAAAACAAAATTTAGTCTTCTTTGATGACTTTAAATGAAACGTGAATACGTCTATCAGATAATAATATTATGGTATGGTAATATAAGAGACCTACTCCTAGAGAAATTGTCCTAGAGAAAGTTTCAATTCAAAATATAACTCAACAGATTTGTACAACAAATCAAACGAAAATAGAATTAAATTAATAAAGATCACACCATATAATTTAGTGGTGGCAAAGAACAATGTTATAATATTCAAAAATTCTAATGAAGTAAATAAAGTTGATTTCATCATTTAATCTAAATAATATAGAAGTTTAGTTCATCAAACTAATCACAGCTGTTACCTGTGGAGGTGAACCAATGTAATCAGGCAGGCAGGAACACGCTGGGTTGCCACCAACCATTTGACACTGCGAGTTGGGTCCGCAAGGCGACGGAATGCAAGAAGGCGCTGGCGAAGTCGGAGGAGCAATAGGTTCTTGTTCTGGAACGCAAAGGAACAATATTACCTACAGAAAATCTCAAAGGATATTTTTACAGATTTTTCATTCTCTCTTTAAGAAAGTTGTCACATGTTTTAAACTTGTGGAGTCATTGAAAATTTAAACTTTCAGATATGTTTTAAAAACCACGGTACTCACGTATAGGCAGGCACTGGGAGAACGGATCACCAGTGAAGCCAGGAGGACAAGCGCAGATAGGGTTGTGATTCTTGGTCGTGCACTGAGCTCTGACACCGCAAGTGTTGGGACAGGGGTCGGCACACTTCTGGTTCACACAGGCTCGGTCCAACGGACACTCCGAGCTTACCACGCACTCCGGGCGGCATGACGGTGGTGAGCCGACGTAGTTGGGCAGACACGAGCACACAGCTTGTTGGTTGACAGCTCGGCACTGGCTGTTGGGACCGCAAGGTGACGGCATACATGGGTCCTCTGGTCTGGGAGGAGCTGTACATTCAATATATTACTATAACTATAATATATAACTACTTTAACCCTAGGATGTTAACCCCTCATCAGACTGACGACACAGTATTGTTATTTGTATATCCCTCATTAAGGGTTTGATATGTTCATACTTCCCCTCAGTGTCCTCATTACTGGACCGCCCGCACACTGGTTGGCTAGACGGGTGTATAGTTCACGTCGTCAAATTAAATGGTTAGCTACGAAACTTCATATCGACTAAGAGCCGTTAACACAATTTTTTGTACTGATTTAAAATGCCAAGCATAACGAAAAAATTATCCAACAGTATGAACTTACGCGTAGCAGGTGCAGGTCTGCAAGCGGAGAATGGATCTCCAGTGAAACCTGGCGGGCAAGAGCATGATGGGATGTGATTGATGACTGCGCAATCAGCCCCAGAACCGCAAGTGCCAGGACATGGGTCGGCACACTTGAACCTGCAATGGTATCACATAACTCCTCTGAACAGTGGAAATTCTTAACATATTGGTTGACACTTGGAAAACACCTTGTAGAGAAAATTGAGTTTTATATAAACGGTAACACTGAAATGATGCATTCTTTCTCACTTTTCGACGCTGTCAGATTAAACTTTTTAGAAATTGAGATTTTGGGGGATACCAAACTAACCCCACCTCTAGTAATTTCATAAAAATCATAGCACCACTGTGGTCTCAAGACATACATCCGAAAACCACTTTTTTTATTCAGGGATCTAAATGGATATTTTCACTCCTTACTCATACTAAAAAACTTTGATGAAAACGATACTTTCTCCATATACAGTAAAGTCCGGTTTCTCCGCATCCTAATCATCCGGACCGGGTTTTGAAAAAAATTTGAGCGAGCAATCACCGTTTGACGTTTGAATAACGAACTGTCAAAGCGTAGCTGTTTTATTTTGAGGTTAGATGTTCACGCACTTAGCGCATGTGCAAGCCATCACACAAAGCAGTTCTATTATTAAGTTCTTATTAAGATTCTATTATAAAGTAAAGAGTTGCAGCTATCGCTTACCTGATGCAGGCCAGCCCTGGAGCACAGTCTGGGTTAGTCTCACACTCTCTACGACAACCGCTGTACGGGTCTCCCTCAAACCCAGCGAGGCAGGTGCAAGAGCCCACATTATTGCGATTGGTACACTCCGCGTTGGCGCCACAAGGCGAGGGGAAACAGGGGTCGGCGATCACCGGAGTACGTTCAGTAGCTACAAACAGATAATTATGTCACATTTCAGGGAAGCATATTCACCTGGGTGGAGGAAAAATCGCAAAAATTCAGAAGGGTAAAAAATGAAGATAACTATCTGAAATAACACATATAAGTTAACACAAAGAAAATATAATGATTAGCAGGAAAAGCAACACTCATAGCAAATAAATATTGTAAAGCAACAAAAATACTTACCAAGTAACTTCAATTGATGCATTTTGAGTATATAAAAATAAATTTATATGTGGATTTGTGTTTTTTTTCAAACCAAGGGTTTAAAAAGACATACCTTTTCTGATGGTTGGTGTCTTCAATTGGTATTTCTTTAGCATTAACTTATAACTTATTTTTGTAAACAAATAGGTCCTTACTAGTAATAGGCGCTGGTTGACATATAGACGAGGGATCCCCAACAAATCCTTGCGGACAAGTGCACACAGCTGCGTGATTCACTACTCTACACTCTGCGTTCTGACCACAAGCACCGGGACAAGGATCTTGACACTTCTCATTACGACAGGCCCGATTACTAGGGCACTCAGCGTTTATAGTGCACTCGGGTCTGCAGTTGGGCGGACGACCGACATAGTTGGGCAGACAAGAGCAAGCTGGTGTCATGCCGACTACCCGACATTGAGAGTACGGTCCACAGGGCGACGGGTCACATGGGTTAGTGACTGGGGGAGGCGTGGTGGAAACTGACAAGAACAGACACAGAAAAGAGTAGAAAAAAGCATACAGTGACAGAGAAGAAAAAGACACACTTTCTCTATTAATTCCCATATTCACGATTATTGTAGAAAAATCAGTTCTCATATAATCATTGATTCTACAAATACAACAGTGGGGAAAACAAATTACTAATTTTTTTAAATATAGGATTATATGTTTGACACAATAAACCAAAGAATAATATATATATCAAAGAGCAACTTCTGTTGCATAATAATACAAATGGAATTTAAGTACCGTAACAATCAATGTTCAGTAATACACAGAAATACTTTGTATACAATTTTAGAGAAAGTGTATCTTATGAAAAGACAAAACTAAAACTAAAAGATTCTAATGAGAAAGATTTAAAATAAAGAATAGTTCCCAAGAAACAAAAAGGCTAAACTATTGAAAAAGCAGAACATTTAAAAGGTAAGACAATTAAAAACAGTATAATACAAGGTTTGTATGAATACTAAATTTATTACTAAAGCACCAATGATAAAAAATGTGAAAAGTTAAAGAAAGAAAAGTAGTTGAATGGATAGAAAAAGAACTAATAATTGAAAGGATAGAAAATTATAAACACAGTTGAAATCAGAGTGATGAAAAAATGTAAAAAATTTTTTTTAAATATAGTAAATTACACACTCTATAAAAACTAGCACATAGAAGATAGTTCTGTAGAAAATGAATGAAAGAAAGTACAGTTCATAGAAGTGCTTACTTTCTAGCTGTAAACAACGGACAAATGGATCGCCTGAGAATCCAGGAGGACAGCTGCAGATCGGGTTGTGATTGACCACCTGGCACCTGGCATTGACACCACATGTGCCAGGGCAAGGGTCGGCGCACTTCTGGTTGATACAAGCTCTGTCCTGAGCACAGTCAGAGCTCACCATGCACTCCGGCCGGCACGACGGCGGCGTACCGATGAACCCGGTCAGACAGGAACACACGGCGTGACCGTTCACTTCCCGACACTGACTGTTGGGCCCACAGGGCGATGGCTGGCAAGGGTTTGTGGGAGTTGGTTGTGCTGGGAAATAAGAAACAGATCATGCAGCAGGACAGATAAAAGTTGGAAGAAATTTTAACACCCAAAAAAATAGTTGTAAGTACATTTGTGATATAATAATTCTTTAATGAGGTATTTTAATATCAAAATAAAATTGTATTGTTCAGTATGATTTTTTTAAACATTCATTTATCATTATTATTGTTATTATTTCAATAATAAGCAAAAAAACAGTGCTGTCCTAACTTTACCTGAATAAGTAAAAAAGATTTACCTAGAATACCTTCAAAGATATTAAAAGTTTGGTATAGATAAGAAGTAAGTCCAAATGGTAAGAAACAACAAAGTAAAACTAAAAAATAAAGACAGAAAGAGAGGAAGTATTCTTACTAGGTGCTGGCGTAAGGACACAATTTGTAAGAGGGTCTCCTGAATATCCAGGCAAGCAAGAGCAAGACGGAGCATGATTGATGACTCGACATTCAGCGTTGAGACCGCAAGTTCCAGGACAGGGGTCTCTGCATTTGTTGTTGTTACAAGCCTTGCTACGATCACAGTCTGAGTTGATAACACATTCTGGTCTACAGCCAGAGTACGGATCTCCAAAATATTCAGGCAGACAGACACAAGATCCGGCACCATTACGTTCCTTGCAGACTGCGTTGGCACCACATGGCGAGGGGTTGCAGGGGTCTCGTGGACCTTCCGTTGGCGTAACTGTAATAGACAAACTCTATCAACACTGCTCTTTAGACTCGATAGTAAAAAAAAAGGGAATATATCTATAGGTCTGTCCTTACTTTGTTGAATTTGACTGCAGCCGGCAAACGGATCCCCAGTGAATCCCGGTTCACATGAACATTGCGGAGCATGATTGACAACCACACAAGTCGCCCTGTTCCCGCAAGATCCTGGGCATGGATCGCGACATCTCTCATTCTGACATGCCAAGTTGCCTGGACATTCAGCATTGATAGTGCACTCGGGACGACAGTTGGGTGGGCGTCCCACATAGTTGGGGAGGCAAGAACAAGCAGGGTTGTTGGCTACCACACGACACTGAGAGTTGGGCCCACAGGGCGAAGGTACGCAAGGGTCTCCACTAGGAGGAGCAGGCGTTGATGGTTCTAAAAACATGCACATGTACAGTTGAAAAGTGATAGATAGTGAAGAGAAGAATAGTAGACAGGTAAACAAGATCGTTTTTAGTATCAAAATTTAGATTCGAGAGATGAAATATCAGGAATCAATTTAAAAATAGAAAAAAAGATTGGATTTTGCAAAAATAATACACTTCCTTGTAAAAAATGTGTATACTTCTTTACGGGAAGTGCTTCGATAGTGGATAAGTCTAAAGGGAATGTTTTCAGTTTCTCTAAACATGATAGACTTATAACCTTATATTTATGATATCATTCTCGTTTCAAATTTTAGTTCCAACCAAAAAACTATACATGAGAAATTTGAAAATAAACTTTTGGTAATTTAATTACATATTTTTAATGATAAAATACTTATCCATGTTCAAATAACACATTTTAACTACATTTAAAAACTACTTTTTTATGAAAATTATGAAATTCATTTCCTTTCAAGTAAATACTAATGATATAAGCGACTTTAACCCATCGAGGAATTAGATAGAACATGGACAGAACTTTAAGTAGCAATTAAAATTACCCATTTTGTAGAGATTAAGAAAGGTTGCATAAAATTGCTTGTGTATGAGATAATTAGATATTTTTTTATTTATTGGTAATGTATTAGGGTTTAGTATTATTTAATTTTTATTTCCAAACACAACTTTTACTAAACGTGACAAATTAGTTACAGGGAAAAAGAAATTTTTTTTCAAAGCAGGGGCTGTATTTTTATTGAAATATTCTTTGAAACCACCTGAATTAAACATTTTCCTAAACTTCAAAGTATTTTTTACGTAGGATATAAAAAACTATGCATTTATATTAACAAATATATTTTAGAAAAATAAAAACGTGCTCGCCTCACGAAACTGAATTTTTTTCCTGTGACTATCAGCTGAAAATCAAAACAACGCTAAATAACAACTCAACAGGTTGGTAAACCGAGCAACAAAATATTTATACATGTTTTCTAAAGGACATAGCAACACCATTTATCAGGGGGAGTTTGAACTACGTGGAGAAATACCATGTAGTTACAGATTATGTGACAGACTCGTGGTCTGTCATTCAGTCCACGTGCAGCTTCTCGAGTCCAGCTTACGAGTCTTCCCCAATGGGTTAAACATTCAACACACTTTGTTAATGAAATAGTGAATATACTGCAACATTTTTTTTAAAGACAGAAGAAATAAGAATAATATATTATGAAATAAGAAGGTATAAAAAATGTATGATAAAAGATAGAGAGAAAAAAGTTCTTACGCTGATCCCTAACACACTGCACAAAAGGATCGCCAGTGAAGCCGGGAGCGCAGCTACAGATCGGGTTGTGATTGACCACCTGGCACCTGGCATTGAGACCACAAGTGCCAGGGCAAGGGTCGGCGCACTTCTGGTTGATACAGGCTCTGTCCTGGGCACAGTCAGTGCTGACCATGCACTCAGGCCGGCATGCTGGTGGACTACCGACATAGTTCGCTTGGCAAGAACAAACGGCGTGACCGTTAACGACACGGCACTGGCTGTAGGGGCCGCAGGGTGAGGGTTCGCATGGGTTCTGAGCTACTTCTTGCACAGCTATAAAGTAAGATTGCAACAGAATTAAGGTAAGATGTAGGTAGTAGCATAGAATAGAGAAGTGAATAGATTGAGAAGGAATATATTTCATTACTTATTCTCTGATAAATATTTTCAATGTAACTTGTATTTGTGGTACACAATAGTTTGAAGGATTTTAAATTTTGTATTATTGAACAAATCGGGATAGTGCATAAAACCTATTTCATACAATTTCTCAATAATGGGATAATAATTCAATAATGGAAAGTATTCATTTAGCATCAGTATCCTTATTGTTACACATGGGGTTAACACTCGAAATTGGGACATTGGCTTAAACTTAAGATATACACCAAGTATTTTTGTATAGAGTTTGTTTTAAATAGAAGATAAATATCTCTATATCTGTCTACAAGTTACTTTTTAAAATCTCAGATCTACCCACTTTTATAATGTACAAAATACCTTTTAAAAACTCATGTTCTGATCATTTTTAGCATTTTTTGTCTACAAGATGTTAACAATAATAATCAGAATATTAGCTGGCTTGGAAAAAAATGTATTTGGCCAACTTTAATGATTCTAAACTTCATTCAATTGATGTCATACAAAAACAGTTTATGGTGTGTAAATGTGTCAGGAGAAAAGAGTTTGAAAATTTAGCGATGAAGTAAAGATAAAGTATATATAGGTTTAATTTCTTCCAGCTCCTAAAGTACTAAATAAGTTTACAAGTAAAAAGATGAGTATAAAGTATAAAGCAAGATCTTGGAAAATAGGTTCAACAGCATGTTATCCTATTTATAAGCAGTTTAATCTGATAGAAAAGACAAGTAGTGAAAGTAAAGAGAATTGAAGAAATTTCTTACGAGGTGGTTGATGACATGCACTCATTGGATCTCCTGTGAATCCAGGTAAGCAAGAGCAAGAAGGAGCATGGTTGATCACTTGACACTCAGCGTTGAGACCACAAGTTCCAGGACAGGGGTCTCTGCATTTGTTGTTGACACATGCCTTGCTACGATCACAGTCCGAGTTGATAACACATTCCGGTCTACAGCCAGAGTACGGATCTCCGAAATATTCAGGCAGACAGACACAAGATCCAGCACCATTACGTTCCTTGCAGACTGCGTTGGCACCACATGGCGAGGGGTTGCAGGGGTCTCGTGGACCTTCCGTTGGCGTAACTGTAATAGACAAACTCTATCAACACTGCCCTTTAGACTCGATATTTAAAAAAAAAGGGAATATATCTATAGGTCTGTCCTTACTTTGTTGAATTTGACTGCAGCCGGCAAACGGATCCCCAGTGAATCCCGGTTCACATGAACATTGCGGAGCATGATTGACAACCACACAAGTCGCCCTGTTCCCGCAAGATCCTGGGCATGGATCGCGACATCTCTCATTCTGACATGCCAAGTTGCCTGGACATTCAGCATTGATAGTGCACTCGGGACGACAGTTGGGTGGGCGTCCCACATAGTTGGGGAGGCAAGAACAAGCAGGGTTGTTGGCTACCACACGACACTGAGAGTTGGGCCCACATGGCGAAGGTACGCAAGGGTTTCCACTGGGCGGGGCTGGTGTAGTAGGTTCTAAAAGAAAGTGCAACACAGAGAATAAAGAACATGCAGATAGAGATTAGAGAAACATATAAACAAGTGAAAAAAGAACAAAACAAGTTACAGGTGTAGATAAATGGTGTAAGACATTAAAAAGGACAGAAAGTAGATTCCAGATTTAAAGAAAAAAAGAAATACTTTTACTAATATTGTGATCAGAAAATTTGTAGCGAATGAAAATAAATTGATACAATCATTAAACCAGTCTTTATATGATTTTTATGTGACTATCAAACTCCTTGAAATAAATAATATTAAAACACAACTGTACATGTCTGTTCATTGAATAGTACGTTGTAAGTAATATTCTTGTCTATTTAGCCATTAAATAGATATGTTTCATTCATAATGAATAATTAAATAATTAGTACATGAGTGAGTTAACATTAAGGGAACTTGTTCTGTGAAATATTATTTGTTTATCAAAGCTTGTTTTCAGTAGAAACATATGTAAAACTTTTGTATTGTCCGGTATATTAAATTTACTTTTAAATATTTATTTACTGGATAGCATATAGTAAATGAGGTAACAGTAAAGTGAAAGATACAGTAGAGTAAAAAATAATTGAAAATTTAGAAAATAAAATACAGAAGCTAAGAGTATAGAGATATAGAAACCAGTCAGAATGAGGGACCTACCCTCTTTTAAACAACGGACAAAAGGATCGCCAGTAAAGCCGGGGGCGCAGCTACAGATCGGGTTGTGATTGACCACCTGGCACCTGGCATTGAGACCACAAGTGCCGGGGCAAGGGTCGGCGCACTTCTGGTTGATACAGGCTCTGTCCTGGGCACAGTCGGCACTGACCATACACTCTGGCCGGCACGACGGAGGCGAACCGATATAGTTGGTTTGGCAAGAACACACGGCGTGACCGTTGACAGCACGGCACTGACTGTAAGGGCCACATGGAGATG
This sequence comes from Nephotettix cincticeps, assembly GCA_023375725.1. Classification (NCBI taxonomy): domain Eukaryota; kingdom Metazoa; phylum Arthropoda; class Insecta; order Hemiptera; family Cicadellidae; genus Nephotettix; species Nephotettix cincticeps. The sequence continues at coordinate 7,175,722 of CM041791.1, read as the reverse complement.
GCACACAAGGATTCTTTGGCTTTGTAGGCGTAGCTAGAAGTTGGAAGAGAGACAGAGAAGATTGAATAAGAGAAGTAAGAGAAAACACAAGTAAGGCATAAGCTTAAGTATTTAAAGAAATCGTTTTGAAATATTTGAGAAAATAAAAAGAGAAAGACTTGAAAAAGGTAAAGTTTTTGAAATTTGTCATTTAGTCTCTTATACTATTTTTCTGGGCATAAAAAGCAAGTACTTACAATTCAATTCATTTATGTAAATATCTTTTTATTTATTAAACGTTAGTTTTAAAAATTGTTTTACAAAACATAAAAAAATAATTTGTGATAAAAAATTACCCTATCAAAATTTATTTTAATCTTTTCTAAAACAGTTTTACATATACATTTATATTTACATGATATTTCAATAGTTATGCATAAAATTATAAAGAAAATAATCGTGAATTGACACAACAACTAATTCTTTGAAATAGGTGCCATGTTCCCAAGCTTTTAAAAATTATTGTTCCTGTCAATTGAAAATATTTTAGATTACGTTATTCCCAAACAATTTGAAACTTCCCATGACATAAGACACATAAACATGCAAAGCTGAGTCCCAAACAGTCCTTTGAAAGAAATCAGTCACAGTAAAATACATAAAATAGATCACAGAACTAAGATTGAAATTTGACAGAAAGTGAGGAAGAAAAAGCTTACGAGGAGGAGGAGGTGGTTGCCGACATGCACTCAACGGATCTCCCGTGAACCCAGGTAAGCAAGAGCAAGACGGAGCGTGGTTGATGACTCGACATTCAGCGTTGAGACCACAAGTTCCAGGACAGGGGTCTCTGCATTTGTTGTTGACACATGCCTTGCTACGATCACAGTCTGAGTTGATAACACATTCCGGTCTACAGCCAGAGTACGGATCTCCGAAATATTCAGGTAGACAGACACAAGACCCAGCCCCGTTACGTTCCTTGCAGACTGCGTTGGCACCACATGGCGAGGGGTTGCAAGGGTCTCGTGGACCTTCCGTTGGTGGAACTGTAATTACGTCATTTGACTGTTATAAACCTGAAGTATTTTAAGAAACAGAAGACTTACCTCTTTGGTGTCCAAGCTGATGGTGGAAGTGTATAATATATGCCACTTACCTTTTGGTTACCACACAATTTGATTTTTGTTCTTTAATAGTAAAACCTTAAATGTTTGAATAATTTTATATCACCCATTTATCGATCTTAACCCTAGAAAATGAATGAGAAGAATAATGAATGAAAATACATATCATACAAGCATATGAAAAATATACATGTTTTTCCAATTCCTTAGTTTTTTTATTTGTATGCTGCAGCATTTAAGCCACCAAAACTTCTTAAGAATTGATCTAAAGACTACAAATTACTAAATTTTATTTTACAGCAACTAATATGGGTGAATTACTAATGCTGACAGAAAATAAAATTGAACTGAATGTTTGAATTACACTTTTGAACTGTCCAGGGTTAAAAAAATGATGTTTTTTAAAATTAATAAAATATAAATCGTTATGAGGCACAGTGAAATAACAAGCAATCCAAATACTACTCGTCAACCTTTGAATGAAGTGAGTCAGCTTACTTTGCGGCACCATAACACATCCGGCAAAAGGGTCGCCGGTGAATCCTGGCTGACAGGTACACTGGGGAGCGTGTTTGACCACAGTGCACGTCGTCTGCGGACCGCAGGAGCCGGGACATGGGTCCTGGCATCGCTCATTCTGACACGCTCGGTTACCAGGGCACTCGGCGTTGATGGTGCACTCGGGCCGACAGTTGGGCGGACGACCCACATAGTTGGCCATGCACGAGCATGCCGGGTTAGTTCCGACCACTCGGCACTCGGAGTTGGGGCCGCAGGGCGACGGCACGCAAGGGTTACTGCTCGGAGTGGGCATAGGGGCTTCTGAACATGCAATGACACACACATGCCGACAGATTAGACCATGCGATGAAAGGTTAGTGACAGTACAGAGAAGTAAAGAGGTTTATTATAGATAGAGAAATGGTAGAATGTTGTGTTGTAGAGATCAGTATGTTAATGATTCTCATTGTGATTAAGTGATGTTGTCTTGTTGATTTTTTCTTGACAGAATCACACTATTAATAGTAATAAATTAGAAGGTGAATATCTTCATTATTAAATATTAGGCCTAATACATTTTAAGTGTATTAAAATATTTTTTATTTAAGAATAGACAGTTAATAAAAATTCTTAAGAGTTTGATTTTTGCTTCATAACGGTTTATTGATAATAAACAACAACATAGGTTATAATCAAACTAAAAAAGGAAATAAAATGAAGCAAGAGTAAATTTTTAGTATTGTGTATGATAAGACAGTGACTATAAGTAGAATGAGTTAATGGAATGTGGTTAGAAGGCATGCTTACTCTGTTGTACACAACGGGCAAAAGGATCGCCAGTAAAGCCGGGGGCGCAGCTACAGATCGGGTTGTGATTGACCACCTGGCACCTGGCATTGAGACCACAAGTGCCGGGGCAAGGATCGGCGCATTTCTGGTTGATACATGCTCTGTCCTGGGCACAGTCGGCACTGACCATACACTCTGGCCGGCACGACGGAGGCGAACCGATATAGTTGGGTTGGCATGAACACACGGCGTGACTGTTGACAGCGCGGCACATGCTAAACTGGCCACATGGGGATGGCACACAGGGGTTCTTGGGCAGAGGGGTGGGCGCTGTGTAAAACAACATGCTTGTCAGTCATGCGTGCTTTGTCAGAGAAGCTGGTTTTTTTTGTTATTAGATGGAAAAAAAATTTTTTTGTATAAAAAACATAATTAGTATAAATTTTAAAATGTAGAAAATATTTTCAGAAGATATACATTTAAATTCATTGTTATTTATAAGTCAAATATGAAAACTATAAAAAAATTCTCTGACAAAGTGAGCCTTGGACTGATGAAAGTTATGGTTAGTAAAATATGAAAGTAACAAAGACATGAAAGGTAAAAATGAAAAAGAAATTTTAACATAAAGAATTTAAGGACAGACATGGAAGAACTCCAGATAATGTGAAGAGAAAAATTATTACCAAGCCACTGGTGTTTTAAAAGTGTTGGAATTTTTTTTTCAGATGTTCCTGAGTTTTTAAACATTATCCTCTGTTATTGAATTAAAAACATAGAAATTTTGCTTACGCTTAACAAACGTTTTAACAAATAAACCAATTCCAAAATTTCACTACATTTTATCGTAACAGTAGCTTGATAAAATGATAAAGAGGCATGCAACGAGAGTCTTACGTGGAGGGGGAGGTTGTTGGCATGCAGTGGTAGGGTTGCCAGTGAAGCCCGGCATGCATGAGCATGATGGAGCATGGTTGATCACACGACATTCTGCGTTCTGCCCACACATGCCCGGACACGGGTCCACGCATTTATTGTTAGCACATGCTCGGTTACGGGGACAATCGGTGTTGAGGACACATTCCGGCCTACATCCAGTGTATGGGTCCCCCGTGTACTCGGGCATGCAGGTGCATGCGCCTGCGCCATTGCGTTCTCTGCAGACAGCATTCGCCCCGCAGGGTGATGGGTTACATGGATTCCTGGGCGCTTCCGGTGTCGGTGCTAAAATTTTTGAAACACATTTAATTGATTTTAAATCACACAAATAGTGAATGTTCAAGCTTGCTTATCACTTCATTCTAAGGATGATCACAAAAATTAACACAGTAATACAATTATATATATAATCTAAACACAATTAGTTGTTAAGTTCGGTAACAGTGAAACTTTTACCATTATATGTTAATAAAATTAATAAAGTAGGTATCAAGAGACTTTCACTAAACACTAGATTAGAAAAATATTGTGATCTGCTTACATATCTTCAGAATTTTTACTTGGTAGATTTATTTGTGTAAGTCATGTGAGTAGTGAGGTAATTCAAAGTACATCTACGTGTAAAGTTGTGGGTTTAAAATGTTAGCGATTATTAACAGCAACCTCTCCTACAGAAAAACAATGTAACGAAAGTGTAAAGCCTAAGAATCGACGTCGTCTAAGAAGCCGTAGTCAACTGGAAACAACGTGATTTGTTAGCCTTTGTACATCACTCATTAGCTCGATTAGTCTGGTAGTCGAGTTAGTCTGGAGTAAAAACGCAGACCAACCTTGCTGCACAAGAGTACATCCATAGAACGGATCACCAGTGAACCCTTCAGAACAAGAACAAACAGGTGAGTGCTTGATGACAACACAATGTGTGTGTATGCCACAGGAGCCGGGACAGGGGTCTTTGCACTTCTCGTTCTGACACGCCAGATGACCCGGACACTCTGCATTGTTGGTGCACTCGGGTCGACAGTTGGGTGGACGACCAATGTAGTTAGGTAGACAAGAGCACACCGGGGTATCTCCTACAGAGCGGCACACTGCGTTGGGTCCGCAGGGCGAGGGCACGCAAGGGTCTTTGCTTACGATCTGTGGCGTTTCTACAGATGCAAACAACAACCCGATATAGCTTCATGCAACAGTACCCACACACAAGCACATACACACACATACACATACATACATACATACACATGCACAGGATAAGCCCAAAGAGAGTGCCATAGGGCAATATAAAAAGAAGTAGAGATATTTGAAGGGGATAAAGTTTCAACCTTATTTAGTATTTTGAAAATTATGTTTTTTAAGGACTATAAAAAACAGTATCATTTCTATTGAAAAAATAATTTGAATTTCTATTTAAAATACTATGATATCACTTTAAAAAAAGCTCATTATTTAGTAATCTATTCAAATATTAAGTAAAAGTAATAGAATTATTAAAAGAAAATTCAGTGAATTTTTAGATGATCCTATGGCAATGTGGTAGGAGTAGAGGTAAATAAACTGAAAAATTAATTTAAAAAAATCCAAATTAATTTTGAAACAGTATTTTTTTTAAATTTACTATTATTTTTTAACTATTATTAATTTAACAATCTTAATCTCAGAATCATTGTTGATATAGTGTAAGAAATAAAATTTATAAAGTACAGTACTATAAACAATTTTAATATTATCATGTGTAAGATATTTGTAAGAGAACATTCAACATATATTTTTTTAAATAAAAGTAATATGAAATAATCCCACCAAAATTTGCGAGATGAAAATTTACCAAACCCACAGAAAAGAAAACACAAGTCACAACAATGCGATATTTAAAACAAGCACATGCTTACTTTCTTCTTTAAAGCAATGCAAAAACGGATCCCCAACCAATCCGGCCGGACAGCTGCAGATGGCGTTGTGGTTGACCACTTGGCACCTAGCCGCTACGCCGCATGTGCCGGGACATGGGTCGACGCACGACTGGGCGACACACGCCTTGTTCTGTGGACAGTCTGCACTGACCACACACTCGGGGCGACAATGTGGTGCGCTGCCGTAGTACCCTGGCTGGCAGGTGCAAATGGCGTAGTCGTTGATGGGTCTACACATGCTGTATGGTCCGCAAGGCGATGGGATACATGGGTTGGACACCATGGGAGGCACTGATAACAGATCATGCAACCGTCACCGAAACTCACAGATCAACAGGCAAGGAGACAAGGAGACAGGGATAAGAAAAACATTCTTGACATTTGCTTCTAATATCTAATAACTAATATCTGATCTTTTATGGAAAAATATATTGTTGTACTACCGGTACTTATTTTCATATATATTAATTATAGTAAAAGTTTTTTATATATATTGTAAAAATTTAATAAAAGTGTAACTATTTTGTTGAACTTAATTCTTTTTGATGAGTTCTAATTAATTATTTTTGAAAAAAATATTGTTAAAGTTAAAATGTAAATAAAGTCAATACCATAACGTTATTAGTTAGTAACATATTAATATTGGTTTTAACGTTGTATTAGTTAAGTAGTTTTAGTTTGTAAGTAGTCTTTGCAAAAATATTAAGGAATTAATATATACTATAAATTACATTTACTATTTCTAAAAGATTTTTTTAAAGTTAATTTTTGTGATTATACAGTTAGATGTTTAATTGTGTTAAATTATTGATTTTAATTCCACTATAAATTAATTTTAAGTTGTTTTAACTTGCTATGTTGGTTTTTAAACTAGGTAAAAGTTACAAAGGTTCATTGTTGGTTTTTATAAAAGGGTGAAATAAATAAAAAAGGAATCCAGGTTGAAAAGCAAAAGCCAAAGCGATAACATGCATGTCTGAAATTCTTACGGTATTCTATAACAATGGGTCTACAAGAGGACAAGGGGTCCCCGGTGTGTCCATGACGACAGAAGCAGACGGGCGTGTGGTGGCTAACTTGACATTCGGTGTTGAGACCACAAGCCCCAGGGCAAGGGTCGCGACACTTGTTGTTGATACAAGCTCTGTCCCACGGGCAGTCAGAGTTGAGCACACACTCAGGCCTACATCCGACATTAGGGTCACCGAAGTATCCGGGGGCGCAGGTGCAAGATCCGACCCCATGGTGGTTCTTGCACACCGCATTGGATCCACAGGGCGTTGGGTGGCACGGGTCTCTGGGCGTCTCTAGGGTAACTTCCGCTACGCATTCCACTGTGCAAATAACAATATGATTGAGAACAGAGATTGTGAAACAAATAGATCTGCTGTAATGTGCCTTCCCCTCTGATTTGGGCAGGAGCTGGAAAACAAACATCTAGTTCGAGCCTAAACCAACCAAAATAAATCCAGACTCAAAATTACACCTGAAAGTGCTGCAGTGGGAAAAAGCCCATCCTGATACAACCTTTTGATGAACAAATCTTGAGCGAAAACCTATTTTACACTTGTTTAACCCAGTCAATAAAACCTGTTGATAAATAATTTATACTTGTAATTGTGCTGTGGTAAGTAAAATCTTTCGACTAAGCACAGCTGAAATAAATACCAAATGTCTTACGTTGAGGTACACATCCTGCAAAAGGATCACCAGTCATGCCAGGAGGACAAGCGCAAACTGGCTTGTGGTTGATGGGTCTGCAGGAAGCGCCGGGTCCACAAGAGCCGGGACAAGGATCCATGCAGCGCTCCTTGGTGCATGCTCTGTTACCCGGACACTCGGCACTGATGGAGCACTCGGGACGGCAGTTGGGCGGACGACCGATGTAGTTGGGCAGGCAAGAGCATGCTGGTTGGTTAGCGATTACTCGGCATAGCGAGTTGGGCCCGCAAGGGGTTGGCATGCAAGGGTCTGTGGGTGGCATCACCGGGCACTCTAGAGCAACAAGGGACACAGAGACAGGTAGACAGATGGTTAGATGAAGAATGAATGAGAACAGATTAGTAAGTTAAGGCGAAGTTGAAATGTAAAGATGTTACTGAGAAACTTGTTGGAATTACATGAAATATTTAAGTTGAATTAAAAAAATAAAAAGGAAATTGATAATAAAATATCATTAAAATAAACTCATTTCTGATAAAACTGTCTGATTAAATATACTGATAATATTTAGCTACACAACACATCCAACAAGTTACAAAGTCAAAGTGAAATTAAAGGAAAGAGAAGTATTGTTAAACCTTTTATCCCAAAAATTTATTAGTGCAATGTAAAGAATATTAGATTAAGTTAGAGCTATGAATGAAGGATGTACGGTACTGCAGTTCAAGGTTGAAATTAAAAAAAGATTAAACAAAATGAATATAATAGGACACTACTGAACTTTCATTACATGGGGAATATAACTATTCAATAAGAAAATTTTTGGATTTGAGATTGTAAGCGTTATGTAGATTATTAAAAGTTTTTAGTAAGTGAGGAACTTTTTCAAAGTATAGTTTACATCCATTACGGTTCATCAAGTCCAAAAAAGAGTCCTTCAACTGCAGTACAAAGGTTTGTGAAGAAGCTTACTATCAGGTCTGAGACATCGAGAGAACGGATCCCCAGTGAAACCGGGATTGCAGCTACAAATAGGAGCATGGTTAACGACTTGACAGCGGGCGTTGGTCCCGCAGGTGCCGGGACAGGGGTCGACACACTTCTGGTTGACACAGGCTCGGTTGAGCTGACACTGTGAGCTGACCACACACTCGGGCCGGCACGTGGGCGGTGCGCCGACATAGCCCAGCTGGCACGAGCACACGGCAAGGCCGCCGTTGGGCCGACACATGCTCATCGGCCCGCAGGGGCTCGGGATGCAAGGGTTCGTTGGCCTCATGGGCTTGGCCATCACTGTGGAGTGTTAGGGGTTAGAGGTTAGAAGCTGAGAATGAGTAGTGGTGGGTTATATGAGATAAAGTGTGTTAAAGAATAAGAATATCATCTAGTGAGACACTATATAATTTTAAGATATAAATGTTTTTTTCACTAAATTTTTGTTAATGTTAATGAGTTTGAAGTAAAATTTTAAAACTAAGTATTTAAAAGGAAAAAATTACAAAACTTTATAATATTGTGATCCAGGTACATTAAAAATTGAAATAAAATATTCTTGGAAATCATATAAAACTCAGTTAAAGAAGAAATAGTGAATATAAAGCATAGATAAGAAAGAAGTGATGAAAATATTCCTTAAATAAATAATACCAAAATATAAATCCTTTTAGTTATTTGTTAATATGTTAAAATTAGTGAAGCATTAAAATGAAATTAGTATGGAAGTTAGTAAAGCTTACTAGTAGAGGGGGGAATAAGGCGACACATGGTCATAGAGTTCCCGGTGAAGCCGGCCACACAGGAACAGAGTGGGGCATGATTGATGACTTGGCACTGAGCGTTGACTCCACACATGCCAACACAGGGATCGACACAGCGGTTGTTGGCACAGGCACGAGACCGGGGACAGTCACTGCTCATGACACACTCGGGTCGGCACCCGGAGTAAGGGTCACCCGAGTAGTTGGCGCGGCACCGGCATGATCCGGCACCATTGCGCTCCTTGCACACAGCGTTGGAACCACAGGGCGAGGGAGAACACGGACGACGTGTCTCTTTGCGTCTGACTGTGCAGCAAAGTCGTGACAAAAATTGTGTATTTGGTCAATTAAAGTGTAGATACATACAGATTGTTCCTGTGATATTATTTCAGTATTAATGAGGGTTGAGTGTAAATTTGACATTGAGTGTGATTCTTAGCGTGATACCATTTTTGAAAGGAGGACATGTTAAAAGTTTCTCATCAGAGTATCTATCTATTTTAGTCATTATGTAAATATCGTAGTTATGGTAGAGTCATCTTTGAATTTGTACTATTTCCAAAAAAAAACCTTTCTAAAGTACGGGAACAGCTCTTGTAAAACGATTTTGTGGCGATGAAGAATTCTTTTACCTCATTGGATCAAAAGAAGAATGACTCACTATATATACTGTGGAATTGTATCTTATTTACTAATAAAAGAAGAAATGTATCTCTATTTATAATCTCTCGTCGTTCAAGTAAACAAAGACAATATAACCAAAGATAGCATTTATTTATTTAATAAAGAAAAAACATAAAAAATTATACATTACCGCAATAAATCCTGGCAGTTTCTGAAAACACTGAAAAACACGGAAATGCAAAAAACAAATCACATGCACACATGCTGCATCCGCTGAGACTAACACTAGCATTTGACAAAAACATTCAACAGCTTGTGGAAAGCACATAGTACAACTTAACTTGAGGACGAACCCACAATTTGTATCAAAGGCAAACCAAGTGCAAAAACCCATTATGAAACTTACCTGGTGTTGGATTACATCCGGAAAACGGATCGCCTTGGAAGCCGGGGTTGCATGCGCAGACAGGTTGGTGGTTGACGACGGTGCACTGAGCGTTGAAGCCGCAGGACCCTGCGCATGGGTCACGACACTTGTTCTGTACACAGGCCAGCTTGGTGGGACAGTCTGCGTGGATGACACACTCAGGTCTGCAGTTGGGAGGTGCTCCCAGCATCCCTGTCAGACAGGAGCAGACAGGACGCTTGTCCACAACGCGACATTCTGCGTTGGACCCACATGGTGACGGCATGCATGGGTTGGCTGGGAGCAGAGGCACTTTTGGAGCTGTAAAAGTTAAACTTTCATCAACTTAATGTTAAGGTGTTACATTTCATGTAACTATTTGGGTAATCTAAAGCTCTTATGAGTATAGCGATTGTGGAAAAATCCTCTAACCAATATATTTATTAAAATTAATTTCAGTATATGCAGTTTATTTTGTAATGTTTTTATGAGAATATCCTATGGTTTCAATACAGAAATTAGCCTTTAAAATACAGAGTTTGAAAATAAATATTATTCCATATTGAATAAATATGGTGGATTTTATTTTTCAAAAAATGAAAAAATGATCCTCACCGTCCTCAACACATCGCACAAACGGGTCTCCCACCATCTTGGGCGGACAGCTGCATATCGGGTTGTGATTCACCACCTGGCACCTGGCGTGAAGGCCACAAGTGCCAGGGCACGGGTCCTTGCACTTCTGGTTGATGCAAGCTCGGGTCTGGGGACACTCGGAACTGGCGATGCACTCAGGCCGACAGTTGGGCGGGCTGCCGATGTAACCGGTGGCGCACGTGCAGGCGGCGTTGCCGTTCAATACTCGGCACTGGCTGTTGGGGCCGCAAGGGCTCGGGTCACAGGGGTTGCGAGGTGGTGTGGCTAGAACAACACATATTAAACACATTGAGGGACATTAAACAAGATTGGCATTCATAGGAGTACAATTTTTGAACATGTGCACAACTATTTTAAAATATAAGAAATACTTTTTGGTACAATTTGGGATCATGGGGGCGGACATTTAGATGATTAACAAAAAATGCAATCTAAAATTTAGCAGCTTAACCCTTTCTTGTTAGTCATCAGGAAAAACGTAGTAGTTACTAAAACAACAATTAGAGAAAAGTAAGTCTCAGGTTGATTTCAGAGTTGATTAAAGTCGATTGACCTGTAATGGCAATTCTCCTGCAAGTGTATCTGAGTCACTTGACCGGAAAAGGGTTAATGAATGGAATTACTAACCAAATTAGTTTTTAATTATACTTTATAAGCATAATACCAATGAGTCACTGAAGCATTTTGCATATGGTACACCAGAAGCAGAAAACTGTAAACCCAAATTTACACTTGTATTTGTCAATGAACTTTCTCATTTGGATGCTACATCTTTCAAAAGACTAGAAATCATTTAATTTTTAATACCGCAAAACACCAACCTGGTATAACTTCTTGTCGACAAGACTTGAATGGGTCTCCAGTGAAACCAGGCAGGCAAGAGCAGACAGCGATGTGGTTGACGACAGAGCACTGGGCATTGATACCACACACTCCCGGGCACGGATCTCGACAATGGCTGACAAGACAGGCCAGGTTGGCGGGACAGTCGGCACTGATAACACATTCGGGCCTGCAACCTCCGGTGTAGGGGTTACCCTGGTACGGGGGGATGCAGGTACACCTGGCCATGCCGTCAGGGCTGACTGAACACTGAGCGTTCTCACCGCAGGGCGAGGGCGAACACGGGTCTGTTGGCACTGGGCGTTCTGAAAAAATGTCCACTGGTTAGCATTTTTAAAATTAGTCATTAACCATCGATGATTTTAACTTATAAAATTTAACAATACTTAGAATAGAGTATGTTAAATTACAAAATCTTATTCATTCTCATTTATTATTGTTCTGACTAATATATATAATCGATGCTGTTAAGAGAAGCTAAAATTGTTGAATCCTAAAGTTAAATTGTACAACAAGTGCAGGAACTGACCTGCAGGTATTTTGGAACAGCCTATGAATGCATCTCCCTGATACCCCGGGAGACAGCTGCAGAACGGTGTGTGATTGACGACGTCGCACTTTGCGTTAAGGCCGCAGCTCTGCTTGCATGGGTTTCGACACTTCTCCTGTATGCAGGCCTTGTTGTAAGGACACTCCTGGCTCATGACACACTCGGGTCGGCAGAACGGTGGACTTCCGATGAAGTTGGCGCTGCACGAGCACACCGGTCGCCCTTGCTTCACTTGACAGATGGAGTTGGGTCCACAAGGCGACGGCTGACACGGGTTACCGCCTCCAGGCACTTTGGGCTCCTCATCTGTTTTCAAAATTTGTTTAGTGTTAAATAATTAAAACATATTACAGAAAAATATCAGTTTCTTTCAAAACTGTGGTCCATTAACCCTCCAGGTGCTAACATCACACTACTTAAAAACCTGTTTGTTGCCAAACCTTTCACTCAAATGCTTTGACCACGACACTAAAGTGACCAAAGCATACTCTAGTGGAAAAACAGAAAACTCCAGGAGTTAGTTCCAGTATCAGATGACTTTACGGTTCACTAAATTACACCACAGAGCAGATCGCTGACATCACATAGTGTGATATTATGTTAGCACCTGGAAGGTTAACCACTGGATTACAGAAGGCAATCAATAAACTTCAGTAATATCACCAACCAATATTGATTTCTAAGGTTTACAGAGAAGTTCTATTCCTATAATTTTTTAACTGAAACCTTCTTACACACTTTAAACTCGTAATATGTTAATATACTTGTAATATAAATCTAGTTTGGAACAAATATCAAAACATATAACTCACCGACTGGCGTGAGTTGACAACTGGTGAAGGGGTTGCCAATGAACCCAACTGGACAGCTGCAGATGGGATTGTGGTTGATGACCTGACATCTCGCGTTGAGTCCGCAGGTGCCGGGACAAGGGTCCACACATTTCTGGTTGATACAGGCCTGAGTTTGAGAACACTCACTGCTCACCACACACTCCGGCTTGCACACGGGTGGCACACCTCGGTAGCCAGGTAGACAGGAGCACGCTGCAGCACCCACGGGTGTTATGAGGCAGCGAGAGTTGGGGCCGCAGGGTGACGGATCACAAGGGTTGCCCGGGTGTCCCATGTCAGCGATGGTTGGGTATTCTGGACAGATTAAAATTAAGATTAAAAAACATGAAATATTGTTCTTGTTCATAACTTATACTAATTTGAAGCACAAGTATCAAAATTTTAATGAAGTGTTTGCACATCTAAATGTACATAGTACTACTCAAGTTGGGTTAGGTCAGGTTTAGTTCTTTGTATAGTTATAAAAGATACCATCAACAATTTCGGTAAACTATGAATCTGTACTGTTCTTGGATACTAGTTTTTCTAAGAATAAAACATATTTTTCTAAAAAAAATTGATTTTATGTGGGACGGACGTGTGTGTTAACGGCGCACATCAACGTTCAGGTAGCCTCTACCAAATCTTAATCAGGCCAAAGGGTAACAATCAACCTTGCTATTCCATTCATTCATTGGCCAATTTCATTTTCTTTCAAACAGTAATTTTAAAAATGTGAATTTAAAATTTCTCTTTTTATTTAAAATGATGACACAAGTTAAAATGGAAGACATACCCGGTTTGAAAGGGTAGCATGACACGAAAGGATCTCCAGTATAGTCCTGCGGGCAATAGCACACCGGGACGTGATTGACGACCTGGCAATGCGATCCAACACCACACATGCCCTGGCACGGGTCCACACAATGATTGTTGACACACGACTGCTTCGTAGGACAGTCACAGTTGAGGACACACTCTGGTCGACAGCCGACGTACGGGTTACCGAACGTTCCGGGTCTGCAGACACATGTTACCATGCCGTAGTTCTCATGGCACTCAGCGTTCGGTCCACATCTCGTGCGGTGGCAGGAGTTTGGCTGGTCCACAGCGTCTGGAGTTGTAAAATTAAGATTAGTAAAGAGTTTACTTAGTTTTGTTTGTATGGCTCTACATCACAGGATAACTTAACCCTTCAACGCGGGACTTTATATTGCATGACTGATCCCTGATGCGGTACTTTTAGGTTCCAAGCTAGGATCTAATCTAGCAATACTTTGCTAAACGTTTTTAAGTTTAGTTTATTCATGCTAGCAACATAATTTTGTTACTAACTTGTTTATAATTAACAACCCTAAAATAAACATATAAAAATGACATTGTTCACTAACATAACCTATCTAATCCACAAACTAAAACATAAGTCGTTCATTATCCGTACATTTCTTTAAGCAACCAAAATCTACAATTTTTGACTAATAGTGCTAAAATATATTTACTTCAATAACACAATGTAAAACATCGAAATCCATAATAAAACTGATAAATGTTACAAGCTAAAAGCAGTGTGAATTCGCAACGATTCTTACTACCCAAATACAAAAATTTTAATTTAGGGGGAGAGGCTATTATAAGAAAAAATAAATAGTCTTTTCTGTCCTAAAAAATAAGAAAATGAGCTAAATTTTTCTTTAAATTTATAATATTCCCAGCAGATTATTTGTTAAAAAGTTCTCACCTGGAGGAGGGGCCACACAGTGTTCAAATGGATTGCCGATGAGTGGATGTGGACAGGAACAGATCGGGTTGTGATGCCACACAATACACTGGGCATTAACACCACACGAGCCAGGGCACGGGTCACGACAGCTCTGACCCAGACAGGCTTTGTCGAAGGGACAGTCAGCATTAGTGAGACACTCAGGGTAGCAGGCCGGGTTGTAATGGGCACCAGGTCCTCCGCATGGGTCACACATGGCGACCATCGGACCGTAGACGTTGCAGGTGGAGTGTGGGTCACAAGGTGATGGGTGGCACGGTAAACTGGCGTTGGTTCCCACCACCACCACAGGCTCTGCAAAAACAGACAAGTAAGCATTTGATCAGAATAATGGGGTTGAAAGCTAAAAGAAGATCAATAAAATATTTTAGTAAGTGAAAATAAACTTTGATGTATAAAGCCGAATATTACTCCTACTCCTGTGGCCATTGGAAACCTAGTTGGTTTTTGGCCTTGATATATCTTTATGAATATATAATACACATAAACTAATTGATAATTCTTTATTCCCAAAACAAAACTAACTACTAAGAAAAATGTAAACAATAATATTAAATAACAATAATAATCAGCTGATTATTTAAACATATGACAGGCCTCGTCAACCATATGCCTCCACGCTCTCCTGTCTTCTGCCAGTTCCAAGTCTGCTCCCATTCTTCTTAGATCCTTTATCACCTAACCCACCCATCACATTCTTGGCCATACTAGTAGTGTCCTGCCCTCTGGTGTACCTCTTAGCACCATCTTCAACATCTCCCTCTCACCCCTACGGTTAATATGGCCCAGCCATCTTAACCTACTATTCTTAATTAATTATTCTCACAATACCTGCTTCACTATATAGTTCTTTTAATCCCCAATGTTTTTCTGACTCTCCATGCGTCTCCTTCTTTTATTAAACCAAAACTCCTCCTCATAATTTTGATTTCAAAGGTACTAAGGTTCTTTTGGGATTTCTTGGTTAAAGACGAAGTTTTTCACCCATACAGCAGTACAGGTTGCACTATAGTCTTATACATTCTTATTTTAATGTATGGTAGTTTGCTTTTAAATAACTTTATTAGACTCCAGTACGATCTTTATGCTCTGAATTTCTACCTCTTCTCTCTTGTTTGTTACTCCTAGATACTTAACAATACTAGTTTTTTGGAACCTGTAATTTAATACTTCTTAAAACCAGAATATAACAAAATAAAATGTTATATTAAACTCACGTATTGGTATACACTGGATGAACGGATCGCCGGTGAAGCCTTCTAGACAGGAACAGCTGGCAGTGTGGTCCTTGCACGAGCAGACAGCCCCCAGCCCACAGATGTTACCCAGACTGCAGGGGTCGACGCAATGCTGGTTGATACAGGCCTGGTGTGGCGCACAGTCACCGTTGATAACACATTCTGGTCGGCAGCCGTGGTGGGGATCGCCTACAGTGTCGGGCAGACAGGAGCAGACAGCTCTGCCTCCCATCACCTGACACAGGGTGTTCAAGCCACATGGAGATGGATAACATGGGTTGCGAGCTGGCTCGTCCTCTGCAACCAGATACACTCGTTGATAGTTTTGCCTTTTTAATGTTGTTAAGTTTATTACTAACTCTTAATAATATTTGTAATTATTATTAATATTACCTTTTAAAATGGCAACCTACTCAGGTAGGTATTTTAACATAAGCATGAATAAGAAAAGAGAAGATTTTGGCGCCATCTTGTAGTCTTTTTACTAACTTAATCTGACATGGTTCTTAGATAGGACTGTTAATTAGTAGCCCAACAGCCAATGACATCTATAGGAGACCTAGAGTTTAACGTGGGTCCCACTTTTGCATCCAAATTACAAACTGTTCTAATTATAAGGATGGTCTTTGTGGATGAATGTAGTATTCAATAGTGTGGACGTAAATCCACACCAGAGAATATGACATCCACCAACTACCGCTTATAACTATCAACAGTTTGTGACCCCTAAATAGCTGTATTATAGGACACACCATCGTCTTTCCCGTTTCTTGCTAATCAATTATCTTATTATGTAATCTGTATGAGAAATTTACTTAATACCTTTAATATACTCAAAATTGAATCATGTTGTATATTTACCATTGAGTACTTCAAAAACTGTTTAGTTTCTTGCTAACCAAATGAGCTTTGACTAATTGAACACATATAATGTGTGTCTTTGTGAATTAATAAATATAGAGTGAATCAGGGATTCACTTGGAGCCTTCGCTGTTCCTTTTTTACAATTGTAGGTTTCACTTACCAGGCACCGGGTAACATCTGACTAGTGGGTTGCCGGTGAGGCCGTGGTGGCAGGTGCACACTGGGTGATGTTTCTCGACACGACAGTCCGCACCGACCCCACAAGAGCCGGGACACGGGTCACGACACCTGTAGCCCATACAGGCCAAGTGTAGTGGACACTCATCGTCCACTCGGCACTCCGGCCCACCACAACCGGTTGTAGGGTCGCCTTCCATTCCATCAGGGCACACACACATCGGATGACCTGAAACAACCACACTTTGAGAATCGATCATGTGTTTAAGTGCTTACTAGTGATATATTAGCATTTAAATATTAAAAGAACTGCCACACTGGAGCAAATCGTATCATCATGAATAGCTCGGCTACATATCCTTGTTGACCTTGCAGCAAGGGCTAGTGATTTATGCACTCCTAGGGACATTATGACTAACTATCAAATCCCATTCTTTATAGACAGTGTTGTAGTAGCTTCCTGATGCTTTAACATCTGTCTCTAAATTTAAGAGGTTATCAAGATAAGGGCTTCTGCTACAGTGTTTTCCATATATTATCCATAAATTAGAACACGTTTGATTGTAAAAAACCGGGAAATCAGCCAGTGTCAACAATCACAGCATCTAGGATAGATATTTGCAAGGCATAATCACTTTAATTAAAAAAAAACAAAATTTTCAGAGCAGAGTGCATTACTCACCATCGTTGGTAACACTGCAGAGGGCCAAGGGTCCACAGGGGTTGGGACTGCAGGGGCTGGCAGGTGGTAGGAGACAGCCGGAGTATCCGTCACCAACATAGCCAGGCCGACAGAAACACTGCTCTGTGTTGCCGGTCACGTAACAGTCTGCGTTGGGTCCACACGGTCCCGGCTGGCACAGTGACTTGACAGGCTCTGGTGGGAAAACATGTGAAAATAACAACTTGAATGAGGAAACACCTTTCAGAAACAGAAAATTGATTTATTTGAGATTATATTTTCATTTAGTTACAATTTTCTCAAACTGGTAAACAAAAACTTATTTTTTTTACAAAAATGTTGAAAATTATTCAGATAATATATAAAGTAATGATGTAAAAAATAATTAGTAAACTTAATTTTTCTTCGTTTTTAGCAAGTATTTTCCTTACGTTATTATTAGCTACATATACTACGTATTTCAGAAACTTACAACAAATGCTCCTTTTAAAAAAACTTGAGCGAAAATAAAAAAAAGAATACTCACGTGCACAATGCTTATACGGGTTTCCAACCAGTGGTTCAGGGCAGAAGCAAGAAGGTTGTCTGTTGGGGTCACATATGGCTCCAGGGCCGCAAGGGTTGGGGAGGCAAGGGTTCCTCTTCTCCACACACCCTCGGATGGTGTTTGGACTCTCCACATACCCAGGGAGGCAAGTGCACTTGGCAAAGCCGTTGGATAGGATGGCACACTGTGTATTTGGTCCACAGGGTGAGGGCTCACACGGGTGACTAGGCAAGGTACACGCCTTCGATGGAGGATTTCCTTCAAACTCCGGCAAACAGAAGCACTGTGGTCCTCCTTGAACAATTCTACATCCGGAGTTCGGTCCACATGGGTTCGGTGTACATTCATCTCCTTCTGGAACTGAAATTTCAACATTTAAAATAAAAGATTTTATAAATTTTGATTTAAACTACATCAGTTAAAATATTACCTTCAAATTTCACCCTGATAAAGGAATATAAATTATTTTTATTATTTTTTCCTCATTATATTGACCTTTGAAACATCCCTTTCCGTCTCTGAAACCTTACCACTAGATCAAATCCACTAATTCCTGAAATATATCAAAATGGAAATGAAAATTAAGATTTGTACATTGTCTGCATAAAGTGTAAAATACTTACTGCAATTCTTGAATGGATTTCCAGTCATTCCCTTGGGACAGAAGCAGATAGGATTACCGTTGTCAATTTCACATAGAGCGTTGAAACCACAGGGATTGGGATCACAAGGGTTTTGTGGAGCTGAAAAATATAAAGAATAAGTTTTAGACAGAATTAACTGTTGAGCTGTCAGTTAAAAATACTATAATAGTTATGGAAGCCAACTATTTGATTTTTTAAAGCAATCAACTTTAAGATTTCCCACTTGATTTTATGATGCTTTTAGCATGAAAAAATTCAAATTAGGAAAAAAGTTTTTTCCTGCATTCATGAGCTAGATGGCTACATCTTGCTCGTGAATCCTGCTGAAATCATCTTTGATAGGAAAACTACTATTTTCACTACCTATATTCATGATCTGAATGTATATTACTACTTTATATTATTCAAAGTAAACATTTTAAAAACCCTCAAAGGGCTTTTTGTGATGTATATGATATGACATGATAGTTTTGTGATGGTGTGAGAGTCCTTAAATGGTTTTCTGATTATTTTATTGCAATTCAAAAGGCATAATTGGGTACAAAAAACCCAAGAGTTGTCACAATACTGGTAAGTTGTTTTGCAATGTAAAGTAAACAGCTTCTCTTACGCCTTTGGCTCCTCATTGTCTCTTTAAGAGCGTGCAATCTTTGAACTTGTATATTCAGTCTGACTCGCAGTATTGATTGGTTAGCTCTGAGATGGATTGGTGTCTGCTATTTGGTTGGCTGGTTACATTTCACTCATGCATTTACAACCTAAACTAACCTAACCTGACCTGTCCTGACCTAACCTAACCTAGCCTAACCAACCCAAACACAATGACAAGGCTTAATGGCTTATTGTTTCCTCAACCCTTTGTGATCCTGACTGTTCTCTCCTGTCTTACCAATCCTCATGAATCTTCTCTCGGTAGCTGTACAAAAGATAGTCACAATGTTTGGCCAGTTTTGCTGGAGACTCCTAATATAATCTGACATGAGAGTGTGCAGTACCTCTACAGCCCGTGGCAGGGCTGCCGGTGTAGCCTGGCGGGCACTTGCATGAGGGCCGATGGTTGTGCACCTCACATATGGCGTTGGGTCCGCAGCGGCACGGGTTGGCGCAGTGGCCGTTGATGCAGGCTTCGTTTCGTGGACACTCACGGTTACTCTTGCATCCCGTCACTGGAAAGAAAATCCCATTAAAATATGCCACGTTGATAAACAGGTTTTGTTTTTATAAGATATTGGAATGTTGTTGAAAATAGAACATGAATTATACCTGTTGTAACCTATGCAACTGAAATTTGGACAATAATTAGCCTCGATGCTTAAGTCCCAAGAATTTTCAATAGAAGAACTATATGACAAATTTTAAGTTCTGTGATGGAAGGAGAGTAGTATAGAATAAGAAGAAATAAGGAGCTGGATGATGTGATACTAGGCTAAGATATAGTCAGAATGAGGTTTAATGGTGTCTCGGTCACGTGGTGGGAATGGGAAATGAACAAATGTCTCCAAAATTACTGTATGGGCGAATGCAGCAAGAAAGAGGGGTTGATCAATGAAAAGGTAGTTCCAGAAAGATGAAGAGAGAATTTAAGAACTTTGAGAAATGGGCATTGGAGACAGAGCAGAAGAGTGGAGACAAATTGTGATGGAGGCCAATGCTCGTCGTGGGCTGCAGCCCATATGACTAAAGTATGGAAATTGAAATTTTACTAGGTTGTATTGGAAGGTTTTGATTAAAAATAGATCTCAAGCATTGTGAGACATAAAAGGTCAATGTGAAATGCATTTCAAGTCATGTTAAGAGTATTGCACAATTTTATTAGGTTCACAAAGACTAATATTTCTTTTATTTCGTAAAAAAGTTACCTCTATATTTAAAAAGTATGCAATAATGAGAAACTCAAAACATTTTTAGTTTATAACAGTTTCAGTTTGAAATATTGAAACAACCATTTTCTGAAAGAGTTTTAGAATGTTAAGGTGACCAACTGCAATTGCTTGTGTATTTCCAAAAAATATATTTATGTAAAGTTAAAATATATTTTAATTCCCATAAAATTTTTTTTAATAGTTAATGATTTTTTCTGAGACATATATACCTGGGTTACACTCGATGTAAGCATTTCCCTGGTGACCCGGGAGACAGGAGCAGGTTATTCCGTGATTGGTCGGAACACATTCCGCGTTGTCTCCGCAAGAGTCTTCCTGGCAAGGGTTGATGCACACCCTGTTGAGACGGTCGCACAGTTTGTCCGGAGGGCAGTCCTCGTTGTATTGGCACACTGGTCTGCGCGAGTCTCCCACTGTTCACAGCAAACATGTGACTCGTTATATTTTGGTAGGTTTATTAGTTTACTGAATGGAAAAATTGTAAGCCAAGTATGAATGAGTAATGAGTCTACGATGATTGTGGTATGATATTTTAGTCTAGTTACTTTTAACATGGGATCTGAATCACAACATTTCCTCTGTATTTCGCGTTGCTATAATTGTGAATAGTACGGACGTTAATCTACACCAGGGAATACTGCATCCACAAACCATAACTTATACATAATATCCATAAGTTGTGACCTCCAAGTAGCTAGATTACAGGACACACCTTTATCCGTGAAAACACTTATTATTTTTCACAACCTAATCCAAACTTAAAAAATGTTCACTATATAACCGTAATTATGTTCTCATGGAGCAAAATGTGGTCAAATTAAACTGTTAACAAGTATTACAACGAATACAAAACAAAGAAATAGGAAAATATAGCATCTTGAATATAAACATCTCTCACCTGGCAAGCATCCAACGAATCCATTGCCGTGGAAACCTTCTGCGCAGCTACACTCTGTGCCGTGGTTGGTGTTGATGCAGACGGCGTGTTGTGCGCACGGATTGTGCACGCTGCAAGGTGGCTGGCACACACCGCTGATGCACGCCTCTGTGATCGCACACTCCTCGCTGACGCGACACACCACTACAAGAGCCAGTGAGAGTACAGGAAGGGTCAAGAGACAGATAACAGAGGTATATACACAGAGTAACAGTTGTCCCAAGAACGTGTGCAAGATCGCACATCACTTTACAACTGTACAAAATGTATATGACGCCGGGTCAACTTATATACAAATCGTACCATTCCAAATTTACATTTTCATAGGAGAAGATCGCCGAAACCAACTTTAATCTGAGGTCAAAAAAAAGGAACTAGAAAAACTTTTTTGTAATGTGTAAACAGTCGTACACAAAATATATTTCACCATAGTTTTATTAATTGAACTTTAAAATATGAACACTGTATTTTAATCATAACATAATATAATAAATAAAGCATATTAGTGCATTATATTGAATTTTAGATCATAAATTTGGAATGATAAAATTACTAAACTTAATAGAGTGCACACTATCATCTCTAAAGTGTTCTATCATAGATACTAACTTCATATTATATACACTCACTCACTCATACAGGAAGGGTGTATTAGTGACTATACAAGGACTTAGGGTTAGTGTTAGTGTGTTTATACAATATTATTGCCAAACTGTGCTGTCAGTCAGGGTTACATTATTTTTGTCAGTTGGATATTAATTTGTGCTACCGTTGCTAGTAGAACTAGAATTAAAATAAAATACATTAATGGTTACTTAGAATGAAGTTCCAGGTTTGGAAAAGAATCATGAAATGAGTTGCGATTATCAAATTACACTACGTAACTATTAATACAAAATCAACCACCTACATTCCTCTTAATGTCATCAAATGTATATCCGTTGCTGCTACTGCATTCTTTAGTTCAATTTGTTAAGCTGTTTAAAAAGTCAAAACATGAATAAAAAAGGAATCAAACCAAGTCTTTAACACGTTCACAATGCCTTATCAAGTATATCAATGTTTCTTAAAATTGTGACTGTGTACTTGAAAGGGTTCACAAAATAAATAACTAGTATGGTGCGCCCGACTGGTACACAATCTGAGTGTTTTTTAATGCTGTTTATGTAACATGGTTGTATTGAATATTGTTTAAACGTTTGTACGTACGTAGTAGAAAACCTTAAATATATTGGAGTACATTGTTGCATCCATTTGAGTTATGAGGTACACAATTGGATACACTTATTAAAAAATTAAAACAAAAATTTAATTTTGTTCAAATACATGATACCATGAGATTTTTTGCAGCAAAACAAAGCAAAAAAATTATTCTTAACATGTTTTATGTAAATTGGCAAACAAAAAGTACGAAAATAGGCATGTACCACCGTCGCGGACGTGTTAAAAACCATCAAGGGAACTAAATTCACGGTTTCAATCAAGGGTATTTCAAAAACAAAAACAATGTGTCATATTAATAAAACATTCGAGACAATTTGTAGAGACATAACTGCAGTGTAATCTTCTTCCTGGACTGACAGCACAGCCTGTCGCAGTGTGGCAAACCTTACATGGCTGTGGCAAGAAGCATTTTAGCGCGGGATTCCCCTGGTATCCAGGTGGGCAAGTGCAGACGGGTCTGTGTTTGACGACGTGACACCTGGCGGAGGGGGCGCACAGGTTAGCCAACCCGCACAGGTCCTCGCACGCTCCGTTATAACAGGCCTCTGTGTCCAGGCACTCCGAGTCCCACTCGCAAGGACGAGGGCGCTTAGGGCTCCCTCCGGTCACTAACCCCCCATCGCAAATCGCACGAGATTAGTAACCAGCCAGTGTTATAACGTTACTCAGTTATGTTATATTGTTGAAAGCCATATGTACAAACTATTTTGAAATTTATTTTGTTAGAAGGCTTGAAAGGTTTTAAAATTAGTATATTTTTAAGAGATAGATTTATGAATTAAAAAAAAAACAATTTTCATTCTTTATTTTAGTGTTCTTTATTACACTAAAATTTCAACAAAGTTTCTTCATTTAGATTGGAAAATAAGTAATAAAAGTATTACTGGATTTGGATTTCATTTTGGTTCTTATGTGAGAAAAATAATAGAATAAATTAATAAAAAATGTAAAGAGTTCAAAAATTAAAAATGTGAATCACATAAAAATTTTGGATAAAATAATCCATGAACATTAAAATATAAATGAACTGAAATAATAAACACTACAACTTTTCACGACGATGAACTGTAAGTACATAATATTAGTGAAACCTATAATAAATTATATCAAACAGATGTTAAAATATTGAAATCATATTTTGCAAAATAAATGGTAACGTATTCAAAATACTACAAATTTTAAAAGGTGCAATCTGGAATATTCTCATCAAAAATCATGCTACTGCAAAATCTACGTTAAGTGACATTTGTGCAAAAACATCAAAGTGCATAAGCACCTTTTAATATTTTACAGTGATTAAACCATGCAAAATTATTTACATGTAATATTTTTTACTCGAAAAAAAATCATGCATTACAAAAACGTAAATAAGACAGCGAGTAGGTTACTACTACTCTGTATTTACATTAAGAACGAAATATTCACAAGGGATAGAGAAAAGTGAAGAGAGATTAGACTAGGAACTATATTACAATAGTGTTAGAGTGTGATTATATACCTCGGGAGCACTGGGGATATCTGCCAGTGGTGCCGGGTGGGCAGGAGGGAGGAGTTACCGAACACCGTGTAGCGTCGGAACAGACGACGGAGCACTCGCCACGCTCGCACGTCTCCCCCTTGGAACACTCTGTGTCGTTGTTACACGTCCTACTGTGCTTCTTTGTCTCAACAGTCACAGTGCTAGTCGAAAGTGGCGTTGTCGTTCCTTCAGTCACAGTTACAGTCTCAGTACTTGTTACAGTCTCAGTTAAGGTGGTCGTCTCTACTGGAGTAGTTGAAATTTCCAGACTCGATAACGTAGTCCCCTCTGATATTCCAGGAGTTGTCTCGTCTTCGAAACCAATGGATTTTTCAATATCAGGATTTATCAATGTTGTTTGTGAAATGGGTAAACCAGTGGTGGTTATGTCATCATCTCTCTGAGTTGGAAAAGTTGATTCACTAGACAGTGTTGTTTCACTTGGACTGAACGTAGTGGTTTCAGAAAGCTTTTTTTCTGTGGTTTGAGAGGGCGCTACTGTAGTTTCTCCTCCTAAGCTACTGGTTGTTATTTCAGGAAATGAAGTAACTCCAGATTCCGTGTTAGAAACTGTAGTTTCTCCTCCTAAGCTACTGGTTGTTATTTCAGGAAATGAAGTAACTCCAGATTCCATGTTAGAAACTGTAGTTTCTCCTATACTTCCTGTTGTTGTTACTTCAGGTAAATTACTCACAGTTGTTGAAGGTGGGCTTTGTAATGTTGTTGATTCAGATTCACTGTCGAATGAATTAATTTTTAAAACACTACTTGTTGTAGTTTCCACAGGTTCTTTTCCAGTGGTTATTTCTGGTAATTTGATGAATGTTGTCTCTTCAGAAATACTAACTGTTGTTGTTTCAAGCTCCTTTTTAGTCGTTACTTCTGGTGGTTGAGTGATTTTTTCAGGAGAGCTAGTAACTGTCATTTCTGGAGATATTTCTGTCATAATTTCTTCACTGCTCCTTAAAGTTGTCGATTCTGAGTCTTCTGATAAAATTCTAGCAGTAGTAATTTCTGGTAAACTGCTTGCTGCTGAAAAACTAGTTGTTGTTTCAATTGGGTTTGTCGATGTGATTTCTGGAGATTTTCCGACAGTGAATTCTAGAGAACTAAAGGTTGTTGTATCGGATATTATAGCTGTTGTAACTTCTGGCAGTATATCTCCTATTTTCTCTGGAGTTGTAGAGATTTCTGCAAGGTTTACTGAAGTTGTTATTTCTGGTAGTGAACTTGATGTAGTTTGCTTTGGAAAATCAGTGGTAGTTTCTTTAGGAAATTCTCCAGAAGGAAATACAATTGTCGCGTCTTGGAATGTACTAAAAGTTGTTTCTGATGTAAGTGGTGGAATTGTAATCTCTGGCAAGTTTCCAATTGTAGTTTCGCTAGGTAAAGCTGTTGTTGTTTCTACAGTCGTTGAGCGTAATGTATTTTCTGACAGATCTTTCATTGTTGTAGTTGTATCTTGTGAAATCACAGAATTAACTGCAGTGGTTATTTCTGGAAAATTTGTCAATTTAGTTTCAGGTTGTGTTGTTCTATCTGGTAAATCGCTGGATGTTGTAATCTCTGGCAAATTTTTTTCTGTAGCGCCTTGAGATAAAATTGTTGGAATTTCAACTGAAATTGTTGTTATTTCTGGTAGCGTTTCAAGTGTTGAACCCTGTGTCCTATCAGTTGTGTCTCCTACTGAACTACGAGAAGTCGTTATCTCTTGTCCCATTGTTGTAGTTTGCATTTCCTCGGTTGTTAATTCAAGGGAAAGTCCCATAGTAATCTCTGGTGAAATTCTAGGAGTTGGCATAGTGGTTGTTTCCATTCCACTTCTTGGAGTTAATATTTCAGATACTGATGGTGTCGATTCTCCAAGCGAGTTGGTTGTAATTTCAGGTAAATTTATACTTGTTGAGGTTAATTCAACATTAATTACCGTTACCGGTTCTGAGTCAATGATAGATTTTGGTATGACTGTAGTTGTTGATTCTAGTAAATCTTTCTGACTTGTTGTAGTAAGTTTTCCTTCATCTTTCTCAACTGAAGGTACAGTAATTGATGTTGTTTCTTCTACATTAATTTCTTTCGTAGTAGAGGTGGTAAAAGTGTTACTAAGTTGGTCATCTTGTGTTTCTTTATCACTAAGCGTAGTTTCAGTCTTTGATGTCGTTATATCTGATATTGGAGATGTAGATTGGTCAACTTCATTAATGTTAATAATTGATTTTAAAGTTGTTACATCAGTCTCAAGTTGAACATTTTGACTAGTTGTCTCAAAAGAACCTATATCTGTTGATTGAAACGTTTGAGGAACAGACTGTGTTGTGAACTGTTTTGGGCCAATTGAAAATTGAGTAGTAGATTCTTTTTCAGTGAAGAATATGTCTGTATCTGAATTGTCTCTAGTTGATTCCTCAGTAGAGCTTGTTTGAATTTCAGGCAATGTTGACCGAGTACTTTCAGAAGGAGGAGTAGATTCAATTTTAGAATCTTCCGACTCGGGCTTTTCTTTGGTGCTCTGCCCTACTTCAGTAATGGCATTAAATAATTCTGTGGTGGTAACTAAATCAGGAACATTTCCTGTTGTAACTGTCTCCTCCTTACCAGGTACAACAGGTTCACCCTCATTCTTTGGCATTTTTGCAGAAACTCCAGTAACCCTAGGAGTCTCAGGGGCAGTGCTCGCCCCTGCACCTACCGTGGTAGTTTCCACATTATCAGAAACAGAAGCACGATCATCTGTTCTAGTGGTTATCTCAGAAAGGGTAGTAGATGCTGGTTCGGTATTTGCAGTATTTTCAATTTCATCATCTATTTTTTCATTTTGAGTTACAGGTGAAGGAATACTAGTAGTAATCTCAGGAGATGCTATTGTTGTTTTTTCAGGCTCAATCCTAGTTGTAGTTTTGTCAGTTACCTCTGAAGTAGAAAGCGTGGTGCTCAAAACATTTAATGTTGTCTCTTCAACAAACGTGTTTTTATCAAAGTCTTTTGGTCCAACATCTAGTGGTGAAGCTGTAGTAATTTCAAACCCACTAATAGTGGTTTGTGAAGAAGTAGTTGTTTCCGTTGTGATAATAGTACTACTTTCAGTAACTTCAGGAAGTATTCGCACGTCTGTCGTGTCTGGTTCTACAGAAGAAGAAGATTTGGTCGTAATTTCATTACTTGTTGGAGTTGTGGTTTCAACTTCTAAAGACGTTGTTTCCTCTGTTTTGGCAGTTTCTGATGTAGCTCCAGACTCAGTTATCAGTGTTTTTCCTACTTCAGTGGTATCTGTTGTGGTAGTTTGAAGGCCAATGTCAGATTCAGTGGCGGAAGGTGTGAAAGAGTCAGCTGAAAGAGTAGTAGTCTCGGCAGAAGGAGGGAACGTGCTGCCAGCTTCTGTTAGCCGGCCCAAGAGAAACACAGAGAAATCACACACAAAGGCCAAAGTTAGTGAGATATAAGATGCAAGAGCAGTGCAAAATGCAAAATTTAAAGAATATCTGTAATTCTAAGCTATTTACAAACGTTTATTTACATAAAAAAAGAGTGAGGTATAATAATAGACAAATTTACAAAAAGAAGTATCCAAAGTTGTATATTCTATTTACAAAAGTAAATATTCTTAATTCATAGACTTGTGGAGAAGGATTTCCAAAGCATTAGTCCTCAACCAAAGCATGCTATGTATTAAACCCATGCAGGAGGTGCAACAGACATTCACTCATTCATCCTAACCAAAACCAAGCACTGTATTTCCATCACTTTACGCCTTCAAAATGGTTTTTGGCTTTGCCAAAAAAATCGAGACAATGAAGCTTTTTTTAAGTAAAATCAAGATGTTTCCGTTCAAAAAATTAACCACAAGAGAAAAAATTTCGAGCGAACAGATATAGTTCAGTAATGAAGAAATGCACATAACTAAACTAAAAGCGTACCAACATTTATCAAAATCACTAACACAAATTACCAACAAGACACATTTTGTTTTCTTTGGTATATGCATCATTTACATGCTGAAGTTTGCCCCATGCTGCGGTCTGTGCTTCAGCAAAAAAATCACCCGCTCCTTCAAGTCTTATGTTTCTTTTTCACAAGAATTCATAACTTATAAAAATATATATTCAGTAGATTTTTACAATGAAATGAAAAAGAGAGAGAATCATTTTTATACAAAGAAATATAGTCTGAAAAATAGAGGTGTGCTGCTCTTTTGTTTGAACACACCAGGAGAGAGGAGAAGAAAGCGAGATGAAAAAAAGAAATGAAGTAGGAAACTGTGAGAGACCGTGTAGTGAGGGTGGCGGATGGCTGCGACGATGATCCTGCTACGGTGGCTCCGACCAGTTAGTGCATCTAAACAAGCTCAGGAACCAAGGGAGTCTACGGGAAAGGGAACAAAACAGCAACACACCAATGTCCCTGACAACAATGTCTCATTATTTGCATTTTGAATAGTTTAACATGTAAAATTGTTGGAGTTAAACTCAGAACATAGTTTAGCAAAATAATTGCAGTCTTAAATAATCTGTAAAATAAAAGACCTACTATTGTTTCAAAAATTAAATTGATCAATGTAAACTGAGAAAAAATAATCCGTTGGGGCAATGACGCCATCCTACCTTTGGTCGGCCCAATACATGCTCCTGTGATAGGATCACAAGGAATGCCAGGTCCACAGTTACACGTTGGTTCAACATGTGCTGGAAAATATTTGTATTTGTTAATTGGGTAAAAATAAACAAATTTTATTGTAACACAAAGTCATCAACAATCAAAAACGTTTACTACAATTTTTAAATTTCTTACAATGACAAGATTAAATCTTTCTTTAATATCATACAATGTCCAAGGGTAAGTCTTCATGAATTAATAAATTCGATATTATAACCAATGTCGATAATTTTTGTCGGTTACTTACAATCTGGAACACAAGAACAACCATCGCAGTGGTGGCCTGGTCGACAATCAGATGCGTGCTGACACTCACAAACTGGAAAAGACCAAAGACACACGTCAAAAACATACCACATAGACATTTTTTCACAATTTAATCACACAAGAAAGAAAGAGGACACTATTTTCAATATTTCAAAAGATCTTAGACATACAGTATAAAGCTCATGGTGTGTGTAGGTGACATTGTTTAATAGCTGTTTAAAGGAACCGAAAATATCCACTTTAATGACAATAAATTTAAAATAAATAAATAAAAATTTATTGAATTTTATTGAAGTATTTATTTTATGTTTTTTTGAAAATGAAAAATAAATTTATTATTCACATGTGAACACAAAATTTACAGTCAACATGCAAAACATGTAAAAATACTTCAAGTTTTAATTTTTTGTAAATACGTTTACTTTAATTTTGTAGTATCAAGAAATAGCATTGTACTTTGTTTTACACATAAATGTGGTTATAATAATTATGAATTTTATTCAAATATGAATGGGATTTTTTAATTTTTGAGGTTATTACTACTTATATTTCCAGTACATATGTACCTGAGCTGTTTACTTAACACTGTTTTGCATTTGTACTAAGTTTACAATAATTAAAGGTTCTGACAATATTTTTTTACACTTGCGTAAGAACTATTTTTTACAGTATAACAGCTATGTTTGAGCCATTTGTGAAATACAAAAAGTGTAACGAAAGTGACATCATACTTTAATGAGCAAAGCTGTTTAAAAAGGAACCGAAAATATCCACTTTAGACATATCTATGATCTAAGCTATTCCCCAAAGGGAAGTAAATAAATTTAATAAAATCTATTCTTACACTATTTTTATTTTGAATTTTATAATTGAAGTATTTGAGTTGAAATTTATGGTGAACTGGGTGGAAATTTTATGCATTTGTTCCATGACTGAACAAACGTTTCCAAGTAGATTACAGGACACGCCACCACCTCATCGCTGCTAGAGCACATGCAAAATCGTCACGTATAAGTCTCTGTTTGTTTTTTAAATCTACTATATTAATCGTGTGAAGTCTTAAAATTAAGTATTCTAGGTTTATAGCAAAATGTTTGCTAGCTTATCAAACCATTAAAATACATCAATTTTCAATAAATAATAGTTTCAAGGATAGAAAATTTTGTTTTTTACTTACTTAAATTCCACTGTAAGATGAAGTGTTTACCTTACACAGACTTTAACCACCTGGCATGAGGACTGCAATGTAACAAAGGGACAAGCGCCGTTAACGCAGCTTGCTTAAATGTTAGACTCCCAGC
Organism: Nephotettix cincticeps; assembly: GCA_023375725.1. Taxonomy (NCBI): domain Eukaryota; kingdom Metazoa; phylum Arthropoda; class Insecta; order Hemiptera; family Cicadellidae; genus Nephotettix; species Nephotettix cincticeps. The sequence goes on along the minus strand of CM041791.1, from coordinate 7,145,429 downwards.
TGCAATGGACAATTTTTATATTTTATAAAAACCTTAGACAGTGTTTATAAATAAATACTATTGTATAAAACTTTCATTAATTGTGAAAACAATAAATTTTTTATTCCATATTTACACTGTAAAGTAAAAAAGCAAAAAAATATACACAAATCAAAGCCAAAGATTGTAGAACTTCAAACAATAGTATTTAAAATTAAATAGAAAAAAAATTGTTAGTAAATAGGAAAATATTCCCAACAATGTGTCACAACAATGCTATTCCTGCAAGAAAATCTCTAAGCAAACAAGATTTTAATTATTACAAAACAAGATTTTTCAAGCTTATACAATGGACACAGTGTTTTAAAATTCAAAATTACATAATTATAAAAATAATAAATAATACAATGTAGCAAATTAGTTAGTAAAATAAAAATAAAATTTTCAAGTGTGAACATTCCAATCAACCAAGAACTGAAAAACAAACAAAACAGAAAGACATAGAAATATTAAAATCGTTCACATGGGGTCATCAAGAGCAGCACATGTTCGAAGACGAAGACAAACTGTTGTAAAAATTTTGTTGTATAAAAGACAAAAGGATACAGAACACAAGGACAAACGAATGCACAGTTTCCAAAAGTGATATAAGTTTGAAAACACTGTCATGTATTCAACCTTCATTCAAGCTTGTGCAAAACAATAAATTGTTTGCAACAGAATGGTTCCAAGTATTCTGTGAAGAGAACAGCTGTGAAGAGACACCTGCAAGAATGCAAAGCCAACAGATTTAGAAACTTCAAACAATAGTTTTAAAGAAGTAATAAAACAAAAATTGTAGTAAAGGAAAATATTCCGCAACAATGTGTCACAACAATATGTCTGTGACAGATCGGTCTTCATGCAAAAAAAGCTTATAGTATCATGTATTATTACGAAACAGATCTTCAAGCTTAAAGGTGTTTGTATACATAAGGTTCTCGTAGTTTCAATTGATCTTTTGGTTGGACACTAAAGGTCATCAACATTTTCAGTAACATTCCAATCCCAAATGCAGTGAACATTCAAAGTGTTTCAATCATCACCCGTGTTTGTGTTGTATATTCAATGGAGCATCAGAGCAGTGATGTAGTTTCTCTCTGTTGTAAGGTTTGACAGGTATTGTTACAATTATCTGCCGTCGTGAACAGAAACAAGAAACGACCTCTGATAATGTCGTTTCTACATCTACCCTGCTGACAGTTTCTGTAATATTAAACGGTTGATGCAGTGAAATTGACATATAACTTTCAGAGGATTCGTTTCTGTGCTTATGCAGACAAAGATCTATGTATGGAGTGTAGATATAGGAAGCGTTCTGTGTTGGTCACCATGTAATTCATCCAGTTCTATGGCTATGAGCCAGGTGTCAGAATATAACTTGGTGTTATTGGTAGACTAGGTGTATAATCTTTTCAGTGTATGAGTGAAGCAAGAGTGTACCAGCAGAAAATCTAGTTGGGTTTCTGCTACTGCCATCTGCAGATAAAGTCGTGATGACGTTCCCGGAACCTTTTCCCCTGGAGTTGTAGTTGTGCCTCCTTGAGTAGTTTCAATGCTAGTTTTGCTTGCAGTTGTTGTCGTCTTTGTGTACTCAGGGGTTGACACTGTTTCTCCAGGTAAATGTGTTGAAGGCATGAAGGTTGTGCCTACATCTTCAGGTCCACGTGTTCCATATTGTGTCGTTACATCATATTCACCGGGTTTTGTTGTAGATTCAGGTGTTGTCTTGTATTCAAAGGTGGACTTTGATGTAGTTTTTCTCTTCTGACAAAGTAGTTTGACCAGGTATTGTTACAGATACACTTTTAGTATGATGTTCAGTGGAATAAACTGGAGTAGAAGACTCTAGTCCTTTTCCTGATAATGTCGTTTCTACATCTACAAATGCAGTTTCTGTAGCATTTTCATCGGTTGCAATCGTACTTTGAACGCTAGTGACTTCTGTATTTAATCCTTCTGCTGTCATAGTAACATATCCTGGGGTCGTTTCTGTGCTCTTCATACCATACGTTATACTAGCAGCACCAGTTGTAGGTCTTGTACCGCTTTCAGAAGGCAAAGTTGAAGCGTATTCAGGTGTTGTTTCGGTCACCATGTCTCCAGGTGTCAATGTCCTAAATCCACTTGTTTGTCCAGCTGTCATCGTAATATAACCAGGTGTGGTTACGCCGGGTATTTCTTTATTAGAAATCGTAGTGTGACCAGCAGGAGAGGTTTCAGTTCCTGGGTATCTAGCAGTTGGCGTACTTTGCTCATCTGCAGATAAAGTCGAGAAAAGGGGTGACGTTCCTGGAACCTTTTCCCCTGGAGTTGTAGTTGTGCCTCCTAGAGTAGTTTCAATGCTAGTTTTGCTTGCAATTGTAGTCGTCTTTGTATACTGAGGGGTTGACACTGTTTCTCCAGGTAAATGTGTTGGAGGCATGAAGGTTGTGCCTACATCTTCAGGTCCACGTGTTCCATATTGTGTCGTTACATCATATTCACCGGGTTTTGTTGTAGATTCAGGTGTTGTCTTGTATTCAAAGGTGGACTTTGATGTAGTTTTCTCTTCTGACAAAGTAGTTTGACCAGGTATTGTTACAGATACACTTTTAGTATGATGTTCAGTGGAATAAACTGGAGTAGAAGACTCTAGTCCTTTTCCTGATAATGTCGTTTCTACATCTACAAATGCAGTTTCTGTAGCATTTTCATCGGTTGCAATCGTACTTTGAACGCTAGTGACTTCTGTATTTAATCCTTCTGCTGTCATAGTAACATATCCTGGGGTCGTTTCTGTGCTCTTCATACCATACGTTATACTAGCAGCACCAGTTGTAGGTCTTGTACCGCTTTCAGAAGGCAAAGTTGAAGCGTATTCAGGTGTTGTTTCGGTCACCATGTCTCCAGGTGTCAATGTCCTAAATCCACTTGTTTGTCCAGCTGTCATCGTAATATAACCAGGTGTGGTTACGCCGGGTATTTCTTTATTAGAAATCGTAGTGTGACCAGCAGGAGAAGTTTCAGTTCCTGGGTATCTAGCAGTTGGCGTACTTTGCTCATCTGCAGATAAAGTCGAGAAAAGGGTGATGTTCCCGGAACCTTTTCCCCTGGAGTTGTAGTTGTGCCTCCTTGAGTAGTTTCAATGCTAGTTTTGCTTGCAGTTGTTTTCGTCTTTGTGTACTCAGGGGGTTGACACTGTTTCTCCAGGTAAATGTGTTGAATGCATGAAGGTTGTGCCTACATCTTCAGGTCCACGTGTTCCATATTGTGTCGTTACATCATATTCACCGGGTTTTGTTGTAGATTCAGGTGTTGTTCTTGTATTCAAAGGTGGACTTTGATGTAGTTTTCTCTTCTGACAAAGTAGTTTGACCAGGTATTGTTACAGATACACTTTTAGTATGATGTTCAGTGGAATAAACTGGAGTAGAAGACTCTAGTCCTTTTCCTGATAATGTCGTTTCTACATCTACAAATGCAGTTTCTGTAGCATTTTCATCGGTTGCAATCGTACTTTGAACGCTAGTGACTTCTGTATTTAATCCTTCTGCTGTCATAGTAACATATCCTGGGGTCGTTTCTGTGCTCTTCATACCATACGTTATACTAGCAGCACCAGTTGTAGGTCTTGTACCGCTTTCAGAAGGCAAAGTTGAAGCGTATTCAGGTGTTGTTTCGGTCACCATGTCTCCAGGTGTCAATGTCCTAAATCCACTTGTTTGTCCAGCTGTCATCGTAATATAACCAGGTGTGGTTACGCCGGGTATTTCTTTATTAGAAATCGTAGTGTGACCAGCAGGAGAAGTTTCAGTTCCTGGGTATCTAGCAGTTGGCGTACTTTGCTCATCTGCAGATAAAGTCGAGAAAAGGGGTGATGTATCTGGAACCTTTTCCCCTGGAGTTGTAGTTGTGCCTCCTTGAGTAGTTTCAATGCTAGTTTTGCTTGCAGTTGTTGTCGTCTTTGTGTACTCAGGGGTTGACACTGTTTCTCCAGGTAAATGTGTTGAAGGCATGAAGGTTGTGCCTACATCTTCAGGTCCACGTGTTCCATATTGTGTCGTTACATCATATTCACCGGGTTTTGTTGTAGATTCAGGTGTTGTCTTGTATTCAAAGGTGGACTTTGATGTAGTTTTCTCTTCTGACAAAGTAGTTTGACCAGGTATTGTTACAGATACACTTTTAGTATGATGTTCAGTGGAATAAACTGGAGTAGAAGACTCTAGTCCTTTTCCTGATAATGTCGTTTCTACATCTACAAATGCAGTTTCTGTAGCATTTTCATCGGTTGCAATCGTACTTTGAACGCTAGTGACTTCTGTATTTAATCCTTCTGCTGTCATAGTAACATATCCTGGGGTCGTTTCTGTGCTCTTTGTACCATACGTTATACTAGCAGCACCAGTTGTAGGTCTTGTACCGCTTTCAGAAGGCAAAGTTGAAGCGTATTCAGGTGTTGTTTCGGTCACCATGTCTCCAGGTGTCAATGTCCTAAATCCACTTGTTTGTCCAGCTGTCATCGTAATATAACCAGGTGTGGTTACGCCGGGTATTTCTTTATTAGAAATCGTAGTGTGACCAGCAGGAGAGAAGTTACAGTTCCTGGGTATCTAGCAGTTGGCGTACTTTGCTCATCTGCAGATAAAGTCGAGAAAAGGGGTGATGTTCCCGGAACCTTTTCCCCTGGAGTTGTAGTTGTGCCTCCTTGAGTAGTTTCAATGCTAGTTTTGCTTGCAGTTGTTGTCGTCTTTGTGTACTCAGGGGTTGACACTGTTTCTCCAGGTAAATGTGTTGAAGGCATGAAGGTTGTGCCTACATCTTCAGGTCCACGTGTTCCATATTGTGTCGTTACATCATATTCACCGGGTTTTGTTGTAGATTCAGGTGTTGTCTTGTATTCAAAGGTGGACTTTGATGTAGTTTTCTCTTCTGACAAAGTAGTTTGACCAGGTATTGTTACAGATACACTTTTAGTATGATGTTCAGTGGAATAAACTGGAGTAGAAGACTCTAGTCCTTTTCCTGATAATGTCGTTTCTACATCTACAAATGCAGTTTCTGTAGCATTTTCATCGGTTGCAATCGTACTTTGAACGCTAGTGACTTCTGTATTTAATCCTTCTGCTGTCATAGTAACATATCCTGGGGTCGTTTCTGTGCTCTTCATACCATACGTTATACTAGCAGCACCAGTTGTAGGTCTTGTACCGCTTTCAGAAGGCAAAGTTGAAGCGTATTCAGGTGTTGTTTCGGTCACCATGTCTCCAGGTGTCAATGTCCTAAATCCACTTGTTTGTCCAGCTGTCATCGTAATATAACCAGGTGTGGTTACGCCGGGTATTTCTTTATTAGAAATCGTAGTGTGACCAGCAGGAGAAGTTTCAGTTCCTGGGTATCTAGCAGTTGGCGTACTTTGCTCATCTGCAGATAAAGTCGAGAAAAGGGGTGATGTTCCCGGAACCTTTTCCCCTGGAGTTGTAGTTGTGCCTCCTTGAGTAGTTTCAATGCTAGTTTTGCTTGCAGTTGTTGTCGTCTTTGTGTACTCAGGGGTTGACACTGTTTCTCCAGGTAAATGTGTTGAAGGCATGAAGGTTGTGCCTACATCTTCAGGTCCACGTGTTCCATATTGTGTCGTTACATCATATTCACCGGGTTTTGTTGTAGATTCAGGTGTTGTCTTGTATTCAAAGGTGGACTTTGATGTAGTTTTCTCTTCTGACAAAGTAGTTTGACCAGGTATTGTTACAGATACACTTTTAGTATGATGTTCAGTGGAATAAACTGGAGTAGAAGACTCTAGTCCTTTTCCTGATAATGTCGTTTCTACATCTACAAATGCAGTTTCTGTAGCATTTTCATCGGTTGCAATCGTACTTTGAACGCTAGTGACTTCTGTATTTAATCCTTCTGCTGTCATAGTAACATATCCTGGGGTCGTTTCTGTGCTCTTCATACCATACGTTATACTAGCAGCACCAGTTGTAGGTCTTGTACCGCTTTCAGAAGGCAAAGTTGAAGCGTATTCAGGTGTTGTTTCGGTCACCATGTCTCCAGGTGTCAATGTCCTAAATCCACTTGTTTGTCCAGCTGTCATCGTAATATAACCAGGTGTGGTTACGCCGGGTATTTCTTTATTAGAAATCGTAGTGTGACCAGCAGGAGAGGTTTCAGTTCCTGGGTATCTAGCACTTGGCGTACTTTGCTCATCTGCAGATAAAGTCGAGAAAAGGGGTGATGTTCCTGGAACCTTTTCCCCTGGAGTTGTAGTTGTGCCTCCTTGAGTAGTTTCAATGCTAGTTTTGCTTGCAGTTGTTGTCGTCTTTGTGTACTCAGGGGTTGACACTGTTTCTCCAGGTAAATGTGTTGAAGGCATGAAGGTTGTGCCTACATCTTCAGGTCCACGTGTTCCATATTGTGTCGTTACATCATATTCACCGGGTTTTGTTGTAGATTCAGGTGTTGTCTTGTATTCAAAGGTGGACTTTGATGTAGTTTTCTCTTCTGACAAAGTAGTTTGACCAGGTATTGTTACAGATACACTTTTAGTATGATGTTCAGTGGAATAAACTGGAGTAGAAGACTCTAGTCCTTTTCCTGATAATGTCGTTTCTACATCTACAAATGCAGTTTCTGTAGCATTTTCATCGGTTGCAATCGTACTTTGAACGCTAGTGACTTCTGTATTTAATCCTTCTGCTGTCATAGTAACATATCCTGGGGTCGTTTCTGTGCTCTTCATACCATACGTTATACTAGCAGCACCAGTTGTAGGTCTTGTACCGCTTTCAGAAGGCAAAGTTGAAGCGTATTCAGGTGTTGTTTCGGTCACCATGTCTCCAGGTGTCAATGTCCTAAATCCACTTGTTTGTCCAGCTGTCATCGTAATATAACCAGGTGTGGTTACGCCGGGTATTTCTTTATTAGAAATCGTAGTGTGACCAGCAGGAGAAGTTTCAGTTCCTGGGTATCTAGCAGTTGGCGTACTTTGCTCATCTGCAGATAAAGTCGAGAAAAGGGGTGATGTTCCCGGAACCTTTTCCCCTGGAGTTGTAGTTGTGCCTCCTTGAGTAGTTTCAATGCTAGTTTTGCTTGCAGTTGTTGTCGTCTTTGTGTACTCAGGGGTTGACACTGTTTCTCCAGGTAAATGTGTTGAAGGCATGAAGGTTGTGCCTACATCTTCAGGTCCACGTGTTCCATATTGTGTCGTTACATCATATTCACCGGGTTTTGTTGTAGATTCAGGTGTTGTCTTGTATTCAAAGGTGGACTTTGATGTAGTTTTCTCTTCTGACAAAGTAGTTTGACCAGGTATTGTTACAGATACACTTTTAGTATGATGTTCAGTGGAATAAACTGGAGTAGAAGACTCTAGTCCTTTTCCTGATAATGTCGTTTCTACATCTACAAATGCAGTTTCTGTAGCATTTTCATCGGTTGCAATCGTACTTTGAACGCTAGTGACTTCTGTATTTAATCCTTCTGCTGTCATAGTAACATATCCTGGGGTCGTTTCTGTGCTCTTCATACCATACGTTATACTAGCAGCACCAGTTGTAGGTCTTGTACCGCTTTCAGAAGGCAAAGTTGAAGCGTATTCAGGTGTTGTTTCGGTCACCATGTCTCCAGGTGTCAATGTCCTAAATCCACTTGTTTGTCCAGCTGTCATCGTAATATAACCAGGTGTGGTTACGCCGGGTATTTCTTTATTAGAAATCGTAGTGTGACCAGCAGGAGAAGTTTCAGTTCCTGGGTATCTAGCAGTTGGCGTACTTTGCTCATCTGCAGATAAAGTCGAGAAAAGGGGTGATGTTCCCGGAACCTTTTCCCCTGGAGTTGTAGTTGTGCCTCCTTGAGTAGTTTCAATGCTAGTTTTGCTTGCAGTTGTTGTCGTCTTTGTGTACTCAGGGGTTGACACTGTTTCTCCAGGTAAATGTGTTGAAGGCATGAAGGTTGTGCCTACATCTTCAGGTCCACGTGTTCCATATTGTGTCGTTACATCATATTCACCGGGTTTTGTTGTAGATTCAGGTGTTGTCTTGTATTCAAAGGTGGACTTTGATGTAGTTTTCTCTTCTGACAAAGTAGTTTGACCAGGTATTGTTACAGATACACTTTTAGTATGATGTTCAGTGGAATAAACTGGAGTAGAAGACTCTAGTCCTTTTCCTGATAATGTCGTTTCTACATCTACAAATGCAGTTTCTGTAGCATTTTCATCGGTTGCAATCGTACTTTGAACGCTAGTGACTTCTGTATTTAATCCTTCTGCTGTCATAGTAACATATCCTGGGGTCGTTTCTGTGCTCTTCATACCATACGTTATACTAGCAGCACCAGTTGTAGGTCTTGTACCGCTTTCAGAAGGCAAAGTTGAAGCGTATTCAGGTGTTGTTTCGGTCACCATGTCTCCAGGTGTCAATGTCCTAAATCCACTTGTTTGTCCAGCTGTCATCGTAATATAACCAGGTGTGGTTACGCCGGGTATTTCTTTATTAGAAATCGTAGTGTGACCAGCAGGAGAAGTTTCAGTTCCTGGGTATCTAGCAGTTGGCGTACTTTGCTCATCTGCAGATAAAGTCGAGAAAAGGGGTGATGTTCCCGGAACCTTTTCCCCTGGAGTTGTAGTTGTGCCTCCTTGAGTAGTTTCAATGCTAGTTTTGCTTGCAGTTGTTGTCGTCTTTGTGTACTCAGGGGTTGACACTGTTTCTCCAGGTAAATGTGTTGAAGGCATGAAGGTTGTGCCTACATCTTCAGGTCCACGTGTTCCATATTGTGTCGTTACATCATATTCACCGGGTTTTGTTGTAGATTCAGGTGTTGTCTTGTATTCAAAGGTGGACTTTGATGTAGTTTTCTCTTCTGACAAAGTAGTTTGACCAGGTATTGTTACAGATACACTTTTAGTATGATGTTCAGTGGAATAAACTGGAGTAGAAGACTCTAGTCCTTTTCCTGATAATGTCGTTTCTACATCTACAAATGCAGTTTCTGTAGCATTTTCATCGGTTGCAATCGTACTTTGAACGCTAGTGACTTCTGTATTTAATCCTTCTGCTGTCATAGTAACATATCCTGGGGTCGTTTCTGTGCTCTTCATACCATACGTTATACTAGCAGCACCAGTTGTAGGTCTTGTACCGCTTTCAGAAGGCAAAGTTGAAGCGTATTCAGGTGTTGTTTCGGTCACCATGTCTCCAGGTGTCAATGTCCTAAATCCACTTGTTTGTCCAGCTGTCATCGTAATATAACCAGGTGTGGTTACGCCGGGTATTTCTTTATTAGAAATCGTAGTGTGACCAGCAGGAGAAGTTTCAGTTCCTGGGTATCTAGCAGTTGGCGTACTTTGCTCATCTGCAGATAAAGTCGAGAAAAGGGGTGATGTTCCCGGAACCTTTTCCCCTGGAGTTGTAGTTGTGCCTCCTTGAGTAGTTTCAATGCTAGTTTTGCTTGCAGTTGTTGTCGTCTTTGTGTACTCAGGGGTTGACACTGTTTCTCCAGGTAAATGTGTTGAAGGCATGAAGGTTGTGCCTACATCTTCAGGTCCACGTGTTCCATATTGTGTCGTTACATCATATTCACCGGGTTTTGTTGTAGATTCAGGTGTTGTCTTGTATTCAAAGGTGGACTTTGATGTAGTTTTCTCTTCTGACAAAGTAGTTTGACCAGGTATTGTTACAGATACACTTTTAGTATGATGTTCAGTGGAATAAACTGGAGTAGAAGACTCTAGTCCTTTTCCTGATAATGTCGTTTCTACATCTACAAATGCAGTTTCTGTAGCATTTTCATCGGTTGCAATCGTACTTTGAACGCTAGTGACTTCTGTATTTAATCCTTCTGCTGTCATAGTAACATATCCTGGGGTCGTTTCTGTGCTCTTCATACCATACGTTATACTAGCAGCACCAGTTGTAGGTCTTGTACCGCTTTCAGAAGGCAAAGTTGAAGCGTATTCAGGTGTTGTTTCGGTCACCATGTCTCCAGGTGTCAATGTCCTAAATCCACTTGTTTGTCCAGCTGTCATCGTAATATAACCAGGTGTGGTTACGCCGGGTATTTCTTTATTAGAAATCGTAGTGTGACCAGCAGGAGAAGTTTCAGTTCCTGGGTATCTAGCAGTTGGCGTACTTTGCTCATCTGCAGATAAAGTCGAGAAAAGGGGTGATGTTCCCGGAACCTTTTCCCCTGGAGTTGTAGTTGTGCCTCCTTGAGTAGTTTCAATGCTAGTTTTGCTTGCAGTTGTTGTCGTCTTTGTGTACTCAGGGGTTGACACTGTTTCTCCAGGTAAATGTGTTGAAGGCATGAAGGTTGTGCCTACATCTTCAGGTCCACGTGTTCCATATTGTGTCGTTACATCATATTCACCGGGTTTTGTTGTAGATTCAGGTGTTGTCTTGTATTCAAAGGTGGACTTTGATGTAGTTTTCTCTTCTGACAAAGTAGTTTGACCAGGTATTGTTACAGATACACTTTTAGTATGATGTTCAGTGGAATAAACTGGAGTAGAAGACTCTAGTCCTTTTCCTGATAATGTCGTTTCTACATCTACAAATGCAGTTTCTGTAGCATTTTCATCGGTTGCAATCGTACTTTGAACGCTAGTGACTTCTGTATTTAATCCTTCTGCTGTCATAGTAACATATCCTGGGGTCGTTTCTGTGCTCTTCATACCATACGTTATACTAGCAGCACCAGTTGTAGGTCTTGTACCGCTTTCAGAAGGCAAAGTTGAAGCGTATTCAGGTGTTGTTTCGGTCACCATGTCTCCAGGTGTCAATGTCCTAAATCCACTTGTTTGTCCAGCTGTCATCGTAATATAACCAGGTGTGGTTACGCCGGGTATTTCTTTATTAGAAATCGTAGTGTGACCAGCAGGAGAAGTTTCAGTTCCTGGGTATCTAGCAGTTGGCGTACTTTGCTCATCTGCAGATAAAGTCGAGAAAAGGGGTGATGTTCCCAGAACCATTTCCCCTGGAGTTGTAGTTGTGCCTCCTTGAGTAGTTTCAATGCTAGTTTTGCTTGCAGTTGTTGTCGTCTTTGTGTACTCAGGGGTTGACACTGTTTCTCCAGGTAAATGTGTTGAAGGCATGAAGGTTGTGCCTACATCTTCAGGTCCACGTGTTCCATATTGTGTCGTTACATCATATTCACCGGGTTTTGTTGTAGATTCAGGTGTTGTCTTGTATTCAAAGGTGGACTTTGATGTAGTTTTCTCTTCTGACAAAGTAGTTTGACCAGGTATTGTTACAGATACACTTTTAGTATGATGTTCAGTGGAATAAACTGGAGTAGAAGACTCTAGTCCTTTTCCTGATAATGTCGTTTCTACATCTACAAATGCAGTTTCTGTAGCATTTTCATCGGTTGCAATCGTACTTTGAACGCTAGTGACTTCTGTATTTAATCCTTCTGCTGTCATAGTAACATATCCTGGGGTCGTTTCTGTGCTCTTCATACCATACGTTATACTAGCAGCACCAGTTGTAGGTCTTGTACCGCTTTCAGAAGGCAAAGTTGAAGCGTATTCAGGTGTTGTTTCGGTCACCATGTCTCCAGGTGTCAATGTCCTAAATCCACTTGTTTGTCCAGCTGTCATCGTAATATAACCAGGTGTGGTTACGCCGGGTATTTCTTTATTAGAAATCGTAGTGTGACCAGCAAGAGGTTTCAGTTCCTGGGTATCTAGCAGTTGGCGTACTTTGCTCATCTGCAGATAAAGTCGAGAAAAGGGGTGATGTTCCGGAACCTTTTCCCCTGGAGTTGTAGTTGTGCCTCCTTGAGTAGTTTCAATGCTAGTTTTGCTTGCAGTTGTTGTCGTCTTTGTGTACTCAGGGGTTGACACTGTTTCTCCAGGTAAATGTGTTGAAGGCATGAAGGTTGTGCCTACATCTTCAGGTCCACGTGTTCCATATTGTGTCGTTACATCATATTCACCGGGTTTTGTTGTAGATTCAGGTGTTGTCTTGTATTCAAAGTGGACTTTGATGTAGTTTTCTCTTCTGACAAAGTAGTTTGACCAGGTATTGTTACAGATACACTTTTAGTATGATGTTCAGTGGAATAAACTGGAGTAGAAGACTCTAGTCCTTTTCCTGATAATGTCGTTTCTACATCTACAAATGCAGTTTCTGTAGCATTTTCATCGGTTGCAATCGTACTTTGAACGCTAGTGACTTCTGTATTTAATCCTTCTGCTGTCATAGTAACATATCCTGGGGTCGTTTCTGTGCTCTTCATACCATACGTTATACTAGCAGCACCAGTTGTAGGTCTTGTACCGCTTTCAGAAGGCAAAGTTGAAGCGTATTCAGGTGTTGTTTCGGTCACCATGTCTCCAGGTGTCAATGTCCTAAATCCACTTGTTTGTCCAGCTGTCATCGTAATATAACCAGGTGTGGTTACGCCGGGTATTTCTTTATTAGAAATCGTAGTGTGACCAGCAGGAGAAGTTTCAGTTCCTGGGTATCTAGCACTTTGGCGTACTTTGCTCATCTGCAGATAAAGTCGAGAAAAGGGGTGATGTTCCCGGAACCTTTTCCCCTGGAGTTGTAGTTGTGCCTCCTTGAGTAGTTTCAATGCTAGTTTTGCTTGCAGTTGTTGTCGTCTTTGTGTACTCAGGGGTTGACACTGTTTCTCCAGGTAAATGTGTTGAAGGCATGAAGGTTGTGCCTACATCTTCAGGTCCACGTGTTCCATATTGTGTCGTTACATCATATTCACCGGGTTTTGTTGTAGATTCAGGTGTTGTCTTGTATTCAAAGGTGGACTTTGATGTAGTTTTCTCTTCTGACAAAGTAGTTTGACCAGGTATTGTTACAGATACACTTTTAGTATGATGTTCAGTGGAATAAACTGGAGTAGAAGACTCTAGTCCTTTTCCTGATAATGTCGTTTCTACATCTACAAATGCAGTTTCTGTAGCATTTTCATCGGTTGCAATCGTACTTTGAACGCTAGTGACTTCTGTATTTAATCCTTCTGCTGTCATAGTAACATATCCTGGGGTCGTTTCTGTGCTCTTCATACCATACGTTATACTAGCAGCACCAGTTGTAGGTCTTGTACCGCTTTCAGAAGGCAAAGTTGAAGCGTATTCAGGTGTTGTTTCGGTCACCATGTCTCCAGGTGTCAATGTCCTAAATCCACTTGTTTGTCCAGCTGTCATCGTAATATAACCAGGTGTGGTTACGCCGGGTATTTCTTTATTAGAAATCGTAGGAAGTTTCAGTTCCTGGGTATCTAGCAGTTGGCGTACTTTGCTCATCTGCAGATAAAGTCGAGAAAAGGGGTGATGTTCCCGGAACCTTTTCCCCTGGAGTTGTAGTTGTGCCTCCTTGAGTAGTTTCAATGCTAGTTTTGCTTGCAGTTGTTGTCGTCTTTGTGTACTCAGGGGTTGACACTGTTTCTCCAGGTAAATGTGTTGAAGGCATGAAGGTTGTGCCTACATCTTCAGGTCCACGTGTTCCATATTGTGTGTCGTTACATCATATTCACCGGGTTTTGTTGTAGATTCAGGTGTTGTCTTGTATTCAAAGTGGACTTTGATGTAGTTTTCTCTTCTGACAAAGTAGTTTGACCAGGTATTGTTACAGATACACTTTTAGTATGATGTTCAGTGGAATAAACTGGAGTAGAAGACTCTAGTCCTTTTCCTGATAATGTCGTTTCTACATCTACAAATGCAGTTTCTGTAGCATTTTCATCGGTTGCAATCGTACTTTGAACGCTAGTGACTTCTGTATTTAATCCTTCTGCTGTCATAGTAACATATCCTGGGGTCGTTTCTGTGCTCTTCATACCATACGTTATACTAGCAGCACCAGTTTTAGGTCTTGTACCGCTTTCAGAAGGCAAAGTTGAAGCGTATTCAGGTGTTGTTTCGGTCACCATGTCTCCAGGTGTCAATGTCCTAAATCCACTTGTTTGTCCAGCTGTCATCGTAATATAACCAGGTGTGGTTACGCCGGGTATTTCTTTATTAGAAATCGTAGTGTGACCAGCAGGAGAGTTTCAGTTCCTGGGTATCTAGCAGTTGGCGTACTTTGCTCATCTGCAGATAAAGTCGAGAAAAGGGGTGATGTTCCCGGAACCTTTTCCCCTGGAGTTGTAGTTGTGCCTCCTTGAGTAGTTTCAATGCTAGTTTTGCTTGCAGTTGTTGTCGTCTTTGTGTACTCAGGGGTTGACACTGTTTCTCCAGGTAAATGTGTTGAAGGCATGAAGGTTGTGCCTACATCTTCAGGTCCACGTGTTCCATATTGTGTCGTTACATCATATTCACCGGGTTTTGTTGTAGATTCAGGTGTTGTCTTGTATTCAAAGGTGGACTTTGATGTAGTTTTCTCTTCTGACAAAGTAGTTTGACCAGGTATTGTTACAGATACACTTTTAGTATGATGTTCAGTGGAATAAACTGGAGTAGAAGACTCTAGTCCTTTTCCTGATAATGTCGTTTCTACATCTACAAATGCAGTTTCTGTAGCATTTTCATCGGTTGCAATCGTACTTTGAACGCTAGTGACTTCTGTATTTAATCCTTCTGCTGTCATAGTCGTTTCTGTGCTCTTCATACCATACGTTATACTAGCAGCACCAGTTGTAGGTCTTGTACCGCTTTCAGAAGGCAAAGTTGAAGCGTATTCAGGTGTTGTTTCGGTCACCATGTCTCCAGGTGTCAATGTCCTAAATCCACTTGTTTGTCCAGCTGTCATCGTAATATAACCAGGTGTGGTTACGCCGGGTATTTCTTTATTAGAAATCGTAGTGTGACCAGCAGGAGAAGTTTCAGTTCCTGGGTATCTAGCAGTTGGCGTACTTTGCTCATCTGCAGATAAAGTCGAGAAAAGGGGTGATGTTCCCGGAACCTTTTCCCCTGGAGTTGTAGTTGTGCCTCCTTGAGTAGTTTCAATGCTAGTTTTGCTTGCAGTTGTTGTCGTCTTTGTGTACTCAGGGGTTGACACTGTTTCTCCAGGTAAATGTGTTGAAGGCATGAAGGTTGTGCCTACATCTTCAGGTCCACGTGTTCCATATTGTGTCGTTACATCATATTCACCGGGTTTTGTTGTAGATTCAGGTGTTGTCTTGTATTCAAAGGTGGACTTTGATGTAGTTTTCTCTTCTGACAAAGTAGTTTGACCAGGTATTGTTACAGATACACTTTTAGTATGATGTTCAGTGGAATAAACTGGAGTAGAAGACTCTAGTCCTTTTCCTGATAATGTCGTTTCTACATCTACAAATGCAGTTTCTGTAGCATTTTCATCGGTTGCAATCGTACTTTGAACGCTAGTGACTTCTGTATTTAATCCTTCTGCTGTCATAGTAACATATCCTGGGGTCGTTTCTGTGCTCTTCATACCATACGTTATACTAGCAGCACCAGTTGTAGGTCTTGTACCGCTTTCAGAAGGCAAAGTTGAAGCGTATTCAGGTGTTGTTTCGGTCACCATGTCTCCAGGTGTCAATGTCCTAAATCCACTTGTTTGTCCAGCTGTCATCGTAATATAACCAGGTGTGGTTACGCCGGGTATTTCTTTATTAGAAATCGTAGTGTGACCAGCAGGAGAAGGTTTCAGTTCCTGGGTATCTAGCAGTTGGCGTACTTTGCTCATCTGCAGATAAAGTCGAGAAAAGGGGTGATGTTCCCGGAACCTTTTCCCCTGGAGTTGTAGTTGTGCCTCCTTGAGTAGTTTCAATGCTAGTTTTGCTTGCAGTTGTTGTCGTCTTTGTGTACTCAGGGGTTGACACTGTTTCTCCAGGTAAATGTGTTGAAGGCATGAAGGTTGTGCCTACATCTTCAGGTCCACGTGTTCCATATTGTGTCGTTACATCATATTCACCGGGTTTTGTTGTAGATTCAGGTGTTGTCTTGTATTCAAAGGTGGACTTTGATGTAGTTTTCTCTTCTGACAAAGTAGTTTGACCAGGTATTGTTACAGATACACTTTTAGTATGATGTTCAGTGGAATAAACTGGAGTAGAAGACTCTAGTCCTTTTCCTGATAATGTCGTTTCTACATCTACAAATGCAGTTTCTGTAGCATTTTCATCGGTTGCAATCGTACTTTGAACGCTAGTGACTTCTGTATTTAATCCTTCTGCTGTCATAGTAACATATCCTGGGGTCGTTTCTGTGCTCTTCATACCATACGTTATACTAGCAGCACCAGTTGTAGGTCTTGTACCGCTTTCAGAAGGCAAAGTTGAAGCGTATTCAGGTGTTGTTTCGGTCACCATGTCTCCAGGTGTCAATGTCCTAAATCCACTTGTTTGTCCAGCTGTCATCGTAATATAACCAGGTGTGGTTACGCCGGGTATTTCTTTATTAGAAATCGTAGTGTGACCAGCAGGAGAAGTTTCAGTTCCTGGGTATCTAGCAGTTGGCGTACTTTGCTCATCTGCAGATAAAGTCGAGAAAAGGGGTGATGTTCCCGGAACCTTTTCCCCTGGAGTTGTAGTTGTGCCTCCTTGAGTAGTTTCAATGCTAGTTTTGCTTGCAGTTGTTGTCGTCTTTGTGTACTCAGGGGTTGACACTGTTTCTCCAGGTAAATGTGTTGAAGGCATGAAGGTTGTGCCTACATCTTCAGGTCCACGTGTTCCATATTGTGTCGTTACATCATATTCACCGGGTTTTGTTGTAGATTCAGGTGTTGTCTTGTATTCAAAGGTGGACTTTGATGTAGTTTTCTCTTCTGACAAAGTAGTTTGACCAGGTATTGTTACAGATACACTTTTAGTATGATGTTCAGTGGAATAAACTGGAGTAGAAGACTCTAGTCCTTTTCCTGATAATGTCGTTTCTACATCTACAAATGCAGTTTCTGTAGCATTTTCATCGGTTGCAATCGTACTTTGAACGCTAGTGACTTCTGTATTTAATCCTTCTGCTGTCATAGTAACATATCCTGGGGTCGTTTCTGTGCTCTTCATACCATACGTTATACTAGCAGCACCAGTTGTAGGTCTTGTACCGCTTTCAGAAGGCAAAGTTGAAGCGTATTCAGGTGTTGTTTCGGTCACCATGTCTCCAGGTGTCAATGTCCTAAATCCACTTGTTTGTCCAGCTGTCATCGTAATATAACCAGGTGTGGTTACGCCGGGTATTTCTTTATTAGAAATCGTAGTGTGACCAGCAGGAGAGGTTTCAGTTCCTGGGTATCTAGCACTTGGCGTACTTTGCTCATCTGCAGATAAAGTCGAGAAAAGGGGTGATGTTCCTGGAACCTTTTCCCCTGGAGTTGTAGTTGTGCCTCCTTGAGTAGTTTCAATGCTAGTTTTGCTTGCAGTTGTTGTCGTCTTTGTGTACTCAGGGGTTGACACTGTTTCTCCAGGTAAATGTGTTGAAGGCATGAAGGTTGTGCCTACATCTTCAGGTCCACGTGTTCCATATTGTGTCGTTACATCATATTCACCGGGTTTTGTTGTAGATTCAGGTGTTGTCTTGTATTCAAATGTGGACTTTGATGTAGTTTTCTCTTCTGACAAAGTAGTTTGACCAGGTATTGTTACAGATACACTTTTAGTATGATGTTCAGTGGAATAAACTGGAGTAGAAGACTCTAGTCCTTTTCCTGATAATGTTGTTTCTACGTCTACAAATGCAGTTTCTGTAGCATTTTCATCGGTTGCAATCGTACTTTGAACGCTAGTGACTTCTGTATTTAATCCTTCTGCTG
This sequence comes from Nephotettix cincticeps, assembly GCA_023375725.1. Taxonomy (NCBI): domain Eukaryota; kingdom Metazoa; phylum Arthropoda; class Insecta; order Hemiptera; family Cicadellidae; genus Nephotettix; species Nephotettix cincticeps. The sequence continues at coordinate 7,127,754 of CM041791.1, read as the reverse complement.
TCATAGTAACATATCCTGGGGTCGTTTCTGTGCTCTTCGTACCATACGTTATACTAGCAGCACCAGTTGTAGGTCTTGTACCGCTTTCAGAAGGCAAAGTTGAAGCGTATTCAGGTGTTGTTTCGGTCACCATGTCTCCAGGTGTCAATGTCCTAAATCCACTTGTTTGTCCAGCTGTCATCGTAATATAACCAGGTGTGGTTACGCCGGGTATTTCTTTATTAGAAATCGTAGTGTGACCAGCAGGAGAAGTTTCAGTTCCTGGGTATCTAGCAGTTGGCGTACTTTGCTCATCTGCAGATAAAGTCGAGAAAAGGGGTGATGTTCCCGGAACCTTTTCCCCTGGAGTTGTAGTTGTGCCTCCTTGAGTAGTTTCAATGCTAGTTTTGCTTGCAGTTGTTGTCGTCTTTGTGTACTCAGGGGTTGACACTGTTTCTCCAGGTAAATGTGTTGAAGGCATGAAGGTTGTGCCTACATCTTCAGGTCCACGTGTTCCATATTGTGTCGTTACATCATATTCACCGGGTTTTGTTGTAGATTCAGGTGTTGTCTTGTATTCAAAGGTGGACTTTGATGTAGTTTTCTCTTCTGACAAAGTAGTTTGACCAGGTATTGTTACAGATACACTTTTAGTATGATGTTCAGTGGAATAAACTGGAGTAGAAGACTCTAGTCCTTTTCCTGATAATGTCGTTTCTACATCTACAAATGCAGTTTCTGTAGCATTTTCATCGGTTTGAATCGTACTTTGAACGCTAGTGACTTCTGTATTTAATCCTTCTGCTGTCATAGTAACATATCCTGGGGTCGTTTCTGTGCTCTTCATACCATACGTTATACTAGCAGCACCAGTTGTAGGTCTTGTACCGCTTTCAGAAGGCAAAGTTGAAGCGTATTCAGGTGTTGTTTCGGTCACCATGTCTCCAGGTGTCAATGTCCTAAATCCACTTGTTTGTCCAGCTGTCATCGTAATATAACCAGGTGTGGTTACGCCGGGTATTTCTTTATTAGAAATCGTAGTGTGACCAGCAGGAGAAGTTTCAGTTCCTGGGTATCTAGCAGTTGGCGTACTTTGCTCATCTGCAGATAAAGTCGAGAAAAGGGGTGATGTTCCCGGAACCTTTTCCCCTGGAGTTGTAGTTGTGCCTCCTTGAGTAGTTTCAATGCTAGTTTTGCTTGCAGTTGTTGTCGTCTTTGTGTACTCAGGGGTTGACACTGTTTCTCCAGGTAAATGTGTTGAAGGCATGAAGGTTGTGCCTACATCTTCAGGTCCACGTGTTCCATATTGTGTCGTTACATCATATTCACCGGGTTTTGTTGTAGATTCAGGTGTTGTCTTGTATTCAAAGGTGGACTTTGATGTAGTTTTCTCTTCTGACAAAGTAGTTTGACCAGGTATTGTTACAGATACACTTTTAGTATGATGTTCAGTGGAATAAACTGGAGTAGAAGACTCTAGTCCTTTTCCTGATAATGTTGTTTCTACGTCTACAAATGCAGTTTCTGTAGCATTTTCATCGGTTGCAATCGTACTTTGAACGCTAGTGACTTCTGTATTTAATCCTTCTGCTGTCATAGTAACATATCCTGGGGTCGTTTCTGTGCTCTTCGTACCATACGTTATACTAGCAGCACCAGTTGTAGGTCTTGTACCGCTTTCAGAAGGCAAAGTTGAAGCGTATTCAGGTGTTGTTTCGGTCACCATGTCTCCAGGTGTCAATGTCCTAAATCCACTTGTTTGTCCAGCTGTCATCGTAATATAACCAGGTGTGGTTACGCCGGGTATTTCTTTATTAGAAATCGTAGTGTGACCAGCAGGAGAAGTTTCAGTTCCTGGGTATCTAGCAGTTGGCGTACTTTGCTCATCTGCAGATAAAGTCGAGAAAAGGGGTGATGTTCCCGGAACCTTTTCCCCTGGAGTTGTAGTTGTGCCTCCTTGAGTAGTTTCAATGCTAGTTTTGCTTGCAGTTGTTGTCGTCTTTGTGTACTCAGGGGTTGACACTGTTTCTCCAGGTAAATGTGTTGAAGGCATGAAGGTTGTGCCTACATCTTCAGGTCCACGTGTTCCATATTGTGTCGTTACATCATATTCACCGGGTTTTGTTGTAGATTCAGGTGTTGTCTTGTATTCAAAGGTGGACTTTGATGTAGTTTTCTCTTCTGACAAAGTAGTTTGACCAGGTATTGTTACAGATACACTTTTAGTATGATGTTCAGTGGAATAAACTGGAGTAGAAGACTCTAGTCCTTTTCCTGATAATGTTGTTTCTACATCTACAAATGCAGTTTCTGTAGCATTTTCATCGGTTGCAATCGTACTTTGAACGCTAGTGACTTCTGTATTTAATCCTTCTGCTGTCATAGTAACATATCCTGGGGTCGTTTCTGTGCTCTTCATACCATACGTTATACTAGCAGCACCAGTTGTAGGTCTTGTACCGCTTTCAGAAGGCAAAGTTGAAGCGTATTCAGGTGTTGTTTCGGTCACCATGTCTCCAGGTGTCAATGTCCTAAATCCACTTGTTTGTCCAGCTGTCATCGTAATATAACCAGGTGTGGTTACGCCGGGTATTTCTTTATTAGAAATCGTAGTGTGACCAGCAGGAGAAGTTTCAGTTCCTGGGTATCTAGCAGTTGGCGTACTTTGCTCATCTGCAGATAAAGTCGAGAAAAGGGGTGATGTTCCCGGAACCTTTTCCCCTGGAGTTGTAGTTGTGCCTCCTTGAGTAGTTTCAATGCTAGTTTTGCTTGCAGTTGTTGTCGTCTTTGTGTACTCAGGAGTTGACACTGTTTCTCCAGGTAAATGTGTTGAAGGCATGAAGGTTGTGCCTACATCTTCAGGTCCACGTGTTCCATATTGTGTCGTTACATCATATTCACCGGGTTTTGTTGTAGATTCAGGTGTTGTCTTGTATTCAAAGGTGGACTTTGATGTAGTTTTCTCTTCTGACAAAGTAGTTTGACCAGGTATTGTTACAGATACACTTTTAGTATGATGTTCAGTGGAATAAACTGGAGTAGAAGACTCTAGTCCTTTTCCTGATAATGTCGTTTCTACATCTACAAATGCAGTTTCTGTAGCATTTTCATCGGTTGCAATCGTACTTTGAACGCTAGTGACTTCTGTATTTAATCCTTCTGCTGTCATAGTAACATATCCTGGGGTCGTTTCTGTGCTCTTCATACCATACGTTATACTAGCAGCACCAGTTGTAGGTCTTGTACCGCTTTCAGAAGGCAAAGTTGAAGCGTATTCAGGTGTTGTTTCGGTCACCATGTCTCCAGGTGTCAATGTCCTAAATCCACTTGTTTGTCCAGCTGTCATCGTAATATAACCAGGTGTGGTTACGCCGGGTATTTCTTTATTAGAAATCGTAGTGTGACCAGCAGGAGAAGTTTCAGTTCCTGGGTATCTAGCAGTTGGCGTACTTTGCTCATCTGCAGATAAAGTCGAGAAAAGGGGTGATGTTCCCGGAACCTTTTCCCCTGGAGTTGTAGTTGTGCCTCCTTGAGTAGTTTCAATGCTAGTTTTGCTTGCAGTTGTTGTCGTCTTTGTGTACTCAGGGGTTGACACTGTTTCTCCAGGTAAATGTGTTGAAGGCATGAAGGTTGTGCCTACATCTTCAGGTCCACGTGTTCCATATTGTGTCGTTACATCATATTCACCGGGTTTTGTTGTAGATTCAGGTGTTGTCTTGTATTCAAAGGTGGACTTTGATGTAGTTTTCTCTTCTGACAAAGTAGTTTGACCAGGTATTGTTACAGATACACTTTTAGTATGATGTTCAGTGGAATAAACTGGAGTAGAAGACTCTAGTCCTTTTCCTGATAATGTCGTTTCTACATCTACAAATGCAGTTTCTGTAGCATTTTCATCGGTTGCAATCGTACTTTGAACGCTAGTGACTTCTGTATTTAATCCTTCTGCTGTCATAGTAACATATCCTGGGGTCGTTTCTGTGCTCTTCATACCATACGTATACTAGCAGCACCAGTTGTAGGTCTTGTACCGCTTTCAGAAGGCAAAGTTGAAGCGTATTCAGGTGTTGTTTCGGTCACCATGTCTCCAGGTGTCAATGTCCTAAATCCACTTGTTTGTCCAGCTGTCATCGTAATATAACCAGGTGTGGTTACGCCGGGTATTTCTTTATTAGAAATCGTAGTGTGACCAGCAGGAGAAGTTTCAGTTCCTGGGTATCTAGCAGTTGGCGTACTTTGCTCATCTGCAGATAAAGTCGAGAAAAGGGGTGATGTTCCCGGAACCTTTTCCCCTGGAGTTGTAGTTGTGCCTCCTTGAGTAGTTTCAATGCTAGTTTTGCTTGCAGTTGTTGTCGTCTTTGTGTACTCAGGGGTTGACACTGTTTCTCCAGGTAAATGTGTTGAAGGCATGAAGGTTGTGCCTACATCTTCAGGTCCACGTGTTCCATATTGTGTCGTTACATCATATTCACCGGGTTTTGTTGTAGATTCAGGTGTTGTCTTGTATTCAAAGGTGGACTTTGATGTAGTTTTCTCTTCTGACAAAGTAGTTTGACCAGGTATTGTTACAGATACACTTTTAGTATGATGTTCAGTGGAATAAACTGGAGTAGAAGACTCTTGTCCTTTTCCTGATAATGTTTCTACATCTACAAACGCAGTTTCTGTAGCATTTTCATTGGTTGCAATCGTACTTTGAACGCTAGTGACTTCTGTATTTAATCCTTCTGCTGTCATAGTAACATATCCTGGGGTCGTTTCTGTGCTCTTCATACCATACGTTATACTAGCAGCACCAGTTGTAGGTCTTGTACCGCTTTCAGAAGGCAAAGTTGAAGCGTATTCAGGTGTTGTTTCGGTCACCATGTCTCCAGGTGTCAATGTCCTAAATCCACTTGTTTGTCCAGCTGTCATCGTAATATAACCAGGTGTGGTTACGCCGGGTATTTCTTTATTAGAAATCGTAGTGTGACCAGCAGGAGAAGTTTCAGTTCCTGGGTATCTAGCAGTTGGCGTACTTTGCTCATCTGCAGATAAAGTCGAGAAAAGGGGTGATGTTCCCGGAACCTTTTCCCCTGGAGTTGTAGTTGTGCCTCCTTGAGTAGTTTCAATGCTAGTTTTGCTTGCAGTTGTTGTCGTCTTTGTGTACTCAGGGGTTGACACTGTTTCTCCAGGTAAATGTGTTGAAGGCATGAAGGTTGTGCCTACATCTTCAGGTCCACGTGTTCCATATTGTGTCGTTACATCATATTCACCGGGTTTTGTTGTAGATTCAGGTGTTGTCTTGTATTCAAAGGTGGACTTTGATGTAGTTTTCTCTTCTGACAAAGTAGTTTGACCAGGTATTGTTACAGATACACTTTTAGTATGATGTTCAGTGGAATAAACCGGAGTAGAAGACTCTAGTCCTTTTCCTGATAATGTCGTTTTTACATCTACAAATGCAGTTTCTGTAGCATTTTCATCGGTTGCAATCGTACTTTGAACGCTAGTGACTTCTGTATTTAATCCTTCTGCTGTCATAGTAACATATCCTGGGGTCGTTTCTGTGCTCTTCATACCATACGTTATACTAGCAGCACCAGTTGTAGGTCTTGTACCGCTTTCAGAAGGCAAAGTTGAAGCGTATTCAGGTGTTGTTTCGGTCACCATGTCTCCAGGTGTCAATGTCCTAAATCCACTTGTTTGTCCAGCTGTCATCGTAATATAACCAGGTGTGGTTACGCCGGGTATTTCTTTATTAGAAATCGTAGTGTGACCAGCAGGAGAAGTTTCAGTTCCTGGGTATCTAGCAGTTGGCGTACTTTGCTCATCTGCAGATAAAGTCGAGAAAAGGGGTGATGTTCCCGGAACCTTTTCCCCTGGAGTTGTAGTTGTGCCTCCTTGAGTAGTTTCAATGCTAGTTTTGCTTGCAGTTGTTGTCGTCTTTGTGTACTCAGGGGTTGACACTGTTTCTCCAGGTAAATGTGTTGAAGGCATGAAGGTTGTGCCTACATCTTCAGGTCCACGTGTTCCATATTGTGTCGTTACATCATATTCACCGGGTTTTGTTGTAGATTCAGGTGTTGTCTTGTATTCAAAGGTGGACTTTGATGTAGTTTTCTCTTCTGACAAAGTAGTTTGACCAGGTATTGTTACAGATACACTTTTAGTATGATGTTCAGTGGAATAAACTGGAGTAGAAGACTCTAGTCCTTTTCCTGATAATGTCGTTTCTACATCTACAAATGCAGTTTCTGTAGCATTTTCATCGGTTGCAATCGTACTTTGAACGCTAGTGACTTCTGTATTTAATCCTTCTGCTGTCATAGTAACATATCCTGGGGTCGTTTCTGTGCTCTTCATACCATACGTTATACTAGCAGCACCAGTTGTAGGTCTTGTACCGCTTTCAGAAGGCAAAGTTGAAGCGTATTCAGGTGTTGTTTCGGTCACCATGTCTCCAGGTGTCAATGTCCTAAATCCACTTGTTTGTCCAGCTGTCATCGTAATATAACCAGGTGTGGTTACGCCGGGTATTTCTTTATTAGAAATCGTAGTGTGACCAGCAGGAGAAGTTTCAGTTCCTGGGTATCTAGCAGTTGGCGTACTTTGCTCATCTGCAGATAAAGTCGAGAAAAGGGGTGATGTTCCCGGAACCTTTTTCCCCTGGAGTTGTAGTTGTGCCTCCTTGAGTAGTTTCAATGCTAGTTTTGCTTGCAGTTGTTGTCGTCTTTGTGTACTCAGGGGTTGACACTGTTTCTCCAGGTAAATGTGTTGAAGGCATGAAGGTTGTGCCTACATCTTCAGGTCCACGTGTTCCATATTGTGTCGTTACATCATATTCACCGGGTTTTGTTGTAGATTCAGGTGTTGTCTTGTATTCAAAGGTGGACTTTGATGTAGTTTTCTCTTCTGACAAAGTAGTTTGACCAGGTATTGTTACAGATACACTTTTAGTATGATGTTCAGTGGAATAAACTGGAGTAGAAGACTCTAGTCCTTTTCCTGATAATGTCGTTTCTACATCTACAAATGCAGTTTCTGTAGCATTTTCATCGGTTGCAATCGTACTTTGAACGCTAGTGACTTCTGTATTTAATCCTTCTGCTGTCATAGTAACATATCCTGGGGTCGTTTCTGTGCTCTTCATACCATACGTTATACTAGCAGCACCAGTTGTAGGTCTTGTACCGCTTTCAGAAGGCAAAGTTGAAGCGTATTCAGGTGTTGTTTCGGTCACCATGTCTCCAGGTGTCAATGTCCTAAATCCACTTGTTTGTCCAGCTGTCATCGTAATATAACCAGGTGTGGTTACGCCGGGTATTTCTTTATTAGAAATCGTAGTGTGACCAGCAGGAGAAGTTTCAGTTCCTGGGTATCTAGCAGTTGGCGTACTTTGCTCATCTGCAGATAAAGTCGAGAAAAGGGGTGATGTTCCCGGAACCTTTTCCCCTGGAGTTGTAGTTGTGCCTCCTTGAGTAGTTTCAATGCTAGTTTTGCTTGCAGTTGTTGTCGTCTTTGTGTACTCAGGGGTTGACACTGTTTCTCCAGGTAAATGTGTTGAAGGCATGAAGGTTGTGCCTACATCTTCAGGTCCACGTGTTCCATATTGTGTCGTTACATCATATTCACCGGGTTTTGTTGTAGATTCAGGTGTTGTCTTGTATTCAAAGGTGGACTTTGATGTAGTTTTCTCTTCTGACAAAGTAGTTTGACCAGGTATTGTTACAGATACACTTTTAGTATGATGTTCAGTGGAATAAACTGGAGTAGAAGACTCTAGTCCTTTTCCTGATAATGTCGTTTCTACATCTACAAATGCAGTTTCTGTAGCATTTTCATCGGTTGCAATCGTACTTTGAACGCTAGTGACTTCTGTATTTAATCCTTCTGCTGTCATAGTAACATATCCTGGGGTCGTTTCTGTGCTCTTCATACCATACGTTATACTAGCAGCACCAGTTGTAGGTCTTGTACCGCTTTCAGAAGGCAAAGTTGAAGCGTATTCAGGTGTTGTTTCGGTCACCATGTCTCCAGGTGTCAATGTCCTAAATCCACTTGTTTGTCCAGCTGTCATCGTAATATAACCAGGTGTGGTTACGCCGGGTATTTCTTTATTAGAAATCGTAGTGTGACCAGCAGGAGAAGTTTCAGTTCCTGGGTATCTAGCAGTTGGCGTACTTTGCTCATCTGCAGATAAAGTCGAGAAAAGGGGTGATGTTCCTGGAACCTTTTCCCCTGGAGTTGTAGTTGTGCCTCCTTGAGTAGTTTCAATGCTAGTTTTGCTTGCAGTTGTTGTCGTCTTTGTGTACTCAGGGGTTGACACTGTTTCTCCAGGTAAATGTGTTGAAGGCATGAAGGTTGTGCCTACATCTTCAGGTCCACGTGTTCCATATTGTGTCGTTACATCATATTCACCGGGTTTTGTTGTAGATTCAGGTGTTGTCTTGTATTCAAATGTGGACTTTGATGTAGTTTTCTCTTCTGACAAAGTAGTTTGACCAGGTATTGTTACAGATACACTTTTAGTATGATGTTCAGTGGAATAAACTGGAGTAGAAGACTCTAGTCCTTTTCCTGATAATGTCGTTTCTACATCTACAAATGCAGTTTCTGTAGCATTTTCATCGGTTGCAATCGTACTTTGAACGCTAGTGACTTCTGTATTTAATCCTTCTGCTGTCATAGTAACATATCCTGGGGTCGTTTCTGTGCTCTTCATACCATACGTTATACTAGCAGCACCAGTTGTAGGTCTTGTACCGCTTTCAGAAGGCAAAGTTGAAGCGTATTCAGGTGTTGTTTCGGTCACCATGTCTCCAGGTGTCAATGTCCTAAATCCACTTGTTTGTCCAGCTGTCATCGTATATAACCAGGTGTGGTTACGCCGGGTATTTCTTTATTAGAAATCGTAGTGTGACCAGCAGGAGAGGTTTCAGTTCCTGGGTATCTAGCAGTGGCGTACTTTGCTCATCTGCAGATAAAGTCGAGAAAAGGGGTGATGTTCCCGGAACCTTTTCCCCTGGAGTTGTAGTTGTGCCTCCTTGAGTAGTTTCAATGCTAGTTTTGCTTGCAGTTGTTGTCGTCTTTGTGTACTCAGGGGTTGACACTGTTTCTCCAGGTAAATGTGTTGAAGGCATGAAGGTTGTGCCTACATCTTCAGGTCCACGTGTTCCATATTGTGTCGTTACATCATATTCACCGGGTTTTGTTGTAGATTCAGGTGTTGTCTTGTATTCAAAGGTGGACTTTGATGTAGTTTTTCTCTTCTGACAAAGTAGTTTGACCAGGTATTGTTACAGATACACTTTTAGTATGATGTTCAGTGGAATAAACTGGAGTAGAAGACTCTAGTCCTTTTCCTGATAATGTCGTTTCTACATCTACAAATGCAGTTTCTGTAGCATTTTCATCGGTTGCAATCGTACTTTGAACGCTAGTGACTTCTGTATTTAATCCTTCTGCTGTCATAGTAACATATCCTGGGGTCGTTTCTGTGCTCTTCATACCATACGTTATACTAGCAGCACCAGTTGTAGGTCTTGTACCGCTTTCAGAAGGCAAAGTTGAAGCGTATTCAGGTGTTGTTTCGGTCACCATGTCTCCAGGTGTCAATGTCCTAAATCCACTTGTTTGTCCAGCTGTCATCGTAATATAACCAGGTGTGGTTACGCCGGGTATTTCTTTATTAGAAATCGTAGTGTGACCAGCAGGAGAGGTTTCAGTTCCTGGGTATCTAGCACTTGGCGTACTTTGCTCATCTGCAGATAAAGTCGAGAAAAGGGGTGATGTTCCTGGAACCTTTTCCCCTGGAGTTGTAGTTGTGCCTCCTTGAGTAGTTTCAATGCTAGTTTTGCTTGCAGTTGTTGTCGTCTTTGTGTACTCAGGGGTTGACACTGTTTCTCCAGGTAAATGTGTTGAAGGCATGAAGGTTGTGCCTACATCTTCAGGTCCACGTGTTCCATATTGTGTCGTTACATCATATTCACCGGGTTTTTGTTGTAGATTCAGGTGTTGTCTTGTATTCAAAGGTGGACTTTGATGTAGTTTTCTCTTCTGACAAAGTAGTTTGACCAGGTATTGTTACAGATACACTTTTAGTATGATGTTCAGTGGAATAAACTGGAGTAGAAGACTCTAGTCCTTTTCCTGATAATGTCGTTTCTACATCTACAAATGCAGTTTCTGTAGCATTTTCATCGGTTGCAATCGTACTTTGAACGCTAGTGACTTCTGTATTTAATCCTTCTGCTGTCATAGTAACATATCCTGGGGTCGTTTCTGTGCTCTTCATACCATACGTTATACTAGCAGCACCAGTTGTAGGTCTTGTACCGCTTTCAGAAGGCAAAGTTGAAGCGTATTCAGGTGTTGTTTCGGTCACCATGTCTCCAGGTGTCAATGTCCTAAATCCACTTGTTTGTCCAGCTGTCATCGTAATATAACCAGGTGTGGTTACGCCGGGTATTTCTTTATTAGAAATCGTAGTGTGACCAGCAGGAGAAGTTTCAGTTCCTGGGTATCTAGCAGTTGGCGTACTTTGCTCATCTGCAGATAAAGTCGAGAAAAGGGGTGATGTTCCCGGAACCTTTTCCCCTGGAGTTGTAGTTGTGCCTCCTTGAGTAGTTTCAATGCTAGTTTTGCTTGCAGTTGTTGTCGTCTTTGTGTACTCAGGGGTTGACACTGTTTCTCCAGGTAAATGTGTTGAAGGCATGAAGGTTGTGCCTACATCTTCAGGTCCACGTGTTCCATATTGTGTCGTTACATCATATTCACCGGGTTTTGTTGTAGATTCAGGTGTTGTCTTGTATTCAAAGGTGGACTTTGATGTAGTTTTCTCTTCTGACAAAGTAGTTTGACCAGGTATTGTTACAGATACACTTTTAGTATGATGTTCAGTGGAATAAACTGGAGTAGAAGACTCTAGTCCTTTTCCTGATAATGTCGTTTCTACATCTACAAATGCAGTTTCTGTAGCATTTTCATCGGTTGCAATCGTACTTTGAACGCTAGTGACTTCTGTATTTAATCCTTCTGCTGTCATAGTAACATATCCTGGGGTCGTTTCTGTGCTCTTCATACCATACGTTATACTAGCAGCACCAGTTGTAGGTCTTGTACCGCTTTCAGAAGGCAAAGTTGAAGCGTATTCAGGTGTTGTTTCGGTCACCATGTCTCCAGGTGTCAATGTCCTAAATCCACTTGTTTGTCCAGCTGTCATCGTAATATAACCAGGTGTGGTTACGCCGGGTATTTCTTTATTAGAAATCGTAGTGTGACCAGCAGGAGAAGTTTCAGTTCCTGGGTATCTAGCAGTTGGCGTACTTTGCTCATCTGCAGATAAAGTCGAGAAAAGGGGTGATGTTCCGGAACCTTTTCCCCTGGAGTTGTAGTTGTGCCTCCTTGAGTAGTTTCAATGCTAGTTTTGCTTGCAGTTGTTGTCGTCTTTGTGTACTCAGGGGTTGACACTGTTTCTCCAGGTAAATGTGTTGAAGGCATGAAGGTTGTGCCTACATCTTCAGGTCCACGTGTTCCATATTGTGTCGTTACATCATATTCACCGGGTTTTGTTGTAGATTCAGGTGTTGTCTTGTATTCAAAGGTGGACTTTGATGTAGTTTTCTCTTCTGACAAAGTAGTTTGACCAGGTATTGTTACAGATACACTTTTAGTATGATGTTCAGTGGAATAAACTGGAGTAGAAGACTCTAGTCCTTTTCCTGATAATGTCGTTTCTACATCTACAAATGCAGTTTCTGTAGCATTTTCATCGGTTGCAATCGTACTTTGAACGCTAGTGACTTCTGTATTTAATCCTTCTGCTGTCATAGTAACATATCCTGGGGTCGTTTCTGTGCTCTTCATACCATACGTTATACTAGCAGCACCAGTTGTAGGTCTTGTACCGCTTTCAGAAGGCAAAGTTGAAGCGTATTCAGGTGTTGTTTCGGTCACCATGTCTCCAGGTGTCAATGTCCTAAATCCACTTGTTTGTCCAGCTGTCATCGTAATATAACCAGGTGTGGTTACGCCGGGTATTTCTTTATTAGAAATCGTAGTGTGACCAGCAGGAGAAGTTTCAGTTCCTGGGTATCTAGCAGTTGGCGTACTTTGCTCATCTGCAGATAAAGTCGAGAAAAGGGGTGATGTTCCCGGAACCTTTTCCCCTGGAGTTGTAGTTGTGCCTCCTTGAGTAGTTTCAATGCTAGTTTTGCTTGCAGTTGTTGTCGTCTTTGTGTACTCAGGGGTTGACACTGTTTCTCCAGGTAAATGTGTTGAAGGCATGAAGGTTGTGCCTACATCTTCAGGTCCACGTGTTCCATATTGTGTCGTTACATCATATTCACCGGGTTTTGTTGTAGATTCAGGTGTTGTCTTGTATTCAAAGGTGGACTTTGATGTAGTTTTCTCTTCTGACAAAGTAGTTTGACCAGGTATTGTTACAGATACACTTTTAGTATGATGTTCAGTGGAATAAACTGGAGTAGAAGACTCTAGTCCTTTTCCTGATAATGTCGTTTCTACATCTACAAATGCAGTTTCTGTAGCATTTTCATCGGTTGCAATCGTACTTTGAACGCTAGTGACTTCTGTATTTAATCCTTCTGCTGTCATAGTAACATATCCTGGGGTCGTTTCTGTGCTCTTCATACCATACGTTATACTAGCAGCACCAGTTGTAGGTCTTGTACCGCTTTCAGAAGGCAAAGTTGAAGCGTATTCAGGTGTTGTTTCGGTCACCATGTCTCCAGGTGTCAATGTCCTAAATCCACTTGTTTGTCCAGCTGTCATCGTAATATAACCAGGTGTGGTTACGCCGGGTATTTCTTTATTAGAAATCGTAGTGTGACCAGCAGGAGAAGTTTCAGTTCCTGGGTATCTAGCAGTTGGCGTACTTTGCTCATCTGCAGATAAAGTCGAGAAAAGGGGTGATGTTCCCGGAACCTTTTCCCCTGGAGTTGTAGTTGTGCCTCCTTGAGTAGTTTCAATGCTAGTTTTGCTTGCAGTTGTTGTCGTCTTTGTGTACTCAGGGGTTGACACTGTTTCTCCAGGTAAATGTGTTGAAGGCATGAAGGTTGTGCCTACATCTTCAGGTCCACGTGTTCCATATTGTGTCGTTACATCATATTCACCGGGTTTTGTTGTAGATTCAGGTGTTGTCTTGTATTCAAAGGTGGACTTTGATGTAGTTTTCTCTTCTGACAAAGTAGTTTGACCAGGTATTGTTACAGATACACTTTTAGTATGATGTTCAGTGGAATAAACTGGAGTAGAAGACTCTAGTCCTTTTCCTGATAATGTCGTTTCTACATCTACAAATGCAGTTTCTGTAGCATTTTCATCGGTTGCAATCGTACTTTGAACGCTAGTGACTTCTGTATTTAATCCTTCTGCTGTCATAGTAACATATCCTGGGGTCGTTTCTGTGCTCTTCATACCATACGTTATACTAGCAGCACCAGTTGTAGGTCTTGTACCGCTTTCAGAAGGCAAAGTTGAAGCGTATTCAGGTGTTGTTTCGGTCACCATGTCTCCAGGTGTCAATGTCCTAAATCCACTTGTTTGTCCAGCTGTCATCGTAATATAACCAGGTGTGGTTACGCCGGGTATTTCTTTATTAGAAATCGTAGTGTAACCAGCAGGAGAGGTTTCAGTTCCTGGGTATGTATTAGTTGTAAATCTATTTACTGTCGCGGATTCCATAGTGCTGTTGTATACTGTATTGTTAAAATCCTTTGGTGCCAAAGTCTTTAAATCAAGAACAATTCCTTTTTCTTTTTCTCCTACTGTTACAGAAATGATTGTTTGACTCTCAGTAGATGACAATGAAAATGTAGTAGCTTCTGAAAGTTGTGTCTTATTATCTAAAGGGGAAAAACTTGAAATTTCTGAAGGTGAAAAATCAGGTAAGTAACAATTTATTTTTGGGTTTCCAGTGTATGGTGGAATACAAATACAAAACGATTTGTTTGCTTGTGTTACACACTCCGCATTTAGACCGCAGGTCGTGTTGGTGCATTGGTGCTTGCATTCGCCGCCAATGCAGGCTTGTGTGGGAGTGCACTCCTTATCCTCAGTGCAGACCACTGTGTGATTAGTCTCTGCGAAATAATTTATATACAACGATAATATTTACAAATAACAAAAGCTATTTACAGAATGAACTACTGTGAGTGAATGAAATGAGGGATGAAAGTGACAGGATGGTGTAAGATGAAATGTTAGATGCCAATGAGAACACAATCATTATATATATACACATAGGCGAGAGTCAACTGCATGGGTTTATATTATTGTTACTTCATTAAAATTCATTTTTGTACTTAAGTTTTTTTTTACTTTAAAAATTAAAAACGTTATAAAGTATGCTTACTCCAATTCGAATGTTTTTTCCAATGTTTGTTTTTGTTAAATTAAAAAATTAACAAAGTCATCTCCACTAAGTAATAAGTAGTGGTTATAATTACAGTATAATCATGCACTTGATTCCCTTTGTTATATACAAATATACCAAAACAGTTAAAATGGACTATATACAACTTAAAAAAGATAGATTGTAAAAGTGAGACAGACAATGAAGTAATAGTAAAGATTTAGATTTGTTTAAAGTAAGGCAAATGTAAAGATTTAAGGTGCACTGTTTTGCAAAATCTTGTTTGTAATAACCCCCGTAATAAAAATATCTCAACGAATTTATGCTGAGGGTAGTTTCAACTTAAAAACTCATAGTATCAACTTGACTGTAGGGGAGATTACCTTTCAAACATCCGTATTTGGAATCAGGAGAAAATCCAATTGGACAGAACTTGCAGACTGGCTTGTGATCTTCCACAAAACATGGGACATCTTGTGGGCAGGTGGTGTTCAAACAGGGGTCGACACATCGGAAATTGGAACAAGCCAGTTGCGGGGGGCAGCCGTTGTCTCTGAGGCAGATGGACAGTGTGGGGTTGCAGTCTTTGGTGCACAAACACACAGGCCTATGGTTGACCACTTCACAAGTCTTCTCCGCAGGGCAAGTCTGAGAAGTGCAGGGGTTCACACACTTCCCCTTCGTACAAGCTAGGTTCGATGCACATTGATCGTCGAAGCTGCATTCCGTACTATCGGGAGCACAGCTGAGTTCACCTGTTTCACTCACGGAAAAACCGTTCTTGCAGACACACATGGGTCTGTGATGTCTGACTTCACATTTCTTGATGACACCGCATTTGAGGGTCGCCATGAGACAAGGGTTTCGACAACTACTGGAGAAGCAGGCCATGGTGGAAGGACAGTCGGAGTCAGAGGAACAAGGGATCGGGACAGCGAGTCGTGTGTCACACTTGGGATCCGGGAGGCAGGATATCTCGGGCGACCCGGTGTGACACTCCGGGCATGTGCACCTAGGCCTGTGTGCGACCGGCTGGCACAACGCATTGTCCCCACAAGCACCCCTCACACTACATACGTCCAGACACTGTCCGTTGATGCAAGCCTTCTCATTGGGGCAGTCTGTGTCAGCGGCGCAAACACTCTCTGGGGTGCAAACAGTGCTCAGGGTGAAATATACAAGGGAAACATACGATAGAGAGAACAGTGATTGGAAGAACTGTGAAAGTGAAATATTTCTCACAATCATGCTCCAGATAGAATTTTAGAAGAAGCTGTACATCAAGATAACATGAATACCATTTAGATAGTACAAGGCCTAAATCGATTAAATAAAGGAAAGGGTATAATTGTGAGAATGTTCCCTTTCACAGTTCCCAATCTGACTTTTAGATCTTAAAGTGTAACTATAAAATATAGAGTAACAAAGAACAGATGGAATTTTACACCTATAGGGCTCGTTGGATACAGTATTTAAACCTAAGTTAGAGACAAAAATGAATGTTTGAACAAAAGTGGAAATATAGGACGAAAAATATGACTAAGAACTAGTGTTTTCTTGTATTTAAAACACAAAAAGATTTAGCAAGTCTGAACTGATTAAAAAGTTTACTAACACCGCCTTTTATTTTCAATCAATTGTTCATTTTCAAATAGCAAAAAAATTTTGACCTTGTCTGTCCCACGAAAGTCCCTAACCAATAGTGTTAAGGCGGAGCAGGTTACCCAAATTTCCCTTAAAGGCAGATTGGGACTGTACGACATTCCACATTTTGAAGCGATGAGGGTATGAACACATCATGTACAATATATACAAGAGCCCACATCAGTGTTAAATACAGCAATATTTTACAGTGGAGTTTAGGCCTAAGCATGCTAGTTGCAAACATAAATACCGATGCATCACTACACTGTATGATGGATGGTGATGTTTTGAGTTAAAATGAGTGGTCATGTTGGAAATTATGAATTTTTGTTGTAGCTGTATTGATTTTAAGGAACTATATTTATGTTGGAAATATTATTAAAATTGGTGAAATTATGGTTACTTTGACATTTTTATAAAGTAATTAGAATTCTTTTATTTTCTATAAAAAAGTACAATACATGAATAGAGACCGGTAGTGCAGTGATCAGTATTTGTGTTTCTTCAGCACCCTGCAACTTTAGCGATGAAAGAAGAAAGTTGGACTTACCTGGATTGCACTCAATTTCTGGGTTACCAACCATGTCACTTGGACACTGGCAGACAAAACTGTCTCCGGCTGCCACACATTCTGCGTGCTGGCCGCATCCGCGCGTTCGACAATCCTTTGGCAGGATTGGTGCCGAGCCTGTAATTAATATCCAGATATTGGTAATAAAAAAGTAAAGTTCCGTGTAACCTTCTGGCCAAGGTCTAATGTTAGAGTTTTCAGGTCGCACTACTGCCTCTAACGTGACCTAACGACTACTTATGTAGCCGGGACCAACGGCTTAACGTGCCTTCCGAAGTACGGTGGCAGTCTGAGAAATTAAATTTCATGTGTCATGACCGGGAATTGAACCCGGGTTTTTTTGGGTGATAGGCCAGTACTCTACCCACTCAGCTATGACTGCCACATATTGGTAATAAAAAATATGGAGGAAATGTTGTAATATTAAACTACAATAAAAAAAACATTTACTGTACTTGGGTCAGTACTGACCCAAGTTATACACTGAATTCTCTTTACCATTTGCAAAGTTTTATACATTCATAAGCATTTAGG
Organism: Nephotettix cincticeps; assembly: GCA_023375725.1. Lineage (NCBI taxonomy): Eukaryota > Metazoa > Arthropoda > Insecta > Hemiptera > Cicadellidae > Nephotettix > Nephotettix cincticeps. The sequence continues at coordinate 7,110,670 of CM041791.1, read as the reverse complement.
CAGGTACATCAGTTTTTAATTTGACAGGGTAACATGTGTACATGATTACATTCAGGACTGTCACGTGGTTTAATGGCGCCCAGGGCAAGATGTTGCCAGGCGCCCCCTATCAAACTCAAAATGCTCGTTGGCTTGTTGTTCAATACTGCGTGGCCGGTTGCGTCGTTGTCATCGTCAGAGACATAAGGTTAACCATATGTCGGTCGGGCGAAATTGAGATAGAAAATGGCAGCTACTCGTCATACAGAGGGTATTTTGTGAAAATACTAGATTTGGGAAAACGTGAACTCATACAACATAGCCTAGCTAGTCAAAGTTCAGTTTCACGTAGCCTTATTAAATACATTTTGTAGGCTAACAGCTGGGCCTAAATTATTTAATTATTACTTTTGCCAAGTCACCTGTAGAAACACCCGGAGTGGTCGCCCCGCTCGCCACATCCACGTGACAGCCCTAAATACATATAGCTTATCCACAAAAATAAATGGCTCTACTCACACTGAACAAGTGGGTCTCCGAGAGGATACTTGGTGGGGCAGTAGCACGTCGGGCGGTTGTTCTGCAGCCGACACGCCGCATTGGCGCCACACTGCAGGTCCTGACACGTCGTACCACTGGTGCGGTGGCACGCACAACCTTGGTGGGGGTCTCCCGTACAACCCGGCAGACACGAGCACTCGACACCTCCAACAATGTTGCGGCATTGTGTGTTCTCTCCACAGGGACTCTTCGCACAATTCTCACCTCCTGCAATATTTTGATAAATTTATGTGAAATGATTTTATACGTTGTTCTTTCTCAGGCATCATCATAAAAGATTCAATAACTTTTTTGGTACATTGGTACCTAAACTGTGCTTCATGCTGAATTTGATCAAAACTTTCTCTACCTCTAATTATTGTGCTCTTTATAGTGTTTGTGATGTTGAATGTATTAGCGATAACTCTAAGACTAACCAGTACGGGATATCAGAGGTAACACTCTGGCCCAATAGGTCAAAGGTTGCTGGATCAATATCTATGAGCAATCACCTCTGGCTAGCCAATGCGACTATTACCACTACGGTACCTCACTGTTTTTATTCACCGCAAAGACCCTAGGCCCATGGTGATTGGCAGTTGAAGTTTAAAGAAACAGAAAACAAATTGATCCAATAGTTTCATGGTACTGACCTTGTTTGCACTCGATGAGAGGATTTCCGATGTATCCTGGTGGACAGGAACAATGAGGTCTCTTGGCCAACACCTTGCACTGAGCATTAGTTCCACACACTCCTGCCTCCAAGCACGGATTGCGGCAGGCTCCATCTGGCCCGCAATGTTGACTGCAATGAGAAGACATTCATTACGCTTAGCCCCATCAATTTCCCAAGACTGAACCAACGTTTCACACACTATAGCAATAGAATGAAGTGCCAGAAGGCTTCTGGACAGGCGGCTGAATGGGCTAGGATATTCATTTTATCAAACAAGCAGCCCTTAAAGTGCTGAAATCACACTTTGTGTCATCAAATGTGGTACACAGCTGCAGAGACTCTCTCAAGGAACTGTGCGCGGCTTGCATGGGTCCCGGAACATGTAGGACACAAAGGGAACAAAAGAGCGGATCTTGCCAAAGAGGGAGGTTCCCACCTGGTAGAACCCGAACCATTCTATCCAGTCTCTATTTGCCAGGGTCTGGCCAACTGGGAGGAGGTAAAGAAGAGGAAGGCAATGCAAGCCTTCCTAGGTCTACGACAGACAAAATTGCTGATCGAACGACACAGGTGGAAGTGCAGCTTATGGAGCTGTTTAAGCTCTCTAAAGGGGAAATCAGCTTATTAGGCGAGGGCTTCTTACAGGACATGACCCACTGAGGAAACACGTTGAGAGTATTGGACTCTCACAGTCGTACTTTTTACACAGGTAGTACACAGGTTCTGAGAGGACGTCGAATCTGCTACTAATTTCTGGCTCTACTGCCCGGCACTGAGCCAGAGAAGGTTTAAAGTCCTCGGTAATATCTTCCTAGACCCAGAGGAATTTAAAGAGCTGGGCTTTTATTATATATTTAAATAAATATACTGAATATATCAAAACATAAGATACCTTGATTCACAATCATCATCCGAAGTACACAAAGCCTTGACGCAAGCCCGACTAGGCTCTCCTTGGAACCCCTCAGGACACAGGCAGACTGGTCGATGTTCCGAGACGCGACACAACGCGTTGGTACCACAAGGGGGGTTGGCAGTGCTGCAGGGGTCTTCACAGCGGCCTGAGAAACATGCCTTGGACATGGGACAGTCACTGGCCATGTTACAGCCACTTTGGCATGCCCCGTCCGTGCAGATGAAACCCTGGAATGAAAGTGTAGGATTTAGAAATTATTCAAAATCAAGGAAAACTGTTAAAAGGATTATATAAAATGAATACATAAAATAGAACACATTTTAAATGCTTACTACATTACAACTTATATTGTGATGTGAATCTTTTAGATCTGTTCTAGAATTATTAAATCCTATGTTTTCACTGTAAATTTCTACTTGAATCGATTTCATAACATTGCATAAAATGGCTTAGTTTACGGACATAGTTGCTCAGGGGCAACACTCTGAAAAAGTAAATCAAATATGTCTTGTTCAAAACCAGCAATGTGCGACTTGACTCCTTTCAGATCTTAAGTGACCATCTATGTGCCGCTACAACACCTCAGTATCTTTAATTCACCATACAGACTATGAGACCATATTAAGGAGTAGTTAAGAATATTAAATATTTTCTTTAGGATAAATCATCCCACCTGAGGACAAGCGATGTTGTTTGAGCACTTCATGCTGCAGATCCCCTTGGTGCAAACCTCCCCGCACGCACAGTCTCGGTTGTTCTGGCAAGGTGTGCGACAGAAGCCTGTGTCACTGTCACAGTCGCAAGTGCCATCGCAGCGGTTGGGCCGCTTAACACAGGTGATCTGTGGATTGCCGATAGTACCAGCTGGACAGCTGCACTGGACGCCGTGGTTCACAACTCGGCACATGGCGCAGGAACCGCAAGTAGTTGCGCCGTCACAGGGATCTAGAACGGATAAGACATTTGTTATAGATAAATTTCCGTATTTATCAAATTGTATTTATTTTCTAATATTTAAGTACTACCTTGTAATAGTGATAGAGAAGCAATTAAGGCAGCTAATAATAGTGATAACAAAGCATAACAGGTATGATGTGAAAGTGTGTAATGAAATGTTTTTTACCTCTGCACTGTTTGTTGATGCAGGCCTGAGTATCCGGGCAAGCGTTGTCATTGCGACAGCCCGGGACACACAACCTCGCCTCACAGATCTGGTGGTTGCCGCACTTGGCGTCCGAGTTGCAAATCCTCACACAAGTCCCTTGCACACATCGCTCGTCTGACAAGCAGTTGAAGTCACTGTGCAAACATAGATAAAATAAATGTAAAATTTCCTTTATTATATGTGGTAGTTACCATATAAAACTAGTTGTGTTTACTCTAAAATTTTATTAATTAAACTTTAATTCATTAGCTGAGAGTATTTTCAAATCAGAGGGAAAACTTGATTTTGAGCCTTCTTCTATCACGTCTCTGTAATCAGAGTCATTGGAGTCGTAGAAATCGTTGAAGTCGTCGAAATTGTCTTCGGAGTTATGAGAAGGGAAAGGGAAGTTTGTATTACAAGTTGAATATTTTAGAATTATAACTCACGTCTGACAGCGAGAAGTGCAAGTCAGCGCGTAGCAGGTCTGCGTAGCCTCACAATCTGCGCTGTCCACGCAGGGAGTTACCATGTGGTGACAGCCGATGTCTGCGTTACCCAGCAGTGGTGGGGGGCAGGTGCACTGCTTTTGATGGTTGTGCATTATGCAGGCTGCGTTAGTGCCACACGCAGTTGGTGAAGCACACAAGTCTAGTGACAACATCAACAATTATAATTACAAATGTAGATTTTTTTGTAGATGTAGTTTTAAATATTTTATTAGCAAAATTTATATAAGGTTTATTTCTCCATTGAAAATTAAAAATACTTTATACTTATGAAAAATATCTTAGACAAAACCTCTGAGGACCAACCTATTATAACAAATGTTAGTACTTCAATATTTAATACTGGTAGACAGCCAAGAACTCTAAATTCTGAGTTAAACGAGTACAATTTTTTTGTTTCCCGCACAGGTTTTACATAACTTCTAGGTTTTATTGTCCTAATTAGGTTACGTATTTTATTCTAAAAATTAATTATTCAAATTTTGATCTGACAGATTACCAAAAGCCCCCCACAGCTAAAACATATTCATGTCAAAATGTGTATGTAATTTGACTGATCATGTGCTTATAAAAAAAATCAGTTGAAATCTAAAAATTTTACATATTTTGGAATTTTGAAGGTGGTTGAGTTAGTTTTATTGAACTACATAAAGAAAAATGGGATTTTCTTAAAGATATAGGTATTACCAGTACATTATAAAATTTATAAATTTCTGTTTGTACAGACCTATACATTTGCTGTTGACGCAAGCCTTGTCCAATGGGCAGCTGTTGTCGCTGCGGCAACCGACGGCGCACATGAGGTTCTCGCACACCTCGCCGCTGCGACAGTCATCATCCTTGCGACACAAGGGCTTGCACACTCCCGTCACTGTGTCGCACTGCTCATGGCTCAGGCAGGCGGTTGAAGTAGAGCACACCGGTCGACAAACGGCATCCTGTGGGTTATTATATTAGAGCAAGAACACACTTGAGGATTCTAAACACGTTAACCGTCACGCCTATTTAAATACCAATTACTGGGGCGCAAAACACTCCTTTTTGTACTTCTTTTATTAAGTTAAAAAGAGTTCTAAATTAAAATTACCATTTATTACAAGAACAAAATCAGAACTAATAGGTTTGGCAATAAAAATTTTCAAAATTTCTCATTATAGGCAATATTACTTATTATTTTACTTTGCATAGTTGGCAATAGTGTCATTTGTGTGGCAACTGTCTTTGTGTAAACCACACATTTTTATCATCACGATTTTTGTTGAAATTAAGTGTTTTCTTATTTCCTAAGCTCATATTTAAGAAAAATTTATTTAAATTTTACATTAGATTATTTGACATAAATTTACAGATGGTTTTCAAAAATATTATTAAAATTTTAACGCAGTTGTGCCAATTGTGTAAGAATTTTATCGTCCAACTTGAGTTTTTTCTAAAATGTTGAAATAAATTTGGTATTGTTCCTTGAGCGCCAATTAAAGTTCCAATTACTTCAAACTTTTTCTGTTATATTTTTCTTTATAGTAACAAATTGTTTTTCAAAAATATTTTTCCTTTTTTCCACTAACTTGTTCTACTAGGTTTTTACTATATTCAAATCAAATTGTCAGGTCAATAATAAGTTTTGCTATTTTTTCTGTCAATGACATCACTTCTTCTTATTGACCCATTATTTTGTAGAGCAGTAACTTCTTCACAGACCTTGTATTTTCTCAGTTGATCTGCTATTATTATTCTTATTTAATTTTGTCTTGAATTTCTCTGTGGTTCAATAAAATTAGCATCTTAGTGGTTGTCATGAATCCGTAAGATGAAAACAAATATTAAAAAGAGATATAAAAGCATTTATATATAGACTACTGATATTCTACAGTTGTAAATAGTCCAAATGCAGCATTACAAACGTACTGTGAGATAAAAAAAATTGTAAGTTATTAAAAAAATATCAAAATGTCTATATTGCATCTAAAAAAGAGTTCTAACCTGGCACCAATATCCATCACCGCAATCTCTGTTCTCTGTGCATGGTGGTGCCGGTGCCCTTACACACGCAACCTGTGCCGAGGGGTTCGGCACCAGGCCAGGACGGCAGGAGCAGGTTGCACGGTGGTTGGTGATGGCGCAGACAGCGTTGGGCCCGCAGGGGTTGAAGGCGCAAGGGTTGGCACACCTGTTGTCCCGACATGTCTCGCTGGCCGAGCAGTCTTCGTCTGAATGACACCCGAAGATGCACATGTTGTGGAGACAGATGTGGCCCAGGAAGCAATCGTGGTCCACACGGCACGTTACTGTGAATGTAAATAAGAATGTTGAGTAGATCAAAGTATATTTACTGTGTAGTTATGTTCTAGGCTTTCTACTTTAATAAGATAAATCTAATTCATGACCCATACAAAAACTTATATTGAAATTAATGCTTAATGATAGTGAGTAATATGTTAACAAAAGTCCCTATTACATACAGTAGTGGTCACAAGTACAAATTTCACTCTAAGCTCCTCATTTAGAGTAAACAAGTTTTTTCCAGTATAATTGAGTGTTACACTCACGTATGCAGCTGCCTTTGAGGCACTTCTCGTTGAACGCACAGTCATTATCAGCTTGGCACACTGGCCAGCACATATTGTTTTCACAGTGGTTTTCCTCAGGACATTCCGAGTTGGATGAACACGAGATAGGAACTGAAAAAAGATCACAAGTTTTATGAAAGCTGTTAACAAAATTTAGGTCTCCTAACTGTATGTTCCGTAGAAATAACTTCCTGGTGACTATTGTACCTGTTCCTGTCAGTTTGTAACTGGGCTGATGGTTGTATATATATTTCACAAAAAAGTTTTTTTAGAACGTAAAATGTAGGCTAAAAGGAAACTCTCTTCTGTTGAAAAAACAAAATTTCACTGTCTACCAAATAAGCAGTACGCTTTAAAACAATTTTTGTACCATTATATTAGAGGTGTAATCGTAGAATCAAGCATTCCAGTTTTACATATCTATCTCAACAATCAACTCAAAAATGCTAGTATTTACTTCCCTGTGTGAAATAGGTTAGATAACGGATATGTCAAAGGAAAAGTTTTCAGTTCCACTAAACAGCTGTTGTTATAGTCATAGAGATCTTACTCAACTCTGTTTGAATAGTACAGTCATTGAAACATGATGAAGGTTAGAATGAGAAAAATATTTTTTGAAAAATTATAAATTTTTCTTTAGTTAGACTAAAGAATACATGAAGGAATAATGTTACTTTTCCTTTTACACTCGCTAACCCTCACAGCTAGATTATTCTTTTAAATGAACGTACTTCTGACACATTCAACGGAATGGTTCCCGGTGAAGCCCGGCGGACAGCTGCACTGCTTGATGTGGTTGTAGATACGACACTCGGCATTGATGCCGCACACGCCGCGACTCTCACAAGGGTTCACGCACTGGCCTTGCACACACTGCTCCGTGACCCCACACTCGCCGTCAGCCTGGCACCAAGCTGAGAAAAGAGAACATGTCAGACAAGAGTGGCTAACACAACAGTAATCTCATAACTGGTATTCTTAAGTTTACTCTGTTAGCCAAGGTAACATAAAAATTCTCTAGATCTTAATTAATGTTGAAAAAAAGTTTTATGTTGATCTGAAATGAGAAATTCTATTAATTCTCACTCACATAAAAAGCCCCATTGAAATTGAAAACTTAATAGTTTAAAAACATTAAATAATTAATATTACCTCCAAAGTCAATGAATAATTATGACATAACGCTGAGCAAAAACATAGCACAAATAAACAATGGTTAAAAGTATTGTTAGGTTTTGTTGATTTAAGAATTTATGGGCACCATCTTTCCAATCCAAAATCTTTCACCCTCAAAAACAGGTATCAATTATTTTAGTTTAGATCAGTAAAATTCTTTTGAACTAATATATAACCCAATAAATTGGCCTACAAATAATTTTGCATTCTATTGTTGATTCAAATATAACATATGATGACGATTTCTGACATATTAAAAAAATATTTAAACAAGATGTAAATTTAACAAATAAAACTATGGTAGGCCTATTTACTAGTTTTTGAGTCATTAGTTTCTGCAGTGAAAAAATGAATAAAAGGAAAATTATTAGAGTTATAATACGTGGTTGCAAACTGTGAGATATTGGAAAAGTATAGTAACTTACGTCTGCAAATCTGGTGATGGCAGTAAGTGTTCTGTGGACACTGACTGTTGGTGTCACAGGGTACCGGGGTGGGTTGACAGCCGATCGTGTAGTCGTCTGCGTCGCCGGTGTAGCCAGCCACACACTTGCACGAGCTGATGTGGTTGTCTGCTTCACACTCGGCGTGCTGACCACACACCACGCCTTCGCACACATCTACAGCCAATGAAAACACCAGAGTCAGTAAAAGGACTTAAAAAACAATCAAAAGTTGTATGAAAATTATCAAAACTAAGATTAATTTCTAAGTAATAAAATAATATTTTTATCAGAAAACATCAAAAACTACTCTTGTTGCTTCTCTAATATTTGTTCTGTAAAGTTGAAGTTTTTAGGTTCTTTTAATTTGAAAATCGAAAAAAATTGCTTCCTTTGGTGTGATAACTTAAAAACTTTCTCAACTTATAAAGAAAACTTTGAAATATTTATAGTTATTACATTCTCCTAATTAAACTATTTTTAGTTTACTGATTTTGTTCCGAAACAAATCCAACTATTTGGTATATATTGTTTAAGTTTACTGTATTATTTGCTTGATGATATTTATATTGTTTCATGTTAAAAAATAAACATTAATCATCACTCGGAAAAAAGTGTTTTTCGAGCTTCATCACATTTCTGAGCTCAGCTTTACCTCTCACCATTAACTACTGCATTTATTCCTAATGAAATAAAAACTACTACTTAGGGGTTACACTGTAAAATAATTGTACTTAAAAATAACATATTACACCCTGTTCCTGTCACAAACCTTTGCACTTGGGCACTCCGTTGTCCTTGACGCAAGTAGTGGCCGCAGGACAGTCCAGGTCGGTCTCACACTCTGCCGGCGGCTTGCATCCGTCCTTGTAGGGGTCTCCCACCATCCCCAGGGGGCAGAGACACTTGTATGTGCCTCTCGAGTTGTCACAGTGAGCCCCTGGACCGCACGGCGATGAAGAACAGAAGTCTACGAGCGTACAGCCGACGTGAGGGTCACCGGTGTAGCCGGGCTGGCAGTAGCAGACCTACAGCAATCCGATAACAATGACATATTTGGCAATACAGAGCTGTTATTTTGTAGTAGGTTGGGCTTTGTATAGTTTATAGTTACCAAGTAAAAAGGAAACTAATAGGAGACAACATCTATCACTTATGGTTTCGTAATTATACAAAACCTAACCACGTATAGTTTTTAAATCACATAAATGTCAAACTATCATAAAATAAAGTGAAAATGTAGAGCAAAATTAAGATAAAATTATTTTTAAAAATCTACATATTACTATATTACAAATGTTTTTTAACCCTATTACGTATTTGAAAATTAGTAGTCAACGTAAAATAGTACTATATGTGAAAGTAGGTTCCACTATAACAATAGTAACTTGGGCCTAAAGTATTCTATATAGTGTCTAGGTCATATTTATTACATTAAGGTCATACTTCTAATCAAATATATTTCGATCTAAAAATTGACGCAAAAAAAAGACTTTTGACGTGCATCTCATTAGACGTGCAAGGGTTAAAAAATCAACAGCAGTAGCTGCAGGAGACTGACTGAGATGTCAAACTCTTTTTCACTAAGTTCTGCTCTTGAGGTGCATTTACTGGTTGGCATGAAGGCCCAGCACCCTACTGCACCTCTCTGAGCGTGAGTTACCTGTCAATGTACAATACACCATAGTCAGTAGTTTTAACTGCATTAATTTTCACCTGTTTATGATTTTCCGCTGAACACAACGAGAACTGTCCGCAAGGGTTGTGAGCTAGGCAAGAGATCTTGCACATGTAGTCCTCACAGAGTTTGTCGTTGGAGCAGTCATCGCTGTTGCGGCACTCGATGCGCTGACAGCCAACCTGAGGGTTGCCGTGGTAACCTAGCTTGCAGGTGCACTTCGGCTGGTGGTTTGTTGCGGTACACTCTGCGTTGCGGCCACATGGCGCTCCGTCACACACTGACTTGCACTCAGCCTGTGGATATTATAAATCATTCTGTTTTATCTTTTATCAGAAATTCTTTACCTTTCTGAAATGGTGACCTATCTTGTATTTTGAGCAAAGCATGAATGAGAAATGAGTATTAGATGATTGTGAGACAAACTTGTAGTCTTGTTACGGACTAAGGCTGACATATTCCTTAGATAGGACTGTTAATTAATAGCCCAATAGACGATGTCATCTAAGGAACCTATAGTTTACCATGGAATCCACACCACAATTTTGCCTCTGCATTACGAATTGATTTTAAATTGACAGCTGGTTATTAATTTATATTAAATCATTTATGTTAACTAAAAGCTGTGTTTCAGACGGTACAAAACTGGATTTTTGAGGGCTAAGTAAAAACAGTATAAAAACCCTTCTCCAAGAGGATAAGAATATTGAAAAAAGTTTAATTACAACAGGTGCCCTTGTTTTAACAAGAAAATGAACTCAAATACCTTTTTTAGTGTTACAAAAAGACAGACAGCGAAATTGAGATAAGACCTTTTTCAGCATTTTAGTGTAAACAAAATAATAACCAAAAATATAATTCCAAGTAGTGTACAGAAAAAACTTTAATTTTATTTATATAAATGTAGTTTCATAGTTTTATACTTTGACAAATATTAGTGGCTTAAACATTTTTTGATCATATGTGTACCTGTCCGATGCTGTTCTCCCTGCAGGCCTCACGCAGGTCACAGTCTTTGTTGCTGCGACATCGCACTTCCTGTACGCAGATCCCGTTGAGGCAGTACTGCTGTTCCGGGCACGTGTTGTTGGTCTTGCAGGTAGGTTGGCAGACTCCCTTGATGCACATCTGATCAGCCACACATTCTCTGGTTGTGGAGCATAATGCTGTAAACCAAATAAGAATGATTAATATCTACCAACCATGTAAGCCTGGTGGATAAATTGTTTTAATGTAACTTTTATGACTAAAAGCTGTTTTCGCTTTCACATGAAGTTGTTTCACTTTATATGCGAATTTATAGTTTAACAAAATGAATAAACTCAAAAAATAATATGAAGTTAAAAAAAATATTCATATTAAAAACCCGTTTTCAGTGCTAAAAATATTACTTAGTAATAAAATAGTTTTTATATTCAAAACTTTGTATTTTTTTTATAAATATAAAATAAGCATCCATAAAATAAATTTATTAAAACCAATTAAATATTTATTAACCATTATTATAATAAATCTATTATTCGCTTTTCAACTAAAAAAAAACACTATTAAATATTAAAAATATATTTTAAAAGCTAATATATTTTTTCAGCTAATAATTAATGACAAATAAAAATTATATAAATCAAATCAATTTATTAGTATCTTTAAATAAATAATTAATTATTATTAATGATATAAGTTTACTATTCTATTGTTTCCCACCAAAACAGTTACAAACACCTGTCTTTGTGACGCGCACAGGTGCATTGTCTGACCCCCCCCCAGCTATTTATAAAATACTCCCACATACCGGCACTCATTTACACGCTGTCCTGACAGTCACAGTTGTCTTCACACACTCACAACACACTCCACCTATTATGTTGTTACAACAAAATGAAAATACTAACTAAAAGCTTAACTGTGAAAAAAGATAAAAACATTGTTTTCGTCATACTGCTTCAAAAACAGCTGTTTTAGATGCATGCGTTGAAGAGCAAAAGTTGTTATTTTTCATTCTAGGACTAAATCTATTATTATGATGATTTTTTTTATCTAGATAATTGATAATAAGATAATTGTTGTTGATACTTTTGATTTGCAGCATTCACATAACCTAAACAACTGTTTAGGAATCAAGAAAGAACTGCTACAACATAAGTAACATGACAGCTGATTAGTCTTAAGTGACAAAAATGGTCGACAACTATTGATACTAAATCAGATAATAATTTAGGTTTTAACAGTTTGTTTAATTTTATTTGCAGTATGACAAAAAATATAGTTCATAAAAACACCTTTTTTGGTCCTAGTGATGAAATATACTACTGTCCATTCATCTACAAGAGGCTGGGTGGAAACACTTGTCATATAAATATTAAGTACAATACTTAAATTTTTAAATTTAATTTAACATTTTTATTTAGTAGAATCAATTTTTTTATGATTTGTAGCACTAGGTACTGTCCAATTTTGAGATAATTCTTCATGTAACCACACACAATATTTGATCATAATTCTGTATAAGTTTTATTTTACTATAAAGGTAAAAATTCAATCAATTCAGGATGGGTCCTTCGCGATGGCGATGCATACCTTAGCATCGCCTCTGGTCTGCGGAGGGCAGCGACACACCGGGCTGTGACTGACGGATGTACACTCTGCGTTGACGCCACAAGCTGTCGGAACGTCGCAGGGGTTGCGACAGCGACTGTCGATGCAGGCGGCACTTGAGGGGCAGTCTGAGTCTGAGACGCAGTCGCCAGCCTTGCGACACCCGCTGGTGACCGGGTCACCCACCAGACCGTCGGGGCATATACACTGGAAGGTGCCGGGCACATTGCGACATCTGCAACATCCACAGTCAGAAACAAATCTTAATGTGTAAAGAACATATATTGTCACTAAACTATTTTTTTATGGAAATAAGTGTTAAAAGTTTGAATTAAAATGTGAATATTTCTGTGTTTACATTCTAAAACATTTTTAAAAATCACACTTTCTTAGATGCAACATTCATCCATTTTCTTTGTTCAAAATATTGGGACATTAATTCATCTATTAATTCAATTTACATATTCTTTAGTGAGAACAAAGTCAATAAAAAATTAATAATCTAATCTAATTAAAAATCAAATTAATAATCTAATTGAATAAAACTTACGTTGCAGTTTCATGGCAGGGGCTGTTTTGACACTCATCGATGTCTTGACAAGTGCCTTCGTAGAACTGATAGCCTTCGTGGCAGGCGCAGGCACTGCCATGATGCTCAACAACACAGGTTCCCCTCCCACAGTCAATGAGGTCACATGGATCTGGTAAAAAGATCACAGATTTAAAAACAATAAATTATAATCATTGTAACAAAAAACACTCTTGTTCTAATATTCTTCAGAATGTATATTTTTTAGTATTATGCAAAGAAAGGGATGAGGTACAAAATCTGCACACATAGTTTATTATTAAAAATCCATAAATAAATGCATGATAATTTTTTTACTAAGTGGTTATCACAACTGTTAATTTAATATAAAACAATTTCAGAGTCTAAAAATTTACTTATTCATTTTTAAAAGCTGAATTTTGACCATGAATCTTTTGTTCCAACTATTTATATTTTTCAGAAAAAATATTATCATAATTTATGTTTATTGAAGTAGGACGTCTTGTGTTACAGTTTACAATTTTATCATAGGCTTAAATAAAATGAATTATTCGAACAAGTGAATTGAAACTTACTCGCACATTTGTTGTTTTCGTCACAATATTTCTCCAAAGAGCAATCCCGATCCTGGACGCACTCCACTTTGAAGCAACCGACCTTGACGTTGTTCGGGTCGCCTACATGACTGGGAGGACAAGAACACACTGCCTGGTGATCCTCGACTGAGCACAATGCTGTCTGAGCACACTGTGCAACCGCGCACGGGTCTGTGCAGTGTGCTTGCACGCAAGACAGTGTGGCAGCGCAGTCGGCATTCGTGGAACACTGGTCCGGTCTAACACATCCTGGGGAGAGGTACGGATCTCCGACCGTTCCGGGTTTACAGGAGCATCTAAAGGAACCTGGGGTGTTGGAGCAGACGGCGCTCTTGTGGCAAGGGTTCTGCTGGCATTCGTTGATGTCTTGGCACCCGCGGGCAGTCATTTTAAAACCAGTATCACATCTGAAAAATTTCACAATTTTTCTATTTTGTGGCTTAAAAAATTACTAACTATGAAACCTTAGGTACATAGGAAGGTAACCTTGTAGTTAACTATATCACTTTATACACAAAAATGTACAGTTGATAAAAAAAATTTAATGAATATATTTGACAATAAATTATAACTATACACTAAATTAACTGTAGTGACTTTGAGCTTTAAATAATACTCAAAATAAATCAGGAAAGACAGAAAACAATACATATAAAATATATACAGTACCTGCATTTATTGTCTGCACAAATTTGATTAACATCGCAATCGGTGTCTGAAGCACATCCAGGCTTGCATGATCCTTGCACGCAGAGTTCACCAGCCAAGCAGTTGCTGTCCCCGTAACAGACTTGCACGCACACGCCGGCGTCACAGCGTTCTCCAGCTGCGCAACCAGTGTTGGCACCACACGGCTGCTTGCAAACATGCTCCACACATAGCTGGCCTCGGGGGCATTGTTCCTGTAGGAAAACCAGAGTTACCAACTGCCCTGCTTAGAAATTAAATTATGTATTGTTAACACATTACCTGCCATGTCGTTCAATTGGGTTGGCATAGGTAGGAATTAGTCCAGATAATTCCTACCTATGTTATGCTGAACCGATCAGTCAGGCAAGGGCTGTGCGATGTTTTACAAATTAACTAATAGAGCTGACTGCAGCACTCCCAGTGGCATTGTGACGTACTAAATCAACAAAAGTACATCCCATACCTCATAGATAGCATTGCAGTAGCTTTCTGGTGCTATGACATCTTAGCACTATGGTAAAAACGATGACCCAAATTGTTGGGTGGGGAATGGAACAATGAGAAAAATGTGGATTTAGTGTGTGTTATCAGGTGGTGTAGCCAGTTGCTGTGTCAAATTGCACTACTGCCAACCACACAAAGTGAAATAGTAAGAAATATTTCCAACAGAATCGGTTCAGCATTAACTATTTTAAAGAAATATCTTCCTAAAAATCTTTTATGTGACTTGATTGGTCCTAATTGTTTTTTCAATAAATGGTAATTTTTATGTAGAATACTCTTTAACCAAGCTAAAGGAGTATGTTTATGTATTCATTTAAGTGGAAAGCCTCTACAATTATGTTTGGTTTTCCATCATGAGGCCTACAATAGATTTGGCAGCTAACGTGTAAAATAAACTACAAGTACATCATATTCTGTTCATGTAATAATTAAAATAGTTCCATCTTTCATCTTTCCTCTAAAGTAAATAGAATTCTTAAAAAAGATTCTGTGCTTAGTTTCATTTCAAAAATGTTTGGCGTACCTTGCTCTTGCAGGCAACTGGAACTCGGACACACCCGTGCTGAGGAGAAGGGTTTCCTTGGAAACCTTCAGGACATCGGCAAACAGTTTCGTGTTTCACAACAGCACACTGCGAGTTGGGGCCACATACTCCTTCTGTTCCACAAGGATCTGAAGGAAGAAAACATGTGTGTTAGTTAGTTACCGACCCAGGTAGGTTTTTAAGCCAAGTATGAATGAGAAATGAGGGTAAGATGATTGTAGCACGATCTTGTAGTCTTGTTATTGACTAGTCAACATGTTCCTCAAAACTGTTAAATAATAGCCCAACAGTCAATGGCATATTTAAGGGACTTACAGTTTAACGTGAACCACTGCCTCTGAATTACAAACTGGACTAGTTATGAGAATGGTCTTTGCAGATTAACGTAGTATTCAGTAATGTGGACATTAATCCACACAAGTTGTGATAATAATGTCCAATATTAATGAACAAATTTGCTATTTATTTGAACTCTTAATTTCCTACAGTTTGCATGATAACTGACAATGGTGAATCTGACAGTTGGGCTTAACAACAGTTTAAAAAAATTGATAAAATATTGTTTTTTATCAACAATATTTACATAATTGATAAATAAACTTTCTATTAGACAACACAATTCTCCTTCTCATAAAACTAGAACTCATAAGTAAAATGAAATGTAACTTAAAAATATTTTAATGACCTTTAACTACTTATTATTTTTAATTAACTACCTTGACACTTGTTGCTGATGCAGGCATGGCTGGGCTTGCAGTTCCTGTTGCTGCGGCAGCCGAGCATACACATGTTGTTGACACAAGCCTGCCCTGACTGACACTGCGAGTGACTCACACACGGGAGCTGACACTTGTTGGCAACGCATCTCTCTCCTTCCGAACAATCTTCTGACTTGCGACAGAGAACCTTGCATTGACCTTCGATGCAGACCTCTCCGTTGCAATCATTATCCGATGTGCAACTGAACAACTCTCTCAAGCATCCTTCTGCAGCATTTTTACTTAAAGGAGTGAATTTAGGCAAACAATCACAAACCGGTTTTCGATTGACTACGTTGCAGAGAGTGTTAGGTCCACAGGCCCCGTCACAAGGGTTCGCACACTTTCCTCCGACGCAGACTGATTGTTCTGGGCAGTCTCGATTACCGTTCGGGCAGTTTCCTTCAGGCCAGCATCCTTCGGTGAAAGGGTCCCCGACATGATTCGGGGGGCATTTACACGTGTGTCCTACGGAAGGTGTGGGCTCACACAGTGCTGTAGGGTGACAAGGGTTGGGACTGCAAACCTCGGTTGGGACACATTCTACATCTGGGAGAGGATTTGGTTTAAAACCGCTCGGACATTGACACACTGATTTGTGATCTTCAGGTATACAAACTGCGTTGGCTCCACATGTGTCTTCTTCGCAAACATCCAGGCAGGTGTGGCTGAGTCGGTTACACAGTTGGTGCGGGGGACAGTCTTTGTTGTATACGCAAGGTACCGCCTGGCAGCCAGATGTGTTGGGGTCTCCAGTGAACAAACCCGGTGGGCACTGACACTGGGCCACGTGGTTCTTAGCCACACAGACAGCCTGAGGCCCACAGTTCACTTTGTCACACGCAGGCTGGCAACTCAAACTTCCAGTGGTTGGGTCCAACCTACAGGTATCTGCCTCAGGACACTGACTATCCTGGTTACACTGATTGTCCACTGCCAGTTTACATCCTTCTCTATCATTCGGGTTGCCTGTAAATCCTGGCAAACACTGACAATGTCCAAGATGGTTTGAAGCCACGCAAACTGCATTACTGGGGCAAGTGAATTCCAAACACACCCCAGCACACTTCAAAACACCTAGTGGATCAGGCCGGCAATGAGCTGTTTCCAAACAATCTTCATTTGATGAGCAATCAGGCAATGAGGGTTTCTCACACGAGGAAGTAACTGGATTCCATTTGAAACTAGCTTTGCACTGACAAATTGGGTGTGTTTCTTCATCGAGGAAGCATTCTTCATTCAAGCCACAAGCAACGTTCGCACACGGGTTCGCACAAATGTTAACTCCATTGGCATCGATAGCGCAGATCATTCCTGTTTTACAATCTTCATCTTTGGAACATTCAGATGATGTTATAGTCCTCTCCGGTTGACATCCTATAGTTAGGTCTCCTGGGTTACCTGTGTAACCGTCAGCGCAAATACATGATGATCTATGTTTGTCTGTGACACACAGAGCATTAGGCCCACACTGCAGTTTGCTGCAGGCCTCTACACATTTACGTGTGTTTTTGCTGAACTGGAAGCATATTTCTGCGCTCTTGCAGTCAAAGTCGTTGTTGCATTGGCCTTCCACCCTGCAGCCACTCTGAAGGTTGTTGGGGTTCCCGGAAAGTCCGGGGGGACAAACACACTTCCCGTTGACGCACGCGGCTCCTGGTCCACATTTCACCCCGTCACAGCGGTTCTTGCAGTGGCCTCGCTTGCATGTAAATCTGCAATCAACAAAAATATTATTGTAATCTGGCATATATATGTTTAATATTAACTCAAGAGATTTTACTAAAGTTGATAAAATATAACACACTTTTTAACTTTTATAAACAATTACACTTACCCTGAAGGACAAGGCCTGTCATTGCTGCATGTACAGGTCAACGGATCTGAGCACGGCTGGCGAACCACTTGCAGACATCCGGTGAAAGGATTGCCAACATAACCGTCGATACATCTGCAGTCAAAGCTACCAGGCGTGTTGATACAAACAGCATTGCTACCACAGGCATTACCGATGCATTCATCCACATCTGAAAAGAGAGTTTATCTTAAAAATATTATTACTAGTTATAAAAAAAATATACTGGATAATTCTTCAAGGAACAATCAAGATTATACTTTTATTATGCAATCTGTCAAGCCTCGTGGTAAATACTACTTGTACTGTAGTATTTAAGCTGTAGTGTTTAATCACGATCAAGTAATTGTAATGTGTAACTATTTGTACTGGATTTTCTATGTTTTAATATTCATACACAGCTTATACAGAATATAAATACTTATTAATTTCATATTTTATTACCTCCTGAACTGTTTATTCAGAAGAATTAACTATTTATGAAGAATTATCTAAGCTAGTAACCTTTTCCATCCAAACAATTTCGTTCATTCATGCGACTGACGATTTATGTACATATCATAGTCCAACACTAGAACTTCAAATCAGATATATGTCAAATTTTTCGTCATCAAGACAAGTCTGACTTAAAACCAATATGAAAATGTATGTGTAACTGTGTGCACTTTATGTTTAGTAGTTTTAATAGTGTGGTGTATCTTGATGATGAAAACTTTGACAAATATCTGACCTGAAGATGGAGTATTATCCTTTGAAATGTGCATAGTCGCATAAATGAACAGAACTGTTTAGACGGAAAAGGTTAATAGCCTAAATCTTGAAAAAAGTGTTAATGATTGGTAGTTATTTGTGATTGAGCACAGACCTTTTTCTGTCCGTCATATATAATTTAATATTTAATAAAAGAGTACCTCAAAACCTTTTTACCCGCAAATTTATGGAAACACAAAATTAATTTTCTCTCATTTTAGACAAAATTATGAAACCACCACAAGATAATAGATTTACACATAACAAACAAGGTCAATTAGTTAACCTACCTTCACACTTGATGTGAGGGTTGCCACGGAAGCCTGGAGGGCAAGTACAGATGACACCGGTGACGCTGTCCTTGCATGACGCGCCGATGCCGCACATGCTCGAGTCACACGACATCGGCCGCTTGTCCTGAGGCCCGCACTCCTTATAGGGGTTGCCGGTGGTACTGGGGTTGCAGACGCACTGATTTGTGGCTCCATACTCGCAGTGGGCATTGAGGCCGCATGACGGCTCACACACCGGAGGCAGAGATGCTGTAAACACAAATCTTGTGAGTGTGACAGGAAACAAGATAGGTTATGTGAAATTAAACTTTCTAATTTCCATAAAACAATACTTAAATTTTGTACCTTAAACCGCAGATATCAATGCTAAATTCATGTATTATATTTGATCTAAAACTCTTCAAATATGAAGAGTTTTAAAGATTTAGTTTGGGTTATATGAGTAATATGGAACTAGAATATACCCTTAAAAATATCAAACTACGTGCTATTACTTTCATAAAATCATCAGATTAGATAACCTAGACTTAAACTTGTTACTGTACTTGAGTTCATCAAAACTTGAAAACATATTTATTTGAAAGAAAATCACATACAAAATAAACCTTATTTAACAGTTAAAATATTATAAAACTAAAAAAATTTTGATTTCAATAGCTAGTCCTTCAAGATAGAGATGGGTACTCACGTTGCATACAGAGAAGGTCCGGGTTTCCCACAAATAGAGGCAGGCATACACATTGATTGGTGTTGGGGTCGCAAGTGGCTCCGACCCCACATACCACGCCCTCGCAGCGCTCTTTACACCTTCCCCCGATACACACGGAGGGCGGAGCGCATGGAGTGGCGGCGGAGCACACATCTGGAGTGCATGAGCCCCCGGGGAATGGGTTACCTCTATAGCCCTCCGCACACTTGCAGGTTGGACCTGACGTGGTCACTATACACTGGGCGTCTCGCCCACAAATCACTCCGTCACACACTACAACAAACGCTTCCGTTAATCCTTCCATACCAGCACTTTGTTGAATGTAACCAAGAACTATGTATTATCAGTAGGTAGGCTAGTCATTTTGAGTTTAAATTTGTTAATGAAAGTAGGTCTTCAATGTATATTGAAAAATCCCTTATTTATAATTATAAATAATGTAATTTTTGAATTCCTGATGGTGTTGAAACAGTAAAAACATTAGAATGGCCAAAATTAAGATGGCACATTCGTGTGTAGGATCAGGATGTTCAGGACTCTAGGAGCGGACATCAAGTTGACTCAAGAACGAGTGAGAGGCTGGTCTTCAAGGCCAAAAACCAACTAAGAATTTGATAGCAAAGGTAGTGATTAATTTGTAATCCAGAGATATAAATAAAAGCTTTCAGGTCAAAGGTTCAAGGTTCTAATTTTACACTAACACTAACTTGGAAATTCATTTAGGGACACCTACCCACTTTGGTAGGTACTTTCCGGGTAATATGAGTGTAATATGAACTTAAGCTGTCTTATTAAGTTATTTCTTATGATTGACTGATACTTACTGGAAACACATTCTCCGCGTTGGTTCTCGCGGAAGCCGGGATAGCAGCGGCACCAAGCAGCGTGATTCTCCGGTTCGCAGTAAGCGTTAACTCCACAGGGCAGCGAGTTGCAGGGGTTGACACATTCGTGGTTGACGCAGGCAAGTTGGCCAGGACACTCGTCATCCACTGTACACTCTCCCTTGGGTGACACTGTGCCGATACCTGCGGGCCATGGTCAGACATCAGGGAAGAACAATGTACTATACAATGTTTCGGATATAATTTTATCACCTTATTCTCATATAAGCATATTAACTTTAAAGCTTAAAAATTTGGATGGAATTATGATTGAGCTTTATTAGTCAAACTACACCTTCTGGAAATTACATCTACAAGGAATGTTTTTTAAGTAAGATATGTTTTGTTGTAGAGCATACCGCATACTTCAGGGATAAATTTACTCTATTTCAGCTCAATATGATTCTGTAATTTCTCAAAGTAAATGAAAATAAATTATTTTAAGCCTAACTAAATAAAATAGTTTAAAACCAAACCAAAATGCCAAAGTGCTTGATAAAATAATGATGTAGGTTAAAATTTTACTGAAATCAGTATGTATGAAACATACATACTTGATACTTTAGTGCTGTCTTTTGAAATCTTATTTTAGGTGAATAAACTTACATCCGCCTCTGTACGGGTCTCCAGTCATGCCGTGGGGGCAGATGCACTTGAAGCCACCCTTCTCGTTTATGCAACGCGCAGCGTAAGCACACGGGTTGCTGGTACACTCATTGACATCTACACAGCCTTGGTACGGGTCACCCTTGAAACCCGAGAGACACAGACATTGTGGAGGATCGGTGGGAGAACACTGGGCGTTCATGCCGCACGGGTACCTCTCACACGGACCTGCGGAGACATCTGGCTTCAGTATGGTGCGACAGGGTAGAACTGATGTGTAATTCTTTTTGGATGTTAATGTAAATGAGATAACGCAAATGAGTAAGTGTTTATTTAAATACGATTTATAGAAGAGAAATTAAATAGTTTTTATTGGCTATCATGCCTGATAGTGCTTACGGGTACGTTTTAAACATAACAGTATAAGTTAAACTACGATCTACCCTCTAGAACACTAATATTGAGTGCAATAACAATTTGAATTTGTGTCTTAAATAAGGGTGGAAGAACATTACAATCCAAACACAATTTTTTTTAAATACATATATTTCTAATTTAACAAACTTCAAGAGTGGGCGAGTCCACCATAATGTAGAAAAATATCCCCAGTAACCTAACCTTAAACCTTGGTTTGGTCCACCCTTCCTGATGATCACGCCTAACCTAACCGCTGTACTCACTCTTGCACTTGTTGGCGTCAGTGGCATCAGTGAAATACGGTGGCGGACACACACACTCCCCAGGCTGCACACACTGCTCGTTGGCACTGCAGTCGTTGTGGTTGATACACTTGACCTGTGCTGGAGAACAGAAGCGCGTTGGGTCACCACTGTACCCTGGAGGACACACGCAGGTGAAGCCCTGCGGCTGGTTGATACACTGTGCTCCGTACCCACACACCTGTCCGTGGCCCGCCTCCACACACTCGTCTATGTCTGCAACAGATATACAATATTTACAAATTACCATAAATTTGTTGTCCTTAACGGTTGTTTTTCTACCTTTTCCTACCACACTGTTTTTGACCTGGCGGTTACGCTAGTGTCTGGGGTGATTTCTCTCAATTTTCATGCTGTTGAGCAACATTCTATATTCTATGTAACTAACGAGTGGGGTACAAAAGAAGCAGCAGCTGATGTCAAGCAGAATACTTTGAGACAATTTCAAAGGTGGGATAAAAGATTTTGAGGGTCGATGGACCTTTTGGCTCATTAGACACCTGAATGTTTGGCTGAGCTGAATTTCCTTCTATTATCTGGTATCGGTCACTACCATCGTCTGACATCAGTCATATATTCTGTCTACTTTGTATTTTTCCTATACAACTTGATAATAAATAAAACTTATTAATTACTGCTTTTCACTTTAATATCCAAATCCATCGAACCACATGGTGTATGACATACCTTTGCAGCTACCGTCGTCCGCTGGCCTGGAGCCCTTGGGACAGGCGCAGTAGCTGACTCCGCCGGATATGGTGATACACTCAGCGCCTGGTGGACACTTGCCCTTGGAACAGTCCGCCAAGACACACTCTCCCCTCACCAGGTGATAGGGTGGCTGACACTGACACTCCGCACTGGTGCACTCTGCACACAAAGACCACACAACATTATCATGGCTCGCTATAAATACTCTGCTGTTATTCAATACAAATGAATATAGTATGAATTGATTATTATTTACTATGTGTATAAGAATTTTTGACAACTTGGCCTTACATTCCTGAAGTAATAAGTTCAACACTATATTACCTATAAGTATTCAGGACATACCTTCACAGACAGAGAACGGGTTTCCGTAGTAGCCCGGTGGACACTGACACTCGTAGCTGCCGGGCATGTTCTTGCAGACGGCGTTGAGGCCACAAGCTGGCTTGTCGTAGCTGGGGCTGCACTCATTGATGTCCTTGCACTTGCCACTCTTAGTGTCACGTGTGTAGCCGCTCTGGCAGATACACACGTTGTGGCCCAGGTACTCATCCGTCACACACACCTCAGTGTCAGAACAGGGCAGTTGCGGCCCGCACGACTCTGGCACCTGACCAGACATTGAAGAAAAAAATAGTAATAAAAAAATAACTGATGTCTAACTTGAGGCTGAAATCAGCTTTTCAGTATATTAAACCAAAAAACAAACAAATTGGAAAAACAACTACTTTGTAACATTCCTGTTGAAAAATTCAGTGAAGTGGATTTTCTTCTAGAATACAATTTACACTTTATGACCAGAACAAGAAAATGAGATTTGGAAATACTAAAATACTAATACTAAAAGCGTGCAAACACTAAAGCTCCACCACACCTTGAGTTGAGAGCAGCCGTCTTTATACGGGTCACCAGCTGCACCACCGGGACACTGACACGAGTAGCTGCCGGGCTCGTTGTTACACACTGCTCCGATGGGACAAGGGTTGGTGAGGCACTCGTTGATGTCTGCACAGCCAGAAGGCTTACCGGTGTAGCCGGCGCGGCACAAACACTGCGCCTGGTTGTTAATCAGCATACACTGCGCGTTGGGGCCACATGTCACTCCCTCACACGGGTCTGCAAATCAACATAAGTTAAGGTTAAGACAAGTTTAATAGTATTCACATATTGTTATTGTGTATTAACCGCTTCAGTGCTTTGTAACAATATATAGTTGTTAGCAACCATCTTGAAAAGCTAAGTGGCTCATAGTGGCATCTATCAATGATTTAGAGAACTTGTTAGTCTCTGTCATTGTTAGTCCTGCTGCCATCTATGAGCTGATACTGGAACTATCTCAAAGAGTGTGCTGTGATACCACTAGAGTGTTTCATTGACTTTTAAAAAGTTAAGTTTTAAAGAGAGATATCTTTTAATTTTTAATCTGTACTCTTCATAATACAAAAAAGTGTTATTCAACTCCAATTTGTTTACACAAATCAAGGAACAAATTTTAAATTACAAGGAATCCATGGCTAAGCCTATTTTGTATATTAATAAAATACCTAATTAAAACTTAATAACAACATAATTCTATTAACAGGCTTAAAACTTACGTCTGCACTCATTGCCGATGTTGGGATCAGGGCAGTAGCAGCGGTTCTCTGGGTTACAAATGGCATTGCCAGGACAGTCTGTGTTGCTCTTGCAAGTGACAATGGTGACACACCTGGTCTCCGGTGACGGGTCGGGGAGAGTGCCGTCTGGACACTGGCAGGAGTATGAGCCGGGAGAGTTGGTACAAACGGCGCCCAGGCCACATGTGTCCCCACGTGAACACTCGTTAATGTCTGTAGTCACACCACATACAGTATGTCAATATCAGTCTAGAAATAGGAAGCTCCGGAATATTGTACAGCTGTCATAATTAAAGGATTCATGAGGATTGGTGAAACAGGAGAGGACAGTCTGGGTAACCCGGGGATGGGGAGGTAACAACTCCAAGACCGTCCAGGACCCAGCACCCGAGTACCAGGTATCCAGTCAAACATGAAGCAAACAACAATTTATCCTAGAGTGAACCATCCAATACTAGGATTCAGACTTGGTTATCCAAGCTCTAAGGCTGTATTCCCTTGAAGAGACAAAGAGGAACCAAGCGTGCAAGGGAACCTGTTTCCCATGGATAGTCAAAAGACTTACCGATATTGTGACAACTTTTTTATTTTGAGTGACAAAATATTGATTTTGTGGCAATATTCAATAACAGACTAGTTGGGATTTAATTCTGTCATTCATATGGATTTCTTAACATTTTTTAGAACCCAAATGTATGTGATGCATGAATCTTTTATAAAAAGAACTTAATACGTTACATATTGAGAAACATCAATAGGACAAGTACATGGTAAAAGATTGCAAAAATGATTTAGTTTCTAATTAGTTGAAAAAAAATCTAAATTTAAATTAGCATTTTAAGTTATATTTGGGTAATTTATTCAGTCTTGTACATTTAAAAACTAATGATAAGACCAATTAATATAAGAAATTGACTAAATAAGAAGAGAACAAAATAAAAACCACATGATTATGTTGATTAGTAAGTTTATTCAGTGAAATACAGTCAATTAGGATAGTTAGTTTCAACTGACTCAGTTCCTCAAACTTACCAAAGCATTGTTTGAAAGCGTTGCCAGAAAAGCCAGGCTTGCATTGACAGCTGAAACCCCCAGGCGTGTTGGTGCAAACTGCGTTGGGACCACAGCGACCAAACGGTCCGTTGATCTCGTCACACTCGTCAATATCTAGACAGTGGAATTAGGTCTCAATTATTTCAAATCAATGCCTTCATGTCGTTGACGGCTACTCACACTGACATGCACCGATACTGCACACGTCTGTCCCACATGACATTAATCAATAGAAAATCTTAGAAAAAAATTTTCTCTAAGAAAAACTAGTATCTAGGACCAGTAGAAGTTCATTGATTGTCAAAAAGGTTAATGTTTTATAATCATACAAAGAACCTAACCGGAGTATCAGTATATACATTTAGACACGCAAATAGACACCTACATCAATCCCACAATTATTCTCACTGGTTCGCTGTAAAATGTTGTGTGGCCGGGGTGGGACAAAAAAGTGGGGAGACGGTGGACCGAACCCCTGTGAACTGATTAAGATCCCCAAAAAATTTCTATTATTACTTTTGCTGTGGCACCTAAGGCACTCCCATTCCATCGCTTCTGCGACGACCCCCTGACCGCTGGCGCTCAGGGCGGCCGCGACAGACCAGTTTAAAATAACCGTAACATTTCTTAATCCATTCATTGCTAATCTTTTGAAAAGTTAGATTCTAAATATTCAGTTAATGTTATTATTTTAGGACACTCACCAATACAGCCAGCAGCAATGTCATGTGGATTGAAGGTCCAACCATCTTCACAAATGCAATACGTTTCATTTCCGTCTGGCTTACAGAAAGCGTGCTCACCGCAAGTGACATCTTTGCAAGGTTCTGTACAAACACAACTTTTCTATGTAATTCATGATTAGAACAAATAGAAGAAATATGTTTTAGTCATAAACATCAACATTTTCAAGTGGTAACATTTCAGAAACAATATTCAATTCTGAATTAAATAGAGGTAAGGAGTGTAGGGTTGAACACATTTTTGATCTCAGAAAAATTTCTTCTAGTTTTTTAAATTAAGCTAGACCAACCTTTACAAGATATTGTCGGAGGAGCCCCGATGTACCCAGGTTCACAGTGACACTGAAATCCTCCAGGAGTATTGGTGCACGTGGCGTAGGTCCCACAAGGCTGCGCACCACACTCATCCAGGTCCACGCACACCGAGCCCTGTGCCTTGAATCCGGACTGGCAGAAACACTGACCTTCCACACACTCAGCGTTGTTCACACAATCAAAGTTGGTCTTGCACAGCACTGTTACATCCACCTGGAAAACAAATTATTATGTAATAAAGCTTGGCTTCATCAGTAATGTGTGAATTGAAATGGTGTTACTACAGTAGATTTATTAGATTAGATTAGACTATTGAAATGGCAACCACACCACATGGTAGGTATTTTAAGTCAAGTATGAATGAGGATTGAGTGCAAGATGATTGTGGCGTGATTTTGTAGTCTTGTTACTGACCAAGGGTGACATGTTCCTTAGCCAGGACTGTTAATTAATAGCCCAACATCAAATGGCAACTAAGGGACCTACAGTTTATTCGGGTAGACGTTGGATTCAAGAGGATTGGCAGTTCCTTGCAAAGCTGAGTAGGCACAAAACTCCCTCCAGAATATTGTAAAGCCACCAGAAAGAATGGATTCATAAGGATGGGAAAAGATAAGACAATGGTCGGGCAAACTAATTCTTAGATGAGTAAAAAGAACCACAAACCAAACCAGATTCTGGTTCGGGCCATGCAAAACAAAAAGATGACTCATACTATACTGCAACGCAACAACTCCCAAGTCTCTCAGGCAAGGGAAGGAGGGTCTATCCCAAGTGAAAAAAACTATTATTTAGAGAAACTATTTCTGCAAATGCTAACCTTGTAAACTGTCACACATTTTATTCGAAACAAGTTACTGTATCTATACTAGCTTTTGTAAGCTAAGCTAGCAAGCTTTGATAGTTTCTGCAGTTTCAATAAAGGAATAAAATTTTTAAACAAGGTAATTTTGACTATCCATGTCAAAATGAACAATGAAAATTTGAAACAGTGATATCATTTGGTTAGTGACGTCATAGCTTGCTTATAAGAACAGCTGTTTAGATGATCTGAAAAAATCCTTTTGGACATATCCATGATCTGACCTATTTACCACAGAGTAATAAATACAAACATTTTTCAATACCAGTTCTCCAATATTAAGTTTTGAAAACAACACTCAACTTTGCTCTGCTACTTCAACTGATAGAAAAATTGATAAATTGGGAAAAATGATGAAATTTACCTGTTCACAAGCAATTTTAGGGTCCGGCTTGGCTGAGTAGCCTTGAGGGCAGGCACAGTTGTATCCTGGAACGGCGTTTTCACACTTGGCGTTTGTACCACAAGGTCGATCCAGTGCTGTACACTCATCAATATCTGGGGAATAATAATTTTATTTTTATATTGTGTAAGATATGTTTAACATTCAGTGAATCTAATCAACATTATCTATATAAAAAGATTCATTGATTCAGTGTAACAGATTTTAAAATGTAAAGCCTGTGATATAAAAAAGTTTGGTATAACAATGATATAACACATTTGCAACTCACCAACACATCCTTTGAAAGGATCTCCCGTGTAGTCTTCTTTGCAAGAGCAAGTAAAGCTTCCAACAGTGTCAGTACAAACAGCATTCGGTCCACAAGGGTTCTGCTTGCATTCGTTGATGTCTAGATTGTAAAAAATAAACCTTATTTTATAAACAGAATTTATGATTACAATCTATATAAGTTTTATTAAACTCTTTTTAATCCAATTTGCTGTAAAATCATGTCAACGTTACTGAAAATAATAGCTCAAGTGCAAAATTAGTGAACTTGGAATAGAAAAATAAAATAAAATATTAAATTTTGCACAGAAAAGGGTAAACATTTCTTACCAATTGTACAGTTCTATTTTCTTCAACAACATTCATGGTATCATTCATATTTTGAAGATATGAAAGCTATCTTTAATAATTGTAATACAATCTTATTATGGCTTCATGTAAATAAATGCAATGAAAAGGTGAAGAACTTTGAAAGTGCAAAGTGTAGAATAAAGAATAAAGACAGGACAGATTTGAAGTAAAATACTTAACCCAAGTGATTTTTTTACAAATATAACTAACAGATATTGAGTAAGTTGTCTTATGACCACTATCTTATGGCATTTTAACATAAAATTACTAAATTCTCTTGAAGTTTCTTAGTGCATGAAAATACAGTATCAATTAATATCAGCCTGATTATTGCTTTAGAAAGTATGATAAAAACAATCATTGCAATTTAAACAAAAGTTAAGCAAATTTATCATAGATTTATTAAATGTCGTTTAGTAACATATTACTAATTTCTAAATTTATATTTCTTCTTCTTTTTCTTCTTTTATATTTTTTCTTCTACTTTTCTTTTTTTCTGTAGGTATTGTTTGGTTTTAGAATTATTGATTGTATAGATTTAAAGTAAAATTTAAAAAAACTATGTCCCTTGTGATTACAACTGATTAAAGAAAATGAAAATAACATAAAGAAGAAAGTAAAAATGCTCACCTGTTTTTCCTTGGTTTGTTAAAAAGCCAGGAGGTATTACCTTGGAGTAAGCCGTTGAAAGGATAGGCTCCCAGACACGAAAAGATAGAGAGTAAAGCTGAGCAAGAGAAAACAGACACAAAACACACAAAGTAGGCGTGTTTTGTGGAAACAAATAGACAATTAGTGCAGAAAAAGTTCTGACTGCAAAAACCTGCTAACTCAAAAGAAAATGAGAAATAAAAAAAATTACACTTTAGCATAAATGAAATGTGATTCATATGAATATTGAAATATGAGTTGGTGGTTCACATTACAGAGAGAAATAATTTTTGCAGTCAATATAGTTAAATAGCAACAGAAACTGTACACGTAAACAAGGAAGATGAGGCGAAGAATTCTGAAACAGAATACACTTAGGCTGCAACAGAAATAAGACAAAGATGTTTACCAATTTATATGTAAGCTTGGTAAACAAAGGTGCAAAATATATACAGAAGCAAGAAACAAAAGCAAAGCGAGAAGCTAGTGATGAAGCCGCCTAATTAAATATAAAACAAGCAAAAATGATTCCAAGTGGCTGTATTTATGAATAACATTAAACAAAGTTTTGTTACTCGTTATAATAATTAAGACATGATCCTGGTTAGAGATCATAATTGGTAATTTAAAACCCTAAAATTGTGAAAAGGCAAAAAATTATTTGAGTAACCACTTAAAATCATTTAGCAGCATTTTTTTGGATTTTGGTAAGAAATTAGACTCATATTTTACATCTCAACCAAATTTCAATGAGCAGTAAAAAATCGGACATTACATTTAGTTGTAAACTTAAAATGATATATGTTTAAATATTATAATAAGCTCTTCAAATAAGACTTTATTCTAACTTTTTCACATTAAAAAGGCCTAAAATGAGCAAAAATCCATCTATATTACCAAAATCCAGATAATTTAAATGCTTAAGAAGATGCCAAAGACAGTTTTAAATATATCACTACTACTTTATCAAATAACTGTTAGACCTAGACATATGTAGGTCAAGTCAGGTTAGGTTAGGATAGGTTAGGTTAGGTTAGCCGTTGGATTATTTGGCCTATTTATCAGTTGAATTAAAAAACGACTGAATTTGATATCTTCTTAAAAGTTATATTGTTAGATTAGATTAGTGCCCAACTAACTTTGGCAAAATGTATGGCCTTGGCCGGTGAACCCTTGGGGACAAAGGCACTTGAAGGAGCCGGGGACGTTGAAGCACTTGGCGTTGACACCACAAGCGTTGGCTCTGCCACACTCATTGACATCCACACACTCTGCCTCGGCGCGGCCGGTGTGGCCCGGTGGACACACACACGTGTAGCTGCCGTTGGTGTTGACACACTCCGCGTTGACGCCGCAGGGTGACGACTCGCACTCGTTAATATCTATTGGTTATCACAGCACCAACCCTCGGTTAATACCATCACACAAGCGATATGTACATGTCTCTGACCCAGCACCCAAGTGGGACTCAATTTTGAATCGCTAATCATAATTTGAGTGATTGATTCGAGTGAATATTATATGACAAAAATGAAAAGTTGGCTATGAAGCGATATGATTTTTTTTACTATTAGAGTTTTTGTGAACATTAGTATTTTGTTGTAATTTATGACTGATGAAGTGTCGAGTGATTTAATGAGTAATTCATAACGATGATTACTTTGGTTGAAAATTCCCCAAAACTAAATAACACCAAAAAGCTCTCTATTACAACAAATTACAAGCTTTACTCATACTCTACCATGAACACCTCAATGTGGCTACAATAAAAATAGAAAAAACTATATTTTAAATATTTACAACACACAACGAAAAATTCCTAATGGTCCATTTAAATTGTGTCAAAAACTATATAGCCTAAGAGTCATATAATTTGTTATCGATTAGTCACATCACATTTTCCATAGAGTTTTTTTTACAAAAGAGTATACACATTTAGAGTGACGTTGATGCATTTACCTGTGCAGGAACGCAAAGGGTCCCCTATACTTCCTGGTGGACAGTCGCATTTGAAGGTTCCGGGCAAGTTTGAGCAATAGGCGTTCCTTCCACAAGGGTTTTTCGCGCATTCGTTAACGTCTACACATCCGTGGACTAGAGGGTCGCCTTCGTAGCCAGGGGGGCAAGCACACGTGTGACCTCCTGGCACGTTGGAACAGAGAGCTCCAGGCCCACAAGCACCTTCGTATGAGCATTCGTCCATATCTTCACACTGGACATTCAAAATGCATCGTTAAGACAGCCTGCATCGCCTAGTACTTATTAAAATTTAAAATCACCAAAAGTAAAAGATATTTCTTTTTTATTTTATGTAATTGATGACTCTAATAGCGGCTTTTTTAAAAATCTCAATTCAAAACTGAAATGAAATGTTATAGGCTACTTACTCCAAGAAAAGGGTTTCCTTGATATCCATCCAAACATTGACAAGTGTAGTTTCCAGGTACATTGTGACAAACGGCGTTGTGGCCGCATACATTAGGTTGAGCACATTCGTTAATATCTGAAAATATCAACAGTATATTGATGTACATGGGGATATCACTGACTTTTCTCCACAGTTGTTAAAATATTCACATATTGCAATTTTAGTTAAAGTTACAAAATTTCGTTTTCGTAGCTTTTGCTTTGTCAAGCTACTCGGCCTTTAAGAACAAGTTTCAAATATAGAGCCTAAAACTTGTAAACATTAAATTTTTTATAAATACGAGTTGTACTAGGTTGTTTGGAAATGTTCAATAGAAAAAATGTAGGCCAACTAGATTTGTAAAAAATATGTGATCAAACTTAATTAAATAATTTGGAATGAGTTTCGAACTCCTTATCATATCAAAACGGTTCAAGGGTTCCATATTTTATAAGTTTTTAAGACTTTATCAAATTAATTATATGAAATATATTATTTGCTCCAGTCGAATTAGGCTGTTTAATAAAATTTGATCGATAAGGTTGAATGAAAAATTTTTAAAAGGGTAAGTGTCGACTTTTATTTAGTTGAGTTAAAACGTTTTAGAATGTAGAACTCGTCAGCGCAGCGCTCTAACCAATCCTGCCACCAGTGCATAGGAGTAGAAAGCGCTTACTTGGCCATAAGACATACCCTAGTGGCAGTGTAGTGAACTGCAGGAGCTGGTTCATATATCAGCTCCCAGAGGGCAACACGGCCATGAAGGCGCTAGTGTCTAACAAGTTCGCTAAATTGACGACAGATGCCTCCACCTGCCACTTCTTATTGAATTAGTAAATGCGTCGTGAATTGCGACTTTGCCAGTTCTAGGGTTAAAAGGGAGACTGTTGACTTTTATTTAGTTGAGTTTAAGACGTATGTTTTCAAAAACATTTGGAAAACTTCCTCGTAAAAATTTAATTATACTTAATGAATTAGGCCTAAATGATTCTATTAATAAAAATATACTGGTCAACACAATATGAAACATAACAAGGGATAATCGGTTTAAGTTTGCTATATTATAATAAACATCAGAGATATAGTAGGCTAAAATTTAGTGTATTTACGACTCAATCATGACTATAAATAGCCAATACTGGTAGACAATATAGGCTATAATTACTGCAGGTGAGTTAACTGAGGCCTTGACCCAAAGGCTGGCGAGACTCAAGTCGCCTAGCCAAAGTGTAAACAGATTTATTTTAGTAAATTACATCATCCGACGACCTTGACGATGAGCTCATGAGTGTGTTTAAAACAACTTGACCTTTTTTATTAAATACAGCTCCCACACTCGAGACCTTGTGGACTACCAAGGTCTTGATGCGCCTGCTTAAATACAATGGTTGAGGATAAGGAAAACATATTCCACATACACTTTACCGATACAAATCTGCATATTCATTATATTCTTGAAAACATCCTTAAGTGGTTTATTGAGAAATAAATAGTAAAGAGGTAGCAATTATCTTATGTGTTCGTCAATAAATATGTTAAGTGAAAAGTTTCATTATTTTAATTCAAGTTTGCAAATCGTCATTTTCAGTTGTGTATCTTGAATATTAATTATTTTAGTTTAACACTACCACAGTAAACCTGAGTAAATTCATGTATGACTAGCACTTACCTCTACATTCGACTTCCCCATCTCCTTCAAAACCAGGTAGACATTTACAAACAAAATGAGCGGGTAAATTACAACACTCAGCATTTTCTACACATCTAGCGGCGATTGAAGGGTCTTCACATTCATTGATGTCTGAAAAGACGAAAATATTTTCATTTTAATTTATACACGATAAAATTCATACACATAAACATTGACGGTGGTTGTAGGTTTATGTCATTTAGATTGTTATTGAGGATTTCATCACGATTAGTAAACAAAGTTTCACGACGTTTCGAGATCTGGAGTCTGATTTCGTCCTCAGGTCAGTTGAACCTTAAACATGTCAAGATTACAGTCGTTAAAAAAATACGTTCATGCGTCAAAATTCTTTAAACAGGCTTAGTCCAGATTATGAACTAATCTTGTAATGTTATAGGCTCCAGCTCTCATAAAGACGAGATCACATTCCAGATCCAGAAACGTCATCTACCTAATGTTATAGGCTCCAGCTCTCATAAGGATAGGATCAGATTCCAGATCCAAAAACGTCATTTACCGACTGGAAACCCCTTAGACATAGTCTAGAAGTCAAAATGCATGCTAAGAGTCTGCATCAGTGGTAGCCATCTTGGATTTTAGTACCGTAAGAGCAATGTTAAATTCTGGCGCCTATATCTCCTTGACCAATTGTCATAAATTAACGGAAGAGGTGTCAAATTAAAGGTATTACAGTCCTCCAGGGCACCACCTTACAGAACTTCTTATTTTCGCTCTCAATAAAAAAATAATAATGATTTTATTTTTTAAAATATTCCTGGATTTTTGTTTTTATATCAAGTTAAATTGTTGAACATATTAAAAGGTCATGTCCTTGAGCCACATCTCATCAATGTACTTCCAAAGTTTTACATTGATACTTTGATAATTAACGCCACTACAGACGCCAAAGTGAAGGTATGTTCCGCCAGAATTTAACATTGCTCTTACGGGACTAGAATTCAAGATGGCTACCACTGATGCAGACTCTTAAATACTAGCTCTACAGTAGGCCTATATACCACGAAAGTTCTACCCTCCATATCCTAGAAAAGAAAATGACTTAGGTATTCTTGTTCGTCCATGGAAGAACGCTCAGTCACAGTCAAGGCATGCAATGCGCTTTATTGGATTATCTTGCCACAACTTCGAACCGCTTCCTGAATCAGGACTGGTCTGGAACCGGAGCGACACGCATGGATCTCCGCAGCTCCCGGGGCAACAACCTTGAGGATCAACGCCCCGTCGCCTTCTTCCGCTCATCCTCATTTGGAAGTCGTAGGTCAGGACCGGAAAGAATCGGCGTGTGAATTTTACTAATTTTATGATGAGAACGTTGCCGAATCTATTAAAGAGTAAGGAGGAAATAAGGAAGTGCGTTAGTTTCCTTTTCTTCACTCCTGATGTCCCTATCAAATAGACGGTTTTTTACGCTATTCTTCGAGTTGAAACTGATCTTTTTAACCCACTAATTATTTATATCGTAAACTCTTGAGCTAAGGAAGATGACGAACACATTCCTTAAATGTTACAATCAAACATATATTTATGGTAAACAGTAAGAGGAATGAGAGAGGACGTACCGAACTTGCTTCTGTATGATTTGTTTGGCCTACTTATGAATGTGCAATTAGACTCATTAACATGACGCGGGAAGTTGACTTTCTCTGGAATATGAATGGGGAGAAAACAATACCTTGTAGCAGTCCAACATCGGTACCGGTGGCGCTGGCCGCGGGAAAGTGAGGGAACTACGCTGACTCAATCGAGCGTTATCTAATAGAAGCTGAGGAGATAATTCATACTCTCAAAATGTTTTAATATGAGTAATTTATTTTGATTACCTTGGCAGTAGAACCCATCGCCCTGGTAGCCGGGGAAGCAGGAACAGTGGAAGCTACCTAGCGTGTTGGTGCAGTGGGCGAAAACGTCGCAAGGCCGATTTTTACATTCGTTTTCGTCTGAAACGAAACAAAAAAGATTTAGTATAAACACAGTATAAGCACACCACCAACACACTTACAATGAGTTACTAAAATAATAGCGTGTATAGGTTGTTTATTAAATGAAATTGTACAAAAAGCTTTTTAATATTACCAATATCCACTATCATTTAGTGAAACCCTTTTGAGGAACGGTCCAAACCCTAAGCTACTCACCCGGCACCTCGCAGGAGCAACCGCCATATCCATCGTTGCAGTGGCACTGGGAGTCGAGGCAGGCGCCGTTCTGACATCTTAACCCATCTTTTTTATGGCAGTCATCTGAAAAAGAACGTATGATTAAAGTTTACCGTAATTTGACTTCAAGAATCACAAAACCTCAATGTAGCCATAACATAAA
This sequence comes from Nephotettix cincticeps, assembly GCA_023375725.1. Lineage (NCBI taxonomy): Eukaryota > Metazoa > Arthropoda > Insecta > Hemiptera > Cicadellidae > Nephotettix > Nephotettix cincticeps. Next base: position 7,075,577 of record CM041791.1, on the reverse strand, counting down.
GTATATTAGAGGGAACGGACGTCTTTGGAACAAAAATTCTCTGACTGTTCAATACATTTTTTAAAATCTTAAAGACATACTCTTTCCTAGAAGTGACATGCGTCCCATACTGCATCTATTGAATCAAATCTATTTGCGAGAAAATCTGACCTTTCTACCTTTATGCGTGTCTAGTTGAAATTTAGCAAACGGACAAGCACTGCAATCATGTTAAAGAAATTCTTTAATGTTGTTAATTGACAAGGGGTCTAGAGAACTCATGGATAGCCTTTAGCCTATCTTCGTATCTATTACTATAGACCTTTGCCCAATCAGTTAATCGAGTCTGCAAGAGTTCAACCAAAATTACTTTCTGAGTGAATAATCTAGTCATTGGACAAATTTAGCCATGCACTTTTCAAAATCTGATATGTTACTTTGTATCTATTGGATGAAATCGATTATACTATTCTTATCAGTGGTTGGGTTGTTGTCTTATGAATATAATTTCACGATGGATAGCCTCAAGATCACTGAATTACCCTAAAATTGTTTAAACAATTAACTATTACTTGTAATGCCACGTGATCCTTGTCGTTTGTATGCACCCAACTTCGAACTTCCAACATGAGAAAATTATTTTTACAACTGATCGATGTCTTGTTCTTGAAAATGCATATAACTACAGGATTACTTGGCACTACGGCTAGTTTAAACCTTTTTTATTATGAATATGATATGTGTAAATTCTAATTCTGGCTAGTATTTATAAATTTTTCTAGACTAAGGGAAGTGACAGCTTCGTTACTCATCACAGTGACAACTGACGAGAGTGATCGCATCGAGCAAGTGAGTGGCAGACGCTGTGATCGACGCGTTGCAATGTTGCTCTAACTCATTACGACCAGTTGAAACCGAACCAGCTTCACTCGACTAGCGGTCCGCTCATCTCCGTCTCAGTATTTATCCTTTGATGACAAACTCTGCCCCAAGATGGCGTGTAACTGTACCAGAGCTTCTGAGAACATACACCGGAAGTGTACGTGACCGTCCGGTTTTTTCCCACCAAGAGTTCATGCTCGTTAGTGAAGGTATTTTACGCGCTCTGAAATCCTCCGAGAAGCGACTTCGCGCCAATATTGCCTTTTTTGTGCTGTGGAAAAACTTCAGCTGTTGGACCGAAATGTGCTGGTGTCAGGTTGGTGGTGTTTGTTTAAACGCAGCAATTATTGCGAATACATATTTTATGTTTACTGAGAAAGGTTCAGTAAAGACGACTCAAACTTTTCAGAGAGAAAATTGGTTTTCCAGTGCCAGAATCAAAAGCAACTCGGGATCGCTTTTTCAGGAAGTGTACACATTCAGAGGTATTGAATACCTCCCAGCAAAACGGGTAGTCCAGAGGCCCACCACTTGGAAAATGTTTGAAAGTAAAAGCTTAAAACGTGTTTTAAGCTACCTGAAATTTTTTTATTTAAATGTGACGTAGAAGCTTGCGCGTACTAGTCACAATGACTCGCAAAAAATTGATTTTTGATTAGTTGATTTGTGCCAATAAAATGAAAAGGTTGGAAATATATTTTACTTACAGCAGGAAATATTTATTTATAAAGCGTTTTGCATTTTTCATAAAATGTTTTCCAATTATAATTTTTTTAACTCATAATCGTCCGAGGGCCGCAAAAAATCGTTCCGGGTGTGGAATAAAAGTACGATTTAAGTATTAGGTCTTTAGCTAGCATAATGATTGTACCACAATGAAAAAAATTAGTCTTATTCCATTATAATTTTTAAGGAGAATGTGTAAAGAAGAAATCACTATCAAGATGAACCTAAGGTTCAATTTCAATTCACTTCCGTTGCAATCTTTAACGCGACGTCCAGTCCTCCAGTCCAAGTAACGGAAGACTAATTGAAAGCCCTCATCAGCTGTTATCTGAAGAATGCGTTGTAGAGACCTGGAAGGAGTTCACATTCCCATGTGAGCGCCAGCTGGTCTTTTTACGGCGTTGTCAAAATGTAGCGACGGCTGCCGATTACGCAGGGTTAGTGACTCCGGGCGTAACGGTGCACTGCGCATGCGCACTTCATTATGCGCGAATAACGCTCCTTCCTGGTCTGGGCAAACAAGCTAGTAGTAGATCTGGAACGCCATCTCCTGTACCTATTCATTGCCGAGAGGGTAAATTGATGTAGGGACATGTCTTACTTTGAACTCGTATTTGAACACATTTTGACTTTCTCTTTCTAATTTTCGAATAGAAATTGAAAGTGGAAATATCTATTTTTAAGTTGAACTTACTTCATTGTAGGAAATAGGTAATTTCATCGATATGTCTGAAGGGAATGTTTTCAATTCCTCTAATCAGCTGTCTTTATAACTATATGACGTGACTTTCAAATTTTGGTCACGCAAATTGCCAACGACACCCCCCAAGAGCTAAGACATATCCATATCAAAAAATTGGTTTTCGGATTGATGTCTGTCCACACCGATTTTCCTACTTGTATGACATTCGGTACACGGTTGCACTTTGGCTATACAGTATCTCCAGGTCACTTTAAATTTGTTTACATTTTTATTTTTAAGGGCGATTCTTTCATAAACCTGACGAGAAGAGTCAAAATATCTCATGATCCACTCTGACAATGTTGGTTAAATACTCATGATTTATAGTTTTAGGGTCTCTAACAGTAAAATACCACTTGAAAGTCTGTAAAAGATACGGTTCAAAAGATATTAACATTAACGTGTCCAAAAAATTTCTTTAAACATAAAACTAAAAAATAATTTCAAAAGTAAGGTTAGTCTCCATGGATCATGGAGATAAGACTAGGAAGAGAAGCCTTTTCGAGGAATTCATGAGGAACATGAGGAAATCTCCGAATAAAATTACAGAGTGTCCGACAAAAACTTTCTGGTAATTACTCATGTACTTTGCTCACCCATAAGTCCACATTCCTCACCGGGTAATGCAGATCTCTCAAAACCACAAATTGACCTCACCTCACTTTCTTGCAGGGGTAAATCTAAAATCTCCCTAAGCTCTTCCTTCATAGGTGAATGCAATATTTTTTATGTGACGGTGGTGAATCTTCCTCTCATTTGTCATTCATACTTGGCATAAAATACCAATCTGGGTTGGTCACAAATTTAAAAGCAAAGTCTCAAAATAATACAGAGATAGTTTAGAAGTGTATATTATGTTTGGTCTCAAAGTTGATGAAAATGCACGATTATCAAGTGCTTAACTTATTAATTTTTGATTCACGTGAGTCATTTGCTAGAGGGGTCACTATTCAGTTTAATGTAAAATTGCTAAAGTTTTAGGTGAACTAGAACTAGTTGTAGACCAGTTGCGGAAGAAAGATATTATGAGGGGTAAAGCATGACACAGGACGAAAGGCATGTTTACGTTTCTTTTGAAACCCCTTTCTCCTGAAACATTTCATAAGAAAACCTCTCACTGAATCCAACAACTTTAGAAATCAAACTCAACTAGCAATTCTCCAGTAGCACTTGCAGACATAGATAACCACAGAGAGCATTGTCCTTGTTATTGCGGTTATGGGCGTTGACGGGTGGGGGCGGAGATCGCAAGGACCATCGAGTGTCAATTAGAGGCCTGGAGGGCCGTTGAACCTACGGCGATGCTAATTGGTCAGGACTGCGCCTATCTCGGTTGCTATTCTGCTGGACCGATCCAATTAAACCGGACAAGGCCGTGTTGTGGTGTGCGAGGCTACGGTCCAGTAGGTCCACGTCTGCGATCGCCCATCAGGAGTCCGTGATCACTGACCCCGCGTGGACACGCTAGGAACGTAAGGAAGCTTCTGGAGGAGACATCCGCTGGAGTTTGTTATTACTACCGTTTTTTAAGGGGCGGTACATCCAAGGCACTTTAGCCGTAGCGACTTTTTGCGCACCCCTCTGTGGGTTGCGGCATTATCACATAGCGAAAAGCCATTGGTGATTGGCGGGATTTGAACCCGGGACCTTGGGCACCAAAGCCCCGCGCTTTACCCCTAGACCAGCTCGCTCCCCCAATTGTTACTACCGTACCGTTGACATCTCTGAGTCAGTCAAAGATAGAGAAATTAAACTTTGCATGAAAAACAATTACTAGGCCAGTGCATCTTTATGTATCAGAAACGAAACAGAAGAAAGCTCTTCCTTTTCAAAACAATGTACTGAGGAAGATATTTGGCACAACACTAGAAAACGGAGTTTGAAAAATGAAGCATAATCATGAAATCCGTCAACTTTAAAAAATACAGACATAGTGACGATATTCACAACCAAACGTTATGTTCAACTTGACACAAATTAAGGAGAGGCGAGTACTCGATAGTGAGCAACATATTAAACCTGAATATAAAAGACCAGCTGCAAGGGCAAAAAAAGAGCAGGTTCAAAAACACATGAGGAAGTTGGGGTTTAAGGAGGAGTAAACTGCTGAATGGACCTACTTGGGAAGCTGTGTTGATGAAGTCAAGTACCGAATAGAATACGAGTGTTAGTATAACACCTAGTTTGCCTTTTCTTATTTTGTGAATTTTTGCCTAGTAGAAATTATGTTAAAACATTCTCAAGAAATAAGGTAGTTCTACTTGAGAAATAAACTGAGCCAAACAATGAATAGCATGTTTTAATCTTTAAGATTTGTTATTGTGTCCTACCGTAGTGACGAGGTAAATGTGTAGTACCCATATTAAAGTATTTTTACTATAAAGTCTTCCCTATTAATTTAAATCAACATTCATTTACTTATGTTCACGAATAAACGATTGGAAACCAAGAGTGTGTTTGCAGTGAGAGTGCATACAATGACAGAGCTACACCGCCGCACGGTTTGACAATGGCTGAGAGAGTCTGGGTTGCGGTCAGGGCCTTGATGGTCATGACACTTGTACATGTAGCCTTTGCGGTTCTCGCAGGATAAACGACGAGAAGTTCAGGGATGCCATGTGGTGGAATGGGAGAAAACACACCTGTCATTTGCCTAAACTATATAAATCAGCTTAATTCAGGCGTTGATGTTTGAAAGTTGATTGAAGGCTAGATGTTTCAATTCACGTTTTGCTAAATCTGGAGTTAGTTTTTGTGTATTTGGTTGATTTTAATCTCTCAAGACTTTGTACATCCTACATTTCAATAGCTTCTGTTCGTTTTTCTGGTTAAAAATGTCCAACAAAGGTTGAAACCAGCACTAAGATTTTTATTTACATGTCTTTTGAATTACTCTGAAGTGTCACGTTTGTTTCAATGCCTTTGCGCAACGGTCTGCCCAACAGTTACTCTAAGGATTATTCTGTGATTTGAAGAAACAGTGGTTCAGGGTGGGTAGACAAACAAAAGTATTGTCGGCGTCACTTACGTCAGGTAAAGACAAAGGGAGTTCTACTATCGAAAGATCACATCCGATCTTTCTTCTAGTAACGCATTCGATATATATTCACACATGCGAGGTTAAGAAGGGGTATACATGAAGAGAGATGATTTGATTTCAGGGTGGAGAAGTGAAAAATCGCGTGACAGATTCCAAAGTTCATATTTCTAACAGTCAACTAAAATCAGCCAGTTAAAAAAATCGACAAAGCTATTAAAAATCATGGAAATACAATGTTTTTGGATCTACAGTAGTTCTGGCTGATTCAAAGTAAATTCAATGTATTCAATAAGGTTTTTAGTGTTGTCAAAATAATTGTCAAAGATTATTGAATCAAAGAATTGCTCAAAGGGAATCCCTTAAAGTACTAGAAGTGTCACACTTGCACACGGTCAAGATGTTTGACAAGGTCACCTTCGGCTGACAAAGGATCAGTTTTTACCGGAGGCTCGCTGGCCCAGTTTTTCTTCCGAGGACGTGTGCTATGCAGATGACCTCCCCCCTCTCCTCTTCCCCGAGCACCTGTCATCTTCTGTCGCCCTCGTTGACTTTCCCTTTTTATACCGCGTGGGCGCTGATAAAAATCAGACGATTCAAATTCAAGGAGGTTCTATTTCGTGTTTTAAACACGAATCATGTCCCTGATATCGTCTTATTCATTCGTACGAAAGAGTTCCAAATGAATTCGCACGATTTCCTTACGGCTCTCTATAGAGTTGAAGGTTTCCCAAATTTAGCACTCTCTCTTCATATTGAAATAAGAATATGAACGTTACCTTATCTTTTTGAAATGGTCACCTATCCGGTTAGGTATTTTAAGTTAAGTACGAATGACAAATGAGGGTAGATGTCTTGTTACTGACTAAGACTGTCATTTTACTTAGAGAGGACTGTCAATAACTCAACAGCCAATGACATTAATTACATAAAGTAATTATTGTCATGAGTTTCTCTGTTCTATTCAATTGAATTACGAACTTGACTAATTATGAGGATGGTGTTTGAGTATGAACGTAGTATGTTAATCCACAAAAGATAGTATCCCAGACATCGACCATCGCTCATAGCTATCCAAAATTCGTGACCTCCGAGTAGTTGGATTACAGGACACGCTACTGACTCAGTCTCCAAACGAAGGACAAGGTATGCCTTCGCATGAATATTTACGTTATTTTTATCAAGTACCCTTGATCTCAAAACATATTTGCGAAAAATATTTTTGAAAGTAATTGAGCACTCTTGAACACCGACCATTACAAATTGTGTTCACTAGTTGATGAAACAATCGTGCAACAGGATGAGTCAACTGCTTTCCTTTAACAGCGCTAATGTTGTAACAGCTCATCTCCATGGACTAATTGAGCGAGTGACACGAGTCGTGTAAAGCAGCTTCCTGGGCGCACAATCAACGACCTTCACACACAAGTCACGCTGCACCGACTGTTGCAGTTGCAACTATCCTCTATGAACCGGAAGGTCGAGGTTACTCCAGCTACCGGAAATCGTCCGGACTGTTAGTTTTCAACAATTGAAACTTCCGTTGTGATGATTCTCATGACGAGTGTTTAAAAATAAGGAAATTGTTAGATTGCAATAATGTACTTTCGATAATTCAGTTACGTTACTAGGAAACGATTACTCTTGGCTATTGTTGTACTTTTTTAACACAATTAATGGCTTGTGGTCAGCATAACTTACCAAATAGTACAGAAGTAGCTTTCTATACCATGTGCTACTGAAGTCGCAGCTGCCAAATCACCTCACAGATCTGTGTGGACCCAGGGGAATTGAGATCGCTTTTTTGCTACTAACTGCTACATTTGGAGTTTCAACCCACAATCTCAAGCTATGTATAGTGGTGATTTATACCTCAGACATTTGATCCCAAATGCCCTACACAACCAAAAGTTTGAAATTCATTATTGGTGATGGTGGATTTATGTTATTTCGATTTTTATTTCGGACATTTTCCATCACGATTTTATGTTAAACGAAGTTTCACGACGTTTCGGGATCTGAGATGTGATCCCCTCCTCAGGTGAACTAATATCTAAAACATTACACAATTAACACATAATCCAGACCAACCGGTAAGTTTTTTACTGCTTTAAACTTTTGTGTTTTCAGCTTTATACCGGTTTGGTCCGGATGATGTGTTAATTGTATTATGTTTTAGATATTAGTTCACCTGAGGACGGAATCTGATTCCAGATCCTGAAACGTCGTGAAAATTTTTGTTTTACATAAAATCCTGATGGAAAAAGTCCGCAATAAAAATCTAGATAACCCAACCAAAAGGTTGGAAAAGCTGCAATTTTGGAATTTGAAGAAATTGGATTAGTTACAACAAAATTTGTAGATGGAATTTATGAAGATTTTGGATCGATTGAATGTTTTATTGAAATATAGTTTTCCATTTCCTAGGGAAGATTTTATAGACGTTTTCTTTGAGTGCAGCTGTTCTTTTTTTTGGTCTGTAGCCAGTACGGCAGCGGGTGTACGTAACAGACGTTGCCAGACGTAGGGAAAACAGCTGGTCAGCGTGGCAAATCAGATCTAAACAGTCACTACGACAAAAGAAGTAAAGGAAACAAATAATCAATGAATTTGCGGAAACATATCGCGTCGCTTGATTCGGCGCCGGTGAATCAGTTACGCTAGGAAAAACCTTCGGAGAGGTAATTAGTTAAGCTTGCCGGATCTACACTCGGGTTACGTAATATACAATACTAGGAATATTCAAATTCAATTTATTAATATTTTATTCACGTTGAGATATGTTTAAGTTGTAAATAATTGCCAAAGAGTTTTGACAGATAAAGTTAATTCCTCTGAAAATAACCTTACTTTTACTCTTCCTCAGCCCCATGTGACCCTTTATAAAATTTTTATTAGTACAATGGACTTCGCTTTTACAGTATAGGGTATAATAATCCCCATAGCAGCATACCTGCTTACTCATCAAATTTCCATTCATCTACGAATCACTTGAGATGATACAAACTTGGTCAAAGGTTCTCTCAAAAAGGGGGAAACTTTCTGGGAGAGAATTTTTTGTATGGAAAATTGGCTAAACCCATTAATTTTTAAGCAAAAGGAATTTGACCATTGTAGCCTCCAGATCATTGATTTTACTAAAATAAAGGTTAAAATACCTGCAGTACTGTCGGTGATCTTCAATTATTATCGTGCTGACGACCAATGGTTTGGGACTTAAGGCCATTATCAGAATACCGAATATAGAATATAGTAAGTAATAAAATTTATCCTCAACACTGACGTAGTGATGAGTCGTCTTCAGAACACTTACACACACGGAAACATCGATACGAAAAATACATTTAATTTGGCCAAATTATAAATCTAGGGCGAGAGCGTGGCGAAGCCGGCAAACGGCGAGTCATGACAAAATGTATTTAATTAATTTTAGAAAAATAATTTGAATTAATGAATTACTTATAAAAAATAAATGTTGAACAACTTTTTTGTAATTCAAAACTTTTTTTCTCTTCAGTAGATTATTTGTTTCTTATTGTTCACTCGATTAAAAAAATACTTTTATAATTTTCTTATGTACGTTTACTTGTTCAACAGTTTTAGCTTTATTTTTCAATAGTCTGGTAGTCGATTTCCTCTTGTTTTATTCATTTTAAATGACTTTTAAGTTTGTGTATGTATATTTTATTAGTTTTTTAGTCAAATTGGTATATTCTTGTATTACCTTTTTGTACTGTTGAATTAATTTTCTTCATTGTTGTAATTAGTTTTCATAGATCATGACCAACTGTTTTGCCCATAAATGGTTTATTACACACGTTCACCTTGTAATTGTGATTTGTCTGTATACATTTTAAGTATATTTTAGCGCAGAGCTTTAGCATAACGTTGAGTTCTAGTCCAACAGACAGTTTACCTAGGACGTCTGCTTGTTTTGGCTGACTCGCCTCCAGAATAAAAGCTGAGAGAAAGTTAGTTGTAAACATGTTTTCGCATCTCACCCTCCTATTGGTCAACTCGGGGTTGGCGTGCAGTTTCTTACTGTGTGTTAGTCATTGTGTGTTTATAATTGACGAATTTGTCAAAACTCCATTCGAGATTACGATTTTTGGATGACTTTGAAAGAAAATCCTATGGATTCAATATACATTGATTTCAAAGAACTACCATACAGAATTCTATGTTCTAAGACTAAATGAAATGTGGCAAAACTAGAATTTAAACCATAAAACATATTTCCATCCTGTATTGTTGGTTTGAGTCATTCCTAGTTAGCCCATTGTTTAAACCCCAATAAGATTTTTATGCTACAAAAAATCAGTGTAAAAGTGTTTGAATCTTTCATAAACATTTTAAAAATATTGTGTAAAAATGCATTTATAGATATAAAACCAACACATTTGTTCGGATGGAATAAAACTATTCTAATAACAAGTTTGACCACCTATAATTAGATTACCTAAATCTAATGAGGTCCTTAATCCGCAGAAAGGTTACAAGGTGCAAAACAAACTAGGTCCGGTGGGGTTATATACAAGACGATATCAACTGCGATTGTGGCTTAGAACAGAGCTATGATCACCTTTTGGATTGTTCACTGCTGGGTTCTCAATGCTCTCATGAGGACATACTTCTATGCAATGACAAGGCCATACATGTGGCTGAATATTGGAAGTTGAAAATTTAGTAGTTTTTAGTTGGTGAATCTGGACACGGAAGTATAGTATAGTATTAGATTACCATACTATTTGAAATGGCGACCTACCCATGTAGGTATTTTAAGCCTAGTACGAACGAGAAATGAGTGTAAGATTGTTGTGGCACAATCTTGTAGTCTTGTTACAAAGGCTGACATGTTCCTTAGACATGACTGTTGAATAGCTCAAGTGACCTAAAGTTTAACGTGGATTACGAACCATTGTCTCTGAATTACGAACTAATCTAATTATGTTGATAGCCTTTACAGATGAACGTAGTATTCAATAGTGTGGATATTAATCCACACCAGAAAATATCACATCCACTAATCACCGCTCATAATTATCCACAATCCGTTACCTCCAAGTAGCTGGATTACAGGACACTCGACCGTCCGGGTATTATAGAATAATCTTGCAAGTTTAAGAATTCCGTTAAATTTGGAGTTACCGCTGTTGAAAACTGATAAAGAAATATTTCATTTGCGACAGTATTCGTGAGAAGGAAGAGAGAGAGTGAGAGAGGGGAGAGATTCGGTTTGGGTTGAGAACAATAGTGAAATGATGTCCGTTAGCGCTGGAGGCTGCGGATGAGTATTTGTTATTCCGTCAACGTCCGGCGAGTTTCCTCCGCTTGAGTCACTCGTCACCCTCCCTCCCCCCCGCGACCGAAGACTTTCAGTTTCCTGTCTGACTGTCGGCGACAAGGAATCTCGTAGGGCCCTTTGAAATATTCATAAATAAATCCACTGTCTAAAATTTGGTTTCGGATTTACAAATTTTTGCGAATTTCCTCTAATTAGTTAGTTATTAAATGGCTACCTACTTAGATAGGTATTTTAAGCCAAGTGTGAATTAGAAATGATCGTAAAATGATTCTGGCGCGATCTAGTAGTCTTATTACTGACTAAGGCTGATATAATCCTTAGACAGAAGTGTTAATTAAAAGCCAAAAAGTCAATGACACGTCTAAAGGATCTACAGTTTAATGTGTAGTCCGAACCACTGCCCCTGAATTACAAACTGGTCTAATTATGATGATAGTCTTTGTGGTTTATCGTAGTAGAGTTTAACGTGAGATCCGAACCACAATGTTTCCTCTGAACTACAAACTGGTCTTGATTAGATTAGATTAGATTATTGAAATGGCAACCATACCACAAAGTAGATATTTTAAGCCAAGTAAAAATGAAAAATGAATGTAAGATGGTTGTGGTGTGATCTTGTAGCTACTGATCTGCTCCTTAGACAGAACTGTTAATTAATAGCTCCATAAACACTTCATGATGTTAAGGGACCTACAGTTTTAAGTGGATTACGTACCATTGTCTCTGAATTACGAACTGGTCTAATTATGAGAATTGTCTTTGTGGAATACCGTAGTATTCAATAGTGCGGACGAATCCACACAAAAAAACACTACCACTACAACCACCGATCATCGGTTCGTGTCCTCCAAGTAGCTGGATTACAGGACACGCTATGGTCCCAGTATAGAAATAATTACTACCGTGGTCTGATAAGACTTAAACCAGTGACCATTGTTTTCATTTAGGGGTCACGAGATGCCAACAATACAACTAATACTGAGGCATATCGTCTTTGTTCTCTGGGATAGTAAATTCCTGTGGTCATTTTAACATCTGAATCATTTGGTATTACCATAACCTGGCATCAGATCCATTCGCACTCTTCGCTCATAACTAATAGACACAGGTCTGTTAATTAATAGCCCAACAGCCAATAGCATCTAAGGGACCTACAGTTTAACGTTGGATCCGATCCATAATATTGCCTCTAAATTATGACGAGGATAGTCTTTGCGTAGTACTCAATATGTGGAAGTTAATCCCCAACAGGGAAATTAGTGAGATTTTTAGTCCTAATTAACATTGGCAACATTCAGTGATGCATTGGGTTTTGACAAGAAACAAAACATTAGTCAGATCTGGTATAGAAATCGCCTTCCAATCAAGTGAACGAAGGCCGTTACGCGCCGATTGTCAGGAGGACGCAAAATTAATAAACGTCTCTAATTTGGCACCCCACTGACACAACCGTTGTAGCACAGTCTTTGTTTCAGCATATTCCAGTTCAGTTCATACATAAGAGACTGGAACGGTGGGGTGTCCTGTAATCCAGCTACTTGGTGGTCAAGAATTGTAGACAATCTTGAGCAATGATCGGTAGATGATATTCCCTGATGTGAATTAACGTCCACATTATTGAACACTTCGTTCATCCACAAAACCATCCTCACAATTAGACCAGTTCGTAATTCTGAGATAAAATTGTGGTCAAATCCCGTGTTAATATGCGAGGCCTTTAATTAATTAGAAGTCCTTTTCTAAGCTACAGACCAGCCATAGTAACAAGGCGTAAGAACAACGCACACAGCAACAGACCAACGTATGCAGACGTCTGCAGACGGATGGAGGAAAAACGCTCCCCATTTTATTAGATTTTGCAACGCACACAGACGTCCGATATCTGCCTGCATGCAGATGTTTACATTTAATCACATGGGGAGCGATTTTTCCACCGACCGTCTGCATACGTGCGTCTGTTGCTGTGTGCGACGGCCTTATAAGATCATACCACAATCATCTTACGCTAATTTCTCATTCATTATTGGCTTTAAATGCCTAGCTGGGTGAGAGTGAAGGACCCTACGGTTCATTGTAAATCACATTAGGCGGTTTATTGTGGGTAAAATACTCGAACAACAAATGTCCTTTACATTTTCTTCCTATAGTCAGTAACCAAACGATTTAAATCAAGGTATATTCAGGTTTTGGTGAAATAATTCTTGATTTAGTTATAAAATACATCTTTTTACAGCTACTTCACAGTCCTATCGCATTTTCAATGAAGCATTTTCTCTCTCATAAATGCTTTCTGAGCCGTGACCTACAGAAGACATAATTGCATGAGCCTCGAGCAGCACGTAAAGATTTAATGCAGCAGTCGATGCAATTGATGGTCGATCAAGGAAGCTTCAGCCCCTGAGGGCGTCGATCAGACAGGTCGTCTTTTTGCCTTGTGAAGTCAAAAAATTAACATAACTAATAAATAGATTTGCACTCTGGTTCGACTAGTTTTCGTACTTGCCGTTATGCTGGAAGAAAATTACAATGTGATTTGATATTAATTGAAAGATGGTATCCTGAATTGCCGTCAGGGCAATCTATATAGTTTAGTTAATAGCTCGTTGTAGTATTTTTAGGTAGTTGTTCATTGATTGTAATATTTCCGCTAAACGATTCATCAGTTTTTTGAGTTGAAATAAATCAAACAAGTTCTAATTGAAGGCAATGAACTCCGACGACCGACGTGAGATCACAGAAGTTGAACGAACTCCGTAATGCCCTTTTGTTCCCTGGGATGACCTTTGTTCGAAGACAGAAAAATTGACTTTCTTGAAAAAAGAAGGAGTGTTGATGATCGTAATGGTTAGCAGACTCTTATCCTCGATTCGAAAGAAAAACAGGGATTGTTCTGAGAAAAATCTAGGCATCTACGGAGCTCGGGAGCAATTTGGCATTCCCTCACAATTGCCTACTGGCTATTCTATTTCAGCCATAACTTTTTCTGAAAATGTAGCAAAATCTGCCTTATTTGCTGAACTACCCAATTCTGTAGGCTACCATTTCTTCAAATAGTAAAAGTATAATAAAAAAACATTTTTCAAGTTTGATATTTTCTGCATTTTTATTTAATGACGGAAATAATCATGACTTAAATAATAATTGCATTTGGATTAAACGACGGGTATTAATGATAAATTTTGAATTATTTTTCTTCTTCTTTTATTTGAACGTATTCTGTGAGGATATTAGTCATTTTGATTTTGGCTTTGAAGATACTGAGAAAGGAGAAGTATAAGATTCCTATTGATTAGATTAAGGAAATCTAAGAAATCTAAGCAATCTAAGCACTCTAAGCACCCGAGTGATTGTGATTGATGATGGCATTGGCAAAAACCTCTTAAGCCTTGTCGAAGACACAGAATAGCTTTCTCATCTAGCTCAACTTTAGGAACTCTATAAATTTCTGTTGATCTCTTGCAGAGCCTTGTGTCTAATCACAATCAATCCTTCCACAACCCTCACTAGAGAAATTATTGTTAGTACAAACATTTAAGAGTACTCACTGGTGCATTTGAGTTCCCTGCGGAGCTCGTCGGAGCCTCTGTAGCAATCTGGCGTGCCGTCACATATCCTGGAGATCTCGTACAGTTGCAGGACATCCGTCGACTCGTTCACTTGGCATCCGAAATAACCATCTTCTAAATTTAAAAAGAATATTTCTTTCCTAATTCCAAAACCTATACCGCCTTGTGCGTGCGTCTGAAACAGAAAGAAAAAACAAATCAGTTAGTTAAGAGTGAAAAATGTGTTTCTTAAGTAGTTATGCATGCTGTAGAAAAACGACAGATTTAATCAAACCACTCGTTAAAGTCTCCAATATAATCTTATTACGTAAAAACGTTAAATTTTAATCATCGATCGATGCAACAATCAAGTCAATTATTTAAGGTCATCGGCTGCAGATCGATCGGGAGGTCATCCGAAGGACGTTGCCCTGTGTTCGTGACTATGTAACGTGAGTTGGAGGAGTCCTTCCTAGACAAAGGACGTTCATAGATACGGCGATGTCATCGAATAGTCGTGATGCGACACTTAATTAAGGAGTCGAAGGCCTTCTGGTGGAAGAAGACCACGCGTGTGGACTCTTGACACTAACCCGAGGAATCTAAAAGGGCGTTTTATCTTATAATTTGTTCAAAATCGGTTGAAAAGAGATCGATTTCCATAAAATAAAATTTGGGGACTTTTAAACAGCATCAAAGTTGCTTAAAATATGACCGATATGAAAGCAATAAATTAGGAAATTTAAAAATGTTTTAGTAAGCTATTAACAACCCCAAAACCAAACCATTTAACTTTCATCTACTGATTGTTTGAATTTATTTTAGATTCAGCGTTTATGAAAACATTTAAACAAAGTTATGGATACTGAGGATGTATTGATTGACTTGGTATTGTTTCTCAAAACCAACAACATTGAATCTATACAGGTATAGATCTCAACTACCACCTATAAAAAAGAACATGGCTAAAATCGTGTTCCAGAAAACCGCCCAGTTCCCAAACTGAGTTCACAACCAAACAAAGACCAAATCTCACAGTGAGAGTGGACCCCGAACTTCTCCCAGTAAATAGTAAAAGTGAAACAATGTAAAAAGTGTTGGTGACTGAGACAAAAGATGCAGGAGTGCGTGCGCGTCTGCATACATAATGCGGCCTACTTTCCTCCGCATACCTCCCAGACTCATCATGATCCTCGTACAACCTCAGCCTTCGCCGCAGTTGCTGTAAGGATCACGACTCGTAACTGGGCAAGCAGTAGTTGTAATTAGCATAGGTTGGTCGTTACGTAGAAGAGATTATTGGATGGGTACATTTAACAATAATTGGACACTTGTAGTCTATTCTATAACGAGGTAAACCTCTCTTTGTTTTTGTAGTTCTTATGGATTTACAATTCTACATACAACTATATTAGGACGTTTTTTGAATTTCCTACAAGGTGATAGATGAGAATGCATTATTTTGAATCTATAAATATTAATTATTAGACGTTTTTGGGCTTAATTAAAACCTTTCTTTTAAAGACAACCAGTGAAATTACCGAAACACAATCAACTTTGGTAGATACCAACCGATTTTCTAAAAGATAAGTTTCTCTGTAGTTCTAATAGCAACAGTTGAGATTTCACAACGGATTTGCATTACAAGGGGTATTATTTTAACGTCCATCATAAAAATAGTAATGAACAGTCTGCAAGGGGAATAGCTATATTTAATGACTAAGATAATGCGTGGGCGAAACTAGAGCAAAGATGATGTGTGTCCGTTCACGTCTGGCGGTAGCCACTCGAAGACTGGCCAGAGGCGTTACGCAAAGATTTACGCAATGGAGGTCGCCATATGGTGAGTTGACGCTGCGAGAAAGTCGAACCTTGGCCTTTCTGCGGAACTGCGTGTCTGGTTGAAATTTAGCAAATGGACAAGCATTCGTGTTAAAGTAAGTGTGTTGGTCTGTTCATTGACAGGGTGTGGTCTAGAGAAGACGTTGTTAGATGTTGATGGAAGTTGGTTGTATTCGTCTTCTCTTTTTAGGCTACAGCCTATCTCCAAATCTAAAAGTGAGTTTCTTTTAAAGGGCACAAAATTCTTCTCCTTCTAATCATCTATTGCTATTGACGATTGCCCAATCAATCTATAATGTCTTCAAGAGTTCCAACTCTTGAAGATGACTTGACTTCACCCATTTCTAAAATTAGTATCTGCGTCTATACGTCGAGATTTTGGGGGTGATTACTGCTTTCGAAATTAAAAATTGACCGTTTTAATTGCACGAATTACTGTCTTGTGGCTCGAAATTTTCGAGCCTCTGGACAACCTCCCACGAGCTTCATTAGTTCGTTAGCGGTCGGCCACTTTCGTTTCCTGAGAACGGAGTAGTTCACACGGAAGCACGCGTGATGCCCTCGCTCCTCCCTCTGGTCTCCGTTACGAGGAAGACACGGTCAGCAGACCCAGTGACCGTCGCGACAACTAACTGTGTCAATGGGTGAGTGTCACTGAAGAGTGTGATGTCTTGTAGCCATGACGACTCTGTAAGGAAAGCACTATGGAGGAGTTTAGGGATTATTTGAAATTAGACTGCGAGGTACCGCAGTATCATGAGTCACAGAGTTCAAGCAGAGGTGATATCTGAAAGGAGTCACAGGTTTCGATCCAGTGACCTTTGACATGCATGACCAGTGCGCTACTCCTGTGTAGTTCTTCACAACAAGACGACTATGATATCATCAGATCGAAAAACAACTCAGACTTGGAATACTTATGCCATTGTGTATATTAGGGCAAGGGAAAAAGAAACTTCATTAATTCGTTAGTACTGTACTCATCTTAACAATTCTTTCTTGAGAGAAATGCTGAACAGTATTGAGTTAATTATTGTCAATGTACCTTTTACAAACGTGGACAAAGATAGTTTTCCTAAACTAGTTGTTTACAGTTCATTACGCTAGCAAAGTGCTAACTTTTCAAAATCACAGTTCAGATACACGAAAGAAATTTAAAAGAAATGCTGATTGATCTTTGCGATCTAATCGTTTTTCACCGCAATAACTCAATGAAAGCAGGATTTACAACCGTTTAAATCCGGATTTGAACGGATAGTGGGTAATAGTGGCGGACATAAACGCCGATAATAGCTATCGGGAGGCTTCTAACAGTACATAATGGCTCAATCAAGGGTGAACTTGGAGGTAACGGGTCTGGGAGAAGCGTCCAGCTGCTGTCTTCGTTAACTGTAACATCTCGGGCTGAATTATGACGTGATTGCATTATCAGCAATTTCTCTTCCAATTGAAGTCTCCCAAGGGAAGTCTCCGAAGGAAGATTACAAAGCCTTGAACATCGATCCAAGTAGCATCATAAATCAAGTCTTAATTTTTGTACATTTTGGTTTTGCCAACTATTCAGTGGGTTTACCGAAGAAAAAAATCAAAAGTGTAATTAACTTTTAGAACATTGTGTGTTTACAATTTTTATTATTTATTACTGAAACGGTGACTAACCTTGGTAAGTATTTCACACCAAGTATAAATGATGTCGCGTTATATTGTAGTGTTGAAAGTGACATGTTCCTTAGACAGAATTGTTATTTACAATGCCCAAAAGTCAATAGTATCTAAGAGACCTGGAGTTAATGTTTTGGCTCGAATTACGAACAAGTATAGCTATGTGCGGACGTGAATCTACACTAGGAAATATCGCATCCACTAGACATCACTGTTCGTCACAAAATCAGTCGTCAGTGGATTGTTCGTCAACAATCCAGAATCCGTGACCTCTGAGTAATTTGATTACATGAGATACATTCCATCCCTTCACTACTTTATCTTACTGACTCAGTAAACTAATTGACTTTGCAACCGAAATAATTAACAATTAATAAATACACATTTTAACACGACCAATTTGTTATTTTGTATGTCTACTCATTTTTACAAAACGTGACGAATCCGCGAGAACACATGAATAATTATGGAGGAAGAATTCCTTGACTCGACTATTAACACCCAGCCAAGGTCCGCGCACAATTATGCGCGGGAATTAAATAAATGTGTAATGGAACGGAGCGGAGAGGCCATGATGACGTGTGGAACTGTGGGACTGTGATGCACCCTTGGCGGCATGGTCGCGACCTTCCCGGGGAAACAGCTGATGATCAGCTGACAGAGCAGACGAAATACTACTCTCAGCTGATTTATAGAATATTCTAAGTAATAAATATCAAACAGCTCATGAATCACTTGAAGTGAATGGAGTAGTATATTTAGCAGCAAGGTCTGAGCGACAGCAGTTCTATTATTGAACCCAACTTAAAAGAAGCAAAAACCCAGAGTGGACTCAAAATATTGACTATCGTTGCTAAAAGCGAAATTTGAAGAAAATATGAATTATATTGCACTGAGGTAAAAAGAATTTCGTACTATTTTATTGATAAATAAATACATTTTACAGTGAAATGTAAAATTTGTTAAAGTTAACAAACTTTAAATAATTAAAAAAGGTTTATACTCATTAACCTAACGTTCCGAATATCTACGAAAGTTTTAGTACCTTCCAACTACGGTCCATTGATATGGAGCTCCATTATGAGTAATGTTTACACAAATGCTCCAAATGCTTGACACAAAGGCTAAAATAATTCAAAGATGTAAACATTCCAAATGCAGGGCGAACACATTTATGTTTCCTCATTTTCTCTCCAGTCACAATCTTTTGGTAGAACACAAAAATAGGAAATTACACAAAAATTCAGAAAATAAAAAATGGAAAGGATTATAGGTATAATTTTAGGAAATTGCTGCATGTATAAGATGTAAAATTAGGTGACTGCCTTAATTAAATCGTTTAAGACAAAATCCTCTTTCGAATCAAGCGTTCTAATTTGTCTCTTCGTTTCCTATCAGATACTAATCAAACTTATACTTCCAATACACAATACAATGGTGTGTAATAGCTTGAAGTGGTCATTACTCTACAGGGTTGACGTCTACCAAAAGGAGGAATGTTTTATTCAATCCCCGGCTCGATGTATCTTTCTCTTTCTCGAATGTATCCCAACTCGCGACCGCAGTAACTCACGGTGTAATAACCTAGGATAAGATATTCCACGGTCACACTCCAATGAGAATAGACCGGTATTCCATATTTATAGGCGACGCAACCCCATAAATCGCCGGAGCACCGTAGCACTGGACAGAACTGGCAATTTGAGCAAACCTGGCGACAAAACAAAGGAGAATAAATCACAGAGAACCATCGGCTGGCGGTGAGCAAATTAAATGGCGGCACTTCTCGTGTTACCGTCTCATCTGATACCGAGAATGGCGACAAGCGGTCGTCAAGTCGACGCCGTGCAGGCAAATACTGTCCGTGTCGCCAGAAGAACCGTGGCCGAGCTTCGGAACAAATAGGAGAAGTGATGGATGGCGTGCGGAGATTCATGATGTCCAGAGGCGCCTCCGAGTAGGAAGTACGATGGGGTCAATCTCCTGGAGCGGCCTACCGTTAGGGAACACTTGAGATTGGCGATGAGGAAAACGAAACAGCGGCGGTAGAGTGCAGATCCGACAAATTGCCCGAACATCAGGTTGCCGATGTTTCAAAATTTTGAAACGTCAGATGGCTAATATTTTTGTTGTATCGACAATCTGACCGTTGGGCGATCTGTCGGCGCTGGATGAACCAGCGATCTGACGTACACGAAATTGGTGATCTGGTTGAGTGCTTTGTTGGAGCCACTCGAATCGATTATCTGGCGTGCACACCCTCGTCGTTTCGGGGGGAAAAGTATATACAATCTTACAGGACCGTACAAGACAGATCGCCGATTTTCCAAATTTTTGAACGTCAGCGATATGACGGGAAAGCCCACGTCGAATGCTAATCTATTTTTTGTTGCATCGGCAATCTGATAGTTGGGAAATTCTTTGATTGCCACTTTAACGACGACCGTTACTCTTCGGATTACCTAAAGCAATACTCTTCGAAATGTAAATTAGTTATTCAGAACAATACATTAAATTACTGCTGTAAACTATCAATTAAACAGGGAAATATTATAGCGTTGAGGTCTAAACAGTAGTTATAGTCGGTGCCGTTAGAGGGAATAACGTGTTGAGCCGACACATAGAGTTGAACTCCTTTCTCTTGGCGGCTTGCCAACTCCGCAGACGTCACTAGCCGACTCTAGAAACAGCTGTGAGTGATACCGTTGGATTGGTTCAAAATTTAAAATAAAATAATGTTTACGTGGGACAGTTATAATCTAATCGTAAGCTTCAAAAGCAATCCTTTACAAGATTGTTCTTTTATATAGCTGAGGATTACATCTCAAAACACTTGTTTGATAGATAACCCTCAGATGTCATTTCAGGAACGCTCACAACAAGCTCTTGAGGACTCAAGGACGGAAGTCTCAAAGTGGTGAGCGCTGCTCAAAAACAAGGATGGACTAAAATCGACAGGACAAGGATAATTCTTTATTTGTTTTGAAAAACGTTCTCAGCCGGGACCCCGTGCGTGCGAAGGGCTGCATCTCTCTACATCCGCTAACCTCACAGGACCTCGCTGCCCGGTACCTCATTGTTACACGGCCTTGGTGGTGAAGACGCACCAACCATGGCGGCGGCGTTCAGCCAAAACCAGACGCTCATTGTTTCTGGCGGCACTTTGACTCAAGCCACCACGCTCGAGTAGGAGGTGAAATATTACGACATACAGTGTACTGTTGGCTGATGGTTTCGCAAGAACTGTATACATATATACCCAGTTTTATGCTAATCAAGAAGCTACTTTGACAACATTTTGCTCCACCCTCTGTCCCTTACTTCCATGATTCAAGAGTCAACCTCTAACGTAGCCCCGTTGAAGCTGGTCATCTCTGTCGACTGATTGTCGGTTAGGCAAGACCCTGACGCTCAAGTTGCTATAACTGGACTTCGTCATTAGCCTACGAAGAACGCGTGTCTTTCACTCGCATCACTTCCACGTTCACTTTCTCTTGTTACTAATCACTCAACTTATCTGCCAGTTGATCAGATGTGATGAAGTTGCGGAAGTGAACAGAGGAAAAGCTAATGTAGTTGGAGCTCGTATGCTTGGGAAATGTTTAATACCTCACTAAGAAAACTTTAAAGACCCACTACATGTTAAGTTAAACTGCGCAACGAAACATTTTAATCTAAAAGCATATACACTACCCAGGAAATTTTTTTCTGGAAAAAGATTTATGATATTGTGTGTATAACGTGGTACTTGGCCACAAGAAATCGATTAAAGCAGGTCTAAAGGCTGGAAAAATCCGATTTTCGTCCTACAGTCCTTCCAAATGTCCATGTTATCCGTCAGACCAAAATTTGAAACGGAAGTGACATTCATATAAGGACAGCTATTTAGAGGAACTGAAAACATTCCCTTTGGACATATCCTCGATCTAAGCTATTTCCCAAAAGGAAATAAACATAGATATTTGTAGCTGCAGTTGACAAAAACAGCTGATACAGGGTTTTTTCATCGTAAAATTCGTAAACAATGAATGTTTTATTTTTAGGTAAGATTGAAAGAAACCTTTTATGTTTTATTCCATCTGAACAAAGCTCGGTCTCTCGGAACTTACGTTTAATTTAAACAGTAAATAAAAACAAAAACAAAAAAATACAAGTAGTAGAAAGAATATTCTATGAAGAGTGAAGGGGTGAATAGTATTTAGCTACATGGAGAAATCTTAACACCCTGAAATACGTCATGGTGTAGAATAGCACGAAAGATAGCAGAAATAGCAACTAAAGAAAAGAGAAAGGAGAGATGTGCAAAAACGTCAGCAAAGATGAGAATGAAGACATTTGTGATATTGGAACAGACCCACTTAATATATAGTCTGATTGGAGAAGATGAAATTTACATAATAGATCTGACCCCAAAATTTCCACTTCGGTAAAGGATGTGAGCGTTTTTGAAATGATTCAGTGAAAACGATCAGAAGAACACAATTTGGCGCACCTGATCATTGATCAGCAGCGTGCATCTTTGTTCAAACCAACAATCACAATGGAATCTATTCCTAATTATTATTGTTTGTTAAGATACCCCCATAAACAGCGGCTCCTGAGCGGAGTTCGTGACACTACAGCCAACGAGCAAAACAAGAAGTCCAAATCTGTGATTATGACACGATTGGTTATTAAGATTTATTATTATTTGTTTTACTATCGCGATATAGTCCAGTTAATTACGTTATCGCTGGATTGGTTGGGTTCAAGTAATGTAATTTCTGTTTCAACCTATTTTTCCTGGGTAATCGAGTTTAATTTACATCGAAAGACCAGTTTTTGAGATATGGGGATGTAAAATATGTGAACGTGGTTTAGTTTTACTCATTAATGGCTTAGAAACGAAAATACTCGTACATTTGGGTTTTCAGAAGGGATGACAGTAAAAACAGACGAATGGGGAAAATTTATGAACTGATCCAAGATTTAGACAAACGTTGATTTTACTTTCTTAGACAAAAAATGCAATACACGTATAAAGTAAAATACCTCTCTACCAGGTCTGATTTAAGATATAAGATCATCAAGCATCTAAAAAATAAATAACTGGGTTTTAATTGTTAAAATTAAAAAAATATTTGGAAGTTAAAAAATATAGTTTACGAAAATAAATTATTGGGCCTCTAAGGCAAAGACCGTGAAGAGGTTCCATTTGGGGGGGAGTGTACTCGTATTGGCAATTCGTCAGAAAAAATTTTAAAAGGAAGTAAAGTCATATTCTTATAAGGACAGCTGTTTAGAGAAAATTTTTCACTAGACGTATCCATGATCTAAACTATTTCCCAAAGGTAAGTACTGTATATGCATTTTTAGCTTAGTTAGTTTTTTGTATTTTAAAAAGTTTGAGTTTACTTAAGGGAGAAAGTCTGTGTCAGTCCATTGAAACTGTTTGCTGGTTATGATACGCACAGAACTTTAGCTGAAAAATTAAACTGCAAGACTAGACTAGACATCGGTTGCACCGTGTTGGACTTCGGTGCAAGAGGTCACGGGTTCAAATCCGGGATGCACATTTGGGTTTCGATCGCTTTTCCAAAAATCATTTGTGTGTACGCTGTACCTCTGTTAAAATACCTCTGGCGTTGGAAGAAGAAATGATACGCCACAAGCCTCAGCCACGTACGCCTCCAAAACCATCCTCTTCGTGACTCCGGCTGGTGTGTCCATTAATGAAATGACGGATTAAGAGCGGCCTTGCCTCAAGGATTGCAAGATGCCGACGCGAAGGTGGTAATGTTCGATCTATAATGGCCTCCGCCTTCATTGCGAAATATCCTGCTATATAATTCGTTTCATTAGGACAAATTGCTCACTCTATAGAGCAAGGGCGCAAGCACTTTGTTACGGGCGTAATTATAAATACTGTGATTAAATAAAACATGCCACATTTGATTTTGATTCCAAGTTATTTGTCCAGTTAAAAACCTTGAGGAACTGAGCGGTTCAGCCTTTCTGTGCGAGTAGAGTTTGTATTGCCTTTCCAATCCGTTTGGGTCCTTTCTCTTCGGTTGTTGTTGGCCTATAATATTCCAAAACCAAAACTAACACACACTTAAAGATCGAGTTCGGATCCTATATTTAACTGCAGGTGCCTTGTATGCAATTTTGTGCTATTAATTAATAGTCATGACTATAGAACATGTCAGCCTTAAACTTCAAGATCCCACCACAAACATCTTACATTGATTTCTCATTCATACTTGGCTTAAAATCCCTACCAGGATAGGTAGCTATTTCAGAAATGTAAAAAAATAATATTAGAAAAATTTGAACAATGACCTATTTTTCGATTTGAACAAGATCGAAACCGTTATTCCCAGATCAGAATCTGCGGTAACGGATCTCCGTACGAGATGGTCCAGTCAGGGACGACTGGAGGTCGTGATGGCGAAGCGTGGTGGCCGAGAGGTGCGAACTGATGAGAGGTCACAAGATCAATCTCTGTGAGAACAGGTTCTGAAATAAATCTCTCCTTCTCCAGTGAGTAAATACATTCCAAACGCCAGATTTGAAATTGGCATCCTGTTGCAGTTTGACTCAGACAACCACCAAAGTTTTCGATGTTTTACCATCCATTATATAGAGTTATATTTTATCTTCATCTTTCAACTGACGTCACAGCTTTAAATCCTTGTGTTTGAAGTTTCTTTGATACTTTGTAAAAATAACTGTGAGTGTAAGATGATTGTATCGTTATCTTGTATTCTTGTTACTGACAAAGGTTGACATGTTTTTTAGACAGGACTGGTACCGTTCCTTAACTGGCTGAGTGGTCATAGTACCCGCCTTCAAATGTTGATTGCCGGATTGAAACCCGCAAGCGTCGATTCTGATAAGACTGGGGTTTGGACCGTTTCCCATGAAAACGTTAAAAAAATATCACAGGACTGTTACTTCATCGCCCAAAAGTCAATTTAAGAGCACTAAATTTTAACGTGGGATCCGAATGACACTTTTTTCTCAGAATTCAAGATTCGTTACCTCGAAGTAGCTCGATTACTGAAAAAGCAACTGTCCAATGCCATTTTGCAACAACCACAACTGGACGTCACGGCTCTATATGGCACAGAAAGTGAACAAAGAGGGTTGACCTTTCTTATCCAGACAATTTGTCACAGAGTTCACGAGAATTAATCCTCCAAAAGGTCGGTTGATAGCCCTGCCCTCAGAGTGAAATCGCTTTAGGACAAATCATGTGGCTAAATATAAATTGACGCAGCATCCAAGAGACTCTTTCAAGGCCGTCCCAGCGGCCGGGTAACCTTGACGCACCAAAAGTGACAGAATTAAACCGGCATTTGACAAAGTGGGAAGTGCAGGGCGGGGCGCGAGGCAAAATGACTAAAACCTGGAGCTTGTCGATGTGAAGGTGAACCGGTGTCGAGGATCACCGGGAACTAGAGTAGGAGGCGGGGAGTGAGGGAGTGCGGGAACAGTTAGCGTGGGAGGCGGGGCTGCCGTTACGTTGCCTCGGAACTGTTGCGAATAAATTAGCGTGGCCAGAGTGGACACGCGTTGTGTGAGGCAAGAAATTAGCAGTCCGTTACGTGGCCGGGCCAACTGGACAACTGGATAACTGGACATCCTTACATTTGGGAGAACCCTATGTTGTTGCAGGACAATGGACTCGCCATGCTCGCTGGGCGAGCCCAAACCCCCGTACTAGTTCTCGGAAGTCCTTAGTAATTATAAATAATTTGAAGTATAGATATTGCCAAATCGCTACTTCTGTTCTTCGATCGGACGTTTCCTTAAAAAGATACAAAATAAAAATTACGAAAACCTATGATACGTGAGTCAGAGTAGCATCTTACGAACGTTCATAAAAATTTCAAGCTTCTAGCTCATAGAGGAAGTCAAATTTTCAGCCACAAAGTAAAAACCTGCATTTCACTAAGGAAACCCAATATAATATATTATAACTTTTGATACCCAATATAACTTTTGAAATTTTTTCCATGGTTGAAATCTGGCAATTTCCCTGTTGGTTGTGGACCTAAAGGAAATCCCGTGCCAAATTTCAAGACTCCTAGATGTGGTTTAGAATTTAATATCGTCAAAACTCATAAATTTATGGTAAATTTAATATTTTTTATTTACTTACGCTAGGAAGTAGGGGCCATGTGCTGAATACCAGTGCCTTATATGCTATAAAAACTTAATACAGCAGCATAATGTGCATAAAAAGTTGATGTTCAAAAATCTAACGCTATCTAAGGGCGAAGGTTACAACAAAAAGTTATATCACCACAGATGTAGATCTACCCTACGTCTATCAATTGGACCACGTTCAAGAGATATAAGTGTTTTTTAGGCATTGACGAATTTTCACATGAAAAGGAAACAACGTGTGTACTTGAAAATCAGTTATTTCAACTCGAAACTATAGTAAATTCAGACAAGTACTTGATCATAAGCCAGATATCTGACGCGTTAACACCTCTGAAGCAATAGAGGAAGTGAAACCCCGAGTAGGTTCTGCTGGATTTCGTGTTCCTTTTATGGTATTGGTCAAAATGACTAGGAACGGTTCCCAGCGAATGATTGGTCAACATTACGATCGGCCGCCATATGGCGGTACCGTAGCCGTAAACCGGGGTCCATCAGGGTGCGAGACGCCATTGTGTGCAGAGCGCTGAGCGACCGGAGGCGTCGTAATCTTGGAGATGCTCTACGCCGCGTGGTCTTCGTAATTACAAGCCCGGCCGAAACCAAGGGTGATTTCACACCGCCGGAAGCCCTCGTTATTGTTTATCTTGCCACGTTGTAGCTGCGAGGACCTTGACTGGGCTTGAGGAGCTAGGAATGTTCCAGAGGCCGCCTGATGACAATTCGTTAAGATGGCTGAGTTGTTGTAGAACCCGCTTCATAATATGAAGGTTTTGATCATAGGTGTCATCCTTCACTTACAGTATATTCAATTAAAATATTATCTTTAAGTACCTTTCTGATATGGCGACCTACTCAGGTCAAACTTTTAAGCCAAGTATGAGTTTACAATGATGATGTTGAGATTTTTAGTCTTGTTACTGACTTAGGCTGACATGTTCCTTTAAGATTTAATTAATATACCATCAGCTAATGGCGTTAAAGGGACCTACAGTTTAACGTGGAATCCGAACCACTTTTTCCTCTAAACTACGAACTGGTCTAGATTAGATTAGATTATTGAAATGGCAACCTACCCTGGAAGGTACTTTAAACCAAGTATGAATGAGAAATAAGTGTAGGATGATTGTGGCGCTATCTTGTCGTCTTGATACTGACTAAGGCTGACATGATCCTTAGACAGGACTGTTAATTAATAGCCTAACAGCCGATGGCGACTAAGGGACCTACAGTTTAACGTCCAGTTTAACACGTCAGTTTAACATCCGAACCACTGCCTCTGAATTACGAACTGGTCTAATTATGATTATGAGAATGGTCTTTGTGGATGAATGTAGCATTCAATAGTGCGGTCGTTAATCCACACCAGATAATTTTACATCCAGCAACCATCGCCTATAGCATTGCTATCCACAATTCGTGACCTACAAGTAGCTGGATTACAGGACACTATTGGAAAATAGTCGTACATTTAGCTATTAGCACACTCGGAGGCTCCTAGTTGATTCTTTTTAATCTTATTTATGAGTATGCCAATGGAACCCTTCACCTGAAACCACAAAACGTGTGCAAATTCCACAGCTTCCTTTTATTTATCGATGGCATCAAGAAACAACCCATCGCAGATCCGAGGAAGGAACCTTCAGATAATCAAATTTCACACTCCTAATCGGTTATATAAGATTATTTTGCCGACGTTCCATTGTTCCAGAGTATCGGGTGGAACATTCCTCGGAAACCGAACGTTTTCCGCTGATTCACGCTGCGGCGGATGTCGGGAACAGCTGTTCATCGCGTTCCGTCTACTCCTGGAGCGGAATCGCACCTTTGTGGCACTTCCGTTGTTGAAACAATCAGCTGTTTCAACGCCAGTTGTATTTTACCTTTACCTTTTGACATGGATATGTCTTAGCTCTGGGGAGGTGTTGGTGGTTTTTAAGATGAAAAATATGTAGTAGGTTTCCATAGAATCTTCCAGAGCTATTTTATTAAATTTTTAATATAAAATAATAAGATCAGCTGTTTATATGGACTGAAAACATTCCCTTTCGACATATCCATGATCTAACCTATTTCCCACAGGGAAGTAAATACAAAAAATTTTCGAAAGGCGTCTTACTGAGATAAATTGAGGAATGAATGCGAAATTATTGTAGTCATGTTACTGACTAAGGTTGACATGTTCCTTAGACAGGATTGTTAATTTGTAGCCCAACACTCAATGTCATCTAAGGGTCCTAGAGTTTAACGTGGGATCCAAACCATAGTTTTGCCCTATAATTACGAACTAGTCTAATTATGAGGATTGTCTTTACGGATGAACCTAGTATTTAATATTATTATTAGATTAGATTAGCTTATTGAAATGGTAACCAACCCAGGTAGGCATTTTAAGCCAACTATGAATGAGAAATGGGTATAGGATGATTGTGGCACGATCTTGTAGTTTTGTTACTGACTAAGGCTGACATGTTCCTTAAACAGGATTGTTATTTAATGGCATTAATAGCCCAACAGCCAATGGAAACCAAGGGACCTACAGTTTAACGTGGAATCCAAACCACCGTCTCTGAATTACGAATTGGTCTAATCATGAGGATGGTCTTTGCGGATGGTCGACTACGTGTATTTTCTTGCTGTGGAATCTTTCAGAATTTAACATCTAACATTTATCTAGTGTCTGCGTTAAATTTCCTAGAATATGCGGAATTGCACTGGGAAAACATCAACTTCAGATTTTCTGCGATATTACACCCGACTATTTGAAGAAAACTTAACAACTTAAGCTCCGCTGACTGGCAATTAAACAGTGACATTCTAGATTCTCAGTAATGTCAAGCAATACATGAGCTGTTACAGATCGTTATAGCTAATTAGAGCAAGTTGCGTGCAACCGGAACTGTTACTTGTAACTGGTTACGGCAACGGCTGGCGCTGGGAGCCGGTTCATAATGAGTCCACCTCCAGGCAAAGTCAAGTTTATTTATGTCTAGTAAAACTAGTTTAATTAAAAAACATGGTGTATTTACGATATTATTTTGGTCACTTATGTTTCGCGGTCAATATTTTTGGGAAATAATTGAAAAAAATGTGTGAAGAATTGATAGAGGGAGTAGAAGCCAATTTTATTGACGAAGTAACATTACGTTCATATACTGTGGAGGATTATCAAATTACATTGATTCAACGTTTTTATAAGTACAGTACCTAACTACTCTCACCATTACCAGTATAATGTTATAAATAAATGTTCAGTTGTCTTCGAGTGACCTAATTAATTTGAATTTCTAAAAGATGATTAAGTTTAAAAAAATCAACTAGTATAGTAATAGATTGGTTTGAATTGATGAAGTTTCCACCTAAAATACTACATTGCCTATACCAAAGTCCATAGACTGGGACCGTGCCATGTCCTGTATTTCAGCTACTTGGAAGTCACGAATTGTTGTGTTGGGTTTAGTAGGCCTACTCTCGTGTGTGGATTAAAGCCTGCACTATTGAATACTACGTTAAACCGCAAAGACCGTCCTCATAATTAGACCAGTTCGTAATTCAGAGACAGTGGTTCGGAATACACATTAAACTTTAGGTCCCTTAGATGTGCCATTGACTTTTGGGCTATTAATTAACACTTCTGTGTAAGGATTATGTCAGCCTTAGTCATTAGCTACAAGATCGCGTCACAATCATCTTACACTCATTTATCATTCATACTTGGCTTAAAATATCTACGTCGTGTTATGGTTGCCATTTCAATAATCTAATCTAATCTAATCAAGACCAGTTTGTAGTTCAGAGGAAACATTGTAGTTCGGATCCCACGTTAAAGTGTACTACGATAAACCACAAAGACTATAATCATAATTAGACCAGTTATTAATTCAGAGACAGTGGTTCGGACTACACGTTAAACTGTAGGTCCCTTAGATGTGCCATTGACTGTTCTAAGGATTACACTTCTGTCTAAGGTTTATGTTAGCCTTAGTCAGTAACTACAAGGTCACACCACAATAATCTTACACTCATTTCTCATTCATACTTGGAAGGAGGTTTACTTCTTTCGTACAATCTTCACCTAACCTCGAAATTTGATCGCCCTGACCTAACCCACAATACGTCACTGCGTCGAGTCACTTGTTACACCACAACGCGACGGTCTATCTGCAACAGTAACAGCACCAGTAACAGCACCAGCTGACGGCAACTTGAAGGGAAAGCCGTCAGGGCAGTTGTTGCGACAGAGTCTGCAGGCCGAGGGCCGGCGTCAGCGCGAGCTGGGTCGGTGGCTTTGGCGGCCAGCCGGTCACCTTGACGCGGGGTTAAACCAATCAAAACCCAGGACCCTCCATCTGCGGCGATTACTATCATACAGTGAGCTATCTCTGTGGTTTTGGCGGATGATGTTCATTTTTGTAATGCTATTTAATTTTGTCCATATTCTTCCATTATGTTAGGGGTCACTTTTCATAAGCGTTCTTTCTCACACCTGTTGGGCTTTTTGGTGGGTTAACCTTTATAGGAATGTTTTTGCATTGGAAATTCTGGATATTTTTTGTTATTCGTAAACCACTGTTTAAATAGCTAGTTTTCGGTCGTTTACATACATAATAATTGTAAAATATGTAGTCTACTTGATCACAAATATTGAAGAAGTAGTCAAAATAACCAATGCAACAACATCGTAATACACGCGATATTGCCAACACACAAAAGCGGTTTGTGGAGTTAGGTTAGGTTAGTTTCTAACAGAACAAAACAATTAATAATATAAAAATATTTATAATCAACCTAACTTAACCCCCACAGAGTGCTGTTTGTCAGCGACAAAAATAGGCTACACGTCGCGTACAACGGTAAACAACCAACGTTTAAAACAGAAACGAACTCAAGTAGGTTAGGAAAGTTAAGAACAAAAACTATGTACCGGTACTGAAAATGTTTTAAACATTTTACTGTGGTAGCTAAGATATATCGCTTGGGATGACTAGGTAATGCAAATAGAAAATAAACAAAAGATTCCTATACATTATGTGAAACCTGACGGCAGTTTGACCTTATTTTAAGTGGTGGACTTTAGTGACTAACACGTTGTGGTTTTCAATTTATACACTTAATTACTAAAAGGATCCCTCTTCACCCTTAGAATCACGAAGGGATATGTCATTTTTTTGTAACCTTGAGTATAATTTACCTTTTCGGGATGGACATGTCTTAGCTCTGGTGGGGGAATTGGCAATCAATCAGATCGAAATTTTTAATGGAAATGACGTCATATGGTTATAAGGACAGCTGTTTAGAGGAGGTGAAAACATTCTCATAAGTCATATCAATGATCTAGGCTATTTTCCAAAGGGAAGAAAATACTTTTTTACTTTGAATGCTCAAGTGCTGAGCACCAAGTTGAGCTCTCGTAAGGGACGTAATTGAGGCACCACTCAGGTCCGAGGCTGTCACGGATGCTGTCAGAGGAGACGATCCGGAGGTAATTAATGGAACTACCGGATCCGGAAACCTCGTCAGCAAGACTACGCGGCGAGACACTGCTCCCGGTAACGACCTAACTGCCGCAGTTCGGCGACACTTCCACGAGCGACGCGAGAAAAATGACAACACTGACGGGAGGACTTCATGTACGCGACATAACAATCGTGCGTGAGCCTTCTTTCAAGGCGACCTACCCGGGTAGGTATTTTAAGCCAAGTACGATCTTGTAGTCTTGTTACTGACTAAGGCTGACATGTTCCTTAGACAGGACTGTTAATTAATAGCCCAACAGATGGCAACTAATGGACCTACAGTTTAACGTGGAATCCTAACCACGGCCTCTGAATTACGAATTGGTCTAATTATGAGGATGGTTGTGGATTAACGTAGTATTCAATAGTGCGGACGTTAATCCACACAAGAGAACACTACACCCACCGACCATCTCTCACAACTATCCACAATTCCTGACCTCCAAGTAGCTGGATTACAGGACGACGCCACCATCCCAGTCTTTCGGGATTCGATCCGGATTCGATGATAGCACTTCCGTTTTATCAATTCCGCTGCATTTTTTACGTTCCACAAATCTGCTAACACCCCCTACCACAGCCTATCTAGGCACAGATTCTTCTGCACGCTAAACCCCTTGGTCTCCTTGATCCGCAGCGACCACTCCCGTGTCGTCCGACCCATTTCACAACAGTTGCGCCTCCGCGATGATAACCGTGTCAGCGAAAGCCAGTGGGCGACGAGGCCCTCCTATCACAATGACGTTTCTAATTGGCCTCCTGACAGATCCGTGGGTCGGTCCCGGTGGGCTTCAATTGCTAAGTTTTGTGCCAGCGAAAGGACAAGGGAAAGCTGAGTGGTGAAGGGGTGAAGCGGTGATCATAAATTCTCGTTACGTAAAACATTGCAAACATCATTTTCATATTTAACACCTACATGGTATTTTTAATTTAATAAATACATCAAAATGAAAAAATCAAGCGTTTTTTTAATGAAAAACATATTGAGAATTTTTACAGATTGAGTGATTTACATAAAAAATTCCCTGTGGGAAATGGATTAGATTATGGATATGACTAAAGTTCATCCAAACAGCTGTTCTTATAACCAAACTATGACGTTACTAACCAAATGACGTCACTGTTTTTAATTTTGGTCGGCAACAATTGGACAAATTGCCAACCCCCCATGTTAGTCTCATGTTAGTCAACATGTATTTAAATAAGTTAATTATCTAAATTGAAACATATGTATAATGTACTAAATGTAAACAAAAAGATTTGTGAAAAATTAACCATTTCACTATGAAAAAAACCAATTTGAATCAGCTGTTTTGAACTGCAGCCAAAAAGGTGCTTTGATAAC
The DNA here is from genome assembly GCA_023375725.1 of Nephotettix cincticeps. Taxonomy (NCBI): domain Eukaryota; kingdom Metazoa; phylum Arthropoda; class Insecta; order Hemiptera; family Cicadellidae; genus Nephotettix; species Nephotettix cincticeps. The sequence goes on along the minus strand of CM041791.1, from coordinate 7,042,845 downwards.
ATGGACACTTTGAAGGGATATAAGACGAAAACCGGATTTTCCTAGACTTAGGACCTGCTCCTATAGTTTTCTCGCTGCCAAATAACTTATATTAATAAAAAAAACATAAATATTCGGTTGGAACAAATTCAGGAACAACGTTTCTGGAGGTGGAGAAACTCCTCCCGTTTTCAAGTGATTACCTAATAATTTACATTAAAAATTGTAAGTTTGAGTTACAGACATTAATTATATCATTCATTTACCACACATGATATAATTACTATCAGTAACCTAAATTTTCCATTTTTAATGCAAATTATTAGGTAATCACTTGAAAACAGGAGGAGTTTCTCCACCTCCAGAAACGTTGTATAGTTAAAAACATAGACGCGTTGGAAAAGTCCAATAAAACATTATTGAGTAACCCATTTCTTATTTGACACTTACTATTTACTACCCAATTATAACCGTACCTTTCTCTAATTTCGCATTGAATCGAAAGTGTTGTAATATTACTGATTTGAATTAAAATATATCTAGAGGTCGTTGAATGTATTGTTATCGAGGGTACATTAAAAGCTGTAATCTTAGTATTCATTCACCACGGACTGGAGATTACAATAGCATTGTTTATAGTCCGTTGGAGACTTGGAGCGAAAAAATGCCCGAACTGTGACCTCTGGAGACCACGCCTAGTTGTATATTCGCAAACTCAGGCAAGAAAACAATGGATTGGCCAACGTTTCGGTGAAAGTCGATTTGGATCGTGCGCGCTGAGGGCGAACTGTCATTATATCCTAGGATTTAAGGACCTTAAACTAAATTAACGTTTATGACTTAATCGTGTTGTAGTGTATGTCCTTAGGACGAAACAGGAGCTGAAAAAAATTTCGTAAGGTTAGTTTTGCGTGGACATTCACTAATTTAAATTTTTGACAATTTTGTCTTAGTTCTGGGGGGTTTCTGCAATTCGTCAGACAAAAATTTGAAACGGTCGTATAGTTAGTGACGTCATTTAGTTACAGCTGTACAGAGAAACTGAAAATATTCCCTTTAGACTTATCCATGATATAACCTATTTCCCACAGGGAAGTAAATACAATAATTTATTTGATGGTTTTAACCTATACGTTTACCTATTGCGTTAACCTATCCCAACATAGATTACAAGGTTGAACCTATCACTTAATTTGTTACTTTTTCATAGTTGTAATATTCTGGCAATAAATGCAATTTTGAAATCAACAATTCAAAAAACGTAATCTAAAAACGAATTCTTCCATTTTGTTCTCACTAATTTACATCTTACCATACTGGATACACCAAGTAGAAGGTACTCACCTGGAAAAAAACAAAAATTATTACAAAAAAATAAATAAATTCTACTTCTAAGAGCGAAATAATGAGATTAAATGAGTGTCAAATCAAAACAAAAAATATTTAAAGACTACTTTTACGACACATTTTGAAGAAAGGCCGATAATTATAAATAATTAAAGTTGATAAAAATATATTTTGGGGGAGGTTTTATTCAAAAATGTATATTTATTTAAGTTATCTGGGACGGTTGCATCTCCTGTAATCCAGCTATTTGGAGGTTAAGAATTGTGAATCGTTATAAGTGATGACCGGTGGATAAGATTTTTCTTTATACGTTTATCTGGAAATTTCATCTTCATGAGGCCAGTTTGTAAGTCAACACTCATTTTTTTCTCCAATACCACGTTAAATTGTAGGTCTATTAGGTGTCATTAATTATTAGTCATACCCAAGGAACATAAGAGCCTTAGTCAGTAACAAGACTACAAGATTGCGCCACAATAATCTTACAGTCATCTACTACACGCATTAAAATACCTACTTGGGAAGGTCGTCATTGAATTTAAACACGTAAAAGTATAAATCTTGCGTTAAAATATCATAATTTCAATCTATATAGGACCTATAGACAAAATGCTAATTATATTTAACTGATTTATAAGTCAATTATCTTCTTTATGGTCCACCATTATCGGTAATCATTAACCCAGCATTAATGGACTCGTCGGATGATATCAGGAAGCAGGGTTGCCACTACAGCAATTAGAGGCAGCGACCATCGCTCCGAGACAGGTATAACAGTACTTGCGATTATGCAGATCATATCCTTATGTGTAACTGTACCAGGACACAGGCCAGTGCCCCTTGCCAGTGTTGCCACCACCTCAACATTACTATCAAGATTAAATACTTTTATTATTTTAATTGAAATGGCGACTTACCAAGGTATTTTAAGGCATAAGGAGTATGAAATGATTGTTTCTTGTAGTCTGTTACCGGTACTAAGACTGAACAACAGGCCCAACAGCCGATGGCATCTCAAGGACTCACCGTTTTACGTGAGATCTTAACCCAATTTTACTTCTGAAGTACAAACTGGTTTAATTCAAGTAGCTGGATTACATGAGGTAAGGTCTGATGTGAAATTTTCTGTGAAAACATTTGATTGCATAAAAGTGAAAAAAATTATAGAATAAGGACCTTACATCGTTATGAAATTATTTATTTTACATTTCCAAAGGCAATACATTCCCTCATCCTAGTGTGATGAACCTATTGATATAAGAATGATTAGATATTTACAAATAAATTTGAAGATGTTCTCTGTGCTCATTAAATAATATAATGCAAAGTATATAATTGAAGTTGCAACTGTATTGAAGATTATTCTTAGCGTACATAAATTAAAAACTTGAGACTATTCTAGGATTTAAAAGTTAAAGTGCGTATCCTATTTTTAATAAATGCCAATCAATCAATTTTAGAAGCAACAACTAATATATTACTGTAACACGAAATTTTGTAATAATTGTGAATGTTATCTAATTGGGGTGAACAAAATTTTGATGTAGTGTTTAAGAATTAATTACAAACAAATCTCACAAAAATAATTTATAAAATATATTGTGTTCTCTTCCCTTTCAGAAATAGATTAGATAATGGATATGACTAAAAGGGATGTTTTCACCTCCTCTAAACAACTGTCTTTATATTTATATGACGTCACAGTTACAAATTTTGGTCCAACGGATCTCCAATACTTCTTTCTCTCAGAGTTAAGATATCCATGTCAAAATCAGAAACACAAATAATGTTTCAAAAATTTCTAAAAGAAAATGTAGTCCACCTAGCAATACAATAACCGTTTGATAACGGAACATGCGATGACAATACCAGCTGCTATAAACACAACCCGCTCCAGTGTTAAAGCACAGTTAGGCTGTAAAATGTCAGAACATTTGTTTGTCATTAGGCTTTGCCGGTAATGTTCGCGTCGTTACCAGGCGATGAGTCTGTTGTGCCCACGGAGCTACGCCCCAGAGGAGATCATCTGTCCGGAGTACGGAGTGGGAGAAATGACACGTGGCCAGGCAGTGCAGAGATAGATTTGGATTCTTCCAGAGGTATAAAAGCCAAACTTGAATTTTCGCTTCGTTGAATAATTTTTACCAATACTATTACCGTTTAAAATGGCAACCTACCAAGGTCTAAACCAAGTATGAATGATAAGATTATTGTGGCGTGATTTTTTAGTATTGTTACTCCTCTCTAAGGCTGACATGTTCCTTAGACAGGACTATTGGTTGATAGCCCAACAATCAATGGCATATCTAAGGGACCTACAGTTCAACCTGGAGTCCGAACCACTGCCTCTGAATTACGAACTTGTCTAATTATGAGGATAGTCTTTGCGGATAAACGTAGTATTCAATTGTTAATCCACGATTGACACCACAATTCGTGACCTGCAAGTATGATGGAATGATCGTGCTGGATTACATCATACACCACGGTCCCAGTCAAATTTTATTTAAATCAAGTATCTAAATTTTTTTCCTGGTTTGTCCTGTAATCCGATTCTGTTACTTGGAGGTTTCTGAGTACTGTATTACAAAGAAGATTTTTCCTACAACAAAAAAGTCATTTAGGTTATGTTCAATCGGGGACCGTCTATCAGCTGATTGAGCCCTTAGCGCATGCTATTGGTTAGTTTCAAATCGATTTGGAGCGTTCCGCGCATGTGATTGGCCGGTCCTAGGGTGGATATATCATATCCATCCTAGGACAGATATTTACTGCTTATACGTTCTGCTGTGCGTTATTGAACGGTTATAGGAAAATGTATTTTATGAAGGTACCAAATAAACCAAATAAACTAATTTCCTAAGTTATAACTACTACCCAACTAATTTAGTTAATGACCAAGTAGTTAGTGTAGTCATGAACCCAACGGGTAACCTGGTTCCCTGTACGAAGATTTACTGACCGCTTTGTTAGTGTGTCTTTGTGTCTGAGAATTCCCGAGACCATTGTCTTCGGAAGAGAAATCCCGCAAATCTCTGCGACACTTAAATTACTGTCATTCTGCAATTTCCTTTGGCCGTCGTAGACGGAAACGCCACCTTTCTAAAGCGCGAAGAATAAAAACCAGTAGAGAGTTAAGGAAATATAACATGAAAGCGCAGATAGTAATTATTTATGTCTATGAACAAAAATATTTGTATTTACTTCCCTGTGAGAAATAGGTTAGATCATGGATATGTCTAAAGGGATTGGTTCCAGTTCATCTAAACAGCTGTTCTTATTCTTTTATAAATTCAATACAATTGCTCTGGTAGTTTCTATGGAAACCTGTTACATGTTTTCCATCTTAAAAATCACCAACACCCCCCCCAGAGCTAAGACATATCCATGTCAAAATTGATTTTATATGATAATTTTTAATTTTTGGATAAAATAATTGGGTTATTTTTCATCCATAATAGTTAGGAAATGTCCTATTTTCCCTTTTGACGGCGTATTGAACCATTTATTGGCTTAAATGAGTTAAGAAACCATAGAAAACTCATCTCAGAATCGTCGCCCTGTGACAAATCCACAGGCCTTTCAACTGTGAGGTGTAATTTAAAAATTTTGCTTCCTCACTTGGTCAAATTTACGATTAAGTATTTTATAAATTGTATTTTAGTTTTTAAAAATCACTTTACTATAGTCTCTTCAATCTCTTTCGCATTTTTTATTTACAAATTTCGTTTATTCCTTTAGTAATTAATGGAACGTTAAGACTGGGACCGTGGCGTGTCCTGTAATCCATAAACTTTCAGATTACGAATTGTGGATTGTTATGAGCGATGGTCAGTGGGTGTAGATTTCTCTTGTGTGGATTAACGTTTGCACTATTGAATACTACGTTAATCCACAAAACCCATCCTCATAATTTACAAACATAACTTGATATTCTGCATGACGGTCAATGTATACTTCTAGTACTTTAGATTAGATTAGATTAAATTAGATTATTGAAATGGCGACCATACTACAAGGTTGGTATTTTAAGCCAAGTATGAATGAAAATTGAGCGTAAGACGATTCTGGACGACAGGACTGTTAATTAATAGCCCAACAGCCGATGACAACTAAGATACCTACAGTTTAACGTGGAATCCGAACCACGGCCTCTGAATTACGAATTGGTCTAATTATGTGGATGGTCTTTGCAGATGGAGAGCTTGTTTTAAGGGGAACGTATCGGTTAATATGTATTAACGATGAAACTGTTCATTAAATAAAGCTTTGAAACGTCCGAACAAGCATTGTTGGAGACAATTCAGCGTTTCCAGTGAATAGAGATGAAACAAAGCGAAGATTGGAGGAGAGCAAGTGGCTGATGAATGACTGGCAGTCGAAGATGGATTCTATTGTTGTCAGGTTGGCAGTCGTGGGAGAGAAGATCAGCTGATCGAATCATCATCAGTCAGCTGAGTGGTATTATATCAGCTGATCAAAGACTCCCCGCGATGGAGCAAGAGTCTCCTGGGGGAGTCGCTTTGACCTTGGCACGTGTTCCTTGGACTCAATGTTTGGCTTTTCATTTTTTATTATAATTGAAAACATACACTTAAAAATGGAAAATAGAGTCTCTTCTGAAGAATAGAGAACTAAAAGACCTATATCACTCCCAAGATATTGTAATTTGGGTAGGAGAAGGCGGGCAAATTTTTGACAATTTAACCTAGAAGACAGAAGACCAAACGGTAGGCCAAGACTCCAATGGAAGAGTCAGGTTTTGGAAGACCTAACTAAATTAGGCATCAACCCCAAAGGTAGCTGGAGATAGAGAACAGTAGAGAGGCATTTCTAGCCAAAATCCTACTTGGGTTTCAATAGTAGGGAGGCATTTCTAGAGAAACCAAAATCCTACTAGGGTTTCAATGGCCACGGAGGTAAGGAGAATTAAGTATCATAATATGCCTAAATTATTTGAAAAAGTTTATAATTTCTAAGTTTATCTCGCAGCAAAACCTCAAAATGTAAGGTTTATTTGTTTTTGACTGCCCTGAGAGCAAGCAAAAGCATTATTTCAGAAGCAACAATCATTCCGAATTCCCATGGTAGCGACTTATATGGGATAATAAAGAAAGACCGTGTGAGACTTATCACAGGCTTCTGAGAACAAGCTGACCCAAGCGAACATTCCAGAATAATACGGTTATGATTGGCTTCTGTACACTCTACACTCGATATAAAATCCGACAGCTTAAATTATATTACGTCTATTTTAGGTTATGTAGCTTTCAACTTTTTAGTCGTGCCCGGATTAAAAAATCGAAACGATTTTCGTACCGAATAAGTCTGCTGTGAAAACGCTAGTACAATCAGAATATTATCAAAAAAGTATTATAAATCAGGCATTTTTAGGCCAAGTAAGAATGAGAAACTAGTGTAAGAAATGACTACCAGTATACTGTTCTGAATTTCTTTCAAGCAAAGTTACTATTTTCGTGAATGCGATCGTGAATTAAACATCTGTCTACGTAGAAATGGATTTAAATTACAATACAAAGTGCATCCTGTATGTAAACAAATACAGGATATTAATTAATATTCACAATGAAGATTGTCTACTTTAATGAACTGAATCAGGAAATGCAATTTCATAATGTAGTAACGCATTATCCAACAGCTTTGAAGGATTTTTTCTGGTGTTAATTGCAACGAAAACATCGCCTTAATTAAGAAATAACGGAAACAGTAACCACAATCAGCATGGTGCAGCCTTGGGAAGACGTTTTGTACCCAATTAGTGACTGCTGCTCCCCGGACCGGAACCATTGTAGGCGAGCTTGTAGCTCGGACCAGAGATTGTATGTAGGTGAGCTTGTAGCTCGGATCAGAGATCGCGGGTAAGCTTGTAGCTCGGACTAGAGATCACGGGTGAGCTTGTAGCTCGGACTAGAGATCGCGGGTGACCTTGTAGCTTGGACCAGATTATTATAGGTGAGCTTGTAGCTCGGACTATAGATCGCAGATGAGCTTGTAGCTCGAAATACAGATCTGGTCGAGCTCGTAGCTCAGATTAGAGATAGCGGATGAGCTTGTAGCTTGGACCAGATTGTAGGTGAGTTTAGCTTGGACCAGAGATTTCAGGAGAGCTTGTCACTCGGACCAGATATTGTAGGTGAGCTTCTAGCTCGGACTAGAGATCGCGGGTGAGCTTGTAGCTTGGACTAGAGATCGCGGGTGAGCTTGTAGCTTGGACTAGAAATCACGGGTAAGCTTGTAGCTCGGACTAGAAATCACGGGTAATCTTGTAGCTCGGACTAGAGATCACGGGTGAGCTTGTAACTCAGACCAGATATTGCATGTAAGCTTGTAGCTCAGTCAAGATATTGTAGGTGAGCTTGTAGCTCAGACCAGAGATTGCAGGAGATGTTGTAACTCGGAATAGATATTGCGAGTGTGTTTGTAGCTCGGACTACAGATCTGGACAAGCTTGTACCTCAGATTAGAGATCTTGGACGAGCTTGTAACTTGGACTAGATATCACAGACGAGCTTGTAGCTCGGACCAGAGACTTCGGGTGAGCTTGTTACTCAAACCACAGGCAGGGAAGTGAGTTGGACCTGAGTTCGTGGCTGGGGCTGTACAAATAAGTAGCGGTGTAATTTGCTAATTACACAGAATAATTACGTAAATTACTTTTCTCCCGGCAACTGCACAAAATTACACTTTAGGAGCAGATCGATTAAATGAACCCGATCGTCAATCAAGCTCACTTAAAACCTGGTTGGAGAATCCAGTTATGAAACCTGATCGGGATGAAAATTATTTTATAATAGAGCTTTTACCAATATGGTTAGTTTAGTACTAAAATTATGGAGCTGCAATTTGTACACTACTAATCATAAAATATATTCTGTCTAACTATTTTTTACCCACTAAAATTTAAAATTATGGTTAGGTATTACCAGTAAAATGCCAAATTGATATAGCTTTTCCATTCGTTAATGAGAAATAAATCCTTTCCAGTTACTATGTGAACTTGAGCTACTTCAAGCAACAATTTGATCATTCATAGGTGGATTTGTGTTACTGCATGAATAATGAACAGCATTTACAAAGATTTCAAAACAGTAATGTATGTTACTCGAAGTCAGGTGCTTAATACGTGTAATTTAAAAGTCCCTCAAATGGTGGTGGTCCAGAAACAAAAGTGAAAGCTATAAATTTACATAGGCATCCGATGGCCGGCACGATATTGTCTGCTTGAATGGCAGACGGAGATTCTCCGATGCCGATGAGTCAGTCAAAGTTGACGGAGCTCCAACTCCAACCTCCTTTCACTTTCGGACTTTTATCATTCAGGATCATCACAGTCTCGGGGTCAATTTACCGTGTAATGGATACTATTCCGTCCTTCAAGGACGCTGAAGAGGTGAACGCCTCCTGGTAGTCGGTGACATTCTGGATTAAGGTCAGATCAATTTTTCTTGCATCAGTCCCATTTTTGAGTTTGGTTGGATTTCGGTTTTGTGACAAAATAGGTATTGTCCTGATTTGGTAACGGTAGCGCTTTTAATATGGAAAACCAGTTTCTTTGAGAACAACCTGTGTAAAATGGTCTTGAAAGTACATAAGTAGATGTAAATAACGTTACACTGTGTCTTTATTGAACTGCAGATGAAATTCTGTAGATTGTTTTATGTAGCAAGATTTATCATGGACATTTTGATTTTGTCCTATTTATATATTCCATAAAACTAGTAATAAGTAATAAAAAACTTTTCGACCTTAAATTTTTGTTTTCCATAATAACCCCTCACCGTATTTAATTTTTTACATTTTTTTATTACAATTCAGGTCGGGTCGTCGTGGGAGCCGACAAGACACTGAGCCAACACTTACTAATATTGCTTTCGAAGAAGTCGAATTTGAACCCAGTTGCCATTCTGTTATTGGGCTATTAACTAAAAATGATGCTTCCTAACAAGGTTGACTTAAGGTAGCAATAAGACCAGGGTTGGTCTTTTTCCATAGCAAATTAAAAATGTTTCTCTTTACTTCCCATTAGTTAAACAGCTGTTCCTATAACAAATCTATGATGTCACAAACCATATGACGTCACTATTTCAAATTTTGGCAAAACTACACCCCCAGAGCTAAGACATATCCATGTCAAAACGGAGAAAGACGTAGGAAAAATGTTTGTATTTGCTTCCCTGTGGTAAGTAGGTTAAATCGTGGATATGTCTAAAGGGAATGTTTTCAGTTCATTTAAACAGGTGTTCTTATAGCCAAACTATGAGTTCAGTAATCATATGACGTCAGTAGCTTAATGACTTCACTGTTACAAATTTTGGTCGTTCAAATTTCCAACACCCCTCCCCATAGCTAAGATATATCTATGTCAAAAATTAAGAAAAAACTAAATTTTTTGTAGGAAGTTCGTGAATTCCAAGACAGTGCCAGGGTATAACGGAGTGGTTTCGTCACAATGAAGTCATCCAGAGCGATGAGGAAGCGACATAACCGAGCTGCGTTAACATGCGACAAAGCACTTGGCCCAAATAAGGAGCCAACGTCAACAATACGCGGCCAAACGTAGCGGCGCGCGGACGTGGCGGCATTTTTGATTGGCACGATGACCTCAGCCCAAAACTGTTATGTTTACGGACGTCCTCGTCCACTTGTCAAACTTGTTAGCGAGTGTTAAAAAGCTGAAATGACGTAAAATGTTCCAGCCGCTAAAAGACCAACGGAATCCTTTATTGCGGTAGTTGGAATTCTAGAGGCGGGAGATGACTTTACGGTAATGGGCTGTTGGCGAAGTTATGTCCAGTTGACACAAAAAGTGAGGTTTTACGAACGTAGTGAAGGTAGTGAATTGGTAGAGAGGCGGAGAGCTGCGCAAACGCTGGTTTATCTCTTTGGTTGCAGTTACTTGAAACAGTTTACTAGGAGAGCATAGTAATTTTGACAATCATCACAATCAACTCTCATTCATACTTTTAAATTCCTACCTTGTGAGTGGTTATAGAACAACAATAAAAAATCATATTTTCTACATAGCTACATTACAATAAAGAAACAGTTAATATCGGGATTTGAAAAGTAAGTTTCTACACATTAAAGTAATTATTGATAATCCTAGTATTACCAATAAGCTGGTCGTTCTTAAATCAGTAAAAAATATTTAATATCCCAATTAATTATTAGAAACTTCTTACCATTTTAACACCCTGAGAGACATTTATTTCATTAGATAACCACGTATTTATTTATCAGTGTTCGTCTGCACATGTATATGTATCATAAAAAACACTAACTTGAAAGTATTCTTTGGTGGAAAGAGAATATAAAAAGTATCTGTATGGAAAATCTTAGATTTATAACCAACTGTTATTACCAGGGAAAACAATAGCCATAGTTGGCTCTCTGATTGATTTTTCGAGTTCAGAAATCATAATTGGGTATATTAAACAGATGCTGTGCAATTCCTAATAAAATAATACTTTTGCATATACAGTGGACGGGCTTCCCTAATCACTTTGGTTCCTTCTTGAACCTACTGATGGAGGCTTAATTGGCGTTGGACACCCAGTCTGACCAGAATGCTCAGAGAGTGGTTTACTATCCATCTGGTAGGGATGCCCTGGGATAGGGATGCTTTTGTGATTTCCGGGAAGAGTTTGTCCTGGGATACAAGAAGACAAAGAAGTTTGTCTTAGAAACTTGGGAGTTGTTAGTGCAGAACGCATCCTCTTAGAGTACTGAGAGTCTGAAACTATATTAGGTTTGATGTTCTTCTCACTTTTCTAAGAATTAGATAAATAGATCATGTCATACATTTCCCATAATTATGAATCCATGCTTTCAGAGGAAAAAGGTAAGAGAGGAAAAACGGTGATAGAAATTCATTACAATGAAAGAGAGGTGCGAGTATGAACATATTGAGAGGAAGGTGGGCCGTGACGGCATGACATTCTGATGAAGTTGGAGTCTGAGCTAGTCCATTGTTGGGGAGAGTGGGTGTGTGCAATTGTCCACTGGCCTTGTAACTGTTTAACAGTTACCCTACAAGTAATCCAATGTCGAGTCCGTACGTGACGGATGCTGTTAGCTGAACAATACGCTCCTGGTACGTGGCCCAGGTTTCCTGACGTTTTTTGCACGCTCCTCCCGCAACTGGACGCTTCGCCTCCATGACTCGCTGTTTTGCCCCGTTCACCGTTACGGGTTTTTCTGAATGAAATATATCGCGGTGTGTGAACGCTCTTGGGGATGGAACTGGTTGATTCAGTTCAGGTCACTTCTCCAAATAACAGGTTTGGGCTTTCACGCTTTCTTGGATCAACAATTCTATCTGGAGTATTCCAACGAGGAAATTGTTGTCTTAAATAGATTTTTCTGTTGCATTTCAGTTGAGTTACATAAAAATGAATAAGTAACCTATTTATTACTGTAGGGTAAAATAAAATTTGAAGGAAGCTATGTCCAAAAGAGGATACAAGCATACAAGCATGACTGGGTCGGTGGCGACGTACTGTAATCCAGCTACTTGGAGGTCACGAATTGTGCATAGTTGTGAGAGATGGCCGGTGGATGTGGTGTTCTCTTGTGTGGATTAACGTCCGCACTATTGAATACTGCATTAATCCACAAAAACCATCCTCATAACTAGACCAATGCGTAATTCAGAGGCCGTGGTTCGGATTCCACGTTAAACTGTAGGTCCATTAGTTGTCTTCGACTGTTGGGCTATTAATTAACAGTCCTGTCTAAGGAACATGTCAGCCTTAGTCAGTAACAAGACTACAAGATCGCGCCACAATTATCGTACATTCATTCCTCATTCATACTTGGCTTAAAATACCTACCTGGGTAGGTCACAATTTCAGTTAAAAAGTATAAAAAAAGTACAAACTCCAAGCTACGAAATGAAAACTCGTATCTCAGGTTTTGTCTTTGTAGTTTTTAAGAGGACTCCTTTCTTTCTTCGTAGTTTATAATAATACACTGATACCACGGCTATTGTGTTACTGAAATTCTGAGTTACTTGAAAAAAAATTTCTAAGATACACCGGTGGAAAATTATACAAGAAAAGTTTAACTTATACAAGCATTTCCAGTCTTGTTCGTACTGAACTTGAATAATCTACTATGGTGCTCTAGTTTCCTGTAAGCTGGCTTAAACCTACGCCAACAGCCGTGTAACATGCAAACATTTGTTATATTTGAACCTTGACCTAACCATTATTAATGTTCCAATAGCACGAGGCCCTGATCCCGGCGTGGGCGCTGATCTGATACTGATGTATTACAGCTCTTGTGGCCCTGGAACTGGTACCGCACTACCGCGTACCTGTAGGTCACGTTTATCTCAGTAACAGGCATCTGGAGTGGAACGGTTATTTCTGGATAAAATCACAAGTCAAAAATGTATTTACTTCCCTTTGGAAAATATACTAGATAACGGAAATGTATCAGAGTATGTTTTCAGTTCCTCTAAACAGCTGTCATTATAATCGTATGACGTCACTTCCGTTTCAAATTTTGGTCTGACGGATTGCCAATACTCCCCCATGGGCTAAAACATATTCATGTAAGAAATGAGATTTAAAACATTAACTTGACGAAACTAGACTCCTCTGGTTGCTGTTGTAACGTCGGTAATGTACAAATAATTCATTGTAACCGATCGTTAAAGTCTCCACTTACTATCAACAGATCATGAAGATTTTATTGTTTGCACGCAATTATGTTCTCCTTTCGACCCATATACATGACATTTGCGTAAACCAGTATGCAAATACATGTATTTTGCATCTATTCCAGGTGTTCAGTGTTACAACAGAGGTATGGTAAGGAAATCATACCTTAGTTTATTAGTTAGTCATTCTTCATAAAATAATATTTTACATTTGCTGTATAGTAGAACGATTTTTCATACACTAATTTCATTAGTTATTCCAGATTCTATTGGTGGGACAGGAAATAAGAATGTAAAGTAGAAGAAATTTAGAAACCTTTTTGCTGAATAAAACTATACTCCTGAAATCCTTGTGTTTCTTCAGAACACTTTCTAAATGTTTATTGTAAAACTGTGTATGTACATTACTTTCACTATATAGTATTTTTTTACAATTAATTGTTATTTTTTCTATTCTGTAACCAAAATGGTCATTAGTTTTTTTTCTAATTATCTGAGCAGTGAAATGTGAACTAATGTGACTATCTCTTCATACGCAGCCTTTTGAACATGTAAATAAATATTTCAGTGGTTTTCTTTGTTCTACTATTTTTGCATTTATTTTATTTAACTGAATAAATATATTTTATTTTATTGATTAGAAATGTTTAAAATCAAAATTTTAGCACAAATTATAGTATTTATAGGTTATTTTGCGAAACCGGGCCAGGAATGAAATATGAACCCAAAATATTTTGAAGCTCCTTATGGGTCTCTTTACTTAAATCATTGGTAATGATCAACCTAGTGATTGTTTTTGCAACGCCTTTGGCAATGCAGCTTGATCAAATGCCACAAGCAAAGCCGACCTTGATGTCCAAGTCCTACGGATGATTGCACAGTCACATTAGCAATTAAAACTCTAGAAGCTGGAGTCGTCACTACCAACAGACGTGGAACTGGGCTGAGGACGGCGTGTTCAGGAGGCTCCAAGGTTGACCACGAAATGTTTAAATCAGTCATTGGAATTTCCTGTCCGCTGGCCTTAACACTGTTCCTGCGGCCATACAAACATTCTTGAACTACTCTGGAATACGAAGATCCGTGTGAGGTTATAAAACAAACGCAAATCATTAAAGATCTATTTAAGATTTCGTATACAAAATTAGAGAATTTTAGCAGCCATATCTCAGTGGATAGAGAACCAGCCAACCACACAAAAGACCCGAGTTTGGTTCCTGAATATGGCACATATGAAATTTAATTTCTCAGACAGCAAACCTTCTTCGAAAGACACGTTAAGCTATTAGGTCCTGCCTACGTAAGAGTCGATAGTTTACGTTAGAGTCACTATTGCGACTTGAAAACACTACACCCTAGCCAGAAGGTTACGCGAAAAACAACAATAGATAATTTACTTAAGGTACTAATATCTTATTTGGTTTACTTGTATAGTATGATGTCCGGATGAAAAAACTAAATCTCTAGGGGAACCTTAACGTCCATAAGAACGAAATTTTTAAATTGTACACCGTGCGTTGTGATGAAATGTATTTGGAATTCTTGAAGCTGAATTTTAAGAATTTTTAAAATGTTTTATACTAGGTGACAAAGTGTAAAGAACTAAAGTTGTTGTAGACTGGGACCGTGGCGTGTGCTGTAATCCAGCTACTTGGAGGTCACGAGTTGTGGATAGTTGTTCCGCACTATTGAATACTACGTTAATTCGAAAAAACTATCCTCATTATTAGACCAGTTCGTAATTCAGAGAGAGTAGTTTGGACTCCAAGTTAAACTATAGGTCCCTTAGATATGCTATTGACTGTTGAGCTATTATTTAAGTTTCTGTCAAAAGAAAATGTCAGTCTTAGTCAGTAACAAGACTACAAGATTGTGCCACAATCATCCTACACTCATTTCCCATTCATACTTGGCTTAAAGTACCTACCTGGGTAGGTTGCCATTTCAGTTTAAAGTATAAATTATAGTATACAAACGTCATTAGGAAAGCATTAATTAGGACGTCTGAAGAAGTATACAGGTGATTGGAAATGTTCCTCTAATCAGCTGTTTTGCTGTTGATTTTACACTAACTGTCCTTTTCGGTGAAGATTGACATTGAAGATTATTTTGAACACCAGTAAGAGTTGTTCAGTTTGTCCTCTCGGTAGTATTCGGTCACGAAAGTGAGATGAGGCAATTTAGTGAGATCCCATCAGATCCCCAGTGACGGCGACGGTGAGGCAAGCGCGTGGGTCGCGGGGGACCGCTAGAGAGGCTATATAAGGCGGCGCGCGTGGGGACGCGGATACCCGGCAAGGCCACGGCCCACGCTGCACCCCCTGCACTCCCCGTGTCGATGGCGCCTCGCTTTTTGGCAAATTCCTACGAGGAAAACCTTGAGAGTTTTTTTTCAGAAAATTTCAATTTTTTCAAAAAAACTTTTTCCCTACGAAAAAGATTTGGAAATAATTTCCCACCCCAAAGAACGTCAACATTCACAAAAGTATACTGTTCACACGCCACTGTCTTTTAGAGGAACTTTATTGAAGAAAACGTTCTAGATTGTTCCTCCAGATCTTACTTTAGAAACTCAAGGAATAGATTTTTTAACTTGAAAAACTCAAACCGTACAGACTTTTCAGAAACACGCCGTACAAGAATTCAACAAATGAGATGTTTTACAAGCGACTCCAGGATTATGAAATATTACGACAAAATCTCAGTAATTTTCATACTTATACCAACCTCCGTTCAAATGCTAGAGACAACTTACGCAACAGGACTATGAAGATACAAATATCTATGTAATTTTATCTACCCAAAAACAATGTGATTTGAAACAATTTTAAAGCTCGTCTGAAATGATAAAGAACTACATATTAGCGAATGAATGAAAGAGTAAACTTCATAATTTCAGCCTCCAGATTACAATGGTAATGTAAAATTGTTGAAAATGACAACAATGTTCAACGTCTATGGTATCGTCATCAAACAAGTTAAAGATGTAGAGTTTCTTCGATTAAAGATCGTAGTTGTTTGCAAATAAAGAGAACTCTACATCCTTGACTGGTCTGATGTTGATTCCAAAAGAATTTAAACTAGTTACCATTAGCAACGAATTTAAATTACCTACGTGAAAGCAAGTATTTAGACGACTTCTAGATTATATTAGATTATTGCAACAATGGCAACCGACAATGTAGGTATTGTACGAGTATTGAGTGTGAGATGATTGTGGCACGATCTTGTAGTCTATAGCCCAACAACTAAGGGTAAGGGACCTACAGTTTAACGGGGAATCCGAACCACTGCCTCTGAATTACGAAATTGTCTAATTGTGAGGATAGTCTTTGCGGATTAACGTAGTATTCAATAGTGCGGACGTTAATAAACACATGAGAACACTACACCCACCGACCATCGCTTACAACTATTCACAATTCGTGACCTCCAAGTAGCTGGATTACAGGACGTCGCCACCATCCTAGTCTAGAACTAGTGAAATCAGTAACGGAGGTATATTTGTGGAGATTGAACACTATAGTTAAACGACCAGTCACCTCGTAGATGGCTGGAACGGTGTTGTGATGATACTGCATAAACTGTAACTATAAGTAGTGATGATAGTTATTACTTCCTCGCACTGATGCTGATGGAGCAACGGTTTTGTGTCGGAGGAAGAATAAGCCGGCCAATAGAAAAGGCGTATGCTAGGGTATGGCCAAGGGACAACAAAAACATTTGGCATCCTACATGTAACACGAATTTTGGATTTAAAAAAAGTAAAAACCTCACTTCTTCACCATGTTATTGTTCTAGGGTAAATTTCAGGGGGGGTGTTGGCAATTTGTAAGACCAAAATGTGAAACAGTAACGTCATATGGATTTAACAACAGATGTTCAAAGGAGCAGAAAATATTCCCTTTGACACATCCATGATCTAACCTATTTCCCAAAATACATTAATAGTTTTAAGTCACCTTTTCGTCAGCAAACTCAAAAAGTCGACTGCGTCGTAAAATAAAATTTTATAGGTTTACCACCAATATTCAAACCAGTGATACCCTTGCCTTATATTTGAAGTTCATCAAGATACTATCTAAAGTCACAGACTCTCATAAGGTAATTCAGAATAAATTTACCAACACTGGGGAAAACTGGTGTCGTAATATCAAATGGAAGTCTATGTACACACAAGCAATTTTCTCGCCAATTCAAATACAATTTTACATACATGCATGAAAACACAGTTGCGCCGTGTATATTCCATAGCGCAAAGTCTGGCATTGTTCAAAAATGACGCTTTACCTCAAACAATGACTGAGCAGAAACAAAAGTGGTAAGAAATGAAATGGTTTAGTCTTACCACAAAAAGTGTGAGTTCGTGACAAATCGAATAATGCAACCTGCTACGGTGACGGTGGCTGCTGCATAACTCCAGCTGCTGCATAACTCGCGTCTGCATAATGTGTGGACAAACGCGCAAGTTGAACAAGAAACTCCGGTTCACCGGCCTCTAAATTATTACACTCAACGGAACTGATTTATCTAAAAGAGATATTTCATGCAGTTATGACCGTATCCTGTAATAACTTGGAGGTCACGAATTGTGGATAGTTTTAAGCGACAGTCGGTGGATGTGGTGTTCTCTTGTGTGGATCAACGTCCGCACTATTGAATACTACGATAGTCCGCGCAGACCATCCTCATAATTAGACCAATTCGCAATTCAGAAGCAGTGGTTGGACTACACCTTAAACTGTAGGTCTCTTAGTTGCCATCGGCTGTTGGGCTATTAACTAACAGTCCTGTTTAAAGAACATGTCAGCCTTAGTCAGTAACAACACTACAAGATCACACCACAATCATCTTACACTCAATCCTCATTCATACATGGCTTAACATCAAGGAATTCATAATTTTTGTTTACGTAAATCTTACGTGTCTTGGTTCTAATTACCTTATCAAAATCTAATTTTAAGTTTTCACTTTATTTGTTACCTTTTGTCTTTAGTAGTTATAGTAGGGCTATCCTGGTGATAAATTTAACTTTGGAATAAAAAAATCAATAAACGTTATCCTGGAATGAACTATTTATTTCTTTATTCAATTTTGCCTACATAGTATCTTACCGTACTGGATACACCAAGTAGAGTACTCACCTGGAAAAGATAAAAAAATAAATCAATAAAGTCTATAACTAAGAGAAAACTGTAAAATTAAGTGTGCATTAGATTATAACAAGAGATAAATATCAATAGATATACGAGTATGTATTTGGAAATACATTTAAAGTAAAATCTAGTCAACTAGCACTTTTTAAGGCTAAAGTAATGAAAACCAAATGCACATTTTTTTACCAAATCATTTACATTCTCTATTTGAAGTAGTGTACAAGGACGTTGGCGTGTCCTGTAATCCAGAGCTTGAGGTTATGGATTGATTTCTATGAGCAAAAAACAGTGGATGGGATATTTCCTGGTGTGAATTTACGTCCTCATAATTCAGTTTGAAATTCAGAGGCAAAGATTTTGTACGTTAAACTGTAGGTGCCTTGGATTCTATTGGCTACCGGGATATTAATTAACAGCCCTGTGTAAGAAACAGATTTAGTCAGTTTTTCATACCTACTTGGGTTGATCATTTCTGTAAAAAGCAACAGAGTAAAGAGTGAAAAGACATATTATTCCATAATCTTTTTTCCCCCTTTACCAAATCCCTTCTGACTTGTACCTTTTCAAAATATTACTCAGCAACTATTGCACCAATTCCATCATTCCTCCTAATCCTCTAGGGACGCAGAGTGGTCGGCTGATAACTGGACGAAACAAAGACCACTTCCCGAAAGGGTAAGCTTACTCAGCCGCTGGGGCAGAGCCCCACATCACGAGAGGTCGAGTAATGCAGCTCACGTGACAGAAGACTTGACGGCGAAAGTCTCTGTGGTTATGGAGATAGTATTCGGACATTAATGACCCGTATTGTTTTACAACAATCATCGTCATTACGCCTAATGCAGGGTGAAAGTTTATGGCTTAGAAATCAAGGGACATTTGAGCTTAATGATTGTTTTACTAATTGATTAAACTTAGGACTTTGATTTATTGCTATTTAGAACTTTTGGCATTGATTTTTCTTAGCTCTGGGGAAGGGGGGTCAGCAATTTGTAAGACGAAAATTTGAAACTTAAGAACAGCTGCTTAGATGAACTGAAACATTCTCTTTAGCTCAATTATTACAACCCATGATCTAACCTGTTTCCCACAGGGAAATAATACAAACGTTTTTACTTAATTTATCTTCAAAATACCCTGTTTATGTTACAGAAAGACATAAACAGCTAGACAGAAATTGAGGTGAGATTTATAATGGTTATTCTGAAATGATACGTAAAATAACCTAAAAATATAATAATTCCAAACAATACCTAGACAAACCTGTGATTTGATTTATTTACATATATACGTATAATTTTTTAAATGTACTTCATCCAATGTTTTCTTTTTTGGAATATTTTGATATCCCAAAAAGAAAACATTTAAATTTAAGTGGATATTAAAGTAGGCTACTTAGATAACCAATAATAATTTTGAACATTTTAAGTAATGTAAGTGAAAAAGTCTGTAAATTTAGGAGTGATTGAATTATTTTTTTAAGCCCCGTAATTTAAGGAAAACACGAGCTATTATTTAAAACCAATAGCATTTTCTTAAAGTAAAACGACATCTGTTTTATAAAATAAGAAGTACCATTATACTTTAAAATCCCATCCATCTTTTACACTGTAATTGAAAGAGGTTTTTATGTATTTGTAATAGCTATAATTACTTCTGCGCTTCAAATATTGTTGATGGTTATAGTTTAAAGATGGTAGTTTTATGGCTGAAGTTTCGTGATGGAAACAATCAAACTGAACATAAATTATATTAGTACAGCCTATACCAGTGAATACCTTCTAACCTAATACGTATATTTTCCATGAACTTGATTAACTTTCCGCAGCTGTCAAGGGCATATCTATGACAACGTTGAAATTGAATCAAGACTATCATTAATCAATGAATAATTAAAAGGTGAGTTTTAAGTTAAAAGTATTATCATAAAACAGTATGAATTTGCGTCAGTTTCTTCTGTTGATGACTTTAAACCTGTCAACAATCTGTGGATAAGAAGGATGAAGGATCTTCAGAAGGAGGTGCGGCTTTAGAGTGCTCATAAAACATGGTCGAAGGTCATGCCGTCATTCAGACCGCGAGGTGTGGTACACCACAGTGGCTGGTGTGTGGTCACCACTTGTGACGTGTGGCGTGTGTGTGGTGTGTGTGGTGTGGGGGATCACACAGCACCCACACTGTCACGACGCACCGGTGTCATTTCAACAGGTCATCATGACCTAAGACTCTGGGAAAAGTGGAGTGGACCGTTTATTGACCTCAAGACAGCTGAATAGAGCGAGAGGTGATGAAAGAATTCTTATTCAAGAGTCAAACGACATTTCAACTCCTAACGGTGGTGTTGTGAAGCTTCATTTTCATTTGTTGAAACTTAAAGATGATAAATTTTGAAGTCTTTGGAACTTTGAATGCCGAATTTTCTTTAGATGCCTTTGAAGTCATGAAAAACTTTATATATACACTTTTACTTCAAAGATATGACTAAAATGGGTAAAAATAAAAGAAATGCCTTAGCGAAACTAAAGCCAACACGTTAGCTCAAGGCTAACGATCTATTCGAGTAAGTTGAAGGTTTCTAGATCAAAACTAGATCTAGAAACTCATGTTAGACCGTGAGTGGTAACCTCTGGCTGTGGATGATACATCACAGTATTTCATTCACTGTAATCCAGCTACTTGGAGGTCACAAATTGTGGACAGTTGTGAGCGATGATCGGTGGATGTAGTGTTCTCATGTGTGGATTACGTTCGCACTATTGAATACTACGTTAATCCACAAAGACCATCCTCATAATTAGACCTATTCGTAGCTCAGAGGCCGTGGTTCTGATTCTAAGTTAAACTGTGGGTCCCTTAGTTGCCATCGGTAGTTGGGCTATTAATTAACAGTCCTGTCTAAGGAACATGTCAGCCTTACAAGATCGCGCCACAATAATCCTACACTCATTTCTCATTCTTAAAATACCTACCTGGGTAATCTAATCATCGGTGAAATAATGTTCCAACTATTATTTCAACAAAACTAAAACTAGTCATCTTGCCCATCACAAATACTGTAAAATCACAATCACGAAGTTCCTCATTGAAACCGCACACAGCAAGTAACACATGTTACGCAACTACAACTTGGACTTGTGGAGAACCAGTTACACAGGGTGTATTAGGTTGCCGCCCGGAGGTAGCGTTATAGAACTGGTTGTAGCGTCAAGATGCATAAGGTGGAACGCGCGATGAGAGGACTCGACGCGTCGGGTCGGCACGTACTATGACGCGAGGTCCTATCGCGACTACGGATTTATGTACGAACTACGGTGAGGACTAGTTTTGGTTTAGAGGTAACGGAACCTCCTCACACAATTACCGTTGTACGGGCAAGATATGAGTAATTTACTGAGGATGTAGTGGATGTTCGTACTGATATGGAAGACATATTTGATACTTTAATACTGTTCAATAATTTGTCTCCTACTTAGATACGTATTTTAAGCTATGTTTGAATTAGAAATGGATGTAAAATGATTGAGGCGTGATATTGTAAAGCCTTTTGGCTGTACAAAATCACGCATCTAACTATGAGGCTATGTGGTCTAACTATGAGGATGTTTTTGCAAAACATTGATTACAGTAGTGTGTTGTAGATCTGTAACCACAATACGAAGTATTCTGTCATGGATATGTCTCAGCTCTGGAGGAGGGGTGTTGGCTGTTTGCAAGACTAAAATTTGAAACAGTGACGTCATTCGGTTATAAAAGTCGTTCTGCTATCAAACAAAATGTTGATTCTAAATTACGTACACAATTTTTGGAGAAAGCTGTATTCCTTTCAGTCAACCAGCACCCCTGACACTTCCAAACTGGAAGAGAATGGCTCAGCCAGAGTCGAATGGAGCGATACCTTTACAATTGCTATCGCAGAAATTGATTGAATGGATCCGATTAAACGACACGATCGTTGACAATACGCAACCTTGAACCATTGATGAACAATGCTGTACAGGAGCAGCGGCAGTCGCTGGGTTACACAAGGGACCCTCTGTAAGGCACGTAATCAAGCAGCAGCCTTGGGCATTGTCTTCACCACCCGCGGGTCTCGTGGAGCGGTTGTGGCCCAGAAACACTGATGTGGAGTTATTAATGATCCTCTATGGTATTGGGTGCCTCCTCAGTCTAGAGGAAGTTAATGATTCTCTTTGTGCAGCGTGATGGATTCGGCTTCTGCTGCTTTTCGTGTTTCGCAAACAAATCCTTCCTTGCCTCCTTTTTCCAAGTTAGATGAATTGTTCATTGTCATTTCTTTTCTTTGAGAACCTAAACCCTAGATTCATCATAATACTTAATATACTTTCCAAACCAATACAAAATTATATTTCATCCAGGTTTTTTCATTTCCAGATACTGCACTCATCGAAGATTACGAAAACCAAGCAGGTTAACCTTGATGTTCAGCTCATGTCGTTCAGCGGAAACAAAGGTGTCGCCGGTAGATTATAGGAGCCGGTCCAGGAAATGATCGTGCGTAGAATGAGTAATTGGTAGATGAGACAAGCGTTGGACACCGACTGTCTGGTACCTATAATCTCCAGCCTGTCATTAGCTGATGACCACCGACCCTGTACTTTACTCTGCTTGGCTCTAAATTTCTTGGCTCTACCTTAGAACAAGGATCGCTTTAGTTTCTCTGATTGCTGCGTCTTTGGTGGAACTTGGCAAATAGCCAAGTAGTATGCAGTGAAAATGAAGTGAACAACACCCTGTTGTTCCGCCATCTCAATAATCGATTCAGCCGTGGATCCCATAGAGGTGAGCCATTTGTACTTTTCCAACCATACCAAAAGTGCTAGGTCATGAATTTCTTTTTCATCGCACTCAACGAAGAAATAGTTTGGCATCTCTAACGTACGCACTAATGTCAACATTTACTAGTAGTCTACTATGTCGAAGGAGGATCTCAATTGCAAATCAAATTACGCCTCATAACTTGAGAAAGTTAATTTTCTTATCCATAAATAGTGAAGAAGATTGTGCGGAAGATCTATCCACTCCACCGTTACAGGACTTCCGCAGAACCTTGGCAATTATCGCCTCAGTTCGCAGCTCGTGGCATTGTCCTGTCAAAATGGAGAAGCGTATTTTCAGCATATCCCGTTATAACTGAGGCAACAGGCTCAATTAAACCATGCAGGAACGTGGAGTGCGTGCGGCAAGATGGTCCGCCGATTACCGCGGATGCGTGCGTGCGTTACCGGGAGACCTCGGGCGTTGGGGCATTCAGACCTCTGGATTTGCATGTTTTAGCACAAGGAATGCCCGTCATGGTGAGAATAGAGGACTATTGTCGGTAGGACCTTGAAGTCAGCATTGTAAGAGGATACTTCAGGTGTCAAGTTGATCTAAATTGCTGTGTTGATGATCTTTGCAAATGGTTCACTTGTACGCTCTGCTCGTGAAAAGGTAATCTAGATAGTTAGTTACTGAAATGACGACATACCCAGGTGGGTATTTTAAGCTAAGTATGAAAGAGAAATGAGTGTAAGATGATTGTGGCGTGATCTATTCACTTGCAACGAAACAATCTAAATATAATATTTATATACCATTTCCATCTAGGTGTAAACATATTTATGACCTAAAAAGTGTTGGATTGTACACTTAAGAACACATTCACTGCCACCATATAAGACATATTTCGATCACCAAAGACTGCAATTTGTCTTAATGCTAAATCTCAACTACTTCTTACGCTGATAATTTTTATATGTACAGAAGATACGTACATAGCATGTACGAAACATTGTACGTGTTTCACAAATGGCACACATGTCTTCATTGGCTCCATTGTCACTGTGTTATTTATGATGCACTAGACGGTCAGTACCGTAATAATTTATGGTCACCAGGAAAAGACGTGTCTTTAATAATGCTTGATAATGAAAAAACATCACAAACTGGCGCTTACAAACCAATTTAACCTCATTAGATACTTGAAGCAAGTACGCTATCTACCGAAGGCTTACCACCCAGTCATTAACAATCTAGATGATATCGTCCAGCCAAGGTCGGGCCTCCAGGCACCTGTTCCGTTACTCCAGTGCAACCGCTTCCCCTTAACGCATCGGCTACTTCCCATTCATATTTTTTCATCATATTTGGTTGGCTGGCCGTCATGGTTACAGCAGGGTAAAATAGCTAGCGGTGAAGAAGCAGAAGGGTCAACGCACGCGGCTCTTGAGTGAGGACTGGTCTTCCCTTCTCAGCTTGCTATGTAGAACCACCTCGCCGCGAGCTTTTTACGTCATGAGGAACTGTGGAGGCAGAACATGCTTCGGGAACTTTAAAGCTTATTACTTTTTTATAATTTGCTATGACCTGCCGATGCAGGAACAGTATTTTAAGCTACGAGTGGGTAAGACATTCTCTAGTGTAAATTAGTGTCCACACTATTAAATACAACATTCATCCGCAAAGACTTCATAATCCATCGACTGGGATGGGCGACGGTCCTGTAAGCTACTTGGAGGTCACGAATTGTGGATAGTTGTGAGCGATAGTCGGTGGATGTAGTGTTCTCTTGTGTGGATTAACGTCCGCACTATTGAATACTACGTTAATCATCAAAGACCATCCATATAACTAGACCAGTTCGACATTTAGAAGCAATGGTACACGTTAAACTGTAGGATATGTCATTGACTGTTGGGCATTAATTAACAGTCCTGTCTAAGGAACATGTCAGCCTTAGTCAGTAACAAGACTACAATATCGTGCCACACTCATCTTACACTTAATCCTCATTCATACTTGGCTGAAAATACCTACATTATAGTATGGTTGCCATTTCAATGATCTAATATGTTATCTCTAATCATCCTCATAGTTAGACCAGCTTGTTATTCAGAAACAAAATCGTGGTTCTGATTCTATGTTAAACTCTAGGTCCCTTAAATGCAATTGTCTTAGTCAGTAACAAGACTACAAGAACTATATTTGGCTTAAGATACATCAGGGAAGGTAGCAATTTCAGATAGATAAAGGTCGATATCTTATAGTCATGCTAATGACTTAGGATAACATATTAGACTTAGTTTTACGTTAAAATAAAAACATACGTACAGTCACATGAAGGTTAATGTGAGTGAATCGCTTTACAAGAAAGATTTTATTGGTGAATTGTTATGGAATGAATACATTCCGGATAAAACGGAGTATCGAATACGATCATTTCCTTTCCACTTTATCCGTGTTTATGATCGCAGTTAAACATTGAAGAAAGGGAGATAATTCCACGTTGCGTGACTACAACTCTAGCTCGCAATAAGTTGGCACGATTCCCCGGCTTACACTGACCGTTGATGATGGTACATATATCTGAAGCGTGTGGAGGTCCCGCCGTGGTCTGTGGTCACGCCTTGCCAGCTTCGTCACAATGGCCAATGTTCCCTCAAGACCGCTCACTGCGTCCACTGATTATAACCCCATAAATCGCGCTAACGGAGGAGATTGAACTTGAAGAAGATTACATTGATACAGTTCACTGCACCTAATCATCTTTTGTTTTTACTGTAAGATACTCTCCCCTTTCTCATTGCAATTCTGTCTAAGCTACTTTCCGGATCTATGTTACACATTTTTTTCTTATAACCAAGCTATAACGTCACGAACCATAGGTCATCACTGTTTCAAATTTTGGTCTCGGAAATTGCCAACCCTTGGCATACCCTTGAGATTGAACTCCCACATTACCACTAGACTACCGTGCTCCCCTGTATTTCTACCGTTTCTGTGATGTTTTTCAAATATTACTCATGATTATAAGTACTATACAAGAATTCTTTTATTTTCAAAATTCTAGAAATACGTGGATCTAGGGACGTAACAGGAATAGGTATTGGAGGAGACAGCATAAAACAACCAAGCAGAAATTGTTTGTATTTACTTCCCTGTGGAAATAGGTTAGATAATGGATATGTCTTAGAGAATGTTTTCAGCTATTCTTATAACCAAACTATGACGTCACTAATCAATCGACGTCACTGATTCCAATTTTGGTCACGCAAACTGCTAACACCCCCAGAGCCAAAACATATCCATGTCAAAATCTAAGCTTAAAACCTCTATTACAAAAACGAAAAACCGAGACGATTTTAGTGACAACTCAGAGTACAAAAAACGGTTTTGAAGAACCAACAAGAAGGTATTTTTAAGGAGATGATATGACAACAAAACCTTGTGTTTTTGCAGTTTAAGACGGTCCGGTGCCAAAGTTTGTGGGGTCTTTAGCACTAATGAGAGGGCGGTTCGGACACCCCGCGGAGAGCCACCCCTGAGCTCCAGTCAGACACCCTTGTATTATAAGGAGATTACATCTTACGACTACGCTACCTTTGATAGACCTCATCATCATCACGCGATCATCACATGACCACTTAATTCCCTCCGGAAGGATTTAATGTCTTACTTCGGCCAAAGAAATCGCGGACGTAAAATTGCCACCTATAATCATATTGTGAAAATCATTCAACAAGCGCCTAAACGGTTTTTATAACCTTTTTAAACGTTATAGGCATCATCCAGCACACAGAAATACTATAGTTTAAGCATTTCGTGGCTGTAATCCAGCTACTTTGAGGTCACGAATTATGGATAGTTGTGAGCGATGATCGGTGGTTGTAGTGTGATATTTACTTGTGTGGATTAACGTCCGCACTATTGAATACTACATTAATCCGCAAAGACCATCCTCATAAATCGACCAGTTTGTAATTCAGAAGCAGTGGTTTGTATTCCACGTGAAACTGTAGGTCCCTTAGATATGCCATCGACTATTAATTAACAGTTCTGTCTAAGGAACATTTCAGCATTAGTCAGTAACACGACTACAAGATCGCACCACAATTATTTTACACTCAATCCTCATTCATACTTGGCTTAAAATGTCTACATTGTGACATTGTGGTACGTTCGCCATTTCAATAATCTAATCTTACATATCCAAGCAACCAAGCCAATTGCAAAAAAGTAAAACTATAGCTCATAATAGAAACTCAAAATATTTTTCATTAGAGGCGAAATTTCTTTTCGGATACCACGTTCAACTGTAGTTCTCTTAGATTCCATTGGATGTTGGACTATTGTCAGTCTTTTTCTATAACAAAACAACAAAATCGCATCATTTATACTTTACAAATACCTATCTGGGTTGGTTACCATTTCAGAGAGGTCTGAAGATTCACAACAAAGAACCTAAAACAACGTAGGTGTCATGACAGAGGCAATATCTCATAGTTAATTCCTCTCTTGACGCCGAACTATAGTTATCCCCCAGCTCGGTGCTGATTTAAGGTCGCGGTCCCTAATAACATCCCGCATGCCGCCGAGCACAGCGCTGTGCTCAAGTTCACAACGTGATGGGAACATCACGACCTTCTGGTTGCGTCAGACGGTGATGCCGATCGGACCACGAGCCGGTGCATAAAAGAACAAAACTTCGCACCGATTCTGGTATTTCTCGTGTTTCAGTCTCATTACTTTTCATAGATATTTCTGTAATTTCCAATATTCTTCCATTAACTTTTGTCAATTCGTTTATCCAGTACTAAATTACAACATCCATAAAACATTTTGTTAATTTACGAATGCAGAATTCCTATTTTTCCTATTCCCTCTTAATTTATCCCCGTAGCACATCGAACGCTGTTGTAAAATGAATTAAACATTAACAATGAACTGTAAGGGCTTAAGTATGAAAATTTATACAAAGAAATAAGGTACTACAGAAATAGACCATCTTGGAAAGTATTACCATATTATCTTTCTGAATTGACAACCCGTGTATGGTTTTGAGCCAAATATGAATGAGAAATGAGTGAAAGGTAATTGTGAGCGCGATCTTGTATTCTAGTTTCTGAGTAAGGCTGAATAGCCAAACGGCCAATGACATATCTAAGGGACCTACTGTTTAACGTGGTCCGAACCACAACCTCTGAATTAGGTACTGGTCTAATAATATGAATGGTGTTTGCCGATTAACTTAGTATTCAATAGTGCGGACGTTAATCCACACAAGAGAACAAACACTACACCCACCGACCATCGTTCACAACAATTCACAATTCTTTATACTTTATACTGTTAACTGAAATGGCGACCTACCCAGGTAGGTATTTTAAGCCAAATATGAATGAGGAATGAATGTAGGATGATTGTGGCGCGATCTTGTAGTCTTGTTACTGACTAAGGCTGACATGTTCCTTAGACAGGACTGTTAATTAATAGCCCAACAGCCGATGGCAACTAATGGACCTACAGTTTAACGTGGAATCCGAACCACGGCCTCTGAATTACGAATTGGTCTAATTATGAGGATGGTCTTTGTGGATTAACGTAGTATTGAATAGTGCGGACGTTAATCCACACAAGAGAACACTACATCCACCGACCATCTCTCACAACTATCCACAATTCGTGACCTCCAAGTAGCTGGATTTCAGGACACGCCACGGTCCTAGTCTAAAATTACAAAATGGTTTCATCATGAGGATGAACGAAGCAGTAGGAAGATAAAGTAAGACCTTGTAAAGACCGAGGAGGTTAGGATGAGAGTGGAAGTGGAGAAAACACTGGAAACTGGAGGCGAAGGAATGACGCAGGAAGTGAATCCAAGAAAATTTCATTTTAACCAATTTTTGTTCAACAGAATATGTTGCTTCCAGTGCAGTCACACAGTCCGTTGCATCTATGTTCCCCACCGCTTGCAACAGTTAGCCGAGAACGGGCGTTAATTTATCTGATTACCGAAGAACACTTCATGCTCCAGATTTCGGCCACATTCCTTCCACTCATACCCGCAATTGGCCGATTTCCCGGTCCACTTGAACACAACACAGACGACCGCAGGCAAATGACCAGGGTCACGTGACGTCACCGTTACGTTACGGAGACACGTGATGACGTCTACGTGATCCTGTCCGACGGATTGTCGCCTCAATCATCTCGGGCCATTGTTTTGTAACGGCATCCATCCCGCTACCAGCTTATTGTTTTCCTCTGATCGATTTGTGCCAGCTCTATTTTACGGTCAGGTCCGTCTCTCCCACGCGTACAAGGAGCCTTGAGGCGGTAAGAGGAAGTTACGTTTCAAAATTTAAGTTTATGTTTGATTCGTTTGCAAAGTAATTTTCAGACTGTAAAATACACTTACCGTATATAGAGAACTCTCCATCTTCCTAATTATATTTTATAGCTGTGTGGAATTTTCGAAATTAATTGATCAGTATGAGTTGACGTGGCAAAAGAAACCAAGAAAGAAATGTACATACATAATAAAAGAAGGAAAATCAATGTAGCAAGCTGAGAAAGAGGAGCTGTACCAAGACAGGAAAAGATGGAAGATGTTTGGGAAGCTCGACCGATATTATACATTACTGGAAGTAATATGAATCGAAGCTAAATATACAATGTTTAGCGAACAATGCTGCGATAAATCGAAGCGGCCGATCAGCACATCTCTGCAGACAAGGGAGGTTTGTCGACTCCCAAACGCCACGACTGTGACAAATGAGGCGGTCAGATGATACGGTGCGAACTCGCGGTGAGATGATAATTTTGGGTTGCACAATGGCCGCCAGACAGCTCGTGGGGCCTCATTAATCCAAAGGTTACAGGTTCCCGGTACCGTTACGACGCCCGGCGACTTCTTCCTTTTTGGAAGACCAAGGGCGCCCACGTTGAGGAGTGTTGCAACCTGAAGATGTCCCGGTGTGCTTTCACCATCGTGTCTATGCTGTCTGGAGACCACGATTTCTTCGATAGTGTCCAGTGTAATTTAACTGAAATGGCAATCTGTCCAAATAGTTATTTTAAACCAAGTATGAATGAGAAATGAGCGTAAGATGATTGTGGCACGATCTTGAAGTCTTCTTACTGACTAAGACTGACATGTTCCTTAGACAGGACTGTTAATTAATAGCCTAACATTCAATGGCATATCTACAGTTTAACGTGGAGCCCGAACCACTGCCTCTGAATTACGAACTGAGTCTAATTATGAGGATGGTTTTTGTGGATTAACGTAGTATTCAATAGTGCGAACGTTAATCCACACAGGAGAACCATCGACCTGGCTCATAACTATCCACAATTCGTGACATCAAAGTAGCTGAATTACAGGACACGCCACGGTCCCAGTCAGAGATCCAGTTTTGTAAATCAGTATTATGTAATACTACGTTCATCAGCAAAGGTCATCCTGATAATTAAGGTTTGCAATCAGAGGCAAAATTGTGGCTCTCCCACGTTAAACCGTAGGTTCCTTAGATGATATTGGCTGTTTGCCTAGTAATTAACACACTATTGACATGGATATGTCTTAGCTCTGGGAGGGGGGTGCTGGCAATTTATAACATGGAAATTTGATCCAGGTTTCTATAGAAGAAACTACCAGAACTATTGAATTGAATTTTTTATATGTTAGAATAAGAACAACACTGTTTACATGAACTGAAAACATTCCTTTTGACACATCCATGAGCTAACCTACTTCCCTACCATTATTCAGTTGAAAACTACAAGATCACTCCATAATAATCTAACACTCATTACTCATTCATACCAGGTTAAAAATACCTACATGAGTAGATCGCAATTTTAGAAAAGTGTTCTGTGCACCGTTTGGAACATCCTTACTTCACTTTAGGTAGTTATTTATATTTCAAGAACCGTAATTGAAACATGAAAAATTATCGCTCATATAAATTCAGTCGTCACGTTCTTTAAATATTTCTTGTAACATAATTCTACCTAATCTTGAAAAGTATTGAACATGTATTAATTCAATTTTGGCCAAAATAATTTCATCACGTGTAACAAAATGAACCGTTCCTTAATCCCACGTTGGTAAACAAACAGGCCTCACTCACATTTCGTACCGGATCCGAGGTTTGGAAACGATACGATTG
This sequence comes from Nephotettix cincticeps, assembly GCA_023375725.1. Taxonomy (NCBI): domain Eukaryota; kingdom Metazoa; phylum Arthropoda; class Insecta; order Hemiptera; family Cicadellidae; genus Nephotettix; species Nephotettix cincticeps. The sequence continues at coordinate 7,011,724 of CM041791.1, read as the reverse complement.
TTTTGGTCGGAATGCCAGGCTATTACGGTAGCCGGTATCGGTTTCTGCGGTCAGAGGGAATAAATTGGTTTTGATTGAGTAATAGTTTCGTGGATGACGATAGTATCAAGTTTGGAACCTCGTCCGACCCAAATTTCGCGTTATTTCGATTATTTATTCTCAAGTAAATTGCTCAGTTGGCTTTTAAAATTACGGGTTCAAAAATCCAAACGAAATTGTGCGTATTTGCAAGTACCAAGTCAAGAATGAAGAGTTCGGCCACCAAACAGCGACGCCTAGCGGAGAAACTATGTACCAACCGTTAAGGAAACTTGGCACGGCAAACAGGAAACACTCTATGGACTTAGGACTTTCTTCAAGTTGGGTTGCATCACTCGCGCCATCTGTTGGTGACGTGTGATGACCAACCTCGAGCACACCCACTTTCTTCAAGCCTTGTTTGTAGTTACGGCTCTGCCCTGGCATAATGAAACATCACTTTCGATGTTCTCGGACTCCTGAGGACGAATGGACTTGACGTTGTATGGTTAAGGCTAAGTTCCACTAAATCTTTGGTTGAATGCAGATTATTTCAAGATCAATGCTACACTCGGTGTACTTTACCACGATATTTCCTCGTTGTATCGTATTGTCTTCAACGTGATGCATGTGTTAATCGATTCGTTCTACCTTTAGGGTATTTTCTACAACTAAAACTAAACGTGACTTACATCTTTGATACTTTAGCGTTCATGATCTTTTTGAACTTTCAGAATCTTTGTTTTAGATATATTATGGCGTTGAAGAACATTAAGCAAGATTGAAGACCGTTGTAAATTATTTAGAAACTTACCATGTATTAGCTAATGACTAAAGCGTATTCTCCCAGGTACACGAGCACACTCTTTCTTCCTTTCTTTCTGCCGTCAACAAAGTGCCACAGTGTGCTCAGCATACAAGACGGCACCCGTTATCTTATCGGGCGATAAGTGAGGCTTGCAGGCTGTAAACCGGTGCTAACTGCTGGAGATGATGCACCTGCATGCAGCTGGTGGAGATTTGACTCTACAAGTCTTTACTAGGCAATAAATCACTTCGTCGTTATCTTCTCACACCTCGTCTTATAGATGCAGTTTCAACTGAGGTTGTCTGTCATGTTGTCACGTCTGTCAACCGCTGCAACACCGATCAGCTGAGATTATCTAGAGGGTTGTGTTGGTTGTCTGTCACTCTGTCACCCGCTGCACGCCGATCAGCTGTCGCACTCCCTCGCCACGCTACGTGATCCCCGTAACCGCGAACGCCCGGCGTTTCCCCCATAATCTGCAGCCCAGCCGGCACCGAATCATTTCTATTTGCGTTCGGTGCCTGGATTTGGCAACCGCGCAAGAAATGTTGAGTAACTAGAGTCTGCCACTGAAGTCGCTGGAGTAGCCACTGCAGCAAATGCACAATTACTTCTTGAAATGCTGACCAAGAGGAGATAACGACTGTTATAAAACCAGGAAAAGGTAAAAAAATATATTTACTTCCCTTTGGAAAATAGCTTAGATCATGGATATGTTACAAGGAATGTTTCCAGTTCCTTTCAACAGTTTTCTTTAAAACCATGTGACGTCACTTTCGTTTCAAATTTCGGTCTGATGGATTGCCAATACCCCTCTCCAGAGCTAAGACATATCCATGTCAGAATCTATTCAAGTTAAAACTCAACCTAATGTGTGTAAACTGTCTTCTTTGATTAATGGGAGCCCGTGAAAATGTCAAAAGTAGAAAAGTAAACCATTTGAAGTTTTTCTTAGTTACATGAGAATTTTCAGTCTACAAGCTTTGGTGGAACAGTGACAAATACCTACAATGGTATAGATTAAAATACAAATTTAGGAAAATTGCCGAATTATGAAGGAGGTTCCAAAAATCTTTCAAAGATTTAGTTTGTGTGAAAGCCCTAAAAGTATGGACTTGAGACGTGAATGTTACATCAACCGTTCGTTTTCGAATTAGTTTTACCTACAGCTGAACCAAATTTAATAATATTTCCAGGCTTACACAACAGTTAGGGAGTATCGCCGTGTTGCCAGTGTAGCATTACCGGAACGGTATCCAGGTAATGACACTCCGCAGTGGACGCGCAAAGGAATCCTCGGACCGTGACGAGAAGCAGGTGCGGAGTTATAATGGAGGAGGCGCGCCGGACGCTGCCGTTGGAGCAAGGTGGAATCAAAAACTCTAGCCGATACTTTCTTCAGACGATCTGATCTGCATAAGCGTGAGGAGGTCATCAACCCGCGCGGCATCTGGCGGGAACCTCCTCAACTCGCGGCGTCTTCCCAGCCTCCATCACAATACGACGGCTGCAGCCCGCTCTTGTACAATCCTGCTTCGTCATCCATTCATATGTTGACACGTTATCGGTACTGTAAATATCATCTGTACAGTCGAGCCTTTTGTGTAACTGATTTATCATAAAAGCATTTAGAGAAAACATGTTTGTATTTACTTCCATGTGGATATGTCTAAAGGGATTGTTTTCAGTTCATTTAAACAGCTGCTATTATGATTCAAATTTTCATTTTACAAATTGCTAACCCCCCCCAGAGCTAAGACATATCCATGTCAAAATTCCTAAACGTGCTTCACCACAAAAACATTTTGATTCGTTTTATTTTTAAGTACTCTTGAATGAATTTACTTAAATCTTTCCAAACGATCGCGTGGGACATTTTGACATTACTTAACAGCTGTTTACAGATCGAACAGCACTCAGTGGCGATAGGGAAGAGTGAAAGATAGGATTGTGCGTCATGATAAAGCTATTATTTGATGTGTTGTTATTTTGTGGTAAGCTGTGTAGTTATTGTCCTATGTGTACAAACTTACACTTAAAATATCACAAGAAAATACTGTGTTATTGATAGTAATCAATACAAATCGAGTGTTCTATTTGAAATTCATTGTTGGTTATTGTGAGGTTATGTTATTTATTTTTTTATTACGGACATTTTCCATCACTATTTGTAAAATAAAATTTCCCCACGACGTTTTGGGATCTGGATTTTGATTCCGTTTTCAGGTGAGTCCAGATTATGTACTAATCTTGGAATGTTCTAGGTTTCAGCTTACCTGAGGACGGGATCAGATTCCAGATCTCGAAATGTCGTAATACTTTACTTTACTTTGATAAAACAAAAAAAACCATAATGGAAAATGTCTACAATATCAATCTAAATAACCTTAAAAATCGACTATTTACTTCGTTACGAGTTCTTTCAGTTTCACGGGATTTGCTCGACACAAGAATAACGAAATTTCCCTTTTTTGCTCCGTTGTTCCCCGCCGCTGTTTGTTTCTGACCAGGGAACAAAGAGAATAAAACAATGTCTGGACCCACAAGCCGTAAACAAACACCGAATCGAAAGTGACGCCGGCAAAGAGAAAGAGAAACCGGCAAATTTCGGGCCTCTCTTACCGAATTAGTTCTACACAACGGGTGTCAATTTCAATAATCAGACGTATAAGTAGATCAAATAACGCGCTCTATCGGACTGCGATGTGTCTGACGCAAGAGTGAAAGTGAGAATTGGCGGGAATAATCGCTCAGCTGCAATGCGAACAGCTGATTTGGATGGCTAATGGTGACTGACAGCTGGGCTGTAATCATTATAATCGGAGGTTATCAGCGTAATGAGTTAATAGTGCCCATATGAAGAAAGGTGGGAGGGATTCGCATCTGGTCTGAAACGGTTGCGTCTTAGGCTATGGCTGTTTTGACTGTGATTACAATATAAATAATTCTAAATACCGTATTTGGATCAATAAATTACTTCTGCATCATCATGTCCACAAAAGTCAAGTGTTTCATCAGTGATTTATTTTAATAAATGATTAAAAAATGATTTGATTACTTTTTGAAATCGCGACCAGCCCGTGTAGGTATTTCAAGCCAAGTATGAATGAGAAATGAGTGTAAGATGATTGTGGCGCGATCTGGTAGTCTTTTTACTGACCAAAGCTGACATGCTCCTTAGACAAGACTGTTAATTAATAGCCCAACAGTCAATGTCATGTAAGGAAGCTACAGGTTAACGTGGGATACTAACCTCAGTACCTCTGAATTACGAACTGGTCTAATTATGAAGATGGTCTTGGTGGATGAACGTTGTATTCGGACGTTAATCCACACCTAAGCTATCCACAACCACCAACATACATTCACCATTCATATTAATCCATAATTTGAGACATCCAAGTAAACGAATGAAAAGCAAAGGCTGATGAAAACATCAATTAAACCGAGACCTGTTTGTAAAACACCAACTGGACATTATCAACGCTGTTGCCACTTCCCACGTATCTTGATCATACATTGCCTCACAACAGCATTCTCCCGACACGCCTTATAAGGCGTGAGTGATATTAACACAACTTGTTACCAGGACTTGTAATAAGGACCAGAAATAGTATTGTAAGAGGAACACGTCTGTTCTTGGTTTTATTGATAAAAATATTGCACTTTAGATTGTTATTGCTGACATTTTCCGTCACAATTACTGGAACGAAGTTTTACGACGTTTCGAGATCTGGAGATAAATAGCATTGCCTTAGCGGTGAATAACTGTGAACGATTGCAGTGAATAAATCACGAGAATATATCAGTCGGTTAGAGAATCCGATCAGCTGACGCGGATGGGCGATCTCATCAGTGGGCAGAATACATTGGTTCCGGAGAAAGTGGGAAAGCTTATAGCATCGTGTTGTGATTGATGGCACAAGTGAAAACAGAATAGTCTTTAGCGATCGGAGAGTCATCGAGGTGTGATCTTTAATGACTTGAATGAAAAATGAAAACGTCCTTTGAGAATCCAGCCTTGTCTAAGATTATTGTAGTCATGATTGGACATCCTCTTGTTCGAACCAAGATCCCAACACTTGTTATCTTGATTGAGGAACCATTATTGTCTAATACGATATCGTTTTCGACCATTAGTTCACGGATGAGACTACTCAAGAACAATGGATTTCAAGGACAACTTCATAGTAGTGTCTTCACAATTTCACGCTAGCCGGCGAAGTTAATTTGCAAGGAAGTCAGTCATTCTGCGAGGGTCGACCATTTGCAAATGTGTTGATTCCTCTGTGTGAAGGATTTCCCAACATCCTTCCCGTTCAGGGTTCATGTAAGATGTTTTTAGGGATGCTTCGAATTTTGGCAATTGTTGAAGAAAAAACAATTCCGTCTTGGCATTTACCACTTCAATCTGATGTGGGGAAAGGATTCGGGTGAAAAAGCGAACCGGACAATTCACCAAATTGCCCAAATTGCAGAGCCGCCCGTTGTGAAAATAATCCTCCAACAGGACGTGGACAAACCGCGGTGCAACTAGCTGACAGTTAAACTGATTCGCAAAAGCTCACACTTTCACTGAACATTCTTTCATAATATCTCATTGTTCTTGGCTGTGTGCTGTGTTACATGATGTTACCCTTTCGGAAAAGTCAAGTTGTGCATAGGATTGCATAAGAATCAACATGTGCACAAGTTTCTCACTCATCGTCGGCCTAAAATATCTGTGTTGGTCCTATTTTTCAGCTAAACGTTTTAAAGAATTGAGACCAAATTTCAGTTGAGGGTTCTTATTGGAACAATATATCAAGTTATTTTAGATTTTTATGATTGAAACGGTCTTAAATTATCCCTCTAGATACAGCTGACTCATTGAAGACTCCCCGACTCATAAAGAACCCTGAGGACCTGCTCTCGCTAATAAACAATACCAATAAAATCCCGGACCGATGCAGCTTATGAGATTGAAATCAGTCGTTACTTCTCCGACTCGTATGGACCATAAATATCGAAAGCTCGTTTGAATACAACACGTTGTAGAAAGCGACTGGATGCGATATGTATCGTATTAAATATCGCGATACTGTACATCATGAATAAAGCGGGTTTGTGTTAGTATTGTTGTTAAATAAATTTGTAATCTTCACATTGAGATTGTGTAAATATTTAGTTTTGAAATTGAAACTGAACGAAACTGTTAAAAGTGAAGCTCAGTATGGTGCAACGATACGATAGTTTCGGTTCTTCAGCAACCGTATCGCACGATATCGAGTTGAGTACCGGCCTCAAAGCTGTCGGCGTGACTGTATTTGGGAAATTAAATCTTATTTAATTCTTGTCGTGACCGCAAGAGTCGCCTCGGAGCCGCAAGGCTGTCCCTTTCCTGGAGACTGCGACGCTCGAGTTGGCCTGCCTGCCTAGGGACACGGAGAAACCACTTCCTTGCAACGTTCTCCTTTGACATTTTTTCTCCAAAGTCATGTCACACTTTGAAATTTGTAGAATGGTTAAAAATTTACCAAACTGAAATAGCACATCTATACATCTAACCTAGTTTTGAGACGAATTACTTCAGGGTATTTCAATCCGAATATGAATGGAGGATAAAAGATTCGTCTCTGACAAGGACTAATATTTAATTAATCAGAATCATCATAAACCTCATAAATAAATAACACCTGCACAATGGGGCTCTCATCTATTGATTATCTAACTCACACTTATGATATTTAAATACCTACCAGGTAGGTATTTTAAGCCAGGTACCAATGAGAAATGAGTGTAAAATGATTGTGGCGGGATCATGTACTCTTGTTACTGAAGAAAGCTGAAATGTTCCTTCAACATAACTGTCAATTAAACCCCCAACAGTCTATGACGTCTATGGAACCTACAGTTTAACGAAGAATCCGAACCACATTTTCATACGCAAAGGATCCTTGCGGATAAACACAGTATTCAATTGTGTAGATATAAACACCGACCATGGATTATAACTATCCACAATTCGTGACCTTCAAGAAGCTGGAGTTTAAGACATTCCGGCATCGTTTAGGTACGTAATTATCCTTTATATTGAAAGGCAAATTTTATTTGTATGCACTTTTCAGACGAAGATTGAACCTTTCCCAAGACTCCTTACATACACACCCAGTATACGTCTGGCGTCCACAATAAAATGAGCAAAAAGGATGAAATACGACCGTGACTCATGACAGGTTCTCGCGTAATATTCCAGCAGACTCCAGCACACTCCAGGTCAGCGGGTTCGTCGTTACTGCCTGTTGGTATTTGTCTACAACTTTTACAACCATACTTCCCCGCTCCTCACTTACTTTATGGACGAACCTTCTATAAACCTTACCGTAAACCAGCGCCGAGCCCACAATTAATGCGATAAGCCTGGTAGTGTTCATCGTTTCGATCCAAGTAGGGCAGTAAAGGTTTACACCGTATACTCTGAGGCGTCTGTAGGCGCTTTAGACGTCCTGCAGGACGAGTAATAAACTGTGACGAACGATCGTCTTCATATGTTACATCATATTAACACTCCTAAATACACCCATCACAGAAGACTTGCGTACTTTGGGAATTCCCATTTATTTATGAATTACGTACTTGAGTACATCCAAATACGGATTTTAGATAGTTATAGGCGATGATAGATGAAGACTAACCTTACAATTAGTTCACTCCATTATTCAGACGCCAAATTGTGGTTCGGATCCTACGTCTCAGATGCCCCTCAGATGTCATCTGTTGTTGTGCTATTAATTTACAGACATGTCTAAGCAATATGTTAGCCTTAGTCAGTAACAAGACTACAAGATCACGCCACAATCATCTTACACTCTTTTCTTATTTAATCTTTACTTAAATTCCTACTTACCACACTATTTTAAGAGGTTAGTAAGGTAATTATAAGGCCATATATAAAGTTTTATATAGCGCATTTTCCCCATGTAGTAACCGGATGTCATAGAGTGAATAATCAAAATACTAAATCGTTTATTTTTGAGCTGATTCCAATGATAATAATAGAAATCTGTTTCATTTATATATTACTAGCTGACCCGGCGAACTTCGTAACGCCTAACAGTAAATACATGTTAACTAACTTTAAGATTGGCCATGTCCTGAAGTCAAAAGCTTCGAATATTTAACAGCTGATTATTATAATAAACCTAATATGTATAAATATTGTAATTATTTTATTTGGCAAACATATAAACACGTTACTTTTAATCATACATAAAATAAAATAAATATAAATTTTGTACATAATTCCCAAAAACCGTAGTAAACTATTAACGTGGCGAATAATGCCCTTCATTTTGTACAGCATATATTTACTTCATAGTTTTACAATAATGAATGATTCATATGGCATTGGATAGTAAAGCATATTTCTAACGGAGAGTAAACCAACAGCTGTTTTAAGAAATCAAATGTTTTGATTTTAGAAAATTTGTAAACAAACTTATTCCCCATAAGGTTAACATTAGAAATTTAAAACACTATAAGATGGAAACTAATTGAATTTATGGAAACTGAATATGCCTAAAGCATGACCGGAGCAGAGACGAATCCAAAAAATCAAAGATCATTAAAATCGGTCCAGCCGTTCTCGAGTTATAATGCGTGTAACTAACACGACTTTGTTTTAGATATTTAGATTTTTAAGTCCTAAACCTTTTTACTGTACGATTTTTCAAAAACGAATACAATTTTATCGTAATTTATAATATGTATACGTTTTTAAATAGAAAGGCTTTCCTATGAATACCGACAGTAAAACACATAAAGAAGGGTCGTGGTTTTAAAGTATCTCAACTTATCGTGAGGAAAACTGAAAAAAATTGGCCACAAATATGGAAGATAAATGTTCGCTCAGATTGATAAATCGTGGCGGACTTGACAGAAGAGGAGCGAAGGAATGCAGAGGTGGGTCGACGTTCGAAGATGGACGACTTCTTGTGACAGTTCGTGAAGTCTAGGAACTAGGAACACAATCGCAGAGATGGCAATCTACAAACAGGACACTTGCAGGACCTTCAACTCATGACAAGTTTTTCTGATGTTCAACTTTACACCTATATGGAAGAGATTGGCTTAAGTCTTTTTAAAGCCACATGCCACTTTTAAGTATTAAGCTTGAAACGTAAAAGTCCTAAAATTTGACAGACAGGTGTCAAATTACATGAGGATGTTGTTAGCCTTCACGAAGGATTGGTGAACAACTTTATTTATTGTAATCCTTTCCGTGGTTCTCAATATTCTTGAATCAGCCTCGATACGAGATCTGATAATACTTCGACCAAAGTTGCGCAACTGCTAAGTGCTTATTTTGACGCTTAGATGGATTTGAGACTTGAAGAATCAATTACAATATTACACCAAAATACAACTCAAAAATAAGTCAATTGTATTGTAGAAAGTATACAAAGTAGGCTACATTATTGTAGGAAATAAAATTGGTCTGAAAATATTTAACTACACAACTGATTAAAAAATGAAAGTGAATTACAGTACTGATAAAGATTTTAGAGCGTCTACCACAAAGTTTATCCCACACCGGTAGTGGATGCTGTTTCTAGGATCATGGCGTGCTGCATGGTGCACAAGATTCTGCTTCAACAAGAACTTAGGTATCTCTGTGAGGGACTCTTCTTCCAGGAGGAGGTCTGCGTAGAACCAACCATGGAAAATTCATTCACTTCCTAGAAGCGAGACTTGCGATGGGGAGTTTGAAGGAAAGTTTTCTTTAGTGGCCCAAGTTGTATAACTACCTTCCCTCGGAACTTAAAAGCTATGCGAACAACACATTTACAAGATTATAGAGTTGTTAGGGCGTACGTAGCTGTCTTCCTTCTTTACCTGTTCTCGTTTTGTTTTGGTACAGTCTTGACTTTTCCATGGTATTATTTGTATTTTTATGGTTTAACAGTCATTGTAACTGAAAAACGCTCAACCAATAAAGGTAATTTTATGTACGATTCAAGGTTCTTCTAGAGATTGAGCGGATGCCGTACTAAAGTGGAAAAATTCTTCTAGATTCGTTTTTTATTGTTTGTCAACAAGTCAGATTGAAATCATTTCAGCTTTGGTGTTGTGGTAGGTTCATGTGGTCTAATAAGCTTTCCATTCGTCCGTCAGTTTTGCGACAATAGCCGTTGTGGCCAGCTGAGAGAAGGGTTCTATGCAAAAGTAAAAGTGGTAAGTGGGCTTGACCTTTCGCTCGGTCCACCCACCGCCACGCCCTCTGGACCCGTTCCGTGCCCTACTTCTGCGATCCGCGTCTGACTCATAACAATCGTTCTCGTAATTCAACCGGCGATTTTTCCAACGCAATATTCGGTTTACTGGCTGAAAAGTGAAGTGCCGTGGTTTCAAAAGGTGTAATGTTGATGGTTAACTGAACTGACTTGCACTTTAGAGTTACGCTTCAATAAATGGCATATCTAAGGGACTGCCTCTGAATTATTACGAACTGGTCTAATTATTAGAATGACATTTGCGGATGTACTTAGCATTCAATAGTGTGGATGTTAATCCACGCCAGAGAATGACCGATCCACCCATCGCTCATAAGTATCCACAATTCGTAACCTCCAAGTAGCTGGAGTACAGGACATACCACCGTGAAATCTTTACAACGGTTGGTATCAGTGCATATGTTAGTAGTGCAGAAGCAAAAGTAGGATACCAGCTGTGCAGAGTGTAGACCACGTGGTGTCGAGACCCTGGAGGGACTTGTATCTCAGCCTTCAAGGCTACCAACCTCACGACAGACAGTAGTGTCTGGACCTGGACAGGTGTGGAGCAACTACCACTAAGGTAGACAGTTCTTTTAAATTTCCCGATAGAATATTCTAAAACGAGAACTTTCTGTCAGTACGAGCTTAAAATTGCTCTAGTGTAGTTTTGGGTGCAAGTTAAACTAAGGAGTTTTGTAGGGAAAGGGTTGACTGTCTCATAGATCAAATATTTTCTGCTCGAGTTTTTCTGCTCGAGTATCGTCCACACCTTAGTTCAAGGCAAATGTCTTTTCTCTAGAAAATCACCTCAATATATGACTGATGAAGAAAGAACTACAGTAGTCATAAGATTGTTTGTAGATGCAAGTAGTTACAGCACATATTAATGCAGCTCATACAAAATTAAGATATTATACGTTTGGAATTTTCAAATTGTACAAACAAATATGTATTAAGGCCAACGCACACAGCAACAGACACACGTATGCAGACATCTGCAGATGGACGGAGGAAAAATCGCTCCCAATGTTATTAGATGTTGCAATGCACACAGACGGTATGTCTGCCGACGTCTGCATACAGATGTTTACTTATAATCACATGGTGAGCGATTTTTCTACGTCTGTCTTCAGACGTCTGCATACGTCGTGCGTATGTTGCTGTGTTCGTTGGCCTTTACAGACACGCTTTGATCCCATCAAGATTTCTTGACAACATCAAGTTTTGATTTCTTTATTTTCACTCATCAGCATCAAGTCATTAAGCCTAACTCGCTGGTTCCTTAATTAATATAATAACAAGCTGTACAGTATATTAAAATTACGTTCCAACCGTGCCTTCGTAGATTGTATCCGTTCTAGTTACTCTGCTGATGAACATTCTTGCACGAGAGCAATTGATATGCTTTCTAGACGGTATCTTTGTAGAGATCAACAATGAAGCGTATAAGAAGAAATTTAAAATCTGTGTAGTTTCAAAAATCGTTTAAGGTGTAAATAAAAATCGTATTGGGGTCACGAATTGTAAATTGACCGAGATCGTGGGGTTTTCTCTTTTCCCACTATTTGTTTTAATCCACAGTTCTAGACCAAAGTTCTGTTCACCCGAAACGGGCGCATAACTGGTGTGTCTCTGTCAGGACTTTCGTTGTGCAAACTACTGCCCACAATATTACCACCGTCTACTACAAAAACTGGGTGTCGCATTTTGTTAGTGGAAAAATGTAGTGTTATGTGTGATGGTTGTAGGGTTGGTGAGTGGGCTAGTTTTTGTTGCCATCCCTATTTGAGTGCAATGACAAAGTTCGTTCCGAGACAAGCATAACTGGTGTCGTCTCTGCTCAGTTGAACAACTTGTATATTACCAGCAAAAAACCGTGGCGTTCGTAATCCAGTACTTAGCTTAGTTGCAGTCTGTGTAGTGTTCTCTTGTTAATTAATCTATTGTCTACTATCAAGGTTGACAGTGGTGTAGTCTGTAGGCTTAGTTGCCATTGGCTGTTCTATTAGTTAACACCTGTCTCATACTTGTAAGACTACAAGATCTAGCCACAATCATTAACTCATACTTGGCTTGAAATACCTACTTTGTGGTATGGTCACCATTTAAATAATCTAATCTAATCTAATGAATATCGTTTAACACCTCCGAGAAAACGTAAGGTGTTTCTGTGTGCTCCAGTTAGGTCCGTGTTGCGGCTTCGGGGCCTAGTTTCCCCTGACATTTGCCCCCCCCCACCCCTCTGACGGTCCCGAGACATTCACTACGACATAGCTGCACTCTACCGGGCAAGTCTGGAAGGATACAATACCACAGTAAAACATAAAACACCTTCCCAAGGTACTTCCTAGGAGTAGTTCTGCATAGTGATTTTGAAGTGGTTGTTAGATTGAAATGTGTAATCATTTCTAGTATGAAAATATACCTAGTTTACTGATATTTCTACCAAGGATACGAGTCATGGGGATAAAATTGCTTGTTGTCGCTGTGTTAGAAAATGTTACTTTTCTAATATTGCAATATTTTATTGTACTCAAATTTGTCTCTCTGTAGAGAAAAATTATTTATTTTTCTTGGGGAAATGGCTTGAATAATAAATATGTCTAAAGGGAAAGTTTTCAGTTTCTCTAAACAGCTGCCCTTTTAACCATATGACGTCACTTCCGTTTCAAATTTTGGTCTGACAGATTGCCCCCTCGCCTAGATCTAAGACACATCTATGTGAACAAACCTGTCCTGACGTTGTAAAAACAACTTCTCTGTGGAGAATAGCTTAGATACTGGATATATCTAAGGGAGACTATTCGGCCTCAGTAGTTCCATAAGAAAACGGGGTATTCATGAGAAATTCAGCATCTTCTTTATGGTTCTCTCTTATCATCAACGTGGGTGTAGTGTTATCTTGTGTGAATTAACGTCCGCACTATTGAATACTACGTTAATCCGTAAAGACCATCCTCATAATTAGACCAGTTCGTAGTTCAGAGGCAGTTGTTCGAACTCCACGTTAAACTGTAGGTCCCTTAAATATGCCATTGACAGCTGAGCTATTAATTAACAGTTCTGTCTAAGGAACATGTCAGCCTTAGTCAGTAACAAGATTACAAGATCGCGCCACAATCATCTTACACTCAATCCTCATTCATACTTGGCTTAAAATACCTACATTGTAGTACGATTGCCATTTCAATGATCTAATCTAATCTAAATAGTTCTGTCAGCCTTTGACAGTAACAAGATCATCTTACACTCACTTCTCATTGACACTTGGCTTAAAAACCAACATGTCACTTGTCAAACCGCTACACCTTTGTCAGCTTAGACGTATTTACGTATTTTGCAAGATATAAGGACGATAATGGTAAAACTCACTAAAAGACGTTCGGCCAGTGTTTGTAGAAACCCAAACCGTCCTCATCATTACGGAGATATCGGATTGAGTGTTCAGCTCCACTAATACACAATCATTTCCCAATTTCCCCCAATACTCGCATTATCCGGTTCCGTCCACATTTCCCGGATACGTAATCTCACTTTCCCGCCAGATTGGGCGATCTGGCGTTCCATGTATTGTCCTCCGTCGGAGTCGGTGCTTTGGACGGATCCATCTGATTGTAGAAAGCTCAATTCCCGGGGTTTTCAGCGCGGGGGAGACACTGTGACATTCGATCTCTCCGGAATTACGTCGATTCGACACAGTGTCCTCCTTGACCAGTGTCCCCTCTGGTCAAGGTCGTACGTGTCATATTTATTCCGGTCTTTGTGTTTATGCTCTATGGGATATGTTGTACAAGTGTGTTGTATCCTTCCACAAAAATTGAACCAATTGTGTTTGGACATAAAGATGTAAAGAGATGAGTCGATTCTTAATCAGGAAAGAAAGAAGTATTGTAACAAATTATGTTAAGTTAGTATAATGTAATACAAAAAATACTTACATAATTTGTTAATATTGTTAGCCACACGACTAGCGGCAAAATTATCTTCATTTTTGCTGAAACAGAAAATACAAATTTAGTATACATAGTACAAACAGTGATGAAACTAGAAAATAAGTTCTAGCTGCCCTTGTGCTTACAAAAACCTTTGAACTATACGAGTGTGTGGTTTTAAACGAAGAAAAACAGCGAAGGCTTTGATTAAAATTTACTGTCAGTGATGTATTGTTTGATAGTCTTATCTAGGTTAAAGACATCTAGGTTAAAGACTGTGTAACATTATTACACGCTATGTAGTCCTTCAAATTATACTACCATCTGGTTTAATGCACGGCAAATTTAATTATCTTTTACTTTCTCCTGAATGTAAAAAATCCGCTTTTAACGCTTCCTAGATCTAATAAGCCTGGTTTTTGGATCTGCAGGAATAACCTGCCAGTTTACTGCATTTAACTTGTCAAATTATCTTGGAGAAGTCAAATTAAAAGAGTGTCATATTTAACGGTACTTTTAATAAGACTACTTTAGGATCCAAGCCTATCTGTCCGTCTGTGTACATACCCCGAGACCACACCGGTGGTCTAATTTTTACGAAGATTTTTAAAAGAGTGTACTTTGACAATACTCCGACTCTTTTTCGTTATTTTGAATCTTAAGGATAGTTAAAACCTCAAGACCTTTAAACGTGCAAAATCGATATTTCTGAAAAGCGACTCAATCGATTTTAAAATTTCATGGATCACGTAAAGCACATATTGACGAAATTGTTGTGAATAATAATCAGCACAGTGACACACAATTCTTTTTGTTTTAAACTTGTTTTTGTTTTTTTTAGTTTCGCATGTTATATACATAAAACAAAACTACTACACAACCGAATACAAAAGCAATAGAAGCGGTAATGTTTGGCGGCCGAGGTAGTAGAGTTAATTCATTAACAGCTGATTATATAACTCTCCTTTCACCGCACAGCTGACTGACCAAGGCGACTTATTGGTTAAACAGCTGAGCACACTTTCGCAATTGGTCCAGATTCGATCCATTGTCTTGCTGCATCCGCTACTGATTTATGCGCTTTTGTGAAATGATTTGACATTTTGACAGCCATGGAGAATTTATAGGAAGTGTTAAGATATGATTACTGTTAAAATTTAAGATTATAATGACTAGTTTTTAGCTTAATATTTCTTAGTTTTCTCTATATATAAAATTGAATGTATGTATGTCCTTTATGCGTTGCCAAACTACTCATCCGATCACCATGGAATTTTAGGAAGTTGCTCTATATGTGTCCGGGAAGGTTTTAGTGAAACAATGTTTCGAAAACTGCGTAAGTTTCTAAATTATGGCGTTTTAAACTTCTGATGTTGAAAAAATTAGATTTCATAGCTACAGCTGACTAGTTTACTTTCCATTAACAATATGCTTGACTATCCAATGCCATTTGAATCATTCATTAATGTAAAACTATGAAGTAAAAATATGTGCTGTACAAAATGAACAGCTTTATTCGCCACATTAATAGTTTACGGTTTTGGGGGATTATGTATTTATATTTTTATTTTCTGACTGATTAAAAGTCACTTGTTTATATTTTGACCAAATAAAAAATAATTGCAATGTTTATTATAATAATCAGCTGTTGTACATCTTTTCTATAAAAGCCGTACTACAGTTAGGTTTTGTTTGGGTTTAGATTGGATTTGAAAATTTGGAATTAATCCACTCAAATATATTTGTTTTATGGGAATGTTATTAATATGTCTTTCATAATGAAGCCGTAATGCTATTCGACTTCAGAACATGGCCAATCTTAAAGTTAACATGTATTTACTGACAGGCGTTACGAAGTTCGCCAGGTCAGCTAGTATCTAATAAAAGCTAGGACCTTTTCTTTACTTCACATTGGTCAATTTATTTGAATTTAACTTATTATGTAAGTAATCATTGTTTCTCCAGACCGGTGCCACCGATTCATAGATTGCTAGTGAGTGGTAAAAGTGAAATGCATGGAAAGTTTGGTCAAGGTTGACTTATTCTAATGTTGCCTACGGCTCGTTACTCAGACATTGGACATTGTGAAGTTAATACCAAAATGATTATATGTTACGGACAACATTTGTAAAATTGATCTATAAAGAGTTGCCAGTCAGATTGGATTTACACATCTTTCAGACAAACAACTGGGACAGGGTGTCCTGTAATCAAGCTATGATTTGGGTCTCGGATTATGGATAATTAAAAGCGATCGTAGGTGCGATTTTCCTGTAGATTAACGTCCACACTATTGAATACCTATAAAATAAAAAATACATAGTAACTTCTAAAATTCCTACATACGCTTGTTTTCCGGTAAATCAACAACCAAGTGTTTTGTAAGCCGCGTGTGGGGAAAGACAGGAGGTCCTGCAGGATACATGATCCGCGAGATAACCTGGTTGCTCAGCGAAGTGCTATACTGATAACAGCACACATTTGTTCTTTGGCGAACCATTAATGGTTAATGAATTAATGAATTGTTAAGCCAAGAACGTAATTAGGTAGTATTTTTAAAGGAAATGTCTACTTCATTGTGACTTAAAATGTCGTTGATTATATAAGGATAATGAACGTTGAAGAGGTTAAAATAATCATTTTTTATCAAAATTAATATGTAAAATAGTAGTTAGGTTTACAAATTTTTACTATAAATAACTAATTTTTTGGCCAATTACACCCAAGTGTTTTTAGGTTACCTCTACAATATTGGGACAATGGCGACGTCCTGTAATCCAGCTACTTGGAGGTTACGAATTGTGGATAGTTGTGAGAGATGGTCGGTGGGTGTAGTGTTCTCTTGTGTAGATTAACGTCCGCACTAATAAATACTACGTTAATCCGCAAATACCATCGTCATAGTTAGACCAATTCGTAATTCAGAGGCAGTGGCTCAGATTCCACGTTAAATTGTAGGTCCCTTAGTTGCCATCGGCTGTTGGGCTATTAATTAACAGTCCTGTCTAAGGAACATGTCAGCCTTAGTCAGTAACAAGACTATGATATTACGCCACAATCACCTTACACTCAATTCTCATTCATAATTGGCTTAAAATACCTACCTTCTAGTATGGTCACCGTTTCAATAATCTTCTATTATGGAAGATAACAAAACCGTAGGCGAAATTTTTACTTCATAAGAAATCCTGTTTACTGCACCTTTCTTACACGATTGATTAATCTAATTGTAGGGTCAGTGACTACTCAGCACACACACCAATTAATTGATTATTAATTAATTCAATGATAATTATAATCAGCGTTATTTAGTTTTAACAGACCACCTAACCTTGAAGAAAAGTCTCTATTAGTTTTGTAGATTCTAAATTGTATAACGTGTTTTTCTCGAAGGAGCTTGTAAGTGGAAAAATCACATTAGGCCTACTTTCAGACGTATTTTAAGTTTATGTTTTAGATCGATATCCATAGCAAAATTATTTTCAATACCTATTTTAAAGATCATGAGTTAGTAGTTTTATAATTTTTGAAAATCAAGTATTAGTTAGCTGTTGGCCAAGAGACAGTATTCAGTTCTTTAAGAAAAGGTGTCATTACACAATTAATTAGATTAGATATGCAGAGGGTAGAACACTGTCATGGGGGTAACTGCGGCAGCTACATGTCCTATTATGACTACACATTGATTATAACAAACCAAAGTGCTGTTAAATTTTTTAATACCATCATTTTAGTTAATAGTTTTCAAGCTCTCCGAAAACTAAGCATTCCTGTAGCTCATTGGCCAAGACAAGTTACCAGTTCATTCCCAAGGTTCCAAGAGGTGTCAGTTACACATGATTGTTAATTAGATTAGAATATGCAAGAGGGTGATTAGCACGTTGAACACTGTCATGGTGGAGAGTCACTGCGGCAGCTTTCATCACATGTTCCTATTGTGACCAACAGCTGATTGAGTAACTAACCGTGGTTCAGTCAGCTGTTAAACCCATCTTGTGAACCGCATCTTTATGTTTTAACATTATTTTAATGGAAAGACTAAAGAATCCTGACAAATTTGATGGATTGTGTAAAGATCTGAATTTTTCTGAGCCCGAACCGGTGATAACACCACCAGGTCGGATTCACAATTCTTTTAGACGTTGTAATTTTTTTCCTAAAACATATTAATATTACCTATTACCTTCCCTAATTAACAACCTATCCAGGAAGGTATTTTAATTCAATTGTGAATAAGAATTGAATGAAATATGATTGTGGCGTGATCTTAAGGCTGGCATGTTCCTCAGATTAATAGCCCAACTGTCAATGGCACCTTCATGCATGTCTAAGGTACCTTCAGTTCAACCTAGAGTCCGAACCACTGCCTCCAAATTACGAATTGGGGTAATTATGGTATTTGTGGATGGACTTAGTATTCAATAGTGCGGATATTAATCCACCCCAGAGAATATTCCATCCACCAACCATCGCTCCTAACTATCCACAATTCGTGAACTCCAAGTTGCTGGATTACAGGACACGTCACTTTCCCAATCCGTGTGGGGCGTATAGGGTGAGGAAACACAAGCAAAGGTGGTGAGAACTTAAAAAACAACCTTAAAATGTATAAAACAGCACATTACTTTATTATTTTTAGGTTGTAGATAACAATATGTATAATTTTATAGCTTTGAAACGTAATAATTTTTTTCTAATGTTACTATTTGATGTAAATTTTACATGATCTAAATACTTGGAACTCTATTAATTGAGAGTCATACTATGTGAAACAATCAAGAGGCATTTTAAAAAGAAAAACAGTGTTAAAAAGTGCATAAAATAGGTTTAACCAATTAAATCCTACCAAATTTACATCATTTGACGGTTTAGTTTTTCCTGTATGATTGAACATGAAGCTTCTAAAAAAACTAGAGAAAGCCGTTATAGTTTGAGATTTCACAAAGTATGTTGACCCTATTTACCACATGTCTCCTGCTCCGGCAAATAACTGCCTCGAAATAATAGCTGTACGTAGACCGGTCGAGATGTATTTTACTGTAAAATGCATCTGTGCCAATAGTATAAACCACGTGTCTGACCAGTTGTCTATTGTCAACCCGTTATAGTCACGTGCTTCGATCTCATGGTGCGTGACAATCCAGGGCGCGGGCGAGAGAAGAATCACGTCCTCAGAGACAATGGATGGTGCAAGAAGAGGACACGTAAGTGGGCTTGCGGGACTTGGTCCGCCCTGGACGACGCCTTGGAAAACCGCTGAGTGAGAAAAAACGAAAGCCAAAAAAAATTCTATCACAAACTATTTTTCCTTAGGCAAACTAAACTTACTTTTACTTTTCATTATCACCAACATGTGTCCAATAAGCTTTGGTATACAACGTGGCAAACTATTCACGACTTCAGTTTTTAATATTTGAATCAAATGACTGGATATATTATTATAATCCTACGTCTACCACTGGGTAAGTGGCGTCGTCCTGTAATCCAACTTGGATGTGACGAATTGTGGATAGTTATGAGCGATGGACGATGGGTGTAGTGTTCTACTGTGTAGATTAACGTTCGCACTATTGAATACTACGTTAATCCGTAGAGATTATCCTCATATATAGACCAATTCGTAATTCAGAGGCCGTGGTTCGGGTTCCACGTTAAACTGTAGGTCCCTTAGTTGTTTCAATCGGCTGTTGGGCTATTAATTAACAGTCCTGTCTAAGGATCATGTCAGGCTTAGTCAGTAGCAAAACTACAAGATCGAGCCACAATTATCCTACACTCATTTCTCATTCGTACTTGGCTTAAAATAACTACCTGGGTAGGTTGCCATTTCAATAATCTAGTCTTTAGGAAATTCGCTAAACGATTACACAATATTACTATGAAATTTACCACACTTCTTTAAATTCTAAATCTGAGATTATGCCAGAGTTTCTAGACTGATCTTTTTGGGCAAAAACCTTTGAAGATTTTCGAAGAAGTGCGAAGTCCCACGGGGTTTCTATCCTATTCTTTTCGCAAATTTACCGCCGAACGCGTGTCAATTTAAGACGGATGGTCCTCCCGAAAGAGGAAGGTGTTTAGAAAAAGAGGGGAGACCAACCGTTTGAAGATTTACAATGCGTTTTTGCCGCATTGAAAAGTCTGTAAATCACGTCCAAATGAGTCAAAAGTGAAGGGTTACGTGGTGGAAGGGAAATAAGGAATTGGAGACATCACTTGAGTGTTTTCATTTTGTGAAATTGATTAGAAAATTTTTTCTTTTTTTGAGTAAACTGATTTCTAAACATCTAACACTCATCTGAAAGATGTGTAGACACCATTCAATGAAGAATGAATCAGAAACCGTTCAAGATGTCACAATCTATTCCTCTAACGGACCGGATTCAAGAGTTGCGGCAAGAATTGCGTCAAAACGAGGGTCGGCTCCGCTCTAAAAGGAAGAAGAATTCGAGTGTTTACGGACCTGGCCATAAATCCTCACCTAGTGTGGACTCAAGATATAATAGTTGTGTCACAAGCCTCGCATCCGGCCTCTAGTTCGAGTCCGCGTGTTGGTTCAGGACTGGTTTGGAGGCTTGTAATCAACACGGCAAACTAGTGTGGACTCAAGATATAATAGTTTGTCACAAGCCTCGCATCCGCCTCTAGTTATCAGGACTTCTTAATCAACATTCAGTACGATCGATCTGCGTTCTGAGAGATGCAAATCTTCAGCTCAATGCAACATCGTTTGCGATATCCTGTGCGAAATAGTGATAACCGATGGAATTATGTGGTACAACGAATCTGCATATCCTTGAGCATGTCATCTTGATCCAACATTATCTCCTTTCACATTAGGCCGACTACTGCTCTTTCCTTCTACGTTTCTACGCTGCTTCTTTAATCTCCGTAGCTTCAGTAATCTGAAGATATGTGACAAAGCTTCTTGGAAGGGACCTCCGGCACGTCTGACACTACCTTGACAGCTGCAGCTGCGATCAGTTCAAAAATCATTAAGGCTGAATCTTTCAAACTAATTTTACTATCCTTGCAAATTCTAATTTTGTAAAATACTGTACTAATCAGTAAGATCATGTAATCTATTTAATATAATTGAATATTTTTTTAAATTCAAGTGTAACGTTATTAAGTTATGGTTTAATGTATATTCTATCTAGTAATTCACATTTTTAAACAAAACATTGTGTTTAAATATCGATGAACACAAAAAAACTTTGCAAATTATCGTCCCATAGAAGTTTTGACTTCAATTCGAAAACTTTCCAAAAAGTAATTTGTTTTCCATTACAGAAACATTTTGAGTTTTGGTACAAGGTAAATTTTTATTTAAACGATAGCAATAAATTAGTGTCTCTATTATTAAATACCGGTTTAATGTACAAATTGGTTGCAGTGAAAAAAAACAAGAAAAACCTTGTAATTTTTTATCGGAACCACATTGCTCAACTTTGATTTGCGATAGGTCACAAGAGTGCGTATCTGTGATTATAAGTTTTTGCCCGCGGGCCTGTTGAAGGCTAACGGTTGTCCGACGGGCGGGCGAGGCGGCTCAGCCACAGCCACTGGGGGGAGCCGCCAGCCGTCGGTAAATGGCAAGGTCGCGGTGTGGTCGACCTTAGACTGCAGCGCGGGTACCGGGAATCGATCAGGAGATGGAAAACTGACTGCGGTCTGTCCAGAGTTTCTAAATTGACTATTTTGATTCAACTTTAAATTATTTTAATTTTATTTGATCATGAGAAAATCCTTGACGGAATCTTGTGGATCAACACAGAACCCAGCTGGAGGACATATAAACCAAAGAAAAAGGTGAGCCTACGAAGTACAAGGTGGACAGTACTTATAAAAATGTTTGTATTTACTTCCCAACAGCTGTTCTTATAACCAAAGCTATGACGTCACTAACCAAATGAAGTCACTGCTGCCAACACCCCCACCCCAGAGCTAAGAAATATCCTTCAAAACTGATTAAGCCTCTCCGGGATTCAAATTAGGGCTATTATCTTTTCGTATAATACAAAATTTCATTAACAGTGATTAACTCGTATCAGAACATGTTGTTTCACGTACTAGTTTATATTTTCTCACAAAAGATACACATTTGTAGAAAAAACATTGTGCGATCTTTTTTATTTTATGGTAAAACAATTGATTAACTAAAAATTTAACGATTCCCTGGTTTACAACGTTACGTATAAACACTGTATGCAGCTTTGACTGAATCCACGTTACCAAACGTGACGCAACCGACATTCGAAAGGCAACACTCACTCGTCCGTTGTAACAACGGTTCAGTTCCCAGCGAAAAGCGAAAAAGGGATCATCATATTCTTGTTAGTTCTGGACGTTAGCCGTAAACACGTGTTTCGCAACATCGGCGATCCTTGAGCCTTTGCACAAGGCCGCTAGGATGCGCTACTTTCGCCAGTGTTGCATGCAAACTAATGCAACGCTGCAAGGTGTGACCAACCCATGCAAATCGAGAATATTCACATTTCACGAGGTGAAACACGTTCTCTCTCTAAGCGGAAAGGAAACACGGTTTGGTTGGAAACGAAAGAATTTGTGTTTCTATACGAAACGTCAGTAATGAGATTATAACCAGATAAGTCGGGTATTTAGATTTAGTTGTGACTAATAATGGAAAACTTATTTCCAAACAGAACCGGTCCGTCTGGGTTACGTTGTTTATTTTTGAGAGTTTGTAATATTTTTGAATGGACGTATTTTTACGTTTTTTACTTTGCCCGCCTACTATGGATGTAAAATAACGATAGTGAACCAAAGTGTATTGATAAAAAGCTGGCAAATCCTAAATCCAAACCACATTGGGGACATTGTTAACTTAGGTCCAGAATCGGTCCAAAATCCGAGATCCAACCCAGGGACACCTCTGACCAAGGTACAGGATCCGCCTGGCACATCACTGACCAAGGGCAGTAATCCAGAATCAAAACCAAATTTATCGCTGAGAAATATTCAGAATGTGAGACAAAAACTAGGGACATAGCTGACCAAAATCTGAAATCCGGAATCCGTTAAATAGGCCACCGAATTTTGGACTGAAATCTTTTTCTTCTCCTTCAAATCAACCGAGGGCTCCAAAAATAGTTATGCAGTAAAATTTTCGAGAAAAATAATAAGTGACCTAATGAAAGTCACCGAAGAAAAGACAGTAAAAGAACCTCTAGTTTACACCAAGAAAATAAATGTACTGCCCATTTGGTTTTTGCTCTGAGCTGGACCAGAGCGGACCGCATCTTCAACAATACAACCTGACAATTTCTGGCGGCAATTTCCGACAACTTACATAACGGACGAGGAACTTCTTTACTCGACGTCAATGTCTTCCATTTCATAACTGTTCCAGTAATTCAACCGCTGGCACGATTCAGTAATTCAATTAATGTTTATTAAACTAACAGCAATGAAGTGTTAATTGCGGCTCCCGATGTTAATTAGTTTTGCCGACAGATGTCACATTTTGAGTATATCTAAATTTATGTAACTTGTAGCTTCAAGGATATAAATAAAATCCTGGTTTCATGAACATTGTATAACTTCTCAAGAATGCTTTTAGACTTTAAAGAAGACTTTAAATTAATCGTTCGTTAAATTTTGAAAGTTCATTTTATCCAGCATAATTTATTTATTACAATCATATAAAATTAGTTGCCTGGTGACGCCTCTATTTTAAAATAATTTAACTTTTGAGTACAAATGAAAATGTACAAATACTTTACCACCTGTGCTAAATTCATGAACTGTATTGCATCAAACATAAATACCAAGATGGCAGCCAAGAGTAAGGTAAGGTGTTTCAAACTGATCAAAATAATCTTGTTGCAACACATTTTATACACGAACGTATGCGTTTGTAGTCCCTAATTTAAGAAAAAGGTCTGAAGCCGGACCTTGGCATTTAGTTCAGTATTTAGTCACACATCAAGGACACTCGGTCACTAGACAATCAGACTTGAATCATTAGCACCAATAACTTGCACAAGTGAATGTTTAGCTGCATTCACGGTTCTATGGCACCTGATACCTCGACCGTGGTTGAAAATTATTCAATCTGTAATCTTGTGGTTGTGGCATTGTGATAAGGAAATGCTGTTGCCTTTTACAGGATTAACATTGTAGATAGCAACCGAGTTTGATTATACGGGAGTAAACATTGATCAAGCAAACCAGAAAATGAACGAAATCAACACAATAATTATTTTAATATGCAATAATGACCTTATGAAAACAAAACTCTATCAAGAAAGTAAAAGCTACGAGTATGTAAATCGATCATACAACTTATAGCCTTACATTTGTCAAACATATTCAGCAATATCCAAACTCTAGCATCCTTTACCTTTACAAACGCCAAAGCTTTGAACATTTCAGTAATATATCTATTAAGGATTTGGGTAGGGGATATATCTCATGGAGTTCCAGCTATCAGAGACGGTTGACATTAGAGAACCGGGCGATCCAGTCGCGGAACAATATTTTCTTCAGCAGACGATTACCTTGGGCTGAATTATGTCTAAATCGTCCTCGAAAATGTCTGGCAACATAACTTGATTAACATCCACTGGGGCGGAGTCCGTTCAGACGAAAATTCAAATTGCGTTCAGTGTTCAACACCTCGTTTCACCTTGTCAGAAGCTGTTCAATCCCTTTAATGATGAAAGGTTGTTTTTACCCCTAAGGGGATTAAGCGATGTCCATGCCCTACACTTTCAATCCTTATGAATTCTCTTTCTTTTCAACATAATTCATGACGTTAAAACATACTCCACTTAAACAGATGAATTAGGTAATCCATAGCAAATGCCTTTTTCTCGTCTGACATTATTGTGAAAGAAGTCACACCACGCGCCGCAGGAGTTGATAAGCTTGACCTCCTTGCGGATCTAATATAATAGAGGCTTAAAATTTACGTTATTTCAATATTGTGAAAGCGAACATAAACCGTTTAATAGTTCTGTTGTCAAATAGAGTATTTTACGGGCGACTGACCGTGATTGTATTGGTGACTTAAACGCACGAAAGAGTGGAAATTTAGTTTACAGACTTTTTTGTGTTTTTCAAATCTTTTTTCATTTCCTAAAACTTTTATCCTAAAGCTGATGTAATTGGTGATCTCTACATTACGATCTATGGATATTGCGTTAATTGAACTAAAAGTAAACGTTTGAACAGCTAAAAGAATCGGAAAATCATGCATATGCACCTCATCAAGATCAAAGTGGGATTTTCTAAATTGAAACTTACAATAATATAGCATTTTATAATTAATTTCAAAACTAATATAATCTTTTTTTCAAAATTCATTGTAGGTTATGGTAGGTTTATTTGTTTTAGATTAGTATTGTCAAAATTTCCCGTCACCATTAATAAAACAAAATTTTACGACGTTTCAGAATTTGGGGTCTGATCCCGTCCTCAAGTGAGCTTGAACTTAGAACATGACAAGGTCAGTACATAATCCGGACTAAGACGGTATAAAACTCAAAAAAAGTCAAAAGAGTGCCAGAGACACGCCCGGTGTCCAGTGTTTCTTGAACCCTAATGAATTGTGGACATGCTTTGTTTTTGTGCTCTGGTATTGTGTGCGTGACTTTTTTTCTTGGTATCCTTTTCTTTAATGTTTTAAACATTTTTATTTTCAGATTTATACAAAATTATGTTCAAATCTTCTCATGTTATAGTTTCCAGAACAAGATTAGATTCCAGATCCTGAAATGTCGTGAAACTCTGATTTACTCACCATGATGTAAAATGTCCACAATAACAATCTAAACTAATAGAAGCTGGGGAACAATGGAAGAGAATTGAAATAAGCATTTTGTTACGTGGTTTGAGGTGCCCAGACGGCGTAACACAATGGATTATCTGGAACAAATTGACGAAAAACAAGAACAAAGTGAGAATAGATCGTAAATGGAAACGAGAGAGAGATTCCAGATCATCTCAGAGCCGTGTGTTGTTGTGAAGGAAGAGAAAACTTGAAAGAATCAAGTTTACAACCTACTTACTTACTGATTCGTTACAAACTTACGTCAAGTAATCCCAATTAATAATTAATTAATTACACCCTTACACAACACACAATTACACATTTCACACAATTATTTGACGTAATTGTAAATTGTAATCCGGAACCCTACTATTAAACAAATACCTCTATAATATACGAAAGATAGCTCTTACATTTTTTAACGGTTACGTCATCAAATCTTGTAGCTGAAAAACTACAAACGTTTCTCCCAGCACCTATTACAACAATTTATTTACAAATCAGGAAGTTGATCAGGGAAGACGGTGATTACAGTGAACTGCAGCGCAAAATTGGTCTTTATTGTCTGTGGTGGAGGCGAAAAAGTGGAGGGTTTCAAGAAAATTGTCTCGAAATGGAAATGATTTACATTGAAGGTTCAGAAAATCATTTACATTAAAGCTAATTTTGTTGATGGTTGAGAGATTTTGAGATATTATTGCAAGCATTTATCAATAACCCAAAGTCAAATATACGACATTTCGAGATCTGGAAAATACCAAAATAAGTAGACAATCATGAGCTATTATTTTGTTTCAGCTCTTCTGATGGCTCCATCTGACTTTTCTGACGATTTTGGTTCCTGCTAACCTGAGGACAACGTCAGGTTATAGTATCTCAACAAATATAAAATCATGATCACTAAATATGAATTTCAAACAAAGGAGTCAAGTCTGGGATGGAAGCAACGTCCTGTAATCCAGCTACTTGGAGGTTACGAATTGTGGTTAGTTGTGAGAGATGGTCGGTGGGTGTAGTGTTCTCTTGTGCGGATTAACGTCTGTATTATTGAATACTACATTAATCTGCAAAGAACATCCTCATAATTAGACCAACTCGTAATTCAGAAGCCATGGTTCGAATTCCACGTTAAACTGTAGGTCCATAAGTTGACATCGGCTGTTGGGCTATTAATTAACAGTCCTGTCTAAGGAACGTGTCGCGCCACAATCATCTTACACTTAATCCTCATTCATACTTGGCTTAAAATACCTACATTGTAGTATAATTGTCATTTCAATGATCTAATCTAATGAATCAAAATGATGTATTATTTCTTCCTGATCTTACATTTTCTTCAAGATGGTTACTCGTGTTCATTTTTCACAGTTCTACAGGACGTGTTGTTCGAACACTCCCTCCCCTATTTGGGCAGGTTTCCAGGTAGTATTACGTGAGATCGATTCCCATTCAACTGGTCATTCAACACTCCGTGCCGCCCATACTTGCCACCTATTCCATCATCGCTACCCATCTTCAGGACACTTGCGTGAGCTTCCAAGAATCCTGGAAAGCTGGCAGCGAGAACTGAATATTAACTAGTGTTGCGTGAACAAAGCTCTTGTTAACATTTCTCAGCCATGTTTTACAGTGTCCTCATTTGTACATTTTATCTCGGTCTCAGTTAAATCTGAGCTTAATGAAATCATTTCATGAAGTAGAGAACAAATTTCTCAAGTTTCAAAAATCATTTAGTTGAATGTTCACCGGTAATATTTTGTCATGAACATGTCTTAGCTCTGGAGGGTGTTGGTGATTTTTAGAATGGAAAACATGTGACAGGTTTCCATTGAAACTACCAGAGCTATTGCATTGAATTTTTAATATAACAAATAAGAACAGCTGTTTAGATAAACTGAAAACATTCCATTTAGACAAATCCATGATCTATCTTATTTCCCACAGGGAAGTAAATCAGAAAAAAAGAACATGGATATATCTAAACGGAATGTTTTCAGTTCATCAAAACAGCTGTTTTATATTCATGCCAAATAAGAATTCTCTATTTTTTTTATCTTTATAAAATAAGTCTTTATTTTATGTTGCCTAGCAACACCTCCGCTACACTTTTTTCGTTCCACAAATCAGCTAACACTCCCTCTAGAGCTTAGACATATCCGAATCAAAATTTTATATTATTTATTATGCTTTTGTTAACTCATAACATTCTAAAAGACAAATAATCCAAAGCACTTTTGGTTAATTCGTTCACCATCTTATAAGATGTTATGCTATGTAATATTACTTTAATCTGATTCTGCGACAGGAATCGTTCAACTTGTCAAACCCGTTCACTCGCGGTGATAATAGGGCGGATTTTGCATAAGCTAAAGACGCGTGTGTCTGATCTGGAACCAGTGAGTTGTTCAGTGAAAGTGAGTTCTCTGTCCACAACCCACTTACCACACTCGCACTTTCTTTCTCTACAACTGGGAATACGGTTTCCCCACCGTTTGTTTACGTATGAGTTGTTATATTTCTGTCTATAGAAGCTTGAAGTGACCTAATTCATGTCATTTGAGTGAGACGTTGGCGTCGTCCTGTAATCCAGCTACTTGGAGGTCACGAATTGAGGATAGTTGTAAGCGATGGTCGGTGGGTGTAGTGTTCTCTTGTGTGGATTAACGACTGCACTAGTGAATAATGTGTTAATCTGCAAAGACCATCCTAATAATTAGACCAATTCGTAACTCAGAGGCCGTGGTTCGGATTCCACGTTGAACTGTATGTCCCTTAGTTGCCATCGGCTGTTGGACTATAAATTAATAGTCCTCTGCTCATTTATCATTTATACTTGGCTTAAAATACCTACCTTGTGGTTTGTCACCATTTCAATAATCTAATCTAATCCAATGCATGTCTTCAAATATTCATTTAATTCACAAAATATTTGCTCATCTTTAAACATCAATACCCTAAACCAAAAACTTTAATAAACCATTATAAAAATAGAAAACAACAATTTATTTTCGTCTTCAACTTAAAAATGTTTCATTAAAATCTAAACAATTTTACTAGATTACATCTACTTACGTTACTTCTACTGGTTTCAAAACCATGACGAAAATTCGTTTCAAAATTGTTGTCCCAATTTCAAGATATTTTTACTAAGTTATGTTTAGTTATCAAATTTCTGTTGAACCAGATTATTTAAATTGAACCAGAACTTTATATCTTTAAATTTAACATACATTTCTGTACCTAAAAATATTAGAAACAAGTTTCACAACAAAAGGTCAACTTTGTTTAAGGTTGGTATAGCTTGATTTATTTCATGCTATAACTCAACCGTTGATGAGTGATAATTAATGTTACCTTGAGAGGGTTGATGGGTGATGAGAATAAAATACTGAGGTAGAACATTCATAGCTTTCTGAACGTCGTCAATCATTCTTGGAATATTTACTGTAAGAAAATTATTTTCAGTATCGAGAATTACACAATTCACTTTCTTAACGACTTCGCTAAGTCATGCAAAATCCCATCTTGCCTTTCTGGGCGTCCTTACTTTCTAGAGGGTTTCACAACGCTCGTGGAGTGTCCGCTGCTTGACACCGATACGACGATAAATGGGACGAGAGATCTGGGCATAACTCGGTTGAAAATGTGCTTAAATTGTTTAAGTAAAATCTAAAATATGACCTCCGAGTAGCTGGATTACAGGAATTCACCACCGTCCCAGTCAAAAAAATTGAAAAATATCGTAAAATTAAACAAAAACTTTGAAATAGTGAAGACTAGGCTGCATGTAATAACTTAGCCTGTCTTTGTAAAACAATATTGTATTTATTTCCCTGTAGGTAATAGGTTAGATAATGGGTAAAAGGTCAATGTTTTCATTTCCTCTAAACAGCTGTCGTTATAGCCATATGGCGTTACAAATTTTCATCTTACAAATTGCTAAACAACCCCCCAACCAGAGCTCAGACATCCATGTCAATAGGGGTTTTAATGTAAAAATAAAATAATGGGTATTGAGGTTTTTGCTAACGTAACAGCTGCTTCCAAAAACTTACGTCATAGAGCCTAAATTTGGTCATTCATTACATAATGGTTTCGACTCTTTCGTAGTGAATTTCCATTCATAGTGTTGAAGTAGGGGTTATTTGTCACACATACTTTTGAATTAAGTTTGTACAAAGCGGTATTAGTAAGATCCATTCAGATTCCTTTTTCTATTAAGAAAAATAATTAGTTAATCATCGGGTTTAGTTGCAAAGTAGCTGTATTATTTCGGAAACTAACAATTACCTACTTTACCTTTAACTTGATTACAATTCAACCGTCATTTCGCGACTATCTTGTACCCTGTAATACTGTGAAAAAATTTAAAATTGTTCTTATAGGGCTAAAACGAAAAAAATCGCCACTCCTGCAGACTCGTGAGCTGCGTGACGCAATCTCCAGGGCGCTGCGAGAAGCTGAGACAGGCGTGCCCTCCTCGCAGCCTTGTACCTCAAGACCGAGGAATGCCCAGCGACCGCCCTTGTATGGGTGCGCGCGTCACGGCGTGTGGGGTAGAGTGTCACCGCGGGCGTCCCGGACTTTCGACATTTTAGAGAAATCGGATGTGGGTTGAGCGTACTGAAAAGAATGAGCAGTCGAGTGTTTGCCTTCGTTGTTGGTCGTTGAGGGGATTGACGATTCATTTCGAAAGATAAACTTAAATGCTGGACCTCCTACTTCACCACCCAAACCAGAGATAAAGCTTTTTTGAGGCTTATTGCCTCAAAAAAGCTTTACTCGTAACTATTTTTCATTACATTTATTAAATGGTGACCTCAGATTGATATATTAAGCAGAGTATCAAATGAGACATGAGTGTATCATGATTTTGGCGTGATATTGTAGTCTTGTTACTGACTAAGATTGAAATTCCCCTTAGACAGAACTGTAAATTAATAGTGTAACGGTCAATGGCAATGGTGCGAACCACTGCCTCTGAATTATGAACTGGTCTAATTATGAGGATGGCCTTTGCGGATTAACGTAGTATTCAATAGTGCGGACGTTAATCCACACGAGAGAACACCACACCCACTGACCATCGCTCATAACTATCCACAATTCGTGATATATTAAGATAGATATATTAAGCTAAGTATCAATGAGAAATACGTTTACTATCATTTTGGCGTGATATTGCAATCTTGTTACTGACTAAGGTTGGCATTTTCCTTAGACAAACTGTTAGTTAATAGCCCAACGGTCAATGGCAAATGTAAGGGACCTATAGTTTAACCGTTTAACGTGGAGTCCGAACCACTGCCTCTGAATTACGAACTGATCTAATGATGAGGATGGACGTAGTAATCAGGATATCATAGGATCATAGGATTCAAACTACTTTTCCTCTGAATTAAGAACATCTAATTATGATGTTCGTACTTTAGATTAGATTTGATTATTTGAAATGGCGACCATACTACAAGGTAGCTATTTTAAGCCAAGTATGAATGAGGATTGAGTGTAAGATGATTGTGGCACGATCTTGTAGTCTTGTTACTGACTAAGGCTGACATGTTTCTTAGACAGGACTGTTAATTAATAGTCCAACAGCCAATGGAAACTAAGGGACCTACAATTTAATGTGGGATCCGAACCACTGCCTCTGAATTACAAACAGGTCTAATTACAAGGATTTTCTTTGCGAATTAACGTAGTATTCAATAGTGCGGACGTTAACCCACACAAGAGAACACTACACCCACCGACCATCGCTCACAACTATCCACAATGCATGACCTTCAAGTAGCTGGATTACAGGACACCATGGTCCCACTCCAAGTAAGCTAGGCTATAAGAATTTACGGATTTTGAACATTGAGTAATGTCCAGACAAGCTCATCGCCCCGGACATCCCCCTTGTGACGCAGCCAGAATACATTAGCCACCAACCCGACGCCTTGGTACGTCCCGTGCGTGCATCTGCGTGTGTGTGCGTAGCCCTTTGTTCATTGTACCAGTCAAACACGACGAGTCCCTTCCATTACCTCTGATAGCCATGCCTCACCGCCGAGATGCCAGATGACTTCATGCTCTCGAACAGAACAGCTTTCACCGAAACGAGTTTTGATCCGGTTCGACCCAAGGAATCGCTGTTTACGCACGATTTGAATGTGTAATTCGATGTCAATCCTTGCCAACTGAGTTTTTTGCAAATTGAGAAATTTATGATTTCTATTTTTTTATAATCACCATACATTAAATACGAATAGTTTTAAATTGGCAATGAAAATCTTCTTCATGTTTACAAGCCAAAAAAGTATCAACCTGGTAATATAATATATTGAAGATTAAGTTTCGTAATTGAATTTAGAGAGTCTATTGAAATTCGAAAGCATTTCTATTGTATTGTTTTTAAACAACGTACTAACTTTATGTGTCATATATACGGTAAACCACCTATTTATACACTAAAAGCACAGGTAATGTATTTTTTAGCCAAGTATGAATGAGAAAATAATGTGTGTTTAAATTGTGAACATGTAGTCTTGTTACTGACTAAGACTGAGATGTTCCTTAGTCAAGACTGTTAATTTATAGCCGAACAGCCGATGGAAATTAACGGATCTACAGTTTAACGTGGAATCCGAACCGCCGCCTCTGAACTACGAATTGGTCTAATTATGAGGATGGTCTTTGCAGATTAACGTAGTATTCAATAGTACGTACGTTAATCCATACAAGAGAGCACTACATCCACCAGCTATTGCTTACAACTAATCTTCATTTCGTGGCCTCCAAGTATTTGGATACAGAACATGTTATAAATTTCCGTAGCATAATAGCATAATGGAGGATGAAAAAGTTAATAGTCTCTATATATAGATAAATTAATGAAAGAGTACTAATGTATCCTTATTCCTTAGTAGCCTTCTATTCACACGAAACAGAACACACAAATGAAGACAAATCATGGGCACACTTCATCACTTTTTTTATCTGGTGGACCTGTGAAGGGTTGATGAGCCTTCCAGCTGTGGCTTACATAATCATGTGTCATCCCTATACAATTAATATATCATTTGGAACAATGAAGACCTCACACTTTCATTGAATGGTATTGAAAAACGTTATGTACATTTTCATTATTTTACTGAATCCATATATGTATGGGCCTAAATAAATTTAGTATCTGTACACTGCTCGGAATTACGATGTTTTTTGTAAATATTATGCTTTTAACCCTTGTCTTATATCAGTTTCTGTCTCCAATTGTTTCCGTGGCTGTCTAATTTTGTGCCACTAAAACAGGTATTTTTGTAAAGATTCTCCCAGAAACCAAGAATACTCAGGCTGATGAAACTTATTTTTAAAATTCTATTGCTAAATAATAAAAATATCATAAATTTGGTAAAATTTTGTTTTGTTAAAACCAATGAAAATAGATTAATGGGCTCTCAAAAACACAGTTTACAGCGATATGAGCAACGTAATCCAGCTACTTGGAGGTCACTATTTGTGGATAGTTATGAGCGATGGTTGGTGGATGGGATATTCTCTGGTCTGGATTAACGCCCGCACTATTGAATACCAAGTCACTCTACGTTAAACTGTAGGTTCCCTTAGATATGCCATGGGCTATTAATTAATTAACAGTTCTGTCTAAGGAACATGTCTGCCTTTGTCAGTCACAAGACTATAAGATCGTGCCACACTCATCTTACATTCATTTCTCATTCATACTTGGCTTAAAATTTCTCAAAGTAACTAAAATTTTTAGTTGCTGTATAGAGCATGTGATCTATTCTGATGATTCTTAACCCTGAGTCATACAACCTTTACAGAGGACTGACTAACTGCTAGTATATTTTTACAAATATTTCACAGGTTAGAATGATCTTTTCTAGGTATTTAGAAACTGATGATCTGATTCTTCTTCAACAATGAAAGCACAATCGACCTATTACAAAACATTACAATTAACCCTACTGAGATAAGTAATACTTTGAACGTTCGCGAGTTATATAAGAAACTGGAATCGGCCTCTGCCCAAATCCGTCCTGCCCGCGAGCTCTCTGAACCCACGGAATCTTTGATATTTCACCTTTGGGAAATTTCCTTATTCCAATATTCAAGTTAGGAAAACCTGTTCCTTGTAATGTGGAAACCAGTTTTCACAAAACCGCCTGTGTAGTTTGCAATATGGTGGCGAGTAACCTTCACAAAAACATTTTTGAAAAGTTTTCTGACACTTAAGAAACGAGTTAAATATTTAAATATCTTAAAAAAGTCCCTTACGATATTCATTACCGTCTTCTGAAGAAGGCTTTCTAAGGCAACGTAAGGGATCTAGTTTTACTTTAGATCGCTGTAGTCTTCCTCCCCAACACCCCTTCCGCCAGGTTTGTTGGCCACACCGAAAGGCAAAAACATCTGTTTCAATTAAAAAAATTAATCGCAAAATTATCTAACACCTTAGATCCTGGACTATGATAATCTTAATGGACGAATAAGCTGTCCACGTTTGTGCAACCTAACCGACACGTGCTTGGAGAAGTCTTCATGCACAATGAAGTGAGAATCAACCGAGCAAACATTGGCAGGGCCGAGAAGTGGAGAATTGGAGAAGCGACACAGACGCGACCTTGCGGCGAAACTACAACTACGAGCTGCAGCCATTTGTGGGAACCTGGCCACGGTAATAAGAGGTCCTGGGCTGAGTCAAGGCTAAGCAATGTCAGGTTTACACTTTGCGACGTTTGTAATGACTCAGGTTATGTAAGACACGGAATAAAGCTCCCTGAACGCGGATGGGTAGCTCTAGACGTCATGGATTTGTCCTAGCTCTAA
This sequence comes from Nephotettix cincticeps, assembly GCA_023375725.1. Lineage (NCBI taxonomy): Eukaryota > Metazoa > Arthropoda > Insecta > Hemiptera > Cicadellidae > Nephotettix > Nephotettix cincticeps. The sequence continues at coordinate 6,977,080 of CM041791.1, read as the reverse complement.
TGGGGAGGGGGTGTTGGCAATTTTCGAGACCGAAACTCGAAACGTTGACGTCACATGGCTTAAACGGCAGCTGTTTAGAGGAACTGAAAACATTCTCTTTGACATATCCATGATCTCTAACCTATTTCCCACAGGGAAGTAATTACAGGACTATTTAAAAAGGTTTGGAGAAAAGTGTATTGAATTAACATTATTTCAAAAGAAGGAGACGTTGATATTTGGGTTTTGTGCATACTAATGTAATTACAGTATACTGTGTTTATGTGAGATTATACCTCACAGAAGCAGAAGGTGTTTAAACTTAGAGGACATCCTGAGATTTCCATCCAATATTCCACCATTTGAACAAAGAAATTCATCCGTTCATTTATCATCAAATGAAAAAGTTAAATCTCGCTCTGTAATTTAGGTAAATTTCAGCCCACTGGTGCTCATTTTTTATCCTACCGACAAAGACTGATCCAACCGCAATAAATTATTTGTCAGAGATTCGCCGTCTAAATAGCTTCCCACGTCGCAGAGCCACCCAGTCCGTGAGGTTGTTCACTCCAGCTGGATAAACGCTCTCATCACCGGCGATGAGACGTTGGCCGATAATTGCCCAAACAATGGATGAGTCGAGCGGCGATAGGGTAACGAGCATCAGTAATGCATTGTCCGAGCGTAATTGCAGGGATAATATCTCTATCGGACGGCACACCGGTGGACATTCTTGGCGGTTGATGTTTGAGCAAGCCTGGGAAGAAGCAGCCGTAGTGACAATGACAGATCCCGTGGAAAATCTGGTACTGATTAATCGACGGAGATGATGGGCAGCTCGGAACCCGGAAAATGAAAGTGTGGAAATCGAAATCGGATTTAAATTCGATCGAGGTGGAAATAAACGACGCAATTCTTTCACCAAAATTTCTCTTTGACATGTTTGATGCTCACCACAACGGTAAATATACGATTGCTACCTCTTCGTTCAAAATCATTTTATGTAATTATTCCATTCCAAATGTTTCCTCAACTTACGAACACCAAAATCACAAAAGGAATTTACTATGACTATCAGTATTGTTGGATAGTAGCGTCAGACTGGTAACAGGAGAGAGCCCTAAGACGGAGCCTTGAGGTACACCTGTTCCATTTTAAATAATCGTTCATAAGCTTTTTGAACCAAGTGACTTGCTCAGTTTGGTAAGCTTCCCAGACAATCTAATGTTCTGATATAAATCCGTCCAAATGGAACTGGAATTTAATCATGGGACGAAAATTGTATAGCACCTTGGCTATTTTTTTCAGAACTCACAATATTTTAAGTAAACATTTAGCATCTATGATTACTTTAGAATCCTTTTCAATGTTTTGCTTGAACAAAAACGTGAGGATCCTACACAAATCTCAGTTTCGGTTAACACGCAATAAATCGCAAGTCTCATTTGCCCTTTCAGTTATGAAACGAAGCGCAAAAACAAAGCCAGTCGCCGCCATGTCGCAACATGGGGAGGCGTGTGCTGAGCGCGCGCTTGAGTAACTGCGCCTCTGAATATGTCCCGCGCACGAGTCCTTATTGGTTCTGTCACCTCTGATCGGGGTCTTTCATCGCAAGGCTCCGATGACTCATCACTTGTCGTGTCTACAAGCCAAGCGAATTTCAACACGTTTGCTCCACATTTTTGTAATGAATCGATTATTTTTGGGGATTGTTTTACATAATGAAAATCGAATGATAATTTTTAAACAGATATTGAGGAAATACTATAAAATTTTAAAAGCTATTTACTTTTAAATATACTTTCAATTTAATCTCTACAAATCGGTATCGCATCGAGTACAAAGAGCGTAAATGATAAGACTCAACAGAATTTATTAAGATCATTAAAATACTATAGCTTCAGAGTATTTCAGGTAAAAAGTAGCCTACCTATCACATATAAAACCAACACTTCCCATCGGTATAGTTTAAAACACAAATAATGTGTATTTCACTTCATCCAAAACTTTGATGCTAGATGGTTTGGCATTTAAAACTACATCAATCCATGGAAACTTGAATCTTCAAAAAGGGCATTTCAAAATGTGTAACGGACGGCCCAGTGGAGCAACACGCGCGGGGGGATGTTCACAGAGCGGAACCGCCTTTTGTTGCGCGGAAGTCATCACAGGTGTTCCACAAGGCTCCGTCCTAGGGCCACTCCTGTTACCAGACTGGCGCTACGCCCCGGCAACACATGCTTCTGTTACGGTACATTCCTTAGAGATTTCGTTGTTTCATGCGTAAATTGTAGCCTTATTTTAGTATGAAGACCTTTATTAAAGAAAACTAACTGGTTTTTAGAACTAAAAGCAGTCAGTTCAGGATATACAGACGCTGAAGTGTTAAATGATGTAGAAATACCATGGTACAAAATGTTTCACACTTTGGTTAACCGTACCGACTATGTGGGTGGACTAAGTGACGTATTTTATGTAGCGAATTGTGTAAATAAAAGACAGGAACGTGAAAGAAAATCTTGCACACGTGTCAATTACACGTGCTGCGATTAATCTTTAAAGCCTATTCAAATCAACCTTATAGAGAGACAAAAAAATCGCAGGCCGATTTAGTAAGTGGGTCGTCTAACAGGTGATTTAGGGGCTGTTGCCCATTGACCCAATGCCTGGGGTGCTTTCCTCCCCCACTCCGCTTTCACCCCCTACCGCTGGGCCACAACACCCAAGCGACACCTCTTACAATACCGACACTACCTGCTCTCCGGCGGTGTCTTTGATATAAACACAGACTAACTTTCCGAGTCATTTGCGAAATGTGTTGCCCCTGAAAGCCGCAGTGAGATTTTTCATTTGGACACTACCTTCCTTCCCCGCACTGTAGATTGCGTTGGCAATTAATCCAATCATCCGGTAATCTTGTACAACTTTCCCCGCCTTATTTTTAATTGCCTTTCACCCACATTTCTCCGGTTTCGGTTTATTATTTAATGAGCTGGTATTTTAAACCTGATAACACTGGTTAGTTATAATCGTGAACATAAAAAGATTATGTTTCATGTTCATTGATGTCATCTGAGTTTAAGATACGTTTATCATACTTTATGTTATTATTTAGTGGCTAGTAATATATATAAATTTTACCTGAATAACTGGTTACGCCCTCTGTTCATAACAATTAAAGTTATATTTAAGCTGTAAGATCATCTCTATAATCAGAAAACATTGGATGTAAAAATGCTAATTATGAAACCACGTTTTATGCAAATTGCGAGATGCAGATCTCTGAGAGGAGGGATACAAGGTCAAACCTTTAAAACACAGATGAGTTTGAATATGTACGGTAAAGTTTAATATATTCCTATACTCCTGTATATTCAATGAATTTCATCGTCTATACAATTCCTTCAGCACAATTTTTTTATAGTTACTCATCCTAGATTAATTCAAAGGTGTTTTGCGTTTTATGCCATACATCTTACCCCCTGTCATTATGATCTGTATAATGATCGAGCATTTAAACAGTGTTAAGCTATAAATTAATACTTTAGAGCTAATATTAGGAATTTTGTTGTATAATCATAGAACATTTTTGCATATAAGACACAAAATTGTCTTTCATTTTTGGTCTGAAACTACGTCAACACTAAAGCAGGTTTAGCGTTCGCAATTAAATGTTGCAGTTACTGCAAGCAAAATGAACCGGTTTCTTACATAAAGTGAAGGAGACCCGCTTTCTAACCATAGGGAGGGTTGAGATGCCCACCGACCTCGGATGAAAGTAAGAGTGGAACACCCCAACTGTACCTTCCCTTTCGTCGGGGTAAGGCACTCCGAACACTCTGAAATCGAAAGGATTACGGGGAAGACGAAGGACTGCGGTGAGGAAAGTCTCAGACGCTCTAGATTCCTACTTTCTCCCGCCACAATTAAACAAGACTGTTCCGTCCCGCCGTTTTTACGTCCAGGGCCAGACAAAAAGGCGGGAGCGCTCGATCAGCTGATTCAATTGTCTCAGAGGACAGGTGATCACTGATGTACAAAGTGGTCTATGTAAAACATTTAGCGTAGACAAAATCTAACCTTTGTTTGAGAAATATAAAAGAACTGAAACCTTTTCTGGTATATGAGACTTTATCACTTTAACATTACTGGCAAATAAGAATTAACCCTACTAACTAAATGAGCAGGGACCGTGATTTTCAGTTGCGCTTTAAGGGAATTAGAAAATATTGTTTTTTTAATTTGCACTCATTACTCGCCAAGAGATAGGCATAAACGCGAAAAAAAAGATAGAGTGCGTTGTTATGTTGCTTTGGCCTCTATGCACTCTCAAAACCAATATGGCGGTTTTTTCAATATTTAGTGAGTGAAACTAGTTGATAGGCGACTTTGGCCCGTATTTGTGTGCTCCAGTACTGCTTTTATCGAGAAAACTCGCGAGTCACTACGGCCAGCTGTTTTCAGCTGTTTTTCATTGATTTGTGTTTATATTCATTATGTTTTAGCAGTAAATAGTGTATATTGTGTGAATAGTTTTACTGAATAGAATGTAACTGATAACTAAAGAATAACTCATTAATTAATTAATTAGAATAACTAATTATTGTTAACTGGAATGGCTCATGCAGACGAAAAAATACTCTTTTAAATACGTAAAAATAGTCTTAAAATATTTAATAATTTAAAATGAATAAAATTTCTGTTTTATACTTATTTAAGGTACCTAAATAAAAAACAACTAATAAAATAATTTTTGGATTTTTTTACACTAAATGAGCAGGGACCGTTTCAGTAGCGCTTTAAGGGGATAATAAAAATACTGTTTAATTAATTTGTACTCATTACTCGCCAAGAGATAGGCATAAAAATATAGGTGTTATGTTTGATAAATTAACTGTGGTCATGTAAGAAATTATAAAATTATATTTCCTATTCTCTTTTTGGAAACAAATAACTAATTGACAGTTCACTTTAATATACAGGGTGTTCATTGAAGCCGGGAACAAACTTTAAGGGATGGTAGTGCTTATTAAAATATACAAAAAATATCCAATAAACATATGTAGAAATATCGTTTGTTTGGACACTAGCCGTTATTTTGTATTTGTTACAAAAATCGTTATATTTCAAGAACAACTTTGCACACATATTTATTAACCAAAGAGAATTTTTTTTCAAATTATCATTTATTATAATAATATTTCATAATCACGGTGGTTAAAAATCTTTTAATTTAAATAACAAAAAATCCATTAACTTTATAAAAGTTTTACACGATATAAAAAAGATTATAATTTTAATTCAAATCTAACGATATTTTGCTAAAAAATCCGTCCACGGATAAGCGAGATAACAGACTTTTAATTTTAGCTTACAGATCCCATGCGCCACCGCCGCGCGGCGGTGCACCTATCCCTTCAAGCCCGGAATTTTCAGAGCCCTTTCAACACGCCCGAACGGCAATATTTTGGGATTTTGACCACCTATTACCAGCAAACCTGATCTAAGCACAATGTAATGTTTTCGTCTTAAGTCTACTAAATCTAATACTTTATTGAAACATTTTCAACTAATTTTCGATTTCATATTTACTATTACAACAATACACTATTGCTAACAAAACATAAACCACTTGTAGAGACAATAGCTAATTATATCTCACTTCAAAACACTGTCAATCTAACACAAAAACAAAGCTTCCCTCATTACATCAGATAACAGTAAACAAACAACAAACCAAGTGGTTATCGTTTGCTCTTCCAGCTGAGATTTTTTTAGTTTTCCTCCTTTCAAAGACAGCAGAATGGCATAACAATTATGCTAGAAAGGCAGACAGCGTTATTCAATGTTGAGAAGCTCCAAATATTTCTAAAAAATCCCGTAAGGTAGCAGCAAAATGCAGTACTGACAAATGCGTGCAGTGAACGTCAACCGGCGGCGGGAGTGACGTTGGTACCGCGTGCACCGTACGTCCAACAGAGTTGAAGGGCTTGGGATACACCGCTACCATAGATTATCGGAAAATAAAAGAAATAAAAAATTGTTTTAAGAGTAGCAAACAGAAATAAAAATTTCAAAATTTAAAATTCCATTGCATGATAGTAATCAATTTTAATACTAATTTATAAATCTAAGTTAAAATTTGTCATGCTTAATTTTTGAAATAATGGGGTAATTTAAATGCGTATTAATAATTATTCATGGTTGTTGGTTACATAAACAATTATAAACTGTCGAAACAAATACAGTAGTTAAATAGCGGTTTAATAGCTTGTAGGTAAGTTTCGAAAACCTTTTTTTTCATACGATGTAGTTTTAACTGATTTAAGGGGGTTCGCTAATAAAATTGATAGTAGGCTAGTTGTTAAATTTATTTTACGTTTTAGTATAAGTTAGTGTAATTTAACTACAACAATCAATGTCCAAAATTATTGAGTTTTCTTTTTTGTTTTAAGTCAACTAACTAATAATCACAGAAATTTAAGGATTCGAAATTTTATTTTTATGGTAATTTATGATTTAACACAGACATTACAACTGGGATTATAAGGGCATTACGTTTAACAACCGTTATAACCGGAAGTTCGCGAAATTAAAACAATTTGTAATTTTAGGATAATCCAATTACGAAATAATGAACCCATTAGCATATTAATTGTCTTACACCATTATAGCTAACTACAATACAGAGAGGGAGATTCTCACACGGACAATGGGCAAAAACTGTTAAGTTAGCAGATAACAAGTGTACAAATAATAAGATACAAAGTGAGTGGCTACCCATGCAAAGAGGTGCGGCCAAGCTCATAAATATATGTATGATCTAAGATTAATTGTTCCTCTTTGAAAGGGTATGTCATTCTATAGTAGTTTAGGTGTTGAAACAATCCTAAAACATATTAAATAAGATTGAATTCAGTTATTAGTTTTGGACAGTTATTTAGTTATTCAGATTTTATTTTATTTCTATAGAGTCTATTGTAGATTGCAGTTTATTTGGTTAAAGTAAATCATTCTTAAGTTATTTCTTTTAAACCAACATACGAATAAAAAGGTTTTAATTAGATTTTTGTTTCATATACAGCTTAAATTCATTCTTTGAAAGCATATAATACGAAAACAACATATTATAAGCTATACAGTGACAGTCATTGGAAGTGTATCCACTTAGAAGTAGCACCGTCAAACGAAAATAAACAACAACATTAAGAAATGAATAACACATTTAATCTCAAGGTTTCAACGAGTTAATTCCTATCGAAGAGGCTTGTTTTAGTTCAGGAGGTAGATTTAGTTTAAGTGTATGAAAAATCTATCTTACAATGAACTCTAATTCTTTGTTGAATGATTAGAATGGTTTAGTAGCTGTTTGGGAATAAGCGTCGTTGAATTTCACTGAAGAATCGTGCTTAATTTTTTTTACTTTTAAATTAAAATATATTTATAAATAAATATAAATATAATATATTTGATAAAAATAGGTAAACCTTAATCAGTGTTTGAAACGTGAACAAATTTATTTACTTATACAATTACTAATTTAGTTTTTTTAAATCCATCTTTTACTGGAACTTCTCATTTATTTGATTAGAAAGTCCTTCTTGTAAGTTGCAATATTAATTAAAAGTTTAGACGTAGCAAGCGTGAAATAAAATTGATTCTTCGCCAAACCAAAAACTATGGGGGGTTTTTGATGTTAAAAAAACTAACGATTTCCTATTTTTGTAAAAATGATGTTAATACCTAAAATAATTTTTAAGGCTGCTATAAATTGTAGAAGGGTCAAGGCAGATTTCCCCCAACACTTCCTTTGAATAAACCTTAAAAACAATCTTATTACTTAAAATATGTTTGTACTAATTCTAAAATGTTAAAAATTAGATAAAGTATAAAATATTGGTATAGGCTGTATAGTTAAAAATCAACTTAAGCAACCGTAAATCTACCATCCCAAAAGTAGCAGCGTTAAAAAGTTTCCGACGAATTCTCTTCACAATGCATAATAAAATTACCAGTGCGAAATTAAGAGGATTTGAAATGTTACGAAAATTTTATCTTTAAGTTGTCTCTAACTCAAAATTTTGTTGATTACGATTTTATATATAAAGTAATTTCGGGCACTGAGCTGGATCTTACTGTCAGTTGTATCCCTTAATAATAATATAGAAGGTGAATACCTACAAGGGACACATACACGCATGGTAAATGCTTTTTTTCAACAATGAGTTAAATTTTATACTGGAGACTTGAACGGTCGGTATGACCGAAGTCGTGGTCGCTAAATATACGTAAGTATAGAAGTACAGTAGAGTATATTACTCACCCGTGGCCATGCTTAGTCCGTGCTAGATCGCCATGCAGCGGTACAGTATTGTCACTCGCGCACTGTCACACACACACCTCGACTCCTCGCGCCTGTTCGCGGCAAAGTCTTGACACAGACTGGAGACCGGGGCCGTGGTGGTGGTCGACGCTGCACCTGTGACGTCATTCTTCCCCCTCCACTTCGTCACGCCTCCTTCGGCCGGCGATCCTCGCGACGGACTCTATGTAACTGTTAACAATGTTTGGTCGAACAATTAATTGTTTGTTATCAAGTGAAATATTAAAATTCGAAACACTAAAACAAATTTGGGAGAAAGTGTGTGTGAGTTAACTGATACCATTTATTTTTGTATAGGCTAGGAGATAGATATTTTATTTATTTTTATTACTGTTGATAACTGTTTATTTTTTCTTTCAGCTGGTTTTGCTTAGTTTCGTGAGCTCTTTTCATTACTGACCATTATATTTGTTCCAAACATGGCTCTGTATATTATATACTATTGCAAAATTCCCCCTTTAAACCCAGACGTTTTTAAGGATGCGGGTGGTGACATTTTGTTTGTCTCATAAATAACAATAAATCATAAAAATGCTATTCGAATCTTTAGTCATTTTTTAGAAATCTTCATTTTACACATTTTTTGGGGTTTTAGAGACAAAATATGTTTAAAAATCAAAAATTAAAGAACATAAAAATGGTCAAAATAAAAATTGTTTATGATATAAATGTCTACTTTCAGTCTTCCTCACTGCAGCTGACCTGCATACTCTTTCCTCTATTAATCTGCAAATAACTCTCATATTTACTGACAGATATTTATAAGACTTGTCATATATTATTATTCTATTATTGATTTGGAAATTCGCTGAGCACGCAGGTCTGCTGCGTGGAGGTACAGTTTTAAATAGATAGGTCATATAGATAGTCAGAGGTGAGTAAATTAATAAAATTAAGTTTTACTCCACATTCAGTAGAACTGAAATATTGGTAAAAAGTTAAAGTTTATTTTAAAATGGAGTAAAAAGTTTTAGTGAAATGTTAGCAGTTAAGCAAGCAATTTAAATAAATTATTAGTGATCATAGCAACCCCTTCCCTTTAAATCCGCAACCCGGTGAACGTGTATCTCGATTGCCTATCCCGCGCCTTAATATCAGGATTGGTTTTCGCAGTATTTTTCTTTCCTAATATTTATTTATGGGAAAATAATAACTAATAATATATTGAATAGAATAGAAAAACTCTTTATTGCAGGAATCATAAATGTACATAAAATAAACAAATTTAAAAAATGAATTAAGTACCATTATAAATTACAAAAATCTGCAAAAGACACGAATCCTAATTACAAGAGAACCCTATAATAATTTTCTGCCTTCCTGGAAAAATATGGAATATTTACCATGAGATCGTTAAAATATTTATTTACTTAAAAAAGTACAATCATTATTTATGGATTCTATGTGTGAAGAATTTTTAAAAACTGTTAAAAATTTAATAGGCTTTTTTAGACTAAGTGATTCTATAGGCAGACTATTTTAAGATTTAATTATTGACTTTTGTTGCATGACTTGATATGTTATGAGTAAATATTTGTGTTATAGTTACATTAAGATCAATCAAATTAGATAAACTTATCTGTGGTAATTTTATAATTATCATAAAATGTATCTAAATTAAGGGGAGTCGAATGACCCCTGGGTGAAAATTCTCGATTTAGTTTTTTATAAACTTATTCTACAATCAATAAGACATCATTAAAACAAATTTCATAAAAATCAGTTGAGTCTATCTCGATTGATCCAACGTCATATGAAACAGTGCATCGTAATTTTTTATTGATTTAGGCCCTCTGTAACCCGATTTTCATTAGCTATATCTTGAAAGCTAAATTTTGATCACTTATACAAAAAAAATAAACTAAACATTCAGGAGAGTGATTTAAAAGAGACAAAAAAGTTATGATGACGTCACTTACAGTTTTGAGAAAAATATACGTCAGTTAACAAGAAACAAAAAGAACACAGAAGTTAACAGAACACAGTTGTTAACAAGAAGTAAACAAAATTAACACTACATTAGATTATTGAAATAACTTTACCACAAGGTAAGTATTTTCAGCCAAGTATAAATAAGGATTGAGTGTAAGATGATTGTGGCGCGATCTTGTAGTCTTGTTACTGACTAAGGCTGACATTTTCCTTAGACAGGACTGTTAACAAATAGCCCAACAGCCGATGGCAACTAAGGGACCTACAGTTTAACGTGGAATCCGAACCACTGCCTCTGAATTACGAATTGGTCTAATTATGAGGATTGTCTTTGCGGATTAACGTAGTATTCAATAGTGCGGACGTTAATCCACACAAGAGAACACTACATCCACCGACCATCACTCACAACTATCCACAATTCGTGACCTCCAAGTAGCTGGATTACAGGACGTCGCCACCGTCCATGGGTTTTCACACTGCGCTGACTTGCCTTATGATTATTATAAAATATTATGAACAAAAGTGGTTTTCATACTTGCTTTCATGTAAACCGATTTGTTGGTAATGACTACAAGCTTTGGATCCGATGGAACCATTACCAGGTCAATGACTAAACTAAACTAGTTGTCATTAGCAACAAATTGGATTACACGAAAGCATGTAGTCAAACCACTTTTACTACCCTGTAGTTCAGAGGCTGAAATCAATGAAGCTAAATTAAGTTGGACGTTGAGCAAGCAAAACAACTTTTCAGTCAAGGACGTTAACTCATCCTTGGCTGGCCTCATGATTGTGTAAAATAATTAATCTATTTAGACTAGCTTTCTTAGTTATAAAGTCTATTAAAAGCAAAATAGGAGAGGCAATGGATGATGGTTTTATAATTTATAGTAAACCTTACTATCGTCACGTATCATTATTACCTTTTATTACCAATTATTGTATAGGTATACATGACAGTTCAAAATGCTAATTTTTCAGTTAAGTAAATAATTTCATATAAAAAAATGGTATCGGTGGACTAACACATACTTTCTCCCTTAAGTAAATTTAAGGACGACAATCCGTAATAGAACTATCATTTTCTTAAAATTTATCTAGATATAATTTAATAATTTATTGTATCAAAGATAATCATCCAATTTCTGAAAATAACAACAAGAGAAACTAAGTTAAATTATTTGTTAGAATTTTATAGGGGAAACCCCCTACATGGTAATACCAAGCTTTTTAGTGGGTTTGTGTGGGGATTTGACCTTACGCTTCATACCATGTTTCATGGAAAACGGTTCGGAAATAAGGAAACAATTGATTATTAAATATAAGAATACTGCGTTTATCATGGACAGTCAATTTAACTTTTCTCTGGAACCGTTAGTCGTAGACAAAAAATTATAAAATACTAATTTATTTAGCTTTTTAAGCTAGTCCCAATGGTCAGTTCAAATCATACTTTACCCTTATTGTTTTCGCTCAAAATTAAAAAAAATACTTGCCCCCACTTTGGAACCATTACCGGTAGATCAGTAAATTTGAAATAGTAATGTGATTAGTATGTAAGCTGGTGGTCAAATATTTTATATATTATTACATTATTATTTCATTGATTGTCAAATTATTTTATAAACTAAAAATTAAAAAAGAATTTTTTGACATCTTAAAGCCCATAACATTTGAAACATTAGTTTTACATACTTAAGGATGGTGTTATATTGTTTAGGACTTTGAGGTTGTTTAAGGATGTGAACCACCCTTAAAAATAAAAAAATAAATAAATGGTCTGGAGATAATATGATTAGTATTTAAGCTGGTGGTAAAATATTTTATATATTATTACATTATTATTTCATTGATTGTCAAATTATTTTATAAACTAAAAATTAAAAATGATTTTTTTGACATCTTAAAGCCCATAACTTTTGAAACATTAGTTTTACATACATAAGGGTGGTGTTATATTGTTTAGGACCTTGAGGTTGTTTAAGGATGAACCACCCTTAAAAATAAAAAATAAGTAAATGGTCTGGAGATATACCCGAAGTGCATCCGTGTACCTAATTTCATATAAACCGGACGTTCAGTGCGGTTTCGGGATCTTTACCGGATTTATCCAACTTATAAACATATTGATAAATACAATACTGTCTCCATTTATGAATACGTTAAAGACAAAAAATAAAAATTACCTATATTGATAAAAAATAATATCTTAGTTGTATAATTTTGCGTATTAAAAAAAATGTAATATGATAAACTTCAAGATTGAAAGACAAACGGGTAGTAGTTTTGCGTTCACAAATAACTCATTTCGTTCTAAATAACACAGATTAAACCACACTCATTTCTGAACCGGTAACAAATCATGGGTCAGTTTGAGTTAATCAGTACGTGTCTATCGAGTTCGTAAGTGAGCAATTATTTTAATTAGCTTTTGGGTGGATAATGTGTCCTGGCTGGTTTCCTCAAGTGTGTCCGTGTACGGTTATTTCAATATCAAGAATCATCCAGTATAAGATATCAATAACGAAATGAAAAAGGAACATCGATACAGTGATATTGTGAAAAACAAAATGGAAGTATCACTGTTATTAATTTTGGGAAATAAAATTTAACCACCGAAAAAACATCCGATTTAAATGTAATTTGTTTTCTGTTTTTTCCACTTTGAATTTGTTTAAACATTTTTTTCTGGTTTAAAGTTTTTCCGGTACGTATTAACTTTTTCTGTTTTATTTTCCTTTTGAAATTATTATTTTTCGAGTATTTTCTGGTTTGAACCACAAATTTCAAATTATTTTTTGTGTTTTAATGTTTTTAACTACAGATTTCAATTCATTTCTTAGTATTTTCCGGTTTCAATTTATTTTTTCCTGTTTTTCTGGTTTCATCCACAGATTTCAATAATTTTTTTAGTATTTTCCGGTTTCAATTTATTTTTCTTGTTTGAATTACCGATTTCACTGCTTGCCCTTATAATGTTTGACACGGATATGTTGGCAATTTGAGCGGTCGAAATTTAAAACAGTGACGTCTTTTGATTAATGACGTCATAGCAAGGTTATAAGAACAGCTGATTATATGAACTGAAACATTTCCTTTAGACAAATCCATGATCTAACCTATTTTCCACAAGGAATAAATACGGACATTTTTCAATTTTTGACATGGATATTTCTTAGCTCTGGGGGAGTATTAGTGATTTTTAAGATGGAAAACATGTAACAGGTTACCATAGAAACTACCAGAGCTATTATATTGAATTTTTAATATAAAAGAATAAGAACAGCTGTTTAGATGAAGTGAAAACATTACCTTTAGACATATCCATGATCTAATCTATTTCCCACAGGGAAGTAAATACTAACATTTTCGTCAATACTCTAGTATATAAAAATGAGCTGTTTTACCACCATTTAGATTATCTTTTCTTTGTTTGAACCTTATAAACTTTAAACATTTAACAATATAATTATAGATCAAAATTCCAAAATGATTTATTACTTAAATTTGCTTCTTGATGTATAGGCCTATCTCCGTCCGGTTTCCTCGTTCGTGTGTGAGTGTCCATGACTCAGCCCCAGTCTTCGGGTGGGCAGGCGCCCGGACGCCCACAGTACCGTTGCGAGGTGGACGGTCTCCCAAGGTCTCCGCCCTGACCCCCGGGTGACCGTCGTTAGCCGTCGATGGGTCCTGAAACAATCACGTGGGAGAGTCATCCTATGCACTTTATCGCAGGTGGTAATTGGACATATAGCCCCACTGGCAGGCTCCATCAGGGTGTTACATAACTTTGTGTCTACAGAAGTAATGGTCTTGCATTCGTTAGCTACAAATTCCAAACTTAGGACATACTATTCCAAAATGGGTTTTTATTGAAAAATACTTTAGGGCGCGACGTCCTGTAATCCAGCCAGCTACTTGGAGGTCATGAATTGTGGATAGTTGTGAGAAATAGTCGGTGGATGTAGTGTTCTCTAGTGAGGATTAACGTCCGCGCTATTGAATGCTACGAAATCCGCAAAGACCATCCTCATAATAATTTAAAAAAATATAAATAAATCTAATTATTCTCTATAATTGGACAGGAAATAAAATGGAATACTAAAGGGACAACATTAAACACTTAAGGTATTCGTTACAATTATTTTATTTCCCTATTGTTGAGGCTATATTATTAAGGATCTCCTAGTTTTAAAAACATAAAAATTTAGCAACGAACAGTAGTTCATTTAATATAACAATGCGATTTTGTATATTATGGCATTGTTAGTTTCTCTTACCTTTTTCCTAGTGACGTGGTTAATCTCTATTAATTTGTGGAAGAAATCAATAAAGCAAAGAACTCTTAATTGTTATCAAATGTCAGCACCGACTCTGTTGCCGCTGGAAGTGAAACCTGACACTAGGCTACCGGAAGCCTCCCGCTGTGCGCCGGTCCAACAAGTCGTCAGTTGTCCAGCACCTTGCTACCAGGCATGGTTAGGCACCCTGAGACTGTTCATTACATCTGCAACTGTGATTATCAGTCTGCAAACCTATTGTTGCTCTGTTCCTTATGGCCGTTGATAAGGTCCGTGAACCAGTTCCTCTGTTCCTGGTGGCCGCTGTGACAGTACGTAAACCTGTTCTTCTGTTTCTCTGTCTCTGATGGCCGCTGATAACCTCCGTGAACCTATTCCTCTGTTCCTGGTGGTCACTGCGTCAGCACATAAACCTGTTCCTCTGTTTCTCTGTCTCTGATGGCTGCTGATAACCTCTGTAAACCCATTCCTCTGTTCCTGGTGGCCACTGCGACAGCCCGTAAACCTGTTCCTCTGTTTTTCTGTCTCTGATGGCCGCTGATAACCTCCGTGACCCTGTTCCTCTGTTGCTCTGTTCCTCATGACCGCTAAAAAGGTCCGTGAACCTATTCCTCTGTTCCTGGTGGCCGAAGCGACAGCCCATAAGCGTGTCCTCAGTTTCTCTGTCTCGATGGCCGCTGATAACCTCTGTGAACCTGTTCCTATGTTTCAGGCGGCCACTGAGATGGTTCGCGGACCTGTTCCTTTGTTACTTGTTGTTGCTAAGAAGGTTCACAGACCTATTCCTCTGTTTTCTGTTCCAGATCGACACTGAGATGGTTCGGGGTTCCGCCCTTCTGTTCTTGGTGGCCGCTGCGACGGTCCGTAAACCTATTCCTTTGTTGCTCTGTTTCTAGTGGCCACTGTGAAGGTTCGTGGACCTGTTCCTCTGTTCCTGGTGGGCACTGAGACGGTCCGCGAACATGTTCCTCTATTTCTTTGTTCCTGGTAGCCGCTGCGACGGTCCGTAAACCTATTCCTCTGTTGATCTGTTTCTAGTGGTCGCTGAGATGGTTCGCGGACCTGTTCCTCTGTTCCTGGTGGTCGCTGAGCTGGTTCGCGGACCTGTTCCTCTGTTCCTGGTGGTCACTGAGCTGGTTCGTGGACCTGTTCCTCTGTTCCTGGTGGTCGCCGAGACGGTTCGCGGACCTGTTCCTCTGTTCCTGGTGGTCGCTGAGCTGGTTAGTTGACCTGTTCTTCTGTTCCTGGTGGTCGCTGAGGCGGTTTGCGGACCTTTTCCTCTGTTTTGATGACCGCTGAGAAGGTCCGTGAACATGTTCCTCTATTTCTTTGTTCCTGGTGACCACAGACAACGAACCGTTGTTTCTTTCTCAATTCCTGATGGCCACTTAGAAAGCTACGAACCTCTATTCCTCTGTTCCTGGTGGCCATTGATACAGTTTAGAACATCAAGTTTGCATAATGATATTGCCCTTATGATCTCTGCTCTCATAAAAAGTACATAAATGATAGCGATAGAAATAAGGGAAATGGTTCAATTAAAAATAACAACTTAAAAAACCTAAGTGCTTTCATCAATAGCGGCATTTTTTGGTGCCAGCTTTGTAATAACAATGTTTTGTTTAGAGCATTATAGGTTATCCGTTAGTCGTAAAACTATAGTCTTGGCGTAAAATATAGCTGTAGTTGTGCTCTAAGGAAATATAAAATGTATAATTATGTGCAACTAGTATTTTTCTGGAAATAATAGTACACATATTTAGTTTTTATTTCCCTATTCATAAAAAATTGCCTTAACATCTCAACTGCATTTTTATGTCACTTTGGTAAAAGTAGGAGAACACAATTTAACATTGTTTTTATAAGACTTAACTCTAAATGGTGGCACTGATGAAGTTTCTGAAGATAAATGGCCAGATAATTTTGTAATAGAGCACACCATAGAGTCGTAAAGTTAGAAACTGAAGAAAAAATATTTCAGTAAACAATAGGGTGTGGGAAAAATGTAATAAACTATTTTCGTAATAATATTAAAGACAATAATTTATGGTTAAGGCATATTGAAATTTTAATTCATATGTTTTAGAAATATTTAATTTTATTTGCCAGAAAGTTCTATATAAAGACCTTCAAGTTCTGGACATGTTTCAAATTAATGATATAATTGCTAGCTTGAATTAATATTAATTTTGTAAATTTCATTCTTTGAAAATATGAAAACAAAAAGCGACTATATTTTAACCAATTACATATGTGCATCATACAGATCGATGGCCTAACTCTAATAACACGTATCTTCCAAATTTAGGGTTTTCAGGTTCTTAGTGATAAATGTAGATTTCATTGTCCCCCACCTAATTCTAAGACCTCGTATGTCTATAAAATTGGGGGAAAAATTACGAAATGTTGAGATCGTATGTTGGTACCTTCCTTCTAACAACATGTATCTTGTATTGTTTGCATTGTGCAGCTATGCCGGTTTGTTATTGTTTTTAAGTTAAACAGTGAATTTATGTATTTAACTAAATTCTGTACTTGTGCAATTGCAGCTTTATTCTAATTTATGTAATACATTGTTAAAAATCAAAGCTAAGATACGAGGTGTTAAATGGAGGAATATTCTTACTGTGGTGATGAATACGTGTTATTGTAATTATTTTAATTTTTCCTTATACGTGAATTTTCCTTTACAGTTAGTCAATCGAGATATAGGTCCTTATTACGGACTATAATATAATGAATATTATTTATTTTGAGTTGAATGATATCCACTCTCAACTCAAATTTTGACGAAAACAATACTTTCCTCATATACTAAGTGTAGGAGAATAGAATGAAAAAATATTTTTTTGGCAAGTTTAAAATTTTCTAAACAAAAAAATCCACCGAACAATAGTAAAGTATTTCGTGCACTTTGGACCATAGCCTGGCGTTGGCATCCAACTCACCTCGATGTTCCATTAGTATAACAAGCTGGACAATGGCAATGTCGATGAGCTTTTACCCACGAACAAGACATCAAGGACCGCTCGCGGCGGTGGTCATTGCTATTACACACATTACCGACGTACATGGCCATGATGCGATCTGCGGCTCTCTCTGGGCGTTATAATCCTGGTAATTATGTGGGTCGGTTAAACCGATGTTCCGGATATGCAAAAGGGTTTGTGCAATATGATTGTAGAGGGGTTACTATAAATGGCTACCGTACTCCGTGTTCATCTTGGCGAAGGATGTTTCTAACCAGACATTTAAGCAACAGCCGTTTCAAATTACCGCTTTTTTCCTTGTTTGAAATTCGTTATTAGTGATTGTGTATTTATGTTACTATATTTAGATTTTTCTTACAGACATTTTTCATCACGATTTTAAGTAAAACAAAGTTTTACAACGCGAGCTACTACTTAAACCTTCCCGGACGACTGACGACATTTCTCGCAGCACAGTAGGATTGCACGGCGCGGTAAACGAGTTTATTCGGGATCCATTTTGACACATTTATTGCACTGTAGTTTGCGAAACAACTGATAGAGTGCACGGTTATGTTGCTTTAGCCTCTACGCACTCACAAAACAAATATGGCGGCTTTGATGGAGTATTTAGTGACTTAAACTAGTTGCACTCGACTTTAACCCGTATTTGTGCGCTCCCGTACTGCTTTTAACGAGAAAACTCGCGAGTCACTATGACCAGCTGTTTTCACTTTCGCTAACCTTGTTTGTTGACATTTTGTCGATGTGTGTTTATTTTAATTGTGTTTTAGCAGTGAATAGTGTGTATTTCGTGAATGTTTTTATTTGAATAGAACTTATAAACTAATTATTATTCACTGAAATACCTCATACAGACGAAAAAATACGTTTTTTAATACCTGAAAACAAATCTTCAATAAATAAAAATGAAGAAAATTTCTTATTTATACTTTATTCAAGCTACCTAAATTAAAAAAGCACATTAGGAAAATAATATTTTGATTTTTTTATACTAAATGAGCAGGAACCGTAACTTTCAGTAGCGCTTTAAGGGTTAAAACATAGTACAATTAGTTACTAGTTGGATTAGTTAGTTAGTAGTTATTAGATTTAGACTAGGGCGGTGACGTGTACTGTCTTGGAGGTCACGAATTATTGTGGATAGTTATTAGCAATGGTCAATGAGTGCAGTGTTTTCTTGTGTGGATTATGGAACAAAATTCCTAACAGATCCTAACAGACGATTGAAATTTTGTTTGAACATTATTGAAAATATTGAAGTAGCAAATGGCATGAAAGAATCGTGTAAAAGGTATTATTTCTTTAATATCCCTTTAATGTGTCAAAACTGATACTCAGGAGTATTTCTTTTGCACATGTGTATGTTAGGACTGTTGAGTCCCAGGACCGTAGTTCGATCCACACGTCCGTCACACCAACTCAAAAATAGGGACCTCTTCGTGGGACACTCGGTATATACACGTCAAAGCCCTCACTCACTGACTCATCACTAATTCTCCCACTTCCCAATTACTTAGGAACTGAAATTTGGTATAGTGATTTTAAAGGCCTAAAATAGTAGAGTCTAATAGTTTTTGTGACGATTTTCTCATAAATCTCTACCCTATACGACTTCAAAGTCCCCATGTTGATCTTAAGGGGAAATAATTTTGTCCTAGATTCCAACATATGTTGTCTTTAAACAGCAGCTGTTTTTATTTGAACCATTAAGTAAACCAAAGCAAGAATAAAATGGCATCTAATTACTGTATAAATAGTTTGTTCCTCAGTACAGATTTTGGGGGTTTGTCTTACGTTAAAAAATCTAATGTTGTTTGTAAAATAATCAAAAGGTACCCTGGTGTAAGTCTGTTTCAATTTTTCATACATGTCTCATGTCTACATGAACGTATTTCTTACAAATAGTTTGGCTTAACATACCTGGATAAGCCACAAATTCGGAAAGGTAATAATAATTATAATATGTTTCAGCGAATGCCAGCGAATCTAAACCTAATTAGTCTGTTTTGTACATCACAGCAACGTGCGATGGTTAGCGTTAGTATTATATAAATCAGAATTTGAGAGCCCGGTGACCACCCCGGAGCTCGCAGGGCCCGGTGGCAGACGCGAGGTCAGGGCCCGACCTTGGAGCCCACACGACCGCCTCCACCGGGCCCCTGGACTCTTAAGTCCCTACGTTGAAGTTTCGTCACCGCTGTAGCAACTGGACTTTTCAGAAATCCTTGAACATCACACTCAACCATCTGATCTCATCTCGCAAAATGGGGTATTGGGAAAATAGGGTAAAAAATACCTTGAGGGGGTACCTATTTATCTAGTTTTATTAAATCAAGCTATTTATGTTAGTACCAGGGGAATGAAAATTGCTCGAAACATATGAACACGTATCTCTATATATAAAATTGAATGTATGTCTGTCTGTCTGTATGTCCTTTATGCGTTGCCAAACTACTCATCCGATCGCCATGAAATTTTAAATTATTGTTCAAATTGTATGGGGGAACCCCCCCCCTCGGTAATACCAAGCTTTTTTGAGCTGGTTTTGTTCGGTGATTTGACCTTACACTTCATACCAAGTTTCATGGAAAACGGGTGGAAAGTAAGGAAGAAATTGATTTTTTTATATTTTCCATAAGAATAACATTGGGCGCTTTCAGACAACGTACTGCGTTTATCGTGGACAGTAAATTTAACTTTTCTCTGGAACCGTTAGTCGTAGACAAATAATTCAAAATACTAATTTGTTTAGTTTTTTAAGCTGGTTTCAATGGTACCAGTCAAGTTATACTTTACTTTTATTGTTTTCGCTGAAAATTTAAAAATTTGATTTTTTTGACATTTAAAAGCCCATAACTTTTGAACCGTCATTTTTACAGACATGCGGGTGGTGTCAAATTATTTAGTGCTCTGTGCACTATAAACTATCAAATTTTAATCAAAATCGTTAGAGCCGTTTTTGAGAAAATTGGATTTTTCACGTTTTTTAAGGGTTTTTAGGGGTGAACTACCCTTAAAAATCAAAAATTCAAAAAAATGAAAAAAAACGCCTGGAGATACGGTGACTATATATATATACATGCCAAATTTCATCTAAATCGGACCAACGGGGTAGGCTGTGGCACTGTACACATCCAGACACACACACACACACACACACACACACACACGGACGGACAGACATCACGTCAAAACCCACTTTTTTGGATTCAGTGAAGCCGTAATGCTATTCGACTTCAGAACATGGCCAATCTTAAAGTTAACATGTATTTACTGTCAGGCGTTACGAAGTTCGCCGGGTCAGCTAGTTTATAATAAAACAGACATAGCATTTTAAAAATATAATCTAGTTAGTTCAGGGGATTTTGAGGATCAAAATTTTGAAATTTAATTTTTTTATATTTATATTATTTGAATTTACTGGTTCATTCTGGTTAATTTGATGTTATTTTTTTCAAATGCTTATTACTATAAGTATATTTATTCAAATTGAATGTAATTATGTACATGATTGCCTGAAGACTGATTTCAAGCATAGCGGCAGATAACGGTATGGTTTCTGTATGTTTGTTTGTGGGTTTGTTGTGGCAAGTAAATGCGAAAAATACTGAACCGACCGGTTTGAAATTTTACAAAAAGGTAGATCTTAAACTCATGCAACACATAGGCATATTAGTTTCCTTAAAATCCCCTCGGGCTACGCCCCATGAACGTCCTAAATTTCAATGTTTACATTTTCAAAGAATGAAAACATAAAATTACTTGAATGTCAACAGCTGTGAACACTAAAATTTGACAGTTCGGGAAGAAGAAGAAGAAAGAGCTACCGTGACCGTCCTAGGATTCAATGTTTACATTTTCTAATGACAACATCCGTTTGCACTATATTTTGACAGTTCGGGAAGAAGAAGAAATAAAGTTGATTTTTCAGATAAACTTTAAGTTTTTCCGACGACTCTATTACATTAATCCTTATTCTCTCCCAATATTTGACAGATGTTACTTTGAAATGTTGTAGACACTCGTGTTTTGTCATTTTGTAAACAATGAAGAATTAATTAACAATAACTTAAATGTATCAGTAGAGCCTACACCTTTCAGTCTTTTTAACCCGTGCGAAGAACGGGTACTTTGGCTAGTAAAAATTAAAGAAAAGGCAAATTCAAGTATTCCTGTATTAACATTGTTTAATTTAACATGGCGTAACAATTTGAAAAATATATATTTATAAATATATCTCTGATTCTAGATTAAAGGGATCTTAAAGGGCAAAGCCAAAAAATAGGAAAATTCAAATTAAAGTATAAGTGGGATTGAAGGCTAGTCTTTTATTTAGTTTAAAACATTAGTACCGTAGACAAATAGTTAATGGTTTTAAAATGAGTAAAGTAAAATGGTGTAAAACAATTCGTAATTTCGTACAATTTGTGGCATCAAATCCTTCTTTTGGTTATCTTACACATTTATTCAGCAAATACATTATACATATGTTTCATTAAAATCTAATTTTGAAATTATTCTATCAAAATCGTTAAAGGTGTAAGATAATTTACATATTAATGTGAATGGTTTCTTTTAGTAAAATGTATTTTACATTTCTTGTGTTTGTTTACTAGATTTAAAGTCATTTTGAAATCTGTCACGGTTCTAAGTTTATCATTAATTCTTCTAGTACTCTATTGAGTGTTTGCCGATTGCGCAGTCGGTGAGCGAGTGGGGTTTTAAAAATAGTCATGTAGGAGATAGCAGTTCATAACCATCATTTGTGAAAACACATTCAGCTTTTCACTTGAAAGTTCACAGACCCTTTCTCTAATCTAAAGTCCAATCAAAAGGCAGTGTAGGTGAAGCATAATTTCCCCTCCCGTTTCGTTGATGATGTAGTAGTGGAGAAACTATGTTCTACTCCATTACTGATTCCAATACCGGAAGTGTTTGCAACGACAATTCACCCACAATAAACCGATTGTTGTGTAAGGCTTGGAATTGGAGGGAAATGTGAAACCAATGCACAACTGTACGTACAGGGTGATTGAAAAGTTGCACCCCCTTAACTATTTTAATATTTGATTTACTTAAAATCGGTTTGTGGTAAATTTATCTGATATGAGGGGCTACATTGATGATTGTTATTTTGAAAATTTGTACCTTTTGGGGTAGTGTGGGGGGGAGCTCAAAATTTTCAAGCGTAGAGTCCTATCAAGTGACCCCTCATTTTAAAGAGCTTTTTAAAAGAAATAGAATGGCGCAAATCTGACGTTGATATCTTACCCCTAACTAAAATGGCAGACATTTAAACATTTTAAGTGTTTAAAGAAGGCTTTGGTAAATTAAAACAATAATAATCTACTTATTTAAAAAAGTCAATTAAGAAATAAATGGTTAATTAGTGTACCTTTTACTTTATTATATGTTCAAATTGCTCTCCCTGTACCTCCGCTACTCCTAAGGTTGAACATTTTCAATAAAACAACAGCCAACAATGTAGCAAGCCCCTTATACCGGAGAAGTTTACCGCAAACTGATTTCAAATATATCAAATAGTAACAAAGTTAATGGGAGGTGCGTCTTAAACAATTAAAATGTTTTAAATGGCTGCAATTACAAAAATATTTTATTTTAGAGAGTAGAATCTAAACACAAAGTAAAATGAAGGGTATGGAGGATAAGGAAAAATTAATATTTCCCTTACTGATCAACAATTTTGGATGAAACTTTGTATTTAGCTTCATGTGATTGGGATCTATACGTTTATTCTAAAAAAATCATAGTTTATGAGTTCCTCACAGCAGCAAACCTGCATACTCTTTCCCATGTTAATCTTATGGAGAATAAGCAATCTCCTTTATTTATATCCAGATAAAGATAAAACTTGGTATATGGTCAGAATAAGAATAGTTTATGGTAAAAATGCCTACTTTCAGTGTTCCTCAAAGCAGCAAACCCAATTAATACTCTTTCCCAAGTTAATGTTACGGAGAATAGGCAAATACTCTGATTTATCAACAGGTATTGATTGATCTTGACACATATTTCTGTTATTATTGCCATATTATTGATTTGGAAATTCGCTGAGGACGCAGGTCTGCTGCGACGGAGGTATTTAGGTAAGTCACCAATTTGAAAAATGGCGGCCATATTGAAAAAAAATTTGAAATTGTATTCCTGACTGAAACTTAAAATTGAGCAAGTTCCAAATTTAAAGTGTGGTGCTAAGTCGTGTAATTAAAAAGTTAGCTATTGGATCACTTTAAAAAACTCACTCTGTATATAATATATATAATGAAAACGAAATGTTTAAGCTATAGTTATAATTGTAACTTTTATTCTTTTCTTAATTATAGTGATTTCTAGGATAAACCAACATGGTAGGATGAAAAGAAAAGTTTGAGAAACATAATGTAAGTACAAGTATAAGGAAGTTATTTGTGAAACTGTAGCAGACCACGCCCAGAATTGGGAAGGCCATCATCCTTGCTCTACAGCTTTGAGAACCGCCTACTCCTTCGTTAAATTATGGATGTCACTTAATATTTGAGTAGGAATTCTAGTAGGAGGAAAGGATTTGTAAGGTATTTTAACGAACTATTTTCTTACTAACACGGAAGGTCAAAGACAACTATGTTGGTCACGAATCAAAAACTTTCTGTTCCCCTGTTCCCTGTGTTTTCTGTTCCTATGGACAGCTGTTTTCATAACTATATGACGTCACTTCCGTTACACTATTTTCGTCTCACAAATTTCTAACACCTCCCCCAGAGCCTAGGCATACCCATTTTCAAAATCAGTAAAACATCATTGCTTCAAGCTCACGCCAATCCTAAACTTCTAGGTTCAGAAAAACAGCTCGAGTATCTTCAACGACTTCTGAGAAAGGGTTTTTTTCAAAGACCAAAAACATGGTGTACTTAAGGTTGTGGACCCTTCTTAAACACAAACCACACTATCTTTAAACCACAATAGCTCATTCCAAAAAAGCCAACCTGCAATCTCTGAACCTCAAACCGCAGCTTGTAACTGATTGGACGAGATGTTTGACTCTGAATTACGTAATTCACCGAACAAATTTATATTCGAAATGTCCTTAAACCTGTATTAAAAAATCTTCATTGTTTAGAATATATTGGCTCATGATTGAAAAATATGTATATTTACTATATTAGTAAAAAATACTTAAAGAAATATTTTGCTCTCAATATGTTGATTACAAATTCTTAAGGTCAGAATTTCTACTGCAGATGCCAGATAGCACATTAATCATGTTTACGTCACCAGTAGACTCTACCTCAAGCAATATTAGGCTCTTCTACCGTAGTCTGGCTTCAGCAGTAGGCTCCACCCAAGACAACTTAAGGCACTTTCCACATAGTCTGGCTTCTGCAGTAGACTCTACCCGAGACAACTTTAGGAACTTCTCACATAGTCTGGCTTCTGCAGTAGACTCTACCCGAGACAACTTTAGGAACTTCTCACATACTCTGGCATCTGTAGTAGACTCTACCCGAGACAACTTTAGGCTCTTCCCACGTATTCTGGCATTTGCAGTAGAATCAAGCAACATTACAGCAGAACTTCCCACATAGCCTGGCTTTTAAGTTAACACGTCCCACATTGTATGTTCCGTCCCGGATTCGTATTTGCAAGTTGTAAACCGCAGTATTTGCCTCTCACACCTCTGCTTCCTCGAGGTCCGCTATCGACACGTTGATTTATGTTTTGCCGCGTGGGGCATCAAGGTCTCGCTGTTTGGTAAGCTTCCCTTTTTGGGGCTCCGCCCTCAGCTAGTGTGAGTGAAGCTTCAATGTCTTCTGGGAGATTTATCAACGTTGCAGCATCTTCTCGCGATATGATTGATGTTTGCATATTTAGGTTTCACTGTCAGCTCTTGACTTGGCGATAAATCATTATTTGCTGGACTCTGAATATCGTGAATATTTTTTTAAATTAACATTCAAATTTTATGAGGAAAGGAAATATCCAGTGGTGTAAGATGTTGTTAACAATTTTGATTTGGAATGAAAAATGATCTGCTGTTGAACGTTAATGTAACTTTCTTTCAATATGCCTGGAGTAAACTTGAAGAAAATCTTTGTCTTGAAGCATTCTAGTTGACAATTTTGTTGAATGAAGTAGCTATGCAGTAGACTTTATCTACTTAGGCTTCTTCGAACTTAGTCTGCATTCAGTAAATTATTTGCAATTTAATCTCAACTTGTAACATCTAGGCTCTCCCACGTTAATATTTCCCATTGTCGTCAGCAACTGGTAATTTATTTGGAGGCTTCCGCTTCCCACATAGCCTGGCTTTTAGTTAACACGTCCCACATTGTATGTTCGTATTCAATTTGCAATTGTAAACCGCAGTATTTGCCTCTCACACCTCTCTAGGTCCGCTATCGACACGTTGATTTATGTTTGCCGCGTGGGGCATCAAGGTCTCGCTGTTTGGTAAGCTTCCCTTTTTGGGGCTCCGCCCTCAGCTAGTGTGAGTGAAGCTTCAATGTCTTCTGGGAGATTTATCAATGTTGCAGCATCTTTTCGTGATATGATTGATGTTTGCATATTTAGCTTTCACTGTCAGTTCTTGACTGGGTGATGAATCATTGTTTGCTAGACTCTAAATATCCTGATTTTTTTTAATTGACATTCAAATTTCAAGTTGAAAGGTAAAGTCTAGTGGTGTAAAAATGTTGTTAACAATTTTGATTCGGAATGAAAAATGATATGCTGTTGAACGTTAATGTAACTTTCTTTGACTATGCCTGGTGTAAACTTGAAGAAAATCTTTGTCTTGAAGCATTCTAGTTGACAATTTTGTTGAATGATTGATAAATTGAGATGTCAGTACTGTTGCCCATAAGCTTCGTTTGGTCTGTATGACTTCATTATAATTTTAATAATATTTAAAAATTTATGTGTGTAATTGTATGTTTTTATCATTTCTTACGTGTACTTTCTACTACAGATAAATTGATGTTAACTCCTACCTCTTAGGTTGGTAGTTTATGAAGGCTGGAAATAAAATTTTAGTAACCAGAACATTTTAAATTTGAAAATTCACATAGTGAAATTATTTTCTGGTTTAGAATAGCATCTATTTACTGCATTAAGTACTATTTTATGCTTGCTTCTTTGGCTTGCTTAATACAACGTATGTTGGAACCAAAAACAAAATTATTTCCCCTTAAATTAACAAGGGATCTGTAAAGGAGTATAGGGTAGAGATTTATGGAAAATTCATAACAAAAACTATTAGACTTTCATATTTTAGGCATAAAGAACCAGTATACCAAAGTTCAGTCTCCTAGGTAATTGGGAAGTGGGAGAATTAGTGATGAGTGAGTATAGTAGTCGATGAGGCTGGCAAGACATAGGCATTGTAGATGATAGATTTATAAATAAGACATGATAATTAAGCACATCTGTTTATTCTAGGTTTTGTTGAATGTAACCATTTGTAACACATAAAAAACAATAATAATGAACAATTATCAACCAATTTTATATCTATTAATACATTGAATATAAAATTAAAAAATAACTTTTATACATAAAAATACTTACACAATCTTCAAAGAAATGAATTAGATTAGATTAGATCATTGAAATGGCAACCATACTACAATGTAGGTATTTTAAGTCAAGTATGAATGAGGATTGAGTGTAGTATGATTGTGGTGCGATCTTGTAGTCTTGTTCCCTAGACAGGACTGTTAATTAATAGCCCAACAGCCGATGGCGACTAATGGACCTACAGTTTAACGTGGAATCCGAACCACGGCCTCTGAATTACGAATTGGTCTAATTATGAGGATAAGCTTTGCGGATTAACGTAGTATTCAATAGTGCGGACGTTAATCCACACAAGAAAACACTACATCCACCGACCATCTCTCACAACTATCCACAATTCGTGACCTCCAAGTAGCTGGATTACAGGACGTCGCCACCGTCCCAGTCATACTGATTGCCCTTAGTATACAAATAGCTGGCTTTGGCTAACGTGCGTGTAAACTAGTAGACTCGAACAGTGTTGAACCAAGAATATAAAACACCGAGTTTACAAATGGACGTGATTAATGGACGAAATTTCACTTTCAAGCAACGTAACTTTGTCGCAACCAACTCTGTGGGAGGAAAAGTTGGCTAACAGTAAAAGTTGGCATCGTCCCACCGCCCGGGTTTTCCGAGTAGGCGAGTTTTACCGCAAGCTGATCAACCGGTCTAGATCTGGGAAATTTAGCATTTCAATTATTGGTGAGGACATTTTGTAGTAATGAATTATATGAATTTAGATTAGATTAGATAATTAAAATGGCAACCATACTACAATGTAGGTATTTTAAGAGTCTGTATCAGTGGTAGCCATCTTGGATTTTAGTCCCGTAAGAGCAATGTTAAATTCTGGCGGAACATACCACCACTTTGGCGTCTGTAGTGGCGTTAATTATCAAAGTATCGATGTAAAACTGTGGAAGTACATTGATGAGACAAAAATCCAGGGATATTATGTTTTTGAATTTTTTGTTTTGTTTCTATATCAAGTTAAATTTTTGAAGCCACATCTCATCAAGGCACTTCCAGTTTCATCAGACAACATTATATAATAATTAACGTCACTACACACGCCAAAGTGAAGGTATGTTCCGCCAGAATTTAACATTGCCCTTATGGGACTAAAATTCAAGATTCCTACCACTGATGCAGACTCTTAAGCTAAGTATGAATGAGGATTGAGTATAGGATGAATGTGGCACGATCTTGAAGTCTTGTTACTGATTAAGGCTGACATGTTCCTTAGACAGGACTGTTAATTAATAGCCCAACAGCCGATGGCAACTAATGGACCTATAGTTTAACGTGGAATCCGAACCACGGCCTCTGAATTACGAATTGGTCTAATTATGAGGATAATCTTTGTGATTTAACGTAGAATTCAATAGTGCGGACGTTAACCACACAAGAGAACATTACATCCACCGACCATCGCTCACAACTATCCACAATTCGTGACCTCCAAGTAGCTGGATTACAGGACGTCGCCACTGTCCCAGTCGACGTCATTTTGATTCAACTGATAAACGATGCAAATACCAGGATGAATAGCAAACTATTTTATCATCACCATTTACTTTGATAGTTTAATTTGTTCAATAATAGTCTACTATTACCTTTAAATAAAATGTAAAATATTTCAAAGTTACTTTTAATGTTTTATAGATTTAGATATTTTGATAAAAATTTATCTGTATGAAAATACGTTTATCTGTATAAAAATGAATGTATGTATGTCCTTTATGCGTTGCCAAACTCCGATCGCCATGAAATATTAGGAAGTTGCTCTAAATGTGTCCGGGAAGGTTTTAGCGAAAATATTTTATCGAAAACTCCATGAGTTTCCATTTTACGGCATTTGAAATGTCTAATGTTAACCTCGAGAGAAGTAAGTTTGTTTACAAATTTTCCAAATTTTCTAAAATCAAAACGTTTGATTTGATGTTTTGATGGAAACCAACAGCCACACCTGTTGGTCTACTTTCCATTAGCAATATGCTTTACCATCCAATGCCATCAGAATCAGTCATTTGTCAGTCAAGCCAGCCAATAAACGCTAAACAGGCCATGACAGGAACTTCCGGAAGCCAATATTATTCAAGCAGGGACGCCATTTTGTTTCTTTTTTCTACGTTTGGGCCTGATGATGTGACTGGACGAAATCGATCATAAATTTAACAACTTTTGTATATAAATACAATATAAGTGTAAATATACTAAGTAGTGTTGGAAGACGTGAGTTTTTACTTAATCCTATAGTAAAACCAACACGTATAATGCTAATCAATTAGTTATTCGAAACTAAACACTGAATGATTACTTTTTTCAAAGCAAGTGAAGCAGCAATTTAAGTAATACGACACTAAATATATCCTACACTAAGTAGATTGGACTAAACTGAAGAAAAACAAAACACTAAAAGTAAAATGAAGCAGTGAACGAGTAAGTTGTGAAAGTGCTACCACTTGTAATAGTGTTATACAACGTGTTATTTCTGTGGTTTATGCTTCATCATCATCAGCACTAGTTGCATGCAGTTGCCGTGTTTTATGACTGTAGTGGACACAGATTGGTGAATTAATGTAACGGTTTTTGCCCCTGTAAAACAGGCTGCACTTTGCCTTAATGCAGGGAATTGTCATTAAAGTAGCGCATGCGCTGTTTCGCAATATCTACAGAAGAAACTACGTTACTTACGTATATACTTTGCTATATGGACTAGTACTTATTAGATTAGATTAGATCATTGAAAGGGCAAGCATACGACAATGTAGGTATTTTAAGCCAAGTATGAATGGGGATTGAGTGTAAGATGATTGTGGCACGATCTTGTAGTCATGTTACTGACTAAGGCTGACATGCTCCTTAGACAGGACTGTTAATTAATAGCTCAACAGTCGATGGAATCCGAACCACTGAATTACGAATTTGTCTACTTATGAGGATAGGCTTTGCGGATTAACGTAGTATTCAATAGTGCGGACGTGAATCCACACAATAGAACACTACATCCACAGACCATCTCTCACAACTATCCACAATTCGTGATCTCCAAGTAGCTGGATCACAGGACGACGCCACTGCTCTAGTCATTTAACGTGGGTTGCGAACGACACTTGACTCTGAATACGAACTGGTCTAATTACGAGGATGGTATTTACGTATGAACGTAGTATTCAATAGTGCGGACGTTATCCCAAAAGCATATTCCATCTAACTATCTAGACTTCCAAGTAGCTGGATTATACGTTACGCAACCGTCCCTGTCATAATGCTATAACACCTACAGGGATGGATTTATGTACACGTCACATGCTTCGCCGATAACCGTGTGTAGGAGTGAGAGGGAGATGTCCTTCGCCCACCTGGTGGATGGAGGATGGAGGATGCGTATCACGTGACCAAGGCAAATCCACAGCCACTATGATTTGTGGCAGCCACACAGCAGAACCGTTATCCCAGAGGTTTCCGATTAGAGATGCTGCTGCCAGCTCGGTTATTAGTGCGTGTTGGATACCGGCGATTAAAGCACTTGGTGGATAATCCGAAGAAGAACACTTCTTCAGACATTCGCTGTTGTTTTGTTGTCCTGCGTGATTCTAATGAGTATTTAATTGTAATTTAAGAGTACAGAGGAAAAGGATTTCTCATAGCTTTACAATTCTTAGAATAAGCAGGATTTGGATATTTTGTTGTAATTTAGTGTTCAGTAACAAATTTGTTTAAAATTTTCCACACAGGGGATAAAAAGGATTGCCAAACTAGCAGTCTTGTTTTTAAATTATTAGATTAGATTAGATTATTGAAATGGCAACCAAGGTAGGTATTTTAAACCAAGTATGAATGAGAATTGAGTGTAAGATGATTGCAACGCGATCTAGTCTTGTAATAGTCTTGTTACTGACTAAGACATGACAACTAAGAGACCGACAGCATAACGTAGAATCCTAACCACGGCCTCTGAATTACGAATTGATATAATTATGAGGATGGCGGATTAATGTAGTATCCAATAGTGCGGACGTTAATCCACACAAGAGAACACTACACCTACCGACCATCGCTCACAACTATCCACAATTCGTGAAGTAGCTGGATTACAGGACGTCGCCACCGTCCCAGTCGGTGACGACTATTAACTAAATCGTTAGTTGATAGTTAGTATACATTATTCCTCTTAGTTTACTATTTTTTTATAGCAATCTTACAAAAGCTAATCCTGTAGAAAACCAAAAGTGCAAGAAACCCACAACACGTATAAATACCGGTGGCAAGGAAACATTAACAATACGAGATCACATCAAAGTCCGTTCGTTTATCAGTATATCAAATTCATTTGTCATTTTATTGTATTTTTAGTTAGACCTAATAAAAATATCTGTAGGATAAAGCTTGAGTTCTTAATAACCCTAATCCTTTTTTCCTCATTTTCTTAAAACTGGTCTTATACTTACCTAAAATCCTGCATAATCTTATTGTTAAAATATAACAAATAGTATTTAGATACCAACAGAAAAATTTCAATCATCAAAAAACGTCAAATTTAGATATTTCCCTTTTCCCCGGTACAGTACTCTTAAAATGTTAGTTAAATGGAGAGTTGTGTGGAAATTCAATTTTTATTGTCACCAGATGATTTTTTTAGGTACGTCAAAGAGTTGCTAAAGATGGTCCCACAAGAGCACATTGACGTTCATAGACATATGGATTTTGATATGATATGATATATCTTTATTTGAATGAAATTACATTACAATGTGTACATCTCAGTCGTCATTAAATATAAAAATTATCTTATTTCCTAATGAATAGCTTAATTTAACAATTAAACATCTTAGAGATCTAAAATTTTGATGGAAAATCCTGCAAAGGGGAGTTTTACTCCCTTTAATTAAATGTTTTTTTCGAAAACTTTTTAAACTTGTTAGGACCCAGCCCACAGCACCTCTTCAACTCTTTTGGAAGGCTATTAAAAAAAATATGGCCTAGTGAAATCAAGGTTCCTCTCAAATAGTGTAAGGCGATGACTGGGAGTGCGTAAGTCACTTCCGTGTCTGGTTGGATAGCAATGATTATCTCCAACAGTTGGAATGGACTTTAAATTCGATAGAGATGACATTATTGCTCTGTATATAAATACAGAAGACAAGATGAGGAGATTAAGAGTCCGAAAAATCCCTCTCCATTACTGTAAAGGAGGTAGGCTACAGATGAATCTAATAGGTCTCTTTTGAACCAGGAAGACTTTATGTGCATTTGGAGAACCACCCCAAACCTCAATTCCGTATGTCATGGTGGAAAAGAAGCAACCATAATAAACCATGAGCAACACACTGGGATCCAGAAGAGGTTGCAGTACCCTGAAAGTGTAGCAAATTCGGCTCATCCGGCTACAAAAAATAAATTATTTATTTCAAACATTTTTTCCTTAAGTCTTAAGTACATTTGAGTCACGAAGGGTGATAAAAAACGCCGATATACGCTTCCAGTAAGAGTACAGCTCAATGCTGAGTGGGAGGTTCAGTGGGCAGCCCTGACGAGTCCCACACGTCATGCGGAATCGGCTTTCTTCCTCCACGAAGAGATCAAATTTACATCTAAAAGGTTGTAATTTTCATCCAAGACAATTAAATTGTTTTTATGATCTCTTTTGAAGCTCATCAGTTTTTTAGTTATAATAAATAGAGAACATGTTTCCAATTGTAGATTATAGCAAATTTTCTTATACAGCCTGGAGATACGCTTCTGAATCGTTGATATTTATCTCATTCACTTATTGTCAATCGGTAATTGACCTCAGCAAAACAGACCCTCTATCCGTCTTTATCTTCAGCGTCTTCTTCTATCCCACATTTTATTTCACCTGGTCCTGCCATCTAATCTTTTTCCATCTTCATTGTTCTTATCTCTTGTTATTGTATCTTGTTGATCTTCTTTCTTCCGTCTAATCTTTGGGTCTTCTTCCCTCAAGTGCTCCCTTCAGTTTATTTTAGTTCGATTACTCTTCTCTTCTTAAAAAGTGCTCTGTCCATCTCAATCTCCTACTTCCTACTTCAAATTGTGGATAGTTATGAGTGATGTTTGTTGGATATAGTGTTCTCTTCTTTGCAATATTTTCCACACTATTGAATGCTACCTTAGTCCACAAATACCATCCTCATGTTCGTAATTCAGAGGCAGTGGTTCGGACTCCACGTTAAACTGTAGGTCCCTTAGATGTACCAATTACTGTGGGGCTATTAATTAACAGTCCTGTCTAAGGAACATGTCAGCCTTAGTCAGTAACAAGACTACAAGATCGCGCCACATCCTACACTCATTTCTCATTCATACTTGGCTTAAAATACATACCTGGGTAGGTTGCCGTTTCAGTTAAAAGTATGAAGTACTTCTTATCCCTGTTCCTCCATTCTCTATTGTCTTCCGTTTAGTCATAGATTTTCCTTAATGAATGAAAACACCTGTTACCATCCGGTGATCCGGTGTCTATGGTTAGGATACTACAGTTGTTTTGAATACTATTTTTATTTTCAAGTTACACCTACCACATCAAACAATCACAGTCAATAAGTCGAAATGTCTTTGTAATCATCAAGTGTGGCTACTTACTTATTTAGCTGGTGACAAAGTTGGGAATACCATTGTTGAGTTCTCCGAGCGGTGTAGGGAACTCCAATCAGTCATAGGAAAGTAATGTTGTAAAGTACATACGTGTTTTTCACTTGAACTTTACTTCATTGAATTACATTAGTGTAGGGATCTATAAGATTTTAGGAAAAAAGGTACGGTAATTATTTTAAATATATTCGAATATAAATTGATATATTTTACTGTTACTGAGTTTTATCATGAACGTTTTGACAAACACTAAAATATGTATGAGTTTTTGGAGTTAAAAAGGTATTTTATTTCATTTATAAGTAAAGTAATAATTTTGCAATTTAGTTAAAATGAACATAGCACATAAAAAAATAAAATAAATATTGATTGTAAAATATAAACTACCGTAACTCGCAAACATATGCGAACATTATTAAAACGATTATAAACTTCATAGAGGTCCAATTGTATTGGCTTTATTAGCATGCATAAACTACTTTTGCCTCTAGGGGTATCGGTAATCTGGTAGACAAAGATTTGAAGCGGAAGTGGAGTCATATGGCTGGTGACGTCATAAACTTTTAAGGTCTAATCCACTGCAAAATCCGCATTAGTGCTAAAACATAACGTTTTTAAACTTAACATTTTTCCTAGGAAACGAGAGTTGCAAAATTTTCAAGTAACGGATTAATCGTGTTATAAATGTACAATAAAAACATTTTATAGAAGATAGAAAGTTTCACTCATACCGGTATGTCCCGTTCCTATAAAAGTAGTGAATTGGACCTATAAAATTAAATAGACAGCCACTATTCCGTAAATTACAATCGAGTTTAACTGTTTCCTCTAAAATGACAACGTAACACAACACCGAGTAAAACTTTCTATTATCTGTTAAATCCTGTTTTCTGAAAATTTCTAAAACATGTAAGGAGTCTAAACATGATTCGAAGAAACAATTAGAGGTAGACGTTTAAGAGTGCGAGAGTTAAGAGTTAAAGTTAAGAGTGCGAGAGTGCCAAGAGTTAGATGTTCAAGAGTGTGGGAGTATCGAGTGTTAAACGATTAAGAATGACAGATGTGCGATGATGTTAAGAGTAAAACGTTAAAGAGTGCAAAGAGTGTGAGAGTGTTAAGAGAACGTTCAAGGGTGCTAAGAGTAATAAGTCGTTCAAGAGTATTTTGAGCGCAAGAATGTAAAGATTTGGTCGTTCAAGAGTTAAAAGAATATCGAATGTGACGAGAGTTAAACATTCAAGAGTATCGAAAGTGTAAGAGTTATACGTTCAAGTGTGTCGAAAGGGTAAGAGTTAAACGTTCAAGAGTATCGAAAGTGTAAGAGTTATACGTTCAAGTGTGTCGAAAGGGTAAGAGTTAAACGTTCAAGAGTATCGAACGTGTAAGAGTTAAACGTTCAAGAGTATCGAAAGGGTAAGATTTAAACGTTCAAGAGTATCGAACGTGTAAGAGTTAAACGTTCAAGAGTATCGAAAGTGTAGGATTTAAACGTTCAAGAGTAACAAAATTGTAAGAGTTAAACATTCAAGAGTATTGAAAGTGTAAGACTGAAACGTTCAAGAGTAACAAAATTGTAAGAGTTAAACGTTCGAGAGTATTGAAAGTGTAAGAGTTAAACGTTCAAGAGTATCGAAAGTGTAAGAGTTAAACGTTCAAGTGTGTCGAAAGTGTAAGAGTTAAACGTTCAAGAGTATCGAAAGTGTAAGAGTTAAACGTTTAAGAGTATCGAAAATGTTAGAGTTAACGTTCAAGAGTATCGAAAGTGTAGGAGTTAAACGTTCAGGAGTATCGAAAATGTAAAAGTTAAACGTACAAGAGTATCGAAAGTGTAAGAGTTAAACGTTCAAGTGTGTCAAAAGTGTAAGAGTCAAACATTCAAGAGTATTGAAAGTGTCAAGGGCTAAACGTTCCGTGCATCGCATTGATCGTAAACCCTGCTCAACTGTTTTATGCCTCGTGTCTGTTTAATTTAAAGCCTGCATTTTTCAGTAAGCTGATGGTTATCAGAAGTGAGTGACCGTACTGCATACGTGTGGCATTCTTTACTAAATTAATATATACACCTGTTTCCATCCAACTGTATCTCCTCCGCTTTTTGAAGCTGACCTGGGTTTCAAGCACAGTTAACAGTGCATTAGGCTGTTTTTAGGCTGTTGGAATTGACTTTTACTAGCTGCCCTGTAACGAACTTCTTAGACCGAAAATTAAACCAAAATCTAGGCCTAGTGTGTTTTATATACATCATGCTTCAGAACTTTACATGCTAAGTGTAATGTATGAACATGTTTGACGATGAAAAATCACATGTTCGATAGTTAAGTCCCTAAATAACCAGGATATAACTATGGCTATGCCAGAACCCGGGGCTAGCACAAAAACGGACAAGATATAGCTGGACGGAAAACTGGTATGTAAATTAATATATCAAACTGCTTTGGAGGTCGCTCATAATTAATTCTTTACTAAATACTTCCCTTACAGAATAATACTGTACCAAGTGTTGGATTCAATTAGGATGAGCGACTATAACTTACTTAGTTGACCAAGTGATTTATTGCAAACCGATCAATTTAATGGATCATAAATAGAATATATGTTACAGAAAACGTTGTCAATGTACACTCCATATTCCATAAATAAGGAGATGATGTAAGGAAGAGAAAACTTACTAAAACGGCAACCTACACAGGTAGATATTTTAAGCGAAGTATGAATAAATGTAAGATAATAACGGCACGACTTTGTAGTCCTGATACTGATTAAGGCTGGCATGTTCCTTAGACAGAACTGATAATTAATAACCCAACAGTCAATGACATATATAAGAGACCTACAGTTAAACGTGGAGTCCGAACCACTGCCTCTGAATTACGAATTGTCTAATTATGAGGATGGTCTTTGCGGGGTAACGTAGTATTCAATAGTGTGGACGTTAATTCACACAAGAAAACACTACACCTACCGATTATCGCTCACAACTATTTACGAGTCTTTACCTCCAAGTAGCTAAGTAGCTGGATTACAGAACACATCGGTCTCAGTCAATATTTATGTAATAGGAATTACATGTCACTGGTTGCAAACCAAATACACTTTACTTAAACTACTACATCTGTTCATTCATCCTTTACATTTCCTACCACTTTGGAATCGTCAAAATTAAATAGACCTAAAATGAACACTATCAAAAAACTCCGATACGTCACCTTGGTCACAATATGATCCCGTTAAAAATGTAAGACCCGTTCCCGCAAAACCATATCGACACGTATCCAAATACGCGTAGACGGATAAGAAGTGGACAATGTACAGGATTATACTGTGACAGTGGATATTGTGGCACAAATAAAGGTGACAGGGGCCAGGGTCGTCGACGGAACGAATGGTGGAAGATGGAAGTGGTCGGAATGTGATGAAGAGCGGTAACAGTACTGCGGAGCAGGGACCTCGGGCGAGTACGAGGATCGGAGGCAGCGGCGGGTAATGCGGTGTGAGAAACGGTCTGTGGCAGGGGTCCATCTTGGGACCCTTTGGACGCTGACAAAACATTCAAAATGAAGCCAGAAGAATTAAATTGGAACGTATCCGAGTATAGTATAGTTGGATGTATCAACTACGCCTCTCGGTTAGTGTAAGTTAGTTACTGAAAAGGCAAGATGTCCAGATACTTTAAGCCAAGTATGAATGAGGGATGAGTGTAAGATGATTGTGGCACGATCTTGTAGTCTTGTTACTGACTAAGGCTGATATGTTCCTTAGACAGAACTGTTAATTAATAGCCCAAAAGTCAATCGCATTAGATTAGATTATTGAAATGGCGAACATACTACAAGGTAGGTATTTTAAGCCAAGTATGAATGAGGAATAAGTGTAAGAGACATAT
Organism: Nephotettix cincticeps; assembly: GCA_023375725.1. Taxonomy (NCBI): domain Eukaryota; kingdom Metazoa; phylum Arthropoda; class Insecta; order Hemiptera; family Cicadellidae; genus Nephotettix; species Nephotettix cincticeps. The sequence goes on along the minus strand of CM041791.1, from coordinate 6,939,433 downwards.
TTCTTAGACAAGACTGTTAATTAATAGCCCAAAAGCCGATGGCAACTAAGGGACATGCAGTTTACGTGGAATACGAACCAAAGACTCTGCATTACGAATTGGTCTAGTTATGAGTATAGTCTTTGTGGATTAAGGTATAATTCAGTAGTGTGGAAGTTTGCTCAAACCATTGCTCACAACTATCCACAATTCGTGACCTACAAGTAGCTGGATTTTACAGAACCCGCAACCGTCCAAGTCATTAATTATACAAATACATGAAGTATATATTTCGTGAAGCCTTCTGGCCATGGTCTAGTGTTTTCAGGCCCTGAGTTTTCAGGTCGCACTAAAATCCATACTAAAATTTCATAATCTACTATCAAACTAATAGTTTGTGTTAAACTAGTTTTTCTGATTTTAAATTCACAAAGGATATTTTTAAATGGGTCTTTGTAGCTTACAGTACCTGAGAATAGTCGCTGATTTTAGACATATTTTATGTTAGCCTGATTTGTCCCTATCTGATGAATAATATTTCATGAAGGCTGTATCAGGCTCGAACTGTTTCTACCCTATAGTTCATATACATCTGTGTGTTTTCCCAGTAAAAATCGTTACCGAAGTGGTTTAAAAAGTATTAAACTAACCTAAAGTTATTGCGAATAACTATTAAGTACCATAAAGTGCTACAAAGTTTGAAACAGTGATGTCATTTGATTTGGTTATAATGACTTCTGTTTAGAGGAATTAAAAACATTCCCTTTTCCATGACACAACCTATCTCCCACAGGGAAGTAAATACAATCATTCTTTTATTAAAATTCAAAATATTTTTCTTTTTACTGATCAACCTTGTGTCCTGTATAGTAAATAATAATGAGGTTCTCAGGACTATAATATTGAGGGCGTAAGTGACAAAATGATTTAAAATAGTTGTACGTGGACGATCTCATAAATTACTATCGAAGCAATCGTACATCTCCTTATTTGTTCCCTATTCGTATGAGAAGGCGCGGTGGACTTGACAGGCTTCAGGTGTGTGAACTATTGTAATTTGGGAGCGGCAACAAACGTCGGTGAGGTGTGGCGAAATTGATTTGCAAATTATTCTCCAGGACAGGAAAAAAGACGCGTTCTTCTTGCCTTGGACAGCAGTAACTCACGTGACCAGCACAATGGGGAATAGTATTTCGCGTAACTGCATCGAGACTAAAGCAAATGAGAGCAGTAACTCACGAGACTAAAGCCAATGAGAGCAGTAACTCACGATATTAAAACAAATAAGATCAATAACTCACAAGACTAAATCAAATGAGAACTGTAACTCACGATATTAAAGCAAATAAGAACAGTAACTCACGAGACTAAAGCCAATGAGAGTAGTAGCTCACGAGATTAAAGCCAATGAGAGCAGTAACTCACGATATTAAAACAAATAAGATCAATAACTCACAAGACTAAATCAAATGAGAACTGTAACTCACGATATTAAAGCAAATAAGAACAGTAACTCACGAGACTAAAGCCAATGAGAGTAGTAACTCACGAGACTAAAGCAAATGAGAGCAGTAGCTCACGAGACTAAAGCAAATGATAGTAGTAGCTCACGAGACTAAAGCAAACGAGAGCAGTAACTCACGAGACTAAAGCAAATGAGAGCAGTAACTCACGAGACTAAAGCAAAAGAGAGCAGTAACCGACGAGACTAAAGCAAATAAGAGCAGTAACTCACGAGACTAAAGCAAATGAGAGCAGTAACTCACGAGACTAAAGCAAATGAGAGCAGTAACTCACGAGACTAAAGCAAATGAGAGCAGTAACTCACGAGACTAAAGCAAATGAGAGCAGTAACTCACGAGACTAAAGCCAATGAGAGCAGTAACTGACGAGACTAAAGCAAATGAGAGCAGTAACTGACGAGACTAAAGCAAATGAGAGCAGTAACTCACGAGACTAAAGCAAATGAGAGCAGTAACTCACGAGACTAAAGCCAATGAGAGCAGTAACTCACGAGACTAAAGCCAATGAGAGCAGTAACTCACGAGACTAAAGCAAATGAGAGCAGTAACTCACGAGACTAAAGCAAATGAGAGCAGTAACTGACGAGACTAAAGCCAATGAGAGTAGTAACTCCCGAAATCGACGTATTTGTATTACATTGTAAACGTAATCAGAACATAGCTGATGATTGATATTGACCTTCTTTACTAATTTTGCACCTGGATATCAAATTCTCTGATAAAGCTTAACCTAACGACGACAACAAACTCATAGTATGCTATATCGAATAACAATTACAATCCCTATTACATAATAAGTCTTAACTATAGGCTCTCTCTAATGACTGAAACCAATTTTTCCATTCTAAGTGACAAGTCTAGAACTTCATATAAAAGACAATTTGTAAAAAATCATACGAATTTGAAAAGAATAACTATTATGGATATACAGTATCCTGTAAACATGTTGTTTCGTAACCACATCCGGCTAAGAGTCCAAAACATCTTACTTGTTGATAACTTCATAATAAAATCTCCTCCCAGTTATACCGGTTGACATTTCGACCGGTCCCAGCATAGCAGATTACAAGGTCATATGGTTTGGTCATTCGGTTAGTGGTAACATCTGTTGGTCGAAATTCAATTATGTCTTTGCTTGAAATAGGTTTAGGTTCTGTATGTCCATATATTATGAGTTTAATTCGGTTCTTAGTAATTAATTCACAAATACATCTTAAGGTGTATTTATATATTTCCATCTGAGTATTTTACGTTTCAAGGTCTACATTAGATGAGTTTTTGTACCTTAATTTGTGCAGCTTACCAAATGAGTTGAAGTGTGTTCTGTCATTATAACACAACGGTGTTCATGAGTATAGTTTTCTATCCTCTACTTTGATGTGTGTAGAAGAATAAATCAATTAATGAAAAGAAATAAACCCAAACGAAAAAATATAAATTGATTTTTTCAGTATGAATAATCTAAAAAGAATCTTTATTTCTACAACATAGACAATAATATAAAAATTAATGGTATATTCATTGAGCCTAGTTCTATAAATCACTCGCCACAAATATATTGTCACTTATAAAATCCTCTTTTCATATATTGTCCCATTTTGTAGCTTTATTTTTTATTAATTTGCAGTTGGACACACACAAAATTTTTCTACGATGAGTTAGATATTTTAGAGATAGTTGAGATTAACGACTCAAATTATTTAGAGGATAAAACAGTTTAATTTTAAAAATAAAAGAAAGAAAGTGGTTTTAAAAAGGCAAATAAAAACTATATTGAAAGTTTCTGGGGGCAACTAGATCAATAAAACAAAGAACAAAAACATTGAAAAACTTAATAATGATTTTTTTGAATACACATAGGATCACTACATGCATTAATAATATTAACACTCATAATTTTACGATAAAAATAAAAATAAAAATTAAGATAATTTTAAAAGAAATCGGATTCCTACAGTACTAATACTTCGACAAGCTTAGAAAAACATAATATGGAGTATGCATTATAAAGTATTATAAAATATAGTGAACGATGAATTTAAACAATTTTTGGAAAAATTGGATTGACACATGGATGATATTTAAATGAATAAGGAAAGAGGTAGAAGAAAGAAATAAGTTATATTATAAAAAATGTGATTTTCCTAACTCTCTTATAGTAATTACATAATAATGTGTTCAAAAAATATTCTTAGAAACCCTTTCTGTGAACACGATAACTCTCGTAAAAATGGTTCAATCAAGACCAAGTTTGGTAGAGACGTGTATTCCTTCAAGTGCTCGGACGAGTTCGTAAACCAGATATATTGGTCAATGGGAACGGTTAGTTTGGGGGGGTTTTGTACCCCAAAATCAGGTTTTTTGCGTTTTTCACATGTAATTTTTAAAGATTTCTAATTTTATATTTCACCATTAGAATCAGCTTAAAAAACTACACAATTAAGTTCCTTAAAGTTTTCCTCTATCTCCAACGGTTACCGAGATATTAAAAAATCTAAACACAGTACATTGTATTGTGGGGCTCCAATGTTAATCTTACGGAGGATAGGGAAAAATTAATATTTCCCATATTAATGAATATTTTTGGATAAAACTTGATATTTAGCTTCATGTGGTTGAGATCTATCCATTTATGCTTAAAAATCATAGTTTATGTGTTTATCATGGCAGCAAACCTGCATACTCTTTTCCCATAATATTCATATAGGGAATAGGCAAACTCCTTTATTTATGGACAGATGTTGATGAAAGTTGGTATATTATGTTAAGATAAAAATTATTTATGGTAGAAATGCCTAACTTCAGTGTTCCTCACAGCAGCAAACCTGCACACTCTTTGCCATGTTAATCTTATGGAGAATAGACAAATAATTCGCATGTTTATGGACAGATTTTTTAAAACTTGTCATATATTATTTTTATATTATTGATTTGGAAATTCGCTGAGTACGCAGGTCTCCTGCGACGGGGGTATTTACCTTTTCAATAACCATGTTCTTACGATAGTATCTACACGCTACACCAAATTAGATACCTCCAAATTAGGGGGGGTTAAGGTAGTGCCCTTAATACTGGGTCAACCTGACTATTAGTTCCTCTCCCACCTCTACCAGCTCGAATAAACAGAGTGAAGGAGAAGCTGGAGCGAAGAAACAGAAAATATCAAACATTTGCATAAGATATCAATATAATCGATATTATCCCAGGCCACATTCACGCCCATGTAGATAGAGCTGATGATACGGTGAGGCAGAATGTAGGGCGTGATGGGTCCTTGAGGAGAAGGCTGGCCGCCCAGCCGCTCAGCCGCCCACACGTCATTGTGCCGAACTGCCGCCGCCGCCCAACCGCCCCTGCCAGGCTTATGTAACACCCCGCTTGGGATAGGTCTTATATTTTTTTGATTAAATAATTTTCGACACCGCTAATCAATAACTATCGAACTTGCCATTGACATATTTTCAACTATTCTGTCGTAGTGACGAAAAAGCGAACCTCAACATCAGTTGACTCTTTTCCTCCCTAGGTTGGAAAAGTATTACTTTTCGACCCGCAAAGCATACTAAGTCTGCATCAGTGGTAGGCATTTTGAATTTTAGTCCCGTAAGGGTGATGTTAAATTCTGGCGGAACATACCTTCACTTTGGCGTGTGTAGTGGCGTTAATTATCCAAGTATCGATGTAAAACTTTGGAAGTACATTGATGAGATGTGGCTCAAGGGCATGACCTTTTCAATATGTTCAATGTGTTCAAAAATTTAACTTGATATAAAAACAAAAATCCAGGAATATTTTACAAAATAAATCATTATTATTTTTTTATTGAGAGCGAAAATAAGAAGTTCTGTAAGGTGGTGCCCTAGAGGACTGTAATACCTTTAATTTGACACCTCTTCCGTTAATTTATGACAATAGGTCAAGGAGATATAGGCGCCAGAATTTAACATTGCTCTTACGGGACTAAAATCCAAGATGGCTACCACTGATGCAGACTCAAGAATAGTCACTAAAAATATCTTGGGAGCTCTAGACGGATGAAGACCCAGAAAAAACAAGCCAATCCGAGACTCAGATGGTAGGTACAGGTAAAGTAAGACACGAGAACACACGGGTACAACAGAAACTGAAGAAGACAAGTGGAGACTATGTGTTTCTGAGAACAAGTAGTGTCTGGGGTACAATTGACCAGGACCGTGACGTGTCCTGTAATCCAGCTACTTGGAGGTCATGAATAGTGGGTAGTTATGATAGGGTGAAGTAAAAACTCACGTCTTCCAAAACTACTTGATATATTAACACTTATATTGTAATTATATACAAACTAATATATACAAAAAGTGTTAAATTGGCGATCGATATCGTCCAGTCACACCGGACATCATCAGGCCCAAACGGAGACTAAGTGAAACAAAATGGCGTCCCTGCTTAAATACTATTGGATTTTGGAAGATCCTGTAATGGCGTCGAATGTGACGTTTATTGGCTGGCTGAGTTCCGGAAATAGATTTCAATACCTTATTGCAAAATCAAAGTGAATTTGTTCATTTATTAATTTTTATCCCTACATTTTTCTTTATAAATAAATAACCCTTCCTATGCATTCATCCCATTTCCTTTTTTATAAGTCTTAATGGTCTTGTATCCATTTGTGTATAATTACAATATAAGTGTAAATATATTAAGTAGTTTTGGAAGTTATTCGGTAGTTGTGAGTGATGGTCGGTGGTTGTAGTGTTTTCTTGTGTGGATTAACGTCCGCACTATTGAATACTACTTTAATCTGCAAAGACTATCCTCATAATTAGACAAGTTCATGAGACAGTGGTATGTACTCAACGTTAAAATTTAGGTCCCTTAGATATGTCATTGACTATTGAGCTATTAATTAACAGGAAAATATCAACTTTAGTTGGTAACAAGACTACAAGATCTCATCAGAATCATCTTACACTCATTTCTCATCTACACTTGGCTTAAAATACCTGGACAGATTGACATTTCAGTAACTAACTAACATAATAGAATTTTTTAAAGTAAATACCTCAAACCAGAATGCTTTCAAATTTTTTCATGCACCACGTGTCAGCGTGTAATAGACAAATTGGTTGGAAAATCGCTTTAGAAAGTACCGCCCGTATGCATGCAACGCCTCCCGCGAGAAAAACCCGCGCTGTGACGCGACACTGCACTTACCGTAATGCTTTCTGCGTCACGTATATTTAACGCGTTATACTCAATGCAAATGTCCCTTCATGTTTCCTGGTGTGTTCTATATACTTTTTGTTCATTTATGTTATTCATTTTATTTAGCAATATTTCACTCGCGAGAGTGATTTTTAATATATCTTAGTCAACAATAAGCGTTTTCTAGTTCCAAACAATGCTAGACAAACTTTCAATCCTTTAAAACGACATCTACTAAAAGAGATTAATGCAATAATTATGATCAAAATTATTCAAAGAAGTACAAAAATCTGTATAAGTGTACCGACACATACTTTCTCCATAAAACTTATTTGAAAACGACTACCTTCAATAATCCTAGCACATTCTTTAAAGTTAATTAGTATATATCATGTTTGCGACTATATGTTTTTTTTATACTTGAACCAGTCGTCTTTGTTTTTGGCCTATTAATTTATGTTCGTAGCAAACGAATTAGATAACCTTTGCAAAAAAGCTACAGTTCTTCAAATATATTTCGCTAATCAATTTTACTTTTCACTTTATCATTAGGGTCGTTGGCTATAAATAATAATGAGAATTCTAGAAGAAAATCATTAATAACCTTACGGTTGGCTTTGGAGTAAGACGCCTTTGATGTTTGTGACAGTGCTTCCGCGAGTCTCCGAATAGGTTAAAAGGAGGGTTTAGAGGGTGAAAAGATTCGTGAACTCAAACCGAAGTGTTTATCTTAACCTTCGTCATTTCAAATACGATATGGGATATTTTCACAGCGAAAAGGAGTCACACACTACAAATTGGCTATTTGTGTGCATTTTCATAGATAAACAATATTTATTTATAAAATATAACAACAAACAATTATTGTCTTGATTAAGTATCGCTTCGACCAGAAATAATTTTCAAATTTCAAGCGATACTCTCGAAGTACTAGAGTAAACTGCACGAAAGTAGTCCGATGAGCTGACAGCTGGTTTCTCACCCTCGTTTCACAGTGTTCAACATTCAGCTATCATTGACAAAACATAATAAATAGGGTGATTTGGCAACACCGTACGACTCTAATCGAACTACTTTCGTGCTGTTTACTCTTATTTCAAGGCCGCAACGTATGCACAGCCGATGCTTCACGGATGCAGCTGATTGCTAATCGCAGCATCTTGTCCAAGATCAAGGCTTCGGGAGGATGTGAGCCCATTAGTTCTCGTCCGGTCATCTCCGTGTTGATTGCCTTGGTCAGGCTGCTGAGTGATCTGTACTGGGGAGCTGGTTGTACGTGAAATCATTACACTTCATCTCCATTTTAATTTTACAATTGTTGAGTTTCTATAATATGTTCCTTAGACAGGACTGTTAAATATTAGCCCAACAGTAAATTACATATGGACTAGTCTAATTAGTTGGATGGTTTATGCGGATGAACGTAGTATTCAAAAGTGTGGACGTTAATCCACACCCACCGACCATCGCTCACAACTATCCACAATTCACGACCTCCAAGTAGCTGGATTACAAGACATGCCACCATTTTGAATCGTCTGATACTCTAAGATTTGCAAGCCCGGGTGACTCAGATCCCTCCTCCACCTCCAAGCCACCCACTCCGTCTCGCACCCCCGACACGCTATAAAATACTCTTTTAAAAACGATCGTAAAAGATCAATTGCGATGTTCCGCCTCTTCTGCCCTTTGTTGGCCAGATCTAAGGTCAAGGGTCAAGGCGCGGTGGTCAGCGCAGACATACCTGGCCCTGGACTATTGTTTTATTGGAATATTCAATCCAGAGCAAATATTTAACTTGAAGGTTAAGCCAAGAGATGGTTACTGCTTTTGAATTTTTATTTCAGAGTAGATTAGATTATTGAAATGACCACAAGGTAGGTATTTTAAGCCAAGTATGAATGAGGATTGAGTGTAAGATGATTGTGGCACGATCTTTTAGTCTTGTTACTGACGTCATTCATGCATCATGTTAATTCGTCAGACCAAAACGTTAAACGGTCATATCGTTAGTGACGTCGTATAGTTAATTATAAGGGCAGCTGTTTAGAGGAACTGAAAACTTTCTTTTCGAATAATCTATGATCTATTTCCCTTTAACCCTATCCCTATCATCCTTTAACATAAACGTTTCCTCCCAATATAGATTATTATAATTCTGTGTTTGCGATGTATCTAATAAATTAGATTAGATTATTAAAATGGCAAACTACCCAGGTAGGTATGAATTTCTTGCAAGTAAAATGAAATGCTGTATAGGAAGTATGTGATGGCCGATCTTTAGTCTGTTAAGACTAAGGAATTACGAATTGGTCTAATTATGAGGATGGTCTTTGCGGATTAACGTTAAATTCAATAGTACGGACGTTAATCCACACAAAAGAACACTACACCCACCAACCATCACTCACAACTTCGTGACCTGAGCTGGATTACAGGACGACGCCACCGTCCCAGTCATTAGAACGGTTTTTTACGTTTTATACTAAGAGGTAAAATAATTAGTTGCCATCCGCTGTTTGTTAATTCCGTTCTATTCAAAAAACATACAGCTTTTATAAAAATCAAATATGAAAACATCCTTACACTCAATGTTTTCACTAAAATTGATTAAAATACCTATTTAGGGTTGCTTTTCAATAATTTAATCCTAAAAACTACTACGATTTTAACATGTGTAAAACTATTGAACAAAATTTACATTATAGCAAAACACTCGTATATTGAATTTTCACATAAATATAACTGGAGTAACACATTGTTGTGAGGGATTGTTGTTTCTGTACCAAAACATTATTATCACGTTTAATTACACAATAATACATACTTTCATTTTCATTAAACCATAGTTGACCGACAAGGGCTATTAATTAAATTATCTGTCTAAAAGGAACATTGCACATATTCAATAAAATAACAAGACCAACATTTTATTTTTAGTAATTACCTTGTAGGTTGCTATAATTTACTAATACATAATTAAATTATATGGAACAACAACCGTCTCTCCAGTAAAAAAATGTGTTATATAACAAAATTGTGGGGAGTTTTAACTTTCTTTTTTGTCTTTATTTTTACATTCACAAAGAGTTCGTAATCCATTATTGGGGATTTATTTAAAATTAAACCTATAAATATCAAAAAATTGACGTTTTTACAATAGTTTATTTAATATTAGTTTAAAAATAAATATTTTCCATTAACACTCGAGACACAAAAATAAATATTACACATAATTGAGATTTAATTTCTCTTATCTCAACGAGTTCGTAATCATTAAAAATAAACACGAAACATGAAAAACTTTAATATTCTAATTTATAATATTTTTTATACAAATAACGAGACAATGAAAAAAAAAAAACCTCTATATAGATTATTCATAATAACATATCTGAGCGATATCCTGATCTTCTAACTCAGAAGATCTACTAATAATTAATTATACTTCACATAAATTTAGCATTTAATGAAGATCGGACTCTTTTACGACAGCTGTCGCACATAAGGACACAAACGTATTAAAATAAATAAATATGTATGTAACACTTTTGAAAAATGGTGTTTTTGGCACCCGGGGACCCTAAAACAAAATATAAACAATGTTTAAAATTCGTAATTGCGTTAGATACTAATTACTAATATTATTTTTCTACTTTTCAAACGTGTCTGTGTTTTCAATTACACCACGTTTCTGAAGATGGTAAAACTCCTCCCGTTTTCAAGTGACTACCTAATAATTACATTTGAATTAAAAGCTTTAGGTACATCAAATCTATTACTATTGTAAATAAAACAAATAAATAAAACATAATCAAAATTAACCTCAACACTCCGAGATGGCAGAGCACGAGACGGGTGTTGATGTAGTTGTGAGGTATATTATGATTTATTTATTTTTCGACAATAGTAATAGATTATCTATTTTCACCTCTAGAAACGTTGCGATGGCGACGTCCTGTAATCCATCTACTTGGAGGTTATGTATGAATTGTGGATAGCTGTGAACGATGGTCGGTGGGTGTAGTGATCTCTCGTATGGATTAACGTCCGCACTATTGAATACTGCACTAATCCACAAAGACCCATCCTCATAATTAGACCAATTCGTAATCAGAGGCCGTGGTTCGGTTTCCACGTTAAACTGTAGGTCCATTAGTTGCCATCGGTTGTTGGGCTATTAATTAACAGTCCTGTCTAAGGAACATGTCAGCCTTAGTAAGTAACATTATTACAAGATTACGTCACAATCATCGTACACTCAATGCTCATTCTTACTTGGCTTAAAATACCTACATTGCAGTACGGTCGCCATTTCAATGATCTAATCTAATCTATGGTGTAGTTAAAATCACAGACATGTTGGAATGACAAAAATATATAATATTAGTAAAATAAACTAATTAATCCCCAGTTTAAGTCTTACCATAAAAAACGTAATAGATAAATTTCAAATAGCGAATTCACTAAAGAAGAGATTTTTGAAACGAATACATGGTAAGTGATCAAGGATGTCAGTATGAGGAAGAGGCCTATATGGGATGTGCTACATAGTCGATGAGGTCCTACAAAGTAAGTATATCGCATATCGAACCGCATCGATGGCTGCTATCGACACCTCGACTTTCACTCGTAATTTAACAGTGAAAGTCGCAAACATGCGATATATCTGGGCATACATTATGATCCCAATTCCAAGAATGAAAGTTACTTCTGAGGTGCCCACGCTCCTTTGTTTCATTCTGGAGATGTCAATTCAGAAAACCTGCATACTCTTTCCCATGTTAACCTTTTAGAGAATAGGCAAATAATTCTCATATTTATCAACGGATACTGATACATGTTCTCATATATTATTATTATTATATTATTGCTTTGAAAATTCGCTGAGTACGCAGGTCTGCTGCGACGGGGTATGTTTCATTCTGGAGATGTAAATTCTAAATATACTAATTTCTTGTTCCCTTTTAGCGAACTTGCCATAGGGAAGAAGCTATTACCGTAGGTTTCATGGCAAAACTTGAGCCCGGGACCATATTGTTTTTCGTCTTTAAATGCACAAAGGTCAAAAACAATAGTTGTTAAAATATTGATGTGTGTGTGTCTATGAACACGATAATTACTGTAAAAACGGTCCGATCAAAACCAAATTTGGTAGAGACGTAAGGTGAATTTCAATTTTAACAAGAAAACTCGTTTAACAGCTTGGTTTAAGATAGGGGATTATTTAAAATCAGCATGGTATCAGAGAAAATGGGAAAATGGGTTAGTACAGAAGTTGAATCTGTAAAAGAATATATAGGAAAAATTGGAAAATGAATAAGAATAAATGGATGAATGAAGGTAAATTAGGGAAATAATTATAATGATGATAATGAAGTAGTGGACATGAATGAATAAATATATTTTTAAAAGTGTTATGTAATGTGTATATTATATTTATTTATCTGGTTATTTATTCAATATTGTTTATTCGTTAATGTTTATTTATTTATCTGATGTGTGTCTGAAAAATGTTCAGATAGATGATAACTTTACTAGAGATAACTAGATTCAGCTAGTTTTTACTAATTATTGTTTTTCTAGTACTGTATATGTTAGGTGAAGAATATTATGTAGTGTAACTGCCAACCGGGCAGACGGTCTTTGGACCATTGTTCCGGGTGTAGGACTTTTGGCAACCTCGCCTATCCCATTCGTCATAGCAGAGGGCTATAAAAGTGTCACAACCCGTGGTGCGGACTTTTGGCAACCGCTGTTCTCCCTGGTGGGGATTTCCGGGATTTCGTTCGTGCCGGGCGGGGTTGAGGGTGAGGGAGAAAGCGCGCTAGAGAAGGGCGAGAGGGGAGGCGGCGGGCGAAGACAGACGAAGAATAACAAAGCACAACGCCTGATACCCAATTCCTTTCAAGTGTGTGATTACTAACCGTCTAAGTACTGTCTGTTGTTAAGTTTGAACTATGTTTAGAGGTACAATATTATGAATTGTATTGGTCTTATTTTTAAACCCATACTTAACTTCTTGAGGAAAGAATTAACGATTTATATTTCTTTGAAATCAGATAAGACTTGTAACTTTCAATTTATAATCTATATAAATAAGTTTGAATATGAAGTTTATGAATGAAGTTGCATGAACATGAAGTTTATTAATATTTAGGACTTTGTATAAACAATTTCTGTTGACAATATCGTAACACTTCAACAGTTCACCATATTGACCTATATTTGTTGGTGTTGTCTTTTGTATCATTGTCTTTCAAACATTCTACTTGGAAAATCCAATTCCATCTAGCCGTACATCCTGTAACGTCCATTGTGAAATAATGGTATTAGTTCAAAGGACTTGGCTCATTCATAGCCGGTTCCCCGTAGTCGTGAATAGCCTGCCATTCCGGGGCGAGGGAGGGACTTTAAGGGATAAGAGTGATATATTGTGGGATTAAATAACGAGGCAGGGATTTTCAGAGAGAAAAGGGAGAATTTTTGGGATGAAACTGAGGTTGCCAAAAGGCCGCTGTCGAGGGCTAATTAGGGTTCCGACCCTCGGTGGGGGCTGGGCGGTTGCCAAAAATCCGTTTCCCATTGTTCCTGTAGTGTTTTATTAAATGACTGTTTGTTGAAATGTACCTAAAATAATTTGAAATAAAACACGGTTCTTTCGTTCTTTCTTAACAGCTTATAGAAACGTGGAACCCTCTAGGAAGTGTTTCTTGCAAAGTTTTCAGTTTTAAAGTAAATATTTTCACTAATTACTTGTAGGATTAGAATTTTTAATATCTTACTCAGTCACAGTACCTTATACATTTTGAAGAAGCATGAAATAAGAAATTAAGGAGTTATTACTTTTGGAATGGGTTCCATTCTAGTATCAGAAGCGTTGTTTTTTTATAATATCCGAGATACCGGGTTCAAATCCTGCCAATTACCAATGACTTTTCTATGTAGTAAGGTCACAACCTAACATCTAGCAACTTTTGAGATTTTTTTGAACGTAATTGTTCGAAGAGATGTCCTAGGACGAGATAAAATTTCGGTGCTATGTTCAAATAACCGAAAGTTTTTATAACAATTGTGTAGAAAATATTTATAAACAATACTATTTTTCACACGTTATACCTTTCTATACACTTTCAAAAAACTTATTTTCATACTTGATGGATGGCTAAAATAAGTCATAAACCCTTTAAAAAGTCATCATATTTCATAAGTAATCATAAATTAAAACGTCGATGACAACCTGACAGAAGCGCCACCCGCTGTTCTGTTGGTATTCCTGCCATAGATAGTCCATTGTTTTCAACAGCTGATGTATCAAACCCGTCTGCTTACTTTTCTCTGCTAACTTAATTAACAGCTGATTCATCAGCTGTTTTGCCGATCATCTTTATTGTCCAGGGATGGTGGTGAAGTTATCAAGTTAACAATGGTTCCTTTGTTTGATAGTTATCTCTTAATTGTCCGTGATTTTCTAAGCAGTTTACAAAGATTTTAGCGGTTTTTTACGTTTCAAAAAAATAAAAAGCATTTAAATTATTCTTAAAACTGAGATTGTATCTGAGTAAATTCAATGTATTGTTTCTGTAAGTGTAAGTTGCTTGAAACTGTATCATGTTTCGTGGTCTTCACGTAGGATTATTTCAATTTCTGTATGTTTTATTATCAAACTAAGGAAATAAAAATGTTGTAATTAATGTATCACTTCTAAAAGTCAATATATTAGTTTGTTTGCATTTAAGGTTTATTTAAAACCTTCATTTAAACTAGTACCCTAACTCTAAAAATTAATTTAATCAAATTTATCCAATTGACAGTTTTCCACACTATCTCCTAGCATAAGATCTATCTATCTATCTCCGCCGACAAGATGTCATGTTACCTCCTTTTGACATGTCTTAGGTCTGGGGGGGTGTTAGTGATTTTTAAGATGGAAAATATGTAACAGGTTTGCTTAGAAATTAACAGGGCTATTTTGTAATGAATTTTTAATATAAAAGAATTAGAACAGATGTTTAGATGAATTGAAAACATTCCCTTTATACATATCCATGATCTAACCTATTTCCCATAGGGAAGTAAATACAAACATTTTTCTCAAAAACTACTGCACCAATAATCTTGAAATTATACATCAAGCTTAAACATGTGTTCTCACATACACCGAGGTTTTTCAACCATTTTTACCAAAAGTTTTTTTAGAAGTATTTTACAAAACACATTTTAGAATTCAACCTTTTTTTAATAGTCATGTTACATGTCTAAAACAAAACTCGGTGTATGTAGCCTACAACAACCTAGTAAACGGTGTCAAAAAAATTCAACAGTATCGGCCAAGTAGTTCCTGAGAAAAAATTACGAAAAATTAGTACCAAACCAAACTTTTGTAAAAACGCATTTACATGGTGGGCCAAGCCCTAAAAAGTCCATGTAAGCTAATTTTCAGAAATATTTCCTTCAGCAATTTATAGATTAAACATGCAAGTAGGGCCTATTATATATTAGCCTACTTTGTTAAAAAAATCGTAATTTTTAATAAATGAAAATAGAATTTACAGTAAAAAATTTTATTTTTGAGGGTCCACCTAACTTTCAGTCATTGTGCAACCTTGAAAAGTCAAAAGCACAAGAACAAAATACGGGCGTTATGTCAGCTGTTGACCGTCGAGTAAACGCTGACTTTGTGTTTAATTATAGACTTATTTACAATGATATCAAATTTCAAGTATTGATCCAACAAAAGTACTCAATAATAATTGATGTAAGATACAAGATGATTTATTGAGGTCAGACGACGGCGAAAGTCCCCCGCCAAGTGTTACAACAGTTCTGTATGGTTTTAGACGTGTTTACTGCTGCAATATAAAGTACAACAGCTAATAGGTAGTTAGTTTAATTGGTGGTCGGCACCATGCCGACCCTGGCTCTATTGTTATTTTACTATCATAGCATTTACAACCACCATACGCGTATTACAGCTACCGTTTATCGGGTTTCGTGACCTATAAATACGTAATGTGTAAGAAAACACTTCGTAAACGTAATTTTAAACCATGAATATTTTAAATTATACTGGTACTAAATCACTTTATTTCTACAGAAATCCAAAGATTTTATGGTAAATAAATATTACTAAAAATAAATTATTACTGATACATTTAAGATATTGTTAATTAATTCTTCATTGTTTACAAAATGACAAACAGATGTCTACAACTTCAAAGTAACATATGTCAAATATTAAAAAAGGATTAATGAAATAGAGACAGTCGTCGAAAAACTTAATCTACATTCCTTTTCAAATAATACTAATTTGATCCACAGTTTATCTGAAAAATCTCTATTTCTTCTTCTTGAACTGTTAAAAATATAGTGCACAATGTTGTCATTATAAAATGTAAACATGATCAGGACGGTCACGCAGTTTTCTCTTCTTCTCCTTCTTCTCGAACTCTCAAATTTTAGTATTCACAGCTGTTGACATTCAAGTAATTTTATGTTTTCATTCTCTAAAAATGTAAACATTGAAACTTAGGACGTTCACAGGGCGTAGCCCGAGAGGATTTTAAGAAAATGATTATGCCTAAGTGTTGTGAGTAAACTACCTGTAAAAAACACTTGTCATATTTTTATACTTGAAAAAAAAACACAAAACAAACAAACATACAAAATTTTTATAATATTATAGATAAATAGAAAAATGGTTGGGTTTATTTAATAGACCAACTGGTTACCAAAAAATATATACACTCTTTAATGTGTACACTAAACCAGATATAATCGACTTAACAAAGTTAAATTCTGTCCAGAATTTTATGGTAAAAATGGTATAAAAGCTTGAACCTAATCAACGCATTCTTCTACTAGGAATACACCTTTTACACAAAATACTTTTATTTTGAATATATTCTGTCTAGATATTTTGACTGGATGGTGGCAACGTCCTATAATCCAGCTACTTAAAGGTCACTAATTGTGGATAGTTGTGAGAGATGGTCGGTGGATGTAGTGTTCTCTTGTGTTGATTGATGTCCGCACTATTGAATTCTACGTTAATCCACACCATCCTCATAAGTTGACCAATTTGTAATTCAGAGGCCGTGGTTCGAATTCCAAACTGTAGATCCCTTAATTGCCATCGGCTGTTGGGCTATTACTCGTAATTACCAGTCCTTACTCAGCCTTAGTCAGTAACAAGACTACAAGATTGTGCCACAACCATCTTAAACTCAACCCTCATTCATACTTGGCTTAAAATACCTACCTGGGTAGGTTGCAATTTCAATAATCTAATCTAAAACTTGTAATCTATAAAAGTAGAAAGAAAGAACCAATAGCTGTCAAACTTATATATTTTAAATCTACAGTATATGAAAACTATACTAAACAGTATTAACATTTTATCGTACTTTTACCGAATTTAATTTATGATACAAATTTTATAATTCGTCTACAGTAATTGTAAACCAATGCTAAATAAATTGAACTGAGAACTACTTTGTATTGATTAGTTTAAGGTGATTTGTCACGCTAAAATGGTAAAGTATCTTTTTTGACAAGGATATGTCTTAGGTTTTGGGGGAGGGGTGATTTTTAAGATGGAAAATATGTAACAGGTTTCCATAGAAACTACCAGAGTCATTACATTGAATTTCTATATATAAAAGAATAAGAACAGCTGTTTATATTAACTGAAAATTCCCTTTAGACATATCCATGATCTAACCAATCTCCCACAGGGAAGTAAATTCAAACATTTTTTAAATTGAAATGTACAACTCGTACAAAGCATATGATTACTATTGATTACAGTATAAAATTCCAACCACAACCAATCTCCCGAAGAGGATACTGTGGTAGTATTTCAAAATTCGACTTTTTTGAAATTGCGTCATAAACAGATCCGGCCGAATACGACTGTTTATTGTAATGAAACCAATTACGGAGTCGATTAGTGTTGCGATTTGTAGAGAGGGTCACGTGACTAGTAGATGGCAATCGGACGTACAGAGGACGCCGCGCGGCCGGGCGTTCACCCGCACGCACGCCCACACGCACGAGCGCACGCACCGTGTCTCACGACACACGACGCCGAGACCCGTGTATGACCGCGACACGAGCGAACACGTTACGAGGGAACCTCTTGTGTCTAAAGCACAGTCCTACGTGAGCGATGCGATTTCAGCGTAATTTGGAAATCCATGTTTGACTTTTGTCGCGCGAACTACGCTGAAATCTCTGGAACAGCGTCTGGCTAACTTTAGTACCTGTTGAAATGGCAACCATACCACAAGGTAGGTATTTTTAGCCAAGTATGAATGAGAAATGAGTGTAAGACGAGTTAGTTAATAGTTAGTTAGTTAATTAGATAGTTAATGCGCTCAAGGATGCACCACCCTCCCAGTCTATTAGAAGTAAATACTTTAAGTAAACAAAAAACAAATTGCAATCCGAACAATTTTCAAAAAAATATTATTAATGCAAAGAAATTTTGAAAAATTATAAAATATTAACTTTTATCTCTATATTTATATTGGAAACCGCTCTAACCTCATTTTTTCCTAAACATTTAACATGCAATGGAATAAAATTGTTTAATAAATGACCAGCAACAGTCCAAAAAAACCTAACAATTTTCATGAAACGAACTAAGAACCTACTGCTGAAAGAAGCCCTCTCTACAAATTAGAAGACTTCCAGAAACAAAAATAATTAGTTTAAATTAAAAAAGCTATGCAATTTTACAAAAAAATAAAAATGAGTAAACCTAATATAAATTTAAGAATAAATGTATTGTAAAAGCAATAAAATTGTTAAAATATTATTATTTGATAAAAAATATCCCTCCAAGATTCCACAGGATGCTAATGAGTCCATACTGATCGTAATGGATTCATATGAGTCATTTAGCAGGCGGGATGAGGCGAATACTGTTATTAAACATGACAAAACAGGACAAGTTATAAAAGGCGGTGAGAGGTCACAGAACGTCACGTGTTGGGCAAGACTTGCGACTTATGCGTCGCCTACTGCCATTGTCTGACCGATGGACCCTGGGCCCTGGGCACAATGGAGTGAGGGACGACCCGACCAAGCTGCGGGCTGCCTCAAGGACTCACACTCGGCCCCATCATCTTTCTCGATTGAAAAATTGCTTCATTTTGGTTGGATCCATATTAGAGCCTTTCTGACAAAATACAGCGGAATTATTTTGAATTCTTCTAATTTATGAGGATGGTCTTTGTGGATTAACGTAGTATAAATCACCAACACCTCCCCAGAGCTAAGAGATATCTATGTCAATATACAATTATCTCTACCGACGTTGATAATAAAACAATATTTAAAGTTAAAAAATGCATACCTATGTAGCCGATGTGGTCAGAGCTGCATGGTTCCAAGGATATGTGGAATTTAGATTAGATCATTGAAATGACAACCATACACAATATAGGTATTTTAAGCCAAGTATGAATGAGAAATGAGTGTAGGATGATTGTAACGCAATCTTGTAGTCTTGTTACTGACTAAGGCTGACATGTTCCTTAGACAGGACTGTTAATTAATAGCCCAACAGCCGATGCCAATTGAGGGACCTACAGATTAACGTGGAATCCGAACCACGGCTTCTGAATTTACGAATTGGTCTACTTATGAGGATAGGCTTAGAGAATTAAAGTAGTATTCAATAGTGCGGACGTTAATCCACACAAGAGAACACTACAACCACTGACCATCGCTCACAACTATCCACAATTCGTGACCTCCGAGTAGCTGGATCACAGGACACACTACCGTCCCAGTCAAATAAGGAAGAAACTGATTTGTTACATTCTCAACACAAATTAAAAAAATGGCCCAAGTGCACGTCTTTACCAAATTTAAAAAGAAAACGGACGATCAGTGTGGTTTCTGGGGTTGTAAACAAACAAAAAAATTAAAAGACAGACAGACATCAGCCCGAAATTATTTTTTTGTATTCAAGAAGCCTCAAAACGGTTAAATCCTCAACAAAAATTCAAGAATTTTGACAAAAACTATACTTTAGACACGTTTTCAAAAAATAACTAAAACATTTTATGTTTCAAACACACATTCCTAACGACACACCATTAGAGTGGTTGCTAGGGAGGAGCTCCTTGTAAGGTTGGCAGCGTTCTGTGTAATGTGACTTTAACACATGTTATTACGAGTCCTGTACAACACCCACCCGGCCTTGAGGATGCGCTTCAAAACGGTCCTTGTCGGTCAAATGGTGTGTCTAACTACCAGTGGGCTGGGCTTCTCAGTATGGTATAAGTATTTTGGGTATCAACCGTCGGTGAGGAGAGAGGGAACCACTAGAAAGAAGAATTTTGTAAGGATGGAAAAAGATTTGGACAGTCTACCTAAATTTCAGAGTAGTAAAACAAAACCTAAAAATCAGGATCCAAGCTTAGGTTACAAAATACCCATGGTTCAACTCAACCCGCTGTTCACTGGATAAGCAATCACCCCCGTCACAGCAAACCTGGGTACTCAACGAATTTGCATTAATCGTAATAATATATAACAAGTTGTATCAATATCTGTCGATAAAAATATGAGCGTTTGCCTATTCTCTAAATGGCGACCATACCACAATGTATGTATTTTAAGCCAAGTATGAATTAGGATTGAGTGTAAGATGAATGTGGTGCGATCTTGTAGTCTTGTTACTGACTTAGGCCGACATTTTCCTTAGACAGGACTGTTAATTAATAGCCCAACAGCCAATGGAAACTAAGGGACGTACAGTTAAACGTGGGATCCGAACTACTGCCTCTGAATTATGAACTGGTTTATGAGGATGGTGGTTATGAGGATTAATGTAGTATTCAATAGTGTGAACGTTAATCCACACAAGAGAACACCTCCAAGTAGCTGGATTACAGGACGACGCCACCGTCCCAGTCACTTATTTTGAAAAACGGTACACGGAAAATCATATAATTTGATTAGCATTTTAAGTATTTTAATTTTATCACTCACATCCTTTGCATAATTGTTTTATATCCGAAGCAACTCTGTTACTACCTTATTTGAAAAATCCATAAAATTTATGGCTTATAATTAATTAATAGTCTTTGTAAATGCAATTAACCACTTTGATACTCACTCAAGGTGCTTGAGTAGCTACCAAAGACCGACACAACCTCACACACTGGAGCGGGTTTAGTGCCAATTATACAAAATACGTTATACCGCATCATAACACCCATTATAAACGCATTGTAAAAGAAGCCTCCATCAAGTTTTATGGCGTTGGCTGCGGCCAGACCCCGAGTCGGAGCCTTCTGTAGGCCTATGTGGCCGCACGTACATCACCTGTACTGCAGTGAGCATCTATAAAGAATCTTCAAAATACGTACGTGTTGATGAATTAAACGTTTAATGATTAGATTAGATTAGATTACCATTTGAAATGGCGACCTACCCAGGTAGGTATTTTAAGCCAAGTATGAATGAGAAATGATTATGGGATGATTGTGGCGCGATCTTGTAGTCTTGTTACTGACTAAGGCTGACATGTTCCTTAGACAGGACTGTTAATTAATAGCCCAACAGCCGATGGCAACTAAGGGACCTATAGTTTAACGTGGAATCCGAACCACGACCTCTGAATTACGAACTGGTCTAATTATGAGGATGGTATTTGCGGATTAACGCAGTATTCAATAGTGCGGACGTTAATCCACACAAGAGAACACTACACCCACCGACCATCGCTCACAACTATCCACAATTCGTGACCTCCAAGTAGCTGGATTACAGGATGTCGCCACCATCCCATACTACGAACATTTTCCATTAAAATTTTAAGTAAAAAAAGTTTCTCGACGTTTCGGGATCTGGAATCTAATCTCGTCCTCAGGTAGAAACTAAAACATAACATGATTAGTGCATGATCCAGCATTCTTACATTATACGTTCATTATTACATTCTGTTGTCTTTGAATCTTTGTGACGAGTGGACGTGTTTCGTTTCTTGTGTGCGTGAATGTTGGTGCAAAATTTTTGTATTTTTTGTTTGTAGGATTTTATCTGCTATACTTTTTAGCTTTAAAATATTATACAGCTTAACTTGTATTAATTTAGTCTTAGACCGATAAAATAAATCAGAGTGTAAAACCCGAATGAACATTTAAAGATATTGACATTACTTTTCAGCATTAAACCGGCTTAGCCCGAATGATGTACTAATTGTGTTATGTTTTAGGTTCTACCTTGCCTGAGGACGGGATCATATACCAGATCCCGAAACGTCGTAAAACTTTGTTTCACTTAGAGACGTTATGGAAAATGTCTGTAATGAAAATCTAAATTTAAATATGTCCGTAGTAAAAAACTAAATAAATTCATATATTCACTGTTGTCAATAATTAATTTTAACAGTTTTTTTGTATAAACTATATATAGCATACCTTTATTTCGCATCTAAAGCGTTTTATTGGTATTATATAATTTGTAAAATATATAAATACAATTATTTTGTCCGTATATTGCTTAGAACTATAATATTTTTCTTTATTTTTAAGTTTTTTACTTAAGAAAAGACGACATTACTATCGTCCATCTACCTAACTAACCTTTACCTGTACTTTTCTGAAATGGTGACCTACCCAGGTAGATATTCTAAACCAAGTATGAATGAGAAATGAGTGTAAGATTGTGGCACGATCTTGTAGTCTTGTTACTGACTAAGGCTGACATGTTACTTAGACAGAACTGTTAATTAATAGCCCAACAGCTAATGACATGTAAGAGACCTACAGTTTAACGTGGGATCTGAACTTTTTTGCCTCGTCTCAGGGCACGTCAACGTCTTAGAAGTGCAATAAAATAGACAGAAAGTCAGACAGAGTTTCCGGTTGTAGGCTATAAATGAATAGGAGAACCGATAAAAGTTTAGTTAAGATTAAAGAAGTGAAACTTCGAATCAGTAGTTGGAAAGTATAACGGCCTTGTGTTTAATAATTACTCAGCTGAGGCTAAGCACAATCCGTCGTTCAGCTATCAGCTGGAGCGGCGGCCGATACGTCACGGATTAGTCCGCCGGAACCGGATAATCGCTCAACTCGGTAGCGATAATCGATTCCTACCGGTTGGATAATCGCTAGTTCGGTTTTTGCTAATGAGAGACGGTATGCAAACCGGTAACGGTGCGCGTTTGGCAAGAACGCGTCAGCGCGTGTGAGGTTTCGACACTGGTGGTTGTTATTCTTACTTAATTAGAGTTGGACTTAATTTTTAACGTGGATATGTCTAAGCTCTAGAGGTATTAGTAATTAGCGAGACGCAAAAAGAGTGACGGAAGTGACATCATATGGTTTTGGAAATAGCTGTTTAAAATAATTGAAAACATTCCCTTCAGACGCATCATAACCTATTTCCCACAGCGAAGTAAACAATATACTTTTAGTTTGGTTGTTACCTGTTGAAACATAATAATGTATAGAATGTTGAGGAGATATGAATGCATCTTGAACTCTGATATGTGTAATTAATTGGGAAATTGTGCAAAAGCCTAGAGTAAAAAAATAATTTATTTTACGTTAAGTTATTACGATGAACATCTACATTTAGATAGATTTGCTTGTAGTTGCCATTACATGCTTTTGACGTATATATACGTAATTCAATCTGGAGTTCACGAGCGTTTGACGTATATTTACGTCAAGAAATGAAAACGTCATTTAGATATTTTTTGGCTGTCTAGATACTTTAGGCTGTAAATACATATTATTTTTATAGTAAAGTTTTATTTCTTTATTAAATTTCCATTTGGTGGGTTCGTGTTAATTGTTTCACGCGCTCAGAATGTATTTGTTTACGTCTAGTGAGATAAAGGTTAGTGAAATATATCCTGTGGGTTAGACTGTGATGTGATATCTAGTGGAAATTACCTTTAGGTTGAATGATCCGAGTTTTAAAGAAGACATAATAGAAGTGCTGAATATATACGCAATAACGATGGTCATAAAACGACATGTAAAAAACGGTTTTGTGATAAGTTTATATAATCAACTTTAAGCATCAGCAGGAAGTGGGAAAACATCAAAATATCAAAATGTATTTTTGACTTCAACTAAATTATTTTGGGCGTAGTGGCCACCGCTGAGTAAGGGTTAGTAATCATATACTAGTATTCTCCCCGTCCTTTTAGGGTTGATCAATTCGTTGAATTAGATTCGATTAAATTATTGAAATGGTGACCATACTACAAGGTAGGTCTTTCAACCCAAGTATGAATGAGGATTGAGTGTAAGATGATAGTGGTGCGATCTTGTAGTATCGTCACTGACTAAGGCTGACATGTTCCTTAGACAGGACTGTTAATTAATAGCCCAACAGCCGATGACAACTATGAGACCTACAGTTTAACGTGGAATCCGAACCACGGCCTCTGAATTACTAATTTGTCTAATTATGAAGATGGTCGTTGCGTATTATTCAATAGTGCAGACGTTAATCCACAAAAGAGAACACCACACCTACCAACCATCGCTTAAAACTATCCACAAGTAGCTGGATTACAGGATGACGCCATCATACCAATTCTTCTCATACCTGAGGGCTGTAAGTTTGATCGTGGACTTAGTCGTTATTTTCATTGGGATACCTAACAACAAGGTTTACGGATACAACACCTGGTCCATCCTCGATGAAAACGTTACATGAAAATGGTGTTGAAATCCCAAAATTCACCAGGTTTTCTCTTTGGAAAACTGAAAGTAGATACGTGTAAAACTCGATATCATTCATTATTTACTGACAAGGTGTTAGGTAAAACTGAAAGTGTAGAGGCGATCAACGACCAGTGACCAGACGGGGCTCCACCCTCTCCATAGTCGCCTCCCACCGACCGCCCTCACACGGGTGTCCTCGACTTGCGGAGTCCCCCGGGACCCCCCCACCCTGACCTGACGTTTGACAACTCACGTCAGGTCGTTTGGGGAACATTCGGAAAAACATTGGGGGAAAGGGTTCTCTATGCAAGTTGAGGACTTCATATCTTCGTCTTATCAATTAATACTTGGGGACACGAATTTGGGATAGTTTTAAGCGATGGTCGGTGAATGTACGTCCGCACTATGTTTATCCAAAAAATCATCCTCATCATTATGCTAAATCGTAATTTAGAGACAAAATTGTTCGGACCCCACGTTAAACTATTGGCCCCTTGGACGTCATCGGTTGTTAGGCTATTAAATTAATAGTCCTGTCTAAGGAAGATGTCAGCCTTAGTCAGTAACAAGACTACAAGATCGCGCCACAATCATCTTACACTCATTTCTCATTCATACTTGGCTTAATATGCAGTTCCTACCTTATTAAGTCGTTATTTCAAAAGGTAATTTGAAATAGATAATAGTAAGAGATGTGTAGGTATGTGGTAGAGATCCATCCAGTTATGCTTGAAAATCCTACCCATTTTAATCATATATTGTATAGGCAAACTCTTTTATTTATGGACATACGATCAAGCTGGTATACGATCATAATAAAAATTGCTTATGCTAGAAGTGCCTACTTTCATTGTTACTTAAAGCAGCAAACCTGCATACTCTTTCCCGTGTTAATCTTATGGAGAATAGACAATATATCTTATTCTCCGACAGACATTGATCAAACTTGTCATAAATTATTATTGTAATACTATTTATTTGGAAATCTCTAAGTACGCAGGTCTGCTGCAACGGGGTATTTTCATACGCCTCCTGTGAAATCTAGGAGAATGTTGTTCTTAATAATCGATGAATCAGCTGATTAACTTTGACACACATGGTCTGGCTCTACGCCAGTTTGTGTACCATCTGGTGCTCCACTATAGGTGGTTTTTGTTCCATTATGTTGGCCAACGTGTTTACTGGTGCATTGTGGGAGTTCCGATGTTTATGACCGTTCAACCTCCTGGCTAAAGTGATGTGAAGACTACAATTATTATCTAAAGCTCTAGACTCATCTCTAACTGTTATTACATGTTTCAGGAATATGTTTTTAAGCTTTGAAGTTAGGTAACTGTATTAAGTAACGTATTGTGTGAAATTCTATTAATCAGTTCAGACTTCGTTACTGCTTTCTTGAATAAGTATGCCGGTCTTGTGTGGCGTTTGTAAAAGCGATGTTAAGAATGACAATGATAAAGTAGTTTACTCTGGTAGCTGGAAAAACTGTGCATCACTTACGAATTGTTGGTGAATCTTGTAAGGTGCTTAAAACCAGAGATGCGAAAAATGAACGGATATGTAGTAAATGTAACCCCCAAACCCCAGCTAGTACTAGTGAAAGCTCTAATAAAACAGAAAAATTGACTGCAGAATTCAAGGTAGAAGTTGTCACTAAGTTTAAGAACTATAACAAGGGTTTACGAAGTCGCTACAGATATTTTTATATAAAATAGATAATACATATATGAAGAAACTGAGCGAAGATTAAAGGAATTTAAAGCTGAAAACCCTACAAAATTATTCAATACATTTTATTGGACTTTTCAAACGCGTTTGTGTTTTTAACTACACAACGTTTCTGGAGGTGGAGAACCTCAAACCGTTTTCAAGTGATTACCTAATAATGTATTTTCTAATATGTTGCAGGTATTAATTATATAATGTTGTCAATAATACTATACTTATTTATGCACAGTAAATAAAACTTTATTGATAACTCAACAAATAACCACAACGCTCCACGACCGTGCTGGCGGGGCGTCACAAGATAGCGTGCGCTCAAAACGAAGAGCTCCAACTCGTTTAGCTATTTACATAATTTGATCAAATGCTGTACGAGTAAGTGTTTTTACTCAGTGAACAGCCTTAATATAAGCCCATTACTATGTAAAACAACCTTTTTGCAGTGAACCTGCATACTCAGTACTATTCGATAACTATGAAGTAAATAACTCACGCCAGCGTGCTGCGTGCGATCTCGTTAGATGAAATAGACGTTTTGCTAAAAGAATTACAGGGAAATTTACTATATTCACGGTAACATGTATGTTTTGAAAGATAATGGAAGCAAACAACTTGAATAATTCAAGTTTATAAAACGTATATAGATCATGTCTTTAGTAGGTTTTAGTTTTTAAATTCATTCTAAATTTAAAGCCCTCTTAGTAACTACGCAGGCTTTACTTTACCACTTATTTAAAGACTTATGATCGATTAAACGGAGTTATATCTTATACCATTTTGTTCAGGAACTTTAAGGCTTTATTTTTATAGTAAATGTTTCCCGTTTATTACCTATTTTGGAGGTATGTGCGTATTTATTTACCTACACAGCTGTTAAATTGTTGTAGATATTTTTTGCGAAACTTTGTTTATGTTGTTGTTTGTTTACATCGTTAAAATATGTCCTGGTTTGCGTTCTAGCGATAATAGAAATTTATTAGATGGTAAGTCAAATGAATTATTTAATTGGAAACCTCCAAAACCAAAAAAATTAAACAAAAATTGGCAAACTGGTAAACATTGCAAGAAGGCGCCATTTTTCATGTACAAAGCCTTCGACATTCTCGATCGTAATTGTTTATTGGCAAAAGTGGAGAAAATTTGAACCAGGAGCTGTACTGGCATTAAACTTGTTAACATAATTCTTGACGGTTTGAGAACAAATAGTAAAACTAGGGGACCTGAGAACTTTGTGAAGGGTGTATTCAAGCGTCAGTTCGTAAACCAGAAATATCGGTTCATCGGAAGGAGTATTTTGGAGGGGTTTTAGTACCCCAAAAATTTAGGGGTGAGTTTAGTTTTTTAATTTCAAATTTTTTCTATTAGAATCAGCTTAAAAACTACACAATTTAGTTTTATAAAGTGTTTTTCTATCTCTAACGGTTACCGAGATATTAAAAAAATCTAAACACAGTACATTGTATTTTGGGGCTTCAATAAAATCGTATAGTAGAAGATAAGGAAAAATTAATATTTCCCTTAATAACCAATATTTTTAGATGAAACTTTGTATTTAGCTTCATGTGGCTGGAATCCATCCAATTATTTAAAAAAATCATAATCTATGCGTTTATCATGGCAGCTAACCTGCATACTCTTTCCCCATCTTATGGAGAATAGTCAAACTCCTTCATTTATATCCAGATATTGATAAAACTTGGTGTATAGTCAATATAAAAATAGTTTATGGTAAAAATGCCTACTTTCAGTATTTCTCAAAGCAGCAAACCTGCATACAATTTCCGATGTTAATGTTACAGAGGATAGGCAAATACTCTTATTTATCAACAGGTATTGATTGATCAATATTCTTATATACTTATAATATTATTACCATATTATTGAGTTGGAAATTCGCTGAGTACGCAGGTCTGCTGCGACGGGGTTATTATATATTATTATTGTTTTGGAAATCCGCTGAGTACGCAGGTCTGCTGTGACGGGGGTTATTATTGTTTTGGAAATTCGTTGGGTACAGGTCTGCTGCGACGGGGGTATTATACATTATTATTGTTTTGGAAATTTGCTGAGTACGCAGGTCTGCTGCAACGGGGGTATTTCATTTATACTTGGCCTAAAATAGGGTAGGTCGCCGTTTCAGAAAGGAGTTGATAAGGTAATAAGGTAATTCTGGAATGGATTTGAATAGGAATGCACTTTTTAGGTATGTACTTAACGTATTAAATCTAGCTCTTCCATGTTGTCATATGTACTTCCTCCACACCGCTATCTACGGTCTGGCCGAGGAGCATATCCAGAAGCAGGGGTGAACGACTGTAGAGACATGAGGTGATGGCGAAATCGTGATGGTGTCAGATGACACAGAGTTGCCAGCTGGCCATGTGGACGCTCTGATAACGTCTACACTCCACTTTAGTGGTTCGTGAAACACCCAAAGACAACAGAAATCTCGATTGTTTACGTTGACAATTGTTGCCGAATGAAAATGGATTCCGCACTATGGAGTACTACGTTAATCAACATAACACTTGATCGTTTCCGATCATGTCTAACGAACGTACAAGACTTTAAGATTGCGTTAAAATCATGTTACACCCATTTCTCATTCATAGTGGCTTACAATACCTACCTGTGTAGGTAACCATTTCATAAAGTAAGGGAGTATTTTAAGTTTTTTGTGTATAACATACTAGCAGTGGCATTACAATGTTCGATTCTCCTTAAATTAATGTCAATATCAAGTTACTTTTTTATTACTGTACGAACAGTAAAAATTCTTGACGTTTCAAGATCTGGAATCTGATCCGTCCTCCGGTGAGCTAGAACATAAAACATAACCAGATTAGTACATAATGGTAGCAAACTGTAATCAAAATTGTTAAAGAAGTAAAATCATACGAAAACACCTAACAATAATAGCTTCGAACGCAAGGAACGAAACATGTGCACACATCACGAGAGCTCAAGAAGAACTGAACAGCAACAATAAAAACGATCAAATTCCTACTGGATGAAGCCAGAATCAACAACAATGAACTTCAAAGAATTGTTTGGATTCTTGGAAATCATATTTTCCGCAGAGTTTGATGTTGAGAAGCGTCGGCATCGGAATGGGTCTTTTACGGTTGAATGCTTCTCTGCCTTCGCGCTTCTCATGTTTCAAGTATTATATTTGACTGATTCAGTGTATAGAGCTAGGCAATGAGGTTTACAATATTAGACTTTTTAAGGTATACCATCATATTACTTTCACAGCTATATATTGATACTTAGAATTCTAATTTGTTCTCCTTAAAAAAATAATAATTTAAAAATAAAACTTTCTTCATACTGCTTCAAAAACGAGTGTTTTAGATACATGTGTTGAAGATAAAAAGTTGCTCTTTTTCTTCATAGGATCACAATAGTAGTTTTCATCACAAGGAGTGAAAGTGGCTCTTTTTGGCACGAAATTTTGTTTAAGAAACGAAGCGAATTTGGAAAAACGATTTTAAAAAAAAAAAAAACACAAAAATTGCTTAAAAAAATATAAAAAAAAAATTAAAAAAACAAAATTTATAAAAAAAAAAAAAAAAAAAACAAAAAAAAAAAAAAAAAAAATAAAAAAAAAAAAAAAAAAAAAAAAAAAAAAAAAAACAAAAACAAAAAAAAAAAAATAAAAAAAAATATAAAAAAAAAAAAAAAAAAAAAAAAAAGTACCGAGGAAAAGAAAAATTATTAGAGAATAGAGTTTATATTATAATGTTAATTAAATACTTGTACACATGTAGAATTACATTTCTACACAGAAGAAGTTGTTTCCCATTACTTCTTGTTTTGAAATGAAGCCCTTTTTTACAAAGTCTATCCTATCACGAGTTTTCTTATCCGTGATCTTTCTGTGTAGGTAGGCTTCTCAACCGATGTAAACATCGATTTGAAGGCTTTGTAAAACCGCAACAAAGTTGAAAATGTTTGGATGAAATGAAGTGAAGTTCTTCCCGAATTTTGAATGCTTCACATGCATTTGTGGTTCTAACAGATGTCATCTCGTCAGCGGCCCCTATGTGGAGGGAAGAGGGAGTCATCAGCAACGTAATTTTCCACCATGTAGTCTGCAAACGTAGTCTAACTCAGCCAAATAATAAACTGACCGTCGGCGCAACTCAAAACCTCCCGTCCACACAGACTGTCGCAGACCCTGCAGAGAGAACGAAGACGCACGGCTCGTCTCCTACGCGCGACGCGCGTGTAGGCTGTCGCCTGATGCTCGTAATTTCAGCCGTCCGCGTCGGGTCGGATATTTACTGCGATGACCACGGCCATAACATGGGTTACGACCCACGACCCTGACCTTCCAGCGCTGATCCATCTCGCGAGTGCGGGCGGCGCAGGCGCGTCAAAAAACAACTAGTCTGCATTGATCTTGAAATGTCGCTTCAAGTGCGACCCACTCTTATATGAATTATAAGCACCATGAGACCTGGGTGGTTTAGTGGTTGTGGTGTCCGCTTCATAGTTTATGAGTCGCCAATATGATGACTGGGACGGTGGCGACGTCCTGAAATCCAGCTACTTGGAGGTCACGAATTGTGGAGCAATGTTCAGTGGGTGTAGTGTTCTCTTGTGTAAATTACGTCCACACTATTGTATACTACGTTAATCCACAAATACCATCCTCATACCTTTAGATGCCATTGACTGTTGGTCTATAATTTAACAGTCCTGTCTAAGGAACATATCAGCCTTAGTCAGTAACAATGATGAAGGTCTTTCCGGATGTGCGGATGTTAAACCACACAGGAGAACACTACACCCACCAACCATCGCTCATAACTATCCACAATTCGTCACCTCCAAGTAGCTGGATTACAGGATGACGTCACCACCCCATTCGGTTTAATTACGAGGATTGGCCTAGCGGATGAATATTCAATAGTGCGGACGCTAATCCACATCAGATAATATCCCATCCATAGACCATCACGTATAACCATCCATTAGTCATGACGTGCAAGGAGTTTGATAGACACGCAACTGCCGCAGTCCTGTAATAACCTTACTACTGGAATATATCAGCTTATATTCACACTAGCCAAAGTATCCGTTCTTTTCACGGGCAAAAAGGCTGAGATTACTTTTATTGTTTAAAAAACGACAAAGTAACATCCGTTAATTAATATTGGGAAAGGATAAGGATTAACGCAATAGAGGCAGGCATCGGAAGATAACTTAAAATCTACCATTCCACTACAGTATTTCGATCATAAAATTCGATCACTAATTTCGATCCAGCGGTCTGTATAAATGAACTTTCTTTGTCCTTGTACATTTTGAACTGTCAAAGTGTAGTGTTAACAGCTGTTGAAATTTAATATCCTTTGAAAGTGTAAATATTGAAACCTAGGACGTTCATGGGGCGTAGCTCAAGGGTTTTTAAAGAAATTAATGTGCCTATGAGTTGCATGAGTTTAAGATCTACCTTTGTGTAAAATTTCAAACCGGTCGGTTCAGTATTTTTCGCGTTTACTTTCCACAACCAACAACAACACAAACATTCAGAAACCACCTCTTCTTTATAATATTATAGACTAGCAGTAAGCCCGTCCTCTGTACGGGTTGTAGGATTTAGTTTAAAAAAGAAAGATTATATCATACCAAAATGTAAACCTGAAATCCTAAACAAAGCAGTAAAATGAAAATAAATCAATGCCCAGCTTTATTATTTAGCATTACTTTACAATTAAATACATTAGAACATTTATACCATTATTATAATTAGTTATACGACAAAATTACTTTTTAATATACTATGATTTCGAAATGGGTTTAAAATCAATGACCAATATAAACTAACTAATATTGATTTGACAGCTGTTTGTTTTTATTCCTATTAAATCTTTAAACTACAAAGACAGCTGATTATTACCAGTAGATTATACATTGAAAATTAATCAAAATGCGAGTAATATCGCGTAAAAGTGGGTTTTTAAATGCTCATTATTTACTTTTCAAGGGGCGGCGGGCGATTTCAAGCATTTAAAAACCTTCTCTGGAATGTAGAGAATACATGAAATAAGTTTCGTTGTAATCAGTTCTCCCGTTTTATCGGAGAAGACGGTGTAAAATGCCTCCTGGAGCGTCACAGACAAACAGACAATAATTGAGATAAGACCGGTTTCGGCTTCTCTAACGCACGAAAAGTAAGAATAACTAAAAAAATGAATAATTCTGAGCAATGTACAGACAATACACTCATTTGATTTATATAGATAATCAGCAATCAACAACCAAATAACTCGTCTATGGTAAACAGTAAGATCAATGACGTCACCGTACACGAGTGTCGTTGACCGACTACCTCCTCTAGGCTAGTACAGTGCAAGCCTAGGCCCAGTCGCCCCCGCGGTTCACGGACCCCCGTCGTCGGCGCCCACTGGCCGCAGGAGGTGACCGAGGCACTCTTGCGACACCAGGGTCCACAACCCCATCAAACACCGGCTCCATTCAGATTAGGTTTAACGAGCTGTTAAATTATACCCGAAATAATCGGAGGTGTTGTTTCATTGGTTACGTTATTTTTGATCGGTGGATTTAAAACAGTTTCTGTGTCCCAAAATTTATTGCATCAAAGACACGAGGAATGTGGTAGGGAATTTTGGAAGATATTTACAATCTGTTAACAAAATTATTTAGTATTATGGAAAGATGAGATACATAAAACAGAGAAAGAGAGATGAAGGTTTCTAGAAGTGAAATTTATACAGAGAATCTATTTTTGACCTGCATTACTTATAATTTGGAGTTTTATACTTATTAATGTATAATTTTGAAAAAAAATCTAATTAACTTTTTACCATTGGATTCAGCTAAAAAACACACAATATCATATTTTTAATCATGACTTTAGATCAGCTGGTTGCTGAGAATAGCTAAAAATCCATAACTCACTTATTTACTTCAATATTTTTCCAAAAATTGAATTGTGATGTAAAACAGGTTAGAAGCTTGCATGAATCAATCACATAAGTATATCAAACAAGCGACACTAGCGCTGACCTAGCGGGTTTCATCTGTCCCTAACGCCGCTCCATCAGCTAATGGAATATTAGGAACCTACAGTTTAACGTAAGATCCGAACCACAACGTTGGCTCTGAGCTGCAAACTGATCTAATTGGAGAATATCCTTTGTTATTGAACGTAGTATTCAATAGATTAGATTATTGAAATGGTGACCATACTACAAGGTAGGTATTTTAAGCCAAGTATGAATGAGGATTGAGTGTGAGATAATTGTGGTGCGATCTTGTAGTCTTCTTACCGACTAAGGCTGACATGTTCCTTAGACAGGACTATTAATTAATAGCCCAACAGCCGATGGCATATCTAAGGGACTTTTGACGAGGAGTATGAGGATTGTATTTGCGGATTAACATACTATTCAATAGTGGAGACGTTAATCCAACAAGAGAACACTACACCCACCGACCATCGCTCACAACTATCCACAATTCGTGACCTCCAAGTAGCTGGATTACAGGACGTCGCCACCGTCTCAGTCGGTGACTACTATCAACTAAATTGTTAGTTGATGGTTCGTATACATTATTGCTGTTAGTTTAACCTTTTTTGTAGCATCCTTCCAAAAGCTGACCCTGTAGAAACCCCAGTCAAACGGTATTGCCTTAAAGCTTATGAACGTATTACATACACTGCAAACGTCACTTGGACGGGCCTACACTCCGCAGGTGACTCAGTGCATATCGCAATGCACTAAAGGTCGGTTACTTTTACCTTGCAGTGGGTGTCTCGGTGGAGGGGGGGGGGTAAGGGCAGACCCTACACGCCACGCCGCCACCCGGATATCGGAACTGGGGCAGTTTAAGCAATCCGCTGGCCTCCGTTACCGCCAGGGCGTACCGTAATTGTGGGAGTGGGTGTCTGAATAAACTAAAGTGAATCGATTACGTATATTGTGGAAGAAAATTAGTATAAGGTAGTTCCGTGTCTTATGGTTAAAATTCCTTTAGAAATAAAATGTTCAAAACCAAATTTAAAAAGATTACCAATGAAAATATGACCAACTGTCTCGTCTCTAGTCTTCTGAACACACACGTAAACACAAACGCACACACGCGATTTAAATTTCACCCTCTTGGAGTTTCGGTTTGGAAGTACGCTCAAGCTCTTGGTTCCATTTGGTGAAGTGCTCAACTGATGAAGGTATCGGATTTCCTAATAGTCAACTTTTCATATGATAGATATTACATTGAAATGATTAGACTGGGACGGTGCCATCGTCCTGTAATCCAGCTACTTGGAGGTGACGAATTGTGGATAGTTGTGAGTGATGGTCGTTGGGTTTAGTGTTCTCTTGTGTGGATTAACATCCACACTATTGAATACTACATTAATCCACCAAAGACCATCCTCAAAATTACATCAAATCGTAATTCAGAGGCCGTGGTTCGGATTCACATTAAACTGTAGGTCCCTTAGTTGCCATCGGCTGTTGGGCTATTAATTAACAGTTGTGTGTAAGGAACATGTCAGCCTTAGTCAGTAACAAGACTACAAGATCGCGCCACAATCATCCTACACTCATTTCTTATTCATACTTGGCTTAAAATACCTACCTGGGTAGGCTGCTATTTTAATAATCTAATCTTATTCTATAGGAAATTCGCTAAACGATTGCACGATATTACAATAAAATTTACCGTACTTCTTTAAATTCTAAATCAGATTAAGTCAGAGTTCCTATACTGATTTTTTTGCGCAAAACCTCTGAAGGTTTTCGAAATAGAGTGAAGTCCCACGGGATTTCTATCCTATTCTTTTCGTAAATTTACCGCCGAACACGTGTCAATTTAAGACGGATGGTCCTCCCAGAAGAGGACGGTGTTTAGAAGTCAAAGTTGACATTTAAAATTTATAATACCCTATCCGCGAAACCCAGGATATAGAATGGTGACCTCCTCAGGACGCGAGTGACGCTGTGACGCGATCTTGTAGTTTTGTTACTGACTAAGACTGACATGTTTCTTAATAGATGACCCAGCCATCAATGACATTCTGGAACCTTAACGTAGTAAGAACACATTCTTAAAAATGTTCCACTATAATCCTAATAATAAAAATGTTATCTTATTTATGCTATCTTATTTTTATTTGTTTTTGCCATAAACAGCAACCATATAAAAACAAAAGTTGTAAAAGCTATATGCCACAACACTGTCAGATAATGACAGAATGTGGTAGAAGTAAATCATGACATTTGACGAATAGTTCAAGGACGACTGAAGGGAGAGACTGTTTTTTAATGAAGGACGTCTAGTTTATGGAGTAATTAAGACCGTGTTAACTGGCTGGCTGATGAGTTCCTGATAGAGTCATCTGCACATGCGATAGACATCGAGGAGAATGATGGAGATATCCAGTTCGAGTCACTGAAACATAACGGCATCAAGGATGAACAATGAACATTCTCAATCTATCTTGTTGAAAGTTCTGAAATTCAAGGTTGTAAATCCTTGTGTTAGGTACAACACCTAAATTACTCAAAATTATGGGTTTTATGGATGTATTGATAAACCTTAACTGGATGGACTTGCATAATAAGTTTTTTAAGAATATTTAAGTATATAAGTGAGCTATTGATTTTTAGCTATTCTCCATAAGATTGACACTGCACAATGTACTGTGTTTACCATTTTGAATATCTCAGTACCATTTGACCTAGAGTCGTGATTCAAAATACAAAATTCAGTTTTTTAGCTCGATTTTTTCAAAAACTATACGTAAATAAACTGAAAAAGCCATTTTTGGGGTACAGAACCCAGCCCCCCCGAAAAGTTTGTACACAAGAGATGTTAAGTTATGAGATTCTAGAATCAGTCCGGGCTTAACTGTCACCATGCGGGTCGTGTGAATAGCTAACTTTTCCATTGGCATCTTGCTATCAAGGTACACACTTGAAGGTTTGATGAGTTTTATAAGTTTATTGACAACAACTCTCTTCCGATCTACAGCGTTGCCCATAAACGTAACGGAAAGCTTAGCTACTGACCAATTTTGTTGTCCGAGACTCTGCTGCCTCACTTAATCCCTGCTGAGGAGAGTTAGGAGACTTGATGACCAGTTTCTATGCAGCTAGCCGCGGCAGCAGCTGTAACGCAGGACCGACGTCACAGAGGCCGCTGGACTAATGACGTCATAACAGTAACTCCAGACTCGTATGTTTGAGCTCGAGCCCTTTGTTCTGCCGGCCAGCAGTTACCGGGTTTATTGCCTTGTTCGACGATAGGATGACAGAAGGACATCGGCTGCTGTTTAGGCGGCATTCCAAACATTATTGGGGGGGCGGGGGGCAAATTCGCTGCTGTGTAGCTCTTGGAAGAATGCAGTGTAATGAAGTCGTGAGCAGATGTGATTAGGTGAGTTGTCTATCATGCTGGAAATGTAAACGAAGTCCAGGTAAAAATGTTAGTATTTACTTCCCTGTGGGAAATAGATTAGATCATGGATATGTCTAAAGGGAATGGTTTTAGTTAATACTAGCAGTAAGCCCGTCCTTTGTACGGGTTGTAGGATTCAGTTAGATAATCATGCCAAAATGTAAACCTGAAATCCTAAACAAATCAATACAAAGAAAATAAATCAATTCCCATCTTTATTATTCAGCATTACTTTACAATTAAATAGGTTATAACATTTATACCACTATTATAATTAGTTATACGTTAAAATAACTTTTCTCTGGAATGTAGAGAATACACGAAATAATTCTTATTCATTTATGTTAAAAATTCAATACAACAGCTCTAGTAGTTTCTATGGAAACCTGTTACATGTTTTCCATCTTAAAAATCGCCATCCATGTCAAAAAGATTGTTACCATCCTAAAAAATTAAATAAAATTTATGTTCGCCTGGCTTATATTTCACAACTATAATTAACAGTTAATGAATAAATAAAATTGCCAAAAATACAATTATGAGCACAAAACTGACATTAATAATACATAGCAAGTTTAATCAATATCTGTTGACGAACTAGAGAGTTTACCTAACCTCCATTGGATTAAAATGGGAAAGAGGTATGCAGAGAATACTGAAAGATTGCATTTTTACCATAAACAATTTTTTGACCACATACCAAGTTTTATCAACATCTGTCCATAAATTAAGGAGTTTGGATATTCTCTACTTGATTAACTTCCCATTAACACCTTTAAACGAAAAGTAACATGGTCCCGGGCTTAGGTCTTGCCATGAGACGTACAATAATATCTTATTCTCTATGGGGAATCCTAAAATATTTATTGAAGTCACATAACAGAGGAATAGAAATAATAAACAAATGTTTTCTAATCTAAAAGTAATCTTATACAAGTTCGATAGTTGTTCCTTTAATTTCGTTCAAATGTTTAAGCAAACAATCATACAAATTAATACAACCAATTAAAGAAGAGATCCTTCTATTCACTACACTAACTCGCTTAAGATTGGTACAGTACTGTAGCCGGATTAGTACACGAATGAGGCCATTCACAGCCGCCTAGACCTTGGAGCGGGGTACCGCAAGGCAGTATCATTTCACCGTTATTATTCCCTACATGGCTAAAAGATACGATAACACCATGTTTCCATCTCTAATCTCAGTTCCATCTGGCAACTGTGGTCCTCGTGGTTGCATTCTTTTACGTTTGTACTGCTGTTAAAGAGTTTGCCTGACGGGCAAAATATTTCGATTTAGATCCGTACAGAGGTTACTGTTTACACGATAGATGTAAATAGAAAATGATGTGTCAAACTAAAGGGTAAAATCGTGGGGATTATTATTGGTAATTATATTCCTGTTCAGGACCAGGTATTTTAAGCCAAGTATGAATGAGGAATTAGTGTAAGATGATTGTTGTGTGATCTTAAAACCTTGTTACTGACTCAAGCTGACATGTTCCTTAGACAGAACTGTTAATTAATAGGTCAACAGTCAATGGCATGTCTAAGGGACCTACAGTTTAACGTGAAGATTATTGAAATGGAATCCTACCTAGGTAGGTATTTTAAGCCAAGTATGAATGAGAAATGAGTGTAGGATGATTGTGGCGATATCTTGTAGTCTTGTTACTGACTAAGGCTGGCATGTTCCTTAGACAGGAATGTCAATTAATAGCCCAACAGCCGATGGCAACTAATGGACCTACGGTTTAACGTGGATTCCGAAACACTGCTTCTGAATTACGAACTGGTCTACTTATGAGGATGGTCTTTACGGATTAACGTAGTATTCAATAGTGCGGACGTTAATCTACACAAGAGAACACCACATCCACCAACTATCGCTCACAACTATCCAAAATTTGTGATCTCCAAGTAGCTTGATTACCGAACACGCCATCATTCCAGTCTCACTAGATAACCATTTTATCTTGAATTTGCCACTTCAATAATCTTTTTAAGGCAATCGAGGGGAGTAATGCTTTCAACCATCGAGTGACCATAAAATTAACATTGTATCCAAGATGGCGGAGGTATTTCAGACGTCTATAAACGTGGCATAAAAAAATTTAGTGTCCTCATAATTTGAGTTATCATAGATCAAGGAGCTAAAAAAATAATGATTTATTATACCTAGTAGGTTTATTTATGGTTAGATTATATCCTTATCATTCCTACACACATTCGCAATGTTTTAATGCATTTGTTGAAACAGCTGACCTTGCAACCGTCATAGCACTCCAACTGGTGTCTGCTAACCATATGTTCTTGTTGATAGAAACCTCATTATAGCGTCTTTATTGCAATGCCCATGGGTATATCTACTTAACGTTAATACTTCAGAGCACCAGGCCCAAGGATATGTGCAGTCTACATCCACGCGCGCTGATTGTCTGTCGTTCAAGCGCTCCGACCTTATTACACGCTAATGCAGCCATTCTTCCTCCTCAATAGCTTCTGCTTACGATAACGAGATGAACTTTCATTCAAAAGTATATTGACGATTACTCTAGGATTTTCCTCACATACAGGGTGTTTGAAAAACTCTCAACCAATGTTTTGAGGCTTTGCTTCTGGATCAGTATGAAATCCAAGTATCACATTAAATCACCCGGAAGTCCTTTTCCAGTTCTTCAAAGATGTGTAGGCTGTCAATTTTTCAATATTTTTCCTACTTCACCAAAAATATAGATTTTCAGTATTTCCGCTATATTGGATTTTGGTCCCACAAGAAAAATGTCAATTTTCGAAAACTTTACTGACCACTAAGTCATAAAAGATAAAGTTGTCAAGATAAAGATAAAACGATTATCTAGGAATTGAACTAATCGTTTTTATATAATAAAAATCATTATTTGTTAAATACCAGTAATAATTCCGTGGTAAATATTGGCCTAACAAAAGTTTTACTAGTAAGGCAGACTCTTAATGCAGTTTCTTTTTCATTATCCTCTCTTCAGTACTTCTGAATTTTATGAAATACCTCAATTTGACTAAACCTAACACAAACTGGTCCAACCCACAAGTTCTTAAACAAAATACTCTAGACAATTCCCCAGTCTTGAGAACAGACGTGGTGAAGAGATTTCATTGTGATCATTGTGAGTTTTAGTCAGCAACAAGACTACAAGATCGCACCACAATCATCCTACACTCATTTGTCATTCATACTTGGCTTAAAATACCTACCAGGGTAGGTAACAAACTATGTATTTTATGTATGTAAGTAGACCTTGAAACATACCCTTCTCGCTTTCCTTTCCGGAAGTTGCTGAGGAGCTTGCGGAAGCTTGTTCAGTTGAATGGTATCTTTGGGATAATTAATTACAACATATGAGTATATCAATTGTGTATCACATATTCCAAATATCAATGATGCCCAGCCAAGCTTCCGATGAACAGACGGTTGGCACTGCGTCTATACATCCTCAATTAGCGATCGGGAAAGTAAGCTCAGTGGAGCCTAACTGAGAGGCTGATAATTGCATCTGCAATCGGTTATTGCTTCAGCAAATACTTTCCTTTCCTTCCTGTAATCAGAGCGTGCCGGCGCATTAAACTTCCAAAACCCAATATGTGCACGCGTAACGCGGGACGGTGGCGAAACTAGAGATTGCCACCTTTGTGTGGTGTGATTATGAAGTACCGTTGGTAGCGCGGAAGATTCCAGACAATATACATGGTGTTTCGGAACTCTCCACCAATCTTTTGGCGTATTGTCATTATGTCAGTATAAAATGGTAATACTCAGTTACTCAGAGATACGCCATTTTTAAATAAGAAACAGACGTAATTCTTTTTAACATTGGCTTAAAATCTATTAGTAGGCCTATTTAGAATAGCTTTAAAAATTTAA
Source organism: Nephotettix cincticeps (assembly GCA_023375725.1). Taxonomy (NCBI): domain Eukaryota; kingdom Metazoa; phylum Arthropoda; class Insecta; order Hemiptera; family Cicadellidae; genus Nephotettix; species Nephotettix cincticeps. The sequence continues at coordinate 6,898,979 of CM041791.1, read as the reverse complement.
GTTATTCTTACAAAAAACGTTTGTATTTATTTTACTGTGTAGTATAAAGACCGGGGATATTATGTCTAAATGTAATGTTTTCCGTTCATCTAAACAGCTGTTCTTATAAGCAAAAATTCAATATAATTGCTCTGGTAGTTTCTATGGAAACAGGATCCAAAAACTTCCGTTGCACTTTTTGCGTTAAAAACTTTTTGTGTTACACAAATCTGCGAACAGGTCCCAGAGGTTAGACATATTTACATCAAAAACTAAGATACTCCAATTTTGAATGAAATAAAATCGCATAAAATACTCGAATAAACAAGAATAACACTTCTTGTGGAGCGAAGCCAACAACAAACTTGGATAAACTGTATAATAACAATACAATAGTAGCTGTAAGGGTTTATAGTAATATATACAAGAAAAATAGACCAATTCATAGATAATTACGTGAAAACTTTGAAGCACCAAATATCTTTACCGAGTATTTGGTGTGAATAGTGAGTGGTCTCATGTGGTTAAGATGGAGTGTGATGTCCCGCAGGGGTCCATCTTGGAACCTCTCTTGTTCTTAACCTCAATCAATGATTTGCCTATGTTTGTGCTTCTTTTACATACATGCTGATGACAAAACCCTTGTAAATACATGTAACGTTGTTTATCTTGTCTCAGGTGGTAAAAGTGTCAAAATCAATCTTTCGACGATGCAATTGGGTTTTAGCCAATTATTTAACGTTGCTTAAGGCCAGTCACTCTACAAAATGAAACTGAGAAATAAGTTGAGTTTAAGGTGTCATTGTTGAAAACAGTTTTACATGGACTCCACACATAGTTAATTTGGCTATCTAGAATAAACATTTTACTTTTAATTAATGTCCTGTGTACCTGAAGATTATGCTTTCTCCACTTAATTTCTTTATTTCAATCTGACATTAATTGTGGTATAATTTTCTATGGTAGCTCCCACAGAGTTAAGTGTTATTTGTAAAGCTGAGAGAAATGCTCCCTGTAGACCTTTATTTATAAAACTTGGAATTTAACAATCGTCAACCTATTTATGTTTGAAATCTTGTTATCACTATTAAGTCTAACATAATAATTATCAATGTAGAATGAATTTTCACAACGTTAACACTAGACATAATCTTTATGTTCCTTATGTTAAGTTAGAAAAATTACGTTCTAGTCACATGGTTATTGGAATACGCCTGTTTAACAAGCTACAGATCCACGTAAAGGATTAATAAAATATAATATAAAATATAATAAAATTAGCTTTAATAAAATTAATCATTTTAGTGAATTTTGTGTACGACTGTCTGTAAACTGGAAATCTGACCATCTGTGGTATCTATGTTCTTTTTATCTTTTATTATACCCTAATTCTTTCTCCCTCCCCAAATTATATAGTTTTTTGGCCACTTCTGTTTTGAGTTGACAATTATTTGTAACAAACACAAAAATAACAACATCAATTACTTGCTGCTTAAAGTTGAAGAGTATCATTGAAAAATTTGCTTTGGATGTACTGGAAGTGATTTAAAATTGGTTTCAGTAGCGACTAATTGCGTCTCCAGCTTACATTGTGAAGAAGAATCGAGACTGATCTGGTTAGCGGATTTGCACGGTGACGAGATCATGAAGGCAGTGGCTGACGCGGTGACGCCATTGTAGATTGTGGAGGCAGTGCAAGTGACATGACAGCTGCATCTGAGGCAGTAGCCTTCAACGTCACACACTGTAGTGAGTGTACTGAGTGTAGGGGCGGAGGCGATGTGGGCAGAACGCACTGTTCTCCGTCTCAAACTTTGCATCGACACTAGATAATACCCCACGAGCATTTTCCCTACATAATAAGCGAATTTCCATTGATTCAGTCAAAGCTTAAAGAGGCGAACTTATTTCAGTAAAAATTATCTATTATAGTTTTAGCTCATGCTAAGTCATCATTTTTACGCTTTCTTTACTTTGTACTGTTATAGTTAGAGGTTATGTCAGCTCAGTTCAGGTGTTGAATGTTTTATTCCGTTCTAATAAGCTTACGTACAGCTGGCAGTTTCAAAGGCTGCTAAAATTACCAGGATACTTTCCTCGGCATGTAAAAGTTATGGTTTGCAAATATTTAGTTATATTTTTGATGTTGTTTCATGTGTATAATTTTGTTGTTGTATAGATATTTTTTCTGGTTGATCCGTTAATTAGCATGGTCTTTAGAAAAATATATTTATTAGAATGAATAAATTAAAAAGTGATAAAAAGAAAAGGAAAATATAGGAAACTTACCTGCATGACTGTATGATTGGATGAAGCTGCAGAAAAAAACTAGATTATAATTATTTTTTATTCCGCGACAAGTTTTGTACACTTGGTGGGGACTGTAAGAATTTTGAAAATAAATTATTTGTATTTGCATGTGCTGTGAACGTGGTTTGACACTCATGTTCATCCGTAACCTCATACGTTTTATTAGTTAATTATTTATCTGTTTTTCTACTGAAATGGCAACCTGTCCAGGTATTTAAGCCAAGTCTGAATGAGAAATGAGTGTAAGATGATTGTGGCGCGATCTTGTAGGCTTGTTACTGACTAAGGCTGACATTCCTTAGACATGACCTGAATTATTATTAATAATCCAACAACTAAAATAATATAAGGAACCTACAGTTTAACGTGGAGATGCGAACCACAAATTAGCTCATGAATTACGAACTGATCTAATTATGAGGATGGTATTTGCGATGAACCGTGCCACCGCCACCTTACATTAAATTCTCATTCATACTTGGCTTAAAATACTCACCTGGGTAGGTCATTATTTCACTAAGATTTTAAGGTTATAAGGTATTTTTACCCAGCCAATCAGGGTAGAGTGCTGAGTTTGTGGGGAACACAACACCTCTTAGATTAGATTAGATTATTTAAATGGCAATCCTAATGGAGGATTGATTGTAATATGATTGTAGCGCGATCTTGTAGTCTTGTTACTGACTAAGGCTGGCGTATTCCTTAGACATGACTGTTAGTTAATAGCCGAACTGTCGATGGAGAGTAAAGGTACCTACAGATAAACGTGTAGTCCGAACCATTACGGACGTTTATCCACACCAGAGAACATCACATCCACCGACCATCGCTCACAACTATCCACAATTCGTGACCTCGCAGTTGGATTATAGGACGACGCCACCATCCCAGTCATACACCACAGCTCCTCCGCGGCTTCTGCACCTTTGTTCCCGGCGGCGCCCCCCAGGCTCCAGACGGTGACGGATGCCTGCGGTCGGTTATGACCGTGTTTTGCACCGCCGCAGTTGTGGCGAAGGCCGAGGATTTCACCGAGAGAAACCGAACTGCAAAAGTTGGTATGCAAAAACTGGACGAGGTTCCGGTACGGCTTGTTAGGGTTTTACATAGCAAATGTCTGGTCATCAAAGTAGCTTAGTGGCATTGGGATTGACAGATTGCTGATGGGGTTTTAAGCTAATATGTTTTGGAATCACAACTTAAAGTGTTACATGTCACTTTTAAGAATCACACAGACTGACGGTTATATTGTTCACTTTTTAATGAAATGATACATTGTTAATAAACTCATCATAATAAATTGTAGGTCAGGAATTGTGGATAGTGAGAGATGGTCGGTGGGTGTAGTGTTCTCTTGTTTTGATTTAAGTTCGCAATACTGAATACTACGTTAATCCGCAAAGACCATCCTCATAGACCAGTTCGTGTATTTTGAAACCCACACATAACTTTGTACCTTAATATATAAAGAACAAATATTCAAAATTTCAATGTTCTTAAAAACTGTCCAAGCCTTAGCATTTTTTGTAAATGGGAACATGAAAAACTTAACTTTCGAGAATCGCAAATTTTCTAAAGTAGACTGTGACGCCGTACCATAGTTTATGACGTACTTACAACGTTGAAAATAAGCTAGTCTTTCTCATGCTAGTCCTTAATTTGTTAAATTTAACAAAATCCTCACTAAAAATATATTTAAGGACAATATCATGTGTTTGTATAAGGCTAAAGTAGAAATTCACTTTGTGCACTGTAAATCAACGTATACTCTCAACTTTGAAATCATCTTTCTCATTTAAATAAATAAATAGTTTATGTATTATTTTATATAACCTTGTAACGGACGATCCAAATAAAAATTTTACACATTTAAACGTTTTTGGTTATATAATAGTGGGACCTCTCCTTATGAGAATGATAACCAATGAATGATATCCTTAGTAAGTAATATGATGGCTGGGACCGTGGCGACGTCCTGTAATCCAGCTACTTGGAGATCACGAATTGTGGATAGTTATGAGCGATGGTCGGTGGGTGTAGTGTTCTCTTGTGTAGATTAACGTCCGCACTATTGAATACTACGTTAATCCACTAGGACCATCTTTATAATTAGACCAATTCGTAGGTTTAAACTGCACGTTAAACTGTAGGTCCCTTAAGATATGACATTGACTAATGAGCTATTAATTAACAGTCCTGTCTAAGGAACATGTCAGCCTTAGTCAGTAACAACACTACAACATCGCGCCACAACCATTCTACACTCAATCCTAATTCATACTTGGCTTGAAAACTCTGGTCTTGGACAGGTTGCGATTTCAGTAACTAACGACATAAAGTTCAATCTTTTAATGATGGCTTGAAATTGTAACAATGTTTCTTGTAACTATGGAAAGTTAAAACATTTTAGGCAAGTTGAACAAAAACTGAAGCATATTTAACAACCAAGTACTTCCAAAGCATTTTTCCCACAATTTTTGACGGACCTCCCTGGTAATGGTAAGATTTACCTATTATTTACTAGGGTTAAGGTCGCACATTCTTGCGATCTATAAAACAAATTAATTAGGTTTAGGTTTATTGACAAATATAAAAAATTGAATGATTATTATTAGCTTTCAGAAATAGCAACCTATCAAGTAACTTAAAGTCAAATTATGTATATGAAAGGAGTGTATTCATGTGAACTTGAGACATTGAAACTCATATTAAAAATCGATAGAGATTATATCATCTTACACCAGGTAAATTAAGGGCTAGTTTTATCTTCAGCAATAATTTATCTGGCTGTAATTAATATTTTAATTTTATCTTCCTATATTGTTAATAAATGTTAAATGTACAAAAGAAAATATAAAATATTAAAAAGGTAAAGCAAATAAATCCTTAAAAAAGATTCACACATACAAAATCTGCTATTAAATCCACATACTCAAGAGCTAACTTTAACTCCAACTTTCGAATTTTAAATGAGTTAAAAAAATACTAAAATAATAAATAATAAAAGATAAAGCAAATAAAATCAAATCGTTTATTAAAAAATATCGTCTGAATTACATAAATATAGATAAAATATTAGTTAATAATCCAACATTTTATACATTTCAGATAGTGGAAGTAAAATAAAAAGGGTGATTATTACTGTATAAAAACTGAATAATTTTTTATTTAGATAACGTATAATATAAATTTAGATGGCATGGGATTTTTAGTCAAACATAAACCAAAAATATAAATGCATAGTCCCCAAATCTGTAAAATATTAACGTAGCGAATAAAACAACTGTTTATTTTGTACAGTACATTTTATCAACTTTATAGTTTTACATTAATAATTTATTCAGACGGCATTGGATACCAAAGCATATTGCTATTGGAAAGTAAACCAACTCATTCCCTATAAGGTCATTCTTAGAACTTAAAAACAAAATGGAAACCACTGTTTTCACAAATTTTATTTCACTAAAACCTCCCCGGGAATATACAGAGCATATTCCTTAAATCCCATAGCGATTGAATAAATGGTTTGGCAATGAATAAAGGACATACAGACATATATTCAGTTTTATATGGATTAGTAAACATAATAAATTAAAAGAAGTAATGATAATTTACGATTGAATTTAATCCTATTTGGTAATAAATCTTGGTACAATCCACATCATTAGTGCTAATGTATGTACATGTTGCAGAATAATTCCTCGTATGCAGGATTCCTTATAATCAGGAATGCCTAATAATTACTATCGAATCTATTTTTAACAAATGAAGCTAGATCATGTCCATGAAGTTTATGGTGCATAAAGCCGCATTATTTCTGTGTATTTCATGCAACAAAGCATTAAGCAAAACCTATTATGATTAGAGTAGTCAGAGGTCTGAAAACAGGTGCCAATAAAGCTACCAGAGTCTTGTAGCATCGAGGCTGGTAATGTCCTGAACCGCTACCATCAAGGTTACAGAGACTGGTAACATCAAATGTCGTAGAGGCTGGTAACATCAAAGGTTGTAAAGACTGGTAATATCAAAGGTTGTAGAGACTGGTAACATCAAAGGTTGTAGAGACTGGTAACATCAAAGGTTGTAGAGACTGGTAACATCAAAGGTTGTAGAGACTGGTAACATCAAAGGTTGTAGAGACTGGTAACATCAAAGGTTGTAGAGACTGGTAATATCAAAGGTTGTAGAGACTGGTAACCAAAGGTTTAGAGACTGGTAATCAAAGGTTGTAGAGACTGGTAACATCAAAGGTTGTAGAGACTGGTAACATCAAAGGTTGTAGAGACTGGTAATATCAAAGGTTGTAGAGACTGGTAACATCAAAGGTTGTAGAGACTGGTAATATCAAAGGTTGTAGAGACTGGTAACATCAAAGGTCTTAGAGACTGGTAACATCAAAGGTTGTAGAGACTGGTAATATCAAAGGTTGTAGAGACTGGTAACATCAAAGGTTGTAGAGACTGGTAACATCAAAGGTTGTAGAGACTGGTAATATCAAAGGTTGTAGAGACTGGTAACATCAAAGGTTGTAGAGACTGGTAACATCAAAGGTTGTAGAGACTGGTAACATCAAAGGTTGTAGAGACTGGTAATATCAAAGGTTGTAGAGACTGGTAATATCAAAGGTTGTAGAGACTGGTAACATCAAAGGTTGTAGAGACTGGTAACATCAAAGGTTGTAGAGACTGGTAATATCATTGGTTGTAGGGATTGGTGACATCAAAGGTTGTAGAGACTGGTAATATCAAATGTTGTAGAGACTGGTATCATGAAAAGTCCCAAGGACTTCATCATCAAAAGTTCCGTCAAAGCTGGTACCATCAAATATTGCAGAGACTGGCGTTCTGACAAAAATCCCTGATTTAGCAAGTCTTCTAATCATGTTTTAAGTATAATCAGAATTTTGGCGATCTGTAAATGAATCCACCAGGAGAGCCAGTGGTCCATCTAGGCTGGGGGGGGAGTACTGCAGACCGGTTCACAGCGGGTCGCCGACCTTGTAGATGACGTCATTCACACCACGTCGTCATCCTCAGGATTTCCGTTCGCTGTTCAGAGGCGTCTCAGAGCGATATGGTGCAGAGTATGCCAGCTGTAGGCTGTAGGCCTACACATCAGTGTACATTGGCCATGAAAAAATACTGAAGCGGTGTCTTAAAAATTACAGATTTTTTAAGGTACTTTTATAAATGTTCTTTCGATCCTTTAGTATATAAATCGAACAATCTTACACGTTATACACGTTCTTTTGTAATTTATCAATCAATTTACAGTAATTGCTTGTTTTCCAACCATGCAATTTTCAAACAAAAAAACATAAAACTAAAGTTAGTTTTATTATTCTTTATGAGCTTAGAACACCGATTCTAAATTATGTAATGTCTAGTATAGTATACTTTTTATTTAGGATTTTTATCGCTTGGATTGTATACATATTTATAATTGAAGGGTTATTTTATACTAAGGAAGCCTTAAACATATTTATTTATTTATTACGTAATAAAAAGCTACAACGCATTTGCTATATTTACCAAGTTACTTTGTGTGTTTTATTTTGTGTCATTACTTTTAATGCATTTTTTATCTTGATTCTCGTGAATCATTTGATGAACTTAAACTATTTAAGTAGCTTAGAACACCTTTAAAACTACTTTTTTTAGTATTTATCGTGGACGGTGGCGTCGTCCTGTAATCCAGCTACTTGAAGGTCACGAATAATGGAAAGTTGTTAGCGATGGACGGTAGGATGTAGTGTTCTCTTGTGTGGATTAACGTCCGCACTATTAAATCCTACGTTAATCTACAAATACTATTATCCTCATAATTAGACCAACGTAATTCAGAGGCAGTGGTTCGGATTCCACGTTAAACTATAGGTCCCTTAGTTGCCATTGACTGTTGGTTGGGCTATTAATTAACCATGTTCCTTTCTAAGGAACATGTCAGCCTTAGTCAGTAACAAGACTACAAGATCGCGCCACAATCATCCTACACTCATTTTTCATTCACACTTGGCTTAATCTCTAAGCTAATCCAATCGAATCTATTGGAAACCTTCAACATTGAAATTCTAGCTACAGTACTAATAATTGGCTCAACCTCGCAGGGCGCCTGATCAGATTTGGCGGCAATGGGAAATTGTGATACAGATCTGTTCTGCGGGTTTTGCCTATTTGCGCCTTAAAACGTTACTTCACTGTTTTATCACACCAACTGTGTTAGCAAACATATTCCAAACCTTAAACATTTTTTTAAAATTTTTACAGGGATATGTCTTAGCTCTGGGTGGGAGGTGCACTGGCAATCCGTCAGACCAAAATTTGAAACGGAAGTGACGTCAAATGGTTAAAAGGACAGCTGTTCAGAAGAACTGACGTATCAAGAGTAAATTAATTTATAATCTTTAAGGACGGGTTTATGTTAAATTATTTAAATCAATGTTTTCCTTGTTTTGCCGCCAACTGCAATTTATAAAGAATATCTCATGCACATAATGAGGAAAGAAGGCAGCAGTCAAGGTCGAAGTTTAAAATAAACCATAATGCCCGATGGTACAGGAAATCAAAAAATACGTAACTGTAGAGTTTTTAAGTTCATTATGGTGTATATTAAGTTAAGTATTGGTAATTTATCATTAACTTATCGGACCTTTTGAACACTTGTTATGTTTTTGAGCTAAACAACGTTTCAAATTGACAAAACCGCTCCCGATTTCAAGCTATTAATTTCTAAATCTATTAAAGCTTTACGCCTTTGAAAGAGATCAGCCGAATATATAAACATTTTTTTATAAAAATGTACACAGTTGATGGCCAGGACAACATCTGTTTATTATGTAATGTGCATAAATGCTTGAAATTTGAAAAAAGAGTTTTATTCGTAATATTTGATGTTTACCCTCCGACGGTAGAGTAATAAATTCCTATAGATGTAGGATAGATATTATTGTAATTTTTAAGACTTGTCAGAAATGTATGTAGTCTTGTTTTATTTCATTAATAATTAACAGATCTGAAGTATAAAAACTATAATTTTATATTCACGTTGCTTGTTTATGTTTGTGTTCTTAAATGTTTTATTTTTCTGACAATAATTAATTTATATCGCTATTCCTGAGTGTCTTATTATCTCTGTAATACCGCCATTCCTGAGTGTCTTATTATCTCTGTAAATTAATACCACCATTCCTGAGTGTCTTATTATCTCTGTAAATTAATACCACCATTCCTGAGTGTCTTATTATCTCTGTAAATTGATACCACCATTCCTGAGTGTCTTATTATCTCTGTAAATTGATACCGCCATTTCTGAGTGTCTTATTCCTTATAATAGATTTCATAGGCATATAGTAGGTTAATTATATATATCCTGTGGGGAAAAGTATTGTTGTGCGCTTTTTATTTTTATGACATTCCAAACAGAACTGTTAATTAATAACCCAACAGCTGATTGCAACTAATGGACCTATAGTTTAACGTGGAATCTGAACCACTGCCTTTGAATTGTGAATTGATTTAATCACGAGGATGGTCTTTGCGGATTAACGTAGTATTCAATAGTGCGGACGTTAACACACCGACCATCGCTCACAACTATCCACAATTCGTGACCTCCAAGTAGCTGGATTACAGGACGTCGCCACCGTCCCCAGCTGTACACTCAGACAGTGTACAGATTTATTATAATAGTTATCTCCGTTGTCATAGTGTGTCGTTTTCTTAACTAATCGTTTGCAGTAAGATGTACTGTACAGTGGCTGTTATTGGTACAGTAGCAACGAGTGCAGTTTTCCCGGTGCATTGTCTCGCCTGTTGCCTCCGCTCCTAGGTCTGACTCACAGTCTCCGCTGCTCAATATTTATACCTCGCTGACCACTTCCTTTCCCGGGGACTCGTCGCGGAGGTCATCGTCATCCCCCCCCCTCTAGACACCTTCACTCAACCATTATATTTTATGTTTTTCCATTTCACTCTTGTTAGTTTTACGACATTTTATTAGTACTAGATCCATTGTTCTAGTTTGCTTTAACGACTTGAATAATTGACTTTATGAACGAATTTATAAACGTATTTGAGGCTCATTTATTTCGATTATTTCGAAAAATTTATAAGATTTTAAATGTTGGTGAACGCCATGAAAACCTGTTCAGTGTAATGTACACGTGTTTAACTAAATAGTCGTATATTTTTCAGACTTTTTCAGATTTTGAAACCAAGAATAAGAAATAGGTTAGATCATAAACATGTCTAAATGATATATTTTCACTCAGCTAGACAGCTATTGTTATAACCAAGCTATGACGTCACTTACCATATTACGTCATTAACCAAATAACTTCACTGTTTCAAATTTTGGTCGCGCAATTTGCGAACACCCTCCAAATCTAAGAGATATCCTTGTCATAAAAACATTTTCAATTTCGTCATGGAACTATGGTATCCATATACACGAGTGAAGGCTGTTTCGCAACATTGTTATGCAATCATTTACACAGAGCTTCCTACAAAAGGATATGTCTTTTCTACTCCTCACATCCGGATGAGACCATCAACAATGACGTCACCAATCACCATGGCAACGCTGACCTCAGATGTACACAAGACTTGACAGTGACTCGCCGGACAGCCACTGCGCATGCGCAGTGCGTTACAACATTCGTTTGTGGCTATTTTTAGAAATAGTGTCAGAATAATGCTTGCTAGTTTTGTTTTGTGGTTTTATACCGAAAAAATAGGATACTTCTATCCATGCAGTAGTTTGTCATACTACTTTCAGACTATAATATCCGATACTATAATTAGATTCATATATTTAGGTAATCTCTATATGTAAAATTGAATGTATGTCTGTCTGTCCGTATGTATGTATGTATGTATGTCCTTTATACGTTGCCAAATTACTCATCCGATCGCCATGAAATTTTAGGAAGTTGCTCTATATGTGTCCGGGAAGGTTTTAGTGAAAAAATATTTTCGAAAACCCCATAAGTTTCCATTTTATGGCGTTTTAAATTTCTAATGTTAACCTTATGGAGAGTAAGTTTGTTTACAAATTGTCTACAATGAAAACATTTGATTTCTTAGCTACAGCTGATTGGTTTACTTTCCATTAGCAATACCGTATGCTTTACTATCCAATGCCATCTGAATCATTCATTAATGTTAAACTATGAAGTAAATGTGTACTGTAAAAAATGAACAGCTTTATTCACCACGTTAATAGTTTACGGTTTTGGGGGATTATGTATTTATATTTTTATTTTCTGTCTGATTAAAGTCACGTGTTTATATGATAATTACAATGTTTATATTATTACGTTTATTATAATAATCAGCTGTTGTATATCTTTCCTATAAAAGCCGTATTACAGTTAGGTTTCGTTTGGGTTTGGATTGGATTTGAAAATTGTGAATTAATCCACTCAGATTTATTTGTTTTATGGGAATGTTATTAATATGTTTTATCGTTTCAGTATTGTTATTCACTATGCAGCGACCCAGAATATATAACCTTTCACAATGAAGCCGTATTGCTATTCGACTTCAGAACATGGCCAATCTTAAAGTTAACATGTGTTTACTGTGAGGCGTTACGAAGTTCGCCGGGTCAGCTAATAAGTTATATATTATTTCTTATTCAAACACATTTATGTGTATTTGTTGTATTTTTTATTTGACTTTAATAAATTTGTCAAATCTATTCGCTCACTCATCTTTGTTGTATTCGATTATTCATTGTTATAAATTATGTTATTTATTATTGTTGAAATTGTATTGATATCCGTGTGTTGATTGCTTAATGCTATTATTGTTGATTTTTCTAATTTATAAATGTGACTGAATCTATACTTAATTGTATTTTCGACTTTGTCAATACTGTAAGGTGCTTACGACAATAAACTATTTTATTTCATTTCATCCATTTTATCTAATTCATCCATTTCATTTATTTCATTTCACTCTTGTATCCAGTATAGCTGGCTAAAAGCCATTTTACATGAACGCGCTCATATCCAGTATCACTGGATACGGCTGTCCAAGACTTTAAGTTAGTTTTAGTTAAATTCCTGTTTGTATAAGAACTACTGCTACCTCTATTTGATATTAAGAACTATTAGAATAATCCAAAGGAACACTTGTTTCATCCAGCAGTTATGTGGATTATCTAAATAAAATGTTTGAATTAACTTCCCTGTGGGAAATAGGTTAGATCATGGATATGTCTAAAGGGAATGTTTTCAGAACCAAAAAGGTGCGTTTTTGATACGAACACAAGTTTAACATCTGAGGCTAATAAATGTGCCTGTGTACATCAAAAAGCCAATTTTGGTCGCATGATGAACTATATTTTTCGTCATATTGCAAATAAAATGAAATAAACTCGTAGGACATGAATTATTATCTGATTTAGTGTCAATATTTGTCGACCATTTTTGTCGCTTTAGACTAATCAGCTGTTATGTTACTTACATTGTAGTAGCTCTTTCTTGATTCCTGATTGGTTGTTTAGGTTATGTCAGTGTTAGTTATTATTATCGATAGTTTGATCTCAACTATTCAATAGTTCGATTTAATAGTCGATTACCAGTTACACAATTTGTATCCGGAACGTCCGATTTAAACAATAAATCGATAGTGATTGTTGTAGTTACTTTTTCGATTATTTACAATCGAATGCTTACCTCAAATCAAAAGTAACATAAAAAATTATCTTTGGCTACCTAGGACTAAAAAAATCATCATAATAATAGGTTTAGTCCTAGGAAGAAAAAGAACATTTTTGCTCCTTAACGTATGTATCTAAAAAAAAAAAAAAACCCCCCCCCCCCCCCCCCCCCCCAAAAACCCCCCCCCCCCCACCCCCCCCCCCCCCCCCCCCCCCCCCCCCCCCCCCCCCCCCCCCCCCCCCCCCCCCCCCCCCTTTTGCTTTGAAGCAAAAAACGACGAAAAAAGCATCTGTTGAAGTATCCTCCATATAGCACGGTCAGTTAGGAAGACACGCGTTGTCATTGGTCCTTGGCCTAGCCAACATAGTGATGTAGTCAGCTGTCTTCTACCTGTGGCGTGATGTCATCATGACGTCATACCGAGGTCCTGCCGATGGCTACCTGGGTGGCTGAACCAAACACAAGTAGTTATCCTCGAGAATCGAATACAGAATCCCACTTATACTTTATACTTATAACTAAAATGGCAACCTCCCCAGGTAGGTATTTTAAGCCAAGTATAAATGAGTGTAGGATGACTGTGGCGCGATCTTGTAGTCTTGTTACAATGTCAATGGCATATCAAAGGGACTTTCAATTTAACGTGGAGTCCGAACCACTGCCTCTGGTTTACGTAGAATTCAATATTATTTACTTACTATCTCATAGTTTTCACATTTTACTCATATTTTATTGGTGGACTTTATTATAAAATTATAAATATTACTATAAGTATCTGAATTTTAGAAATTACATTCTCTCTCGAATGGTTAATTCCTCTACTTAAATTCTTACCGGGAGAAATTATACTATAAATTATACACCATCTTTGCTTTTTTGGTTGAAACAAACGTACTTCACGAGATGTGAAGAGGGTTTGTAAAGTTAATATGCTTTACATTATCTATGAAACTGGAACGATCAAGTAATGGAGTTGATGTTGAAGAGGGTGCAGAACATGTGTATCAGTTATGTTTGTGGACTGAGAAAATTCGACCACATTTCTCTTGAGAGGAAATCTCTTGGCTTACTGCCAATCAATGAATTATGTTTTTCTCCGCACTTCATGCCTCTTCATAATGTCCTAATGAGGGGAAACCTCAATATCTGAGAGATCAGTTCCATTATTTAGTAACAGGACAAATGATATATTTCTTTAGTCTGACCGGAGAGGATTTTCCTATTTAAAAAATTTAAAATTTGGGTCGAATCGGGTTTTAGAATGTCAACAAACAAATTTAAAAAAAATGTACGTGAAAGATTGCTGAGTGGTGTTTCAAAACCTAATATAAGACCAATGGAATAGAATTTAACTTTGTAACGTACAGTATTTTATTTTATTAAGTACCATATTTATAAGCCTTTCTATAAATGTTCTTGTTTTTATAATTTTTTTGGAATTTTGTGTGACAAGAGTTGGTTTGAAAACCATTATATTGTATGATGAAAACCGCTCCAAATAAAAGACAAATTATTATTATTATTATTGATGCTGTTTTGTTTTTTGGGCCTCTTGGCATTTTTAACGTTTTTATGGGGAATAGTCCAAACCCTGGCATTGTACACTACCTAACGTAGACCTGTTGTTAGGAAGCTCCATTAATTGATAGCCCAATAACGAAATAGCAACTGGGAACAGATTCGACTCTTGCGGGATTCGATCTGTCACTTAGCCAGTGAGTTATTCCTATTAGTTTACGTCATAAGTTGATTTATACTATTCAGTGTTGCGTCAAAGTCTAATCACCTAAACGCCAGATTTCCAAGGTTTAATCATTAGGAAACATCGGTGATCTGACGGGATCTCAATGTTAGATTGTCCACTTATAAGAGAGTTGGTGAACTGTCCTTTGGGAATTCTTGGCTGAAGAGGACATAGTCCTATAACAGCTGCAGTGGGCCTTCAGCCCACTGAAACCTCACATCCTGTCCTGTCCTGTCCTTTGGGAGATCTGTTTTCCTCACTCCAATCGGAGATCTGACGTGAACATTTCCATCAATTACTAATTTTATACTTGAAGTCATTGATCTTACGGTTGGGAGATCTATAGAGACCGCTTGAATCGTCAATTTAGCTAAAGGTTTTGGCGATATGACGGGACCGTACTTGACAATTCACTAATGTTTTGAAACACCAGCGATTTGTAGGTTCGGCAGTTTGACAGCGACCCTACCAGGTGTTCCCCAGGGGTATGAGGACTGAGGAGTGCCTTACTCCTTTTCACATCAGTTGCAGCCGCCAACATCGTCGTCATCCTTGCTATCTTCACAGCTTCTCCCAGCTCCCAGGTCGTTATCTCCTCGGTACCAAACCGCCCGAGGGGAAAGACGCCCGCCATCGATGGGACCTCACAGATTATCCATTCCATCTGAGTTTTCTTCACGGCAGTTATGAATATCATTACACGCTCGAACATTAGCGGGAGGTTTATGGGACCTTAACGACGAGAATGTGCCATTAAATGCGAAATTGGCTAGGAGGTTTTGAAGCTGTTGGGAGCCGATTGGCTTGTAATAGCATGATACTTCGAAGGAGGAGGTAGAAACCCTCCTCTTCCGATATTTCAATGATACAAACTTGATTTTTTATTTGGAAACCATGGAGACACTATTCGTTCAACGTGATTTTTTTACGTTACCTAATTTGTATACTACGTAAAAACTCCTCTTTTCAAAGTAGTACACATATGTAATGAAAGCCCATGGAATTCCAGAGTGAAGAGAACACAGAGAACACCTATAACCCCATCAACATTAACACAAAATCTAATAGAAACTAGAATACAAGGTAAGTTCTAAGTTCCTTTAACCATTTCTGACTGCTACTACAAAATGAAGTCCGATATTGTTAAGTTTTATTTTGCTATCTAGAGTGAAAATCTTTAGTTCACCTTTAGTTCCTCATAGTATCTTTAAGGTCATTCATCCTTAGAATTTGGGTACCCAGGCTTGTTGTTTATTTCTATGACAGGTTGGTGTTTCATTCTTGTCTGGTTGTCTGGCTCTTTGGTATGACATCGGGTCCTGGGACATCGGGATGGTCTTTTGAGTTGTTGTCTCCCCCCACATAAATCATTTCTAGTGGCTTGAGATGACAAAAGATAAACTACGGTAACTATCCTGATCACAGTATAATCGCAGTTGGCAATGCCTGGCCAGTTTTTCTGGGGCCTCCTATCCTATTGTACCAATGACAAAACATCCGACTAAAACTAGTTAACATTTATGGCTATGTTATGATTCCACTCCCAAGAAAATTGAAGTAGAGAGAAGCAGAGCGTCTAAAATAGTCTATAAGTCTTCATCAGAGCTGCCTAATTGGTTTTTAGCCTTACAGAGCTGTTGTACTGTCTGTGACAATACCTATTTCGACACTACTAAATGACCTTGGTAAAAAGGGTATCAAGGGTTGCAGAGATTATGAAGAATCCTCTTTTAGAACCTTCTATTCCTATTTTGACAAGTAAATCGATGAACGACAACCCATTTAATGAATCTAAATGTGCGTTTTTGTTCTAAAAAATCCATGTTTGCTTAAAAATAAGACGTTTCTTAACTCAAGAACGTCCAGTTTCGAAACATGTATTAACGAACAAGAAGTTCCGGGAGACGCTCTCAACGGATCTGTTCTCAAACAGTCGGAAACCTCCGCTCATGTCATCCTCATGAATCACTATCGCTTCAACAATCAAGATGTATTATACCCGAGCTCACGCGCCACTCCATGACTCATCAGCCTCACAATATCGAATCACATCATCGCATCCCACATCAGGTGTTCACTCTTTACAACTGTTTGTACGTAATTTCGTACTTGTGTAGGCTCTTTGCAGCATCGTTCGCATCACAACATAGCATCACACCATAACATCACATCACATCATCGTATCACAATATCGCATCGCATCATCGCATCTCACATCAGGTGTTCACTCTTTACAACTGTTTGTCCATAATTTCGTACTTGTGTAGGCTCTTAGCAACATCGTTCGCATCACAACATAGCATCACATCATAACATCGCATCACATCACAATATCGCTTCGCATCATCGCATCTCACATCAGGTGTTCACTCTTTACAACTGTTTGTGCGTAATTTCGTACTTGTGTAGGCTCTTAGCAACATCGTTCGCATCACAACATAGCATCACATCATAACATCGCATCACATCACAATATCGCTTCGCATCATCGCATCTCACATCAGGTGTTCACTCTTTACAACTGTTTGTCCATAATTTCGTACTTGTGTACGCTCTTAGCAACATCGTTCGCATCACAACATAGCATCACATCATAACATCAATCACACCATTGTATCGAAATATCACATCGCATCACAACATCGCATCGTATCTTCGCGTCTTACATCAGGTGCTCACTCTTTACGACTGTTATCCCGTAATTCCAAACTTGCACTGCATTCCTTCCTGAAGAATAACTATTAAGAGGTAAAAAGGATGAACATTTTCGTATCAACAATTACAAGTAAGGTTTCCTGCTGTATATATTATACTTTACTTTTAGCTATTTTAAGCCAAGTATGAATGAGATATGAGTGTAAGATGATTGTGGCGCGATCTTGTAGTCTTGTTACTGACTAAGGCTGAAATGTTCCCTAGACAGAACTGTTAATAGCTCAACCGTCAAATCTAAGGGACCTACAGTTTAACGTGGAGTCCGAACCACTGCCTTTGAATTACGAACTAGTCTAATTATGAGGATGTTCTTAGCAGATTAACGTAGTATTCAATTATTCGATTGCATAGAAAGGTCTAGTGAGCAGCCATTCTGACGAGTTCTTTCTTGAAACGCTTATCTGCTTATGACGTTCAAAAAGGTTAGATGTAACTAGGATTTCTTCTGACAGTGGTGGATTTACACAATCGTTTCTATTTGTGTTGTTGCTGTGTAGTTGTCATGTTTCAAAAGTTGTGTTGATAACATTAGTTTCAAATATACGAAGAGCTACACAAGTGAGAATTTTCAAGTCTTGAAAGGCTGTGTGGCAAGACTCTTTAGAAAATAGTCCAGATAGCACTCTTTTTTAAGAACAACGATGCGTTTTATATTCTTGCGGGAGGAGTTGTTCCAAAATATTAAGCTATAGCAAAAGGTGAGACTAAAATTATGCGAAGAAGGCAATTTTTTCCTCAACAACGGAATCAAACCAGAAAAACATCAATTTAACGGCTTTGCTATCTTCTTCCAGATTTCGTCTAGTAACCACACCTCTGCTCATGCTGCATTCACCCTCACATGCCTAGGAAATACAGAGAGCGACATAGGTTCATTGGGTAAAAACCGTTCTAAAGCTGTTACGGTGGACAAAAAAACTCCCCCGAAGAATCAACACGTGTTTAATGCATTACGACATAAACAAAAAAAGTTTAAATCATGACAGAACCTTGACGGAACTCGATTTAAAATCTTCACACTAATCCTCAATTGAATTCACGGCGCAACTCTCGATATTTTTACCCGATACAGCAAGTTCCTTCCAAGAAGCGTCGACACGTCGGTAGCGGCGGCGGCGGTATCGCTAAATGAGAACACTTGTCAGTCCGGAACACGTCCGAGCCTTGTACGGCACCTGTCGACCAATCAGCGTCCGGCAAATATTATCGCGGGAAGGTGATTGGACGATAGTGGCGTGAATTCGTATTGAGAGTCGTGAACAGGCATCAATCAGCTGATCCAGGAGCTAACAAGTCCGGTCGCTCAGCTGTTGATGCTGCTTTGAATTTTGAACTGTGGTGAATTAAAGGGTCTATTCAGCCGCACTCACAGGTGGGAGTGGATAGTGAGGTTAGAAAATCCCGATGAATTTCTAACAATGAACCAACTCAGCAGGACTAAACATGAGCGCATCATTAAATTTATTAGTGACTCTAGTAAACGAAAACGTATTTTTCCAGTTGGTGGTAATTTTTATCTTACTGAAATAACAACCTACCAAGATAGGCATTTTAAGCCAAGTATGAATGAGAAATGGGTGTAAGATGATTGTGGTACAATTCTTTAGTCATGGTACTGAGTATGGCTTGTTCCTTAAACAGAAAAGTTAATTAACAGCCCTACATTTTAACGTGGTACCCAAACAAATACGCCTCTGAATTACGAACTAATCTAACTTTGAGGACGGTATTTGCGGATGTACGTAGTATTCAATAGTGACCAAAATTTTGACCTCCAAGTAGCTGGATTTTAGGACAAGCCGTAAGGCGATGAAAGTCATTTTCTTCTAACAGAACGTTTACTTTATCCGCACAAAAATTGCGATGACGTTTTCCTAGTATCAAGAAGAAAACTATTAGTGGTTTAGGTTTCCGGATGAGGACATTGGCAAGAATAGAAATTACAAGCATCCTCTCAGCTTGGAACATTAAAACGACAGATACGATGATGCTCGTTCAAGAAAACGTTGTTTATGACTCGTCTAGAAATGACGTAGTTTCTAAATTGGTTTGTCAAGACGCCAGGATTTATAAGAACGTAATTTCACAGTACTCTTATTTTCATATTTATTTCAAATAAAGAATTCCAGGATTTCATTTTAAATGCGAAAAGTAAGGGATTCAACTCCTTTCACTCCCCCTTTCAAGAGAAGTACCTCCTTAAGGGTACGCTGAAGGATTGAACGTGTTCTCAGAGTTTTCTAAGTAAGGGATACACTCTTTAGACTGTGACGTGTACTGTAATCCAGATACTTGGAGGTCACGAATTGTGAATAGTTGTGAGCGATGGTCGGTGGGTGTGGTGTTTTCTTGTGTAGATTTACGCCCTCATAATTAGACCAGTTCGTAATGTAGAGGCTATACTTCGGACTTCAAGTTAAACTGTATGTCTCTCAGATATGCTATTAACCGTTGGGGTTTTAATTAACAGTCCTGTTTGAGGATAATATCAGCCATAGGCAGAAACGAGACTACAAGATCGCGCCACAATCATCTTACACTTGTTTTCTCATTCATACTTAAAATACCTACCTTGGTACAGTCGCCATTTCAGTAATCTAATAATTTGAGTTGATGTATGAATATACTTTGCCATAAGCCATAAACCCGGATTGCGACGGAGCTGGCTTGATTTGGACATTTAAAGGTGCATTCTATTTTCTTGAGAAGTATGTAGACCATGACATTTTTTTAAATCCTTAAAACTGTTTCTTCCCGGTGGCTGTACAATACTACAATACTTCAGTAAGATTTTCTCATACAACTTTTCTTAGATCTCTTAACCCTCCAGAATCTAGCAGCTTACATAAGCATAAGGTCATATTTTATTTGTTAATCACTACTTATTTAATTAGACTGGGACGGTGGCGAGGTCCTATAATCAAGCTACTCGGAGGTCACGAATTGTGAATAGTTGTGAGCGATGGTCGGTGGGTGTAGTGTTCTCTTGTGTGGATTAACGTCCGCACTATTGAATACTACGTAAATTCGCAAAGACCATCCTCATAATTAGACCAATTCGTAATTCAGAGGTCGTGGTTCGGATTCCACGTTAAACTGTAAGCCCCTTAGTTGACATGGGCTATTAATTAACAGTCATGTCTAAGGAACATGTCAGCCTTAGTCAGTAACAAGACTACAAGATCGCGCCACAATCATCCTACACTCATTTCTCATTCATACTTGGCTTAAAATACCTACCTGGGTAGTTTGCCATTTCAATAATCTAATCTAATACCTTTAGTAACAGCGTGATTCGAAACAAAATCTTTAATGCAACTGCGGTATGCGATATTATATCGCATATCGCGATAATTTATGCACGAGTAGTCCTTGCGCGTTTCCATCACGGTTGTCGATGTTCAGTAAACCATTGCGATGCGATATTCACCGGACACGCGGTCCGCACCCGACCATGGCGGCCACAGATGGTTCTGCCGACTATAAAGCTAACAGATAATTAGTATAATGGAGGGTGTCGGACGTGCCGGTTTCTGCACGAATGGGTGCAACAACGAGTGGTGAGCTGCAATGGCACATGATGCGATATATCGATCACTGTATCACGGCGATTAACGTGAGTTTTCGATATTTAACCATCTCCTTCGAACACCTCTGTGTAAACAATAAAAATTAGCAATACTCATCGTGATATGAGTCACAGAACTTTGAAATTTATGACTTCCAATACTTCAGGAATCAATATAAGTGTTTAAATCTATTTATGATTAAAGACTTAGAATTGGTGAAAAACGTGATTATTGAATATATTGGTGACCGATACAAAATTTTTACAATGATACGATATAGAGTTATGTAAAGTAGGCACAGCTACATCAAAAGAGGCAGTCATAGAGTGTATTAGATTATTAAGCCAGTATTTAAAGCCAAGGTAAGTATTTTCATCAATTTCACAATTTTTTTAGGTTACAATTTCAAAAGTATATTCTAATTCGGTGGATGTAGTGTTATCTTGTGTGGATTAACGTCCGCACTATTAAATACTACGTTAATCCACAAAGATTATCCTCATAATTAGACCAATTCGTAATTCAGAGGCCGTGGTTCGGATTCCACGTTAAACTGTAGGTCCATTAGTTGCCATCGGCTGTTGGGCTATTAATTAACAGTCCTGTTTAAGGAACATGTCAGCCTTAGTCAGTAACAAAGACTACAAGATCGCGCCACAATCATCCAACATTCATTCCTCATTCATACTTGGCTTAAAATACCTACCTGGGTAGGTCGCCATTTCAGTTAAAAGTATAAAAGTATAAGCCACGTATGAATGAGAAATGAGTGTAGGATGATTGTGGCGCGATCTTGTGCCCAACAGTCAATGGCATATTTTAGGGACCTACAGTTTAACGTGAAGTCCGAACCACTGCCTCTGAATTACGAATCGGTATACTTATGAGGATGGCCTTTGTGTATTAACGTAGTATTCAATAAAGAGGACGTTAATCCACACAAAAGAGCACTACATCCACCGATCATCGCTCACAACTATCCACAATTTGTGACCTCCAAGTAGCTGGATTACAGGACGTCACCACCGTCATCTTGGACATGTCCATGATCTAAGCTAATCCTCTCAGGTAGTTTTTTCTTAAATCAACGTTTTCTGTTAGTCATGAATTCATCCAATAAAGGTTTCGGTCTGGGTTCCCGCGGCTTGTAGGGGGTTCGTGGGTTTGGGTCCCACATTCCCACTCGTTTAGCGTATGAGTTCGCACATAAACATTCCCTCTACGTAAAAAATTCATTATTTGAGAGGAGGAACCTCGCAGGCGCCCATGTTGCTCCCACCTCCATCCCGCCACTGTCGGTACGCCCATCAGTGTCGGGCGTCGCTCTCTCGGTTGAGTCACAAGTTTTTGTAACCGGATCCAATGTAAAGTTTAAGGACACATAATTGGCGCGTATGTCAGATATCGCGCTCTGAATTATTAATCGCCTTTATATGTCGTACAATGCGCTCCTGTAACAGTCACCTATCCTGTGTGATATGAGTCACAGAACTTTGAAATTTATGGCTTCCAATACTTCAGGAATCAATATAAGTGTTTAAATCTATTTATGATTAAAGACTTAGAATTGGTGAAAAACGTGATTATTGAATATATTGGTGACCGATACAAAATTTTTACAATGATACGATATAGAGTTATGTAAAGTAGGCACAGCTACGTCAAAAGAGGCAGTCATAGATTGGATTAGATTATTAAGCCAGTATTTAAAGCCAAGGTATTTTAAGCCACGTATGAATGAGAAATGAGTGTAGGATGATTGTGGCGCGATCTTGTGCCCAACAGTCAATGGCATATTTTAGGGACCTACAGTTTAACGTGAAGTCCGAACCACTGCCTCTGAATTACGAATTGGTCTACTTATGAAGATGGTCTTTGCGGATTAACGTAGTATTCAATAGTGCGGACATTAATCCACACAAGAGAACACCAAATCCACCGACCATCGCTCACAACTGGTTGGATTACAGGACGTCACCACCGTCATCTTGGACATGTCCATTATCTAAGCTATTCCCCTCAGGTAATTTTTTCCTAAATCAACGTTTTCCGTTAGTCATGAATTCATCCAATGACGGTTTCGGTCTGGGTTCCCGCGGCCTGTAGAGGGTTTCGTGGGTTTGCGTCCCACACCCCTACTCGGTTACTGTATGGGTTCGCACATAAACATTCCCTCTACGTAAAAAATTCATTATTTGAGAGGAGGAACCTCGCAGGCGCCCATGTTGCTCCCACCTCCATCCCGCCACTGTCGGTACGCCCATCAGTGTCGGGCGTCACTCTCTCGGTTGAGTCACAAGTTTTTGTAACCGGATCTAACGTAAAGTTTAAGGACACATAATTGGCGCGTATGTCAGATATCGCGCTCTGAATTATTAATCGCCCTTATATGTCGTACAATGCGCTCCTGCAACAGTCTCTCAGGCTGTGGAGAACACTACTGAACTGTTACGGCGTAGTATAATAATAGTTATAGTAATAAAGGTTTGTGGTAACGAATAAGGGTTTAAATAGTGTATACCAGAAAATGTATGGTACACCCAGTAAAAAACTACCTATACGATGTATAAAAAGTTATTTTAAATAATAAACTAACACACTTTATTCTAATAATTATTATGTACGATTGTGTACACCACTTGCATAGTGTGTATACTGGAAATAATGAGTTCAATTATAAAAAAGAGGTTTCAGAATTGTTTGAGATCAACAGAAAATTGTAATACTAAATTTCAGTATTGACTTCTGGTCAATATGGTTAAATGGTCGATTTTATGGTTAAATTAGATCCGAATTTCTATAAATTACAAAAAATAATACCGAATTAAAAGTAAAATACTCTGGACTGTTAAACAGATCTGTTAAAAGCCCAACAGCTAATGGCATCAAAGGGATTTATGGTTTAACGTTGGATCCAAACCACAATTTTTTCTTTGAATTACGAACTGCACTCTTCATGAGAACAGTCTTTGCGGATGAATATACAAGAGTATTTGACTGGGACGGCGGCGACGTCCTGTAATCCAGCTACTTAAAGGTCACGAATTGTGGATAGTTGTGGAATACTCCCGTTAATCCACAAAGACCATCCTTGTAACTAGGCCAATTCATAATTCAGAGGCAGTGGTTCGGACTCCACGTTAAACTGTAGGTACCTTAGATATTCCATTGACTGTTGGGCTATTAACAGTTATGTCTAAGGAACATGTCAGCCTTAGTCAGTAACAAGACTACAAGATCGCGCCACAATCATCTTACACTCATTTCTCATTAATGCTTGACTTAAATTTCTGGACAGGTTTCCATTTCAGTAACTAACTAACTAAACTGAATTCTTACTAGTTTTGTTTCTGGTTAAAGGATTAAAACTAGGTACTTTCAAAGATACCACCACAATGAAAAGACTTTCGGTTTTCCTGTGTGATTGATTAGTGAACGCACACTATTCCGAGTTCTTCGGATTGTGATGTCATTCTAACGTTACCTGGGAGAGGATCCCAAAGAGATTATGCATACTTGACGAACGGTGTGCTAGGTTGATGTACTTCCCTAGGGCTTGATTTTCGAAACGAAGGATCAAGTTCAACTGGGGGAGGCCCTATTCTTATCCGGTAAACGGAGTTTGAGTCCTCAGAGGGTGGTTCTGCCCAAAGAGCCCAAGATTGGGTTTGGATTAATTTGAAAGGGTTTAACTTCAAGAATTAGATAAACTGTCTTTGTCCAATTTTACGATCTTCACAATATTTTTTTAGTAGTAATTTGATAAAATTTCAGAAAACGTACCTAATTTTGTAATCTCTCAAACCGCAAATTTGTTGGCTAATACCTAGGTAGGTCGCCATTTCAGTAACTAACTAACTAACTAATTTTAGCCGTACTTATAACTCATATTTTTGTAATTCCTTCCGAGACACGATAGGCCCACCCAGTAGCTTCTCGCCTGCCCCAAGCGAATCGCACGCATCCGGCGCATGAGCCACCGGATGCGGCGGATGGACCCGACGGAGGCTGCACGGCCTTGTCTTGTAGTCGGAGTTCAAGGACGTTCACTCCCGCAATCACCCTGCGAGTGCGAGCGTGACTCATGTCCCTGGCCCCTAGTGTGCCCTGCGGCTTCTGAGGAAGACCGAGGTAAAAATAGCGACGACTCAAGACTCAGGTGGCTTATCAATTGCTCAATACGCGTAAAATGGCGATACCAGTGGTTTATTGTGCAATCATCTTTATGGAGATGGCTCTGCGACTGGCTTTATCGATTTGGTTTTTTACAAAAAAATGCTACGCCGTTTTATCTCGGGAATGTTTCTAACGCAATCACAGAGTGATTCTATCCGTCGTTGTTTTAGGGAATTTCGTGGGCCGAGATCAGATTAGATTAGATTAGATCATTGAAATGGCAACCATACATAATGTAGGTATTTTAAGCCAAGTATGAATGAGTGTAAGATGATTGTGGCGCGATCTTGTAGTCTTTTTACTGACTAAGGCTGACATATTCCTTAGACAGGACTGTTAATTAATAGCCCAACAGCCGATGGCAACTAAGAGACCTACAGTTTAACGTGGAATCCGAACCAAGGCCTCTGAAATACGAATTGGTCTAATTATGAGGATGGTCTTACCCCAACCCACAAGAAATATCCTGTGGGTTCATGTCAAACAAGCCTTATTGTTTTAGCCATCGGGAGGAATGTGAGCTCCCCTTGTCGAATTGCCTAAAAATTATATATTTTTCATGTTCTTTGGTTATAGATTAGGTAGATGCGGACAATTTCGGTCAAAGACTGTAGAGGACTCTTGTCCTGCCGGATCCTTGACGATAAGGAATCTAGGGTCTCCTGTTAGGTCTCCAGGACCTTTTCCGTTATACTTATTCCACTTTATAAATATCGGTTCAGTTGTTTTCTGGTGTAACAGAACCAGTGGTTTAGTGTTGTGATGTCGAAACGGAATATTTTAGTTCATCTAAACAGCTGTTCTTATAAACAAAAATTCAATAACACTAGAAATCCATTAAGCAGTGGTTTGTATAACGGAAAAGATGCGGTGTTGAGCTCTAACCACTAGAACCACTACGAACAATTTATTAATGTTCACTTGGAGTATAGCTAAAATACTGTGTCCGATCGTAACAGTATTTCCTAATACACCCTAGAATTGGTATCTACTATTTAGACTAGCAAAGGACATCTACATTTCCACAAGGGGTCGATCCGTCTAGCTTCAGATACAAAAAACTCATATTTTTAAAAGTCCTTTCAAGAGTTCAATCAGAAATACGAGAATGGATCTTCAAAATATATAAATTCACTTACCAACCCTTGAGGATTACTTAAATTTAGACTAAATACAATACTGGACGGTGTCGTTATCCCGTAATCCAACTACTTGGAGGTCACGAATTGTGGATAGTTGTGAGCGATGGTCGGTGGGTGTGGTGTTTTCTTGTGTGGATTAACGTCCGCACTATTGAATACTACGTTAATCCACAAAGTCCATCCTCATAATTAGACCAATTCGTAATTTAGAGGCCGTGGTTTGGATTACACCGTAGGTCCAATAGTTGCCATCGGCTGTTGGGCTAGTCAGCCTTAGTCAGTAACAAGACCACAAGATCGTGTCACAACCATCTTACACTCAATCCTGGCTTAAAATATGAATGAGGAAAACTACATTGTAGTATGGTTGCCATTTCAGTGATCTAATCTAATCTAATGAGATTTGCAAATCCAACCGAGGCCGAAACCCCCAACTGGCTCCACCCATTTTCACAATTAATAGGAGCTGTTACCTCTGGCATTTGGGACAAAGTGCAGCCCCGTGCAGTACAAGCCACGTGCAATACGCTGTTATAGCAGGTGAGAAGTGGGACCAGTCCAAGGACTTTGGACTTTCTCCACTCTCCGGTAGGTGTCGCTAGACTCACTATCAAGACCATGACCTCTGCTGTGAAGACATTCTTGAACTGCGTCTATACAGAGCGACCTCTAGACCTTAGACATTATACAGGTGAAACCACATGTTACGGAGTTACATTGATAATCCAGAGTCCTCTGATTAATTTGGATTTTAGAAGAGTATATGAACTTTTAAGACATTCATGTGGTTGTAAATGAGACATATATACGAGTATTCCCTCTATACCTTTCTGAATCTACCTACGTTGATCTACCTAGGAAGGTATTTTAAGCTATGAATGAGAAATGAGTGTAAAATTATTATGGCGCGATCTTATAGTTTTGCTACTGACTAAGGCTGACATATTCCTTAACAGATAGCCGATGGCATCTAAGGGGCATATGGTTAGAAAAGATTAGATTATTGAAATGGCGACCATACCACAAGGTAGGTATTTTTAGCCAAGTATGAATGAGAATTGAGTGTGAGATGATTGTGGCGCGATCTTGTAGTCTTGTTACTGATTAAGTACGCTGTAGTACAGTTGAAGTATTCACCAGTACTTTTTTAAAGTTGGATAAAAATTAAAAAATTACTTCAAAATATATACTTAATTTTATTCTTATTAAGAAAATATACACTTCAACTATGGTACTAAATTTTTAGTGGCGTAATTTAGGTTTTCCAAATCTTTACAAATCAATACCATCTAATCTGAGAGCACAAAGTATCGATTATCCGAAAGTTGATTTTTCAATGTTTTTGGAACTTAGAAATGATATTCCAATAGAACCGTTTAAAGTTACGTGAATGAAAATTAAGTGTTTATTCACAGTGATATGTTATAGGATTCCTTGTGTTTTGAATATTGTTGTTTCTGAAAATTAATACTGTAAAAAATATAAAATTTCAATCTTAAAAAATACTAAACATGTTTTGTTCTTTAACTTAACTAAATTTAATGGTTTTTTTTTAGAAATATTTTTTCAATGTACCATTATTTTAAATATAATTTTTAATTTTATTTTATGTTTAGAATCAACAAAATCAAATCTGTATTTATTGTGTTAAGTTAATTACATGTTTTAGAAAAATTGAAGTGTTAACATTAAATAAGACTATGATCATGTCACATGAAAGATGTGATAGAGTCGTGTGAATTTGACTGTTGAAAAAGGAATTAAAACCATTAAATATTTAAAATATTTTTATTTACTTAAACACCTCAATAATTTGATACCAAATGATCAATTTCGTGAGTGTTTTTAGAAATATCATTTTTTATTACCATTTTTTGCTCTCAAAATCAATTTCAATATCATTTTAGTTCTTTTGGTACTCTAAAGTACTACTATGAAAGAGATAAAAAAAATTAAAAATAATAAAAAGAAATTTTTTACGTAGTGACTATCAAAGCCTTTGTCCTATCAAGTGTTTCTGATTAAGAGTAATGGAATGTTTATTATTCCCAAGTAATCTAAGGAAGTCCTGAGAACTATTACACTAATTAATAGACCTCTCATGTACTATGACCATGAGAAGACCTTTAACCATGGTCATGACTAGGATATCCTAAACCTCCATAAAACGTCACCTCTTCACAGGATCACGAAGTATGCGTTTTCATAACGACTTGTCTTTAAGGTCGTCAAATTAAGTGTACAAAAAAGAACATCATCGTTTAAACGAATAGGCTTGGCACTTCTCGTGTCTTTCTGTAATAAAGTTAAAAAAACTGATTGCCTAAAATTTTGTTTAAGATTGACTACACAGTGTTAATGATTGTTGTGTCCTGTAATCCAGCTAGGTGGAGGTCATGAATTGTGGATAGTTGTGAACGATGGTCGATGGGTGTAGTGTTCTCTTGTGTGGATTAACGTCCGCACTGTTGAATACTTACTATTGCAAAGCTCATTCAGAAATGGTGGTTCGAACTCCACATTAAACTGTAGGGCTCTTAGATATGCCATTGACTGCTGCTAAGGAACATGTCAGCCTTAGTCCCCGTTTACTTAAGGTGCCCCCCACTCCGCTATACCACATATTTGCAAGCCAAATTGGGATTGCTCATGGTCGGGATTCGAACCCTAGCACTTCCGAAAGGCTAGAACGTTACGCTCGTCAGCGCAGCGCTTTAGCCGGTTCCGCCACCAGTGCATAGGGGTAGAAAGCGCTTACTTTGTTATAAGACATGTCATAGACTGTTGCTACGGAACATGTCAGCCTTAGTCACTAACAAGACTACAAGATCGCACCACAATCATTTTACACTCATTTCTCATTCTAACTTGGCTTACTACAATTAGTTTTTTTCCTTTACACCCAAGCTGTAAGGTACCATGGCGGATCAAGGGAAGGCATGACATAGCCACGAGTTGTTGTGATGACGTAGATGTTATCAATCACATGATGCAACTCTGATGTGATAGGAGAGTGTGTTCATCCTTGTGCTCCTCCATGCAAGGTCTTCCAAACATACACTGGTACGTGGATGGGTTAAATTAATCGTAAATACATATTTATGAAGATTTCAGATAGTAAATTTAGGTAAACATTACAAGGAAATACCCCTGTTGCAGCACACCTGCGTACTCAGAGAATTTCCACCTCAATAGTATGGCAAAAATAATACAAGTATATGACAAGATTGATCAATCAGTATCTGTTGATAAATTAGAATATTTTGCCTATTCTACGTAACATTAACACGGGAAAGACTATACAGGTTTGCTGCTTTGATGAACACTAAAAGTAGGCAGTTTTACTATAAACTATTTTTATTTTACCCATATACCAAGTTTTATCATAAATAAAGGAGTTTGCCTATTCTCCTTAAGATAGGAATGAGTATGCAGGTTTGCTGCTGTGAGGAACGCATTAACTATAATTTTTTAGCATAAACGTATAGATCCCAACCACATGAAGCTAAATACCAAGTTTTATTCAAAACTATTAGTTAATAAGGGAAATATTTTTTCCTCATCCTCCATAAGATTAGCGTTGGAGCCCCTGAATACAATGTACTGTGTTTAGATTTTTTAATATATCGGTAACCGTTGGAGAAACGTTAAGGAACTAAATTGTGTAGGTTTTTTAGCTAATTCTAAAGATGAAAGATAAAGTTTGAAGTTTTTAAAAATTACATGGGAAAAGCACAAAAAACCCTATTTTGGGGTACAAAACCCCCCCAAACTCCCCGTTCCGATTGACCGATATGTCTGGTTTACAAAGTCGTTCAAACGAATGTAGGAATACAAATCTCTACCAAATTTGGTCTCGATCAGACGAGAGTTATCGTGTTAACAGACACACATATATATACGTATATATAAATTCTATCGACTATTGTTTTGGACTCTGGGCGCCTAAAGACGAAAAATGACATGGTCCCGGGCTTAAGTCTTACCATGAGACCTTACGGTAATAGCTTCTTCCCTATGGGAAATTCGCTAAATGGAACCAACAACTACTTTTATTGAAATACTTTGAAAAAAACTGCACAACCTTGAATTGATGGTACTAAATTAACATATTCTGCATTAAGTGCAATCGGTATTTATTTAACCAGCCACTAACGAAATTATGTTCCCAAATATGGTAACATAACAAATTAAGTAGAGTCCAAATGCCTAGAATATAAATTATGGCTCGGTAAACCACAGTCATCTGGCGAACGCAGGATGCCGCAAGTCTGTGTGATGCCATTTGGAAAAAAGAAGCCAGCAAACCAAGGTCTTGTGAA
Organism: Nephotettix cincticeps; assembly: GCA_023375725.1. Lineage (NCBI taxonomy): Eukaryota > Metazoa > Arthropoda > Insecta > Hemiptera > Cicadellidae > Nephotettix > Nephotettix cincticeps. Next base: position 6,868,356 of record CM041791.1, on the reverse strand, counting down.
ATATATATGATAAAACAAAGAATACAAACGTTGATAATTGGATAGCCAAAATAACCAAAAATAACAACAACAAAATCTGATTAGTGTATTGAAAATAGTCATGTCTTTTTATATACTGTATGGCGAATATTGAACTATCAATATTTACATTGTTTGTTAAGTTTCATATTTGCAATCCAATACTATAATACGAGCAAGGTTTGTATATATATTTGCACACGGATCTCAAAAACGGCTCTAACGATTTTCATTAAATTTTGGAAATAACTAATTTCTGAGTAGAAAATAAGTTCCAGATAGATCTAATTTCCAGGAAAATTCCGGTTTTCTTGTAATGTTAAGTTTAAAGTCTAACAAATTAACATTACGCTTATGGAGAGTCAAAATGCAGACAATGCAAATCAAAACATCTGTTTATAACCGTTTGACAGTTGTAGATTGAAGATGGTGGTGAACAATATGTGAATAGAGATTTTGCATAAATATTTATTTTATGTATAAATAAAAAATTATCAAATTACTAAACAATTTGTAAAAACTAAAGGGTAAAATAATTGTGCGAAATAAAAGCAGAGAAAGGTATTCGTGTTTTGAATCTATCAAAATGTTTCGTGTTTTGATAGAAAACCTGTTCATTATATTGCTCGAAGCCACTGTAACAACCAATTAATTTGTGTAAATTAAATTTCTCTTTTGCTTTTCGATCCTCATTCCTTTCTAACATAATCAGTTGATCGCAGGCTAATAATAACTTTATGGATAATTACAATACATAATCAGCTAAAATAATTGAGGTTGGCCAATGACCCTTAAACGAGCGCATAGGTTTCATGTTTCCAAGGCTGTGAGATCGATCCCTACCCGGGTTGTATATTTTTGTTCAGTGTTTACGCTACATCAATTAAGGTGTATGAAATCGGTTTTATTCAAACCACATAAATATTTTCATTGAGTAATAAATGTGTTTTAATTTTGCTAGTTAACTCGTATAATACATATCTTATTCTATCCGTGCAAAGCTCGGTAACCAGGTACTCTTCTATAGTAATTTTGTTGTTCATTGTTTAGTTTTAAGGCGATTAAACCCATATATTCTATCCTCATCAACCTGGGATTTCATTAATTACAATTAGTTTGTTTGAAAAATTGCTTGGAAAAGCATAATCTTACTTCATTTATAATCATAAACAAATGGAGCACATAATTGATGTCGAACAATAACAAATTGTGCTAGGATTTCCCTCAGGATCGAAAAGGTAATATTGGAATGACCTGTAGATACTTATAAAAACGGTTAACAGTTATGCAAAATTACGTGACAAGGGAGACTATCTATTATGTGTGATGGCAAGGTATGAAGAAGCGTCGATTAGAAAATACTTAGAATATTACACCTTTCCTCTATCTTCTCATTATTATAAGTGATTCAAATTATCACCACGATAAAATATCAGTGCCAACAGCTATCAATTTCTGCACGGACTCTGCTTATTATTTGTACAGTTAAGAGACACAGTGCTCAAGGTCTCGTGAGGTCGTATAATTAGACTTAACATGCATTGTAGCCATCATACTCATAATTACTAGCATTACTAATCAAGCCGAACATAAGTTACTAATCTTTACCAGCGATTTTTGCAATGCCAGGGTGTGATGTGAATCAGATAATTTCATTATGAAATTTTAAATTATAATTAGTTGGACGAAACTCAAGGATCAAGGTATCTCATGGCTGTCTGTCAATCCTGGAGTAGGTTTTGGCATTTACCTCAAATTGACACAACTTATTCACGATTTAGTCCAGTATATGCAGAAAGCTAAAACTACCCAGTTGGAAGACTCTCAAAGATCAAAGTCTCTCAAAGACGTGCGTCAATCCCGGAGTATGTCGAGGCATTTATCTGAAATTGTCACAACTTCTACTTATTCACGATTCTGTCCACTGAATGCAGAAAGCTAGAACTATCCACTTGAAAGACTTTCAAAGATCAAAGTCTCTCAAAGACGACATTCAACCCCGAAGTACGAGTTGGAAACTATCTGAAATTATCACAGCTTCTACTTTTTCACGATTCTGTACACTGTATGTAGAAAGCTAGAACTACCCAGTTGGAAAACTGAAGGATCAAGGTCTTTCAAGGACGTCCGTCGATCCCATAGTATGTCGAGACATTTATCTGAAATTGTCTAAACTGCTACTTATTCACGATTCTGTTCAATGTATGCAGAAAGCTATAGCTACCCAGTTGGAAAACTCTCAAAGATCAAAGTCTCTCAAAGACGTGCGTCAATCCCGGAGTATGTCGAGGCATTTATCTGGAATTGTCACAACTTCTACTTATTCACGATTCTGTCCCCTGTATGTATGAAACTAGAACTACCCAGTTGGTAGATTCTCAAAGATCAAAGTCTCTCAAAGACGATCGGCAAAACCGGAGTATTTCGATGCGTTTATCTGAAATTGTCTAAACTGCTACTTATACACGATTCTGTTCAATGTATGCAGAAAGCCATAACAACCCAGTTGGAAAACTCTGAAGGATCAAGGTCTTTCAAGGACGTCCGTCGATCCCAGAATATGTCGAGGCATTTATCTGAAATTGTCACAACTTCTACTTATTCACGATTCTGACACTGTAGTCAGCATTATCCAGTTTAAAGGCATTCAAAGATCAAGGTCTCTCAAGGGCGTCCGTCAATCTCGGAGTGTGACGAGGCATTTATCTGAAATTGTCACAACTTCTACTTATTCACGATTCTGACACTGTAGTCAGCATTATCCAGTTTAAAGGCATTCAAAGATCAAGGTCTCCCAAGGACGTCCGTTAACCCTGGAGTGTTGTGTTCATCACCCCTCCATTACCTCTAGTTCCAGTAAACACTACAGTTAATGTCCACGCCACACGCCCCCCAACCTCTCTCCGGTCAACCCGCATACCCATCAGCCTCCGAAGTAACCTTGATATCGCTAATTGCGCTGTGTTCTTGTAGAGTTTACGATATTTACTTCAGTGTTGCGTCACGTAAAAACACTAAACCCCTGACCTGACAAAGAAAAATCCCAAAGAGCACTTTGATAAAAGTATACCCATGTCAGAATTTTATTGAACTTCATAAAATTTAATCTGAACCACAGACCACACTAGGAGAACTAATTGGTATATCTCACCATAAATTTAGAGACACAGATATTCTTCAGAATGATAAATTACGACCCTTGAACTCATTTGACATTTTAGATGAACATGTGTGATCCCATTTCGACGTTGTTCTTAAGATTAACTCAAAAACCTTTTGTACTTATGATTTTAAGTTTTAGATATCAGGTTTTGTGACAGAAATAAAGCCTGTGGATTTTCATCCTAAAGAACGTCCTGCAATGCTTTTTATTTCATCAATTTAACGAAACAGACGTGAATAGTGAATTAAGAAGTATAAATTCCGTCTTTACCGTTATTCCTGTGTTCTCACCATACGGTATCGCTCGCCACAGAATCCACGCAACGTTGAAAATTACTTCTAGCTATTCATTCTCTGTGGTCAATGGCGGCTAGATCATAAGGACCTTTGGACAGGTAGGTATTCCATTCACGAAAGAAAATAGACATATTAAGAAATCAGTTAGAATAACATGATTTTACATTCCCTAAATTGATCCTATGATAGACAGTAGTTGCAAAGAAAATGAACCAATGTTTTCTAAATGGATTGAGTGATGTTTTCGAGTTAGTATGTAGTACGCAGCAATTCTGAGTCCATAACCCAGTGTATATCTTATGAAACTAACCAGCAAATCACAACACAGAATTTAGCTGAAATGGCATGACAATTAATAAAATACCCCCGTCGCAGCAGACCTGCGTACTCAGCGAATTTCCAAATCAATAATATAGTAATAATAAAAATATGACAAGTTTTATAAAAATCTGTCCATGAACATGAGAATTATTTGCCTATTCTCCATAAGATTAACATGGGAACGAGTGTGCAGGTTTGCTGCTGTGAGGAACACTGAAAGTAGGCATTTCTACCATAAACAATTTTTATTTTTAATATTTATACCAACTTTCATGAACATCTGTCCACAAATAAAGGAATTTACATATTCCCTATATGATTAACATGGGAAAAGAGTATGCAGGTTTGCTGCCATGATAAGCACATAAACTATGATTTTTAAGCATAAACGGGTGGGTATTAACAACATGAAGGTAAATTCCAAGTTTAATCCAATTCTTCCCTATGGGAAATTCGCTAAAACTTAATATTCTTCTCGGGCAATTAATTAACAGTTCTGTCTAAGGAACATGTCAGCCTTAGTCAATAACAAGACTACAAGATCACGCCACAATCATCTTACACTAGTTTCTTATTCATACCTGGCCTATAATAATACCTACCTGGGTAGGTCACCATTTCAGTAACTAACTAATTAACTTAACACGTCATACAATCAATACAAAGAACAGGCTAACTAGTATTCTATTTATAATTTTTCAGAAAACTTTACAAGAATTTAAAATGAATTTCCAATTCCGTACATTGATCATTGCTATTACCATCTTACTTATTACTTTTTTAATTAACTTATTTAATAGCTATCTGACTCAAATGCTTTAGTCGTGTCATTATTACCGAACAGCATCCCACAGTCGTAAAAACGATAAGAATCTCTGGACCGAACAAAACGTATAAAAGATTGTAGCTTCGCCTGGGAAACGCTGCGGCCAGGAGACAACTAAAGACGCGAGCCGAATCGCAGCTGAAGAAGAGGAGAAGATGGAGATAATAAGGCTATAAAAGAGTGAGGAAGGTAGTTATACTGGCAGATACTGTGATGATGTCACAGAAGAGGCCACGGTCTCGAGTCTGACCCGACCGGTGAAGGAATTCGCGAATAGCGTCGCTAATTTGCATTTACAAAGGTTTCGCGTTAGGTTGCCAAGGAATATGTAGAGGAAAACTCAAATAGGATGTATAGTTTATGAGTAGCTATTTTTGGGTATTTCGAATTTTGTCCCTCTAGAGCGGGTCACTTGGAACGATTTTTTGGAGCCATTGGACTGGAAAGAATTGAAACAAAATTTAGAGAACAAAAATACTTAGACATATGATACTTCCTAGGCTAAGTAAAAAATACATCCATTTTATTTCATTGAATACAGTTAAATGTGGTGTAGGAATGCGCGTGTGAAATTTCATAGCATTATAAACTAAAATAACGTAACACAGTAGAAAAATGTGTAAGAGTAAGTCACAGTTAAAATGTAAACTGTTTAGTCACTCGCATAACCGTAAAAATAAAATGTAAACAAGTGTAAACAAAAAGTTAGTTTTTTATCCAGTAGAATCCGAGCTGTATTGTCTACCTCCATAAAAATTCCTTTTCAATTCATACTTTATACTTTTATACTTTTAACTGAAATGGCGACCTACCCAAGTAGGTATTTTAAGCCAAGTATGAATGAGGAATGAATGTAGGATGATTGTGGCGCGATCTTGTAGTCTTGTTACTGACTAAGTGACATGTTCCTTAGAAATGTAATTGATAGGAACAGCCGATGGACTAATGCCTGTTAACGTGGTTTAAAGTCTGAATTACGAATTGGAATGTGAGAGGTCTGTGGATTAACGCTGTATTCAATAGTGCGTGTTAATCCAACAGAAAAAACACATCCAGGTGTGAATATTTACAATCATTTTAATTCTGGTTTTAGATGAAAGATTTACATGTATTTAAAGTATTTTAATTTTTTTGTAACAACGTTTTTTGTTTGTGATATTCAATACGTGGAGATTCTTAGGAGCGATCTAAAAAAATTCTCTTCAGATTCAACTCATTGAGGACCTTTTTTGGACCTGCAGTTGACTAATACACCTGATTCAGGTTGTTTTATTTTCCATGGTAAAATTCGTAAACTATGAATGTTTTATTTTGACATGGATATTTAAGTGTTTACAGATTTGAACAAAAAGTACAAGTATTTAAAAGTATAAGGGATAAGAAAACGAGAGAAAACTGAAAAAATCAAATAATTCTAACTTTTTAACAATAATTACACTAATTTACGATTCGATAGTTAAAAAAATCAACTTTATTTCTTCTTCTTCCTGAACTGTCAAAGTATAGTGCAAACGGATGTTGTCATTAGAAAATGTAAACATTGAAACCTAGGACGGTCACGGCAGCTCTTTCTTCTTCTTCTTTCCGAACTGTCAAATTTTAGTGTTCACAGCTGTTGACATTCAAGTAATTTTATGTTTTCATTCTTGGAAAATGTAAACATTGAAACTTAGGACATTCATGGGGCGTAGCCCGAGGGGATTTTAAAGGAACTAATATGCCTATGTGTTGCATAAGTTTAAGATCTACCTTTTTGTAAAATTTCAAACCGGTCGGTTCAGTATTTTTCGCGTTTACTTGCCGCAACAAACCCACGAACAAACCCACAAACATTCCCACAAACATACCCACAAACATACCCACAAACATACCCACAAACATACCCACAAACGTACCCACAAACGTACACATAAACATACCCACAAACATACCCACAAACATACCCACAAAAATACCCACAAACATACCCACAAACAAACCCACAAACGTACCTACAAACATACCCACAATCATACCCACAAACATACCCACAAACATACAGAAACCACTTCTTCTTTATAATATTATAGATGATAACTTTGTCTGAGGAGAAATCTTTACAAATCGCTACCATCCTTCGAGAGTCACTAACTTACGTCCGGGGAAGAAAAGTTAGGTAGTAAAAACCTCCGAAACACAGTTCTATAGTACCGGTAGCAGAAACAATCGAGAATTCAATATCCTCAATGGAGGCGTGTTCAATTAGATTTATGCTACCAATTACAATTAACGATCCAACCTTTTGGCGGGATTCCAGCTCCTCTGAGAACCTGGCGGGCTCCTGAGTCAACGACCCTGCTCTCTGGACGGACAGTCACCACCAGGTGATCCAGGTTAGCGGTTCGAACGCAGGCTAATGAAGCCATTACGCGTTATATATGCATCTATCAGCTTGGCTTGTATGGTACACTGTTTACTGTGGGCCTCTTAACGAGAACAATTTGCGATAATGAGGAATACTTGTCCAAAGGCCCTTTAGCGTTAAATTTATCTACCGCTTGAGTGTGATTTATCTACAAAGAGCACTCGGGTTGTAATAGGATGAGGAAGTACAAGATGAGCAATGCAGGAGTTGAGAAGGTAATTAAGATATTGTAGGACTTGGAAGTCGGTGTGTCATGTAATCCAGCTACTTGGAGGTCACGAATTGTGGATAGTTGTAAGCGATTGTCGGTGGGTGTAGTGTTCTCTTGTGTGGATTAACGTTCGCACTATTGAATACTACGTTAATCCACAAAGAAATCCCTCATAATTAGACCAATTAGTAATTCAGAGGCAGTGGTTCGGATTCCATGATTAACTGTAGGTCCCTTAGTTGTGATCTAATGTTGGGCATTAATTAACAGTCCTGTCTAAGAAACATAGTAGCCTTAGTCAGTAACAAGACTACAAGCACCACAATCATCCTACACTCATTTCTCATTCGTACTCGGCTTAAAATACCTTCCTGGGTTAGTTGCCATTTCAATAATCTAATTTAATTTAACTACGCAGGATTTCAAGAAGTAATAAAGATATTGTAAGACTGGTATGTCGGTGTGTCATGTAACACAGCTACTTGAAGGTCTCGAATTTTTTCGATAATTATGAGGGATGGTCGGTGGATGTGATATTTTCCATGTGTGGATTTAACGTAAGTACGATTGAATACTACGTTTATCCCTAAGACCACCCCTATAATTAGATAGTTCGTAATTTAGAGGCAAAATTTTAGTTTGGATCCTACGTTACCCTCAGAAGCCAGATGTTACATGTCAGCCTTCGTCAGTAACAAGAGTGAAATGGCGTAATTCATGTTACACTAATTTCTCATTCATACTTGGCTTAAAGTATCATAGTTTAGCACATAGTTTTCCGTGGTAGGTCACCATTTCTTTAAGGTAAAAATGAGCTAATAAAATAGCCTACAAAATGGCGGTTTAAGAGGTTACAGTGAGGGACGTTTACTGAAACGTAATAAAAATACCATTAGAAAAATATTTTAAAGATCCTAAAAACTGGGCAAAGAAAGTTTATCTAATTCTTGAAGTTTAGCCCTTTCAGATTAATTCAAACCTAATCTTTGGCTGCAGAACTACCCTCAGAGGACTCAAACTCTAACTTGAACATTCTCCGAGTCTACCAGATAAGAATAGGGTCTCCCCCAGTTGAACTTGATCCTTCGTTTCGGAAATCATGTCCTAGAGAGGTACCAACCCACCTAGCACACCGTTAATGCTCGTCAAGTATGCATCTCATTGGATTCCACTCCCAGGTAGCGTTAGAATGACATCACAATCCCAAGAACTCGGAATAGTGTGTGCTAGGGAATTCCATCACACTGGAAAACCGAGAGTCTTTTCAAAGCGGTGGTAAATTTTAAAGTAGTTTTAATCCTTTAACCAGAAACAAAATTAGTAAGAATGCAGTGTAGTTAGTTACTAAAATGGCAACATTTCCAGAAATTTAAGCCAATCATGGAAAAGAAATGAGTGTAAAATGATTTTGACGTATTGTTACTGGCCGATGATTGTATTTGCGAATGGACTTACTATTCAATAGTGCGGTCGTTAATTCACACCAAAGAATTTCCCATCCACCGTCCATTGCTCATAACTACCCACAATTCATGACCAAGTAGATGGATTACAGGACACGCCACCGTCCCAGTCCCCTAGTGTACTTTTGTGTAAACGGTTTGTAAAGATAATTGCTATTTAGGAACTGAATTAGAGAAATATGTGGTTGAAGGTTAGTCCACTAATGGTGTAGGTCCACTTAGAAACATCCACGCGTCGTTTAGACACGCGCAGGCGCAGTGTCGTAACAGTGAACGAGGCATGCGCGTGCCGCTGTCTGAAACCAGGTTCTGCAAAGATATCAAAGTGGTTGGTCTATAATTATCACACCGAGTATGTTTTGATTGTAGTATTGCCTGCTTCTTGTTGTGCGAGCTCAGTTCACGTTTTCACTATATACCCCGTAACGTCAACGTGATAGGAGAAAATTGATCTACGTTAATTGAAAATTACGAAAATCTACGAATATTGACATGCAAGGTAAAGTGAGTGTCAGTGCGCTCTGAATATCAGTGGTAAGGATAGTGTCAGTGTGCCCTAAGTGTAAGTGTAAGATGAGTGTCAGTGTGCCCTGAGTGGCATTAGTGATGTAATTGCCAGTGTTTCCTGAATGTCAGTGGTAAGATGAGTGTCAGTGTGCCCTAAGTGTAAGTGTAAGGTTAGTGTCAGTGTGCCCTTAGTGTCAGTGGTAAGATTGGTGTCAGTGTGCCCTTAAGTGTCAAAAAGTGAAGTGAGTGTCAGTGTGACCTAGAGTGTCAAGAAATAAAGTGAGTGTCAGTGTGACCTAGCGTATCAGTGTGCCCTAGAGTGTCAAGAAGTAAAGTGAGTGTCAGTGTGCCCTAGAGTGTCAATAAGTGAAGTGAGTGTCAGTGTGCCCTAGAGTGTCAAGAAGTGAAGTGAGTGTCAGTGTGCCCTAGAGTGTCAAGAAGTGAAGTGAGTGTCAGTGTGCCCTAGAGTGTCAAGAAGTAAAGTGAGTGTCAGTGTGCCCTAGAGTGTCAAGAAGTAAAGTGAGTGTCAGTGTGCCCTAGAGTGTCAAGAAGTAAAGTGAGTGTCAGTGTGCCCTAGAGTGTCAAGAAGTAAAGTGAGTGTCAGTGTGCCCTAGAGTGTCAAGAAGTAAAGTGAGTGTCAGTGTGCCCTAGAGTGTCAAGAAGTGAAGTGAGTGTCAGTGTGCCCTAGAGTGTCAAGAAGTGAAGTGAGTGTCAGTGTGCCATTGAGTGTCAAGAAGTGAAGTGAGTGTCAGTGTGCTCTAGAGTATCAAGAAGTGAAGTGAGTGTCAGTGTGCCCTAGAGTGTCAAGAAGTGAAGTGAGTGTCAGTGTGCCCTAGAGTGTCAAGAAGTGAAGTGAGTGTCAGTGTGCCCTAGAGTGTCAAGAAGTGAAGTGAGTGTCAGTGTGCCATTGAGTGTCAAGAAGTGAAATGAGTGTCAGTGTGCCCTACCGTGACAAGAAGTGAAGTGAGTGTCAGTGTGACCTATAGTATCAAGAAGTGAAGTGAGTGTCAGTGTGCCCTAGAGTGTCAAGAAGTGAAGTGAGTGTCAGTGTGCCCTAGAGTATCAAGAAGTGAAGTGAGTATTAGTGTGACCTCGAGTGTTAGCGTGAGTTGTCAGCAAGTACTCGCCCACCACAATTACGCGTAACCGCCCACCACCATTGTCCAGCTCAGGGCGTAATGTCAACTGGTAAAATACTATGACACCTTATCGGTCAAACCGCGTCGCTTTTACGGCACTCAACACCCAAGATTTACTACATTCGGATGCAATTTAATGAACCTATTTTCCTGTCATGTTGGTGACTACGTTCGTGGAAGTGCAATCTGAGAGTTCACTGGTCGTTCAGTGCGCAGAAAGCACTTAAGTCTCTCACTTCGTGGCCATAAAAAACTATTATTGGCTAATCCGACGAGAAAATTAAGTCAGAAATTTAACTTATACAGTTCAAATATTACCCACAACATTACTACTGAATTAATTAAATATTTAAATGGAATATTCAACGACTACTTTGAAGAACATTTCGTCTAAAAGAATGCATGTAAAGGTCACGATATTTTCCGAGCGTGAAAAGAATAAAGTGTTCATTAACAGAATACAAAAACTTTAAACTTTTCAGGAACCAATAGTATATTTCATCACTAGGACAAAAAACGGGCGTTTTAATAGGAGAACAAGTTTAACAGCCGAGACTGTTAAATGTGCGACTATCAAAAAGCCAATTTTGGGCCGTGTGATGAACTATATTCTTCGTCATACTGCAAATAAAATTAAACAACCTAGTAAAACATAAAAATATCATCTGTTTTAGTATCAATAGTTATCGACCATTTTTGTCACTTTAGACTAACCAGCTGTAATGTTATTTATGTTGTGGCAGTTTTCCCCGTTTTCTAATTGTTTGTTTAGGTTATGTCAGTGTTAGTTATTATTATTGGTAGTTTGATAAAAACCATTCATTAGTATTATTAAATAGTCGATTACGAGTTTCACATAGATACTTCCGATAGTATTTATTGCAGTTACTTTACCGATTGTTTACAATCGAATGATGACATCGAATCAACAGTACCTAGGACTAAAAAATCATCATAATAATAGGTTCAGTCCTAAGAAGAAAAAGTATATAAAACGGCTGTTTTTGAAGCAGTATGACGAAAAATTAGTTTATTGTATAACAAGGCTCACCTACTATTTCTATTTGACTCAAGTTTATAATTTACAGAAATTGAAAATCGTGCATGAACCGGTAAGCAGATTTTCTATTACATGTATGTCGATAAATGCAGATCATAAGTAAAAATACAAAATATCTAAAACTATATAATCTAAAATGTGTAATTGATGTATGCTGCTATAATTAAAGTAGAAACGTTGATGGCTACCACCAAAGAGCAATGCATCTTGAAAAATCACTTATTAAATCCTCTATTCAACAAGTTTAGTCGTGATAAACTCTCCTCTTTGATCTAAACTCACAAACAATTGTCGCAAATGTACACCAGCACGTTCAGTTGCGTTATTCGTCCACCACGCGGCGCCACAACCGAGGAACGTCCGGACCGTTGGATGCGTTACGCTCAGTCAGCTTTATGCTGTCAATTTTGGGATGTTGAACCCTCTGCACGCGGTCCGAGGCTGCGGTTACCTCGTTTATTGTGCGGTCATTTTCTTCTGCTACATTACTGGGAACTTCGTACATTGTTGAGGTATTTTTCAGTACAATTTTTATTTTACTCTCTTTGTTCCCAAGACTCTTGAACTCTTGGGTTCGACTTCCGTACTATACTTTAGTCAAAGTAATAATATTATTTAACATCCTAGCAATTTAACCAGTTTTTGTTAACCAAACAGGTAAAAGTGAAGAGAAAATACCACTTGATTTTACACTGAGTTAAGATTCATTTGTTAATACATTCTCCAAATCTATAGTATGTACAATATTTTTGGAACCAAAATTAATTTATATATTTTTAATATTCTTTATGTTTTAAAATGCTAAATATCTTATTTTCACGTTGGTGAAGTCCAGAACGTAAGTTAGACTTGGTGTTAATAGATGAGAATGACTTATAGTTGAAAATGAAGTTGTAGACCAACTTGAAAATGTATTTACCTTTTGATTAATAGTTGTTGTAAAATGATCTTTAAAGAGTTTTACAATTTTATTTTTAATCATACTTACCCCTAATTTTACCAACAGTTGAACACGTTAGCAAAAGAGGAACATAAGCTAAGAATAAGTTGTACAATCAAGGTTGCGGCACACAAGGTGGCTAGCGATGGACAAAACACAAGGTCTCGCTCGCAAGACTTGCAAGTGCTGACGTCATAATTATTGCTATTAGATTAGATTATATTATAATATTGAAATGACGACCATACCACAAGGTAGGTATTTTAAGCCAAGTATGAATGAGGATTGAGTGTAAGATGATTGTGGCGCGATCTTGTAGTCTTGTTACTTGCTAAGGCTGACATGTTCCTTAGACAGAACTGTTAATTAATAGCTCAACAGTCAATGTCATGTCTAAGGGACTTACAGTTTAATGTGAAGTCCGTATCACTGCCTCTGAATTACGAATTGGTCTAATTATGAGGATGGTCTTTGCGGATTTACGTGGTATTCAATAGTGGGGAATCCACACAAGAAAACACTACAACCACCGAACACCTACCTGGTGTTCGGTACTACCTACCTGGGTAGGTTTCCATTTCATTAATCTAACCTAATCCAATCTAAATTTCAAATCATTAACTTTAATTTTTTACTTATTTTTTCAGGATCAACATTTCTTCCATTCGACAGGTAAAACAAATGAAGGAGTATATCGCCTTTAGAGTAAGCTTGGTATTTAAAAATATAATTTACCAATATCATGAGCTGTATCCCCAAAAACAATGTCAAATTATGCTACCTTAATAAATTTATTGCTAGTATTTTTCCAGTAAATGCAATGAGAGTTAGACGCAGTAAACCAATGAGACGATTGGAAACAAGGAAGTCTCGCACTTCAGTGAGTGCTGTCTTATTTCTACATTGCAATTAAGGCGCTCGGTATACATCGTACGCGGAAGAAATTAAGTGATTAAATGCATATTCAGCATTTATTACAGTACTATTACATCCAATCAGTGTCTAGATTCACCGAACCGTCACCATACCGGTCTGTCTGCAGACAGTGAAGCCGATCAGCTGTTGTCGCATAGATCAGCTGTTTATTGCAGTAGTCAGCTGTTTGCATACAATGCCGTCTCTTTCCTTCCTCTGCCGATACCCGCTTGTTTGTCGTAGGAAATAACCGGTTGTCTCCATACGTCGCGTCGTATGTTCCTGCTAGATTATTTCATGTGAAAACGAATAAACCAGCAGTTCCTTTCTTCACACGCGCAATTCTGAGAGTGCATTTACGGTGGTCTGGGTGTTGTCGGTTGCTTACCAATGCGCTGTAAGTAACTTAGGAAGCCGTTCTCAACACACAAGAATTCACATAAGGGTGTTTGGTCAAAAGAATAATACTTAAATTATAATGTATTTTACTAATTATTAATTATTTTTTTTATATAACTACTAGCTGACCCGGTGAACTTCGTAACGCCTGGCAGTAAATACATGTTAACTTTAAGATTGGCTTTAAATTGTGCAAGTAATTTTAGAAAAAAAAACAGAGATTTAGTTACGTTGAATAAAGCAAAAATATAGGTTTAAAAACAACTAGTGGTTTTCTAGAGGTTATTGACAGTATAAACATATTATTTTTACTAACCATGTTCAAATATCAACAACCAATCTAACTAAACTCTCAGAGAGCTGTATGGACGGTAATATTGCTCGTATTAGATTAGATTAGATTATTTGAAATGGCGACCATACTACAAGGTAGGTATTTTAAGCCAAGTATGAATGAGGATTGAGTGTAAGATGATTGTGGCGCGATCTTGTAGTCTTGTTACTGACTAAGGCTGACATGTTCCTTAGACAGGACTGTTAATCAATAACCCAACAGCCGATGGCAATTAATGGACCTACAGTTTAACGTGGAATCCGAACCACGGCCTCTGAATTACGAATTGGTCTAATCATGAGGATGGTCTTTGCGGATTAACTGATGTTACACGCCGACGGCGGACTTAAGGTCTTGGCTATTGATATTTTCATATCGTAATAGCATTTTTATACAGTAAGTAACCATCAAAAACCCACATAACGAATGTTTTCTCACACCAGAAAACAATTAAACCGCTATTTAAAAAGTAGCATACGTATAACTGGAAAGATACTTTTAGATTACTTTACTTTAGTCCTTTCTGATAAGACAACCTACCCATTTAGATATTGTAAGAGACGAGTGAAAAATGATTTTCTTACTGACTAAGGCTAGCATGTTCCTTAGATAGGACTGTTAATTAATAGTCCAACAGCCGACTATTATATTATTTTTTTATTATTGCCTGGACGGTGGGGTATCCGGTAATCCAGCTACTTGGAGGTGACAAGTTGTGGATGGATATGGAGGATGGTTGGTGGATACGATACTCTCAAATGTGGATTAGACTACTCTCTCCATAATTAGGCTAGTTCCATAAGTTCGCGCCACAACCATCTTAGACTCATTTCACATTTATACTTGACCTAAAATACCTACCTGGGTCAGTCATCATTACGGAAAGGTAAAATCAGAGGGAATTTGTAATACATATGTAAGTACTGTATTATAAAACAGAGAATTAGTCCTATGAAAGGAGGAAGTTTGTAAAAAATGAAGATACTCGTTCAGGAAAAAACTTTCACCCAATTCCAGCGATATTTCCTATTTCTATATCGAAAAATTAGGTTGTTTTTTATCATGATTAAGGAAGAAAGTGTATTTAACCCCTTAAATAATAAATATAACCCTAGCTACAGGCTGTGTCAAATATAATAATACCACGTCGTAATTCACAATCAACTATTATCAGGCTGTTAAATCTATATAAATAAAATTAGAGTTTTGTCTGTACACTGCTCAGAGTTATTAATTGTTTTAATCATTTTTGCGTTTCGTGCGTTAGAGAAGCCAAAACAAGTATTATCTCAATTTATGTCTGTGACGCTCCAGGAGGCATTTTACGCCGTCTTCTCCGAAAAAACGGGAAAACTGATAACAATGAAACTTATTTCATGCATTCTCTACATTTCATAGAAGGGTTTTCAAAGCTTTAAACTGTCCTCCGACCCTTAAAAAGTAAATTACAAGCATTTAAAACCCCACTTTTTACGCGATATTAGTCGCATTTTGCTTTCAATTATCAATGAACCACCTACTGGTAATAATCAGCTGTCTTTGTAGTTTAAAGATTTAATTTAAAGAAAAACAATCAGCTGTCAAATCAATATTAGTTAGTTTATATTGGTCATTGATTTTAAACCCATTTCGAAATCATACTATATTAAAATTAAAAAGTTATTTTGACGTATTCCTAACTATAATAATGGTATAAATGTTCTAATTTATTTAATTGTAAAGTAATGCTAAATAATAAAACTGAGGATTTATTTATTTTCCTTGTACTGATTTGTTTAAGATTATAGGCTTGATTTTGGTATGATGATCTTTCTTCTTTAAACTAAACAAAATCCTACAACCCGTACAAAGGACGGGCTTACTGCTAGCATCCACATAAAATGTTACAAAATAGCGCCTAATCAAAATTCGGCTGGCGCTAAGTCGCTACGGTCAAATTAATTTCTGAACCCTGAGATCAGCTGCGGTCGGAAGCATTGACCCGCCACCATCAAGGATAATCAGCTGTCTTGTAAATCAGCTGAGAAGCGTTCAGCGACAGGTTGACAGGCTGACGGGTGGCGACATCTATTGGTGGTGATGTAAACTTTTTTGCGACGTATTTTGTAATCTTCGAACTTTATAATCAGAAAATGTGTTGAAGAACAAAATCAAGTTGGCAATAAGAATTTGACCGTTGGCCGTTAGTAAAATTTGAACTTTTAGGAATCCTTTAGAGAGGTCGTTGTTTGTTGTGACAGTGCACGTTCAACACTCGTCACAAAAATAATTATTCAGACCACAGAAATTTACAACAGTTTTAATGATATATACGTACGAGAGCCATTCAATAAGTAACGAGACAAATTAATATTGCTGAAAATGGCTCAAAACACAGATATTAAAAAATCTAAACACAGTACGTTGTATTTTGGGGCTCCAATGTTAATCTTATGGAGGATAAGGAAAAATTAATATTTCACTTATCAATCAATATTTTTGTATAAAACTTGATATTTAGCTTCATGTGGTCGAGATCAATTCATTTATGCTTAAAAATCATAGTTTATATGTATTTGTCATGGCAGCTAATCTGCATACTCTTTTCCCATAGGGAATAGGTAAACCAATTTATTTATGGACAGATGTTGATGAAACTTGTTATAACTGGTCAAAATAAAAATTGTTTATGCTAGAAATTCCTACTTTCAGTGTTCCTCACAGCAGCTAACCTGCATACTCTTTTCCCAAGTTAATCATATAGAAAATAGGAAAACTCCTTTTTTTATGGACAGATGTTGATGAAAATTTGTACGAATCGTCAAAATAAAAATTGTTTGTGCTATAAATGGAAATTCGCTGAGTACGCAGGTCTGCTGCGACGGGGGTATTATTTTGTATTCGCAACCAACGTTAAAAGCAGCTGGTTTCGGTACAGTGTAATGAAACGATTTTATCAAACATCCATCCATGTGTACTACAAATTCGTGAACACATTACACAACATCTTGATATAGTTTAGTTCCATAAAACGACCTCTTACATTGCAAACTAGCGCTCGTAGCGGCGATAGTGGGAACAACACAAGTAGTTCTTCGATCGTATCTCGTTATAAAACAGCGCGAAAATGTTAGGTGTTAATTATGGGTTGTACTTACATTCACCTCGCATGCGTGATGTTTATGTTCGCTGACTATTCATGCATACATTATAAATACACAAGTGTAACACTCTGACAGTCTCTAGGCCTACGATTGCAGACATTCGAGAACCATTTATTTATTTGTCGCCCCTATGTGCAACCATTCGTACGATACGTAAATAAACTGTATCCGTTGACATACACATACTTTCTCCATAAGTAAATAAAATAAACTACATAATTAAAATAAAACCATCATATTATTTAATGTTTATTTAAATATTATATTAAAATGTATTGTTTCAAAAATAGTAAACCGAATTCTTAAACTACAAAAAAGAAGTTAATATTATTGTTAAAATTTTCGACATAACCCCCCATCAGAAATACCAAACCTTTTTGAGCCGGTTTTATTGATGGGTGAAGAGAACCTACATTGCAGACCTAGTTTCATGGAAAACGGTTGAGAATTAAAGAAGTAATTGTTTAATATTCACTTTATAAATAACATTGAACGCTCTCAGACAATGTACTGCGTTTTCCATGCATTGGCAGTAAAATTTGTCTAGAACCGTCAGTCGTAGATTAAATAATTAATTGGTTTTACTAATTCGTTTTTGTTTTGGTTTTAATGATAATAGTGAAATCTATATAAATAAAATTAGAGTTTTGTCTGTGCATTGCTCAGAGCTATTCATTTTTTAGTAATTTTTACGTTTCGTGCGTTAGAGAAGCCGAAAGCGGTCTTATCTCAATTTTTGTCTGTCTGTGACGCTCCAGGATGTATTTTACGCCGTCTTCTCCGAAAAAACGGGAGAACTGATAACAATGAAACTTATTTCATGTATTCTCTACATTCCAGAGAAGGTTTGTAAATGCTTGAAATCGCCCGCCGCCTCTTGAAAAGTAAATCACGAGCATTTAAAAACCCACTTTTTACGCGATATTAGTCGCATTTTGCTTTCAATTATCAATGAACCACCTACTGGTAATAATCAGCTGTCTTTGTAGTTTAAAGATTTAATTGAAAGAAAAACAAACAGCTGTCAAATCAATATTAGTTAGTTTATATTGGTCATTGATTTTAAACCCATTTCGAAATCATACTATATTAAAAAGTTATTTTAACGTATAATTAATTATAATGGTGGTATAAATGTTCTAATCAATTTAATTGTAAAGTAATGCTAAATAATAAAGCTGGGTATTGATTTATTTTCTTTGTATTGATTTGTTTAGGATTTCAGGTTTACATTTTGGTATGATGATCTTTCTTCTTTAAACTGAATCCTACAACCCGTACAAAGGACGGGCTTACTGCTAGTTATATTATAATTTTTCAAACATCTTGGATGTTAAAAGGTTCAGTTAATATAACAGCTAGTCACTGACTACGTAGAGGGGTCATTAACAACGAATTTTGCTGTTTCCGCATCACGTCATGTTAAGCCATGTAATGACTCCGCAAGATGGATATGCCAGAGGACAGACAGACAATCAAGCAGACGACGGAGACAATCGCTGTGTGAACCAGGCAATGTCAACTGTGGCTCTTGACATAGATCACGACATGTGGGTTAATTATTACCGTCTTTCTGTAAAGCTTCCTAAAATTGTCTACGATTTAGAAAATTTAGCCTCCGTTAAACCTTAAAAATAAATTTATTACCTTACCTCTCGCATTGGCATCACACTGTTAAATAAAGCGTATTGAATCTTTTCTTAATATATCTCAAAATTAAAATACTAGTAACAAAATTCTAAATCGAATATATTTTAAAGATACACTACTCTTATACTTGAGTGAATTATATAAATACTAGCAGTAAGCCCGTCCTTTGTACGGGTTGTAGGATTCAGTTTAAAGAAACAAGATTATCATACCAAAATGATAAACCTGAAATCCTAAACAAATCAGTACAAAGAAAATAAATCAACACCCAGCATTATTATTTAGCATTACTTTACAATTAAATCATTATTATAATTATACGTGTTAGTTTTTTTTCTGTTTTGCCAATGGCAGGCTCAGCGTCACCCATGCAGCCTCAAAGTACAGTTTTTTTCTAATGGAATTCCAATCTAAATTTCGTTGCCATCCCGGGGATCGAACCCGTCACCTCTTGCACCGAAGTCCAAGACGCTAACCGTTAGGCTAGCAGATGCCCCAAAAATACGTGTTAGTTATCAATGACTAATATAAACTAACTAAAATTGATTTTAATTTGACAGCTGTTTGTTTTCCTTTCTATTAAATCTTTAAACTACAAAGACAGCTGATTATTACCATTAGGTGGTTACTTGATAATTTAGAGCAAAATGTGGTAATTTCACGAAAAAAGTGGGTTTTTAAATGCTCGTGATTTACTTTTCAATGGACGGCAGACAATTTCAAGCATTGAAAAAGGCTCTCTAGAATGTAGAGAATGTATGAAATAAGTTTCATTGTTATCAGTTTTCCCGCTTTTTCGGAGAAGACGGCGTAAAATGCCTCCCGGAGCGTCACAGACACAATTTGAGACCAAAATCTAATTTTATTTATATAGATAAGACTAGGATTTCACATTTGAATAGAAAATTATAAGGTGTATGTTTAGAACATTGGAGAGATGCTAGCAACCACACACGTTTTTTCTGTAACACGTACAGGAAAAATACTCCAATTCGTATAGCACAAAAAATGTTCAATGATTAGCCTTTCCAATAAGAAAGAGCTGAACTGTTTAGCTCTATAAAGCAGGGTTTATTTATTTGGTTACTGTTTGAAATCAAAATTGAGAAAAATACATTTATCTAAACTATTCATAATTAGAGAGAAAGAGTAAATGTACATACTTACACTGTACAGAAAACTTTCTGATTCTGACCTTATTCTGAAATGGCAACCTGCCCAGGTAGGCATTTTAAGCCAAGTATGAATGTGAAATGAGTGTTATATAATTGTGGCATGATCATGTAGTCTTGTTACTGACTAAGGCTGACATGTTCCTTAGACAGGACTGTTAATTAATAGCCCAACAGTCAATGGCATATCTAAGGGACCTACAGTTTAACATAGAAACTGAACCATAATTTTGCCTGTGAATTATGTACTGGTCTAATTATGAGGATTGTTTTTGTGAATGGTTGTAGTACTCAATAGTACGGATATTAATCCACACCAGAATCCCATTCACCAACCATTGCTCATAACTATCCACAATATTATAGGAATAAAGGAATTTTTCGGTGGGCTTTAAGTTTTACGAAGTAGGAATATGAAATAGTTTTGTCAAAAACACGCTAAATTATGTTATCCAATCATGACAAATCTTACTATGAAAGAGCATGTCTAATTTACAAAATCAATATTTGATTTGATAAAATTTAAAAACTATTACAAACAATTGAACTGAGTGGGGTATATTTTTTATTATTCAATTTTATTATTTTCTTTATATTAGTGATAATAATGAGGAAAGTTCACTATATTAATACTTAACAGTGTTTCAACAACTTCGTACGATTTTACTAAACAACATTGCTATGTATATAATAAGTTTTCAAGGCTTTAATTATCTGTATTTTATAATAAATTATTGAAAGCAAAAAATCAAAATACATGTCTTTTGATATTTCTGAAGTCGAAAGCATCCTTCATCTGAAAGGTTATATATTCTTTCGCTGCATGTGAATAACAATACTGTCGGATAAAACATATTAATATCATTCCCATAAAACAAATAAATCTGAGTGGATTATTTCACAATTTTTCAAATCCAATCCAAACCCAAACGAAACCTAACTGTAATACGGCTTTTATAGGAAAGATATACAACAACAGATTATTATAATAAACGTAATAATATAAACATTGTAATTATCATATAAACACGTGACTTTAATCAGACAAAAAATAAAAATATAAATACATAATCCCCCAAAACCGTAAACTATTAACGTGGTGAATAAAGCTTTTCATTTTTTACAGTACACATTTACTTCATAGTTTAACATTAATGAATGATTCAGATGGCATTGGATAGTAAAGCATACGGTATTGCTAATGGAAAGTAAACCAATCAGCTGTAGCTAAGAAATCAAATGTTTCATTTTGTAAACAAAATTACTCTCCATAAGGTTAACATTAATTTAAAACGCCATAAAATGGAAACTATTGGGGTTCGAAAATATTTTTTTCACTAAAATTACACATATAGATAATTCCTAAAATTTCATGATCTGAGTAATTTGGCAACATAAGGACATACATACATTGACAGAATACTTTTATTTTATAAATTATTTTGTTGAGTAAGCATAGCAAAATAATCAAAACTCAAATATTTCTTCCTTTTTATGAGATAATTTCCTGGAAAAGCACTCTTCCCTCAACTTCTGAGAATCATATTTTATTGACTGTTCTTTTTCTTTTTCCCATGCTGACCACTATGCTGTCGGCAGACAGTAAATTTTGACCCTTCTCATACACAGACTCCCAATCCCTGACCCCTGACCCTTATTGTGATCCTCCTCAGACAAACCCCTCCCCTCACAGCCTTGAGGTATTTTAATTTCTCACAGCAGTAACCGATGATTTTTTCTACGTTTTATGAGTTTCGGCAACAATCAGTTTCACAGTAGTGATTAACCCGTGAAGGTAAACGCAGATTTTATGGTGACGTTTCCATTTTGTCGACAAAAAAATCACACGCTCAGCTTTTAATAAATTACCAAATGAAGCTATTACTGCAGTCCTCTTTGAAAGGTCTAGTCTGGGGATCCCCCTTTTTTTGCGCACCTAACATATTAAAAAAAACGTTTATTCGAAACTGTATCTATGTATATCTAACTTTCAATGTACAGGGTGGTTGGAAGTCGGTTTAACAATTTTTTTACTGCTAAACTACGTACTAAGTCGATTTGGAATCCACAATTTCTGTTGTCCTATCCCTTGTGGTCTCTTACCGATGAATTTTTGAAAGTTTTTCAGAAGAAAACTGTAGTAGCAGTAGAAATACTTACATTTATCCACTTTCCTCTCATCTGATGGTAACTTTAATGGCTTTTTCTAAAAGCTGATGAAATTTTCATTGAGTCAATTCAGTTTTGTGTTGTTGGTAACACTTTTATGGCGGTGGTGGAGTTTGAAGTACAAAAAACTGTTTTTAAGAAAATCACGAATTTTTTTAATAAATATCAAATTGGTTATTTTTTTGTTTAAATAAATGTCAAATACTTTAAACATTTTGCCCCCTTTTCTGAGCTATAATTTGATACAACCATATTGCATTTTCCTTTGATAATTGTTTCTGTAAATTGAATATTATTTTGTCGTTGGCTATTAAATGCTGACATTGAACAAAATCAATTCTTTAAAAAATATTCGGTACACAGACGAATCTATGTTTACGAGAGATGGTGTTTTTAACATTCACAACATGCACCATTGGGCACAGGAAAAAATAGGTTTCAAGCAAGGATCTTCTATTGACAAGGAAAAAGAGAATGGCTTACAATAATATGTTAACAATTGACAATTGAAATTAAAATTTTTATTCAATTGAACTCCTAAATATTTTACTACTAAGCCAGACATGTTCAAATTTAATATACAATTGTTAATTACAATGTCTGAGGGATTTCGGTACATTCTTAATAACAATATTTTTGCACATGTTGGCATTAGGTATGACCTCCATTGTCACACAATTGAACAATATCAGTTGAAGTTTGAAGCAGATGTTGTGCATGATGAATGTAGTGTCGGATGCCGTGGCAAGGCCAGCGTGGCGCCTGTCTGTGTAGGTGCAAACCGCCCACAAATGCGGCAGAAACCAAGCCAACCATCAAGGTTTACTTCCTTGACAAGAGTTACACTTCTAAACAAGAAACTAATAATCTCAGACTCATATGGTATACAACCAACTATAAGGTTTGAATGTTCTTTTACTATTACACAATTTGCTATTTTCAAAAAAAATTATGAATGTTATTAACATTTTCCATTACAAATTTTCAAACATTACTGTGGTTTTAAATACACAAAATTTCTGGAGGTGGAGAAACTCCTCCCGTTTTCATGTGATTATCTAGAAATTTACATTAAAAACAGATATAATTAATATATGTAACATAACTTAGAACTTTTAGGATTTTTAGTCTACTAAGAGTAGGAGACACATGGAGAATTAGAAAAAATATGGAGTAAAAAGAACTGTATAGTGAAGAAGATATTGTGGGAATAATTTAAAGTAGGAGCTTAAGATGGCTAGGTCATATTAACTGTAGAAGTAAGAGGGAGATGGTGAAGATGGTGCTAAGAAGTACACCAGAGGGCAGGAGACCATTAGGAAGGCCAAGAATGTGATGGGTGGATGAGGTGATAAAGGACCTAAGAAGAATGGGAGCAGACTTGGAACTGGCAGAAGACAGAAGAGTGTGGAGGCTTATGGTTGACGAGGCCAAAAACCAACTAGGTTTCCAATGGCCACTGGTGTAACAGTAAGTAAGGGTAAGAAACTTAACCCTCCAAATGCTAACATCTCACTGTGAGATGTCAGCGAGGTGCAATTGTATAGCGCTATCGAAGTCAACAATTACCGTCACGGTGCTGCCATCTGCAAGCTAATACATGCAACTACTCGTGTAGTTCCCTGTTTTGCTACTTGAGTTCCTTAGTTTGCCGCTAGAGTACGCTTTTATAGCAAAATAAGCGCTTTCTCAGACGTTGGTCCTTTGGTGTAGTAGTTAGACCGTTGTGCTGACGAGTACAACGGTTGAAGCCATTCGAAGGGACGAGGGTTCGAATACTGACCATGAGCAATCCCAATTTGGCTTGCAAATGTGTGAGTGGAGTGGAGGGCCCACCTTAAATAAACGGTGACTGGCTTGGGAGGAAACTGACGGCATTTGTAGGCTTAATTGGGAGTGCAGTGGACACTTGTTTTGATTTTATGGTTAGTGGTTATAAGGGGGAGGCATGTTTTGTGTTTTTACCACTAGGAGGGTTAAACTTTCAATTTTTAATGTAAATTATTAGATAATCACTTAAAAATGGGAGGAGTATTTCCACCTCCAGAAATGTTGTGTAGTTAAAAACACAGACGCATTGGAAAAGTCCAATAAAAGATATAAAATAACAAATAGTGAAGTAAAGTTTTACAACATTTTTGGATCTGGAATCAAGTACACATGTTCAGGCGAGCTGAAACCTTGCATACAACAAGATTAGTAAATAACCAGTAATAACCTAAACAGGTACACTTTCACTTTCAAAGAACTAAATTTATTAAGTTGATATTTCTTTACTGAAAATGAAGTATGCACATTTTACTTTCTCATATCTGCAAAATAATATTAGTAAACAAATCATTATACTGATAAGCCAAGATTGTTGAAGTTTTGCATCTTCAAATATAAAACTACATAATTGTAACCAAACAAATTAATGGTTTATAGAAGTGAAGTAAGTGATATGTTATCAAGTCAAATAAATATTTTAAAACTGTTCAACATTTCTGCGCAGTTCAATAATGTTTTAAGATACTTTTAGACTTTTATAAATCTTTTACAAAATCCATTTTTTCATCTCCCTTTATCTATGAAGATTAAAAAGTACTATGTGTGCTAACGTTTTCCCAGGAACCTTTTACTATTGGAATATTTACTGTATTTTTTTGTAAAACATTTTTTTCACAACTAAGCAGATTATCACCCGAGACCCATATTTTATCACAGAAATTGGAAAAAAGTTATTTATTTTAGAAAAACATATTATTAACAAAAATTGTGCCACTGATACTACATGCACAGTTTAGATATGTAGAAAAAAGTAGTGAATTTAAAATTCTTGTTAATTATTTAATTTTCTGAAACTTTAACCCTCTGAGTGGCAGACGGACAAAAAATGTTGATTGCAGGTTGTTATGGGAAGGCAGGCGACATAAAACATCAATTGATGTAACTTTTTTCTTTTAAAATTTTTTAATTTTACAATTAGAATGTTAAATTCTAAACTCCTATGGATGGGGATAATTCCTACATCAATTGAAAGCTGGGACTTTGGAGATTGATTTTATACAACAATAAGTCTTGTAGCATTAGTAGCGATTTGATCAGACTTTACTTCTTTGAGTAACACACTTAGTCACAACGGGCATTTTTGGATGGAAAATCAACGAAATCAAGCAACTTCAACAAATCACAGCTGAGTTGATTTTTGTGTTTTACGAGAGAGTGAGGTATTGCTGCATTTCCAAAAAAAAATGCTGTGTGATAAGATTTTTCTTTTGAAAAACAAATTTATATTTTAAGGTTTTTTTTATAAGAATTGACCCTCCTGGGATTTTTCTTTTAACATTTTCAAAAATAATTTTAACGTAATGGATATGAATATTTATATTTTTTGTTTTATGTTGTAATTTTGCATTAAAATTTGATCTCATGATTTTTAAATAGTCAGAAAAATCCTCAAAATGAGCTAGCCACTCATTTTCTAAAGTGCAAGCTCATACATAAACAACACATGAAAAAATCAGTCCGCCATTCGGAGGGTTAAGTATGTATTCAGTAAGAATTATAAATAATAAAAAAATCACAAATTTTTATTAACATCCTGGTTCAGGCACTGCAGGTTGTCTAGTAAACAAAGAAAAATGTTTCCAAAGAAAAATAAATCAACCAAATAAAGAATTTAGAAAAATATCTCATCAAGAGATTTATTGTTTACAGAGCCAAAAAAAGCATAATAAGTTAGTACTTGTCGAGGTTACATAATTTGTGTAATGTATCACGTGTGAGAAAGATTTCAAGTGATAAATTATGATTGTAAATAAATCTTGGAAGAAACAAATTTACAATCTACAGCTGTCATAATGTAGAGTGATTACAATAATCAAATATTATTTACATTGCTGTCAGACTGACATATTAAGACTATTCTGGATGCAATTACGATATCAGATTATATAAAAACTTGAGTTTGCAAACATCAGTTTAATCGGAGTTCGACATTACTCTTGAAGTAAGCCTACTTCAAAGTTATAAACAGTCAGTTAATCTGTTAAAACTGGGAATTTATTTGGTTATTACTAGTAATAGATAGTTTTCTTTCTTCTGTATTGATTACTGTTCAACTTTAATAAGAAGAAACTGTTTTTGAATTCAATCAATCGCTGAGATTCATTCACCCATCTCGACGACTAAGAGGTCAAAGAAGAATAAGAAGAAAGTGTTTTTCAATTCCATCGAACACTAAGATTTTACACCCACCTCGACAACTGAATAGGCAAGTACGAAGACAGCGTTTCTTTGATTCAAAGGGTACACTGAAATTTGAACATATCTACAACTGAAACAGCAAGTAAGAACAGGGTGAATTGTTCAATAAAAGTGTAGAATGGGTCTCATTGTGTTGATCGTCGTTATTGTTTTAAGCACATTATAGGATAGATCTAGGATTTACTTACAAAGTCCATGTAAATAGGAGAAAATGTTGTGTATTAAAATACTACGATAAATGTAATTTATTGTCTGGTTTATACTTTTACCTTTTTAAAGTTGTGTTTTGATTCTAGATATAATAAGATTTTAATTACTATGAAACTGAGAACAGTATCTGAAAATGTACAATATAATAATGGTCAGACAGATGGTACGCCCATTCTGAATTAAAAATAATATCCAGTGATATACGAAGCTGCTTTTATGGCTAGAACTAGTATTTTCTAGTTAAAAGCCTTTATTTCTTTCATACATTAGTAATAACAAATCATGACCAAAAAATAAAAACAGTTCATTCATGGTGTAGTACTTTTTATAGTATATTTAAATTTATGTGTGTTTATTTTAGCTTAAAATTTAAAATATATTTTTTTTCAACAGACAAAATCTGATCCTGTAAATTTATTTCGTCCACCATTTGACTGGCCACGATTTTCTTGCACACGGTACAATGTTCAATATTATAGCAAAATAAAAAGCAATAGAAATTAAATATATTTTTATTTATTTTCATGGTAAGACAAAACTTTATCTCTGTTGTTGGCCTTTGCTGTTTTACTATTTTTACACACTAGTATCATGTAAAAAAATTATTTCCTACACAATATTGTACCTAGACAAAAGATTATACACACTAAATAGATTATTCATTCCTTCATATCTGATAATCCATACAACTAGGTTCTAAGAAGTAAGTATTTAAGCATAAAAGAATTATTAAATGTTAAATTCACTGAAATTAATAAATATCATTATTACATACTATAAGTATAAAATATGAGAAACTATAAATAACAAGGTAAAAGTAAAGGTTTAGCTGTAGCTATACCTCCTATAGCAGCTATATGTTATGTAACTATAGGTGTAGCTTCACTATGATAATTAAGCTAAAGTTAAGTGTAACTATAAAACGTTAAACTAGGTTCTTAAAATACTTACATTAATTCTTTATCTTACCTCAAGTATACCAAAAACACTAACATTAACAACAAAATAAATTTACATGCCAAATTTAAATTATTTAGATTTAAACTAAAGAAATGGTTTACATTTTCATTCATTAACCTCTTTAAAAAAATTATACTATTCTTCCGCATATTCATCTTCACTAAATTCTAAATCTTCACTATTTATATTTCTTGGCACTTGATCGAAACTTGGAAATAGGTTCAAAACCATTTGAGAATTAGATCTATTGGATAAACCGCTTTGCTGGGAGGTTCCAGCCGAGGTATTGAAAGATCTAGGGTTCATGCACGTACTGGGTGACTGAAAAACGCCCTCAGACATGTGAGATCTTGGTCTGGACTCCAACAGGTCGAGAGGGTGTCTAGTCTGCCATTCACCCCCTTCTAAAATGGGAGACCTGTTAATTTGTAAATGATTGTTATCATCTAAAATTGGAGATCGAGTTTCAAAACTATCAAAACCAGAAGCTTCGTTTACAGTGTGCGGTGAAACAGTTCTCCTGAAGGGTTGGTTGGGTGATGGTATATCTTGCCTTGTAAAGCATAATTCATTACAAGAGTTCCTTTTTTGTTCTCCAAAGCCAGAATGGAATGGTGTTAAAGTTGAACGGTGTTGCAATGTGGAGTTCAACCGAGGTAATTTAGGATTTGAAAAAGAAAGTTCACCTTCTGTATTGTAGCACATATTTTGTGATCCAAAAACTTTACCTCGAGTATCATTTTCTTCAATACATGGGGTTCTTTGGACTTGGAACATTGAAAGGTGATGAGGAGCAGATGTATTTTCTACTCTTTCATGAGACATTACTGGAGAAACAGAAAATTGAGGTCTAGTAGGTGTATTTTCTACTCTTTCACGAGGCATTACTGGAGAAACAGAAAATTGAGGTCTAGATACATTTTTATTATCAATCCCATAGTTTTCTAACTTGATACTTTTCCTCGAAGGGGTTTCATTCTGTGAATTTTGGCATCGATGATGTGGTATGTTGTACACCATTCTACAGCTTTCGTTGTCATTACATAATGCAGGAGGATAAGGCGATTCAAAATTTTGGGCATCAATTCCACAGCTACGCGCAGATGATTTTCTACTTGAACAGTTTTCATCTGGTGGGCTGGAAATTTGTCTATTTGTGATGAAACTTGAAGAATTGAAACTATTGCATGGATCAGAAGCAACGTTAATTGAGCAAGCTTGGTTTTGAATGTTTGAAGTGTGAAGTGAGGAATTATATTGTTCCCTGGATGAGCTCAATTTAGGAGTTCCAGAGCAAGTTTGATCACAGGTTGGTAATGGCAGTGGGATTTTTGGTGTCAGGTGTTGAGAAAGTCTACCTAAACTTGGGTTACTTGTACCTTGCGCTGATTCAACCCTGTTGACAGAATCATTTCTCTCTGTTGGGGTTTTTGGTATTTCATGTTCTCCTTCAACCATCTCATTTGCCAAGGAGTTGGCTCCATCATTATTATGTTCCTCAACTACTTCTACAACGTTTTCTCCAAGTGAGTTTCTTTCTTCTGTATTTTCTTCACCACATTCAAGACCATATCGTTTTTTCAGTCTCATCTGGATTTTTGAAACCTCAGTAATATTAAATCTGTCAGTCTCTATAAGGTTGAGTAGTTCTTCAATGTATTCTTGATCTTCCTCTGCTTCAGTTTTTTCTTCGTTGTGAATTGGACCTTCCTATTTTGATATTGAAATAGTAATTAATAATTTCATATAATAATGGAATACACATGATGCCATAACACAATAAATTAAACAGGAAGACTAATAAAGACCAGCATTTCATTTGACAGGAATGCTAATTGATCAGAAAATGAACCAGTACCTTCAAACTATGTATCGCAACCAGAACCATTCACAAAAAACCTAAAAATTAAAAAAAACTTAAAAAATTTCTAAATAGGGGTTAAATTTAGTTGAATGTTTTTGGAAAAGTACATTGTTAGCTTTCACCCATCTTTGCTCTATATATATCCCTCACTGACATAGTATATTTGGGTGGGTAAAGAATGGGTAGAGGGTGCAACTTAAAAAAAATAAATAAATGCACAAAAATTTAGGAGTATTTCATAAAATCTTATAATTTTACCATTTTTAACTGAATTAAGTTTGATTTTTTTATTTGTACTCTTGTCTTACAATCATGAAAAGACCTTACGGCTCCTGAGTAAAAGAACATGTATCAACCTTACAGAATAAGAAGTGTGCCATGGCCAAATAAATGAGACTTCTGTCCCATTTTCAAATCACCAATACCTTTATCCTATATACTTTTAACTGAAATGGCAACCTACCCAGGTAGGTATTTTAAGCCAAGTATGAATGCACGTACGATGATTGTGGTGCAATCTTGTAGTCTTGTTACTCACTAAGGCTGACATATTTCTTAGACAGATTTGTTAATTAATAGCCCAACAGTCAATCTAAGGGACCTACATTTTAACGTGGAGTCCAAACCACTGCCTCTGAATTACGAACTGGTCTAATTATGAGGATGGACTTTGTGGATTAATGTAGTGTTCAATAGTGCAGATGTTAATCCACACAAGAAAGCGCTACACCCACCAAACCATTGCTCACAACTATCCACAATTCGTGACCTCCAAATAGCTGGATTACAGGACATGGCATTGTCCCAGTCAGTCTAAAATCACCAATGACGTTTTGCTTTTAATTATATACCATAACCCATTGACCAAAGATAGCCCATAATAATATTATAATATGGTTCCACCTAGCCTATATAGTTCTAAGATGAGAATGGGATGTTTAAAAATTTTAAATAAAAAATTACACTATATCAAATAATTGATGAGGCTATTAGTTGTAATATACAAACGCCTACTATCCTGGCTACATCAATATCCGACAATAGTAGGTGATTACCAGTCTGCCGACGGCGAGGTCACTGCACAGTTCACGAGCCCGCTGCAGCACGGACGCAGGCATGCCCGTCATCTGGGCCAGCTTCAGCCCGTACAATGCCACTCGGGTGACTCCGGGCCTCAGCTTATGCGTGTACACCAGCCTGTCATGAGGCCCGCATTCGGCAACCATCTGGTGGCTGACACACACAACACGACGTTAAACTCTCTCCTCTAATGTACAATCTATCACTAGAGTAAACTAAGTATAAAAGTTGAAGAATGGTTCAAGTTTTAGACAAATTTCATAACTATATTTTTTTGTACTTGTATAATTTAGGTCAAATAAGTCCATCTGTTACTGTTGTCTGTTACTGTTGTAAAGAAGTTGGAAATTTTATATAACCAGCGGATGGTCAAAGGATGACAGCAGCACTCACTTTTCATTTTAAGTTTATATTGTTAACAAGGCTTTGCGTGGTGAGTGCCACGGCGCTCACCCCTCGACCATCCACATAACACAAGTGATCTCGACCAACAGCGGGTTAAAGTAATCAATTACGAGGGCAGTCCAGATAGTCTGTCACGTTTTGCGTTTTAGCCGCTAGGGGCGGGGCTATCACGGCAATTTTGGCGTCAGGACGTTCCTCCGTTCAGTGTTCAGTGGCTATCCAGCCGTGCTAGAGGGAGGTTCGTGTCGCTCTTTGTTGTTTTTCAATAACAATTGAAAATGTGTGCCGCAATTCAAAATCCCGCGGACATCATTCAAAAAATGATCTTCCTTGCAGACAATGTCTGAAGGCATTTTCTTGGTTTTTTGGGTGAGTTTGTGTGACCACATTCCATAGACTGAAGTTTGGTTTCACAATTGACGTGCTTCACCCAAGTCTCGTCTCCTGTCACGATGCGATGAGTAGTGAATCACCATCTTCGTCGTAAGTGTGCAAAAATGACAACGAAGCAGCCATCCGCTGATTTTTGTGGGTTTCTGTTAGGATTTTGGGCAAAAAAAAATCTTGCCAAAAAAAAAAAAAATCTTGCCCATCTTGCACAAAATTTGTGATAACCTAATTTTTTGGTACAATTTCGTGCCATAAACTTTTTGAAATTTCTGGGAAAAAAATCGATAGCTCTCTTATTGTGAATCGGCGGTTTTCTCTAATCTTGTCATTGACTTTACTCACAATGTCATCAGTCACGAGGCTTGGCCATCCACTTCGTTCTTCGTCATGAACATTAGTTCGGCCATTTTTGAACTGAATGCACAGACGCCGTACTCCACTTTCACTGTAAACATCGTTCCCATAAACTTGACAGATTTGGCGATGAATCTCAATTGGTTTATTGTTTCTAGCCAACAAAAACCGTATTACCGACCGTACTTCACAACTCGCGGGATTTTGAATTGCGGCACACATTTTCAATTGTTATTGAAAAACAACAAAGAGCGACACGAACCTCCCTCTAGCACGGCTGGATAGCCACTGAACGGAGGAAAGTCCTGACGCCAAAATTGCCGTGATAGCCCCGCCCCTAGCGGCTAAAACGCAAAACGTGACAGACTATCTGGACTGCCCTCGTATAATTTAACAACATAAATTTAAAAATTTCAATCTCTGAAAAGAAATTTGCCTAGAATGGTAACTTTAAACCTAAGCACTTGAGTTATTTCCCAACCGAATGCAAACACTTCACGTGAATTTTTACAATCTAAAACGGGTTTTCGTATGGATTGCGATGAGCGAAAAATATTTTCAGCATTGTTCAACTATACCATGTGAAATTCACACAAAAATTGCAAAGATTGCCACAAGAACTCATGAGGCATATTAAATACAGAATAACACTTATCTTACTTTGTTACATTGGAGTACAGAGACTGAAGCTTAGAGAGAGTGAGGTAGTGCGTGGTGAAGAAAACAAATGCCTTGGACTCTAGCAGTTGTTCACACAACACCCACGCCACTGCCGTACCTTCCTCCCAGTCAGTACTACGACACAGCTCGTCGATAATTATCAGACACTCTGGCCCCATCGACCTCAGGATGTACTGCATCTCTTGCATCTATATTAAAAATATTAATTCAGAGATGTACAAATACTGTTTATTTTCAAAATACATCAACTATTGAGATGGCGCCAGTTAGATAATATATGTTTATTGTTTCTTTCAATGAACTCAGGAAGTGCATAAACTGAATTATTGATCATTGATTCTGTAAGAGCAGTCTACAATATTCTACCGGTGTGGCATCTCAGGTCATCTGGCAGTAGGTTATGCAGCTTCATGTACTTTTAGGATAATTTCTTTTCATATTAGGTGAGATCGCAAGTTGGTAGATAGTATCGTGTTTCATGTCTAGAGTTGTAATTGTGGAGATGTCTATTTTGTGTAAGTGGTGTCCACTAATATATTTTATTATTATTCAAATTAATTCTCCTAAAATTATTCTCTATTAAGCATGTTACTAGTAACATCTTTAGTAGAGAAAAATACATAAAATATTGATGTAACTCTCTACCAGTACTCCACACTATTGAGAATTTATCTGAGAAAAGTTAAGAAAAAAATTGTACACTAGAGTTTTGGTAATATTTCCAAACTAATTGGGACCGAACCCTGTTCGGATTAGGGTAAAGAGTTGTTCGATATATCCGAAAGTGCCGTGTAAAGTTTATTAAAAGTACTAATAAAGTCAATTATTTCAGACCCGAACGGTGTATTTAGAGCAATTAACTTACGTCTTATCATAGTTCACTTACAGGTTTGTCCACTAAATGTTTAGCCTCAACGGAATCAATTGTTCCTGCAGAGGCGTTCTATCCCTTATGAACTAGTCATTATAAATATAAAACACGACACACATTGACACATAAAAACAAACAATGATAAAACATTGCCGTCTTTAGGCATTTTTACGCAATCACGGTCATTGCTAGAGATGAACTCGAATGTTCAAAAAGTAGTTCGCCGAAAAGTGACAGAAATAAAAAGTCGGACTGTGGGAATGGAATCTATTGTGATGTACTGTGAGTGTAGCTAGACATCGCCATACGCTATGTTACTATCTTGCTATCTTATCAGGTTGTTTGGATTAAGCCTACAAATGCCATCAACTTCCACCCAAGCTGTTCACTGTTTATTTAAGGTGGGCCCCCCACTCCACTATACCACACATTTGCAAGCCAAATTTGGATTGCTTGTGGACTGTATTCGAACCGTCGTCCTCCCGATTTGCTTCAACCATTGAATTCGTCAGTACAACAGTTTAAACCACTTCACCATAGGACCACTGTCTGAAAAAGCGCTTATTTGCTATAAAATGAAAATACTCTAGCGGCACAACAGTGAACTTAACAAGGCATTAGTTCATGCGTTAGCTCGCAGTACGGTAATCGTTGACTAAGCATCGCCGAATATCATCACGATAAATAGACACTAATAATCACTTTTCTCTGCCATTGACACGGGCCTTTGGATCACCATTAGGAGGGTTAATATTAGTGAATACATTACAGTATGATGTAAAGTTAACTAACCTCCATGTCAAAACTGGAAGCATTGTACTCAATACTGTCATCAAACCCTATCCGAGAAAACAGCTGTTTTGTTATCCTCAGCTGGGCAGACTCTGCTGGGATGAAGCACCCAACCTGAAACAAAGATATTTTTACTCAACTTGCTATATATAGCTGAAATATTGTAGTTCTAATCTAAATATATAAAACAAAGTCGTGTTAGTTACGCTCATTATAACTCGAGAACGGCTGGACCGATTTTAATGATCTTTGATTTTTCGGATTTATCTCTTGTCTGGTCATGCTTTAGGCATATTTAGTTTCCATAAATTCAATTATTTTTCATTTTATAGCATTTTAATTTTCTAATGTTAACCTTATGAGGAATAAGTTTGTTTGCAAATTATCTACAATCAAAACAATTGATTTCTTAAACCAGCTGTTTGTTTACTGTCCGTTAGCAATATGCTTTACTATCCAATGCAATCTGAATCATTCATTAATATAAAACTATGAAGTAAATATGTATTGTACAAAATAAACAGCATTATTCGCCACGTTAATAGTTTACGGTTTTTGGGAATTATGTACTGTATTTATATTTTTTTATTTTCTGTATGATTAAAAGTCACGTGTTTATATGTTTGCCAAATAAAAAATAATAACAATGTTTATAAATATTGAGTTTATTATAATAATCAGCTGTTGTATATTTAAAGCTTTCACAACGAAGCCGCAATGCTATAATTGACTTCAGGACATGGCAAAACTTAAAGTTAACATGTATTTACTGTTAGGTGTTACGAAGTTTGCCGGGTTAGCTAGTTTATAATAAATGAAAGTAATATTTCACACTGTTTTAGGAAACACTGGTACATTGATAGTCAGAAAATATATACATTTATAGTCAAAATGTCTAATAACAGAATTGTGCATGTAAGATACGTATCCCTTTTTTCATTTTGAACCAATGGAGAAAGGTTTCAACTTGAATAATTTTTCTCAACATATTTTTATGGTAATCTTCATGCTAAGGCTTTTGTGGCTGGTGTCAATAATGTCAAGTTGATTTTTCGGTGTCAACCATGACATCATTTAGTTTGTTTTGCGAGATGTTTTCTCCTTTGAAGTGGCTCTGACTAACAAACTGGTCTAAATATAAATATGGTCTTTGCTGATTAATGTAATATTCAATAGTGCAGATGTTAATCCACACAAGAGAGTATCCTATCCACCGACCATCACTCATAACTATTCAAAAATTTTTCACACTAGGTACTATTGAATAAGTTTTATTTAACAAATACCTGAGCCATGACTTGTAACAAGGCCACTTGTTTTATGTAAATGCTCTTACCGCCCATATTTGGACCAGTAATAATGTGGAAGTTTTTCCCTGGACTCGCAAACTGTAACAAATATTAAAACAAAACGGATATTTAGGGAAGTAACAATAACAAAAAATACCCCCGTCGCAGCAGACCTGCGTACTCAGCGAATTTCCAAAATAATTTAATTATGACGTTTTATAAAATAAGTACAAAAAACATGGAATTATTTGCCTATTCTCTATAAGATTAACATAGAAAAGAGTTAGCAGGATAGCTGCTGTGAGGAACACTGAAAGAAGCTCTACCATGATTTTTTATTTAACAGTATACCAACTTTCGTTACATCTGTATAAATAAGGAGTTTGCCTATTCCCTATATGATTAAATAAGAGTATGCAGTAAGTAAGCGTGCGCCATATAACATAAACTATTTTTAAGCATAATGGATAGATCAAGCAATTAAAATCAAGTTTTATCCAAAAAATTTGATTAATATGGAAATATTAATTTTTCTATCCTCCATAAGATACATGGGAAGACAATACAACGTACTGTGTTTAGATTTTTATATCTCGGTAACGTTGAAGATAGAGAAAACTTTAAAATTAATTGTGTAGTTTTTTAAGCGATTAATGGTGAAATGTAAAATTAGAAACTATTAGAAATTACATGTAAAAAGCAAAAAAACCCATTGGGGTACAAGCCCCCCACTCCCCGTTCATTGACCGATATGTTTTTACGAACTCGTCCGAGCGTGTAGGACTACATCTCTACCAAATTTTTTGATCGGACTTTTTACGAGAGTTATCGTGCTAAACACATATATTTTTATATATATACATATATATAGTATATATAAAAATTTAACGACTATTGTTTTTTCAGACTTGGGCACTTAAAGACGAAAAAATAACATGGTTCGGGCTAAGTCTCACATGAGACCTAGTAATAGTTTTTCCCTATGGGAAATTCGCTAAAAAAAAGGATATACATCATAAGTAATTTTTTTGTAAACGATTAAGTAATTTAGAGATAAAGAAACTCTGGAATAAAAGTCAAAGCAACAAAACTTATTAACTATACTATCACTTATTATCACTTAAAGGAGGATGCACCGCGAGATGCCCCTCTCGCAGGACAGCTGGAGTATCGTGCTCCGTGTTTTGTTTTGTATCATAGAATAATCGCGTTACATACTGTAAATATATGTTTCATGGAACTAACAAGTATAGTGTGTAAATTATCCTCAGTACTAGTAACATTCATAATAATTCAGACGTAAGTACATTTTCATGTGTGGGAGTCAAACATTACCTCGTTTTGTCTGGAAATGAACTAAGTGGCACAAGCCACCGCACACGTGTTTCTCAAAGTACGAGGCAGAAGCACAAGTACTGACGCTTTTAAACTCAGAATGGTACCACGCTCGGCAATTAACTACCGAACCTCTCAGCCCTGGTTCGAGACCCGACGCAGGTCTATACTTTTATTCATTCTAACGAAGATTTCATCATAAGTGACAAGTTGGACTTATTAAATAATACTTTAAAAATTGAAATGACTTTTTTCAACAATTAATTAATTTAATGACTATGATTTGACGTTTATTCTTTGGTATTATTAAGTATACTATACCTTTTTTTACAATAACTAAATGATAGTATTAACCTGTAAGGGCTAATACTATCAATACTATCATATCATTTACTAATGGATAATGATATATATGATATAATGGTAATTAACTATGGACTAATCATTTAGTTTATATAGTATCAAATAGTATAAAGTCGCGTTGCTGTATTTTCCACCATGTCGTCTGTTTTTATTTAAAATCTTTGGAATGTCAAAGTCGCGAGCATCAGCCCTTCGAATTGACTTATGTCTAACTTCTTTTATACGCTGAACCTGTTATAGTACAGTTTGTAGCACAGTTTCAACCAAAAAAAACCTTAAACATGATAATAACCTGAACAACCTAAACCTTAAACATGAAATATTACCTAAGCTTGATTTATCTATATTTAAAAAGCTCTTAAAAGAAAGAACATGCTTTCATACGTTCATAAATCATACCGACAATTCATTATGATCAATAAATTTATACTCAGCCTTGTCAAATAAATTACAATTTTTGCCTTGTCAAATAAATTAAAATAAGTTATTGGATATTATTCTTATAAGCTTTGATCAGTTATTACATCATTTTAATGTATGAATAGAATTGAAAGATAACAGTCAGACTTATTTTCCAATGTTCTATCGTTTAAAAATCAAATTGTACTAAAATACTAACACAATTTATCATGTCTATCTTGTATTCTGCAGAACGTGAATGAAAAATTAGCTTTATAAAAGATAAAATTTTACACTGTTCTCCACTTTAAAGGTTCAAGGTCAAATGTGTTATGGGGATGGTCGAGGGGTGACATTAAGATCCCCTATTTAAACGCCTTGTTAACGATTTATATTTCATGCATTTCGAACAAACTATATCAAGTCGCTTTTGTTTAGCTATTTTTCTAACCTTTAATTATTTACAAAACTAAAAATAACTAATTTCACGGTTAAAAAAAATTAAAAACTCTCAAACTATAAACATTTTAATAAATTAGTTTAATTATTTAAGACACAGGACGATCTTAAAAATATATTTTGCTAATATACAGTGTACTACAACAACAACAAAATAATAAATTTACAAAACATATGATTACACATAATTTATTACTAAATAAAAGGCCTTTTTAGTTGTGCTTACTGCACCGTAACTTGTCACGAAACAAAGGTGCGAGACAGACTGAAGATCACTTAATCTCCCCCACCGTGTCCTGCCACTATTGACACACCAAGCAATAGTCACTCCGAGTTTCAGGCCGATATATTACATATTCCATTTACAAACTTGCCTCCCCCTCACCCCTCGACCGTCCCCCAGTTAATGTTCTCTTTTCAGTTTAGAGCAAAATTTTAGTGTAGTCTATTTTGAAATCCTTAAAATTGAAATCATCTTATTTATCAATATACTTATGTTGATACCGACTTTAGCACCTGTGATAGTGCATGTTGAATAATTCAGTGTTGTAGTGTGTTAACGAAATAGTATACTTCTGATTATGTACTAGTGGATAAACTGCATGGCGGCTTATCCACAACTGGCAAACAAATTTTTAACTGTGGCAAGCAATATTTAGCACATAAAAGGCCATTCTCGCATCTGAAAATTATAGCCACCACCCACGAGACACTTGGTCTTTGGCGAGATACCGTATGCAACTATCCGACATTATGCAGCGGGACTATTGGACTTCTTAGAAGGGAACATGACATTTCACTGAGCTATCTCATGGTACTGAGATAAATCAGTCAACCATTGTGGAAGAGGCAGAGTAAATGCACCCGGCAACAAAAATCAGTAATGGAATTAATTTCTTCAAAGTGAATAAAGACAAATACTATAAGTGTCATGTCAACAATAGTATTGGACTAATTTTACCGATTTTAAAATAATGTTTACAAAATAGTGTTAATTAAAAGTTAATCTTATATTTTAAGTCTTTCACATTATCAAACCTAACATTCTGTAAAGGTTATTAAGGACTTATTTTGCTTTCACAGTAGTTTTAACTATTAACAGTGTATTTTATCCGCTTTGCTTTATCTGCAATTTCAATTATACACAAACGCTCAAACACCCATTACCGTTGATAATCGGGAGGCTGCTCTTCTTAAAACTACATAGAATATTGTAAATTAGTTGACATATGATAGCCTATAACGTACAATATCATTAGCAACAGGAGTTGACGAACAAATCACATCCAATATTGGATGGCGGGAATTCTTTATATCCATTTTGTTGCCGAAGGTGGGAGCAACAAAGTCATCAGCCGAGCTAACTTGAGCGAAGGAAATGAGCAAATCAAGCTCGGAAATCTCCTCGCAAAGGCAATACAAACAGCTGATATGAGTCCTCAACTTACGAAGCAGCTCTTGCATGATTCTGAAACAAAAAAATAATCAATTGAAAAAACTATGGAATCTATGGATTTGTAAAGTATAAAAAATATACTTTGAAATACAATGTGCTTAGGTCTTACATATTGGTCAGAGCAACCTTTACTTGATTTTAAAACCAACTCTCTCATAAGTATCTTGGTTGTTTTTAACCCATCAAGGCAGTAGTTTTTTTAAGGCCGATGGACCCTTCTACGCTAGATTTTTACAGAGTGCGGGCGAAGTCCACTCACTCTCATTTAATAATAACCCTACATCATCTAGATCCAACCAACAATCTATTTCACTAGATCTAGACATCATAAAAACTACTGAAATTAAAAATAAGAGTCTAAAAACTAGCCACCCAATTTCCAGTTACAATAAACCAGATCACTAACGTTACACTCAACGTATAAGCGTCTCTCACAAATACATCACTAATTTACATTTCCAAACAAAAAGAAAGATATAATAAACACCTAATTATTCAGGCAACAGCTTAGAATATTATTTGGCATCAGTTTACATTGTAAAGATAATAAATGTACGCAAAAAACTACAGTAAACAGGACATATGAACACCAAGTTGACTCAAACAACGAAGACTGTCCCTATCTCTGTCACACTCACAGCTGATCAAAATTGGTTAGAAAATGTAGAGAAACTCATAGCAATACTCTCCACACAGTCTGAGTTCGAAAAAGTTCACTAGGACGTTGCTAGATTGCGCCAGCTGATGGCTTGTGTGATGACGTGAAACTTACGTCAATCCGCAGCAGTATCTGTTTTGCGTGACGTGGAACTAAAATCAAACCGCCTTGATGGGTTAATAAATTTGCTTGTTTTCAGTTTAATAATTTTAAAAACAATCCTTTTCCACTTTTAATCTTTTGTGTTTTCTTACAGAAATATGTTAAAAGTAGAATCTATCCTTTAAAGTCTGGTTTACCTTCAACCAGTCTAGCATACGGCACTGTTCAAACTCAGAAGAGGTGTTAGGAACAGAAACTTCACCATTTTCTTAGACAGTCAAGCCGCCCTCAAAGCACTAGACTCTTGTACCTTAAACTCCAAGATAGTGTGAGACTACCCTAACGCAGTGTCTTTTCTTGGTAGTCAAAACAACGTTACCCTATGTTGAGTTCCAGGCTATTCAGGTATTACAGGTAGTAAAATAGCAGACCATTTGGAAAATTTTGGCACATCCATTTATGGGCCCACAACCCTTTTGCGGTATCTCCAGAACACATGTCCATCGAGTTAATTATTGCTTAATTCTTCCTCCTTGAGGATCGCAAAGGACCTTCTACATATAGGTAAGTCGGAACTAAAGACTCATTGTAGGTATCATCCAGTAGTCCGGTAGTCTCCTTGGCAGTCCAAGGAGACTACCGATGATCTGCTGTATGCTCAACTGGGCTTACTGGGGTGAAGACTGCAACACTTTGCATCATGGAGAGCTAATACATGAACTAACTCGTGAAATTCGCCGAGTATGGTTTTTTATAGCCAAAGAAGCACTTTCTCAGACGATTGTCCTTTGGTGTAATGGTCTAAACATCTCTAATGCCAAGTTTGATGTTTAAAGTCAATCAGAAAGATGAGGGTTCAAATCCTGATCATGAGCAATCCCAATTTGGCTGTTACAGTGGTGGGAGGGCCCACATTAATTAAATTGTGACCAGCAACGGTGGAAGTTGATGACATTTGTAGTCTTAATCGGGATTGGGTTGGACACCTCTTTTGCTTCTTTTATGACTGTATGGTTTGTGTTTCTGGTTTACTCTTAGTATTTTAAGAAGAGTTGCAAAGTCAAAGTAAAAAAATACAAATTAAGATCAAAAGCCCTGCCACTCGGAAGATAAAAAAAGTAAAAGCTTACATGTTACTCTGCATCTGGATCTCAAGAAGTAATTGTTTAATCCTATGGTTCAAAACCACCAGTTCCTCTGTCGTCATGCTGATAAGATTCCTAGTCCTGGACACCTGTTGGTAATACCAAATAAATGAATTAAGATGAGTGGCGATATACAATATTCGATCAAATATAAAATGTTGGACAGTGCTGATCAAAAACGAATGACAACTCTGGAATCTGAACCATCAGGATCATGTAACTAACGTTAGCTATGTAAAAGTTGCTTCAACGTCCGTTCCGTGTAGAAACTGCCTTGTTCCCGCCCCACAAGCTCAGAGGAGTATTATTGTGGTTAATATACTTTGTGTATTTGTTTTTGTGTGTTAGATAAATATATTTTTTTATTTTATTCATTTATTATCAACTGTGTAATAGCAACATCTAATAGAATGAATAAAAATGCAATTCTTAGATTAGATTATTGAAATGGTAACCTACCCAGGTAGGTATTATAAGCCAAGTATGAACGAGAAATGAGTGTAGTTGTCTTGTTACTGACTAAGACTGTCATGTTCCTTAGGCAGGACTGTTAATAAATAGCCAAACAACAGATAGAAACTAAGGGATCTACAGTTTAATGTGGAATCGGAATCACGGCCTCTGAATTATGAATTGGTCTAATTATGAGGACGTTAATCCACACAAGACAACACCATCCCCAGTATCCCAGTAAAAAAAGTAGTCTCTTAAGAACAGGAGTTGACAGTTTAAAATAACAGACTTTAAGTGAAAAATTTATGTTTTTTTTCAATCCTGTATTTTTTTGTTTTAAACCTTGAAAAATAAATTTGTGTCACTAAATCAAAATTTTTGAAGAAATTTTATTTTTTATTGTTTTCTCGAGATCAATATTCAGATTTGCCGGGATTTCGGATTTCCGGGGTTCGGATTTGAGGGGTTCTGCTATAGCAACAAAATCTAACCTGGATAAACACTGGAGGAAGATCTTTGACGGAAAATTTGGCTTTCCTGTTCACACTCATTTGGATGTGGAAACCTTTGTTGCTTGTCGAACACATTCTCAAAGCCAGGCCAAATTCTTCTGCCATCGCATTCACTCTTTCTGTTCAATATTTAATTGCAATTTATTATTTGTATTATTATCTGTTATTAATAACTAGTTAATTTACTAAGGAATATGTAAATACCACTAGTATGTATTCTCTCTGCCATATGTCCAATGATAAGAATTTGCGACAGTTGAAATTGATACATACAAGCAATATACATGTATATATATGAATTTATATTATGTAAGTTATGTATAAGTTTTTTTATAAAGATTTAACGAATTGCTTAGGTAATAGCTTCTTCCCTATGGGAAATTCGCTAAAAGATATAAGACCACATTAGATTTGCTCATGCTCACCATGCAACTTGCCAACCAAATCTGAGTACGAAGCTCGGTGCAAGTCCAGCAGCCCATTCACACCACTCTTGATGGCAAAGCACCGTTGAAATGTGGAAGCTGCGTATCCTTTCTTGGTTTTAGCATCATCGTTTACAACTTCAAGGATTGTATTCATTATCGGTTCGAATTTTTCATTGTCAAGATCCTGAAAGAAACATTTTTTATAACCAAACGTATTCACAAATTGAGAATTGATTTTTAATAAGCTAGTAGTTCGTCCTGAGACTACTTTGAGAAAATAATATCTCATTTAAATTAAATGAATGAGAAATACAGTTGCCTCATTTGACTATTAATATTACACCTAAACTACAAAGATAAATGTAAGAGTGTTATCTTTTTTCATCTCCCTATGTTTCCTATGCTACTGGTTTTCATAGATAGTTGGTGAAATAGTGATCTACCCAGGAAGGTATTTTAAGCCAA
This sequence comes from Nephotettix cincticeps, assembly GCA_023375725.1. NCBI lineage: Eukaryota > Metazoa > Arthropoda > Insecta > Hemiptera > Cicadellidae > Nephotettix > Nephotettix cincticeps. The sequence continues at coordinate 6,825,307 of CM041791.1, read as the reverse complement.
GTATGAATGAGAAATGAGAGCAAGATGGTGTAGTTAACAAGACTTAAAGATCACGCCACAATCATCTTACACTCAATCCTCGTTCATACTTGGCTTAAAATACCTACCTTGAGGTATGCTGACATTTTAATAATCTAATATAATCTAAGGGACCTACAGCTTAACGTGGAGTCCAAACTACCACCTCTGAATAATTACGAACTGGTCTACTAATTATGAGAATGGTATTTTCGGATTAATGTAGTATTCAATAGTGGGGACGTTAATCCATATAAGAGAACACCACTCTCACCGACCATCTCTCACAACCATACACAATTTGTGACTTCCAAGTAGCTGTATTACAGGACAAGCCACGGTTCTAGTCCGTGTTATCAAACACACAAGCTCGTATTTTTGATCTCATTGACCAAGAAGCTGTCCAACTTTGACCTGATACCTGACTGAAGATTACCCTCTACTGATTTTACTGACAATTGACAAGTAGCTCACGTTACTATCCACAAGAATTTAACGTCCGGTCATACTCCTGCAACTGCTTCTGGTTGTGGATAAATTACAAACAATATTGAACTGTAAGTAAACAGACAAATAACTATTTCATATGGAAATTGTTTCACCAAATATTCCTAAGACTCAAAAAATGCTACTTTAGGATACCTTTAAAACTTTTCGGAAGTAAGGTGTCTGAGTGCATTGTAGACTTTCTCGAAGAACAGGTAGACTTTCCAAGGTTGTCTTGAGCAACAGAACAAAGTTGGTCTGCAGCTCGGAAGCTTTCTGTTCCTCTTTAAAGTTCGGCACTTGAGCGCACAGCCACAACAGCTGTTCCGCGTCACAGAACTTGGACACTGCAGACTGTCATGACAAGACAACACAACAATGAAGTGTTGAGCGAGACCGACCGTATGTGCAACACATAAATACAGTATACAGATTGAACAATTAGTAATGTCAATGAGTAAATGGTCTAGGAGTCATAAATATTGTGTGAAATATTTCAGGTAAGTAATAAGGTTATTCAACAACTCCGGAATAATAACACTATGTTTCAAGTCATCAAAAAACAAAAAAAAAGAGGACATTAAGACTTTGGTGTTCAAACTATTTTAATTTTGAATCCTTTATACAGTGGAACCCCTCAAATCCAAACTAATTGGGACTGAAGCCTGTTCAGATTACCCGAGAAATAATATCACACACTTATTTCATCACTGTATTCGCAGTAAGCGATGGGAGACGTGGCGATTGGGGTTGTACAGGCTAGGTGACTCAGTGTTCGAAAGGGCAGTGACCTTGGCGGGTGGATGTACGTCCCGTGGAATGTAATTGTTGCTAGGCGAGCGTGTGCTGAAAATAAATCACTCTCATCCTACCCCCACCCTTACTGGGATGTGTCTCGTGAGCATTTACCTGCTGATTAGTGCGTATTGCTAACAGCCAAAGGACGTGATGTTCATGCGAGGCTGGCTAAGAATTGCTTCCGCAGGTAAGATTTTCTTCACATGGACAGTTAAAGATTCAACACTTAACAGACCTTAAGTAAAAAACTTATGAGATTAAATCAAACTTTTTGTATAAGTTTACAGCTATTTCATTTTTCGTTTTCCTGAGAACGCTTTCAGATGTATCGGGATTTCGGATTTCCGGGGATCGGATTTTAGGGTTTCCACTGTATACTGATTGAACAACTGTAATTGTCTGTATCTGCTTGAACTAATGACAGTGAATAAATGATCTAGGAGTCACAAATATTATATAAAATGTTTGATGGATGTAATAAGGCTATTCAAAAACTCAGGAATAATTAAACTATGTTTCAAGTGATCAATAAAAATATTTTATTATTTGTAATTTATTTGTTTTTCTCACCTATATTCGGGGATAACCACTTTTTATCAGCTATTATTTTTCAACTATAATAAAATCTAAGAAACTACTCAACTCATTGCAGTGACATATAGTAGAAAGACGTTTAGGGAAGTTATTAGTTACCTGCAGGGAATGCAAGAGAGCAGGATTTTGAGCCAACTCGGTGACAGAGAGAAGGCGAGAGTTGATGGTGTCTAGGCTTGTTGGAGGCTGCAAGATGTTGGCTCGTAGCGATCGTCGTCCGCCGACTGTGCTGCAGTGATCCAACACGCCCAGCAGGCTGCCATACGGGCCTCGGCCGTTCAGTGACGTTACTAGCTCCAGCTTCTGGGCAGTCTTCATGTCTGTCTCACACAATTCTTGGTTCATATTTGGGTGTTCACTTGATGTTGAGAAACTGGGTTTCAAATTGGCATATTTACAAAAAAACTTTTGATTACAACTGCAAACGATGAAGACAGTTAGGTTTATCAAAATATGAGAAAGCCATGTTTAGAGGTTTAACCCTCTATCCGCTTACTGTAAGTCCCGATCGCGACACATTTACATAATTAAATAAGAAGTGACAGAGAGTAACATCTGCTCTCAATCTTCTTAGACAATGTCATCATTGAGACATATTGCTACCTGTGAGTGTGCTTGCCACTAGAGTATGTTTTATACACAACTAAGCGCTTTCTCCGTCAGTGTACTTGGTGCAGTCGACTAAGGCGCTAGCTGATAAGTGAAATGTTTGAAGCCGAATGGAAGTATGCAGGTTCAAATCCCCACCATGAGCAATCCCAATTTGACCTGCAAATGTGTGGTATAGTGGTGGGAGGGCCCACCTTAAATAAACGGTGACCGGCTTGAGTGGAAGTTTATGGCATTTTTAGGCTTAATTGGGATTGCAGTGGACACCTGTTTTGCTTTTGTGGTTTGTGGTTATAAGGGGGTATGGTATTTTTTTTTTTATACTTAAAAATTTTTAAGAAGATATGCATAATTTAGTGAATGTTACAGTTATAGGGGAAAAGACTTGCCAGTTCTAGGGTTAAGGGCAAAATATGTAGCGGTTATAGGGTTAAAAGAGGCATCTAGCACAGCTGGCAAGGTGGATGGAGTGTCGTACTTCCTTAGATTGCGAGCATGGCTAGCATTGCCTTGCCTGTTCAAGGCCTTCTAAACAGAACTGGCACTTGGGTTATTAGTGCTCAGAGCGAGTTATAGTCAGGTGCCCCTATCAACCCCACAATGTTGCGTGACGGGTTGACTTGATAACAAGTCAACCTGCCTTAGGACTATAGTAATAGTCCCAAATACAACCATTAGCCAGTCGGGCAAAAGAGGAATAGAAAATGGCAGTGACTCGTGCGTACAGAGGCATATTCAATTTTATCAATATACTCAATTAGGGAAAACCCTAGAATTACATAAAGTAATAGGTGCCGAACATGTGTCTGTTCTATAAATGCATTAAACGTTATAATGCAATATTCAAAGTTCAGTTAGACATGGCTTTCAAAAAAAAATTTTGCAAGCCTACATCAAAGCCTAGATTATTTTAAAATGTTATTATTATTACTTTTTGCCTTGGCACCATTTGGCACTCTCAAAGCCGCTACTTCCGTGGGGCCCCACTACTCTCGGACGCTTTGAGGGAGGAAGTAGGGCCCACACAACGGCCCCTACTTCTAAAAATACCAAAATGACAGAAGATTGATGGATCCACTATCAAAACGGGAACTAAGTACATTTGCAGACATTCTGTTAACAGATTTCTCTAAACATGGCTGTACCAAGATGTATCAAATTAACTGTAACTATGATGAAGCAACTAGATTGAAATATTTTTAAATTCCTCTTGAGGCAACAAAAAAAACCACGTAATTATATAAGTAAATTTTTATGGGAAGAAGAGGCTAAACATGATTTTTAAAACTATTTAATCACCTCAAATGTACAATTATTATTATTTAGACTCATTAAAAAATAAAATTATATGAATACAAATAAGTCTTACCTATGAACATGACATTTTCTGGAGACTGATATTCGATTCTCAGGGATTTTGGCGAGAATATTATATTTCTTTGAAACTCAATGTATTTCAAAAGGGCAGCAGTTGCTGAGAGTGCATAGTATCTGTAAAAATAATTTAATAAAAGAATCTTTTCAAATGAAAATACCTCTGTAGCAGCACACTTGTGTTCTCAGCAAATTGTCGTTAATTTTGGAATTAATTTTATACTAAACAAAGCTTCATTATACGTTTAGCCAAATACCAAATTTCATCACAGTTGTGTTACTAACTTTAGCTAAGTTATTATAATTACAATTTTAGTTGTTTCATCACAATATTTACAATAATAATCAAGATTTAAATTTTCACCTTTTCCCCATGCAAGATTAACAATGGGGCTCCCAAAGGAAATTGTATCAACAAAATTTCTAATAATTCCCAATCTTAACTTTTTTGGATTCAACAATATTTGAGGGTTTCTGTAGATAAAATTTCATGAAATACTTTATACTTTTAACTGATATATATTGCAAAAGGCAAAAATAGTGTACCTATCACACACAATAATAAATTATAACTACAACCAAAATCATGAACACAGTACCATAATCACTATTCTTAATGTCATAATGAATCATATTACAGTAGAGTTTCGATTATTCGACTAAAGACCGGCCACGGTAATGTCAGAAAAGTGAAAAGGTTAGCTAACACGGAAAATTTAAATATATCTACATCAAAAATGTTGTCAATTTTATTTACACATCGAAAACTCTTTGAATACATCTAGTATTACCAGTACTACATGTAAATACTAAAACAAGAAAATGTGCTTTTGAAAACTTAAAACATTGAGCCACTTTTATTAATGTAACGCCAACATTTTCCAATCTCTTCAAGGGTCTTAGTATCCCTTCCATTGACACAACCACTTTTTCCGTTTTGAATCCATCACAACTTCTAGACATAAAAAACTTTAATCAACATTTTAACAACACACAGCAGAATCGAAGCAAGGATACAAAACACAGCTAAACCTCTCAGCTACAGTGTTGCGAAAGCACTGAGAACTAATGGTACAATTCCAATTGTATATATCAAGATGTGAAGAGGGTTTCCAAAATATTTTAATTAATAGACATCTGAAAATAAAGTAATACTTTACCAGATAATTTCATTTTTCCGCTAACTTTTACCACACATTTTCCCAGACATTAGCATTTTTGTACAGAGAGTGTTTACAGTTGAAAACACAAGGGCGTTTACGTACTAGTTCAATAAGTTTAATGTCATCCATTATTTATAATCAGAAAAACACTAGCACAGAGCTCCAGTTGGCGCGGCTGTTACGACTGAACTGCTCATGCTAGTCCAGTCTTATGGCTCAAGCTGCTAACTGCTACCACCATGCGGCGCTAGTGGTGTCAAAGGAATGATTTTCATTTACTTACATGCGAAACAAAAAGAGTCATTGTCACGCAGCTATACAGCCGTGTGGCTAGATTCGCTCCATTCAACGCTTAGGAATTCAACTTCAGCAGGAGTGACAAGTAAACAAGTAAGATGGCGCTAGATGGTATACAGCGCACCAAAGCAAAGAGAAAGTGTTGTCACTGAAATATCGCCTAATGTGTATTCAGATAAACTTAAAACGGACCCTCGCACGTGAATCTGATGAGTACAGTCGAGTGTGACTCAAGGAGCTCCTAGCTGCGCAACAGCCTACTATCTAGAATCGTATTGAATAACATTTAGGGGTGGTTGGGTAACTCAGAAGGTCAAATAACTGAAGGTCGGGTAACCAAGACTATACTGTATGTACAACAACCACCTATATAATTTTATTAAAATTATAAAGCTACTGCATAGTTTATGTGAGATCTCGTACTTTTGCCTCACCACCATCTCCACATTTGCACACTCAGTGAGGCATAGAGACTGTACATGCTGGAGGCCTGTGGTGTCATTGAAATGGCAACGTTGCACCGTAGTTATCGAGACTTGAGGGAAATGTTCATGAATCAGAGTAAACAGTTTGTTCTTCTCCTGAGTCTCAACAAAAGTATTGGGCAAAAGGATCTGCAACAGAAGGTAAAAAAATCAATTATAATCAATTAACTCGCAGGGAACACAAAAAAACTCACATTCGTTACAGCATACCCTAAATAACCTATAGATAATATTATGTATTGGGACAAATTTAATCAATGGAAATTGACTTGTACCTTAGTGAAACATGAAGTGAATAAATGAATAAAAGGAAAAAATTAGACTATATTATTGAAATGGCTACTCTACCACAAGGCAGGTATTTTAAGCCAAGTATGAATGAGAAATGAGCGTAAGATGATTGTGGTGCAATATTTTAATCTTTTTAATGACTAAGGCTGACATGTTCCTTAGACAGGACTTTTAATTAATAGCTCAACAGCCGATGGCAACTAAGGGACCTACAGTTTACATGGATTCCGAACCACTGCCTCTGAATTACGAACTGATCTAATTATGAGGATGGTCTTTGCGGATTTACATAGTATTCAATAGTGCGGATGTTAATCCACACAAGAGAACACTACACCCACCGACAATCGCTTACAACTATCCACAATTTCTCCAAGTAGCTGGATTATACAGGTCATATATAATTATAAAAAAAGTCATTTTTTAGGGATCAGACAATTCAATACCTAAAATTACTTCTTTTTCTAGCAGAATAAAATTATAAGGTTAAAGTTCATCTAAAGCTCTAAGGCTCCTTATTACAATAAGCTAAACCTTGCCAATACCTTCCATTGTATATAGTATTAAGAATAACTACCAGAGTGGGTCAGTATTGTAACTTATTAATATAAATAAGACAAGAATTGAAAAACACCAATGGTCGCAAAATTTCTAACCACTGTTAAAAAATAAATCAACAACACACTGTAAAACTAAGTCATTCATTTTTGTTTTCAAAGTTTATCAGCTTTGAAATCACCTCATTAAAAGAGATTATGTGATATTCATGGTTACTCTGAACTCTAAAGCTACAATAAAGAGGAATGGTGACAAATGACACAACAGTTGATACCTCAGTTGGGTGCAATACGTTAATCTTGGTCAGACTATTGGTGTAAGTCTGACTGTCGCTAATCTGACAGAGCACCAGGAATGGCCGGTGAGTGTCCATGGCTGCCATGCCAACTTCCCCTCGTGCTAGTCCGCGTCCTTCTGTGATTGCTGTAACAAAAACATTTTTTGAAAAGAAAACAAACTAATACCAAAGTATTTTAATACATTTAACAGAAATGGTGGCCTCCTCAGGTACCGATAGATATTTTAACCGTTTGCCGTCGGATGGGTATTTTAAAAATTGTCCTCTCAGGTCGTATGGGCCACTTTACAGCACACAGCTGTTTCCATGGCAGCTTGATTTACTACACTAGCCTTATTGTCTTGTGAGGTCGGAACGGCCACTTTTGTGCCTATGGTCACAAATTATACCAGTAAGAATGGTTAATATAGTAAATATACAATTTAAATAAATAATATAAGTAATAAATAAGTTTGCAAAATCTGCATATAACATAATGCCTATTCTCCATAAGATTAAAATAAAAGAGTGAGTAGTTTGCTGCTAAACACTAAAGTAGCTTTTATACCATCAAAAATTTTATTTTTAACAGTATACCAACTTTCCACATCTGTATAAATAAAGTTTGAAATCTCCATTGATAATAAAAGATATGCAGGTTACCATGATAAACACATAAACTATGATAGCACAATTGTATGGTCTCAACCACATGAAGCTAAATATCAAGTTTCATCAAATATTAATAATAAGTGAAAAATTAATTTTTTTTAATTTTAAGATTAACATTGAACCTCAAAATACAAGTACTGTGTTTAGATTTTTTATATATCTAAGTTAGTTTGAGAAAAACAAGGAACTTAATTGTGTAGTTTTTTTAAGCTGACATGGTGAAACAAAATTTGAAATTTTTGACACTGTGCAAAAACATTTTTTACCAAATGTTCCCATTGACATATGTTGGTTCAACTCGTAGCATTTGTAGATACACTTTACCAAATTTGGTCTGATACATTTTTTACAAATGTGTTCACAGACACACTTATATTACCATTTTTATTTATATTTAACGACTATTGTTTTTTGTCTTGGGCACTGATTTTCATGGTCTTGGGCTTATGCCATGAGCCACTTATAGTTTTACCATTTTGATAAAAAAAATATAGATATTACAAATAGTTTGAAGGACCATACAAGTGGCCTAACCTACCACGTAGAGAAAGCACTACTGGTCACCAAAGTGGCCCACCCGGCCTCAAGACACAAAACAAACAAAAGTTGCTCCGACCTGCCTGTGAAAGTAGTAGCAGCCACAATTCTGGCCCAACCCACCACAAAGGGTTAAACCAAGTACGAATCAGAAATGAGTGTAAGATGGTTACGGCATGATCTTGTAGTGTTCTCTATTACTAAGGCTGGCATGTTCCATGGGGATTGATAATTGATTGCCCAACAGCTAACGGCACCTAAGGGACCTACACTTTAACGTGGGATCCAAACCATAATTTTTCCTCTGAATTACGAACTGGTTTAATTATAAGGATGGTATGTACTTTAGTGTGCCAAAGGCAATAAAGATTCAGACATATTAATATCAGTTTTTTGAAAACTGTGAACTTATTTCAAACATCAAATAACTTAAACCTCCATTCTTCTAACTTTTTTCACAACGTGGTAGCAGAACGTATTAATGCATATGTCACTTATAACTATCTGCAATTATTCAAAACCTCTAAGTAACTGGAATACAGGACACACCACTGTTTTAGAACATAGCTTTTACTGCTACCAATATTAAGTATTTCCCAAAATTATAAACAACCGTTTTCAAAAAGTACCTATGATCACATTTTGAACGCTCTCTAGACTAGATGTAGTTTTTGGAGTTCGGGGAGTTCTTGGGGTCCCTGAGTTCGAATGTGATGGCGTTGACCTGGGTTTAGCACCACTGCTTGTTGAAGACCTGGTATAAGTAAAATTTGCTACTAATACAAGTCAAAAATCTTTAAAACATGTAAGATTACAATCAAACTTAACTAACAAATTTTATTTTTAAATTTTGATTGATCAATATACAATATTATAAATATTATAAATTTCAGACTAAAAATGTGTTCCATCTTAATAAGGGATTTTTAAGAGTATATCCTCCCTTCTTGTCTATCTTTTCAACAGTCAAATCCAATAAAGCCTTGTTATATATTGTAAACTGTTTAAGATTTTAAAAATAATCTCAACCTATTAAACTAACTTAAATTGGAAAATTGGAAACTATACTATATTGGTCAAACCTGAAGAGGGAAGAAGAAAATATTTTTTTAAGTCCCAGTTTCTAATGTGCCAAGCTTTGATATCTCAACAAAGTTAAACAACTTCTAAATTTATTTTTAAAGCCATTACACATCACATTATATTCACATTAAAATACCAACCAGACTGGATTGGTGTCTAACATATGAATAAAAAACATTTATAGCAAGAGGTTGTGGCACAATTATATCCACAGAGCTGTTAGTATAGGGGTTTGGGTTCAGTTACAGGAGGCAAATGAGAGAGGCAAAAACAATAGGTATTAACTCTATAAAATGCAACTATTGCATATATGCAACTTCCCGGAAGTTTGTCTGTGGTCACGATGTAAATGGTTCCAATCCGATCATTTTACTTGTCTGTATATTACTCTTTAGCATTTTAAATATATAGCACAAAAACAGTTGAACATCAAAGGCATTTAAGAATTGTGATTACAATCAATTAGATGTATAACAGCATGTTTTACAAAACCAAATGAAATTCTTAGACTATTTTACAAAACTTACCTAGGTTTTCTACTGCCATCTCCAGAGTTAGGAGGTGGAATACTCCTTAGGACCTCTTGTTGTCGGATGGATATTTTGCTGTTAGAACTAGCAGAAGTAGGAGGAATATTTGGGGTATTCAAACATTCAGCTACGACATCATCAATGATCTGAGGATCACTGTTAGTGAGCCTGTTCCTAAACAGAGCAGACACTCTCGGGGTTCGAAAAACATGTTCTGTGGAACGAGAGCCACTGCTGTTACGTTCGGCTGTGCTGAGAACTTGTCCTTGGTTACCACCAAAAGGAAGTTCTGTGGAACGAGAGCCACTGCTGTTACGTTCGGCTGTGCTGAGAACTTGTCCTTGGTTAACACGAAAAGGAAGTTCTGTGGAACGAGAGCCACTGGTGTTACGTTCGGCTGTGCTGAGAACTGGTCCTTGGTTACCACAAAAAGCATGTTCTGTGGAACGAGAGCCACTGCTGTTACGTTCGACTGTGCTGAGAACTTGACCTTGGTTACCACGAAAAGCATGTTCTGTGGAACGAGAGCCACTGCTGTTTTGTTCGACTGTGCTGAGAACTTGTCCTTGGTTACTATGTAGAAGTGTAGAAATATTACTACGCACAAGGGTCGAGCTAGTTGTTGGTTGTTCCACTGATGTTCTTCGGAAGACTAAAAAAAATAATATCTCATTGTTATTAGACTAATAATAATCTCATACAAATTATTCTTAGAATTAAAAATATCTCAGCCGTAATGAAATGAAGCACTATGCACAGCAACTTCCCATTTGCTTAAATAATTAATAATATTAATTAATTCTTTATGGCATAATATCATGATTAGGTAATATATATTATTACCAACTGTGTAGTGGTAAATTTTCCAGTGAAGGAATGCTAAATAAATATATCTGTCAAATTATAAAGAAATTCACACCCACAATTAGGGTAAGCGCCAAACTAACAACCAAACTGCTACCATTAGCTCAATAATCTCACAAATCACAGTCCACAACGCCCTGTGCATAATACAAATAGCAAGCAAGGTTATATTTAAAACTTTTTCAAATACATACCATTTAAGTTAAAAATAAGTTTCTTGTATACATAAATCATTTCATGTAAAGCAGTATCAATAACTTTCAAATCTTTGGGAATACCAGTCCCACACATTCTCTCACCACAACACCACTGGTTATTACTGAACATAAAGATGGAAAATGTAAATAAATTAAAAATTAAACTTAGCCTTTTTATTATTTTTACCTATAACTTACATAATCAAAGCTAACAGGATGATTATATACTGGGAAGAGTTTGTCTCTACCTCCTCTTGGGCATTTAGTGTAATAAAAGTAGTACTCTTATAAAAAAATATCCAGTAAATTATTGCAAACACTATGATTTAATAAGAGAGATACTACTGAACTTTATATAATATCATATTCCTTATGAATAGAGAAACTTGTTGATTGACTGAAATCAGAAGTCCTGACTGTCAAAATATGTCAGATGCCCTACTACAAAAAAAAATGAAATTATTTCTTGACACAAAGAGAACATTACAAAAGTTGTTACAAAAGCCGTTATTGTTGTCTTGTGATTAGATTAAACTCTAGTCTAAATTAATTTTATATCGCAAAGTAGATCTTAGTAAAATACAAATAGCAATAAATAATAAAAATTCATAGGCACATTAAAAAAGGTCTAAACTACAGCTCTGGTGTTTTGAATTTCAATACATTGGTCAGACAGAAACTCACTGACTTTAAATAAGACTTGCTTTCACAAAAACATAAAAGAAACTTACTATTATGAAATATTGGATCATTTCTAAATCGTCCTCTTCCTCTACCTCTACCTCTAGAAGATTTTTTATTCAGAGAATCTCTAATAAAATTCATTTTGGGATACGTAAGTTAATTCATTGTTGCTCAGTGGTACAGGAAATATAGGAAGAAACCGAAATATTTGTCATGCCATAGAGTAAAAACTATAGCGTCTCATTTAAACGTAAGCAATACCTGCAATTGTATACTGTATATATTTTTGTACAAATTACTTATGACTATGTGGCCAACTAAACACTTCACAGGTTCAACTGAAGCTGACGATTGTGTTAAATACCGTAATATGTTCTTAATATTGAAATTTATTTAAAATGTCCAGTGGAATTTACGTAAGTAATACAGTCTTCCATTAATAAATACAGACTTATATTAATAAGTGCGCAAGGAATTATCATATATGCACTATTTTATATAATTATTTACGTTTATGTTTACTTGTGGTGAGACAGACTGTTTTAGCAGAAGGAATTTAGCTGTACAAAGTTTTTCTTCTTCTCAGATAATTTTTTCCTTCCTAGCTATTTCTCAGCCAAAGAGCTTACAGGTCAATCGGTCATTTTGGGGAGGAAATCCTCTATCTCGTGTAGAAATGTCACTCTCAAGTTCTCTATACAACGTATTTTTTAGGAGAACATCAACTTTTGCAATGACAATAGTTACTGCAGCTTTTTTTTTTGAAAGAACCTTCGATGTTGGTGTAGAATATATGTGGCGAGCAAACAACAAAGGCGTAAGTAAAATTAACTAAAGTACATTTTGTTAGCGTTTAATAATTTTGATTGATTTCTGATTGTTCGATTTACCTGCTCGTTCTACAGTCATGTAGTAAGTAACAGGGTTTCAATTAATCCATTGAATCAAAGTAGGCTACATTAGTGCAAAAAGAGGTTTAAATAGAAAAAATTCAAGGTCATGTGTTGTTCCTTTTCCCTGAAAAACATTGTGTATGTGTCCTTATTCAAGGTTCTGAAGGTTTTTTGAAGGCAAGGGGAAGGCGTCTTCCCCTCTTCATCCCTTTACAACATTTACTGCGATGGGACCTGTGGACCCGATGTGTCATAACTGGTGGTGGGTCCACATGTGAGGGAGTATGTCATGTTATGTTTTTGGCGACAGTGTGGTTCAGCCGCACTCAGGAGAAGGTTGGTCCTGTGCCACATTGTTTTGGGATAGTGTCCATCATGTTTGGCATAGTCAGTTTCCTATGACACCCAAATATTGTCTTGAGTTTTCCTGCTAAGTAATGGTTTAACATAAAACACTGTAAAGTCAACACATTACTTTACAGTGTTTATGGTATTATTAAAGTAAAGACACTATAGAATACGGCGCACCAGTTCAACTAAGTACACAGTGCGGCGGCGGCAGCTTAGGGTTGTACGGTGCATAATGCGGGAGAATTATTAATGACCGCCAAGAAGAAAAAGGAGAATTGGAGCCCCTAAAATGGATTTCAACTCTCCCACTCAACTATTGGACAGAAATAGGAACGTCTTTTACAGGCTAATAATAATTTTTGTGCTTAGTATAAATTTTTAGCAGCGAATGTTTTTGGTCTTACAGCATCGATAATTCTTTTGTCAAAAATATGGATGTAAACAATCCAGATTTATCTCTAGCCATAAATAAAGCACCGGCCACACATTAAGGTCTGCATTAAGATTTGAACTTAAGTGGTGCATGCTTACTGCCTAACGAGAGTATGAGGAGTGGCCGTTGAAGATGACGAGGGGCATTGCCTAGGTCAGATAGCCAATTTGCCATTTGACAAATTGGTATGTCGCCGGGATCAATTGTGTCAGTCTACTGACCTTGATCGGTACTCTGGGTGTATCTCCAAATACAGCACAATGCTAAGAAATGAAGATTTGAATAAATAGCTTTTAGATCCTTTACTGTACGTGCCCACGATAGAAAGTATACATTTTTAAATAGGCCCTAGTCCTTCTAATTCATAACCCTTTTTATTGGTAATTTCATTAATCCGAATAATTTTACAATATCGACAAATTCAATTCTTTTTTTTTACTTTTATCTACACCAGTGGGATTTTAGTTGGAGTCAAGGAGTGATATTAAGGCTTTTTAGGGAATATAGGCTCATATTAAGGCTTTTTCGGAAAGCGGTCTAAACCCAATTAATTTGGATTATTGATGATCTACTCTATTTCCTTATCCATGTGTAATTTAGGGTTAGAGGGGTTGGGGTTTTGCTAAGTCGAGTTTAAATCTATCATAATCCTAGTTAGAAGTATCAGACACAATGCAATAGATGGAAGTCTCAATGTGTAAATTCGGTGAAGTGAAAATGAGATCCGTTGTACCTAAACAGAATTGCCTAGTAAACTTCCCGCTAACTGGCAGTTCAGTAGTTCCACCTAGTTAAACTCTCATTAACTCTCATACCATCCATTCTTATTGTAATCTCATTAGTGAGACTCTGACCTGACTAGGTGGGTATTTAATGGTGGGAATGAGTGAAAGATGAGTGTAATGGATTTAATGATGTTTCTAATCAAGATCACCTGGTTCATTTTCCAGAAACGTTAATTAATAAAACCTAGTGACAAAAGATAACTGTGTCCTATACCAATTCATAAGAAAATTGTGTCAAGATTTTACCGGAGGGTTTCTGAATTAGACTCTCACAAGAATGTAGGTTATGTTTTTACCTATTAGAAACTAAGAAAGTGAAGTTTTGACTTTGTAGCAGTTTCTCAAGCTACGTCTACTATAAAGTGTGTCACTGATATTGACCACCTTTTTGTCACTTTTAATACCATTTTGAAACTTCCGCAAGCACCCAGGACCAGATTTTTCAGTGCTGTATATTTGTTAAGAGGCAAAATCAATCTCCTGGAGAGCGCCAGAACACCCAAGTGCTTGTTGATAGTATTTGTATTTTGATAGAATAGGCCAAAATTTTTGGTATAATTTTAAAACTAAGCTAATTTTTTTAATTTAAAATTTGTAATATTTTGAATTCTAAAATATAGCAGAAGGTTTAAAGTTCACAACTATCCACAATTCGTGACCTCCAAGTAGCTGGGTTATAGAACACGCCACGGTCTCAGTTTTAACAGTAGGCTAGTAATCCCTTGTAAAGAGACCTAACCGCTTCATAATCAAACCTGCTGGTTTGATCCAGAGCAAAATCTTGTGACAATGTTGTGGTCGAAACTGGTCCTAGTTTCCTTAATTGTTTGATGAAAAACTTATAGCCTATTGGTAAATAAATTATCTGGCCCTTGTTGGCAACAAAGCAACAGGTTATAAATTCTATTATACTCTGTAAAACTCACTCTCGCTGAAGAGTGAGTGTGACATAGCCTATAAGTGAGGAGGCCTACGAGTTTTGAGTGATGTGAGGATAGATATGCACGAAGACTGACAAAATTGTCCATTTAGTACATTGGACCAGTGTCTAAAAAATTTAACAATAAGAGTATTAATGATTAGCCTATGCATAGAAAATTAATAATCCATTTCTTTTTAGTAATAAATGAGTAAGAAATCTTTATTTGAGTTACCCGATCATTGTGAGACATAATGTGTGTTTTGGGGAGGTAAGCTCTATCCCCACTATTTTCAAATCTCCACAGCAGAAACAAAAAGCTCTATTTGAAAGCTCTGCTTTACACACCTGGCATCTTCGCCACTTGATGTGAGAAATTAACCTTCGTGTTTAACTATAAATAAAAATGTAGGCCTACAACTGGCGTGCAGTGTCTAAGATGAATAAGAATATTTATTGATCCATTTAAAATAAAAAAGTTCAATAATTATTTTGGTTCGCTTAGTAATAATTTAAGTTTAAAAAATTACTTTTATTCAAAAAATGGTTTTGCTGATTAGAGGCCTAATGACATTTTATTTGTTTCAGAAACTTTGGGAAGATCTCAAAGACAAATATGAACAGGAATCTTAACCAGTAGATAAACTCAGGTGTATCATAAATTTATGTAAGTCTTGTTAATAATAAATTACCTTCGTTGATGTAAAACATTGTCATTATTTCCTTAGTCGTACTGTCAATGGAGTAGCGAAGATTAGTTTTGAGGCAGGGGGAATCAGTGGTAGCTTATGTGTAAAAATAATGGCGGGTTCCCCAAGAGTGTTGGTTGATGGGTTCCTAGTGGGTCAACTAAGATTTTTGTTTTTAAACTTTAAGTAGGAATTTGTAATTACGTCAGAATAAGCCTACTCTTGATTGAAATTTCATATTCCTTGACTATTAATTTAAAACACAGGGTGTTTGTGATTAAGGCCTAATGACATTTTATTTGTACAGTAAACTTGGATAATTCGAACTCAAGGGACCAGAAAAAAATTCGAATTATCCAAAAATTCGAATTAGAAAAGTTTATGCAAGTGGTTGAAATAAACAATCAAACATCATGTTTTAACATTGTATATTAAAAAAGTTAGGTTAATGAAGATATTATTGATTAAAAATCCTAATTTTTGTTAAATGTCAATAATGTGTTTGGAGGGATCCCGAAACTAGCTATTACAAACTTTTTCAAATCCCTTCTCTACCTCCTTGATCGCCGCTATTTATTCTTGCAACGTCAGAGATTTGTAGGTTCGCTTTGACGAAGCCATCATACACACGACGTGTTAACATGAAAGCAGACGACGAATATCGGAACAAACCACCACCGATAATACACACAGATGTCAATGTTGTGATTTATGAGCAGTAGTGGACCTAAAAATAGTCTGAGGACAGGAAGCCCGAACGTCGTTTCCTGGAAAATCGCACACAATGACTTGTTCACTTATACACACACTATAGATTTCCGCTGTAAAAACTTCGAATTATCCAAAATATTATTCGAATTAACCAAGATATTTTAACATTGTTTTTATATAAAATTCTAGGGACCAAGACAAAATTTCGAAATAACACAGGGTGTTTGTGATTACATATTTTAGTATTATTTTGCAAATTGCATTTTTGGACATTAATTTTAGTCTGGCATTTAATTTTTACATTCTTCCCCGACACATATTGGGCCTATATGGAAAAGTTGTAATTTATATAAACAATTTTCAGAATTGAGCTGAGATTGGAAATAGTCATTGTGAGGCTCTCTGAGTCCAAAAATTGAAAATGAAACAATTTTTTTTAATGTAAAGGACATATAAAACGTCCTGGATATAATTTTTGTTTTTAGGACGTAACTTATATGGGGCAGTTGGAATGTGAATAATAAATGTGATGAAATATGTGATGTGATGAATAATTACATGTTTGAAGTCATAACATATGTTTAGGAACACAACCTTGTAAAGGCGCATCAGCATAAATACATTACTAGAAATAGAAATCTAAATGCATCAGTTGCTCACAGTTTAAAGCTTTGTGAAAGTAAACCGGATCACATTAGCCTCAAGCTTTTCTCTCAACTCATCCGACTTTTTCTCAAATAAACAACCTAAATAAGTTTAAAAAATAGCTCAAAAAGTATTTAATTGATAAATGTTTTTACCAACTTACCTTACACCAAACCTGGCACGGCCAAAACCAAGACAACATCCAAGAAGGATAGCTACACCTAGGCTAAAAAATTTGACTTGACTCATACCAAGAATTTGGTCAACAGGGACGACGTGGAAGTAAGTAAGTAGACTTGTATAACACTCACAAACTATATTTTTTTATAAATATGACACAACATATAGTTACATAGTAGGGCCTAGAAAACGCCAAATGGCTGTTTGGTGTTTTCTCGTAGAATATAATTTATTGAAGAACATATATACAGTAACAATATAAGAATATGAGGCAGTTTCCTTCTATGTTACATATTATTTATAGAGAAATACACCAATGTACAAATGCTGCTCAGAATATAGTTAATACAGAATTACACCGAAAGTTAGTATTGATCAGGATTAAAATATAATAAAGCATTACTACCCTAAAACACTCAGTTCGAGACTTGAAGTGCTACGCAAAGAATGTCATGAAGTCCCTTGTAAATTACCTCACTAATTACACTTGTGTCCTTATAAATCGGAAAAACTAATTGTAAAAATAATCTCTAACGATAATGTCTTTGATATAAAGATATTCTGAAACCCAACAGCCTGAATTAATAGTTTACCTAAAAATGTTTTGCTTTATTAAAAACTGTCGACAGTACTGTGTTAAAATGTTATAGCTATTTAGGCCTCTGGCTAAACAAAATTAACACAGTTGATGCCCTTTTAAAAGTCAGTAAAAGAGTCTAGTATAAAATAGTCATATTACCTTACCAAAGTTTTGTTTGGGCAATCTCTGTTGAAGTTACTTGCATTTTAAGTTGCAAGTAACAGTTTTATTCTATTCGGTTTTATTTAGTAAGGGTAACAAATGTGTATTTGATTAATGTATAAAGGAGGAGGAAGACCCTGTTCAAATTCATAACTTATTTGTATGGAAAAATATTTTTTAGGTCTAAATTATTTTACAACTACACTTTCAAAAAGTAACACCGAAATGATGAAATAGTATTTACAACTAACACTAATACGAATATATCTTAAAATGTCAACCACCAAGTAAAGTTTATACTTATAAACATTGCTGAGACTAATTTTTAATCAATTAAAATATTATTTTAACATCAAAATACATTTAACCGTATACTATATATTACACTGATGTCTTGATTCTAAAAGCAATTTTCCATTATGTACATTTAGTAGTATTCATTTACATATAGTGATTAAATATTTTCTTGATAGAACAATCAGCTTGATACAATTACTTGAAAAGTGAATAATGGCTTATTAATTAAAATCCTTACTCTAATCGTGGTGCATTAGCCTATGTAATGTGTTATGTACACGACAAGAGATATTAGATTCTAAACATTGGTTTAAATAGCTTATACTGTCTAACTGCAATTATTTAAGTATGAAATTAAATCTATCAATAGTAAAATTGTTGTTTATATTGAACAAATTTATAAGGTACAGTAATTATAATTACAATAAAACTTACATTATCACACTAAATCAAATGTTGTAGTAAGTAACCACTAATAATGTAGATTTTTAAATATTTGTGTATTCCCTAAACTATTCTAGTCCCTATACCAGCCGCCAGGAGAGAAGTCTGTTGAAGGCGGGGCCAAGACAGCTGGTGATTTTGAGTCCGCCAATCAACTACGCGCAACGTTGCCAAACTCATTTCTAGCTATTTTTCTCCAATTATATGTATTTATGTGTATATAAAATTATATATATATATATATATATATATATATATATATAAAATAACATAATTTATATTACATCGATAATTATATTATAGTTATAGATTATTATTTATTATTAGTGATACTATTTTATCCTTAACCCTATAATAACTGCTAGGCTATTTCTGACACTTGGCTCAGGTATTTACATAAATAGCCATAAAACTCTCACTTTATAACATACAGCTATAAAACTATACATTTTGTTTTTAATTTTTTTAACTATACAAACTAGATAAAATGGGCTATCAAGCAATATGAAAATTATATTGTTTTATTTATGTTTAATAGAAGTAGGCTATAGGTTGAAATCCAGACTACCACAAAAAATACTTATTCTTTCATGTTATGAGGCCTGTAAAATTATTTAGATTCAAGTAATAAAAATTAAAGATTTACATTTGGTTTATAGTTTTAATAATAAATAAGAATCTATATATTTATTATAGGAAATTGCATCACAGTGCTCTCTGGGTTGCATATCACCGACATTTTGACAGCCTTCCATCAGGACAACGGCTTCCTTGAATTGATACTCATAAACAAACCGGACAAACCTTATTTTTGTAGCACTGTATATGTAAATAACCTTTAAAATTATATATTTATATTTTCAATCTTCGGTTTATTAGAACAAAATACAGGTTATTACACGTTTATCTATTTACATTGACATAAACTAATTAAAAATTTACTCGTAATAACCATAATCTAAAATCAAATAAATAATAAAAAATTTTACTTTATATAGTATTTAATGACATTATTCACACTTTTTGCTTGAAAAAAACCAAGGCAGCGTTCAATACGGCAACAGCGCGGTCGCGTCCGTGTCCTATTGGCTAGAGCTCAACGGACTTCTCTCCTGGCGCTTACTGTAGGGATGTACTACTGTAGTTGTACTTCTAAGTCTCTAATTGTTGTAAACTTCTGTACTTTCAAATTACTACATATATGACAACACCTAAACATTTATAATCTCATGCTAATCAAATCTGGATACACAAATTTTCAGGCACAAAACAACTACTCATTTGATGGAATCATCAATTTCTCTTCTGGATCAAATTAAACCTAAATGAAATTCAAATATCCCACCTATGAATGTTCCATTGTAATTAGTGATTCTATTATCATGAAAGTAATTTCCTATGTTTTAAAATCAGTGATTGCATTTATGGCATTTTGAGACAGATGTTCTCTTCAAACCGTTATCTTCAGGATCACTTTTAACCCGTTGGTCGAGATCAAATGTGTTACGCAGATGCTCGAGGGATGAACACCACTATCAACCTCACTAACCTTTTCAAACACCTTGTTAACGATTTATATTTCACGAATTTCAAACAAATTTAGCATATCATACCACTTTTGTTTAACTTTATTTTTAGTTGTGCAAGTAGCTTACTGCACTCTAACTCATCACGAAACAAAGGTGAAAGACAGTCTGAAGGTCACTTATGCTCCCCCGTCATATTCCGTCCCACTACTGACGCTCCAAACAACAGCTGTTCCGAGTTTCAGGCTGATATAGTACGAACTCAATGTTTTGTAGAAACTTAAAATGAAAAGTGAGCTCACCCCTCGACCATCCACGAGTTAAAATATATATCAGTTTAATTTAACATTCAGAAACTTATCATTCGATCTTTCAGTGCATGAAAACTTGGGTTCCAAAGTCACATTTCTCTCGTATAAGTGTTTCATACACTTGTTGAAAATATTCCCGCCTTATCTAGAAATACACTACTCACTTCTATACAAGCTAGGGAAAGCCTCGGCTATGTCGTAGCTTTTAAGGGTAAATCACAATCTAGCTGAGAATGCTTCTGATGCTAAAGACATTTTTGACCTACAACTAGGGTAAGATGTTCTACACTTCATCTGTAGCTTGGGGGCTGGTCAGTCGAATGTGAGATGGGTCCGTCTGGACTCCGTTCATCGACATCGTTCTCGCCAGAACTGTTTGATGGTCCCGCCAGGGTGTTGTTAGGATTTTAATACGCTGAAAATTAACAAAATGGTTGTCACTTTTACAATTTCCACTTTTTCTATTAAAACCTTAACAGCCAATCACTAAAACAATGGGCCTATATTATCTGTAAGGTGAATTGACACGTTCGCTGCTGCTATAATCAAGTAGAACCTACCCATCACCCTAAATTGTTCAAATAGTTTATTTGTCATCAGCCGCTATTTTGAAAGTAGCGCTCACCGATGTGTGGTCAGTACCTGGCACCCTCTCCCACTGGCTCTCCATGCCATAAATAATTTTTTGTGCACAAAAATAAAGTTCTAATATGATTTTCCATTGCCTAAGACCTCCAGTGCTGATATGACAAACAGAAAGATTGATTTCAGTGTCAATTTCAACCTCTGAATCAGTCGGTAATTGTTCTTAGTCAGTTTGAGTTTGGCAGCTATCCACTGAACAATGGGACACATGAAACATGATAGTCATGTTTCCGTTAAGTTGAGGCCGTTGTTTAAATACAAAAAAACAGTTATACTAATATATTAAGTCACTAAAACACACTGTATACACTTAAAACTAACGAACAATTATGCATTGATTTCAATGAAATGGGTAGACATAGCCAGAAACGGCTTATAACAAAAAACAGTGTGCACATGGTCGAACGCTAAGCTAGGTTGCAAGGCACTAGACCACACATCGGTGAGTGGTCCGCAGGGAGCGTGTTAAAGACAGTAAGGTATTGTAGCGGGGGTGAGTAACAATAGGCTAGCCAGAGATGGCTCATGATCTGTCAGGAGTCACACTGGTTTCGATCCAGCAACCTTTGACTTACTAGGCCAGAGCGTTACACCTTGCTGTGCTGGTTAAATCTGAATGTTCTCATTGTTAAAATCAGTCTAGGAATATGAAGCAAAGCTGAGCAAGCACCGTGACGATAGTTGATCTATTGTTAAGCTATCAGAAAGAAAGGATTCATGAGGGCTGGTAAGATTAAAGGTGACGGTCTGGTTCATCCGAGGAGGGAGAGACAACAACTGCAAGGTGTGTCAAGCCTGAGTCTCAGGTAACCAGATAAGCATGTAGCAGACACCAATCTATCCCAGAGTGTACCAACCAATAAAAAGGTGGAACTAGGAGCAATAGAAGTTGTTTTTTTGGATAGCTAAAAAAACTTACCAATATTGTGACAACTTCATTTTTCATACCTAATTATGTTCTCTAAAGTGGGATAAAACACACACACACAGCTATTAAGGGCCTTTAGCATTTATTCATTTTGTCATTTGTGGTTTTCTACACCTTTTGGCATTTTAAACGTTTTGGTGTGGAATAGCCCTAAGCTTGCTCTTGTTACTACCTCAATTCATCCAATTACAAAACGACAACTGGGTCCGGATTCGATTCGGAGACCTTCAGTTTTGATAGCAAGGACTATGAACACCGACCACTCATCTCATTAATAATTTGAATCCTCAGCTTTACAAAGCAGAGTATCACCACTGAGCTAAATAAAACATCTGACCATATCTATACCATACAATCGTTATATGCATTTTAAATTTTGGTGTTATTATGAATGTTTGTGTGGAATAATATCTTAAAACTATATTTCAAAGAGACTAATTGGACTAACGTGAAGTATTATAGGCAAAAATTATTTTAGCTCATCCAATCTGAGTTACAGTAAACGTTTAAAGTACAACACAGTGAAACTGGAAGTTCAAAACTCAAAATGTGATATTTTTTGGACATAAAATTATTCCATTTAAAAAATTAAACCATTCCTTGAGGTTGATCTTATTTGAATCATTTGAATCACCTGTAAGAAAGTGCCAGGTGTGGAGATAATCTGGATAATGGCGACCAGTGGGATCATGAGGATGCTGGAGAAGGCTATCATCCAGCCAATCAGGTTAGCCCATTGGGGGTAGACGTAGTCCTCGTAGGATAATGGCTCGTACCCCAACAGGCCAAACACGATGATGAACTGAAAGAGAATGAGAACAATGTCATCATTCTGTTATTTTATTTATTTATTGGATAAATTTTTATATTCACATAGATTTTAGACTGGGACTGTTGCATATCCAGTAATCCAGCTACTTGGAGGTCACAAATTGTGGATAGATATGAGCGATGGTCGGTGGATGGGATATTCACACTTGGTTTAAATTACCTACCTGGATTGGTCACCATTTCAATCTAATCTAATCTAAATTCATGTTCATGATCCGATCAAGTTGGTTTACAAACTTGTCGGTGGGGTCCAAGGTACATAACTTAAACCAATCAAAAAATTCTCTCTACTGAAGTTAACAGATTAGATTAGATTATTATTTTAAGCCAAGTATGAATGAGAAATGAGTGTAGCATGATTGTGGCGCGATTTTGTAGTCTTGTTACTGACTAAGGCTGACATGTTCCTTAGACAGGACTGTTAATTAATAGCCCAACAGCCGATGGCAACTAGGGGACCTACAGTTTAATGTGGAATCCGAATCATGGCCTCTGAATTATCTAGTGGTCTAATTATGAGGAAGGTCTTTGTGGATTAACGTAGTATTCAATAGTACGCATATTAATCCACTAAAGAGAACACTACATCCACCGACCATCGCTTACAACTATCCACAATTCGTGACGTCCAATTCAGTGGTGTTAAAGGGTAGACACCATTACACCCAAAGGTAGTGGCACCCTTAATTTAGAGGCATCTTTACACATATACAAAAAACATTACACAGGTAAACTATCAAACAATAATAAAGAATGTGACATTTATATTGTTAAAGGTCTTGATCATTACATGGGTTCATGTCTGCTTTAAAGTGAGGATGTGTTTGTTTTAGCTGCTCAAAAATTTCATCCACCTGATGGTGTGGAATAATTATCTGTGTAGAAATAAAATTATAAAGAATTGATCTGTTTGTGAAGACAAACCCACATGTGGATATTATTAGAAATGAAACCCAATCCAACGGATGCAGGTCTGCTGAAACAGGAGTATTTCTTTCTCACTCACCATGAGGAACGCAGGAGCCAAGACGTACCAGCAGATCTTCCAGTAGTAACCGGGAGAAAATCCAATCATGTCTTTGATGTCATCGCAGAACCTTTGTGTACCGTAGATCCACGAGACTGCGATGGCCTCAAAGAGCACAGCAAACAACATGGAGTAACCAGCTGCGTACCGGTCGAGAAGATGGAAAAAGTAAAACCCACCCTGGTAGATGAAGAAATAATTGAATCAAAAAGGATTTGGGTCTTTTTGTTTCCTTCAATTGTAGGTCATCATCAATAAAAAATTATTTTAGGTGTCTAGTTTCAAATTTTAATAGAACATGTAATATTTTCAAGTGATTCATTTGATCATTGATTTGAAACTTATTTCAAAATTGTACTGCATTAAATTGATTTCATAACGAGACAAATTTTACAAATTTTTGGAGAGTAAATCTAATTTATTAATGAAAAAATAATAGGTACCTGTATCTAATTCTACAATAAAGACTACAGTTTTTTTCATTCCATTTATTTTTTACTTCTTTTATTTTGCATTAATACCTTGTTGTAATAATGTCTTGTTTCCTATAATGACTCAGACCTATATTGTTCTTTGTTTGAAATTCATTGTTGATGATGTTGGTTTTAGATTAATTAGATTTTCACTGAATAAGTTTTCATCATGATTAGTAAAACAAAGTTTACAACGTTTTTGAATCAGGAGTTTGATCCTGTCCTCAGGTTACCTGGAACTGGTAACATAACAAGATATGTATATTATACACAGTGTCACATTGTTGTAAAATTTTTGTTTCAAGTTTCATACCAGCTTAGTCATGTGCTAATCTCGATATGTTCTAGGTTCCAGGTCACCTGAGGACAGGATCAGATTCAAGGTCATGAAACATTACTTTACAAATCATGATGAAAAATTTCCGCAATTAAAATCTGAATATACATATAGCTAAAATATTTACCTGAGTGCATGAGACCAAACCAACGAAAAAATACAAGGTGAATAAACACGCAACAAAGATCTCTCTGTTGCGACCGATGAGCGGGAACTCATCACTGAGGGCTGTGATGATCGCCTCTGAGCCCCCAAACTGTAATAAAATATTTGATTTAGTTTTATAGATTCACAATAAAAATCAATATTATATTACTATTGTTTGGATTGAAAAATTGATCACAAAATTGAATCCAACCAAATTCCCTATAATTCAGAAGTTTTTTACATGGAGTTTCTGAATATATATTATCTATAAGATAATGTTTGTATGTTTGAATATTAGATCATTGAAATGGCAACCATACTACAATGTAGGTATTTTAAGCCAAGTATGAATGAGGATTGAGTGTAGGATGATTGTGGCGTGATATTGTAGTCTTGTTACTGACTAAGGCTGACATGTTCCTTTACTGGACTGTTAATTAATAGCCCAACAGCCAGTTTAACGTGGAATCCGAACCACGGCCTCTGAATTACTAATTGGTCTAATTATGAGTATAGGCTTTGCGGATTAACGTAGTTTTCAATAGTGTGACGTTAATCCACACAAGAGAACACTGACCATCTCTCACAACTATCCACAATTCGTGACCTCAATTTATGCTCTCGGACACCGTTGGACAATCAGCTAAGAAAAATAGTACACTAAGGTAAAATTTCATGGGGAAGGTTTATGGATTATCAATTTTGTTGTAGGTCAATTATTGGGTTTCTACCTAGAAGCCCAAAAATTATCCCATACTGTCAAACCAGTACTTTGTTTACATTATAGCTATTTTCTATTCAACAGCTGATTGCTTTAGTATATCTGTTATAGTTGTAGATATACTCCATAGATCGAAGCACATGCATTTGTTTGATTATTATTTTGTTTACATTTCGGTTTGAAGGTTATGCGAGTGACCAAACAGTTTACATTTCAACTGTGTCTTATGCTTGCACATTTCTCAATATTAGTGTTAGGTACATATATAACCATAACCTCAAACGTCCCACAGTGTCAAACATATGAATTCCCCTTAAACATCTAGGATTTTCTTTTAATTTTTTTTCACAAAGCTCAGGGGCAACAACATGCTGGCCCCATTTAGTACAGTTTATTTAAGATCTATGAAGTAACCAAGATTATACCGAGCTGTCAAGGCCTAGGGTGAGAAGCATCATGAAGAAGATTAGAGCCCAGAATATGGAGCCCGGCATTGTGGCGATGGCCGCTGGATAGACGATGAACACAAGACCCGGGCCCTCGGTGGCGACCTCGGAGATGGGCTTGCGCGACACGTGTGCCATGTAGCCCAGCACCGAGAAGATGACAAAGCCTGCTACGAAGCTGGTGCATGAGTTGATCAGGCTTGTGAGAAGCGCGTCCCTGCAACAGTAAACAGTGGTTCATACTCATTCATATTTATATTTGTGAGACAACAGCCCAACTGCTTAGTGGGCATTTAAGAAGAATTTACTGATTTGTTTACTACATTGTTTACAGTGATTTTTGTTTATTAGGTCCGAGTTTCTTTTTTATCTGATGTTAAGAGAAAACTACCGTCTCTGTTCGACGACTAACGTAACTCATCAGACAGTGTCATCTATCAAGAACTTCGTAAACTACATTCCGTGCTGCCCCCTATGATGGAGTATCGGAAATATCTCACTGAGTTCAATAGTTTGCCGCTAGAGTATGGTTTATAGCCAACTAAGCGCTCTTTTACACTTTGCACGTGTAGTCGGGATCGTTAAGGCGTATCACTGACGAGTGAAACGTTAAAGCCTTTAGAAAGTGCTAGAGTTCGAATCACGACCATGAGCAATCCCAATTTGGCTTGCAAATGTGTGGTATAGCGGAGTGGAGGGTCCACCTCAATACGGTGCCCGGCTTGGGTGGAATTTGACGGGATTTGTAGACTAAATAGGGATTGCAGTGGACACCTGTTTTGCTTTTATGGTTAGTAGTCATAGGGGAGAGGCACGGGTTTTTAAAATTTAAAATTCGTTTTGAATTAATTAATCAATGTAACGTCAAGAGACGGACGCCGTCCGTCCCAGGACCCCAATGGGTTAATCAATAGCCCAATAAACATAAGCAGCTGGGTGAAATACCAAACCATCACAAAATTCTGTCCAATATTATGTTTAGGAAGGAACCTCTACATTAAGAAGCACACTAAACCACCTGCAAGTCAGTGTAGTATCACAAAAATGTAAATAATAATCTCCTAAATGTGAATACCCCCGTTGCAGCAGACCTGTGTACTCAGTAGCAAGTATTATCAATATATATCAATAAATAAGAGAGTTAAAACACATTAACTGTGATTTTAAACCATAAATAGATGGATCTCAACCACATGAAGCTAAATACCAAGTTTCATCCAAAAATATAAAACGATAAGAGAAATATTAATTTTTCTTATCCTTCATAAGATTAACATTGAAGCCCCAAAATACAATGTACTGTGATTTTTAGATGTTTTTTTTATCCTGGTTAGTATCAATTGGAGATAAAGTACACAATTTTTGAGAACTTATGTAGTTTTTGAGCTGATTCTAATGGTAAACGAATGTAACGATGTAAAAGAAAACTGTAAAATTACACATAAAAACGCAAATACCTAAATTTTGGGTACAAAACTCCTCCTAATTACCCATTTCGATTGTACAGTAAATAAATCCTTAGCATGTATTCACAGTATGTCAAAGTGAAATAAAAAGGTTATTTTAATCAGTGTACATAAAAATATAATATTGAGTCCTATAACATTTACAAAAAGTCTTTAACGGAAAGCATAGAATGATGATCCACAACTCTCTATGCGCCTGCAGAATATCCTGCGGCAATATTCGTACCGCACTCATCTTGCGTCTGGAATTTAACGGCGCTATGCTAATCTTTAGTTAAAACTAGTACTGAAATCCCCGCACGCCCGTACGTGATTAGATTATTATGGGTCCGCAAAGACCATCCTTATAATTAGACCAGTTCGTAGTTCAGATTTCAAAACAGTTGAGCTATTTATTAACAGTCTTGTCTAAGGAACATCAGCCTTAGAGAGTAACAACACTTCATAATCGAGCCACAACTATCTTATACACCTTTCTTCTTCATACTTGGCTTAAAATACCTACCTGGGTAGGTCTCCATTCCAGAAAGGGAGTAGACTAATAATAATAGTAAATGTAGAAAACATAATTTCCTATTACCTCTATGTATAAAAATGTATGTATGTATGTCCTTTAAGCGTTGCCAAACTACTCATCCGATCGCTATGAAATTTTAGGACGTTGCTCTATATGTGTCCGGGATGGTTTTAGTGAAAAAATGTTCGAAAACTCCATAAGTTTCTATTTTATGGCGTTTTATTTTTTCTAATGTTAACCTTATTGGGAATAAGATTGTTTACAATTTTTCTACAATCAAAACATTTGATTTCTTAAGCTACAGCTGTTAGTTTACTTTCCATTAGCAATATGCTTTACTATCCAATGCCATCTGAATCATTCATTAAGTGCTGTACAAAATGAACAGCTTTATTTGCCACGTTAATATTTTACGGTTTTTGGGGATATTTTTATTTTCTGTCTGATTAAACGTCATGTGTTTATTTGTTTGCCAAATAAAAATAATTACTACTAGGTTTGGTTTAGGTTAAGGTTGGATTAGAACATTGTGAATCAATCCATTCATATTTATTTGTTTTGTGATGATGTTATTAACATCTCTTATCGTTTCAGTATTGTTATTCACTATGCCTTGACCCAGAATATATAATATTTCACAACAAAGCCGTAATGCTATTCGACTTCAGACATGACCAATCTTAAAGTCAACATCTTTTTACTGTTAGGCGCTACGAAGTTCTCCGGGTCAGTTAGTTAAACATGAAGGAATTTTTAACTCTCATCAATTGTTTAATTTTCTACATCAGGACTACAAAGTATCATGTGTACAAACTCACTGGTAAACGTTATTGTGGTATTCGTTGTAGGATGCATATGCCAGAAGAACTCCAAAGCCTGGACCCAAGGAAAAGAAGACCTGTGTTGCTGCATCAACCCAAACCTGTGGAACAGAAGTTATGTTTATTACGAGATCACCTTTGTCTTTTTTTACTCACTTCCCATTGGTGCAGGATTTGCACCTGTTCTATTGATTTAATATAATGACAGCCCAATTAAGTATACTATCTTTGAAGACTTTTATAATCTCAACTGGTAGAAAAATAGAGTAATCTTATACATGTATGTCCGTATTGGTGACACGTCAATGAATTCAGATCAATCGATGTCTTATTATGAATCAAGTATGAGTTATAGGTGATAAACCAAGTATTGGTTTAGGTTATTTCTCTCTAAAATCAAATAAAATTTTTGACCTAGAATTATTATAAAACATACTATTTATATACCTATACAATAGTTAGTTTTGTTTTACAACATTTTCCTCTGGAAAAAAAGCCAAATTGGATTTTCAACCTCGATGTCACTATCTTAACTACTTAACGTGGATGAAAAATAGTGAATAAATGTATTTTCATACACAAAAATAGTAGTAATTCTTATCTCAAAGTGACTTATTGAGAGATTGCATTCATCAGATCGTAAAAAGATCGAGCCCCGCAATGATTGAAAAACTGTATTTTTGTATTTTCCGTATCAAGAACACAACAGCAAATTCCTTTCATCTAACGAGCTGATGTTGAGAGCAAAATATAGCAGTTACTTTTAAAATTTCATCGTTTAGAGTATAACAGATTAATTTTTCATAGATACCATTTACATTTATAGTAAATGTTTTTGAAATAGTGAGTTTTTCAAATCCCACTCCAAATTATACTCGCGTCATTAACCTCATTCTGCGCTGGCGGTGACGTAATGGCTTTGACTTCCCGCCTTGAGTGGCAGTTGAGCCAACCTACGCACTCTCCTCAACAAATGTTCCCTGTTTTGTGTGTGCGTGAGAGCATGTCAACATTTCAACTCAGGTTTTAGTTTGAACCTTAAATTTTTACACACCCTATTCTGTAGTTATTATTTTTAGTGAAAAAATAAAATCATCTATCTGTTTACGTATCAAATCTAGTCGAAATATTCTTTATACGTACGTTGTTGTACGTTGATTGTTGCTGTACGTATCAATTCATTATGTGGTAAAACTTTTAAAAACTAATATTATATACTCTTGTCCTGTAATCATTTCCTAGCGTACGAATTGGGATATATTTAAAGGATCAATTAAATATTTATAATGTTATAATTTCCATTTCTCTGTCAAAATTTTTTACTGCATTTTATTTTTAATTTGTTTCCTTTTGTTTACATTTTTGCTTTTAAATACTATCTACATTTGACCGTTTTAACTTTTTTGCCTGTCTCTTTCCTAAATTAAAAAATGTTTGTGTTTACTGAGTAAATAAGTTAGATCATATATGTCAAAAATTTTATGTTCATCTAAACAGCTGTACTTATTTTTATTTAAATTCAATAAAATGTATTTTCTATGGAAATGTTACTGTTTTTCCATTTAAATCACCTAGAGCTAAGACATATCCATGTCAAAAAAGTTTCTATGGAAAAAGTAATATAGAAGGTATACCCTTCGGTGTTGATTGTTTGATGTATTGAAATGTTAGCCTACTAGTAAGTCCTTAGAGCTTAGAGGGACTACCGGAACAAACACAACGCAAGGATGTGGCGTGAGCAACGTCAGTGTTGGGGTTAACTTTGGCGTTGTCGACCACAGGAGTTCCTGTTGAACCATCCTACAACTGTTTCTGCACTTTGATAATTTCAACCAGGATTATGTAACAAAATTGTTTTGGAACAACCTATCTAGATAGAATCTCGTTCTAGACAAAAAAACTACTTAGAATTATTTTTTAATTAGTAAACGAACTTAAAATTTTTTATATTAATACGGTAGAACGTGTTATATTTAAATTGAGTTTTTTTGTTTGCTCGTATCATTATGCGTAAAAATTAATTTGACTAATTTTTGTAGCTGGGGATCGAGTCACTCTTGCACGAATTGACTAGTTTGGCTAAGATACAAATTTTTGGAATAAACAGCTACTTGAACATGTTGCTGAATTTAAATATCAATCCTATAGCGCATTAAAAAATAATCACAAACACTATTCTGTAGTTTATTGTTTAGACTACAAAATCATTTTATTTTTAAATCATAGAACTTAAATTCCGATTTTGGTTTTATTTATTTGTTTAATTTTTATTTTAATTTTGGTTTATTTTTAAAATTAATTTTTTCAGCCCTTGTGGATATAAAATTGAAAATAGTTTTTAAGTATACTAATTTGTTATCACTAATTTATTTTTTGCACATTATTTAAAATTATTATAATTTTATTTAAATAAATATCTGTAAAATTTTTTTATAAATAAAAAAACATTATAAAAACTATATTTTACAAAATATATTCTTAATATCAATTTAATGTTTATTGTTAAGTTATACATATAACTTTTTGATGTTTTGTTCTTTCTTAAACAAAATCATGGAAAATAAACGTGAGAAACGTAATTTTTTTAACTTGGCGTTTCGACACAGGATTCTACAAATTTAACTATTACATGACAAAATAATTCAAAACAAGTTGTTTTTTTGGAACACAGATTATTATTATTATTGTTTTGGAAAATGTAAAATTTATTTTTTTCTGAAAAGATAACTTTTGAATTTTTTTAGAAGAGGTGGTGTAAATTTTTGTGTTGTACTATAAAATCAAAACAAAATGAAGACTTTTTTTAGAAAGTTTTTCAACTTTTTTGTTTTTAGTGTAATCAAAATTTTCAAAAAAAAAATAAAAAAAATAATACACTATTACAGTTCCGAAAAAGAATGAAACGAACGGCCGTTGCTTGGGGACTATTCAAGATAACTAAACGATTTTGCCAAATAGAAGAGTAAGAACTAAGTTTTTTTCATATAATATGTTCGATGTGAGCTATTTTTGCTCTGCATACATCGAAGCGTTATTCGATTTTAAAGTGTTGTGAAGCATCTCTTGTCTCAGTTGCGATCGCATCGAAATTCGCGAACGAAGATGTTAAATCACGAATTTTCTCAGTAGACAATGTTCTTTACGTATACAAAAATAAAAAAACCAAAATCAGGAATACTGGGAGGCCAAATAAACCTTTTCCAACCATTTGGAAAACTGTTGTTAAGTGTGTCGCGCACTTCCCGATAATGATAATTTAATGAAAACAAACTTAGTTCTTTTCTCTAATTTGAGTTTTTAAATTTTTAGTCATAAGAACCCGTTCGAATTTCATTTTTTTGAAACCATGTATTCATGAAAATTTCATCTAAATATTATATAAAAAACAAACACACAAGATGCAGAATAGAAAAATGGATATAAGTTGTAAATAATTAAAATTTTACATACTTTTTTTTATACTGTATAAAATAAGTGATTGTCAGTCTCTGTTTAAATTTGATATTAAACCACAGTGTTTAAAATTTAATACATATTTAGAGAGAAAAACGTTGTTAAATTAGGTTGAAATATTAACATTACAAAAAAGTTAACAAATTCAAACATGTTTTCAAATGAAATCAAATCAAATAATTTATTTCAGAAACTTTAACAAGCATTGAATCAGTCATTGTAGGCCTATACAGTTATCAAACTAACAACACTATCAACATAAATTAACACATATACTGATATTATTAATCATCATTTAAAATATAACACATGAACAATATAATATAATGTAGCATAGTTGAAAGATTGTACATATTTGATAATTTTTAGCGATGAAAAATTGTACATAAATTGTACGATTTACATTCAAATTGTGAAATTGATATTTAAAAATAAAATTGAACAATTGTGCGATATTGTGATGGAGTTGTAGCGATAGTTGTGATGGAGGATTGTAGCGATAGTTGTATAAACGCGATAGTTGTGTCAAGGATTGTAGCGATAGTTGTGATAAATTGTAGCGATAGTTGTATTTAGGTTGTACGATAGTTGTGATATTGTAGCGATAGTTGTGATGGAGGATTGTAGCGATAGTTGTGACGGTTTTGTAGCGATAGTTGTGACAGAGAGGAGGTTGTAGCGATAGTTGTGACGGAGGAGGAGGTTGTAGCGATAGTTGTGATGGAGGAGGAGGTTGTAGCGATAGTTGTGATGGAGGAGGAGGTTGTAGCGATAGTTGTGATGGAGGAGGAGGTTGTAGCGATAGTTGTGATGGAGGAGGAGGTTGTAGCGATAGTTGTGATGGAGGATTGTAGCGATAGTTGTGATGGAGGAGTTGTAGCGATAGTTGTGATGGAGGATTGTAGCGATAGTTGTGTTGGTGGAGGGAGGTTGTAGCGATAGTTGATGGAGGAGGAGTTGTAGCGATAGTTGTGATGGAGGAGGAGGTTGTAGCGATAGTTGTGATGGAGGAGGAGGTTGTAGCGATAGTGTGATGGAGGAAGGTTGTAGCGATAGTTGTGATGGAGGAGGAGGTTGTAGCGATAGTTGTGACGGAGGAGGAGGTTGTAGCGATAGTTGTGATGGAGGAGGAGGTTGTAGCGATAGTTGTAATGGAGGAGGAGGTTGTAGCGACAGTTGTGATGGAGGAGGAGGTTGTAGCGATAGTTGTGATGGAGGAGGAGGTTGTAGCGATAGTTGTGATGGAGGAGGTTGTAGCGATAGTTGTGATGGAGGAGGAGGTTGTAGCGATAGTTGTGATGGAGGAGGGGGTAGTAGCGACAGTTGTGATGGTTGAGGAGGTTGTAGCGATAGTTGTGATGGAGGAGGGGGTTGTAGCGATAGTTGTGATGGAGGAGGAGGTTGTAGCGATAGTTGTGATGGAGGAGGAGGTTGTAGCGATAGTTGTGATGGAGGAGGAGGTTGTAGCGATAGTTGTGATGGAGGAGGAGGTTGTAGCGA
The DNA here is from genome assembly GCA_023375725.1 of Nephotettix cincticeps. Taxonomy (NCBI): domain Eukaryota; kingdom Metazoa; phylum Arthropoda; class Insecta; order Hemiptera; family Cicadellidae; genus Nephotettix; species Nephotettix cincticeps. The sequence goes on along the minus strand of CM041791.1, from coordinate 6,791,552 downwards.
TAGTTGTGATGGAGGAGGAGGTTGTAGCGATAGTTGTGATGGAGGAGGAGATTGTAGCGATAGTTGTGATAATGGAGGAGGTTGTAGCGATAGTTGTGATGGAAAAGGAGATTGTAGCGATAGTTTTGATGGAGGAGGAGGTTGTAGCGATAGTTGTGATGGAGGAGGAGGTTGTAACGATAGTTGTGATGGAGGAGGAGGTAGTAGCGACAGTTGTGATGGTTGAGGAGGTTGTAACGATAGTTGTGATGGAGGAGGAGGTTGTAGCGACAGTTGTGATGGAGGAGGGGGTGGTAGCGATAGTTGTGATGGAGGAGGAGGTTGTAGCGATAGTTGTGATGGAGGAGGAGGTTGTAGCGATAGTTGTGATGGAGGAGGAGATTGTAGCGATAGTTGTGATGGAGGAGGAGGTTGTAGTGATAGTTGTGACGGAGGAGGTTTGTAGTTGTTAAGATGGAGGAGGAGATGTAGCGATAGTTGTGATGAGAAAAATTTCGATAGTTGTGCGAATTCATTGTTACATGTTGTATTGTGCGATTGTATTTGGTACTGAATTTTCAACTTCTCCAGTTCCGTGTATAAGCACGGATTGCTTCAATTCAATTGCTTTAGCCCGGAACTCAATTATCCTTTACCCATAGAAGGCTTTAATTTTTCATGGAAAGGTCGCCATCTTTATTTTTGTTGTATCGTCTCTGATTACAATACACTACGTTTACTGTACTATATCATTGGTTAGGTTACGTTAGGTTTGGTTATGTTAGGTAAGGTTTGATAAAAATTACCCTTAATAAATAATGGAGTGATAATTTTGTGTTTAAAATTCTTAGGTTCAGGGGGGAAACTCACATTGATGATACACTGTACGATAGTTTTTTGGAGCACCATAATTTTACATTAAAGCCTAGGGTTGGCAACGATAGATTGTCTGGGTTTCCAAGTTCTATAGTGCATACCCCTAAAGAAACAAGGAGGAATCAAAGGTGCAAGGGAAGTTCATTTTGGATAACCAAAAACTTACCAATATTATGAAAACTTCATTTCGTTGTACCCAATTATTCACAACAGCAACAAATCTAAGGCCTATGAAGTTTGGAATCTATTTAGAAACGTACCTCAGCTTTGGTGATAGACGAGAAGTTGGGTCTAAGGTAGTAGCGGATGCCCTCAGCAGAACCGGGGAGGGTGATGCCTCTGATGAGTAGGATCAGCAAAACAGCGTAGGGGAACAGAGCGGTGAACCAGACGACCTAGAGAATAAGGGAATACATGACACAACAAACAAGATAAGGCTACATTAGCGAAACAATTATGAGAGTTTAGACATGTTTGTGAAATCAGAGGTGATGATTCTATAGTTATGAGCCACACTGCATGACGTCTGCTGAAAAAGTAATCAGAAACTAAGCCAGGGAACATCTCATTCGTTGATGCTAGTTGCATGGACGAGAATAAGACAAGAATGCAGCTTCTTAAATAATACATTCTCTTCACAAAATTTTGACACTAAATGGCGTCAGAGAACAGCAAATAGATCACGATCGATTTAGAAAACATTTACATACTCTGAGATAATTTTTAATGGACAGGATCTCCAAACTCAAACTCAAATTCAAATCACTTTATTTAAGACAGTTTCAAACTGCATAATAGCGTCATGACAGAAGTGTTCCTTACAAGAATAATTATTAAAATCAAAACTATAATATCATAAAAACTGTTCGACAGAGATTGTCTACATTAGACTAAAAAGTCTTTAATGCTGTAGTAACAGCGTGACAAAAGAAGATTCTTAACCCCTTTGCCAAATTTGTCCACGTCTGTTTCAACTTTTAAGGTGGCTGGCAGTGCATTGAACAGCTTCATGCAATTATAAAAGAGGTGGTTTTCAAAAAAAAAGAAGTTTTGTGCTTCGGGATATCTATATCAAGTCGCCTTCTCAAACCGTAGCAGAGGGAGCGGGTTGAATTTTGAAAAAGGTCAAAATGTTTCCTGACAAATACTACGCAGTTCAAGATATATAAAGATGGGAAAGTGAGAATTATATTGTTGAAAAAAGTGGTTTACAAGAAAATGCGCGGTGCTTCTTAAAAATTATTCGAATCGCTCTCTTTTGTAACTTAAAAACGCGTTTTGAATTTTCTCATTCAAAACCCCCAGATTGCAACAGCGTATGAAAGATAAGGGAAAAGCAATCCATAGTAAGCCACTAAAAGAACTTCTGAATTCAAAAAGGTGGCTAAGTTTCGCAATAAGCATCCAATAAGCTTTAGGACAGCTTCTAGGAGTCTGGCGCCGTAGTGTTCTGTAACCCAACAAGGATAATTAATTGTGATCGATGGTCGGTGACTACGATGTTGTGTGTGCTCAATCTGGTAGTACTACATTCAAAGACAAAGACCGTCATTATAATTTGTCTAACACCAGTTAGTTTATAATCCAGAAGCAAAATTGTAGTTACGATCCCAGGTGTAGGTCACTTAAATACTCTTGGTTTTGGGGCTATCCAGTCAGTAACAGTCCTGGCTGAAAAACGTGGCAGTTTTAGTCAGTAACAAGACTACAAGATCGCGTCATAATCATCTTACACTCATTTCTTATCCATACATTTTTTTAAATACCTACCAGAATAGGTCACTATTTCTCTGAAAAGTATCATAGTAACTAAGCACATCTAAGTAGCTAAAGACGTGATTCGGATTCCACGTTAAACTGTAGGTCCCTTAGATATGCCATTAACTGTTGGGCTATTAATTAACGGTTCTGTCTAAGGAACATGTCAGCCTTAGTCAGTAACAAGACTACAAGATCGCGCCACAATCATCTTACACTCAATCTTCATTCATACTTGGCTTAAAATACCTACCTTTTGTATGGTTGACATTTCAATAATCTATGTATTGGCATTCCGATGTATGAAAAATGCAATAGGACCCGATTGAAGTTCCAGGTTCCAAGTCCAGACCCTTTCGTATCAATAGTTTAAAAGCATAACGTATCAATTTGATATTTCAAGAATACCAATGCCGTCCGTCATGAAGATATACTTAAGAAGATATATCTTGAAATAAAGTTAATTGTTGAATGGAAATAAAAGTATTAAATATCGTGAGAATTATGACCAACCTTCCCGGACGTCGATATACCCTTCCAGAGGCTGAAGTAGCAGATAAGGTAGACTATGAAGAGACAGAGTGCCATATCCCACTTGACGCTGCCCAGGTCGTGGAGGCCCTGACTGCGGTGAAGCTCCAGAATGGCTCGGCTGCAGACAAGTAAATAAATAAAGTAGTTTTCGTCATACTGCCTCAAAACAGCTGTTTTATAAACATGTGTTCAAGAGTAAGTTGTTCTTTTTCTTCCTATGACAAAACCTATCAGTATGACGATTTTTTGAGTCCTAACCCGCAAAAGATAACTTTTGATGATACTTTTGATTCGAAGGTCAGAATTCGATTTAAATAATCGATCGATACAGTAACTGCAACAAACACAATAGGTTTTTGTGTTTTCGGACGTTCCTGATATCAATTTTGAAACTGGTAAACGATTATTGAATCGAACTATCGAGTGGTTGAGATCCAACTATTGATAATAATAACAAACACTGATAAGACCTAAACAACCAATCAGTAATCAATAAAGAAGTGCTACGATGTAAGTAATGTAACAGCTGATTAGTCTAAAGAAACAAAAATGGTCGACAACTATCAATACTAAATCACGAGCACAAGTTTAACAGCCTCGGCTGTTAAAGGCCTTTTCACACCAGCGTACTGGACGTTCTGTACTTTTGGTATGTCCGGAACATCCAGTACCTTCCTTTCACACCGCACAGAAACTTCCAAAGCGTCCACTTGTTCATTTTCAGTCAGAAAAGTACCACCTCACTCATTTATAGTGTATTAATACTTTTGGGTTACCGTCCCGACTATGAGCAATACCAAATTAACTTGTATTTTTGGCAACATTAATAAAATATTGCTCTAAAAGAGTTCAATGACGAAAATATGAAATAGTACCTGAAATATTCTGACGATGCCGATGTAAGGTGTGTCTTGTCTTTTGTGATGTTCTGAGAGACATTTGATGAATTCTGAATCAAGCTGTTGTTTACTCCAACCTCTCCTTCGTCTGCCCACAGTAGTATTTCCATCTAGACAAAAGTTATATTCATTATATTCAAGCTCAAAAAGTTTATTTTGGACTTATTTTAAACTAGAGTAAACCGCATAAAAGTAGTCATCGTCAAATCGCCCTATTCTATAATAGCATATGGTTACGTCAGCTGATAGGCTAAATGAAAAGTGGCAACATTGCTTGAGGGGGGAACCAGCTGTCCAAGACTTCATCGGACTACTTTCGTGCGATTTAATCTACCAGTAAGCCCGTACTACGTAAGGACTTTGGAATAATATATAGTTTGTTTTGAGTTTTGTTTAAAAATAGAAATTTGGGAATATGATTCACTTAGGGGGTCTCCTGGAGTATAAAAAAACCTTTTTTACAAAAAATATTATTATAATTCCCAACAGTGTATATTCAAAACAATAATTTGATATACAGAAGAATGAGATCTACGAAATCTCGATTTTTTGTGACGAGATTGACATAGGATTTGTTCAAAGCTCGAAGTAGTTACCGGACGACAGTTGGGGGTGTTCCAGTCGTTATCGCAGGAGCTCCAGGGCAAAATTCCGGTGAAGGAAGCGAAGAAGAACCGCAGAGCCCAGGCGATCACCACGTTGTAGTAGAAGTCGACGTAGAAGGCGATGAGGACGACGGAGTAACCGATACCTAAAAAAAGATCAGATCACGGCGTAGAACAAGCAGAAAATGTAGAGTAAGGAGCCTTAAGCAAAGGAAGAAACCGAAACAAAAACGCGGTTCGGGACACGTCATTATTCAATTGTCTTGAGACGAGTGGACGTTTTTTGATTCTTGTGGGTAATTTTAGTGAATAGTATTGTGTTGACTGTTAAATTTTTTGTTTTATAGCTTAGTGATTTGTACCGATCGTGTTATGTTCATGCACTCGCCTGAGAAAATTCTAGATTCCGAAACGTCGTAAAACTTAGTTTAACCTATAAAGAACCAATAAAGAATACCGAATGACAGAGATTTTATTCATTATTTATGATCCATAAATGCTGGAGTACCACAGGGAGCTATATTGTCCTATCTATTATTTAACATATTTATCAGACTTTCCTTCATACAAAAATTGCTGTATTTGCTGATAAAACCTTCTATTCATCACACAGTGATGTAAACATTTGTACAGTGCATGTACAAGAATCACTAGACAATCTTAAAGATAGGTTTATTAGATTGAGAATTTCTATATACTCAAACAAAAGTGAGGTTAAAATTCTCACTCTTCGTAAACCTCATGAATCTCAAAAATTACTTTTTGTATTTATTTGTTTAGCATTCAGGTATATTTTTTTCTCATGATCATCTTTGTGTTTACTGCTAGTCTACTTTAAATGAACAAGGTCGTGATTTGGGAAACGATACAAGAATTTGTCCAATTGCCATTTAAAACACAAGTCTATAGAGGGTGCCGTATGTAAGGGAGTTGTGGTGAAGGGGATCATGGGGCGGAAGGGGGGGGTACGTCGACCAGCCCTTTGACTACTTTCTTCCGCCCTTAAACGACTCCGAAGAGCCTGAATTGCCTCCCTAATTTGCTTCACCAACTGTCATTCTCGCTTTTAAGAAAATTATCCGCTACGTCAAATCTTTCACTTGACTTTCTGAGAACCTTTTAAAATTTACCTCACTTTTAAACTACAAATTTAATTCTGTCATACTTAAATTCGTGTACCTTTTTAAACTTAGACGTAAGTCTCTCTTAGACCGGATTTCACCAAAATCACACTAACCCTGGATTTATTAATCGGCCGTTAAAAATAACGCTAGTTTCTTAAACGAGAGATTAGAGTAAATTGAGGTGGCAGGGCTCTCTCGTGACACTGGAATGAGCTGTGATACAAATTGTATACTGCTAGGAATTATGATATTTTTGGCTATTCCTTATGTTTTATAATCCCAAAACGCCGAAATGGGTCTTATCTAAATTATTGTCTGCCTGTAACGCTAAACAATTGCAATAGTGTTCTGCCCCGTGAAATCGAGAGCACCCAGTTATGAAACTTATTTCTCTTATTCTTTACCTCATAGAGAAGGGTTTTTTTGCATTTTTGTTTCATGCATTATGAAAATAAAATAATAAACTATTAAACCCCAGTTTTGAGCTATATCAGACATACAGGATGTTAACTAAGTACGTTACTAAACTTCAAGTAACGTAAGTTCATTGGGTGAAAAAGGGCAAATAAGGTTCTATGGGGAGTTCTAAAATGCAAACTCAGCCAGGTATTCGCCATTTTGTATTAAAAAATATTTTATATATCAGTAATTTTTCAATCTATTATTTTGAAACTTAGCATGCATCTTTAAATAGTAAAGACCTAATTTGGACAAAACTATCAATGTGATTAAATTTTTAATTTCAAAATGACGGCAATTTACAGTTTTTAAATAAAAAAACACTTTAAGAGGGTTTGTATATTTTTTTAATTGTTAGTAATAAAAGTTAAAGAGATTGAGACTTTGAAAATCAGTCAATAAATAGCGAAGATTCAATACTTTTACCAGTATTATGTGTGTACGTGAATCTTTTTCCTTATCCTAGAATCCTACAACCGGTACAAAGGACGGATATGCTGCTAGTCTACAATAAAGTTCAACAAAGAAAGAAAATTGAATCGTTCACTGTAGAAACTCCATAGCCAAACTCTTTTCGTGATTTTTACCTTTTAAAACTAAGCACTTAAGTTGTTTAAACTAGATGGATCAAAGCGATTGTAAAGTAGGATTTAAGGTTATCTGAATATTTTTTTTAATTAATTACAAACTAAAAATTCATCGATTGGTGGAGAAACGATTTATCTATGACTGGGACGGTGGCGACGTCCTGTAATCCAGCTACATGGAGGTCACGAATTGTGGATAGTTGTGAGCGATGGTCGGTAGGTGTAGTGTTCTCTTGTGTGGATTAACGTCCGCACTATTGAATACTACGTTAATCAGCAAAGACCATTCTCATAATTAGGATGCCATCGGCTGTTGGGCTATTAAATAACAGTTCTGTCTAAGGATCATGTCAGTCTTAGTCAGTAACAAGACTACAATATCGTGCCTCAATAATCTTACACTCAATTTTCATTCATACTTGGTGGCTACCTTGTAGTATGGCTGCTATTTCAATAATCTAATCTAATCTGATAAAATTTTTCGTCAAAACGGTCTAATTGTATCTAATTGCAAAAGTTTACATTTATCACTTGGGAAAGGACAACACCTGTTGGGTCTGCTAGTTATATAAATATATTTACATGATAATTTTTGGTTTAATTAAAACCATGTACTCTCAGAACATCTCTAATTAGCTTGTTAAAATTGTGACGTTTGGATAATGAGCTGCTGATTTGACAGAGAGGAAGACGTGTTGGTTATTAATATTTAGATGGTTGACAGAGATTCGTTTGATTCGGTCTGATGACGCACGTGAACAAATGAAATCCATTAAAATACTATCGACTAATCCGTGACACTGGTGAAGCAGTCTGGCCAACCTCGCTGCATAAATCTCTGACTACGCGTGTAAATCGCGCGTCCAGACTTAGCTAGAGAAATTCCTTTAATATCAGTTTAGAATTTACCTCACTTCATTATTTGTTATTTTAGTTTGGCTCGTTTAGGATAACATTTTAAAATTAACTATAATAGCATAGAATACACTTTCCCACTAAGTTACTAGTTATTTAATGACGAAAAATTGACCTGTAGTATAGAAGCCTAAAAATTCATAATAGCGTTGGTTGTTAATTGTTAAATATCTTTTTTTGGACTTTTCCAATGTGTCTGTGGTTTTAACTACACAATACTTCTGGATATGCAAAAACTTCTCTCGTTTTCAAATGATTACCTTATAATTTACAACAAAAATTGAAATTGTAAGTTAAAGATATTAACTTCATCATATTGTCAATGATACCATACTTACAGTATTTATCTTTCACAATACACAAACTAAATTGATAACACGAAAATTAACCAAAACAGTACGCCTCCGAGCTAGCTGGGCGACACAAAATACTCTATATTGTAGTTTAGAGGTTATTAATAAAATTCACTGTATATTTTATCAATTTTAATATAAAAATCATGTAGCTATTTGTGTAGCTAGAGCGCAAACAATGTCATATCGCATCATATCACATGACATTGTTCAAATCGCTGATTACGTATTACACAGTTTTTTACAATAAAAAAGTAATTTAGGTTATGTTTGATTTTCCCGTTTGTATAAAGTTGAACATAACTAGGTTTCCGGTAACCTCAGCATCATTGCGCAAAACCGGAAGTTAGTCTTATAGGCATCAGTCTATCAGCTGACTGAGCGCTTAACCCATGCTATTGGTTAGTTTCACATAAATTTGGAGATTTCCATGCATGTTCTTGGTCGGTTACTTATCCGCACTAGGGTGGATATGATTAATCACTTGCATAATGTTTATAATGTTCTCAAAGTGCGAAATGTGCCTGTTATGCGGTTGTAGGAAAAATATATTATCTAAAAGACTTTTAGATTATTTTGAATAGTTTACATATTTTTTGTAAAAAGTATACTTTTGAGTTTTAGTATGATAACAGTATTATGTGTAAACACCGATGTAATGTTATTTTTTAAACTTAATCTTTGAGTCATAATCTTTTTGTGCTTGAGTTATACAAACAAAATTGTGTGTGTAATATAAATATTTCACTCACCCTTGAGCAAGGGAACGATTCTGCCCCAGCAGGTGATAGCACCCTTCCGATGAAACTGTCCGAGGGCCAACTCCATGTAGAACAGCGGGATGCCGCCCACAAACAGCATGATGCAGTACGGCACCAAGAACGCTCCTAGGACATCAACACACATCTTACTACATGTAGAACAGCATGTGTCCATCTACGATCAGTAAGATGCAGTACATTGTACCATGAACGTCCCTGAAGCATAAAAACGTACTTTACATCATGTGTAACAAGAGTTCAACCTACGAACTTTTTATAATGCTTGTACCAATGAACTATTAGATATTGATACAACAGTAAAAATGTGTCAGTAGTCTAGGAGATGTGTACCAAGACAATCTAACATTGCGCCCTATGGAGTGTTTGGCTCCCCTTAAAGGCGTTTATTGTTTTTTCTGCGTATTCGGAACGTCCAGTTAAGTTCCACGTTCCACCAAAGAGTTCAAATTTTAATCGTTAGGAAGTTTTATGCACTGTAATTGATTCATAGGATGACATCATGAAATCAAAGTTGAGGCCGGGCCGTTCAACGGGAGAGCGAGAAAAGTCTGTAGTCCGAAAGTAATAAATCATAAACTCGACGTCCGGAACGCGACACGGGAGCTAATGCGAAGGCCGTCACACTGTTACGTCACGCCTCCCCCGCCCCCTCACTGTCACGTTGTGAGTAACTCATCCAGGGTAATGCACCTTAGTGATAAATTATCATTATAGCAAATTAAATCACTTTAAAAAATCTCCCTGTTGTATTGAAGGACTAATGTGTTACCTATGCTTGAGTTGTAATAAAATACAAATAGGTAATGATAGCATAATAAACATGCTTATTAAATAAATGCCTCAAAGATCAAAAATCTCATTTTATTTGTACGCTTTTGATACTTAATTGTTGTTTTTCTCATTGAAGTGAAGATCTACCTGGTAGGTGTTTTAAGCAAAGAATGAATGAGAAATGAGTGATGTGTGATCGTGTAGTTTTGTTTTTGACTAAAGCTGAAATGTTCCTTATCCTTGAAAAGGAATATTAATTAATATACAAACGTTCAATGGCATTTAAAAGATCCACAGTTTAACGTGTGATCAGAAACCACGGGTTTTCTTTGCGTTATTAACTGATTTAATTAGTTATGAGGATGAACTTTGTGGATGAATGACACATTCAATAAAGAAGGTGAATAATAGCTAATAATGCATTTTCTGATAGTTTTGTTCCAAGATTAAACCTGAAGTGGCGTTCAGATTTGGACAGATGTGTAACAAGACGTTAAAGGAATTAATGAATACAAAACAAATCCGACGCAATGCGTATAAAAAAATATAGACTCTCATACATTAATACTTTGTCAGGAATAAAGGCACTGAAAATTAATGTAGCATTTATATCACTTTATACATTGTATAAATAAAGGATTTTATTATATATGTTTAAAGAAAAACCTTCATCTAATAAACAATAAATATTTTTAGTAATAATATTAAAATGAAGTAAATATCAAGTTTTTAAAAATATTTTATTGATTAATTTTTTTTCTCATAGATACTTGAATGTACTGTGTTTAGTTTTTAATATGGTAGTTGAATAGAAAAAAACTTTGGATTAATTGTGTAGTTTTTTGCTGATTGGTGAAATATAAAATTGAATTTTTAAAAATTTCTTAAAAACTAAAAAACCCCATTTTACAAAAAAAATAACGTTTTCTTGCGTTATTTGGTTACGAACTGTGAACTTTGTGGTATGATGTAAATAAAAATAGAAATAATCTCTAAAATTTTTCTATTTCTATTTTCTTAAAAATTTTATTACAAGACAAAAAAACACTGTGCTTATCTTAATGAGGTATGAATACAAAACAAAAAAACACAAATGAAGAAAGAAGAATATATGAAGAATATTGTGCCACAAAAATAGGACCCTTAAAATTTGGTTTAGTTCCTTGCATTTTCCAAAGTACTATTTATTTAATTGTGTAGTCATCACTTAAATTTAAATTTTTTCCTCGGTATAACCTCTTGTAATTTTGAGGTGCATTTATGTTACCATAATGCATGAATGTAAAAGTTATTGCTCCTTAAATAGAAGAAGTGTTTTAACATAAGAGGAAGCTGTTTTGGATTCAGTTTCTCAGGTTTATCGTAAAATCATAGAGAATTGCAAACTTTTTACGTCTTTTCGCTCCACTTAGTTTAAACGTGACCGAACGCGATTGAAAAATACATTAAATAAAGCTTCTCGGAACGGAGGTTTTAGAGGAGTTATTACTTTAGACGTTGTTAATAAATATAGAACACTATTTGATAGGTAAAGTATTTCTTATTTAATTTATCTAAATAAGTCTTCATGCATGAGATTATCAAATTAAGTAATTAAAATCCTTAATTAGATATTTAATTAAATATATCTTTTTAAGACGTGAATATTGTTTACGTACAATAGTTTTAGATCGGATTAATGAAATGGCGACCATACCACAAGGTATTTTAAGCCAAGTATGAATGAGGATTGAGTGTAAGATGATTGTGGCGCGATCTTGTAGTCTTGTTACTGACTAATACATACATTCTGACTACTGACTACTGATACATTCATTAAAAATTACTGTAAATTAATAGCTCAACAGCCAATGGTAACTAAGGGACCTACAGTTTAACGTGGGATCCGAAACACGGCCTCTGAATTACGAATTGGTCTAATTATGAGGATGACCTTTGCGGATTAACGTAGTATTCATTAGTGTTATCGTTACTAAACACAAGAGAACACTACACCCACCGACCATCGCTCACTACTATCTACAATTCGTGGCCTCCAAGTGGCTGGATTACAGGACACGTCACGGTCCCAATTGGATTGACAGGATTAAGAACATAATTGCATTTCTTCATTTAATAAAATACAAGATACTTCTTTTGGCTTTTTAACTTGGTAAACAATTTTTTTTGCGTCCTCCAGTGTAAATCTTTCACCCAAGATCAACTTTAGTAGGAAAATGAACGATAAAGAAAAAACTTTAGTTTAAAGTGACGAACTACACTCGTATTCTTAATATTTTCCATTGTATTAAGTTTAATACTGCAAAAAACTTAAATTAAATAATATATTTACTTTCAAACATTGCTTATATAATGGCTTTCACATTTTTCTTGTTATTTCAACTGAATTCAGATATGTTCAATATTCTCTTAAGATGTATCCATAACCTAAAAAATTAACTGAATTAATTTTCGTCCTAGGATGGAAAATGTGAAAGTATGACGGAAAATTCTTTTCATATACAGATAACAAATGTTACCCTTAAATGAGACGAATATGTATAAAGAGCAAATAGTTGCTAATAATTTCGTTCAGGATTATCAACTGTGAAAGACCGGTAAATAACAAGTGGAATTGAACAAAAAAATGATAAAAGACTAAATACGTTCTCAATATTTATCAATGTAAGAATGGTTGTATGTTCTTAAGGTAAATATTTATTTTAAGAAGTAAAATTAATAGAAGTTGTTTCCAATACGTAGCAAGATTGCTCCACCTGGGACAATATGCAAATCGCATCAGGGCTCTATATAGACACCGACACGTTTCTTTCAATGACAATACAATTTATCATTCAACGTGTACACAAATATATCATTGCGAATCAAATTATCATCAAGTAGCTTTAAAGGAAATTTAATTACAATGTCAAAACCAATAATTACCACCATTTGAAACCTTACGCTTTAATTATTGCCTCAGGCAAGTTTTGTTTAGTTTTATTTTAGTATTTTTTTAGTATTACTCTTGTTTTCATGAGTTGAACCAGAATATTTCTTGTTTGAATTTTTTTGTATTCTCGTAACTTGAAGTTTTATGTATTTTGAATTTTCAAGGCTATTTTATTTTATTTTAGTCTGATCTGGTAAGATTGATTTTGTTTGATTTATTTTCATTTTTTGGTTTGTGTATTTTTTGTTGTGTTATTTTATTTAACACATGATATTAGTCACTGTGTGTATTGACCATCATATTCTGACACCTGAATCACTGCGTGAGCGTTAGATGAAGGAGGGGTGAGATCAGATTGATCTCTTAACTAAATTAAACTTGATTTTCACGTCCACTTAGATGCCTTAGAGCGACATCGGTCCTGATCTGAAACTTTTAAGTGACGCCCTAAAAGGAAAGATTTACAGTTTAAATTTTCTTAAGTAACGTTCTATGAGTGACATTATCTCAAACAACGTTTAATAAAGAATCTCATTCCAATAAGTAAAATTTTATTTCCACAGATATATTTTAATTTAGGAAGATATAATCGTTTATTATATTTTTGTCGGTTGAGAGTTTTTTAAATAGCAATTTTGTGAAATGGCTATACGAAAAAAGCACAATTTTAACGATTATTTGTTGATTGTATCATAAATAATAAGTTTTGGCATAAGTTTTTAGTGAAAACGTTGTGAGCTACAGGGTGAATGATTCGGAAATTATGTGTTTTCATGCAAGTAGTATGGAAACATACTTGTGCTTTTGAACGGAAATTTTGGAACGTAAATTAATAACAGACCTTTTTCAATTAACCAATGCGAAATTTTAAAATAAGAAAAAAAATTTGTATACCACAGAAAATGATTTTAAAGCCATATTTTTGATTCAATAATTTTATAAAATTCATAATTTTCAGGTCAAAAATGTTTTTAAATGTACAAAAAACAGAATTGCTATCTTATAAAAGGCCATTCGGTAAGCTTGTAGGAAAAAATCACATATGCGTAACGAACAAGCGACACTAACGTCGACCTAGCGGATTTCAGTTGTCCCTAACGCCGCTCACACCAAACCTGAAAACTGAAAGCAAAATGTGACTATTACCGCGTAAAAAATGGGGTTTTAAATGCCCGTCATTTACTTTTCAAGGGTGGCGGACAATTTTAAGCATTAAAAACCCTTCTCCGGAATGTATGAAATACGTTTCATTGTTATCAATTCCCCCGTTTTTTTCGGGGAAGACGGTGTAAAATGCTTCCTGGAGCGTCACAGACAAACAGACACAAATTGAGATAAGACTTGCTTCGACTTCTCTAACGCATGAAACGTAAAAATAACTAAAACATTAATAACTCTGAGCAATGTACAGACTCTAAATTTATTTATATAGATACGACGAAAAATATGATAAATGACAATATTTACTTTCCTTTATAAAGCTGACATAAAATTAAAATAAATATTTAATTCAAATACGAGCATGGGACAAGGGGGCCTCATTCAAGATAATACAAAGTCGATCTTTTCAGTTAGTTTATTTTGGATCAAATTCAACGAGCGGCTTAAGATTAGTATTGTACGAAGGGAATAGTCAAATTCAACTCATTATGTTGCAATTAAAATTCAATCCCTTCAAACGTTTTAATGAAGTGGGTTATAGAAACACAAGTCATAGTTTTTATAACAATAGGTACACTCAACAATACTAGAATATGATGCACTTTTGTTTGTTTTGTTAAAAATTGTGTTGATTTATTTCTGTTATATGTTTTATAATGTAGGAAATGTATTCTACGCGCTCACGGTTTTATGCGTTTATTTCTGTTTGTAAATAGATATTTCTATCACCATAAACCTCTTTGTTCGAAATTCATTATTTGTGATAGGGAATTTATGTTAATTTAGAATTTTTATTTTTGGCATTTTCCATCACGATTTTAAGCAAAACAAAGTTTCTTGACGTTTCGGGATCTAGAATCTCCTCCCTTCCTCAGGCGAGCTAGTACCTAAAACAGTATTATTACGTCACGTCTTGTGACTAGCGAACGTGTTTTCTTGTGTGTGTAACTTTTAGTGAATGGTATTGTTTGTTGAAGTTTTTGACTGCTTTAAACATTTTTGTTTTCAGAATTATATCAGCTTGGTCTATACTATGTAATAATTGTGCCATGTTTTAGGGACTAGCTCACCTGAGTATAGGATCGGATTACAGATCACGAAACTTTGAGTTAAAATCGTGATGGAAAATCTACGTAGTAAAATTCTAAACTATCCTAAACCTAGCTGTGTGTTATCTCCTAATCTACTGCACTCATTAAAATATTTTTGCTGCCAATTTAAGGTAATCATACCAATGTGTCAGTCAGAGCTGATTGAGTAGAGAACTTGCCTACCACCCAAAATACCTGGGTTCGATTCCCGATCGTAACACAATATGTGAAATTTTATTTCCAGACTGACATCGTGCTTTGGAAGACGCGTTGGTTCCAGCTGCATAGTTGTCACATGAAAACTGTAATACTAGACCTTAGCAAAAAGGAAACTTACTTCCAACTACAACTAATAAAGGAGACGAGATTTGTCGTTGGAGATGACTTTAGTACGTCATAGTAACTACGAACATTAACCCTTCTTCTCGTACTCATATAATTTTAGAAACGGATTTTTTATTTCGCTCTACCTTTGTATAATGTGATACTCCGTCGCATAAAGGAAATACTAATTTCCGATTCATAAAAATAGGACAATTAGTGTTGTCTCAGGATCTGTACAAAGAAACACGAATTGATTTTTTTTATTGACGTCCACACGATTGAACTCTACGTTAATCGACAAAGACAATCCTCACAATCGTATTAGTTCGTAATTCAGAGGTAGTGGTTCGGGCTCCACGTTTAACTGTAGGTCCCCTAGTTGCCTTCGTCTGTTGGGCTATAAATTAACAGTCCTATGGAACATGTCAGCCTTAGTCAGTAACAAGACTACAAGATCACACCACAATCATCTTGCACTAATTTTTTTTTATACTTGGCTTAAAATACCTACCTTGTTAGAGTCACCATTTCAATAATCTAGTTTAGGAATTCTGAAAACGAATGTATTTTGACAAAAACAATACATTCTCCATAAACTATCTAAGGAATGAAGTAAAAATTAAACACAACATCTGTCTCCGACACATAGAGGATTAAGGGACGCCCTGTATTCACACTTTAATATAGTTATTGAATTCAAATCTGAGGGATGAAGGGTGTCACAGCATCGCAGTACGAGTACAGTGGAGCAGACCAAAGACTTTTCCCTCCTGAGGCACCACTTTGCAGATATAATTAGATCTCTTGTTCCCTCCGTGTGTTTAAATGCAATTTCCCACTTTTCATTTATTACTTTTTAAAATACCTAAGGGTATAAGTTTAAGACAATAAGACGATGATGTAGTTGAAAAAGAATGCTGGCTTTTAGAAACGTCTATAGCTTCTTAAGATCAGTTTTTATGTTATTTATAAAAGTTGTTAATAGTATGTAAGTTTATAATACGAGCATGTAATATTTTGATACTTTTATACTATGTTGTTGTGAAAGCTTTACCAAATCGTAAGTGTATACAAAAATGAAAAGAATCTTATAAATATTGTATAAGATATTTTATTCTAAATAAGAAAATATAAACTTAAACTATGGTACTTAATTTTTTAGTGGAGTTTTTTTAATTTTTCCCAAAACTTTAAAAATTACATCCCCCTATCTCACAGCGTGAAGTGTCGACTATCCAAAGTTGATTTTTCTATATTTTGAAGCTATCAGTTGGTGGTTTAGACTAATAGAAAAAACGATGTTCGTTAGCTTTTCTTTAGAAGCAGGTGGTTAATTTTATTGATGACGTAGTGTACAGATGTATTGAATGGTTATTAGGGAACGGGATTTGCAGTAATTGTTCAATAATTAAATCTAGTAGTAATACAAAGTATTTGGGTATAATATTAAATAGTGAACTATATTGAAACATGTTTGTATTTACTTCCCTGTGGGATCATGGATATGTCTAAAGGAAATTTGTTTAGCTCATATAAACAGCTGTTCTAATTCTTTTACATTAAAAATTCAATAAAATAACTCTGATAGTTTCTATGAAAACCTGTTACTTATTTTTCATTTTAATATGTTTGTATTTACTTCCGTGTGGGAAATCGGTTAGATCATGGATATGTATGCATGGATAAGTGAATGCTTTCAGTTCATTTAAACAGCTGTTCTTATTCTTTTATATTTAAAATTCAATTCAATAGTTCTGTTAGTTTCTATGGAAACCTGTTACATGTTTTCCATCTTAAAAATCACCAACACCCCCCAGAGCTAAGACATATTAATGTCAAAATCACCAACACCCCCCAGAGCTAAAACATATGTACAAAATTCACATATCCAAGCTAAAAAATAAAATCCTACCTAAGATTTTAGCGTTTGGGAAAATTTTATTGCTTGCAGAAAATTTATCCTCAAAAAGAAATTCAATCCTGCTTTAGTAAACAGTAAACTTGAGTATGGGTTCAAATTAATTGGATGAAATAATATTGTACTACATTTATTGTAAGTTTGACGACTGTTCTCATATGATTACAGATCAAATGGACAAGGTAGATGTAAGATTTGAAGGGAACCAGTTTTTATATTTAAGTAAAATCAATCTGCAGCACGTCGCAGCATCCGCTTAGCGACCCCAGGGAATCTTCCGAGCCGCTTACGACAATTCATCTAGATCATTCCTGTTGATACTCTCTAACCTCCACAGATCCACTAAAGATAATAATGCATCAACTATTTTCAGACTAGGAGGAACAAACAGCGAGACACCGCAGCGGCATTAGTCATTTAAGCTATCATAGTTCACCGCTCATGATCTGGTAGGAGTCATCGGGCAATTTAGATTTTTTAGATTTTTTTAGATTTAGATTATTGAAATGGCAACCTACCCAGGTATTTTAAGCCAAGTATGAATGAGAAATGAGTGTAGGATGATTGTGGCGCGATCTTGTAGTCTTGTTACTGACTAAGGCTGACATGTTCCTTAGACAGGACTGTTAATTAATAGCCCAACAGCCGATGGCAACTTAGGGACCTACAGTTTAACGTGGAATCCGAACCACGGCCTCTGAATTACGAACTGGTCTAATTATGAGGATGGCAGATTAACGTAGTATTCAATAGTGCGGACGTTAATCCACACAAGAGAACACCACACCCACCGACCATCGCTCATAACTATCCACAATTTCAGGATGACGCCACCATCCCAGTCGATTATATCGATCCACCAACGTTTGACTAGAAAGTTGCAACTTAGCTACCATGTCGATAACACACCGTATTGCTGTAACTGCACCTATCAGCTTGTACAAAATTAAGAATATATACGACTATTATTCAGCCAGTTAAACGGACGCTTAGTTGTATTTGACTGGGACGTTGGCGACGTCCTGTGATCCAGCTACTTGGAGGTCACGAATTGTGGATAGTTGTGTGAGATGGTCGGTGGATGTAGTGTATCATGTGTAGATTAACGTCCGCACTATTGAATACTACGTTAATCCGCAAAGATTATCCTCATAATTAGACCAATTCGTAATTCAGAGGTCGTGGTTCGGATTCCACGTTAAACTGTAGGTCCATTAGTTGCCATCGGCTGTTGTGCTATTAATTAACAGTCCTGTCTAAGGAACATGTCAGCCTACAGTAACAAGACTACAAGATCGCCCCACAATCATCCTATACTCAATCCTCATTCATACTTGGCTTAAAATACCTACATTGTAGTATGGTTGCCATTTCAATGATCTAATCTAATCGAAAACAACATCCTACGTAAAATTTTCGGCTCAGTAAATGATGAAGGAGAATGATAGATTAGAAGAAAAAGAGAGTTGCGAGTCTTATACCAGGAACCTGAGGTAATAGCGTTGATAAAAGCGAAAATACTAGGTTGGCTAGGACATGCACTGCGAAGCAAATAAAGTGGGGAGCGCGCTGGTCTAGGGGTAGAGCGCGAGGCTTTGGTGCCCAAGGTCCCGGGTTCAAATCCCGCCAATCATCAATGGCTTTTCGTTATGTGATAATGCCGCAACCCAAAAAGAGGTGAGAAAAAAGCCGCTACGGCTGAGGTGCCTTGGGAGTAATCCGCCCTTTCCAATAAAAAGAAGGAATAAGGTTCAAGATTGAAGAAGATATATGCATATGTTCCAACTAGAAAACGTCCACAGGGAGACCCAAAATAAAATTGTATGACCAAGTAAGGAAATAAATGAGTCAGTGTAGAGGAAGTTGTGAATAGGTATGATACAGGCTTATCTAAGGAAGAAGAATAAGTAAATAAGTAATACAGAATCAATATTTACTAACCGTATTTCTATCATAGAAACAGTGAGTCTTAATGGGAAGAAGTTTATTCCTTAGACTTTTTCTCCAGTGGTTGATGTATAGAAAACAGCTGTTTTCGCAGCACAAGGAGGTCTGCGCGGATCCGGGCCTTAAAGCGGTTATTTCCGCTGGTTAAAGCGCACGAATTCGAGACGCGGAAATTAGAAGGCGCTCTGTGTGCAGCGAATCATCCGCAGACTGGCTGCAGGCTAAGCCGCTCAAACAGCTAACGCTGCAACTCGCACACTGCTAAAAGATGTCAGAACTACCCCTGCAACTCACACACTGCTAAAAGGTGTCAGAAGTACTCCTGCAACTCCCACACTGCTCAAAGGTGTCAGAACTACCCCTCAAACTTGCACACTGCTCAAAGGTGTCAGAAGTACTCCTGCAACTCACACACTGCTCAAAGGTGTCAGAAGTACTCCTGCAACTTGCACACTGCTCAAAGGTGTCAGAACTACCCCTGCAACTCACACACTGCTAAAAGGTGTCAGAACTACCCCTGCAACTCACACACTGCTCAAAGGTGTCAGAACTACCCCTGCAACTCACACACTGCTCAAAGGTGTCAGAACTACCCCTGCAACTCACACACTGCTCAAAGGTGTCAGAACTACCCCTGCAACTCACACACTGCTAAAAGGTGTCAGAACTACCCCTGCAACTCACACACTGCTCAAAGGTGACAGAACTATCCCTGCAACTCACACACTGCTCAAAGGTGACAGAACTACCCCTGCAACTCGTACAATACTGAAAGGTGTCAGAACTACCCCTACAACCCACACACTGCTAAAAGGCGTCAGAACTAACCATAAACTCTGCAACAAACTCTACACAACTACTAACTCGCAACTCTCAGGTGCAACTCACACACTGCTCCAAGGTGTCAGAACTACCCCTGCAACTCACACACTGCTCCAAGGTGTCAGAACTACCCCTGCAACTCACACACTGCTCCAAGGTGTCAGAACTACCCCTGCAACTCACACACTGCTCCAAGGTGTCAGAACTACCCCTGCAACTCACACACTGCTCCAAGGTGTCAGAACTACCCCTGCAACTCACACACTGCCGAAAGGTGACATAACTACCTCCTGCAACTCACACACTGCCGAAAGGTGACAGAACTATCCCCTAACAAACTATCTTACTGACTATCAACAGGTGACATATCGGAAAAACAAACTGCAATAACATTCATAAGGCTCCAAATTACACTGCAACTTAAAAATCTAAACGAGAAGCTCTAATATATCGTTGATTAATCATGAAACCAAAGGTTTTTACACTCTGTTGTACTAACTGCCAGGTAACAGTTTTCCCTCAAAAATGCAAAAAACTTGTTTTTATATCAATTTGAAGACACAAAGGAAACGACATATAAATAATGCAAAACTTTCGAAAAATCAAAATGCAACACTTAATAATAATAAAAATCGTTATTTGAGATTTTGGACGTGATGTAATATAATGTAAAGGTTTGGGAAAACTTAAATTACGCCACAAAAAGTACAATAGTTAAAGTGCATATTTGCTTATTCAGATTTTGCCAAAGTTTGGACTGCAAAGAGTAATGAATGTACATGTATATAAACTGTGAAACTTAATAACAAGTACAGCTTGCCGTCTGTTCTGGAAAGAATGTTATAATTACGTAATAAGGGGGCTTGTCAGGAACAATCTGTCGTCTGGGGGAGGGTCTTCAAACCCAATGTTTGTGCATTGTTTGTATAATAACTGTTTTCAAATGTTTTACATTAAACTGTAATGAAAAGAAAAATATAATAACGTATATAAATGATAAAGTAAAATACCCCCGTCGCAGCAGATCTGTGTACTCAGCGAATTTCCAAATCAATAATATAGTATCAATAGTATAGTATATGTGAATTTCTTATTTGCCTATTCTTATTAAGGTTTGACGCAGTGAGAAACACTGTAAGTACCGTAAGCATTTCTAACATAAGAACTTTTTTATTTTGCCAATTTATACCAAGTTTCATCAACATCTGTCCATAAATAAAGGAGTTTTCCTATTCCCTATATGATTAACATGGGAATAGAGTATGCAGGTTAGCTGCCATAATAAACATAAACTATGATTTTTAAGCATAAATGGATAGATCTCAACCACATCAAGCTAAATATCAAGTTTCATCCAAAAATAATGACTGATAAATGAAATATTAATTTTTCCTTATTCTCCTTAAGATTAACATTGAAGCCCCAAAATACAACGTAATGTGTTTAGATATTTTTATATCTCGGTAACCGATCCATTGGAGATAAAGCAAAACTTTAGGGAACTTAATCGTGTAGCTTTTTACGGTGATTCTAAAAGTGAAAGATAACATTAAAAAAATTAAATTACATATGAATAATGCAAAAATTAGAATGTTTAGTACAAACACCCCCCCCCGAACTACCCGAGATACGGTTACCGTGATTTAAAAAAATCCAAACACAGTACGTGATATTTGGGGCTGCAATGTTAATCTTATGGAGGGTAAGGAAAAATTTATATTTCACTTATCAATCAATATTTTTGGATGAAACTTCATATTTAACTTCATGTGGTCCAAATTCATCCATTTATGCTTATAAATCATAGTTTACGTGTTTGTCATGGCAGCTAACCTGCATACTCTTCACCAGTATTAATTAAAAGGAAAATAGGAAAACCCCTTTATTTATGGACAGATGTTGATGAAAGTTGGTATTAATGGTCAAAATAAAAATTGTTTACGCTATCAACACCTACTTTCAGTGTTAATCGCAGCAGCAAACCTGCATACTTCCATGTCAATCTTATGGAGAATCCTACGCAGGTCAGCTGCGACGGGGATATTACATATACAAATATTTCAAAAGCTTGCAAGATTTGCTTAAATAAGCTGTAGAAGTAGAGCCAACAGTGAACCTTATGATAAATGTCGTCCACCGTGACGTCACGTACGCGCAAGTCCCCGAAATGGACGAATCTTGTACTGTTGACGGATTAGGCCTACACTCTCACATGGAGTTGGTGATTTTTTTATTTAAAATTAGAAGATTTCTCGAGTGATTCATGAAGAAATAGTTTTACTCATTGCATGATGCATGTTTGACGGTCCAGAGAAATTTTACTATTATGTTTACACATTTTTGGAACATTTTTTAAAATCTGTCGCCGTTAAAATATAGACTAAAGTATTGTGCCTATGTAAAATAGAGAGAGATTTAAGGAAAACACTTTTTATCTTTAATTTATTCCCCAAATTTTAAATTTTTTTGGGTAAAAAAGAGGTTTATCTGGTTTACCTTGTATATGAAATATATGACTGGGACGGTGACGTCATCATGTAATCCAGCTACTCGGAGGTCACGAATGGTAAATAGTTGTGAGCGATGGTCGGTGGGTGTAGTGTTCTCTTGTGTGGATTAACATCTGCACTATTAAATACTACGTTAATCCGCAAAGACCTCATGATTAGACCAATTCGTAATTCAGAGGCCGTGGTTCGGATTCCACGTTCCAGTAATTTTGACAATCAGTAAATTTTATACTGTTTGGATCATCGAAGCACTATAAACCATTAGGTCTTCTTTAATCCATTAACTAAAATCCTTACAGCCTTTTTTGAGGAATTTTGATATTCCAGGATTTTGAGGGTTACTAGGGGTGAACTACCGCTAAAAATTATAAATAAAAATCAGAAATTCACTGGTGATACCGTGAATATCATGAATATATACATATCAAATTTTCTTTATCGGACAAATTGTGTAATCTGTGGCTCTGTACACAAAGACGTCTTTTCAAAAATACACCTTTTTTGGGTTCAAAGACGCCAAAAAAGATCCACTGAAACCCCAAATCTGGAAAATTATACGAAAGCTTCTCTCTCCTTTATTTTTGTACAGGTAAAAGAAAGTAGTACCCCGTCGCAGCAGTACTTCGTACTCAGTAAATTTCCAAATCAATAAATATAACCGTTAGAGATAGAAAAAAAACTTTAAGTACTAAATTATGTAGGTTTTAGGTGATTCTAATGGTAAAAGAAAAACGTAAATTTTCAACGTTTAAAAAATTATACATATAAACGAAAAAACTCAACTTTGGGGTGCAACCCCCCCAAAAAAACTACCCTTTCCGACTGACGGATATATCTGGATTACGAAATCGTCCAAGTAAATGTAGGAATACACGTCTCTACAAATTTGGGCTCGATCGGACCATTTTTACGAGAGTTATTTTCTTCCCTGACACACACATACAGGGTGTTAAAGCAAAAAATTACCAATAAACATATGTCGAAAAATCCTTTGTTTAGCCGCTAGCCGCCATTTTGTATTTTATGCAAAAAACGTTATATGTAAATAATTATCTAAGATACAGAAACCAAACTTCGCACACATATTTAATGGCTAAAGAAAAAAATATACTCAAATTATCATTTAAGTTTGCTTATATATTTTCAAAATTATGGCGCTTAAAAGATTTTAATTTAAATAACAAAAAACCGTCAATTTTAAGAACCGTCGCCATTTTGAAAATATAAAAGCTAACTTAATATAATTTTGAGAATATTTTTCTCTTTGGCCAATAAATATGTGTGCAAAGTTTGGTTTCTGTATCTTAAATAGTTCTTTATATATAAAGTTTTTTGTATAAAATACAAAATGGCGGCTAGCGGCTAAACGAAGGATTTTTTTGACATATGTTTATAGGAATTTTTTTGTTTATTTTGATGAGTACTATCACCCCTCGAAGTTTGTCCCCAACTTTAATGAAAACCCTGTATATATAATTTTAACAACTAATTTTGGTCTCCAAGCACCTCAAAACAAAAAAAACAAATGGCCCGGGCTTCTATTATCTTCCCTACGCGAAATTCACTAAAAACGCCCCGAGATTGGGCCAAGATTGAATGATGGAAAAGCTAAAGATGAGGAGAGGTGTCGCTTTACAAGTAATTAGTTACCGTCAGTAACACAGTTAGCCGGTAGATTGCGCTGTAATGGAAGTATCGACAATACTGGGTCTATCATAGTGTGACCAGTTAATGGCGTTAAAGGGTGAGACCACAAGAAAGGCCGGGATAGGTCTGACGGGAGTAATGTAGTTAGGGCACTTGGCACTGTGCTCTGATGAAATGCAAAACTCCGACCCGAGGTAATAGAGACTGGAGCATTCGACTAAAATACTGACTCAAATATTTCGAATGTTGTAGAGTAAAAAAATAATCCTATAAATGGCATTATGTTAATAGTTAAAAAAATAAGAATCTAGATTTATCTGAAATTTTAAGTTTATTTTTTATTTAGATTAGATCATTGAAATGGCGACCATACTACAATGTAGGTATTTTAAGCCAAGTATGAACGAGGATTGAATGTAAGATGATTGTGGTGCGGTCTTGTAGTCTTGTTACTGACTAAGGCTGACATGTTCCTTAGACAGGACTGTTAATTAATAACCCAACAACCGATGAGGATGGTATTTGCGGATTGACGTAGTATTCAATGGTGTGGATGTTAATCCACACAAGAGAACACTACACCCACCGACCATCGTTCATATCTATCAAAAATTCGTGACCTCCAAGTAGCTGGATTACAGGACGTCGCCAGCGTCCCAGTCTAGGATTAACGAAGTTACAAAATTAAATAAAACTTGCTTGAAAACTTTGCTGAGAGGATGAGTTTGAAATCTTTCTAAAAAATTCTCCGGGTAGGTGGCGTGTCTTATAATCCAGTTATGGTCGGTGGATGGACTATTCTGTGGTGTGGATATATGTCCACAATATTGAATGATACATTCATCCGCAAATATCATTCTCATAATTAGACCAGTTCGTAATTCAGAGGCAAAAGTGGTTCAGATTCCACGTTAAACTATAGGTCACTTAGATGCCCTTGACTGTTGGGCTATTATATAGAGTCCTGTCTAAGATAATGTCAGTTTAGTCAGTAACAAGACTACAAGTTCGCGCCACAATCATCTTACACTCATTACGCATTCATACTTGGCTTAAAATACCTACCTGTGTAGGTTGTTATGTTAAAAAGGAATCTAATCTAATCAAGTTTCTGACAAATAATTGGTATTTTCGTACTTTTAATGTTTATTTTTAAATCAAGACCTACAGTATTTCATAGTTCTTTAAAAATCAACCAAACTAAATCCATTCGGAAAAGCTTTTATCATATCTGTATGTTGTTTGGTATTATACTATTTTTAAATTGTATGCCCCCAAAAACTCCATAATTGGTCTATCTTAACTTTTGTCTGCCAGAACTGTTTTTCTCTGAAATGAAAATTAACAAATTTTGAACTCTAGCAAGC
The DNA here is from genome assembly GCA_023375725.1 of Nephotettix cincticeps. NCBI lineage: Eukaryota > Metazoa > Arthropoda > Insecta > Hemiptera > Cicadellidae > Nephotettix > Nephotettix cincticeps. Next base: position 6,766,191 of record CM041791.1, on the reverse strand, counting down.
CGCATGATGTATCATGTGACTTATTATTACCACCTTTGAATGTCATATTATCATTACTTGCGAACCCCAAATTTTGTACTAAAAATATTTTTTATGTAATTTATGGAGTAAAGTAATATGTATGAGTAAAAGGTCAACATTACGTCACATGGGTGATGGCTGGATAAAGTGTAAATTATTTTAAGGTTGTACGATGAGATGTATTTGCTCATCAGCCTTTCATTCCACAACTGAAGTACTCGTACAGAAGATAACACGACTGAAACGACCAAGTGCCTTAAAGTAACGTTTCATACAGTATGCCTTAAAATGACTGACCTCCGCCGTTCTTGTAGCACAGGTAGGGGAACCTCCAGACGTTGGCCAGGTCCACGGCGAACCCGATGACCGAGAGGAGGAAATCCACCTTGCCGGACCATGTCTCTCGAAGTTCTTCCTTAGACCCTCCGTGTCCAGTCCTGGCCCTCACGGCAGCCATCTCTACCCGGACGGCACCATCCTATGGGCAACATTCCTTGGTTACATATACAACCACCCAAGTAACAAAACATAACCCCGGCAGAGTAAAAGAGGCGTCGGTGAGTGGAGGCCTAGCAGAGTGGGGGTCTAGCAGAGTGGGGGTCTGGTAGACTGGGTGCCTAGCAGAGTTGGGGTCAGACAAAGAGGGGTCTGGCAGAGTGGGGGTTTGGCAGAGTGGGGTCTGGCAGAGTGGGTCCCAGTGTGTGAGGTGGCAGAGTGGGGTCAGAGTGGGTCTGGCAAGTGGGGGTCTGGCAGAGTGGGGGTCTGGCAGATGCTTGAGAGTGGGTGCAGTGTGGATGGCAGGAGTGGGTGAGAGTGGGGTCTGGCAGAGGGGAGTCTGGCAGAGTGGGGGTTTGGCAGAGTGGGGTCTGGCAGAGTGGGGTCTGGCAGAGTGGGGTCTGGCAGAGTGGCGAGAGTACCAGTTGACTTTGAGCCCGTACTATATCACTTCTATTGAAGGTGTACTGGAAGCATGGTGGTATAGCGGTGCTCAATTTCCGTTCAATGACTCGCACAACATCAATACATTTAAAATGGAAAATATATTTACGATGAATTCTACAGGGTGTCTATCAAGTCCGTCACCATACTTTATGATATGGTTTATTGGGTCATAATAAGCGACAAAAAACTCCTGTGAGGGTATGTCCTAAAATGGCGGAGCATTTTAAAATAAAATAAAATAATATTAGTTTTACCGTGGGCTTTTTAAATCATAAAAGTGAGGTTTTAAATCTTAAAAAATAATAATCTAAAATAAATGTTATTAGACAGAGAAAATCATTATTAGTAAAGAACGAATATTAAAATATGGACAGTAAAAACACAAATGAAATAAATTATACGTGATTAAAATAAAAAACGTTATCTCATTATTATTAGTATCCCTTATTTTTTAATAAAATCTTTTAAAATGGTTTTTGAAAAAATTGTTAAGTGTATTTGAAATTTCCAATTTAAATTTTGTTAAGTTATAAAAAGAAGCATTTTTTTCATGTTTATTTAAAATATTCATAAAAGTTATCCTGGACAGAGAAATTCATTTTATGCGTGACTTAAAAGACACAACGTATGAAATAAATAAGGTAAACTAAGGAAGATTTCAAACTGAATATTTTATTACTGAACACGGTATCTCGTTATCCTTTCCCTTTGTAAACTCTTTTAAACGTGTTTTGATACATTACGTGTGTCTATTTGAAATCCCTTCCAATAAGAAGATGTGTGTTTGGATAAAATATATTATTTTCATTATTTATTTAATTTAATTTGAGTCGTGTGTTCTTAGAAAATGTAGCTATGTATCTTGTTCCCGTGTAACCAACAATGAACTAAATAAAATTATCTCCATATATATAACCCTGAGCTAAGCTATTTCATGCAGGTACATAACTATAAATTTTCATAGATCTGGTAATACAGTTTAGTTTTGAATTTCTTAGTATTCTATGACCTCATTTGCTGTTTTATGAGAGCGATATCTAAAAGTAGTCCCGCGGGAGATTATGAGGGATTATTATATTAGATTAAATTAGATTACCATTTTAAATGGCGACATACCCCGGTAGGTTTTAAGCCAAGTATGAATGAGAAATGGGTGTAGGATGATTGTGGCGCGATCTTGTAGTCTTGTTACTGACTAAGGCTGACATGTTCCTTAGACAGAACTGAATTAATAGCCCAACAATCAATGGCATATCTAAGGGACCTACAGTTTAACTTGGAATCCAAACCACTGCCTCTGAATTACGAACTAGTCTAACTATAAGGATGGTCAAATGTAGATTAACGTAGTATTCAATAGTGCGGACGTTAATCCACACAAGATAACACTACACCCACCGACCATCGCTTACAACTATCCACAATTCGTGACCTACAAGTAGTTGAATTATAGGACCAGGATTAAATATGATTTTTCCATCGATCTGGTAACCATAATTTATGTTTCAACTTTTAGTACTTGAATAGGGATTGAATATTGTAATTTTTAACTTTAAAGTTTTTATATTTTATTCAATGATCTCAATTAAAAAGAAAAAGTATAAGAACCGCATTACTTCTACCACTAAGAAAGTTTTGGTTAAAAACTCTGAGTTGTTTTTCATAAATTAAAATTTAATTTACTATTATACGAAAGTGCATACTAACTTTATGAATTTTAAAGTATTCATTTTTATTTATTATGTGACAAAGATATATTAACATACTTATGAAATGTTTACTCTGTATTTTTCATTACTTCAACTGTCTACATTTTACAATGGAGTTTTGACATGGATATGTCTTAGCTCTGGAGGGGTGTTGGTGATTTCTAAGATGGAAAATATGTAACAGGTTTCCATAGAAACTACCAGAGCTACTGTATTTAATTTTTAATATTAAATAAGAACAGCTGTTTAGATGAGCTGAAAACATTCCCTTTACACATATCCATGATCTAACCTATTTCCCACAGGGAAATAAATACAAACATTTTTAACTGTAGTTTGTGACAATCTTTTGAAATCGTATTCTCTAACCAGAAAATTTTCCAAATATTTTACAAAAAATTTGGTGTAGCGTATAAAATATTTTTTACGTGATACATTTACCAAGTAAGATGTCAAATCAATTCACGAAAGAATATTCATTGTGTTTTTTAACATGTTATACTTCCAACTTTAACGCTTTTACTTTTTAGGGATTATCCCAACTGGAAAGCAAATATGGAATTCAATAGAGAGAACAGGGATTATAGGTAATCAAATAACAATCAACAAAGACTTTTGCTAAATGTAAAACAGGTCCAGGAAACCCTTCCAGTCCTGAAACAAGAAAAGGCCGAAAAACGAATTTATAAAGCATCAAAATGAAGCTATCAAAGTGACTAAAATCCACATATGGAGTTCAATACTTTTACTTGTAGCCTTGAAACGCTTTTACACCGATATAAACAGAATATATTTATAGCTCCTAAATAATAGGAAAAATCGGAACACACAATGACGTGCGGAGAGCCCTACATCAACACTGGTCACACACCGACAGACAGACAGACGGACGGACACTCAAGTGGTGTCAGTGTCAACCGATCCATCGGTCATCGTTATTGTGCGTCACTTCAACTCACCTCCGCTGAAAATAGTTCGTGAAATTCACGATCCATCGAAAATATTTTTATTTTTTCCCACCTCCTAATTCCAAACTGTGATCTAATCGCCCAACAGGTTTTCAGATTACTTCAGGCTGTTATACTTTATACTTTTAACTGAGGACCTTTAACAAATTTAATTTATATCTTATAAAATGTATATGATTGGGACCTATTGTAATGTACTGATGTTTTGATAGTTAACTGGCATGTATGTTCCTTGTGTGGACTAAGGACTATTAATACTACTAGCAACATATCCACAATGACAGTAAATGGATCCAAAACCACGGCCCTTAAATTTCATTGATTGTGGATTAATTAATCAAGTATTCAATAGGAACTGCGTTCAGAACAACTACAAGATCGCGCCACAATCATCACATCAATCCTCATTCATAGCTGGATTAAAATACCACACCTATGTCAAAATGGTTGATTAGGAGGATTTAATCTATTCTTGTTGTTATTTCTTTGTGTTTATGTTTGAAATCTATTTATATTTATCTTATAATATGATAGTTTTATTACAGATTGTAGTTTTTTACTTGACTTAAGGGAGAAAGTATGTGTCAGTTAATGGATACCGTTTATTCTTTAACTGAGAGATACGTTGTTTGTACATTATCCCACAGGAAGACGAGTTCAGCAAAATTTGTTGAGGTCTTTTAATACTTTAAATTCTAACATGTAAAATTTACTTATGACATTTCTATTGAATAATATAGTACATTTGTGTCTAAGTAACAGTCCCATTCAGCCAAACAAGGAAGACGATCTTAACATTTGTCCTTTCATTCATACTTGGCTTAAAAATTACACGCTTCACATGCAATGGAATGAAATAAAATTTACCATTCTTAGTGTTTATAATTTGTGATTATTGTTTGAAACAAATTTAATTTAAAACAAAAATGATAGTAAGTATAGTAGTAATATCTTTTTAAAAATTTTTGATTTATACTTTGTAAATTAACAGAGCATGTTATAATTAATTGTTTTTATGTATCATTTTAAATCTAACATATATACATTTTGAATTTATATAATTATTATTTTTATATTTCGGATAAAAAGCATTTTCTTTTAAATTTTTAACTTTCCATAGATGTTTAATACATTTAATTTGTTTTCTTTATTTTTAAAATTATATACATTACTATAAATAAAATTACTGAAAAAAACATTGTTATAAACTATGAATTTAATATACAGCAATATTAATAGAGGTTTTTCGTATTAATATTTTATTATTTCATGATTATATCCCATGTAAATAAAAATACAAAAATACATTACAAAATATTTTTTTGGTTTATAAAAAGTATTGAGTTAAAATACGTACAAACTATTTGAAATTAAAATTTAATTTTTGTTTTCAATAGACTTACACATTAGATCCAATAATATCACATTTAATTTAAATTATGATTACAAAACAAAATCAAAAATCTTTGAAAATGTAAATACTAACAATTCAGAAAATGCTATTAATAGAGTAAATATTTTCAGTTTTATGATAAAAAGATTAAAAAAGAATAAATTATTATGAAATAAATTTATTTAATTATTAAAATTTTAAATATTCATTTTTAAATCTATTAAATATTATACTGTAACAACTCCACCGAATTTTATAATAATCAGACAATACTTTTATACTTTTTAACTGAAATGGCGACCTACCCAGGTAGGTATTTTAAGCCAAGTATGAATGAGGAATGAATGTAGGATGATTGTGGCGCGATCTTGTAGTCTTGTTACTGACTAAGCCTGACATGTTCCTTAGACAGGACTGTCAATTAATAGCCCAACAGCCGATGGCAACTAATGGACCTACAGTTTAACGTGGAATCCGAACCACTGCCTCTGAATTACGAATTGGTCTAATTATAAGGATGGTCTTTGTGGATTAACGTAGTATTCAATAGTGCGGACGTTAATCCACACAAGAGAACACCACATCCACTGACCATCTCTCACAACTATCCACAATTCGTGACCTCCAAGTAGCTGGATTACAGGAATAATTGTGGCTATTATAATGTTGACACATATATGCTTATATTTAAATTTTGAATAACACCATTAAACGTGTTCAGAGGGTTAGGTTATGACTTTCTTTCATGTTTCCAGACTTAACTTAAATTTATAAAACATTACCAACATAAAAATTAATTGTGGAGCAAATATACTCAAATAATTTTAAATGTTCAATCAGGACGTTCGTCTATTTATTAATTGAGTTATGCAATTAATTTTATTAAACTACCAGTAGCTCCGTCCTTTGTCTGTTATGAATTAGACTCAAAACACTTATTATCATGAAAAAATATTAACTGAATACGTAAACAAATCTTGAGAGAAAATTAAATCTCGGGCCAGTTACTGTATTAGCGAATTTCCTATGGAAAAGAAAGCTATTCACATGACCCGCATGGTGACTGATAAACTCTATTCAAGCCAGTGAAGATATTCATAGTTACCGAAAAAAGAAATATCAGCTTCCTTCCACAAAACTTAGCCCAAAATTATATAATAAACTTTCCATATACATGAAACAATCAAACCCCATTTATTTAAATTCATTAAAACATTTCCTAGGGTCTTATACTCCGTTGATGAGTTTTAGAAATGATAAATATTTTAGGTGTTTTTCAATTCAGGAAAATTTGGTTTTGTAATAAGTAAATTTTATTTTGACATGGATGTTTTAACTCTGGGGAATGTTGGGGATTTGTAAGATGGAAAGTATGTAACAGGTTTCCATAGAAACTACCAGAGCTATAGTATTGAATTTTTAATCCAAAAGAATAGGAACAGCTGTTTAGATGAAGTGAAAACAATCCGTTTAGGCATATCTATTATCTAACCTATTTCTCACAGTAAATACAAAGATTGTATACACCATTTTGAATTGCCATTCTATATGAATAAAATTATAGTTTAGTCTGTACATTGCTCAGAATTATACATTATTTAAAAATGTTTACGTCTCACGAGTTAAAGAAACCGAAACAAGTCTATCTCAATTTGTGTCTGTGACGCTCCAGGAGACATTTTAATTCTTCTCCGAAAACGGGAGAACCGATAACAATGAAACTTATTTCATACATTCCCTAAATTCCAGAGAATGTTTTAAAGGCATTGTCCGCAGACCCTTGAAAAGTAAATAACTAGCATTTAAAAACCACTTTTTACGCGATATTGGTCGCATTTGCTTCAGTTTAAATGAACAACCTACTGGCAATAATCAGCTGACTTTGTAGTTTGAAGATTTAATAAAAAAACAAACAGCTGTTGAATCAATATTAGTTTATATTGGTTATTGATTTAAACCCATTTCTAATTCATACTATATTAAAAATATATTTTAACGTATTTTTCTTTGTATTGATTTGTTTAGGATTTCAGGTTTACATTTTGTTATGATGATCTTTTTTCTTTAAACTGGATTCTTTAGGATGGGCTTACTGCTAGTTAACAAATAAAAGTGGAATGGAATAAAACTAGCATAGGGACGGTTGTGGATATTTTTATTAATTTTCTCTCTATGGGTTTGGTCCTTCCCTCTTGGATGGTTGGCTTCGCCTGTTTATCACATGACTGCTTAGCAATGGCAATAACGCTTGGTCCAGCCATGAATCAAAATAACGACGTGGACTTACCTGGATAGCCTCAGCCTGAGCCATCTGGGCACATTATCGTACCCTCCTGCTTCCATCATCCCCACAGCCAGGGTCTCGCGAACACATCCGAAACTCATGGTTACGCTGGATTTAATATGTTCAACACAAATTAATTGGATGGGCGGGGATGTTTTAGCATTTTGATTTATAAGACATAAGCAGAGTGGGGGACAGTTTGCTTGCGGGATTTGATTTCTTGTGTAGAATGAGTTCTACTACTGAGTTCAATGTTGAAAGAAGGATACGAAACTACTAATCGAAGTTCCACGATTTTTGTAATATTGTAATTATTATTATTTTTAATTGTGTCAACATATAAACTTTTGATTTTTAATCATGAAGCATATTAATTACCAAAACCTGTAATGAGAAAAATAACTAGAAAAATAACAGACTATTTGTAATATGCAGGAGGAGGAGACTATATTTCATTATGGTAGGTGTCCGATACCTCTGTGGTTTCTACGGAAACCTGTTACGTGGTTTCTATCTTACAAATCATCAACATCCCCAGAGCTAAGACATATCCATGTCAAAATTGGTTTAAATTATTCAAATGTTTGAGTTAAATTTATGTTTCGATAGTTTTTTGGACTGCCTTAGATTGCAGCACTTATAAAACTAAAAAAATATAGTGCAAAAGTTCGTACACGACCATAGCGTAAAAGTTTGCATGCACACTCATATCCCGCTATGCTATTCCTTCCCGATATTGTTTACAGGGTGATCATTAAAGTCGAGGACAGGCTTCAAGAAATGATAGTACTCATCAAGACTAAAAAGAAATGTCCAATATAAACTTATGTCGAAAAATCCGGCCGCTAGGCGTCATTTTGTATTTGTTACCAAAAATTGTTACGTATCAAGAACTATATAAGCTACATAAATCCAACATTGCACACGTATGTATTGGCCAAAGAGAAAAATATTTTCGAAGTATCATATAGTTTGCTTTAATATTTTCATAATGGCGGCAGTTACAAATCTTTTAGTTTAAAAAGCATTAAAAGTGCATTTTCTCGCTTATTCGTGAACAGATTTGGACTTAATACATTAAAACTTATATGAAAAATAGAGACATACTATACCATCTTACACCAAAGTACCTTTGTTTATTTTACAGCTAGGTAAATACACACTCTCGCACGCACACGCAAAAACACACACGCGCACATAAAATCAAATATTCGATAATAATACACAATATCAACCATTTATTATATTTCAGGTAGTAAAATGAAAATAAATAAGACTACAACAACTAATTAATATAATAATCCTAATATGTATAAACATTTTATTTTTAATCATGATACATAATTCCCAAAAATGTGTAAAATATTAAAGTAGTGATTAAAACGTTTCATTTTTTACAGTTTATAGTTACGTCATAGTTTTACAATAATGAATGATTAAGATGGAATTGGTGTTTATGATTATTTATATTAAGAACAAAGTATAGTTGGATAAAAAATGTGTAATTTTTTCAATTGTATCTAATATTTTAAATGGTTAATTCTTCTCTAATGTATGATTTTTAAATGGAATACATATCCAGGTCCATGAACTACCGCGTTTGGATTGGTAAGGGATTTTATATCTAACACCCTGACATATCCATATCAAACTTTATAAGTAAATCAAATGTTTTAAGTCAACTATTAATCATTTGATTTTTTTTATGTTACATAAGGAAAATATTTGCACAAAGAAATTGTTTTGTATTACTAGTGTTTAGGATTGCTACATTTCAAATAAGGTATACTCATATAACACTGGTTATTTTTTACATATTGTTTATTATATTACATATAAACTTTGAAATTGAACAAATTAAATTCATTAAAAATAAAAATATTATGTTTAGGAGAACACAAATAAAGGCTGAAACTTTAATGCACTGACGTACATACATAATAAGCATGTAAATGGGTTTTTTTTCTATGAAAGAGATGGACAAACATATTTTATAATGCGTAATTGATAAAAAATTGACAAACATTTGATATCAAAAGAAATTTAAATAATATATTATTAAGTAGAAAACGGAATTATTAAATACAAATAATAAATTTAACAAAAAATTAAATTAAAGAAAAAAAGGACTACAGCTGTAATTTTTAGATAATATCTATTATGCATTTAACATATATACTTTGTAATTGAAAAGCTATTCTATACACAACCAAAAATATATTAAATTCTAACATATTAAAAATAGATTTACAAACTAAGAAAAACATATTGTGGGTAACTATGGTGTTGAGTTTTTATATTTAACTATAAAAACTTGAACTATGTTTTCCGTAAAGACCAGTATTATTTTCACTCCTAATTAATTGGTAAGTGGGAGAATTAGTGATGAGTGAGTCAGTGAGTGAGGGCTTTGACGTTTATATATACAGATATAAGGAGAAGCCGAAATTTCATTTTCACATTTCAAAATAATATAGTATGTGATACATCTGTGTTACGTGTGACCGGCCAGGTGTTCCTAAATTCCAATTTAGTATACGTATATATTTTATTTTTTCCCACACAGGTTTTTTATAACCTCTGGACTTTATTGGTCTACAGATTGAGTCATTTTATCATTTACCATAGGTTAGATTAGATTAGGTTATCGAAATGACAACCTTACCACAAGGTAGGTATTTTAAGCCAAGTATGAATGAGAAACGAGTGAAGGATGATTGTGGCGCGATCTTATAGTCTTGTTACTGACTAAGGCTGAAATGTACCTTAGACAGGACTGTTAATTAATAGCCTAACACTCAATGGCATATCTAAGGGACCTACAGTTTAGCGTGGAATCCGAACCACCGCCTCTAAATTACGAACTGGTCTAATTATGAGGATGGTGTTTGCGGATTGACGTAGTATTCAATAGTGCGGACGTTAATCCACACAAGAGACCACTTGACTCTTAGTTTTTAGATAACCTATTAAGTTTTATGTTATTTTAATAATATGGTATAATGCTACAGATTTAATTTAATTGTGTTGTACCAGCATAAAGTGCTGATTGTTGTATAGTATGATTTAAGCAATAAAGAAATTTTTCAGTTCAGTTCAATAAATCCTCTAAATAAACTAATGTATGAATGAAGAATATGTATACCAATTAAGATGAGACAATCTAAGAATAATCAAATTAGAGATAATGGTGTATCACCTGAGAAAACAAATCATCTAGCAAAATACACTTAATAAATAAAGATTTATTTTTACATAGAGTTGAACTCTTTCAAAATATCCAAGATGCTGCAGGGGCCATTATCTCTTTTAGAATGTACTTTGGAGAGTAGCGGATATGAAATGTAAATGGGCTATTTAATTTACTTAGACTTATTCATAGAGTAAAAATACGATATTTTGTTAATTGTTCAACATTAGATCAAAATTAAAACAAATTTACTGCCCAATGAACATTATGTGGTTGAAATAAACGATTTATACACCATAATTAATATAACACTGAAGAAAAGTATCGCCCCTGGTTAATGGAACTCGCGGCCTATAGTTCTTGAGGCCGACACGCTAAACTCGGCTACGACGTTAGTCAATGAGCGATGGTTTAACGTCTTTTAGAAAAGCCGATCATTACTGTCTAAATCCATACGTTATTATTAGCCTGTGATCAACTGATTTTGTTATAAACGGAATGAGGATTGAAATGCAAAAGAGAAATTTAATTTACATCAATTAATTGGTTTGTTACAGTGGCTTCAAGCAATACAACAAATACGTTTTCTATCAAAACACGGAAGATTTTGGAAATACTTTTTTCTGCTTTTATTTCGCACAGCTATCCTTAAGCTCCTTAAACCCTTAAGTTTTACAAATTGTTTAGTAACCTGATAATTTTGCATTTATTTAATTCATAAAATAAATAATAATGCATAACCTCTATATTGTTCCCCGCAGTCTTCAATCAAGAACTGTCAAACGGTTATAAACAGCTGTTTTTTTTGTATTGTTTACATTTTATCCTCATTAAGCGTAATGTAAAATTTTTAGATTTTAAACTTAATATTACAGTAAAACACGAATTTTCCTGGACATTAGACCTATCTAGAACTTATTTTCTACTCGGAAATTAGTTATTTCCAAAATTTAAAGAAATTCCTCGGCGCCGTTTTCGAGATCCGTGTGCAAATATATATATATATATATATATATATATATATATATATATATATACAAACCTTGCTCGTATTATAGTATTGGATACTAACAGTAAGCCTGTCCTTTGTACGGGTTGTAGTATTCAGTTTGAGGAAGAAAGATCATCATACAAAAATGTAAACCTGAAATCCTAAACAAATCAATACAAAGAAAATAGATGAATACCCAGCTTTATTATTTAGCATTACTTTACAATTGAATAGATTGGAACATTTATACCATTATTATTAGCTATACGTTAAAATAGCTTTTTACTATTGTAGTATGATTTCGAAATGGGTTTAAATCAATGATCAATATAAACTAACTAATATTGATTCAACAGCTGTTTGTTTTTATTTCTATTAAATCTTTAAACTACAAAGCCAGCTGATTATTGCCAGTAGGCTATTAATTTAAAACTGAGGCAAAATGCGACCAATATCGCGTAAAAAGTGGGTTTTTAAATGCTCGTTTTTTTACTTTTCAAGGGTCGGCGGACACTTTAAGCCTTTGAAAAACTTCTCTGGGATGTAGAGAATGTATGAAATAAGTTTCATTGTTATCGGTTCTCCCGTTTTTTTCGGAGAAGACGGCGTAAAATGCCTTCTGGATCGTCACAGACAAACAGACAAAAATTGAGATAAGATCGGTTTCGGCTTCTCTAACGCACGGAAAGTAAAAATAACAAAAAAAAATAAATAATTCTGAGCAATGTACAGACAAAGCTCTAATTTTATTTATATAGATTATACTCTCTGCTCTTTATATTAAACTTACACACGCATAAACTCACAGTTTAAGTTAAGATCTTGACATATTAACCAAAGATTTAGCGTAGCCGGGGTTTTTTAGTCTGGATTTTTCAAACACATTTTTATATTCATAGAGTTTTTTTACATGGAAATGTCATAGCTCTTGGGGTGCGTTGGTGATTTTTAAGATGAAAAACATGTAGAAGGTTTCCATAGAAACTACCAGAACCATTGTACTGAATTTGTTTTTTGTTTGGATAAACCAAAAACATTCCCTTTAGACATATCCATGACCTAAACTATTTCCCACAGGGAAGTGCGTGCAAAATATTTTTAATTCGCACAGGGTTTTTACAATATTTTTTATTTTTGTTACATAGCCAATAATCAATTTACATTTATATTATTAATTAAATTTGTTATAGTTTTAGTCTGGTTTTATAAATTTAAACCAATTTTTGTAAAAACCATTCGAGAGATGCTACTCTGATTTAAAAATAAAACGTTTTACTAGTTTGACTAGAATGGAAATTTTCAAAATATTATAACTGTTATAAAAGCTCCAGCTTTTAGGTGTGGAGAATTACAAAAAAAACAACAAACAAAATTGCTGGAAATTCTGTACCTTTATCATTCCAAAGATTGCACTTTGAATCCGAATTCCTAATGAGTGTATACTGTATTTGAAGTTGTTTATAATGATTTCATTGCATAAATTTCTTACATTAACCTGTTTTAGCTTATCGACACTTGCGTTATCTATTGATTATCAAACACTTTCCCTACTCGAGTATTAAAGATTGCCTCTACCGTACAGACTGATAATCAATAGATAACGCTTATCATGTCCCGATAAGCTAAAACTGGTTTTAAACAAGTTTGGCTTCTATTTTTGTAATGATATCATTACAAACAACTTTGGTGTAGCATAAACTGTATTAAAAGGATCGATATTTCATTTTTTATTGTTAAAAATAAGTCCCTACTCAAATAATTACATTTTTTATTTTCGGTTTTGTGACAAGCACTGTGCAGTTTGTTTTAGAAACGTAAGGTTATAACGTAAAATTCCAAGCGGTTAAAAACTTAATGTGATCTCCTAAAATTAATTAAGTTTTTTCTCCTTACTAGTCCCTTAAAATTTCTACAACACATAAGACTATCCCATAGACTCTCCAGGTGAGTATAAAACGAGATACTGTAGACTACTGTAGTATACCTGGTGTAAGCCATGGTTCTCCAAAGCGTCAGTAGCAGCGCGAAGCTGGAGTCAGCTTGGCCCATACTGGCAAGGCGCGCCGTGGTCAACAATGGTTGGCTTAGTGCGCATGTAGAGACCCACTCCCCCCGCGTCGCGCTGCGCAACAATGCTACCACTGGCTTCTAGATCACCTGTCTGAAAATTTGTTTTCTTATAACACTAGATTAGATTAGATTAGATCATTGAAATGGCAACCATACTACAATGTAGGTATTTTAACCAAGTATGAAATAGGATAGAGTGTATGATGATTGTGGCGTGATCTTGTAGTATTGTTACTGACTAAGGCTGACATGTTCCTTAGAAAGGACTGTTAATTAATAGCCCAACAGTCAATGGCATATCTAATGGACCTACGGTTTAACGAGTCCGAACCACTGCCTCTGAATTACAAACTGGTCTAATCATGAGGATAATCTTTGCGGATGAACACCCACCAACCATCGCTCACAACTATCTAAAATTCGAACGAACGTTCCAAAATACATTAGATAAAGTAATACAAAAAAGTACATAGGGTGCATTTATGCACTGTCATACATCTTGGAAATGTTGGGCGTTTAAAAATTGTCTCAGAATGTACTATTCATTACTACCTTTTAAAGTGGGGATCTACCCAGGTAGGTATTTTACGCCAAGTATGAATAAGAAATGAGTGTAAGATGGCTGTAGCACGATCTTGTAGTCTTGACTAAGGCTGACATGTTCCTTAGTACTGTTTAAAAGACGGCCAATGGCGTCTAAGTGACCTAAAGTTTAACGTGGGGTCCAAACCACTTTTACCTCTGAATTACAAATTGGTCTAATTTTGAGGATGATATTTAAGGATTTAGTATTCAATAGTGCGGACGTTAATCAACACCAGAAATAATCACAGCCACCGACCATCGCTCACAACTATCCAAAATGAGTGAGGTTAACTCATAACTATTCACAATAAAGATCATAAATAGTGAAATAGTTTCTTTGATAACATAATTACCACCAAATTATATGACCTACCCAATAGTTGACAAGTAATTTATCTTTTCATGGTGAAAATTGCTGTTAACTGAACACATTAACACTATGTGACCAGTAAAAAAATAGTATTGTTGTTATCTAAAGTTATGTTTTATTTTAATAGTAGAACCATGAACTATGTTATTTGTATACTGTATGTTGAAAAATCATAATTACTTTTTCCTCGTCGTAGCAAACCAACTTTTCTCCATTTTGTTCTTCAGGAGAATAAATAAATTTATACAACTTCCTCAAGGTGTATAACCCATGACTTTATTTTGTTTCCGAACGAGAAATCAATAAAAATTTTCTTAATATGCAGGTGTGCTGCTAAGAGGGGTTTAACCGAGTAACAATGACACAATAGTTACAGAATCACTTAACAATTCAGTAGCATTAACATGCAACACGAGAAAATAATTAATATGACATGCTATTGACCCCGACCCCACCCTTGCAACACATCATTTCAACCCTCTAACATTAATTTATTTGGTTAAGCCTATGCCGAACAGATATGTGTTCTGAGTTTGTGCTCCATACTTTTTGAATAACTATTTTCGATGTGCATTTTAGCTTCACTCTTCTTGAACAGCTATATTCGATGTGCATTTGTGCTCCACTCTTCTTGAACAGCTATATTCGATGTGCGTTTGTGCTCCACTCTTCTTGAACAGCTATATTCGATGTGCGTTTGTGCTCCACTCTTCTTGAACAGCTATATTCGATGTGCGTTTGTTCTCCACTCTTCTTCAAAAGCTATATTAGATATACACTCCGTTTAAAACTGAGAGGTGATAGTTTGTAGGTTCAGTGATGGCCACACCAACAAATAAGTTGGAACATTCTTCACCTGATAAGAATAACAAACATTACTTACTCAGTGTGGCTGTTTTAGAAGAAAACCTTTCAGAAAACAAACGTATTGAAAATAGTATAAAATCGTTTGTACTTGCACAGGAAAGTCTGTCGGAAAGAGTGCTTCTGTTGGAGAAAACAGTTCAGGTAAAAAATGAAGAAATACAGACATTGAAGGAAATACTTATTGAATCATACAAAACAAACGCAAACGATTCATTGAAATGTGAAGTGAATTATAGTAGTACTCTCTTACCAAAATATTCAAATATTCCAGGTTTCAGAGCTTTGAACTCCGAGGTAAACATGTTTCATATACTTTTTTGGGTCATAGTTCACGTAGTTTTGCTTTCAATAAGCTATTATTTTATAGCAGACGCATACACGACATGGAAGGAATCCCCAATTATTGTTGGGGCAAAGAACACATTGACAGACGTTAGGGACATTCCCTTCCCAAGTGTTACTGTTTGCTTCCCTGACTCGTTGAACACCAGGTTCAACCTGCTGAAGAACATGGAGAGGTGTTTCAAATGCTACAATAACAGGTCAATATCAGCTGACTGGGAGTGTGACATCGCTGGTGAGTGCAATGACTCAGACATGGTCACTCTTCTGCTGTCTTTTACGTTGTGTGACGCAGATGTTTGGTACGAACAAGATTCTTGCCGGTATGTGGCAATGAAGGAGTACTTCAAAAACAGAACAACGAGTAAGGGAGAGGATATCCACAAGGCGCTTGAAGATCTACTTCCAGAATGTGATGCGAATGGGATTAAATTGCGATATGAACATTCTGTATATAATACGTGTAGTAGTGTTTTTCATTTCACCTTGGTCAATCAAAGTAAATATCACGTTTGCTCCACTTACAATTCTTTGCCGTTCTATGACATTTTTGATGTTGATGTGGCATTCCCTACATTTCAGGATAATAGGTCGACCTGGGAAAAACTTCGTAAAAGTGAGAGTTGGAACTCAGACAGTATGTTCAATTATGAGTGGAAAGGGAAACGAACGCCCGATTATAGTGCTGAGAGTCGAATCCTCACATTCCGACAGTTGCAAAGTACCGAAGAGGAAACTTGTAATCCTGGGTTGGAAACAGACTATCGAATAGCTTTCCATAGTCCAAATGAGATTCCGACTTTAGAGACTACTAAGTTCTACACTTACAAAGTTGGAACAAATATCAAAATATTGCTTAAACCCATTTTGACTACCGCACACAACAGCATTGAGCAATACAGCCCAGAACAAAGAGGTTGCCTCTTTTCAAACGAGAGGTCTCTATCTATGTTTAAGTACTATTCGGAAAAGAACTGCCTTTTAGAGTGTAAAGCGAATTGTTCCATTGCACTTTGTGGATGTGTTCCATTTTACCTCCCCAGAAGCAACAGTTCTGTCAAGGTCTGTGTGGATTCGTCTCGGGAAGGACACTGTAAAATAAATCATCAAGTGTCCCAGTCCTGTAAGCGTTCTTGTTTGCCAGACTGTACCTCTCTGCGGTACGACTATGAGGCACAAATTGTTAACTCTGCGATGTTCGGAGATGAAAATGGGATCATTGTAGAGTATGAATCTTCTGGATTCACGTCCTATGTAGAATATTCTGTTGTTGATGGTGGACAGTTTATCGTTTATACATTTGGATTTTTGTTAATGTTTAGCGAAATATCAGTCGTATTATTAATCGAACTTGTTTATACTTTCATAGTTTTTTATCTAAGCAAAACTGATTAGTTCTCAACAAAAATAAGCCTAGTTATCAAAATTTAGAATTCATTTGAAAGTTTGTAGAAAATATGTTTCAGTTTTAACTATTTTACGCTTGTTAAAGACGTGTCTCTAATATAATTAACGTTTTTACACTTAGTATTTGTTGAATATTTTTGTTTATAAAACTATAAATAAAGTATTTAGAAAATGCTAAATCTGTCATACATTTGCCTCTAAAAGCCATTATCAAAAGACAGCTGCTTTTTGCAGTTTTTTAGGCACAATCCCTATACGACTACCGTGTGCAACTGCGAGATATTTTCACTGTGGATAACCGCTGGATCTTTAAAGAGCAAAATTATGGTTTAAAATACCTCTCTGTCAATGGATCCTGGTGTAGTTTTCGACTACGGTCGTTTCGTGATGCTTGAACACATCATCAGGTCTTGAGTATTGCCGTCAACTGTTTACATTACACTAAAACACTACACATCGAGAACAGCTATTTACAAGAAGGGCGCGCGGTGCGCGGCGGGGAGTGGTTGAGTCGGGACTCTGAACAGTAAAAAGTTGACGGCAATACTCAAGACCTGATGATGTGTTCAAGCAACACGAAACGGCAGTAGTCGAAAAACTACACCAGGATCCACTGACAAAAAGGTATTTTAAACCATAATTTTGCGAAATGTTACCCATAATCTCTAGAGGTCTACCGTCTGTTACTACAGCAGAAGACCAAAATCCATCATCCCTTTCTTAATTTTTGTTTTATTCATTTTTTATCTAGATAAAAATACTGTCAGTAGTTTTCAACGTAAGCAAGACAGCATAGTTTAGGTCTAAAGATAATTTAATTAAACATCATTTTATTAAGATCTATAATCTTTATCTCTATCTTCATTCACGCATCTGAAGCCTCTGGCGAGTTTCCATTCCTGAAAAATCCCGATTTGTCAGTTACTAAAATACAATTTGGCTTCTTTAAATATAAAATGTTAAGATTTTTAAACAATAACAATACTAACTACATTTTGAATTGTTCACTAATTTCTTCTGGGCGGATTATTCACTTCATAATGCACGGGGTATCCTGGTTAGATAAGGCTAAAAATAAGAAGGGAGTAAAATAATCTAAGCATATCCGTAATCGTAAAACATATTCCGTATTTTACCCCAGGAATATATCTTGCAATTGTATACAGTACTCGCTCATACACTTTATATAGTGTAATACTACTAAATTACGTCCTTGCACAATGAGCTTCGCTGTAAAATCTTCTCTGCTAGCTTTGTAAATACAGCTGCTACAAAAAGCCTTCCCATTGGATAAGTTTTGCTCACATACTATCCAATAGAAATTAAACAAGTCTGCCAGACAGCTGAATGTCAATTAGCTGTCTTGTATTGTGATTCGTGTTTGTTTCCGTTTGGAAATAGTCTTTGTAAATACACTTGCTGACGTTTATCAAAATTTGCAAAGGTTGGATTTATTTATCTGCGATTTGAAATTTTGGTAAGTTGCATCAGAGCTGGGCCTCATTGTGTTCATATTATTGTTAGTACTGATGGTATGACCAAGGTAGAGTCAAACAGTGTTTGTTTTTATCGAAATTGCATACCCTACTTTTGATCTGTGATGTTTAAAGCTGTTTAATAATATAACTAACCTTGGCCTAAACGCTCACAGTAAAGCTTACATTATTTCAAGTATTGAACTTTTTACTGTTTACCTCAGGATTATTTGGACGCTTTTTTAATTGAATATAATTCAACAGTCAATCCCTATAGCCCTATAATAATCTATAAATTTGTTCACAAATAAAAATTTTGTGGACATGAGGTGCATTGCACCTAGCATCTGTACTTGCCTTAAGTTAAATACTGGTGGTAGCAGGGCCTATGGATAAGGCAAAAGTAAAAAACCCTTAGAGAATTGAAGGATCTCATAGTGCTATTTCTTAAAAATATTGCTGTAGAAGTCTTCCATCACTGTATGAGCTTAACCCTTTCGCTCCCAAGAACTTTGCTTAAATTTTAGTTAAGCACACCTGTGAACTTTGCCTAGCGTCAGCTGATGAGGCCCAGCCATTTGATGCTAGCCTGTTACTCTAGAATCCCAAGCCAAAAATTATTTTGTCCAAGTTTTGAGGAAACAGGAATAACTCTTATTTTTGCAGTTAGAAACAAGATTTTTTTTATTTTGAAGGTATTTTTATGTATGGGCTTTTTCGTAGTATAAATTTAAATGAAGTTATACAAATATTTTAATTTAGTTTTTTTACTTTACCTACAAAAATTAAATAAAAATCAATCAATTAAAAAAGGGTACTTTTGTATTATAGGCTACCGAACACATTCAAACATTGGATTGTATATTCTGACACCCAGCGAAAAAGCAGAGTTAAGCTAGTTGGTTATTGATGGTTAATGTTTTACTAAAGAAATCCAACATACATCGACAATTTATATTCCGTCATTCTTTACTATTTTTTCTAATCTCAACTTGCCACCACCATTAGGCCTAGGGCCTGTGCGGTGAATTAAAGATAGCAAGGTTCCGTAGTGGCATTACTCACATGGGCTAACCAGAGGTGACCGCTCTTAATCTTACAGGAGTTACAGGCTGCTGGTGTAGCCGCAATCTTACACCTGAGCTACTGTTCTGGTATCCCTGTGGAGTTCATGTAGATTGGTTATTGATTATGAATTTATGTATTTTATCAATAACCAACCTGACTTAACCCCACAGAGCACCTGATGAGAAAAAATACAATGAAATGTATGGGTGTGGAATTTGTATACGTTAATACGAAAGTACCAAAAAAGTTATTTAGATTAGTCTATTTATTATTGATAGTCAGAGGTGTTGTAAGTTGAGTATGATATTGCTATTTTTACCAAACCAACATAACTTAACTGCTTAGAGCGCTTTATATCAGAATGTGCATTGCCATCATAAAGTCCCAACCACTAGACCACACCTGTGTTATGTAAACACAGCAATAACAGTATTTAGAAACAGTTGATGTAAGTCAAGTCGGTTATTGATAGGCCTATTAGATAATTGAAATGGCAACCCACCTAGGTAAGTATTTTAAGCTAAATATAAATGAGAAATGAGTGTAGGATGATTGTGGCGATCTTGTAGTCTTGTTACTTGACTAAGGCTGACATGTTCCTTAGACAGGACTGTTATTTAATACCCAAACAGCTGATGGCAACTAAAGGACTTACAGTTAAACGTGGAATCCGCACCAGGGCCTCTGGATTACGAATTGGTCTAATTATGAGAATGGTCTGTGGATTAACGTAGTATTCAATAGTGCGGGCATTTATCCACACAAGAGAACACTAAAACCACCGACCATCGCTCACAACTGTCCACAATTCGTGAATTCTAAGTTGCTGGATTACAGGACGTCGCCACCGTCCCAGTCAAGACTATCATTAGGACTATCAATAAACTACACTAATTTACATCCTAATCTTACATCTACAGAGTGCTTTATGTTGGAATACACATCGCTGTCATAGCGCTCGTTAAAGAATTTTCTTTTCAAAATTTTTTTATTTGTAGTACAGTGATGTCTGGTTTATCTGGCTCCGAATCATCCGGATTGAGTTATGAAAAAAATTATATAAATAACAAGTTAAAATGTGAATATTATCTCTAGCTTCTCAAAATTTCTGATGTATTTTGTTGGATGCGGCAAGTGATACAAACGATGAATGCGTACCATAATGAACGCACACTCTGCATATTGGAAGTGTTTCCAAGCGGAGTGCTACAAGCACATAGTGCATGCAGGGGCAGACTCTATTTGACAATTCAATACTGAACTGTCAAAGTGTAGGATTTTGAGGTCATTTATTATGTACAGTGGTTATTTGTTTCAGAATTATTTTCACGGTCATAGTGCATACTTAATCTGTAGTTAAAAGTGGTTGTTAATGGAAGAAGTTTGTTTTAATGTCAGAGGAGCGTTTGTTTCTTACATAAAACTAATAAAAATAACTTTTTAACTTTAATGAAATGAAAACCAACTTTTAACATGTTAAACACTTGCAATACTTTGCAGTTATGTTGTGCTACACAGGCTATTTGAAGTCTGCAGCACCAATATTAGAGGCGCTACTCATGACCGTTGTTTAAGCAACAAGGAAGTCTATAATGGGATATTTTCAGTAGGCTATATATTTTCAGATTATCCAGATTTTCGGTTTGGATCAGGACCCTGCCACAGTATTTCTTACCTTACCTTGCCAGAAGTAGGACTCATCAAGTATCATTATACAGTATATGTAACAAACACTGTATTTACAAAGTTATCTTTGTTTATATGTTTATTTCTTCTTACCATTTTTGACTGAAATATTTACGATAACCAATAGATCAACATAATTGCTGTAGTGCACCTTATAAGTATGTACAGCTTTTTTTAGGTTTGCTAGGTTAGGAACCAACATTTACCTTGATAACCCTTGATACTGATTAAAACATCTGCAAGGAATGCAAAATTTATATTTTGGTATATTTTTATATTTTATGCGCTTACTTAGGCCTCTCTGTAATAAGTTTTGTTTTCCAATCCGATGAATAATAACATTTTTATATAGCACATCATTTGGTGTTATTTGGGAACATGTATACACACTACTCATAAAAATAACAATATTATAATTTGTTGATTTAGAATCAAGTTGTTGCCTTTATGGGAGACGACGGAGGCATGGATCCATGTGAGTGTTTCTGGAATCACGAGTTAGCGATGCGGCGTCTCCTGTCCATCGTAAGTACTTTAATAGCATTTCTAAAGTAAACATAAGTAAAGAGGTACCAAGGTGAATAAGTGTAGAATTGAGGATTTGACCAAGCTAACAGATTGGAGAATCATTCAATAAGTAACAAGACAAACTACACTACAGTAGAATCCCTTATAACCGTCCTCGATTTTTCCAGTCCTCAGAATATCCACACACTTCCTATTAAATTTCTTCCTAAACTTTTATTAATAAAAACAATTACATTTTAATTATTATGTAGTTCTTCTTTAAATACACTATAAACAGAAAACACACAAAACATGTCCCCTCCTCCTTAGCCATACAATGTTAATAGAAGCAAAACAGGTGTCCACTGCAATCCCAATTAAGCCTAAAAATGCCGTCAACTTCCACCGAAGCTGGTCACTGTCCATTTAAGGTGGGCCCTCCAACCACTATACCACACATTTGCAAGCTAAATTGGGATTGCTCATGGTGGGGATTCGAGCCTGTGTAAGTCTGTTTGGCTGAAATCGCTCGACAGCTGGCGCCTTAGACCACTGCACCAAGTTACACCAACACAGATAGTGCTTAGTTGAGTAAAAAACATTCTCTAGTGTCAATTGAACAGACTGGTTGAGATAATCTTAAGTCCCCGCTTCCAGGTAGCAACACAAATCACAATGACGAAATGTTCTAAGAAGTTCACATTTAAAAATCACAATAAATTTACAGGTTAGAATTATCTGTTGATTTATTTTTAGTGAATTAATGAATGAAAGAACTAGTTTATTTGACTCTGTGCCTCCACATATAGTATGCCAACAGGGTTTTTAAAAAGTCTTTTTAAAAAACTATATTGTATGATTTTCTTATTAACCTTTATTTGGAGTTACAATCAGTACAGGCTAATGTATGCCAGGTACATATTACATCCAGTAGGCTACATATTAACAGAGGCACAAGAAACTATATTTTGGTTCTTACAATGGCATGTAGCATCCACAAGTACCATGTGGTTAGTCTATTATGACAAATAATCAAATCATTAATATTTTAATGTTTCTTTTTTCTTTGCAGTTGAGACAATCGCAGACAGTCTGCACTGACACTGAGTGTTTCGATGAATGTAAGTTTTCTATATTTTTCTAAAAAAAATTTATGTAGAATTTTTTGAAATGCAATTTTGTTAACGTAATTTGGATTAAAATTACAGTAGAACCTCTCAAACTGGACACATTGTGAACTTAAATGTTTTTGAATTTTAGGGAAATTCTATAAAAATAACTAAGGGTTGAATAAAACGCTTATTTAGAGTATTAAAGCATGTTCACTGCTAATAATTGTGCAATAGAGAGTGGTATAGGCCTATGCTATTTTTTTTTGTTTTACTCACCATTTGATGGGAAACAGTGAAGAAAATCCATCCACAATGTTAACATATATTTTCATAGAAACATGTGAATCAAAAACTGACACCGCCAAAAATTAAATACATGAACCTCGCCACAAGCACTATAACAAACACAGACAACGTAGAAGTGCTAGCAGCTCACAGACATATTAAGCAATAATGGAATGGCGGCAGCGATCGTGCCCGCGTGCACCTGGGGAGTCCGGCGCGGCAGCGATTGTTGCTGCCCGTAATGAACGTGTTAAAGTGGTACATTTATTGATTTATTACATACAATTATACATTTATATCAACATTTATACTAAGCTGAACACCCAGTGACGACAATGAAGCAAGGGTAGTTTATGACCTGCCCGTGAATCCCAGGTCAACGCACAGCCTCACAATAAGGAAAGTGGGCCACAGGAAATCTCGAACGTGTGCAAACAATAGCCTGCCCCAGCTTGTCAGGTAAAGTGTGCGTTGAACGACTTTGGAAAACCCAAAACCTAGTCTGAGTCTCTAGTGCTCTTGGGCGGCCTATGTACTGCTTTAGGTTATCGTTGGTGTTTACAAAATATTAATTCATCAGCCCTGTCGAGTTTTACGGAATGTCGAGTTTGTGAGGTTCTACTGTAATTATTTACGCAGAAGCTACCAAGCGATGAACCTTTGTAGGCTAAGTAGTGAGTTATTTATGTTACTCTTACCTCAGAGAATAATAAAGCAATGAACCCTTCGTCAGTCACGAGAACAAGTTAGTGCAATAAGGAAGTGGGACATGAATTGTTTAGTTTCTTGTCATTTCTCTGTAGTAGACACATTATTTAGACAAATATTTATGTCTAATAAATATGGAACGGCAACTAAGTTACCTCACTTCGCTAACAACCACAACTATTATATTTATTGCTAGTTATAAGTTATATATAAGACACTGTCCATTTTTTTACCAAGACACAATTTTAGTCTAAAAAGTTAATGAAAACATATCTTTAGAGGCCAAATTAGTGTATACGGAACTTTGTACGCCACACAACCTATTATATAATTTATGTCACGCCACCTATTGAGGGATAATGATTGTAAATTTTCAGTTTGAATTTATTTTCTTTGTGAGAGTCAGGTAGGACAGGGCAGGTTTGATCTTTCATTGTGCTATTGCCGTTTGGGCGGTCTCATCATGTGTTGTGATTGTCCAGTGCCAAGACTTCCCGGGTCGCAGACGTCGCCGGAGGGAGGGATGATGATGATGCTGATGGCTTGGATCGCCTTCGCCGTGCTCATGTTCCTGATGCGACCGCGCCGCTTACGCAACAAGACTGACTCAGATTATCGCAACAATGAGGTTAGCGTGACAAATAGTTGGCTATAGTACTTTCGCCAAACAATTTAATTTATTTGTAATCGTCGGGCAACTAATCTTGGAATTTAAAATCCCATTTTCAAATGAGTTTTCTCCCCACCTAAACACACTAAATGAAGCCTCAGTTTTCAAAATATTTCCATGATCAATTTTTATAAGGAAGAAGAATATGTATACTTTTATGCGCTAAAATTAAAATAAAAAATATTACAGCGATTTAATAACAACGTTCGCATCGTCTGCCGGAATGTGATAATGTTTACACATACGTCTCAGATCTGTCAAAACTTTGAAATGCCTAGTGACAGATATCGGAAGAAAGATCAGAATCTGAAGTTTACACTGATAACAATTTCAATCTAATTACAAAACAATTGGAGTGAACAGGAGCGAAATGCGTAACAATATGTTATCGATTCGGGCGAGTCGATTGATGGTCGGAGGATTAATCATTTTCACAAAATTAGTGTCCACTTAAGCTGTTAATTTCATCAATAGATGAAATTATATGAGAGTTTTTTACTCGTTTCTTTTCAGTGGAATTTAACAACAATTCAAATTGTTATCGATGTCAAAAAACATTAGTCAAGTCATGGTAGTTTTTCTACTGTTCACTATTAGACCTGTAGGCTATAATTATTTTATAACAAAATAAAATATGGAGAAGAAATCCATAATTTTACTAATGGAAGCATAGGAATTTAAGGAAAACAGATTCCTAGTGATATACATAAAAAATTGTTGTTGGTTATTCAGGTAATTTGTCTAGAAATTTTAAAGTGTACATGATTATCTTTGTGTAGGCCTTTCGATTTTGTAGCCTATTTGGGACAAAAGTCTTAGTGAAGGGAATAAGTTCAGTAAGCGTTTGTAAGTTCAATAAATACCAGTGGAGCCAACTAGGCAAAAGAGTAGTAGCCAATATTTTTTGGAAAAATGTCTGATCACTTGTCATTGCACAAAAAAGGCTTTGTTTGTTTTCATTAGTCATCCCTGGTAGGGAAACGGTTTTTGGCACACCCTTTCAGCCCCTAAAATGGCAAAATTTTAAGGACCAGTAGATGCTTTGGTTGACATATCATTTATTTAATCATTGCAATTTAAAATTTTCTGCTCTGATTTTGTGGTTTTGTAGATGTAAATAATCTACATCAATTTATTTAGGTAAATTATTGGCCTAAATCATTTGAATTATTTTGAATAGTTATAAATACTTTGAATAATTGAATTTTAATGTGGGTTTCAGAAAGTATGTGCGAGACTCGCGCCCACACACCTTGTGATAACCTAACTCTAACCTGCTCACCAAAACTGTGTGAATTGAATTTTCATAAACTTTGAATCCTCAGCAACCAGTTCCCGAATCGTAAACATCTGATTAATGAGTAGACGTTAAATTTTCGTCACCACTTCGTTGGAGATTGATGTATTCCGTTTATTAGCTCATCATGCATGTCAGTGCCTCCCTCAGAGAGCTCTACACAATTTTCAGACATTTGGGGCACGTTAATTCACGGTTCGCCACAAACTTAATTTAATAATTTCCTATGAATTTTTCTTGGATGGCTGTCAGGCTGGCACCATTTGACATAGCGAGGTGCGAGTGGTGGGGATGGAGAGAGAGAGAGCTGATGAGTAAGACATTCTACTAACAAATCGTCGCATTTTGTCTTAGCGGCATAGGGAATCTGTTTTTAAAATTTCCCATATTTATTTATTGATTATTTACATTGTGCAATGTCTTCTGGAGACTAGCTAAAAATCAATAACTTACTTATTTAATTAAAGTTTCCTAATAAATTTGGTATGCAAGTCCATCTAGTTAATTTTTATCAATAAATCCATAAAATCTCCAAATTTAATCTTTGTTACCGCAGCTAACCTACGTATTCATTGTAATTCTTACAGAGATAGATCAATTGGCATAACTCACTGAGTTATTTAACATAGTTTGATAAACTGTTGTATCTGTTTTACTAAGTGAATAGCATATAAGCACCTTACCATATAAAACAACCCTTATTGCAGCAAATCTGCATACTCAGTACTGTTAGATTACTATGATGAGAATAATATAAGTTCTGTGAAATTCGCTTTACTCATGCCTGTGTGTGATTTTTTTCCCCATTCTTATGTATTTCTCTTTCTGGTTGCTGAACAATATTCCAGGTGCATATGTAGCTAGCCGGCCTTGCTAGGGTTAGAAATCCTTCAACAACTAACATCCAAGGTCTGTTTCAGGGAGACGACGGTAGACCTCCGATGCCTCCGGCTGTGAATTAGTAACTTTGGCTGTGATCTTGCTTACCACTACGGTACCTTCTACTTCTTCAAACCTGTTACTGTCATGTATAAGATACATCTGTGAAGAGCTTTTGTAAAAATTAGGTTTTATTTCAAGTATTATTTTTTATAACATCACAAAACTGGGATGTACTAGGATTTTATCTTGATTCCATATGTTTTCATGTTAGTAAACTGTACAATTAAATTCATTAGAAAAATATCCATTGATAAACCAATCTTCTGATTAATTGTATATAGTGTTAAATTTTTTTTATCATTCAATTCTTCAGGCCAGTAATATAACTGTATGAATTATTAGTGAAATGTGACATATTGTCAGCACAGCTGGCTTTTTAGATTTCTTTTATAACCACTTGTTTTAATTATCTATCACCTAGTGTCACATGAAGCTTAAAATCTGAAAATTTTTAAATACAAACGTATAAACACAAATGCGCTAATATTTTCGAATTATTTGATTTATTTTTGCTCTTTCAAATTGAGGTACATTTTTGTTTGTATTATTATGGATTTTGTTTTTATTTATTGGTATTTCTTTAACTGTTAGCAGTTGAAAAGTATAATATAAATATATGTATATTTATATATAAGAAGTATTAAAAATATATTGCTTTTTTCAAAGTACAAATATTAAATTTGTAGAAATTTAGGGTTTTATATTTAGATACTGTCTGTTGTGCACCATCAAATCAACAACCCTTCTTATGAATAACCATTATACTTTGTTATTTGTTTGTATTTTTGGAAATTGGAGATATATTTTTGTTTTTTCTTTTATTGTTTTACCCTCTGATAGGTGGAGAATAAGTTAAACATATAGCAATACGAGTACAAAATCTTAGACTTGTTCAACTTCACTTTTATACTCTTTGTCATTTTGGATAGCTTTATTTTTTGTATGCATTTGCAATTTTTCCAAAGTTTTATAAATTGCATCTGAAAAAATTACGAAGAGCCTCTCTGAATCTCCAAAGTCTTGCATGACTTATATTTTAAAAACTATAATTATGTAAGGACAGAAGTCCAAGTTCATAAGACTTAAAGAAGTCACATTTGTTTTCTGTTATTTTAGCATTGAAAAGTGTATTTTTATTATGTTTTTTTTTCATTCTCTTAGTTTCTATTTTATATTGACTTAGTCAAATAGCACCATTCAGCTGTTTCCACAATCTTATCTCAGAAATTGTTAAAGAGATTGATATAAAAATATAGCTTGTAACTATCGGTGAAGAAACTTCTTATTTATGTTGTACCCATTTAGGGTTAATTCAATATCATTAGGATGGGCTGGCCTCATGTACTAGAAGCTGTGTAATGTGTGTGACCAACCACCAACGTTTTATCTCCTGAAGGCTGTCGTGTTGTATTTGACAATACCCACAAATTTTTAACAATTTATTCAGATTAGTTTGAAAAATGTTACTGCTTACAGAAGTTACAGGTATGTAGTATTGAATTCGAACACAGTTTCATGGCAAATCCTAAATTTACCATGAATATAAATCACAACAAAATATATTTAATGTATTTTTGAGTATAACACGGACACGCTTTCAAAGATTTGTAATTAATTACTAAATGTTTTTGGGGTTTTTGTTTTATTGTTTAACTAAAGTAACTTCAATATAAGTTCTTAGTTACATTTATTACTATGTACCACTTATATTTTATTTTTACAATTTATAAATACTTTAACCTAAACTTTTTCATGTTAAACAACAAGTTAGTATTTCACAGAGCTTATTTTATTTATACTTTAGTGATTGAAAACTTCCAAACATGTATTATGAAACTAATGTTAATGTTTTGTGTGAAGTTTGTTGGTTTTCTTTACTAATAATTTATGAAATTTCATTCCATTTTTATAGGTTTTAATAAAGATATGCTTTGTTTCTATGTGATGTTTTATTGAATACTTTAGTCTGAATGGGGTTTTTGGTACATAATTTAAATCCTGCAATTTTGATGGATTCTGCACTTGTGATTTTTAAGGGGAATAAACTGTAAAAAATAACAATGCAAGTTTATAATTTAACCCTTTTTTAAATACCACTTATTAAAATCGTTGATATTAACAGACGACTCGTAGAACGTAGTATTTTAAGTAAATATACAGATGGAAAACTGTAATTTACATTGTATAGTATGTTTAAGCAAGCATTAATGTAAATAAACATAATTTAGAGCATCTTTAGTTTAAATAGATTTTGTACATTTATTTGACCCTTTAATGTAGAAAACATTTCGCTATAAAAGTCTTCTTCACGTTAGTTTTGGCTGCACTGTGCCATGTCAAAGGTACCAACTGTTAGTAAACTTTATTTGACAGAAAGACGAATAAGAGACATACTACCTGAAAATTATTACACTGTTAATTACAATTTATTATTACATTTTTTTATTATTTAAAAATATAAATTTTTAGTACAATGTAAAAAGAAAATAAATATATGGAGCCATTGAACAGGAATATGTTTTAAGTGTTATCGTTCTTTAAGTCAAAGAATTTATCTTAATATATGTATAAATCTTCTGTATGTGTGTTTGTAATTGAACTCCTAAACTCGACAGATTCTGATGAAATTGTTTGTGTGTATTCAAGAGGCTTGGGAATGGTTTGGATTCAAAATTCGATAATTGTCGAAAAGGATCCGACTCAGAGGGCACACAGGGTAGTGTCAGGTATTATGAATGTAGTGTTTACAAAATTAACAGTTGTAATTAAACAATTTGGAAGTCTTACTGTCATTCGTTCAAATTTAAATAAACAAATTTATTATAGTGTAATGTTACTATAGTAAACCGCACGAAAGTAGTCCGATGAGATTTTGACAGCTGCTTACCCCCTAACCCCCTCTTGCCTAGCAGTGTTGCCATTTTTCATTTAACTTATCAGTTGGCGTAACCATATGCTATAATAGAACAGGACGATTTGATAACACCAAACTGACTCACATCGGACTACTTTCCTGTTTAATTTTTAGTTGTTTTAGGCTACTAGAATGGAATTGAAATGAATATACCATAGGGATATGATGCAGATGGCTTAAAAGGGTAGAGTGTTTATGAATATAGTGTTTAAAAAATTACTTTATTAATTAATTACTTTTTAAAAATTATTTGAGATTACAAATTTAATGTGGTGTAATGTTACTTTAGTTGATTTAGGCTACTATGGTTGAATTTAAATGAATATAAAAAATGGCTTTGACCCATAGGGCATAAAAGAGTACAGTGTCTGGTTTTATAAATTAACAGTTGTGATAAAATAGTTTTATTTGTAAAAAAAACTCACTTTAGGCACAGCAACATGCTGAGTTATACCAGTAAATGTTTAAAGTACAGAATGTAGAACTTAAGGTGTAGTAAATATTGTTCCACCATTTATTTCATCATGCAAATTATTCTTAGCTTCTTAGATAAAATTAGATTAATAAATAAAAGTAATTAGGTTTATTTAACATTTCATGTTGAAATAATGAATTTAACTGTTGAAATATAATACCAATGTTTAAAAAAATATATATAAGTGTACTATCCTTAAATGTGTGAAATTTTGTAGAAAGATAATGACGACCATATAAAGAAAATATAACTTAGGTTGGAACTTAGCCCAGTAGGCCAAAGGTTACTGGATCGAAGCCATAACTCAGGTCAGATCATGAGCAGTCACCTCTGATCAGTCTATGCGACGGTACCTTGCTGTCTTCAATCCACCTCAAGGCCCTGAGCCTATGGTGATGGGCGTTTTAGGTTTAAAAACGAAAGTCTTGAGGAGCGAGGAGGAGGAATCTCAGTTTTACAATCGCTTAGACAGGGTTACATTAGATGTTTTTCTTCTTCAATAAAAAATAAAAAAATTATTAATACTATAACATTGAATGTTTAGATTTTTAATAATGTTAGTACAATTGAGATACATTACAAAATGTACTAACAAAATATGTGACCGAAAACGATTAAAATAAAGGGTTAAAAAATAGAATTACAACAAATTTTGAGGATATGTAAACATTGTAACGTAAAAAGTATACGACAAATTACGAATATAGACGATAATAAAATACACTATGTAATTCTTGTTTAATTATTCATCAAGCAATGGTACAATACCCTAGTAGGGGTAATTGGTAGTAGGGGGTAACTACCATGATTCACATACTTGACACAATTCGCCTTCTTTAAGTTGAAGTAATAGAAAAATAAAATTAGAGTATAAAATATAATACTAATAGTGAGAATGATAATATACAGCTGTGATGGTGATGAAAATAAAAGAGTCAATTCAATAACATAACAGTAAAACAGTTTAATGTCATCGAGATGATGCACCGCTGAAGACACCTCAAAAAACCAAGCTTTAATGATAATAACATAATTGCAAGATTTTCAAAGGAGTCTAGCAGCAGCAAAAGAGTACTTCCAAATTCGCATGACCTCCAAAGGTATGAATATGTATTAGTTGTTTGATATTTCATGAAGACATTCTAGCTACGAAGTCCTGGTTGTTTAGCTTTAACGGCTCTAAATATCGACAAAGCTAAACTACCAAGGCTACGCATACTTGACTCGGATTCGTACACAATATACGTTAGCTAATATATAATATTAGGAACATAAGCAATAGTACAGTACAATAGTAACGGTAATGTGCAATTACAAAAATAGTTCCATAACTAAACAGGTCGATGTCTTCAAGATGATGCACCACCGAAGACACCTCAAAAACCAAGCTTTAATGATAGTAACATTATAGCAAGATTTCCAAAGGAGTCTTTCAGCAGAATAATGTGAACTTCCAATTTTCTGGTCCCTCGATGGTATGAACATGTTTTCCAGTACGATTCTTCATGAAGATATTCAAGCTACGAAGTCCTGGTGGTTCAGCTTTAACGGTTCCAAATAACGACAAAGCTAAACTACCAAGGTTACGCATACTTGATACTAGAAGCACTTTGAAAGTTGGAGATATTTATATACGTATACAATTTAATAAACAAAATTGCCATCCCGAATTGTACAGTAAAAATACTTAAGGTAATGAGAAATAATAAACTTCATTCATATCCTGACGTCGATTTTACAGCCTGAGGTCTTCGTGATGATGAACTGCCAAAGACACCTCGGAAACAATGCTTTAACGATCAAATACGTTACAGCAAGATTTCAAAGGAGTCTTACAGCAGTGTAAGTAAAACTGTTTCACATATGTTGTGTTCCTCCAGTATAACTATTGAACGTGTCTGTTTGTGTGTTGATTCAAGCAGATTTTCAAGCTGCAAAACCCTGGTTGCTTAACTTATGTCTTTACAAAGAGGCAATTAAGCTAAACTACCACGGTTCCGCATACTTGACACAATTCGCCTTCTTTGAAGTAATAAAAAATAACCTTATGGAGTATAAAATATAATACTAATAGTGAGAATGATAATTTAAATCTGTGATGGTTATGAAAAATAAAAAAATTTAAATAATATAACAGTAATACAGTATAATGTCTTCAAGATGATGCACCGCTGAAGACACCACAAAAACCATGCTTTAATGAATAACACAGACATTAAAAATTACATTCTTCAAATTCAAATGTTTCACAAAGTTTGTCTTCCTAAATAGAAAACTGTTTGCTAATATGTTTGATTAAACGGTAAGTTTTTAAGTGTTGCTACAAACATTCAAGCCAAATGGTTGCAACTAATAGCTAAACTAACTATGGTGAAATGTTTAACATTAATTTTAAGTATTAAAAAAACTTACTTGGTATAATATTAATGATAAAAACATCTTTGTTAAAAAAAATAATAATGTAAAATTAAAAATAGTTATAAACTTATTTGTATGAAATGACAAAACACAAACACCATTTAATGATAATAACATAATTGCAAGATTTTCAAAGGAGTCTTGCAGCAGCAAAGAGTACTTCCAAATTTTCTTGACCTCCAATGGTATGAATATGTTTTGGGTTTTTGATGTTTCATGAAGACATTCAAGCTACGAAGTCCTGGTTGTTCAGCTTTAACGGCTCTAAATATCGACAAAGCTAAACTACCAAGGCTACGCATACTTGACTCGGATTCGTACACAATATACGATAGCTAATATATAATATTACGAACATAAGCAATAGTACAGTACAATAGTAACGGTAATGAGAATTATAAAAATAGTTCCATAACTAAACAGGTTGATGTCTTCAAGATGACGCACCACCGAAGACACCTCAAAAACCAAGCTTTAATGATAGTAACATTATAGCAAGATTTACAAAGGAGTCTTGCAGCAGCTCTAGGTGAACTTCCAATTTTCTGGTCCCTCGATGGTATGAACATGTTTTCCAGTACGATTCTTCATGAAGATATTCAAGCTATGTAGTCCTGTTGGTTCAGCTTTAACGGTTCCAAATAACGACAAAGCTAAACTACCAAGGTTACGCATACTTGATACTAGAAGCACTTTGAAAGTTGAAGATAAAAACTAATGATATAGTATAAATTTAATTAACAAATTGTAGTACGGCAAAAAAATACTTAAGGTATGATAAAATATTACTTAATCGTATAAAGTAATTTTACAGCCTGAGGTCGTGTCTTCATGATGATGAACTGCCAAAGACACCTCGGAAACAATGCTTTAATGATCAAATACGTTACAGCAAGATTTCAAAGGAGTCTTACGGCAGTGTAAGTAAACTGTTTCACATATGTTGTGTTCCTCCAGTATAACTAGTGAACGTGTCTGTTTGTGTGTTGATTCAAGCAGATTTTCAAGCTGCAAAACCCTGGTTGCTTAACTTATGTCTTTACAAAGAGGACAAAGCTAAACTACCAAGGTTCCGCATACTTGACACAATTCGCCTTCTTTGAAGTAATAAAAAAATAACCTTTATGGAGTATAAAATATAATACTAATATTGAGAATGATAATTTAAATCTGTGATGGTTATGAAAAATAAAATATTTAAATAATATAACAGTAATACAGTATAATGTCTTCAAGATGATGCACCGCTGAAGACACCACAAAAACAAAGCTTTAATGATAGTAACATAATTGCAAGATTTTCAAAGGAGTCTTGCAGCAGCAAAGAGTACTTCCAAATTTTCTTGACCTCCAATGGTATGAATATGTTTTGGGTTTTTGATATTTCATGAAGACATTCAAGCTACGAAGTCCTGGTTGTTCAGCTTTAACGGCTCTAAATATCGACAAAGCTAAACTACCAAGGCTACGCATACTTGACTCGGATTCGTACACAATATACCTTAGCTAATATATAATATTAGGAACATAAGCAATAGTACAGTACAATAGTAACGGTAATGTGGAATTATAAAAATAGTTCCATAACTAAACAGGTCGATGTCTTCAAGATGATGCACCACCGAAGACACCTCAAAAACCAAGCTTTAATGATAGTAACATTATAGCAAGATTTCCAAAGGAGTCTTTCAGCAGAATAACGTGAACTTCCAATTTTCTGGTCCCTCGATGGTATGAACATGTTTTCCAGTACGATTCTTCATGAAGATATTCAAGCTACGAAGTCCTGGTGGTTCAGCTTTAACGGTTCCAAATAACGACAAAGCTAAACTACCAAGGTTACGCATACTTGATACTAGAAGCTCTTTGAAAGTTGAAGATATTTAAAACTAATGATATACGTATACAATTTAATTAACAAAATTGCCATCCCGATTCGTACGGCAAAAATACTTAAGGTATTGATAAATAATACAACTTAATCGTAACCTGACGTCAATTTTACAGCCTGAGGTCTTCGTGATGTTCGTGATGATGAACTACCCAAGACACCTCGGAAACAATGCTTTAACGATCAAATACGTTACAGCAAGATTTCAAAGGAGTCTTACGGCAGTGTAAGTAAAACTGTTTCACATATGTTGTGTTCCTCCAGTATAACTAGTGAACGTGTCTGTTTGTGTGTTGATTCAAGCAGATTTTCAAGCTGCAAAACCCTGGTTGCTTAACTTATGTCTTTACAAAGAGGCAATTAAGCTAAACTACCACGGTTCCGCATACTTGACACAATTCGCCTTCTTTAAGTTGAAGTAATAAAAAAATAACCTTATTGAGTATAAAATATAATACTAATAGTGAGAATGATAATTTACATCTGTGATGGTTATGAAAAATAAAAAAAATTAAATAATATAACAGTAAAACAGTAAAATGTCTTCAAGATGATGCGCCGCTGAAGACACCACAAAAACAAAGCTTTAATGATAATAACATAATTGCAAGATTTTCAAAGGAGTCTTGCAGCAGCAAAGAGTACTTCCAAATTTTCTTGACCTCCAATGGTATGAATATGTTTTGGGTTTTTGATATTTCATGAAGACATTCAAGCTACGAAGTCCTGGTTGTTCAGCTTTAACGGCTCTAAATATCGACAAAGCTAAACTACCAAGGCTACGCATACTTGACTCGGATTCGTACACAATATACGTTAGCTAATATATAATATTAGGAACATAAGCAATAGTACAGTACAATAGTAACGGTAATGTGCAATTACAAAAATAGTTCCATAACTAAACAGGTTGATGTCTTCAAGATGATGCACCACCGAAGACACCTCAAAAACCAAGCTTTAATGATAGTAACATTATAGCAAGATTTCCAAAGGAGTCTTTCAGCAGAATAACGTGAACTTCCAATTTTCTGGTCCCTCGATGGTATGAACATGTTTTCCAGTACGATTCTTCATGAAGATATTCAAGCTACGAAGTCCTGGTGGTTCAGCTTTAACGGTTCCAAATAACGACAAAGCTAAACTACCAAGGTTACGCATACTTGATACTAGAAGCACTTTGAAAGTTGGAGATGCTTAAAAGTATGATATACGTATACAATTTATTTAACTAAATTGCCATCCTGATTCATACGGCAAAAATACTTAAGGTAATGAGAAATAATAAACTTCATTCATATCCTGACGTCGATTTTACAGCCTGAGGTCTTCGTGATGATGAACTACCCAAGACACCTCGGAAACAATGCTTTAACAATCAAATACGTTACAGCAAGATTTCAAAGGAGTCTTACAGCAGTGTAAGTAAAACTGTTTCACATATGTTGTGTTCCTCCAGTATAACTATTGAACGTGTCTGTTTGTGTGTTGATTCAAGCAGATTTTCAAGCTGCAAAACCCTGGTTGCTTAACTTATGTCTTTACAAAGAGGCAATTAAGCTAAACTACCACGGTTCCGCATACTTGACACAATTCGCCTTCTTTGAAGTAATAAAAAAATAACCTTTATGGAGTATAAAATATAATACTAATAGTGAGAATGATAATTTAAATCTGTGATGGTTATGAAAAATAAAAAAAATATTTAAATAATATAACAGTAATACAGTATAATGTCTTCAAGATGATGCACCGCTGAAGACACCACAAAAACCATGCTTTAATGATAATAACATAATTGCAAGATTTTCAAAGGAGTCTTGCTGCAGCAAAGAGTACTTCCAAATTTTCTTGACCTCCAATGGTATGAATATGTTTTGGGTTTTTGATATTTCATGAAGACATTCAAGCTACGAAGTCCTGGTTGTTCAGCTTTAACGGCTCTAAATATCGACAAAGCTAAACTACCAAGGCTACGCATACTTGACTCGGATTCGTACACAATATACGTTAGCTAATATATGATATTAGGAACATAAGCAATAGTACAGTACAATAGTAACGGTAATGTGCAATTACAAAAATAGTTCCATAACTAAACAGGTTGATGTCTTCAAGATGATGCACCACCGAAGACACCTCAAAAACCAAGCTTTAATGATAGTAACATTATAGCAAGATTTCCAAAGGAGTCTTTCAGCAGAATAACGTGAACTTCCAATTTTCTGGTCCCTCGATGGTATGAACATGTTTTCCAGTACGATTCTTCATGAAGATATTCAAGCTACGAAGTCCTGGTGGTTCAGCTTTAACGGTTCCAAATAACGACAAAGCTAAACTACCAAGGTTACGCATACTTGATACTAGAAGCTCTTTGAAAGTTGAAGATATTTAAAACTAATGATATACGTATACAATTTAATTAACAAAATTGTCATCCCAAATCATACAGTAAAAATACTTAAGGTAATGAGAAATAATAAACTTCATTCATATCCTGACGTCGATTTTACAGCCTGAGGTCTTCGTGATGATGAACTGCCAAAGACACCTCGGAAACAATGCTTTAACAATCAAATACGTTACAGCAAGATTTCAAAGGAGTCTTACAGCAGTGTAAGTAAAACTGTTTCACATATGTTGTGTTCCTCCAGTATAACTATTGAACGTGTCTGTTTGTGTGTTGATTCAAGCAGATTTTCAAGCTGCAAAACCCTGGTTGCTTAACTTATGTCTTTACAAAGAGGCAATTAAGCTAAACTACCACGGTTCCGCATACTTGACACAATTCGCCTTCTTTGAAGTAATAAAAAAATAACCTTTATGGAGTATAAAATATAATACTAATAGTGAGAATGATAATTTAAATCTGTGATGGTTATGAAAAATTAAAAAAAATATTTAAATAATATAACAGTAATACAGTATAATGTCTTCAAGATGATGCACCGCTGAAGACACCACAAAAACCATGCTTTAATGATAATATAATGCAAGATTTCAATTCTCTTAACTATCAAAGTTTACAAAAAGATAAAACATGTTCTTCCTCCACAAAGAAAATGTTAATTTTTGTACAAAGTATTAAACTAACTTTGTTTGTGTATTACAAAATTTCAAGCCAAATCCTGGTTGATTCTATAGCATTAAGCAAAAGTTACAGTTTGACACGCCTAGTTAAAAAAAACCTTATTATATTATTTTATAAAATAATTTACTTAGTTGAAAAAATAAAATAATAAAAATTAAAAAAATAAAGATATTCTATGAAATGAAACCAAAAACAAAGCTTTAATGATAGTAACATAATTGCAAGATTTTCAAAGGAGTCTTGCAGCAGCAAAGAGTACTTCCAAATTTTCTTGACCTCCAATGGTATGAATATGTTTTGGGTTTTTGATATTTCATGAAGACATTCAAGCTACGAAGTCCTGGTTGTTCAGCTTTAACGGCTCTAAATATCGACAAAGCTAAACTACCAAGGCTACGCATACTTGACTCGGATTCGTACACAATATACGTTAGCTAATATATGATATTAGGAACATAAGCAATAGTACAGTACAATAGTAACGGTAATGTGCAATTACAAAAATAGTTCCATAACTAAACAGGTTGATGTCTTCAAGATGATGCACCACCGAAGACACCTCAAAAACCAAGCTTTAATGATAGTAACATTATAGCAAGATTTCCAAAGGAGTCTTTCAGCAGAATAACGTGAACTTCCAATTTTCTGGTCCCTCGATGGTATGAACATGTTTTCCAGTACGATTCTTCATGAAGATATTCAAGCTACGAAGTCCTGGTGGTTCAGCTTTAACGGTTCCAAATAACGACAAAGCTAAACTACCAAGGTTACGCATACTTGATACTAGAAGCTCTTTGAAAGTTGAAGATATTTAAAACTAATGATATACGTATACAATTTAATTAACAAAATTGCCATCCCGATTCGTACGGCAAAAATACTTAAGGTATTGATAAATAATACAACTTAATCGTAACCTGACGTCAATTTTACAGCCTGAGGTCTTCGTGATGATGAACTGCCAAAGACACCTCGGAAACAATGCTTTAACGATCAAATACGTTACAGCAAGATTTCAAAGGAGTCTTACGGCAGTGTAAGTAAAACTGTTTCACATATGTTGTGTTCCTCCAGTATAACTAGTGAACGTGTCTGTTTGTGTGTTGATTCAAGCAGATTTTCAAGCTGCAAAACCCTGGTTGCTTAACTTATGTCTTTACAAAGAGGCAATTAAGCTAAACTACCACGGTTCCGCATACTTGACACAATTCGCCTTCTTTGAAGTAATAAAAAAATAACCTTATGGAGTATAAAATATAATACTAATAGTGAGAATGATAATTTACATCTGTGATGGTTATGAAAAATAAAAAAAATTTAAATAATATAACAGTAAAACAGTATAATGTCTTCAAGATGATGCACCGCTGAAGACACCACAAAAACCATGCTTTAATGATAATAACATAATTGCAAGATTTTCAAAGGAGTCTTGCTGCAGCAAAGAGTACTTCCAAATTTTCTTGACCTCCAATGGTATGAATATGTTTTGGGTTTTTGATATTTCATGAAGACATTCAAGCTACGAAGTCCTGGTTGTTCAGCTTTAACGGCTCTAAATATCGACAAAGCTAAACTACCAAGGCTACGCATACTTGACTCGGATTCGTACACAATATACCTTAGCTAATATATAATATTAGGAACATAAGCAATAGTACAGTACAATAGTAACAGTAATGTGCAATTACAAAAATAGTTCCATAACTAAACAGGTTGATGTCTTCAAGATGATGCACCACCGAAGACACCTCAAAAACCAAGCTTTAATGATAGTAACATTATAGCAAGATTTCCAAAGGAGTCTTTCAGCAGAATAACGTGAACTTCCAATTTTCTGGTCCCTCGATGGTATGAACATGTTTTCCAGTACGATTCTTCATGAAGATATTCAAGCTACGAAGTCCTGGTGGTTCAGCTTTAACGGTTCCAAATAACGACAAAGCTAAACTACCAAGGTTACGCATACTTGATACTAGAAGCTCTTTGAAAGTTGAAGATATTTAAAACTAATGATATACGTATACAATTTAATTAACAAAATTGCCATCCCAAATCATACAGTAAAAATACTTAAGGTAATGATAAATAATACAACTTAATCGTAACCTGACGTCGATTTTACAGCCTGAGGTCTTCGTGATGATGAACTACCCAAGACACCTCGGAAACAATGCTTTAACGATCAAATACGTTACAGCAAGATTTCAAAGGAGTCTTACGGCAGTGTAAGTAAAACTGTTTCACATATGTTGTGTTCCTCCAGTATAACTAGTGAACGTGTCTGTTTGTGTGTTGATTCAAGCAGATTTTCAAGCTGCAAAACCCTGGTTGCTTAACTTATGTCTTTACAAAGAGGCAATTAAGCTAAACTACCACGGTTCCGCATACTTGACACAATTCGCCTTCTTTAAGTTGAAGTAATAAAAAAATAACCTTATTGAGTATAAAATATAATACTAATAGTGAGAATGATAATTTACATCTGTGATGGTTATGAAAAATAAAAAAAATATTTAAATAATATAACAGTAATACAGTATAATGTCTTCAAGATGATGCACCGCTGAAGACACCACAAAAACCATGCTTTAATGATAATAACATAATTGCAAGATTTTCAAAGGAGTCTTGCTGCAGCAAAGAGTACTTCCAAATTTTCTTGACCTCCAATGGTATGAATATGTTTTGGGTTTTTGATATTTCATGAAGACATTCAAGCTACGAAGTCCTGGTTGTTCAGCTTTAACGGCTCTAAATATCGACAAAGCTAAACTACCAAGGCTACGCATACTTGACTCGGATTCGTACACAATATACGTTAGCTAATATATAATATTAGGAACATAAGCAATAGTACAGTACAATAGTAACGGTAATGTGGAATTATAAAAATAGTTCGATAACTAAACAGGTCGATGTCTTCAAGATGATGCACCACCGAAGACACCTCAAAAACCAAGCTTTAATGATAGTAACATTATAGCAAGATTTCCAAAGGAGTCTTTCAGCAGAATAACGTGAACTTCCAATTTTCTGGTCCCTCGATGGTATGAACATGTTTTCCAGTACGATTCTTCATGAAGATATTCAAGCTACGAAGTCCTGGTGGTTCAGCTTTAACGGTTCCAAATAACGACAAAGCTAAACTACCAAGGTTACGCATACTTGATACTAGAAGCTCTTTGAAAGTTGGAGATTTTTATATACGTATACAATTTAATTAACAAAATTGCCATCCCGATTCGTACGGCAAAAATACTTAAGGTATTGATAAATAATACAACTTAATCGTAACCTGACGTCAATTTTACAGCCTGAGGTCTTCGTGATGTTCGTGATGATGAACTACCCAAGACACCTCGGAAACAATGCTTTAACGATCAAATACGTTACAGCAAGATTTCAAAGGAGTCTTACAGCAGTGTAAGTAAAACTGTTTCACATATGTTGTGTTCCTCCAGTATAACTATTGAACGTGTCTGTTTGTGTGTTGATTCAAGCAGATTTTCAAGCTGCAAAACCCTGGTTGCTTAACTTATGTCTTTACAAAGAGGCAATTAAGCTAAACTACCACGGTTCCGCATACTTGACACAATTCGCCTTCTTTGAAGTAATAAAAAAATAACCTTATTGAGTATAAAATATAATACTAATAGTGAGAATGATAATTTACATCTGTGATGGTTATGAAAAATAAAAAAAATTAAATAATATAACAGTAAAACAGTAAAATGTCTTCAAGATGATGCGCCGCTGAAGACACCACAAAAACAAAGCTTTAATGATAGTAACATAATTGCAAGATTTTCAAAGGAGTCTTGCAGCAGCAAAGAGTACTTCCAAATTTTCTTGACCTCCAATGGTATGAATATGTTTTGGGTTTTTGATATTTCATGAAGACATTCAAGCTACGAAGTCCTGGTTGTTCAGCTTTAACGGCTCTAAATATCGACAAAGCTAAACTACCAAGGCTACGCATACTTGACTCGGATTCGTACACAATATACGTTAGCTAATATATAATATTAGGAACATAAGCAATAGTACAGTACAATAGTAACGGTAATGTGGAATTATAAAAATAGTTCGATAACTAAACAGGTCGATGTCTTCAAGATGATGCACCACCGAAGACACCTCAAAAACCAAGCTTTAATGATAGTAACATTATAGCAAGATTTCCAAAGGAGTCTTTCAGCAGAATAATGTGAACTTCCAATTTTCTGGTCCCTCGATGGTATGAACATGTTTTCCAGTACGATTCTTCATGAAGATATTCAAGCTACGAAGTCCTGGTGGTTCAGCTTTAACGGTTCCAAATAACGACAAAGCTAAACTACCAAGGTTACGCATACTTGATACTAGAAGCTCTTTGAAAGTTGAAGATATTTAAAACTAATGATATACGTATACAATTTAATTAACAAAATTGCCATCCCGAATTGTACAGTAAAAATACTTAAGGTAATGAGAAATAATAAACTTCATTCATATCCTGACGTCGATTTTACAGCCTGAGGTCTTCGTGATGTTCGTGATGATGAACTACCCAAGACACCTCGGAAACAATGCTTTAACGATCAAATACGTTACAGCAAGATTTCAAAGGAGTCTTACGGCAGTGTAAGTAAAACTGTTTCACATATGTTGTGTTCCTCCAGTATAACTAGTGAACGTGTCTGTTTGTGTGTTGATTCAAGCAGATTTTCAAGCTGCAAAACCCTGGTTGCTTAACTTATGTCTTTACAAAGAGGCAATTAAGCTAAACTACCACGGTTCCGCATACTTGACACAATTCGCCTTCTTTGAAGTAATAAAAAAATAACCTTATGGAGTATAAAATATAATACTAATAGTGAGAATGATAATTTACATCTGTGATGGTTATGAAAAATAAAAAAAATTAAATAATATAACAGTAAAACAGTAAAATGTCTTCAAGATGATGCGCC
Source organism: Nephotettix cincticeps (assembly GCA_023375725.1). Taxonomy (NCBI): domain Eukaryota; kingdom Metazoa; phylum Arthropoda; class Insecta; order Hemiptera; family Cicadellidae; genus Nephotettix; species Nephotettix cincticeps. Next base: position 6,723,558 of record CM041791.1, on the reverse strand, counting down.
GCTGAAGACACCACAAAAACAAAGCTTTAATGATAGTAACATAATTGCAAGATTTTCAAAGGAGTCTTGCAGCAGCAAAGAGTACTTCCAAATTTTCTTGACCTCCAATGGTATGAATATGTTTTGGGTTTTTGATATTTCATGAAGACATTCAAGCTACGAAGTCCTGGTTGTTCAGCTTTAACGGCTCTAAATATCGACAAAGCTAAACTACCAAGGCTACGCATACTTGACTCGGATTCGTACACAATATACGTTAGCTAATATATAATATTAGGAACATAAGCAATAGTACAGTACAATAGTAACGGTAATGTGCAATTACAAAAATAGTTCCATAACTAAACAGGTTGATGTCTTCAAGATGATGCACCACCGAAGACACCTCAAAAACCAAGCTTTAATGATAGTAACATTATAGCAAGATTTCCAAAGGAGTCTTTCAGCAGAATAATGTGAACTTCCAATTTTCTGGTCCCTCGATGGTATGAACATGTTTTCCAGTACGATTCTTCATGAAGATATTCAAGCTACGAAGTCCTGGTTGTTCAGCTTTAACGGCTCTAAATATCGACAAAGCTAAACTACCAAGGCTACGCATACTTGAGACTAGAAGCTCTTTGAAAGTTGAAGATATTTAAAACTAATGATATACGTATACAATTTAATTAACAAAATTGCCATCCCGAATCGTACAGTAAATATACTTAAGGTAATGAGAAATAATAAACTTAATATATACTGACGTCGATTTTACAGCTGAGGTCTTCGGCATGAACTACCCAAGACACCTCAAAAACCAAGCTTTAACAATCAAATATTACAGCAAGATTTCAAAGGAGTCTTACGGCAGGAAGTAAAACTGTTTCCAATTTTGTTCCTCCAGTATAACTATGAACGTTTTGTGTGTTGATTCATTCAAGCAGATTTTCAAGCTGAAGTCCTGGTTGCTTTAACTTATGTCTTTACAAAGACATTAAGCTAAACTACCACGGTTCGCATACTTGACACAATTCGCCTTCTTTTAGTAATAAAAAAAATAACCTTATAGTATAAAATAAATACTAATAGTGAGAATGATAATTTATCTGTGATGGTATGAAAATAAAAATAGTTTTAAATAATATAACAGTTGATGTCTTCAAGATGATGCACCGCTGAAGACACCCAAAAAACCATGCTTTAATAATAGTAACATTATAGCAAGATGAAAAGAGTCTTCATGAAAACATACTTCTTTCAACTACGAAATATCCTTTTCAGTCAGCTGACATGTTCATCAGCAAAACATGTATGTAATTAAGAACAAATGTTAAGTAACGCTAATTAATGCGTCATGAAAACTTCAAGCCTGTTGTATGGTCATTCAATAGACTTAAGCTAAAATATTACCACTTACAAAGTATAGTGATAAAAGAAACGTTACGTATAATTATTATAAAAAATTATTAAAAACAAATTGATGTAAAATAAAAATAAAGATGTATAACCGATTGATGCCAAGAAGACCACTTAATGATAATACGCAAGATTTTCAAAGGAGTCTTGCAGCAGCAAAGAGTACTTCCAAATTTTCTTGACCTCCAATGGTATGAATATGTTTTGGGTTTTTGATATTTCATGAAGACATTCAAGCTACGAAGTCCTGGTTGTTCAGCTTTAACGGCTCTAAATATCGACAAAGCTAAACTACCAAGGCTACGCATACTTGACTCGGATTCGTACACAATATACCTTAGCTAATATATGATATTACGAACATAAGCAATAGTACAGTACAATAGTAACGGTAATGTGGAATTATAAAAATAGTTCGATAACTAAACAGGTCGATGTCTTCAAGATGATGCACCACCGAAGACACCTCAAAAACCAAGCTTTAATGATAGTAACATTATAGCAAGATTTCCAAAGGAGTCTTTCAGCAGAATAACGTGAAGTTCCAATTTTCTGGTCCCTCGATGGTATGAACATGTTTTCCAGTACGATTCTTCATGAAGATATTCAAGCTACGAAGTCCTGGTGGTTCAGCTTTAACGGTTCCAAATAACGACAAAGCTAAACTACCAAGGTTACGCATACTTGATACTAGAAGCACTTTGAAAGTTGGAGATGCTTAAAAGTATGATATACGTATACAATTTAATTAACAAAATTGCCATCCCGATTCGTACGGCAAAAATACTTAAGGTAATGATAAATAATACAACTTAATTGTAACCTGACGTCAATTTTACAGCCTGAGGTCTTCGTGATGTTCGTGATGATGAACTACCCAAGACACCTCGGAAACAATGCTTTAACGATCAAATACGTTACAGCAAGATTTCCAAAGGAGTCTTGCAGCAGCAAAGAGTACTTCCATATTTGCTCGACCTCCAATGGTATGAATATGTTTTAGGTTTTTTTATGTTTCATGAAGACATTCAAGCTACGAAGTCCTGGTAGTTCAGCTTTAATAACGGCTCTACATATGTACAAGCTAAACTACCAAGCTACGCATACTGACTCGATTCGTACACAATATACGTTAGCTAATATCTAATATAGGACATAAAGCAATAGTACAGTTACAATAGTAACGGTTAATGATGGTTGCTTAACTTATGTCTTTACAAAGAGGCAATTAAGCTAAACTACCACGGTTCCGCATACTTGACACAATTCGCCTTCTTTAAGTTGAAGTAATAAAAAAATAACCTTATTGAGTATAAAATATAATACTAATAGTGAGAATGATAATTTACATCTGTGATGGTTATGAAAATAAAAGATTCAATTAAATAATATAACAGTAAAACAGTAAAATGTCTTCAAGATGATGCGCCGCTGAAGACACCACAAAAACAAAGCTTTAATGATAGTAACATAATTGCAAGATTTTCAAAGGAGTCTTGCAGCAGCAAAGAGTACTTCCAAATTTTCTTGACCTCCAATGGTATGAATATGTTTTGGGTTTTTGATATTTCATGAAGACATTCAAGCTACGAAGTCCTGGTTGTTCAGCTTTAACGGCTCTAAATATCGACAAAGCTAAACTACCAAGGTTACGCATACTTGATACTAGAAGCACTTTGAAAGTTGAAGATATTTAAAACCAATGATATACGTATACAATTTCTAACAATTGCCATATACAAAAATACTTAATATGAGAAATAATAAATATCATAGACTAAACAGTGATGTTTTCAAGATGATGCACCACTGAAGACACCTCAAAACCAAGCTTTAAACAACATTATAGCAAGATTTCAAAGGAGTCTTTCAGCATAATAACTTCCAATTTTTGGTCCCTCGATGGTATGAACATTTTTCTGTTTTTGTGTTGATTCATGCAGATATTCAAGCTACGAAGTCCTGGTTGCTTAACTTATGTCTAACACAAAGCTAAACTACCAAGGTTACGCATACTTGAACAACTACTTCTTTAAGTTGAATATTTAAAAAAATAAATATATAAAATATAATACTAATAGTGAGAATAATAATATAAGTGATGTTATGAAAAATAAAAAAAAAATTAATAATATAACAGTAAACCTGATGTCTTCAAGATGATGCACCCAAGACACCTCAAAAACCAATGCTTTAATGATAGTAACATAATTGCAAGATTTCAAAGGAGTCTTGCTCAGCAAAGAGTACTTCCAAATTTTCTTCCTCCAATGGTATGAACTATGTTTTTGGTTTTTGATTCATGAAGATTCAAGCTACGAAGTCCTGGTTGTTCAGCTTTAACGGTCTAAATATCGACAAAGCTAAACTACCAAGGTTCCGCATACTTGACTCGGATTCGTACACAATATAATAGTTATATATATATAAAACATAAGCAATAGTACAGTACAATAGTAACAGTAATGTGAAAATTAAAAAATAGTTCCATAACTAAACAGTTGATGTCTTCAAGATGATGCACCGAAGACACCTCAAAAACCAAGCTTTAATGATAGTAACATAATTGCAAGATTTCAAAGGAGTCTTTCAGCAGAATAAGTGAACTTCCAATTTTCTTGGTCCTCCGATGGTATGAACATGTTTTTTTGTACGATTCTTCATGAAGATATTCAAGCTACGAAGTCCTGGTTGGTTCAGCTTTAACGGCTTTCCAAACGACAAAGCTAAACTACCAAGGTTACGCATACTTGATACTGCTTGAAGTTGAAAATAAAAACTAATGATATATATACAATTTAATAAACAAATTGCCATGTTCGTACAATACTTAATATTGATAAATAATAAATTAATCGTAACAGTAAACAGTGTCTTCTTCGTGATGATGCACCCAAGACACCTCAAAAACCAAGCTTTAATGATAAATATACAGCAAGATTTCCAAAGGAGTCTTTACGCAGTGTAAGTAAAACTGTTCCAATATTTTGTGTTCCTCCAGTATGAACTAGGAATGTTTTTGTGTGTTGATTCAAGCAGATTTTCAACCTGCAAAACCCTGGTTGCTTAACTTATGTCTTTACAAAGACAAAGCTAAACTACCAACGCGCATACTTGACAATTCGCCTTCTTTAAGTTGAAGTAATAAAAAAATAACCTTAGAGTATAAATATAATACTAATAGTGAGAATGATAATTTACATCTGTGATGGTTATGAAAAATAAAAAAAATTAAATAATATAACAGTAAAATGTCTTCAAGATGATGCGCCGCTGAAGACACCACAAAAACAAAGCTTTAATGATAGTAACATAATTGCAAGATTTTCAAAGGAGTCTTGCAGCAGCAAAGAGTACTTCCAAATTTTCTTGACCTCCAATGGTATGAATATGTTTTGGGTTTTTGATATTTCATGAAGACATTCAAGCTACGAAGTCCTGGTTGTTCAGCTTTAACGGCTCTAAATATCGACAAAGCTAAACTACCAAGGCTACGCATACTTGACTCGGATTCGTACACAATATACCTTAGCTAATATATGATATTACGAATATAAGCAATAGTACAATAAACTAGTAACGGTGATGAATTATAAAACTATATTTATAACAAAACAGGTCGATGTCTTCAAGATCTACTATCAAGGCTACGCATACTTGAAACAATTCGCCTTCTTTAAGTTGAAGTTATAAAAAAATAACCTAAGAAAGTATACTAAGTATTAGTAATATAATACTCATAGTAAGAATGATAATTTACATCTGTGATAATTAAAGTAAAATCAGCAGTTTTTGCGATCAACAATAATATAATAATTATTTTACAAATTTTCAAAATCTGACATAAACATAATTATGCATTCTCCATAAATAAAATAAAGAGTATGATTTTGTAAAATAATATACCATCAAACATTTATTTTTAAACATTTATACAATTTTATCAACATCTGTATAAATAAAAAAAACGATATGATAACATAAAAGATATCTTTAAATAAAATAACTATGATTTTTTACACAAATGATGATTATGAATTATTTTAAAAAAAATAGATAATAAGTGAAAAATAATTTTTCCTAATCTAAATTAACATTGAGTCAAAATACAACGTACTGTGTAGATTTTTCATCTCGAATCAAGATAGAGAAACTTTAGGAACTTAATTGTGTAGTTTTTTAAGCTGATTAATGGTGAAAATATAAAATTAGTTTTTACATTGAAAAACGCAAAAAAATATTACAAAAAACTAGTATTGACCGATATGTCTGTTACGAACTTGCTTTAAACAGTACTACCAATTTGGTCTCGATCGGACTTTTACGAGAGTTTTTGTTAGACACAAAAAAATACATATTAAAATTATATAAAAATTAACGACTATTGTTTTTGGTCTCTATAAGAGAAGAAAAAATCATTGTTAACTTATAACTATAATAGCTTCTTTATGGAAACGCTAAAAGCTAAACTACCAAGACTACACATACTTGACACGGATTGGTACACATTATATATTAACCAATATTTGATATTACGAATATAAGCAATAGTCAATACATTAGTAACAGTAATGAGGAATTATAAAAATATTTATATTACTAAACAGGTCGATATATAAAAGCTAAACTACGCATTCTTGACACAATTATTTGCTAAATTAGTTTTGAGCATTTGTAAATATTATATCTTAAATAATATATGACATTAGCAATATTGGTACAATACACGAGTAGCGTTAATGATGTGTTTTAAGACTTGACATAATCTAACGTTGAACAGTCTGGCGTCTTCAAGACGATGCACCACCGAAGACACCTCAAAAACCAAGCTTTAATGATAGTAACATTATAGCAAGATTTACAAAGGAGTCTTTCAGCAGCTCAAGGTGAACTTCCAATTTTCCGGTCCTCCAATGGTCTGGTTATGATGGTTTTTGTTCAGTTAAAATGCATAGATAAATTTTACAAGCTACGAAGTCCTGGTGTTTTAGCTTTAACGGCTTTGTATAACGACAAAGCTAAATCACCAAAGTTACGTATACTTGACACTAGAAGCTCCTCAACGTTGGAAGATATAAATATATGATAGCAATATAATACCTTTAATTGCTAGTCCAAATTGCATAGTAGAAATGCTTACGCTTAGAAATAACAATGTATAAGCAAAACGCGACTTATTAGGCGTAATTTCACAGTCTGAGGTCTTCGTGATGATGAACTGCCAAAGACGCCTCGGAAACCATGCTTTAACGAAATACGTTACAGCAAGATTTCCAAAGGAGTCTTATAGCAACAGAAGAATTAAAATTAAACTCTATATGTTTATCGTTTACAATAAAATGTCATTTGAATTTTACAACTTTTCTACAATGTGCTATTATAAAGCTCTTAGTGCTAAAGTGTTATCGTACTAACTAATTATTGAATATACAATAAAAAGGCCTAACACTAAACTGTTGATTGTTGACTGAATATTCACTAATACTACACTAATCACAATGCTAATATTAATTACTTTTAAATAGCTCTGTTTCCTAACACAACGCTTCTCTTTTTCCTAACACAACGCTTTTAACAGTTGTTAAAATGTTTTAACCCACAACGCCTATGATACAATAATATGATAACAATTCATAGTAAAGTGTGATAACAATTTAGTCACGTACGATTAGGGACTTATTTGATTCTAAAGAGATGCCACATTTAGTACTTTATACATTCTGATTATACAAGGAACAAAACATTGTTGTGAAATCTAAATTTGAACGCATTAACTCTGGTGGTTTTTGTTGTTACCTAGTGGAAACTGGAGAAACGACGGTATGTATCATGCGTCATCTCACCAGTTACCAGGAGATAAGAACATTTTGGACTTCTCCATGATGTGCAATCTCGTCCAGAGACTGTAGGCCAGCTTTAAAACTACCTTCCTATAGTATCAATAGAATACTATGCACTTCTGTAGTAGAATTACTATAAAACAATAGGGCTGGGTTTAGGTGGTTTATGATGGGAGTAGACAGAAAAGAGGTTGTCCCGTAGGGCTAGAAGGGGAGACCCTTCCCTGCCTTGTGAAGGAGATAAACAAAGGTACAGAAGTGGAGGAGTGGTATTGTCACTACAGCTACATAGATAAATACAGATAACCCTTATACTATTTAACTTTTAAAGATATTGGTTGTTGATAACAGAGATCAGCTTTCAATGGGATACCGCTGTGATGTAGAACTGAAATAACTACAATCACACCAGCATCCCCTGAAACCTTAACTCTTCCAGTTTTAAGATTAGGGGATTTCTACGCTATAAAACCATTACAAGTATCTGACTTAGCTCCAGTTAAACTAATTCTCCAGAACGGAGATTGTGTTCTAGAACTCTAACAAGTTACGCTGTTAAGACTTGATGGTTAGTAAAAAATTAAATAAAGAAAAAACAGAACTAAAAAGGCAATTGAATTATTTTGCTATTTTCAAAATTATTTCTAGTGGCTAAATAAAAACAAGAGCTGAGAAAATAATTTTACTAAATATTAGTACAATAAAAAATTACAACTTATATTGAAACATTTGCTACGAAACTACTGCTAACAATTACTTAAAATAGCAAAAAATATATATATAACTGCTACATTTTTCCCTTTGAAAGACAATTTGGATGACAATACATCTGCAAGTTTTTAGAAAACTTAAAATTTAAATATTTTATCAAATTCGTTTATAAATCATTTTGAACGTTATGGGCCACAAACTACAAATATAGAGAACGAATGTCTGCGACAAATCTCGCGGCCAGGCGCTAATATGCAACACGCACAGCGCTGTGACGTAGACCATACCTCTCATTGTACTAGGAAGGTGTTTTTGCGTATGTTAAATTTAAGCTATTTGAAATTCAAGTTACACCCTTCTGTTACAATATCTATCAGGGCTTAATATCGAATAATATTTATACAGAAAAACTATATTAAGCAATGAATTTGTTAAAATAAATAGTAGAATTCGGACTTTATTACTATTAGAATTTGGATCCCGTTTTATGTTTTACTATGACCATAAAAAAGTTTTTCTAAACGAATTAATTTAAATTACTATTTATATGACTGAAACATAATTAATCATAGAATTTGTGGATGAATCATAAAATAACGAATAACTTATAATCCATCAGAACAAAGAGATTGTTAAACTCAAGCGTGCGTCAAAGACAGGTAGTGGTAAGATTTTAAACTTAATTATGTTAATAATATATATAATAGATATATTATAATACACACCTAATGTACTATTTCGTAGTACAAAAAACTTAATAGTTTATATCTTAAAATTATCTGCAAGAGGATGTAACACTGTTATTATTTTACAAGAAATAGTGAAACTAGCGTTACTACGTGTAAAAGTGAGCTAATTTTATGAATACACGGCTCTCAAGGACCGCGAATGAAGCATATAAGAACGCCGATTATACTGCTGTGACGGATAGTAAGGATGTCGCGTGTTTCTGTTCCAGTGACGTCATACGCCGAACCACAGCCGCAGCCCCTACCATCCGGGTCCGCCAAGACATGTAATTGAACTCTATTCACACTAGTGTGAGTGATTTACTTGCGCTAAATTCACCACTGGGTATAACAAGACGGTCTCTAGTGTAATGCGTGTTTGATGATGATCAAATAAAACTTCATATTGCTTATACAATTATTTTTGTTCTGTACCACTGGATTATTAGGCCCTAAATATATGAAGTTTCCTCAATTAATTACATTTAACTTTTGTCTAATATGTCTGTCTTATTTGATTTACTTGAACAAATTTACAGAATTTCAGAGGAATACATGTTGTACAAATTGTAATCAAGCAATTTGGCATCAACCGTAAGCTTAAGAATCCAAAAGAAAGATCAACAATAGATAATTTGTATTGAATATGGATAGATTATATTATTGATATACATCACACTAATTACAACTATCATAGCTAAAGCAATGTCATTATGACTGATAAAAATCAACCTGCATAAAATAGCCTACTAAACAGTTTCTTATAGATACGGTACGGTGTTGTAGGCCTAAGCCTAAAACGCGTAGTGCACACAAGGTTACTGTATTTTGTGATTAGACATTTATCAACATACAAATGGTGAAATATTAAATAAAAAATCACATATATTGCATGACTGAAAACTACAAAATGCTCAACATACGTAACCGGTTGCACATATGTGCAGCATTGTAAGATTACTTTTATATTTATTTATTAAGTGGTCCTCATCGATTAAATTACATAAATGTAATATCTAGACAAACGATTACAATCATAATAACTTATATGCTAGCTCAATTTCACCAATTCCGATTTGATTATCTAGTTCTATGCTTAAACCCATTTCATACTCGAATAACACATTAAATAGAAATGAAACTCTTGATGGTAAACATGTTAAGTATAAATAAAAGGTAAAATAAGGTACTCACATAATTTTCGAGAGCAATCTGAAGAACACAACACTAGAAACTCAACGTTCACTTCAACCACACTTCGAGATGAACTCACGACCCGAACTGGCTCGATTCGAGCTGTGACTGACGCTACGCAGGAACACGCCCCGTTTTATACTCTCGGTAGTGGTGGGAGGTCGCTGGTAGTGGTGGTGGGGGGCTCCCGTCGACCAATAGAACGTCGGCTCGGTGGTAACGTGTAGAGCCCGTGTAGATCTTTGCTTATCAGGACTATCTGTTTTAGTCAATACAGTAATTATTTGAAAAAATAAAATTAACAAAAGTTAATTATTGACTAACGTTAATGTTTAAAAAATTATAAAAACAAATAGATACGTTTAAATATACAATTTACTAGCAGTCCCGTCCTTTGTATCGATTGTAGGATTCTGACCTAAGAAAAAATGTACTTACTATCATGAAAAAATTTAAACCTTAATTAAACAAATAAACGAAAATAATAAAATATCAGCTTTGGTAGTTAGTAGGCCTATAATATAGTAGGGAAGATATTACAAATTCGGACAGATTAAGTTTTCATTAAGTTTAAAAATTATCCAGATATATTTTTATGATATGTCCTTATTTATTAATAGGTTTTTATATTTTATTGGTCATAAACATATACATGAGAAAATATTTCAAATAATAAAACTGAAAGTTTTTTCAATGCATTTTTCCTCTCCGGTCACATGTTACAGTCAAAGGTTTCATTGTGAATTATATACAAACATAATGAATAAAAGCAAATAAAATTGTAAAATGTATCCAATAATATCGCATTTTTTAAGAAGGAAGTATGGTTACTAGAGAATATCTTAATTTTTAATGAATTTTGTATAAAACACATCTAATTACTTACGTATTCCGATCGCTCTACAAACCGACATTTGAAAACCACGCCGAATTTGCGGATGACGACGAAATCAACTACTTCCCGGATGATACTAATGAAATTATAAAAAATAAATAAAATAATAAAAATTAATGAAATAATAAAACTATACTATCATTTTCAAATAGGTTTAATATCTGAGGAATTTAAACAAACTAATATTGATTTAAATTTGACATCTGTTCCCTTCTTTCTGTTAAATTAGTCATAATGATAAAATATAAATTCATTTAAGCAAATAAAAACAAAGAATAAATATATTCTTAGTTCAATTACTAGGAATTAATTAAAAATTTTATTAAATTAGAAAACAAACCTATCATTATTAAAATTCGTCATTCGTAAACATTTTTATATTGTATGATTTTGAAATGGGTTAAAATCAAGATCAATCTAAACAAACTAATATTTATTTTAATTTGACAACAGTTTTGAATCAATTATATACATCACATGTTCTATAAACTGAAATGGTAAGCCTAATATGACTCTAAATTGTGGTTTTTAGACATTATTATTTTATTTTCATAGGTTAAAGGTTTGAAGTAAACAGAAATCTTCCCCTAAAGGTTCTTATTTTCCCTATTATACAGGGTGTTTCAGAATCCCGTACCAATACTCTAGGGCATTGTTCCTGGGTAAGAAACATATCTAAATATCATATTTAAATTGTCCGGAAGTCCTTAGTTACTCACACAGCCTCCATTTTGTTTTTTTCACTTATGATTTTTTTCTGAATAATGGTTAAACGTACGGAATTGAAACTTTGCACAAACATTTATGACAACTAGACAAAACTACAAAAAATCATGACAATTTCTCAAATTCATAAAACAAAATGGCGGCCATTTAAAATGTTGTTTCTCAAATAACTGGGGGACCGTTGATTTAACAGAAAATTTACAAGAATAACTTTGTTTAGGTCATTTAATTACAAATCGATTGACACCAAGTTGTTTTAAATTAGACAAATATTAACTGAGATATGGCAGCTTTAGTGATAGGTGACCGCTAGAGCTTAGTTGCAGTGCATGTCAAGGCATGCGACTAAAGTCTGCCACAACAATGCAACAGTCTCCGCCTGCTTTGTATGTTATTTGTAGGTTATTTTAGATTACTTCAAACAATAATAAAATGCCACATAACCCTCTTAGTCTTGGCAAGTTTAGAATAACTGTAGAGGAACTGACTAAAATAAATAAAATAATAATATTTTCAGGCAGGAATAAAATCAGATGTTACGTTTGCAAAAAGTATTTTGACTTTTACTACAGCTGATATAAAATGTTTGGGAGTTTTGTGTGAATTTTAATGACAGTAAGCAGTCGGAGGCTGTTGCATTGTTGTTTCCGCTAAATCAACGGTTCACGAGTTATTTGAGAAACAAAATTTTAAATGGCCGCCATTTTGTTTTATGAATTTGAGAAATTATCATAATTTTTGTAGCTTTGTCTATTTGAAAAAAATATAAGTGAAAAAAACAAAATGGAGGCTGTGTGAGTAATATTGTTCAGAGATTTGGTTATTAATCTATAAATATTTCTATCATGCTCTATTTATATTAATTTAAGATATACTTTTGCACTTCATTGGAAATTGTGCTCTCCCGTAGGATCATTGTTATTATTATTATTGTTGTTGTTGTTACTGTATTATTGTTGTTGTTGTTATTATTATTGTTAGTTTCTGTTGTTCAATATTACTATTTATTTTTAGATTATTTAGAAACTATATTTATCATTGACCAATAAATATAATGTAATACTTTAGAGCTTTCCTCTCAAATAGCTTTTAGCTAGAGAGGTAAAATACGGCATTACCGTGTAAATTGTATATGTATTCAATGAAAATAAACAAATTGAAAAAAACTAAGGACTACCGGACAGTTTAAATATTATATTTAGATATGTTTCTTACCCAGGAACAATGCCCTAGATTATTGGTAGGGAATTCTGAAACACTCTGTATTATAAGAAAAATACGTTTCACAACATTAGCTGCTCTCATTTTCACGTAGAAGAAATGTCTTGTTTAGCGTTACAGACAGACAGACAGACTAATAGTTAGACAATAATTAAGATAGGACCGAGTTTGGTATTTTGGGGTTATATGACATAGAAATGAAAAAATATCATAATTCTAAGCAATGTATATACAAACCTATAATTTTATTTATATAGATATTATATTTCATAGTTATTGTGATAATTATAACTTTTTCTTCATATTAGATTAGATTATTGAAAAGGCAACCTAACCAGGTAGGTATTTTAAGCCAAGTATGAATGAGAAACAAGTGTAAGATGATTGTGGCGCGATCTTGTAGTCTTGTTACTGACTAAGGCTGACATGTTCCCAACAGCCGATGGCATATCCAAGAGACCTACAGTTTAACGTGGAGTCCGAACCACTATCTCTGAAATAAGAACTGGTCTAATTGTGAGGATGATCTTTGCGGATTAACTTAGTGATTACTGAAATTTTTTAATGTTTTTTAGCGTTACAGGACACTCTCATTTTTACACAATAGATTTAAAATAAATTTCAACTCCCCATTTGTCATCAAAGCTCCTAACAACACCCGAAGTGGCTTAATCATAATTATTGAAAATATGGTAATCTTTTATTTGATATTTTATACCTGAAGAATAAAGTTAAACGCTGTTCCAGTGTCGTACGTGTCATTTTCCAACACAATCGGCTTTAAAATAATGACTATGACGAATTGAAATATACGATTAGCCTATAGGCCTATATTGAATTTGTAGAAAACGTGGCAGCTTAGTGTATTACATAACAAGTCATTTAGTATACAGAATGTCCAAGAAAAACGTTTCAAGACTTGGGTAAGTGATTAGATACATTAAAAGGACGAAAAAAGTTCCTACGGAGGTATGGCCTAAAACGCTTATTTTCTTAGACATCCGCCATTTTGTATTTTCCACAAAATATTTTTATTTTAAACACTCTTTAGTGGATTGTTTTCAAATTTGGTATGTGTTTTACACTAGATTAGTATTATTAAAAAATAACTAGCATGATCCAAGAACAAAATAAAAAATGGCAGACATTTAAAATTTTAAAACTAAAATACTTTGTTATTGGTAAACTTTAAAATGGCTGCCATTTTTGGTTGAGTTGAATCTTTGATCAGTTATAATTAGTGATTATTTCAATTTAGTATGTTACACTATTAATCTACTATCATTAAAAATAACCTGCATGATCTAAGATCAAAGTATATATAAATTTAAAATAAATACTTTGTTAATAATAAATGGCTGATGATATCATGCTAGTTATATTTTTTAATGATACTAATCTACTACTGTAAAACACATACTTTTAAAAATAATCCGAATGTTTAAATAAAAAATGTAAATACAAAACTTTAAATAAGCGTTTTAGGCCATACCTCCATTGGAACTTTTTTCTTCCTTTCAATATACCCAATCACTCACCGAAGCCCTGAAACGTTTTTCATGGACACCCTGTTTATCTATTGAGGTAAATATATCTGGATGGTACATTTAATCGCAAAGAATGACAAACGCAATAAACCCTTGTAGGACGATGGAGCGGGTCTTTCAGGGCCATACTGAAGTTTTAATTTCTATTTATTTTTATATAAACTCCTTCAAAAAATTTTTATAGGATTATATTTTGTCTTTAAGTAACCAAGGATTCTAACTATGTTTGAAGCCCAATAAGTTATTGAAACTGAAATTTATTTCGAATGTCTGCAAAATACTGTAGCTACCGGTTCTAAATGCTTGAATTTTTGAGTAGTGACATTTTCTGTTCACAGAACTTGTTTAGTTCTTTTTTCTCTTTATTTTTCAATATATATTCATTTATTAATTTTTAAACAAACTCATGTGTAGAAAGTGTTAAATATACATAATTTTAAAAAAGCAAGTTTTTTGTTGGACTCTTCAGAACCTGCCTGGTTCTAGTCCTACAAGGATTCTGTAATACGATACAAGTAAATTATTGTTCTTATTCTCATCTAAAGCTTACACTTTTTTAAAATAATCACTACAGTTCAAGTTAATTTATTCTATGCAATTAATTTAGAAGTAATTACTTTAGAAGAATGCCTACACACTTATGAGACAATTTACAGCTTGTAAATTGTATTAAAAATGACGTATTAAACCCTATTCTAATATTATGTAGGCCTATTACCACAAAAGGTATGCTCTTAATTTTTTTTAGCTTGTTGGTATAACTAAGATACATGATTGGAACCATGCTTAATATGAAATGGTAAAATTAAAAAATTAAAATTTATCTTTATTCGTCAAAATTTAAAATGGGTTTCTAAACAAATATGGTAAATTTCATAATTGCCCAAAGTGTAATTTGAAAGATTCCATGTATCTAAGAATGATTCATATCTTTATTAGTTTTTAAAGAAAATAAACATAAGTTAACATGTAAAGGATATGGTGCCCTGACCTCCAAATTTTTTTTAATGTGTGTGAGCAGTTCACGCACTTCTAAAAAATTATTATGGCTAAGAGCAAATTAAATACAAAAATTTATTCAACACATTTTATTTATGAATATGTGAAGTTTATTTAGGTCCAAAGTTTGAAATTTTCCACCGATAAACAAAAATAATGCAACAGAATTAGTTTTGTTAAATCCTTATGGGATTTTAATTTTCTAATTTCAAAAAAATAAAATATTTCTAAACCTTAGTTTTGGTAGCTTAACACATCAATATGTTGATAAGGACCTATAAAATACTTTGTATTTGATATTTTGTTTTTAATAAATTTTCTTTACGAGCAAATAAAAGATAATTAAACCCATCCCATGTCAAGCGTGTGAGCGCCTGGACTGACTCCTGCCGCCTCTTAATAAAATGAAATCAATAATCCTAAACGACCCAACTCTCCTTAGGCCTACCTAATATTCTATAACTAATATCGCACCGTTGTTAGGTGACTTATAGTTACATCATTATAGCTACTGGATCGCTTTATACTATTAATATTCTATAAAATGCATAACACTAGTCTATTTCACCATATACAACTGTGGTAAAACGATATTTTGTTAAAATATGGTAGCCGAAGTTTTCAGTCGGTTTATTTTTATCCCAATATAACGTTTCCATTGTTAATTATTCTCTTTTCGTTCTTTCTGCTATTTTCCACTGGAGACCTAGTTAGGGTTCAATTTTAGAGTAACGGGTTCTTGCCACAGGTACGATTTCGCTTTGTTCAAACGTTTGTTTTATAGTTTTCTATGAAGGATCCAGCCAATTAAGGCTCCAGGATTAGGCGACCCTCGCCCGCTCGGTCCAGGTAGTGTACAAGGGTATACTGCAGGTGCAGGTATGCAGCGCACAACGGTATGACGTCATCGTAAGCTCCTTCCAATTATCTTTATATTTAGGCCAACGCATTTCACTTGTTTTGTTAAATTCAAGTTATTTGAAACATAACCTTTTCCGTTATACATTTACCACTTTTGAAATAGCTGTTAATGTTTTTTTGGAGTTGACAAACATATTTATTGGAAAGGTTGTGTATTTAAGTAAATTTTAAAGTCAATTTCACCCTTAAATTTCCAACTAATTGTGGAAGTAATCTGAGAAAAATAGAAATTTTCTTACGTCAAATAAAGCAAAAAAAGGTTTAACAGAAACCCAGTGGTTTCCTTCAGGTTATTGACATTATAAAAATATTATTAACCATGTAAAAATATAAATAACCAATCCATCTAAACTCTGCAGAGGGTTGTTTAATCGGTAATATCGCGTATATTATGGTATTTTGCAAGGTAAAGTAGTCGCCGACAAACAGCGCTCAGCGGAAGTTAGGTTTTTATTATTAATATTTTATATCGTTAATAGCATTTTTATATAGTAAGTAACCATCAGAAAACCGCAAACTCTGTTACACCAGAAAACAATTAAATCGATGTTTTAAAAATGGTATATGTATAACGGAAAGAATTTGAAATGGATTAGAATTTTTTTGCTGCACTTCTTTTATGAAAGTTTGTAGCACCTAGATATTGGAGTGCTAGGAGATCCCATCACATCTAGCGAGGCTCGTTTTTTCTGTACTGTTCAGCCACCATAGAGAACTTAAGTTAGGCGAGACTTAAACCATGTTTATTTTTTCTTCTTTAGGTAAAGACCAAAACATGTCGTAAAATTTATATTTATAATTTATAAATTAATTTTATTATTTAACGATAACTCTCGTATTCCATCAAGACCAAATTTTAGAGATTATTTGTAGTTTAAACCAAATATCCAAAACTATTTTTTTTGTAAAAATTTTTTTTTGCGTTTTTCACATGTATTTTTTAAAATTTCAAATTTTATTTTTACATTAGAATAGCTTAAAAATAACAATTAATGAAAGTTTTTCTATCTCCAACTACCGAGATATTAAAAATCTAAACACAGTTGTGTATTTCAATGTTAAAATATGGAGATAAGGAAAAATTATATTTACTATTAAAATATTTTGGATAAAAACTATATTTAGCTTCAGTTGAGAATATTTATGCTTAAAAATCATAGTTTATGTGTTTAAAAGCAATAAATCTTTAGTTTAATCATGGAAATAGCAAATTTATATATGAACAGATGTTGATGAAAGTTTGTATAAAATAAAAATAAAAATTTTTGAGTATAAATTACTCTCAGTGTTTAAGCAGCAAATAATTTTATGAATTTATGAGAATAGGATAATATGTTTATTCATTTATAAAATGTAAATTTTTAAATATGTTGATTTAAATTGCTAGTACTATCTAGAGTTTTTCTGTACTGTTCAGCCACTAGAGAGAACTTCAAAAGAATAGTCAAGGTAGGACTATTTCAAATGTTAAAATTCTAACCATCTTTAAATCTCTGAGGTCAAAGTCGGGTTTGCGGCATATTACTCTGCTAAAAATAATTTTATGTACATTCTTAAATGCTTGTATTTAAGAGGAGTCCGATGTTCAAAATCGTAATTTTGGTAATTATTTTGCTAGTTTAAAATTCAGACTTTTTTGAACGTTTTGTTACCAAAAACAAGTTCTCATAAATTTAAGCAATATTTTTTTATTTTTATTTATTATTATTTTAGGTTCTATGCAGTTTACTAGTAGCTGCCCAACCACCAACCCAACTTTTGATGAAATTTTTATCACACTATATTTATTGCATGTTGCAGCTTTGGAACTAAAATTATGATGTTTGATTCACAATTGTGGTTTAAAGGGGGGGAACATGTTAAAAGATATGAGAAAAATATGTTTTAGAAAAAATTCATAAATATATATTTATTCACTATGTTTGTACAATCCTAGTTCCAAAGAGTTATTAGATATTGAATTACAAATGAGTAAAATTTGAGTTGCCTATGAACAGTTGTCTGGGAGATATATGTACCTAAAATATGACAATTTAAAATAAAGCGTGAAACTCCCCTTAAGATTGCCTACTTACTTCTCGTGGGACGTGCCGAGGTTGATAGTAGGTAATAAGCTAAAAATATTATTTTAGGTTCTAATTCAATTAGCAAAGTTTTAATGTTGTAGGAAAATTAATGGTAAATATATTAAACAGTTCTGGAACCTCTCAAAATCCCAGATATTGATTTTAGTAGTTTTGCCACAATGACGTCACAGCAGCGGTGGTCCGGCTCTCCAGATGACAACGGAGCCGACGTACGCTTGACTCACGTCAGCCAACAGCTGTTCCACCAGCTGATTCACCTGTGGAGTCACCTGTAACCTCATTGATTCCTCTCTGCAACACTGCTCTTTTATATCCTTCAATTTTGTCTGTTTAATTTTGACATGTATATATCTTAGAACTAGGAGGGGGGCTGTTGGCAATTTTACGACCAAAATTAGAACAGCTGTTTAGAACATTCCCTTTAGACGTTTCCATGATCTAACCTATTTCCCACAGGAAAGTAAGTACAAGCATTTGTTTTTAACGGGATTGAATAGAGGTTAAAAATGAACGATTGCAGACACTGGCATATTCTTTCTCCCTTAAGGGTAGATGTCTAGTTTTTCAGTCAACAATACGGTCGTGTTATACTGATTTAGGAAACATATACCTTGATATATTTACAAATGGTAAACGATCGTAAAAAATAATACAAACAGTAATACAACCAATTGTTTACTCTTTTTGAATAGCCAGAGTTAGATCTGGTAACCAAAACACATCATTACATTTACTGAATTAATTTTAAGTTAACAGAAAACAAATTTTCAAAGCAACATTTTTGATCTAATAATTGTATAAAGTACTCGTATGTGCCGCTTCACATCTACAGTAATAGGCTCAGGAAATTCCACAGAGAAATAACGTTGGAGGTCCGATCCCGCAGGGGAAATCGAATTCGATGCCAGTTAGAACACGAGGAGTGCCCTTCCCTGATCCCTTCACTGGATTTTCACCTGGACTCTCCTGTGGTCCTTCCCCTGGACTCTCCCACGGACCTTCTCCTGGACTCTCCCGTGATCTGGACTCTGTGGACCTCTGGACCTCCCTTTGACCTTCCAGGACTCTCCTGTGACCTTGGACCCTCATGACCTTCACCTGGACTCTCCTGTGGTCCTTCAGGATCCCATTGACCTTCACCTGGACTCTCCTATGACCTTCCCTGACTTTCCTCTGGACTCTCTGACTCCTGGACTCTCCTGGACTTTTCCTGGACTCTACCATGGACCTTTTCCTGGACTCTACCATGGACCTTCCCCTGGACTCTCCCATGGACCTTCCTCTGAACTCTCCCTGGACACCCTCCTGGACAATACTCGGGACTCTCCTCCGGGCCTTCTCCTGGAAACCCCGCCGACCCATCCTACACATTTTTCAGCCACCCATTAGAACAAATTGAAACATATTTCACTGGTCTAAAAAGCAACATACAACGTCGTGTTCAGAAGGTTTTCAAAAACATTTGGGAAGAAATAAATAACTACTTACTACTAAATCTCATTTTATTTGGATACATGATTCAGCTGTTATGTCACTTTGAGGATATAAAAATGTCAAAAAAAACAGAATTATTATTTTAAACAGGCCACCCAGGAAGCTTGTATAAAACAATCACATATGCATAAACTAGCGCTGACCTAGCGGATTTCAGTTGACCCTAACGCCGCTCGCACCAACAATTTCAGTTATTATTTTCCTCATCTTTTACAATACTGTCTCACAAATCGAGCCTTTCTGCAAAGATGACATCATGAAGTTCCTGGTGAAGTTTAACTTTACATGGATGATAACTAATGTTCTTTTAATACCCTAAGATCAGATTATTTTGAAACATTTTAATTATTTAACTATTATTTGAAAATTTGTCATAGGACTTGGCAAAAGTTTTGTTGTAATTTAATAACAACGAAAATTACTTTTCACTACTGGGCTCCCCAGTGACCCTTAAAGTGGGTTCAGAGGGGTGAAAGTAATTGGGGATTAGTCGCCTTACTGGTGAACAATACCTGGCTAAGAACACAGCCTAGGCCTGCTTTAGGGAAAGTTGTCCACTACAATAATACTCCCAGAGCCACGGAAGAATATATGGTTGTAGAATTAAAATATTATAAATTTTATAAAATTTATCTTGACCTCAACCAGTAAAGTAAATTTTTCAACATAAGAGAAAAATAATTTTCCCCAAAATTAATGATTAACTTATTCTAACTTGCTTGAAAAGTATGTATATATGTACATATTGAGCTGTGTAGCCGGGATTTAGCTCCCATAGACGTGGCATTTATTGTTAGTTGAGGAGTCTTCAACCCCCCCTGTGTCTGTGACTAATAATTTTAATTATTCAATTATTGGACTTAGGACTTTGTTTTTAACTAGATATTAATACTTTTCAAGTGAGTAGCAACGTCAAAAGTTATGAATATAAAGTTGACATAATTTTTAACCATATTTAAGACATACAATACTTTACATACATAATAAGTTTAACTTACTGAATAATGTTTACTTACAATATTTTTATCTATCATGCACAATACAAAAACACAATACAAACTGCGCCCCCAAGCTAGCGGGGTGACACAAAATAGCGTGCGCTCAGAACAAGAGTTCCAGCACTCCATCTCCAGAAACGTTGGAAAAGCCCAGTAAAATATATTGAATAGTTAACAACCGACGCCATTATGAATTTTGAAGATTCTGTAGTTAGGATTGAGTCACAGTTTCAAAACACTTATGTTATCTGAGGTAGTAAATTTGTAAAATAGCCCTATAGCAGGTATTAGTAAAAAATTAATAAAATTGGCATCGGATGACAATATTGAAGTTGTATCTATTGTTTTGTTGAAAAAAATCGTTCATACCCTGGACTCTCCCGTGGACCTTCCCCTGGACTCTCCCGTGGACCTTTCCTAGGACTCTTCCATGGATCTTCCCCTGGACTCTCCCGTGGACCTTCCCCTGGACTCTCTCGTGAACCTTTCCCAGGACTCTCCCGTGGACCTACACCTCGACCCTCCCATGAACCTTCACCTGGACTCTCCTGTGGACCTTCACCTGGACCCTCCCATTGACCTTCACCTGGACTCTCCTGTGGACCTTCCCATGTGCCTTCCCCTGGACTCTCCCATGGACCTTCCCCTGGACTCTTCCTAGGACCTTTTCCTGGACTCTACCATGGACCTTCACCTGGACTCTTCCGTGGACCTTCCTCTGGACTCTCCCTGGACACCCTCCTGGACAATACTCGGGACTCTCCTCCGGGCCCTCTCCTGGACACCCCTCCGACCCATCCTACTCATTTTTCAGCCACCCATTAGAACTAGTTGAAACATATTTCCCTGGACTAAAAAGCAACATACAACGTCGTGTTCAGAAGGTTTTCAAAAACATTTGGGAAGAAATAAATAACTACTTACTACTATTTATCATTTTATTTGGATACATGATTCAGCTGTTATGTCACTTTGAGGATATAAAAATGTCAAAAAAAACAGAATTATTATTTTAAACAGGCCACCCAGGAAGCTTGTATAAAACAATCACATATGTATAAACTAACGCTGACCTAGCGTATTTTAGTTGACCCTAACGCCGCTCACACCAACAATTTTAATTATTATTTTCCTCGTCTTTTACAATATTGTCTCACAAAATCGAGCCTTTCTGCAAAGATGACATCATGAAGTTCCTGATGAAGTTTAACTTTACATGGATGATAACTAATGTTCTTTTAAAACCCTAAGATCAGAATATTTTGAAACTTTCATTTTAATTTAACTATCATTTAAAAATATGTCATAGGACTTGGCAAATTTTCACTAGACATTTTTTCTAGATAAGTTAGAATATTACGTTAGTTTTGTTGTAATTTAATAACAACGAAAATTACTTTTCACTACTGGGCTCCCCAGTGACCCTTAAAGTGGGTTCAGAGGGGTGAAAGTAATTGGGGATTACTTACTGGTAAACAATACCTGCCTAAGAACACAGCCTAGACCTTTGCTTTAGGGAAAGTTGTCTACTACAATAATACTCCCAGAGCCACGGAAGAATATATGGTTGTAGAATTAAAATATTATAAATTTTATAAAATTTATCTTGACCTCAACCAGTAAAGTAAATTTTTCAACATAAGAGAAAAATAATTTTCCCCAAAATTAATGATTAACTTATTCTAACTTGTGTGAGAAGTATGTATATATTTTTGAGTTATGTAACCGTTATTTAGCCCCCATTGACGGGGCATTTATTGTTAGTCGAGGGGCCTTCAACCCCCTGATTAACCACCCTAATTAATAGATGACTAATAATTTTGAATTATTCAATTATTGGACTTAGGTGTCTGTGTTTTTAACTAATAATAATAATAATATTATTATTATTGAAAATGACCAACTTGAAAATGGCCTTTAAAGGTTGAAACATGTTGTTTAAATAAAATAATGTTTATCAAGGATACTCAGTTAATTATTTTAACTTTACTTAATAATAATAATATTAATCCTTTTATTGCCATTTACAATATTAAATAATTGTGTAGCAAACGTCATCAAGTTATGAATATAAAGTTGACATAATTTTTAACCATATTAATAAAAAGACATACATAAATATACATAATACATACATACATAACTACACAACGTTTCTGGAGGTGGAGAAACTCCTCCCGTTTTCAAGTGAATACCCAAAAATTTTCATTAAAGAATTGAAAGTTTAACTTACAAATATTAATTATATCATGTTTTCAATAATACTATATTTTTCTATCATGCACAATACAAAAACACAGTAAAAACTGCGCCTCCAAGCTAGCGGGATGACACAAAATAGAGTGCGCTCAGAACAAGAGTTCGAGCACTCCACCTCCAGAAACGTTGGAAAAGCCTAGTAAAATATATTTAATAGTTAACAACCGACGCCATTATGAATTTTGAAGATTCTGTAGTAAGGATTGAGTCACAGTTTCAAAATACTTATGTTATCTGAGGTAGTAAATTTGTAAAATAGCCCTATAGTAGATATTAGTAAAAAATTAATAATATTGGCATCGGATGACAATATTGAAGTTGTATCGATTGTTTTGTTGAAAAATCGGTTCATATTGAAGACTTATTTTTTACAACCAGGAAAAGTTATTTATTGTGGTGTCCTCCCAGTGAACACCACACGTACCAGCCCCCACCTCAACAAAGGTGGGGGCTGGTACTAGGCACAATTAGTTAGAGTTCAAGGTCTTGCTGGAGCCCCCAGACTTCCTAGAAGTCAAGGGTCTGTCAGAGCAGTGGACTACCGCCCGACACGTATAGCCCGATGACTGGGCCCATCATCAACCACCAAACCCATATTTTCCTTCCTATCATACACTTACACACACACTCATTATCTGGTTGAATTGTGGTGATAAGAAAAGCTCACTTTCCTTCCAAGGGCTATCCCAATAAGTCTTGACAGGTAACTTAAGGAAGTTTCTCCATAAAAACCTAAATCCTTTGAATGTTTCTAAACTACATCAATCTAGATAGCCAATGGTTATTAAAATATATAAATCCTTTACCTCCACAAAGACAGCTTAACTTCTTATATACACCACAAGAATAATTATCAGAGGGGCAAGCAACTCCATTCAATAAATCACTCCATTTGCTATCATAGGTTTTATAGCAAACAGATTTCCCATGACTGTGTATAGGGTCTTGAGCACGACGAGGAAGTACAGGGTGCCTACTGTGCGAGAAACATTCCTCCTTCAGGTCGACCTTGGGGTCTGCGACGAGGCGGCGGTTGAGGTCGTGGAGTACGAGCTCAGCAGCCCTCAGGGAGACACAGGTGACACTCTCCACAGATAGCTGGGTGAGCATGCGTACGTAGATGAGCATGCTTAGGGCTGACAGTCTTACAAAGTTCTCGGGCAACACGATGGGCTTCGGGATGTATCCGTAGATAGTGAGGTCCGGGAGTGCGTCCTAGAGAGACAAGGAGGAGCCGTTGGTGTCCCCCAGGAGTCTGTGCGCCTCGTTGAACATGTACATACATACTGTCTTTTGGAAAATATCCAGTTAACGATCAAGTAATACATTTCGATGTAAAGAAAATTTTACTCTGTTTCTCTTGTATTTTCAAAAATTGGATAATTATTTTTGACACAGTAGGAAGTTAAATGATATTTAGTTAAACTTTGAATAATATGATTGTTCTATTACAGATTGTCATTTTTAACTTTACTTACGGGTAAAAGTATGTGTCCGTCCACTGACAGTTTATTTTAATGAAAATTACTTGTTAACGTAATATAAGAACGTCATGTCCCATATTTCATATTTTGGACCCATTTTTGTATGGTCTGAATGGTTTCCCATTAATGAATCTATGACTTATTCCAAAAGGGTTTTGACCTAGCCAATACTTACTGTTTAAAACCCCACCATTTTCAAAACGTTTTTGAAATACGTTAGGACAAAACCTAAAGAGACATTATAAAGTACAGACCAAGTACAGATAGCCCTTGAACGAACAATATTTTTCTTTTCATTCTCATATTATTTGGGGAAACATAACACACAACATTATACGAGTAACATAATTTTGTTTATTCCAAATTGACAGAAATCAATTCGTGACAAACATAGTTTGGAAACATTTCATTTGTGGTTTTTGTGAAAATGAGTTTGCACTTAGATTATTTGCCCCCACCTAGCAGTTTATATATAATAATATTACTTTCTCCCCGTATACATACGTGTATTACAGTTATAAAAAGTATGTTTTTCAAACTTTCGAATCAATTAAGAGTGGATATAGCGTTTTGGTTCCCTCATCAAATACCCCCGTGACGCTTGATAACAGCGAATTTAAAATTCTATAAAATAAATTCTCGTTTTTTTTTCCTAAATTCGATTATTTCTAATCTCATAAGAATCATAAATTAATTCTTAATAAACTAAATTATACATGAAAAAAAAATTTCTAAACAAAAATAAAATAACACCAGTTAGTTTACACATATATGAAAGAAATATATAATATTACCACATTTTTAAGAATAATGTTATTCTCAACCACATTTCTACATATCCTATATATTAAAAGGATATTACTTATATAAGATTAAAAATCATACAACAATGTTTTTGAAATACGTTAGGAGATAAACCCAAAAGACTAGTTTCAAAATATTTTTTTTTTACTCGGTGAAATATAAAAAAGAAATTTTAAAAAACACATTGAAAAAACGAAAAACATTGACAAAACAAATATTTCATTGAGATATGTCTGTTAAACTGTATTTTCTTGTGAAAATTTCCAAATTTTTTGTCATTAATTTTTAATAGTTAGTGCACAAATATTTTTTTGTATATATACATTATTATAGTTCATATTATATAATTTTTATATAATATATAAATTATACAGTATTTATATTTTTCGATATTGGTTTAAAGTAAGAGAAAATAACTGTCGGGTAAGTCTTGAGACCACATCTCTTCCAAAAAAAGTGGTTTTCGTACTGATGTCTGTCTATGTACAAACCTCTAGACCACACTGACCGTCCGATTAAATTCAGATTGCTGGGACGAATTTTATTATTTTCATTGTGTGTAAAATTAATCTCTTAACTTATATTCTTCTTTCAGTTTTGTAAATCTGACGCATTCTATGCAATGCATACATTCTTGAACAGCATATAGACTATATTATTACCTCCAGACAATTTCAATAATTTTCTTAAGGGTAGTTTACCCCTAAAAACACAATGTGAAAAATACAAAGTTCCCGAAATTCATTATAACGATTTTGGTTAATACTTCAAGGTTTATTAAGATTCCAAATAATATGACACAACCCGTATGCCTGTAAATCTAATGTTTCATAAGCTATCGGCTTTTAAATGACAAAAGTATATATTTCTTAAATCCGGGCAAAACAACAATTTTATAAAACAGTTCGAGCATTACAATTAAAACTGGCTTTAGAACCAAACACTTCAGTATTTTTAATCATTAATCTATGACAAACAGTTCCAAAGAAAGGTTTAATTTAATGTCCATGGTAGATACAGTACATTATCTAAGGATTGAGTGTACGATGATTGTGGCACGATCTTGTAGTCTTGTTATTGACTAAGGTTGACATGCTCCTTAGACATGACTGTTGCTTATAGCCCAACGGCCGATGACAACTAAGGGGCCTACGCTTTAACGTGGAGTCTGAACCACTGTTTCTGAATTACGAAATGGTCTAATTATGAGTATGGTCTTTAACGGTTAACGTAGTATTCAATAGTGCGGACGTTAATCCACACAAGAGAACACTACAACCACCAACCATCGCTCACAACTATCCACAATTCGTGACCTCCAAGTAGCTGGATTACAGGACGACGCCACCGTCCCAGTCTTGGTGGCGGTCGCCCAAGGTCAGGGAACCCCCAGCTACCTGGGAAGGACAGGGTGTGTATTTATAATTAATTAGCGTTATAAAACCCTGCTAGCTGTCAACAGTCTCTGGACACGTGTCTCATGTCATGTTTAGTGATGGGACAACCGATAGAAATCAACAACCGATTGGTTAGTCGGTTGGGTTTCTTGTTCATTCGAGATTTTCCATCGAATGATCCATCTATTGGACCCACTCAGGATAGGCCTATACTTATTGTTTTCAGGTTTCACACATACAAGACTAGTTTCAGTCGACAACACTGGATGATTGGAGATTTAAATCACTCTCTACAACTCTTTTCACGGAGTTTAAGATACTGTAAACGGGGTTTTCAATACAATTAAAGTTAAAGACTGGGATGGTGGCGTCATCCTGTAATCCAGCTACTTGGAGATCACGAATTTTGGATAGTTGTAAGCGATGGTCAGTGGGTGTAGTGTTCTCTTGTGTGGATTAACGTCCGCACTATTGAATACTACGTTAATCCGCAAAAACCATCCTCATGAATAGACCAATTCGTAATTCAGAGGCCGTGGTTCGGGTTCCACGTTAAACTTTAGGTCCCTTAGTTGCCATCAGCTGTTGGGCTATTAATTAACAGTCCTGTCTGAGGAAAATGTCAGCCTTAGTCAGTAACAAGACTACAAGATCGCGCCACAATCATCTTACACTCAAACCTCATTCATACTTGGCTTAAAATAACTACCTGAGTAGGTTGCCATTTCAATAATCTAAGTATCTATGTATCTAAGTAAGTAAAATCCGAACATGAAAAAACTCTGGGAGAAGAGTGTTAGCAGATTTGTGTACCACAAAAAGTGCAGGGGAAGAGTTTAGATCCAGTTTCCATAGAAACTACGAGAGCTTCTGTATTGAATTTTTAGTATAAGAATAAGCTGTTTATATGAACTGAAAACATTCCCTTTAGACATATCCATGATCTATCCTATTTCCCATAGGAGTAAGTAAATACAGAATTTTAAAAATTTATATTTATGTTGATTCAAAGTAAAGGGGGGCATGTCATAAAAATATTTATTAACTGATTTGATTATTATTTTGTATAGTACAAATATAATAAAACACATAGAAATAGAATAAAACAGCTGGTTTATTCCCAGTTTTAAGTCGTTCCAATTATACCAATTTAATCTTCAATCACCTGAATCGATATCTCAATAAACCTATTGAATCGGTATTTTTAATCGGTTGTTACAATCGTTTGCCATGTGTCGCCAGTAAAGTTCGCATGCTTTCTGTTTTATGGGTCAACCTAACGGTTGCCTTTGTATGGAGTCCGGAGGGCTGTAATTGGGCTCAGCCTCCTAAATTAGCAAAGTATTACAGCCTAGCCTAGAACGCCCCCTGAGGCAAAGTTCCTATAAGTGACCAGCGGGGTTGCATTCGTTGAAATATGTGTCACCTCTATCTTAGTTTAATATTTCATTTCAGTCCTAAAAAGAACAAAGTTTATATTTTGAAACCACTACGGGTTACGTAACAGTCGCGAAAAGATCGTTAAAGTGTTAAGTTAAAAGATAAAGTCTATGTACAGGGTGTCCATGAAAAACGTTTCAGTACTTCGTTGAGTGATCGGGTTACATTAAAAGGAAGAAAAAAGTTCCAATGGAAGTATGGCCTAAAACGCTCATTTTCTCAGATATCCGCCATTTTGTATTTTTCACAAAATAGTTTTTATTTCAAACACTTTTCAACCGAATATTTTCAAATATGTTATGTATTTTACACTAGTAACCTTTTATTATTAAAAAAATAACTAGCATGATCTAAGCACAAAATCCAAAATGGCGGCCATTTTAAATTTTACCGTTAACATAGTATTTTAGTTTTAAAATTTTAAATGGCCGCCATTTTGGATTTTGAGCTTTGATTGTGCTAGTTGTTCTCTTAACAATAATAGTATACTAGTGTGAAACACATACCAAATTTGATAATAGTCCGTTAAAAGTGTTTGAATTTCGTGGAAAATACAAAATGGCGGATATCTGAGAAAATAAGCGTTCTAGGCCACACCTTCAAAGGAACTTTCTTCTTCCTTTTTAGCGAATTTCTGGAAATAGCTATGAAGTAGTCTCATGATTTAAGCCCACCATGTTATTTTTTTCTTCTTTAGGTGCCAGAGACCAAAACCATAGTTCGTGTAAAAATTTATTCGTTTAGTTTTGTGTGGTCTCACGTGTGTGGTGTTGGAATGTTTCCTTAGTGGTGGACCAAATTGGTATTACAGTAATTTACCTACAAATTACGAGTTCCTAAACCAGACATATCGTAATTGAAAGTTTTTTTTGTACAAAATTGGGGTTATTGGCTTTTTCACATGTAATTTTAAAGTTTCTAATTTTATGTCACCATTAATCAGCTAAAAACTACACTTAAGATCCTTAAAGTATTTCTCTATCTACGGTTTACCGAGATATAAAAAAATCTAAACACAGTACTTTGTATTTGATCCAATGTTTCAATAGATAAGGAAGAAATTAATTTTTATTATTATCTAATATTTTTTTGATTAAACTTGATATTTATTCAGTGGTTGAGATCATACATTTTCTAAAAATATAATTATGTTTTTATCAAGCAAAGCATACTCTTTATGTTAACATATGAGATAATCTAACTCCTAAATTTATACAGATGTTGATAAAATGTATAAAATGTTAAAAATTAAAATTTTATGGCATTTAGTGTTTAAAGAAACCTACCACTCTATTTCCAATTTAATCTTATGGGAGAATACAATATTCCCATTTTATCAGATTTAAACCATAACTTGTAATATATTAAATTTTATATTAATTGTTGGGAAATACTGATACGCAGGTCTGCTGCGACTTTAATGTACCTAATCACTCACCGAAATCCTGTAACATTTTTCTTGGACACCCTGTATAATTCTGTTTTTATTTTTATTTGCAAAAAAATAGTTACCGATCAGTTAATCATGTAATTCGGCTACTTGGTTGTCACGTGTGTGGTGGTTGGAGAATGTGATATTCTCTGGTGTGTGGACGTCTGCATTATTGCATACTACATTCATCCTGTTAGACCACCCTCATATTTATACCTGTTGGTAATTCAGAGGTGAAATAGTTTTTTGGATACCATGTTAAGCTGAAAGTCCCTCAGAAGCCATTGGCTGTTGGGCTATTAATTTATAGCAGCTAAGGTATATGTCAGCCTTAGTCAGTAACAAGACTTCAAGATCACGCCACATTCATCTTACATTCTTTTCTCATTCTTACCTGACTTAAAATACCTACCTGGGTAGGTCACTATTTCAAACAGATAATGGTAATTATATCTGATAATTTATTTTACAATTAATTGGACTTTTCCTATCTCTCTTGTGTTTTAAACAACACGACGTTTCTGAAGGTGAAGAAACTCCTCCGTTTTCAAGTGATTGCCTTATAATTTACACTAAAATTTGAATGTTCATGTTACATGTGATATTAATTATACCAGTTTTCAATAATACTATACTTACCTACTACTTTATTTCCTATTACCTATACTTACCGGGTTTCGTTGTATTGTGTAGGCAAGGTATTCTTTTTTTTATATAAAAATGGAATCATATAAATTACGTCTATAACCTTTTTTCTTTTAATTTGACTTTTTAACCATCTCTTTACGACTATGGTATAATTAATAACGCTGTTAAATATTCTAGTTCCACAAGAACTATGTAATACCTATGGGACTGTTAGGTTTAAGATGGCAGACTCTTTAATAAAATATAATACGTAGTTCAATTTTAAAAACGTTTTTATTGGTCTTCCACTAACAGTAATATTAAGCCTTTACTTATACTAAATTTTAGAAAAATGTAATGTTAGAATTTTAAGTATATTTTATTTTTTAAATGACAGTCATTCGTAGTTTTAAAACACTGTTGTATCCATGTGAGCTCTAAGGGATATTTTCTAAAAAGTTCTAACTATATTTGCGCACAACTGCGTTTTGGCTTATTAAGTACAATGCTATTTATGGAACATTTTGATTGTTAAATTAAAATTATAGTTTTCATTAGAGAAGTAATAAATTGAATCGGTTAATTTTTTTCGGAAAATATAATCACTATGTAATTACATATTATAGTAATTAACAAGCAATTTCTCTTGTTTTATA
Source organism: Nephotettix cincticeps (assembly GCA_023375725.1). Taxonomy (NCBI): domain Eukaryota; kingdom Metazoa; phylum Arthropoda; class Insecta; order Hemiptera; family Cicadellidae; genus Nephotettix; species Nephotettix cincticeps. Next base: position 6,692,700 of record CM041791.1, on the reverse strand, counting down.
ATAAACGATAAGGATATATTTTAGCTCCCAAGCTATTTAGTTTAATTGAACATTTATACAGCTCCAAAATCATAATTGTTCTTATGGGGTAGGACGCAATTCTCTGCAACTCGAAAAAATTTGATTCAGACCTTCGTCGCAGGCAAGAGAGCTAGGATGTTTGTGATAATGAGGTTCATAATCTGGAAAATAAGAAAAACGGGTGAATTACACATAATTTCTCCCTAAAGAAATAACCCAAATCAATACAGTTTTAATATACATAGTTAAGAGTCTGCATCAGTGGTAGCCATCTTGAATTTTAGTCCCGTAAGGGCAATGTTAAATTCAGGCGGAACATACCTTCACTTTGGCGTGTGTCGTGGCGTTAATTATCAAAGTATCAATGTAAAACTTTGGAAGTACATTGATGAGATGTGGCTCAAGGGCATGACCTTTTCAATATATTCAAAAATTTAACTTGATTTATAAACAAAAATCCAGGAATATTTTACAAAATAAATCATTGTTTTTTGAGAGCGAAAATAAGAAGTTCTGTAAGATGGTGCCCTGGAGGACTGTAATATCTTTAATTTGACACCTCTTCCGTTAATTTATGACAATAGGTCAAGGAGATATAGGCGCCAGAATTTAACATTGCTCTTATGGGACTAAAATCCAAGATGGCTACCACTGATGCAGACTCTTAATGTATAAATCTATATTTATAATAAAGAGATCTGCCTACCGTAGATGTGTTACCATCGAAGGTTTTAAATAATTTAACAACAGATTTTTAACAGATTTCTGACATAAACTATTCATTATTCAATACTAGCTGACCCGGCGACCTTCGTAACGCAACAGTAAATACGTGTTAACTTTCAGATTGGCCATGTTCTGAAGTCGAATAACATTACGACTTCGTTGTGAAAAATTGGATATTCTGGGTCGCGGCTTAGTAAATAACAATACTGAAACGATAAGACATATTAATAACATTTCCATAAAACAAATACATTTGAGTGGATCAATTCACAATTTTCAAATCCAATCCAAACTCAAACCAAACCTAACTGTAATACGGCTTTTATAGAAAAGATATACAACAGCTGATTATTATAACAAACGTAATATTTGTATAAACACCGTAATTATTTTTTATTTGGCCGACATAATTATAAACACGTGACTTTTAATCAGACAGAACATTAACTATTAACGTGGTGAATAAATCTGTTAATTTTGTACAGTACACATTTACTCCATAGTTTTACATTAATGAATGGTTCAAAGGGCATTGGAGTAAAGCATATTGCTGATGGAAAGTACCTAAGACAACAGCTGTAGCTTAAGAAATCAATGTTTTTATGGTAGAACATATGTAAACAAACATATTTCCAAACGCTTTAAATGGAAACTAATTGAATTTATGGAAACTGAATTTGCCTAAAGCATGACCGGAGCAGAGACGAATCCGAAAAATCAAAGATCATTAAAATCGGTCCAGCCGTTCTCGAGTTATATTGCGCGTAACTAACACGACTTTGTTTTATATATTTAGATATTTTATTGGACATTTCCAACGCATCTGTGTTTTTTACTACGAGACGTTTCTCGAGGTAGAGAAACTCCTCCCGTTTTCAAGTGAATTTGCATAAAAAATTGAAATTATAAGTTAAAGATAATAATTATATCATCATGTTAATAATATTACATTATTCTGTACTATTCTGTAGACAATACAAAAAATGTATATTGATAACGCAACAAATAGCTACACTAACAACAGAACGAGAGTTGGAGAAGTGATCCAATTCTCATTCCGATCGCACGATATCATTTGTCACCTCGCTAGTTCGGAGGCGGAGTTTTGTGGCTATTTGTTGTGTTTTCGATATATTTTTTTGTATTGCACACGATATAAAAGGATAGGTAATGCTCACTAATAAGGAACTGCTAAATTGCAAAATTAGTCAGAACACGAGCAATTTTCATTGGGACACTCATAGGGTTAATGAAACATGAAGGAACCAAATATAGTAGGGGATCTGATTATCGTGAGTGACAATAACCAATGTTGTGTCAACTTCATTGTGTTTTTCTCATTTGTGTCCTTTGAAAAGTTTAAATTTTACTTTAATTAACTTTTAGCGAATTTCCCAAGAAGAATATTTACCAAAAGACATGTAAAGTTAAAAATTTATTTTTTCTTCTTTAGGTGCCCAGAGACAAAAAACAATAGTCGTTAAAATTTATATATACAGTATGTGTGTGTGTGTCTGTGAACACGATAACTCTCGTAAAAATCGATCTTACCAAATTGTAGAGACTGTATTTACAAATTGCTCGAACTATTCGAAATCCAGACATATCGGTCATGGAACAGTTTGTGGGATTTTGTACCAAAATTGGTTTTTTTTGCGTTTTTCACATTTTTTTAAAAACTTTTTATTATACCTTTTATAAAAAAAATTATAATTTTTTTCTAGGTGCAAATTATAAAAATCATTAATTTCTTGTTTTTTCTAAACAGTACGATAATTTTCATGTTAATCTATGGAGGATAAATACATTAATATTTCACTTATTAACCAATACTTTTGAAAAACTTTATATTAGCTTCATTGAATCATATTATGTTAAAAAAATCATAGTTATACGATTTTATCATGGAGCAAACCTGCATACTCTTCCCTGTTCATATGGAGATTAGAAAACCCCTTTATTTTATGACAGATGTTGATGAAACTGAATAAATGTTAAAAATAAAAATGTAGAAAAATGTATTCTAGGTTCCTCACAGCAGCAAACCTGCAGCTCTTTAGTAATCTTATGGAGAATCAATAATTCATTTATGACAATTTTTATAAAACTGTCATATATTATTATATATAGTTTGATTTAATTCGCTGAGTACGCAGGTATACTGTGACGTGGACATTTCTTTCTATTTGCTTCTTACCTACCATGAGCCAGAGACTGGAATCGTACACCACTGACTGTCCCGCTTTCAAGTGAAGATCACTTTCGTCAACGAGCGTGCAAAAATTTGTCACCTGCAAAGTGTGCAACATCAAGATTTCAGGTTAGTACTTTGACGCTATGAAGTAACTATTCTAAGAAAAAGAAAATAGGTTTTGGAGAATGCTTTTGATCGAACAAATTAACTTGTTACTACTCAATGCCGACCTGTTGTTAGGGATCATCATCAATTATAACCTAATGACAAAAATTCCAACTGGGTCCATATTCGACTCTTGTGGGAGTCGATCCGAAGACCTTTAGTTTTGGAGGTGGACACTAACCACTAAGCCACACAACCAGTTTTGAAAGATTACTAAGCCTCCCTTATAGCCCTCATTAAATATGGACACTTAGAAGGTAAAATAATAAAAAAACTTACGATTTTTTTGTCAGCGTTTTTCTTTCTTCTTATTGAATACTCTTGTAGACTAATTTTCGTAGCTCGAGACTACACAGAGACATACATCTTAGTATACTTATTTTAGTACATGCATAAACAAAATTCATGGCAATTTATGAACAATTTTATAGAAATGGTTTTATTTTAACCTCTAGATAGTTGGATATAAAACAATATAGTATATTGGCTCTAAACACAATTTAAACTACTTCAATGTTCAAAACATGAGCCATTTAGTACGGTTTTACAATAATTAAGGTTTTTGTAAACTTGGTTGTAAGATATTTAAGGCTATTATACGATGTTCAATTCTAGAGGATTAGGATACCAGTGACTTTGAGTCTTTGATTAGACACGTCTTCCTGTGAAATATTGTATAGCCACTGGTAAGAAAGAATTCATAAAAATGGGATAATTAGGATATGATCAAACTAACTAATTTTCAAACGAGTGAAAAGAACCAACACAAATCTAGAATAGAGCACAGGCTACGCAAAACCTTAAGTGGATTTCACACTGCAACTTATTTGAGAATAAACGACTTAAGGAAGTGCTTGGAAATTAGTTATCCTTCGTCAAGGGCACCTCTCCCAGGTGGAAAATATTTTAAGACTCAACTGGGAGTCAATTAAACCTCCAGGAGAGACAAGAAGGAAAGTCATAGTTAACCCCGTCACTCTGGATAGCCAAAGGACATACCAAGAAATTGGCCATATATTATTATGTTTCAAAATTCTATCTCTCTGACCTAGTCCCTGTTAAATTAATACTTTCAATATTTTAAGTTTTTTACTTGGTACTATTGTGAACAATTATATGTTTCAACTGAGGAATTACCTGCGAAAACACAGCCTGGCTTTTCCTGCACACCAAAAGAATCATAGTTAACGGACCGCTCCATTCAATCAAGTACATTACACTCTTCTTATTGATCCCGTAATGTATCCAAGGTTGAATGGCGAAGAGATTACCCGCGACCACGATGCACACGGTCATCAGGACGACGGGGAAGTACAGGGTGCCTACTGTGCGAGAAACATTCCTGACGAAGCGATGAACCCTGAGTCGTGTAGCGATGATTTCCTTCAGGTCGACCTCGGGGTCCGTGACGAGGCGGTTGTTGACGTCGCGGAGGACGAGCTCTGCAGCCCTCAGGGCGGCGCAGGCGACACTCTCCACAGATAGCTGGGTGAGCATGCGTACGTAGATGAGGAGGTTCAGGGATGGCAGGCTTACAAAGTTCTCGGGCAACACGATGGGCTTCAAGATATATCCGTAGGTAGTGAGGAACGGGAGTGCGTCCTCAAGAGACAAGAAGAAGCTGTTGGTGTCCCTCAGGAGTCTGTGCGCCTCGTTGAAGATTTCGATATACTGTCTCTTCGAGAACATCCAGTTTATGAATAAGTAATATATTTCTACGTACATCAGTATCATCACAAAGCACAGGGACGGAGTAGGATTTGAAAAAACGATAATCGTAGAGTCGTAAAATAAGTATACAGTGATTAGCTGAAGTAGAAGATGTGGAAGGATCATGTAAGGTGTGTAGTGAAAGGTCTCGTCTGGAACATACACAGAAGTCAGTTATAGTTCATGCTTATGCAACCAATTTCCAAAATGGTATTTACTGGGTGCAAATTATGAGTGACACTACGCACTCAGAATAATAAGGCCTCTTTCGGATTCAGAAATCCTGATCATTGTCTACAACGATTGTGTATCTTCCTTCATATCATATAGGACTGGAGTTTTGCGATGGCTTTCACCTCTGAATTCATGTAGAGGTGTTTTAAAGTTTTAAAAATATTCACTCTACCTTTGTCTTTTATATAAATAATAAACGGTATCAGTGGACTGACACATACTTTTTCCCTTAAGTAAATTTTAAAAAGACAATCTGTAATAAAACTATCATGTTCTTCAAAGTTTATTTAAATATCATTTAACAATTTATTGTTTAAAAAATAACCATCCCATTTCTGAAAATAAAAACAAGAAACAAAGTAAATTGATTGTTCGAATTGTATGGGGAAACACCCCACCCCCATAATACCAAGATTTTTTGAGTTGGTTTTTCTGGGTGATTTGACCTTACGCTTCATACAAAGTTTCATAGAAAATGGTTAGAAAATAAGAAAGAAATTGATTGTTTAATATTCTCCATAAGAATAACATTGGGCGCTTTCAGACAACGTACTGCGTTCATCATGGACAGTAAATTTAACTTTTCTCTGGAACCGTTAGTCGTAGACAAATAATTCAAAATACTAATTTGTTTAGTTTATTAAGCTGGTTTCAATGGTTCCAGTGAAGTTATACTTTACTTTTATTGTTTTCGCTGAAAATTTAAAAATTTGATTGTTGACACTTAAAAGCCATAACTTTTGAACCGTCATTTTTACAGACATGCGGGTGGTGTCAAATTATTTAGTACTCTGTGCAGAATAAAACTATCAAATTTTAATCAAAATCGTTTGAGCTGTTTTTGAGAAATTTGGATTTTTCATGTTTTTTAAGGTATTTTAGGGGAGAACTACCCTTAAAAATCAAAAGTTAAAAAACGCCTGGAGATCCGGTAAGTATATACATACATGCCAAATTTCATCTAAATCGGACCAACGGGGTACACACACACACACAGACAGACAGACAGACAGACACACGGACGGACAGACATCACGTCGAAACCCACTGTTTTGGATTCAAGAGACCCCAAAACGAATATATCCACTCTCAACTCAAATTCGAAAATTTTGACGAAAACAATACTTTCTCCATATACTATATATAAGGGGAGAAAGTAAAAATGTCAACTGTAGATACTATCAAGGCCAAGGTTGAATGGCCAAGAGATTATCCGCGACTACAATGCACACAGTCATGAGGACGACGAGAAAGTAGATTTCGATTTTCACACTCACAATTATCCAACTATGCAAGGGAAAGACCTCCATATTACTAATCAATATTGACCCTTTTCGAAAGCTATGCGAGTTTTGCTGGATATTATTTTTTATTTCTCCACTTATACGATAGTATAAGGAGAAAGTATTTTGTTCGTCAGATTTTTTAAATTTGAGTTTCTGGTGGATATATCCGCTTTAGTGCCCCCTGAATCAAAAAGTCGTATTAGAGTGAAGTCCATTTCACTGATTTCCATAAAACTTGATGTGCAGCGTAAGGTCACATCACCCAACAAAACCCACTCAAGAAAGCATGGAAAGGGGTATTCACCCATAAAATTCTAGCAATTAATATAACTTTGTTTCTCTTGTTGTTATTTTCGGAAATTGGATGATAATTAAAAAAAAACTATTACATTATATTTGGATAAACTTTAAAGAATATGATAGACTTATTAAATATGTTGTTTTTAAATTTATTTAAGGGTGAAAGTATGTGTCAGTCCACTGATTTACGTTTGTTTAACATGCTTCCCTGAAGGTTTAAGTATATATTACAGTATAAGTAGATATCTCTCTAACCTAGACTCCAAATGAATTTGTAAATATTTATACTAATAAATAATTATTATTGATTTACTTTTTTGATACTGCTGGTATGTAACCAAAAAACACATTATAAATGTAAGCTGGCCAAAGGATAGACAATCCTCTAGTAAAAAATGTTTTTTGTTTCCCATAATAAATTTTAATATTTAGTTAACTAAAAATATGTCTGACCAATGAGAAAGGAACACTCCAAAATAAATTTATCGGGAATCAATGTTGTCGGGGAAATATTGTTTCAAAGCGTCTCCGTTGTTGACATAGGATGAATAAGTAAATTCTAAATCACAATGTATCATGTGTGGTATAATAATGACCCGTAATATTATAAATTGCCGTTTGGTTATCGAATGAAATTGTTAGTAAGTCTATCGTGACTTATGAAAAGGGGTAAATTTTTGTCATGTCAAAACCTAAAATTCCACTTATATTACTTCCAAGTTTTGTTTTAGGAAGATGTATTGGTGTTTTATGTGTGGGTCTGAAACGAAAACAACCTATTGGAGGTGAATACCATGTTTAAACTTTTTACTATGACAATGTTTGTAGTGTGTTTCGGTTACTTTGATTTTAGTCTTACTTACGAAATATTAACTTTCCGAAACTACATAAACCAGAAATGCCAGGATTAGATTAGATTATTGAAATAGCTACCTGCCCAGGTATTTTAAGCTAAGTATGAATGACAAATGAGTGTAGGATGAATGTGGCGTAAACTTGTAGTCTTGTTACTGACTAAGGCCGATGTGTAACTTAGACAGGTCTTTTAATAACCAAACAGCTAAAGGCAACTAAGGGACCTAAAGTTTAACGTGGAATCTGAACCACGGCCTCTGAAATACGAATTGGTATAATTTTGGATGGTCTTTGTGCGGACGTTAATCCACCCAAGAGAACACACGTATGTAAACCGAATACGTAATTGTTTTTTGACAAAATATAATATTACCTCTACAATCATTGTGTGTTGATCGAGTGATTAATTTAACAAATTAATTCAAATAGCTGTTAGGCTACTCATTATCAGTCCTGTCTAAGAAATATGTCAGCCTTAGTCAGTAACAAAATTACAAGATCGTACCACAATCATCTTAAACTCGTTTCTCATTCATACTTGGATTAAAATATCTACCTTGTAGTATGGTCGCCATTTCAATAATCTAATCTAATCTTAAACTACCTAAATTGTGGGGCGGTCACAATTTTAATAGTCTAATCTAATCTAACCCAAATTTAAAAAAACTCAGTACATATTATAGTGGATCAATTTTAACTACCACTATATCAATTCTTTGGTAACCTTTAATTAATATTAGTTTACATGATAAATATATATTTAAAAAATCAATAATTTTTTTGTAATATGAAAACAACTATAATACATCATGTCTAAAATATCTATAAATATCATTATATAATTTATTGTTTTAAAAAATAATCATTCTGAAATAAAAACATGAGACAAAGTTAAATTATGTTTATTGATAAACAACATAATATATTTTGAGTGTTTTGTTGTGAAATTACACTTCATACCAAGTTTCATGGAAAACTTTAAATAAGGAAGAAATTGTATTTTTTTATATTCCAAGAATAACATTGTTCAGACAACGTACTGGTTATGTACAGTAAATTTAACTTTTTCTGGAACCATCGTAGACAAATAATTTATACTAATTTGTTTAGTTTTTAATGTTTTTAAATACAGTCAATTTCTTACTTTTATTGTTTTTTCTGAAAATTTAAAAAATTTGATTTTTTACATTTAAAAAGCCCATAACTTTGTAACGTCATTTTTACAGAATTTGTTTTCAATTATTGTACTCGTTACTATAAACTGTCAAATTTTAATAAAAATCGTTAGAGCCTTTTTAAATTTTTTGTTTCACGTTCTAAGGGTTTTATTTCTACCTTAAAAATAAAAAATTCAAAAAATGGCCTGGAGATACCGTGAATATACATACATGCCAAATATCATCTAAAACACAACTGGTATGGTGGCATAATAATAAAACAAAAAAAAGACAAAATCACGTCAAAATTTTTTGTATCAATTTAACCATAACTCAATCAATTTGGAACTACTTTCTTAATATATTATTGATAAATTAATTATTTTTTTTGTGAATAGCCCCTTGATAACTACAACTCACAAATATATAAGATCACATTATATATTTCTAATACAGGGCTAAAACCCAAAAGCACCCTCTCTTAACACAACGTGGTGGGATACCTAAATGTAGTTATGTTATAAATAAATAACATAGAATTCATTTCAGTTTTGGTTAGTTATAGTACTGTACATTGACAGTTACATTACACTTCAGAGTAAGTTTTATTTTTAATATAAGTGAATACAAGATGTGTATTTCTGTTCTAGATGGACCATTCTGTTCCTCCACCATTTTTTCGGTTCCTGGAATTGTGATCGAGATGATCACAATATATGTAACATTCAAGTTCATACAAATTGAGATCGCCTATACATCGAGTCTATGGCCACTAGCTACATTCCTAATTTTCGAAACTCAAATTTTATTTATATTTTGGGTTTTCAACAATAGCAGAAAAAATGTGGAAAATGTTCTCAACCAGTCCTATCAACTAATGCAAACCAACCCGAGGAGGTTTCCATACAGTATTGGACTGATTTACATTCCTGTAACTTTTTTCATACTCAAAGCTATTGTTGTTTACTACGCATTTGTGATTCTCCCTTATATGCACACTCTGTTGTATATGGCGTTCACTCAGTCTCTTGCATTCGAGAGTGTATTTGATGCTCTAACAGCTGTGGTAGAGGTGTCGATGACCAATGTAAATGATGGACTCAGAGCTATACAACGAGGAGACGAAATCACAAAAAGACTTAAACCTTTGATTGTTCTAAGATGGAAGACAGACGAGTTGGCTAGAAATATTTCTAAAATATTTGGACCTACTTATTTTCTTTTGGTTATTGCGAATGTACCCATGGGAATTTTTGTTCTCTCTGATTCTTTTAAGAGACTATTGTCCCCTGTTCCTGCTGGTTATAGAATTGGAATGTACGCCAACATTGTTGAATGGCATCTCCCAATTTATTCATTGTGCTTGATATGTCGTAGAAGCAATCGACTTTATAATCTGGTGAGTTGGTGATGGTTTTTTAGTCAATTATTACTTGGAAAGTCCTATTTGGCTCTGACTATTTTTTACTTGTTCAGAGATCAAAGTACATCAAAGATCGCACACAGTACGCTGGTTGGAGAAGAGCGAATTTCACAGAACTCATATTATTCCATCATAGTAATCGAATAGTATGCAGGTTTGCTGTAATAAGGGTTGTTTTACATGATAATGAGCTTATATTAAGGCTGTTCACTTTGGAAAATAAAACATACTTTTTATAAAATTATAGGATGAAGTAAAACCTCACGTCTTCCAATACTACTTAATATATGTACACTTATATTGTAATTATATACAAACGGTAAGTATATACAAAAGTTGTTAAATTGGCGATCGATTTTGTCCAGTCACACCGGACATCATCAGACCCAAACGGAGACTCTGTTTGTCACACTTTTGGAGAATAAACTCACTAATATAAATTTTTTATTATTGTAAATATTGTAATTAAGGTCTAGTATGTAATATAAAAAATTCCAATTTTTATACCCCAAATGGCAGCAGTCTTTTTACAATTTGTTTATATTATTAGTACGTATATTTATATAATTTAATATTTGTTATACTGTTACTTTTTGGTACTGATATAACGTTTTCCTTATGTGGCTTTACCTATGTTAAGCCAGTGTTTTTTTTGGGGGGGGCAGGTGGTGACTCTTTATGAGTATCCCCGCTCCTGCGATGGTTATGTGGTGACTCCACATTTAATCGGTGTATACCCAAACTAAACCCACCTTCCCCATCTGTCTAGACGAGTATGAGCAACTTACATACGGACAAATGGACTTTATTTGGGCGAATCAAAGCATTAGCTTTTCAGCTGTAGCTGCTGGATTACCTCTTGGAGTGGCTAGAACAATCAAATCAGAACAGGGATGGAGCAAGTGAAATAACAGAAGTTAATTAAAGTATATTTAAAAAAGGCATACATAATTAAGGAGTGTTGACCCATTGCTATGTCAGGCGCGCTGGGCAAGACACGCTGTTCATCGACGGTGGATCATCCAGGATGGGCCTGGGCCTCCAGACCTCTCCAACGTCATGCCGTCTTCAGAGCTCCCTGATGTGTTCCAGGTTGGACTCGGCTGCTTTCTGAAACAGTCCATGGGCTTTTGTTCTGTTAAATAGATCAAGAGTTAGGACTCCCAACGTCCCAATGAATACGGAGTTCCTAAAAAACCAGGCCATTGTTAACTTGAATGATTTGATGTAGTTCATAAACGAATAGAAATTGCTGAATACACAAGTGAGCTAAATATTATTTTTAAATCACACACATTGATCTATTGAACCTATTGTTGACTATTGTTTTAATCCTTAGGGTTCATTATGTATATTTAATTAAATATAAGTAATAACACTACAGAAAAAATAACAAGACTGACGTAGATTTAAAAAAATATTTATTCTAAGTTTTTCAAAAAGTGATGAAATTATTGTTTTTCCAGTCGCAAGATACAGTCAGGTACTTGCAGACGTTGATGCGAATAGAAAATAACCATGAAACAAATGCAATTGTGAGTACGAATTAGCTTATAGGATGGTTATTAATCTCTTTAAAAACTGTTTACACTTTAAACTTAAATTTATTTTAAATTGTGTGTCATTGGCTATGTTTTTAAGCTAAAAATCTGATTTAGGTAGATTAAGGTATAGAACTCTACTCTTGTAAAGAGTGAGTCATACGATATATCGAATAACCTACAGATATTTTATTAAATATAGAGGGATTCAATGAAAAAGCAAAACTGGCAGTGTTTTTGTCATGTCTTGTGATTCCTCATGATTTTTTACATCCTTATAAGAACAGAAAGGTTGGTTGATTAACCAACTAACACTATTATTTGTAAAGATTACATTATCTGGAGAAATGAAAATGAAATTTGTAATTTATCTTTAGAAAATAGCGTATTCAAATATATTTAGAGCTGATATTTCACAAAAAATATTTACATGGTTTTTATTTCAGAACACTTAGTGCGTCTTGAGCTTTTTGGATACATGAAAGTACTTTCTTTTTCTTGTGCTGAATTTATGTTGCTTTATATTTTTATAGGTTTTTTACTGCTTTCAACATTTTTGTTTACAGATTCATACCGGGTTAGGAAAATGCCCACAATCCCAATCAAAATAAAAGTTAATGATGTTATAGCTTTTTGTTTGTAGTTTTTAATCAACTGTTCTATAAAGAAAGGGCTAATTTCATTGTAGAATCACCACAGTCGACATTTTACTCAGGAACGAACTGGCGATCAACTGCGACGGTTAATAGGTTCAGACTGGGACAGTGACGTCATCCTGTAATCCAACTACTTGGAGGTCACGAATTGTGGATAGTTGTGATCGATGGTCTGTGGATGTGATTAACCTCAACACTATTGAGTGCTACATTCATCCGCAAAAACCATCGTCATAATAAGTCCAGTTCGTAATTTATAGACAAAGGTTACCACTAAACTGTTGATCCCTTAGATGATATTGGCTTTTGGCCTATTGATTAAAAGTCCTCTAAGGGAAATGTCATCCTTAGTCAGTAACAAAACTACAAGATCGCGCCACTATCATCCTACACTCATTTCTTTTTCGTACTTGGCTTAAAATGCCTACCTGGGTATGTCGCCGTTTCAAAAGGTAATCCAATCTAATAATTTAATCTAGTATGTTCTGTTTAATTCTTTCTCAGATTCTGCAGTTCATGAAGTCGATAAATGCAGACAACTGTTACTTGACAGCAGGTAATTTACAGCAATACAACTATGGACTGCTTCTAACAGTAAGTTGTTTAAATTTAAGTAAAACTTCTAATTTTAAATCCTTCATATGGTAACAGCGGCCACTCACTACATTTTTTAGGAATGAGTTATACTTTGATTTGAATTTGAATAGTAGGTTCCAAGAGCATTTTCAAAGCTAAATTTTCCTTAACTAATTGAAGTTATTAAAATTTAATCAAACCATGAAGTTTAACATGTAACACTATGTGCTTAACCTAGTATTGTGTAGTACATCAAAGTCCCGATAATCCAAACCCTACTAATTCAACCGAACTACTTGATAGGGAAAAAGGTGTACTGAGTTTAAATTAAAAGCAAATAAATTTTATCGGATTTATAGCACTCTAATCTATAGAACGTTATCACTAATTAATTATACAGTACTACAGCACACAATGTTAATTAAATACAATAACATACTTTTTGGAACATAAGAATTCAGTTATCATTTTTTGACGTAACAAAGAAATCCTGTTTGCAAATGCTAAGTTGCGACATCGTCTCGCAAACATCAAGCATCAAGTTGTAGCAGTACAGTGTTGCTCTAGATTGCGTTAAGGGATGTCTAGGCACACTCACAGGACATCACAATAAATTCGATTCTCACGGCCCGACTCTTTATCATCGCTTTTCGGCGAACTACTTTTCGAAAATTCGAGTTCATCTCCAGCAATGACCACGATGGTGTCAAAAGTAGGCCTACAGACAGCTGTTATCATTATTTGTTTTTATGTGTCAATGTGTGTGCCGTGTTTTATTATTCTGACTAGCAGTCCTTTGTACGGGTTGTAGGATTTAGTTTAAAGAAGAAAGATTATCATACCAAAATGTAAACCTGAAATTCTAAACAAATCAGTACAAGGAAAATAAATCGATACCCAGTTTTATTATTTAGCGTTACTTTACTATTAAATATATTAGAACATTTATACCATTATTATAATTAGTTATACGTTAAAATAGCTTTTTAATATAGTATGATTTCGAAATGGGTTTAAAATCAATGACCAATATAAACTAACTAATATTGATTTTACAGCTGTTTGTTTTTATTTCTATTAAATCTTTAAACTACAAAGACAGCTGATTATTACCAGTAGGTTATTCATTGAAAACTGAATCAAAATGCGAGTAATATCGCGTAAAAGTGGGTTTTTAAATGCTCGTTATTTACTTTTCAAGGGGCGGTGGGCGATTTCAAGCATTTACAAACCTTCTCTGGAATGTAGAGAATACATGAAATAAGTTTCATTGTAATCAGTTCTCCAGTTTTTCGGAGAAGACGGCGTAAAATGCCTCCTGAAGCGACAAAAATTGATATAAGACCAGTTTCGGCTTCTCTAACGCACGAAAAGTAAAAATAACTAAAAAATGAATAATTCTGAGCAATGTACAGACAATACTCTAATTTTATTTATATAGATGACGAGTCCATAATGGATAGAACTTCCTTGTAGGAACACTTGATGCCGTTCAGACAAACCTATAATTGTGATAAGACGTAAGTTAATTGGTCTAAATAAACATTTCGTGTCTAAAATAGTGGATCTTATTATTATTTTTAATGCAAATATACAATGCATTGAATCCGAACTGGGTTCCGTCCCAATTAATTAGTTCGGACTACCGGGACTCTGTTGTACATTTATTACATGTCCTATTTCTAATTTTTGTCTTATGTTGCAGATCCTTAGTCTTTTAATTACGAACATTCTAGCAATGCTGCAGGGAAGTACATAATTGCAATTCCATGCTTAAACTAAATAAATATCCCTATTTAAATTCAATATATTAGGAACTCTTTGATTATATCAGTAAGCAATGTCTATTTTTCAAGACAAGAAGTCATACAGCGGGACTCCTTTACATTTTAAATGCGAAAACATTGTTTTTAAATATACCTCTTACAAAATACCACTGGGTCTATTATATTGTATGTTTGTTTTACATTACATTGAACTTTTTATGTTGTATGTATTTTGCAAAAAGTAAAGAACCATAAACTACTCGTATGTTAATATTAAAAACAATATGTGATATACAGGGTGTTCATTAAAGTTGGGGACAAACTTCGAGGGGTGATAGTACTCATCAAAATAAACCAAAAATTTCTAATAAACATATGTCGAAAAATCCTTCGTTTAGCCGCTAGCCGCCATTTTGTATTTTATACAAAAAAGGTTATATATAAATAATTATTTAAGATACAGAAACCAAACTTCGCACACACATTTAAGGGCTAAAGAAAAAAATATTCTCAAATTTTCATTAAGTTTGCTTTTATATTTTCAAAATTACGGCGGTTAAAAATATTTTAATTAAAATAACAAAAAAAACCATTAACTTTAAGAACCTCCGCCATTTTGAAAATATAAAAGCAAACTCAATGATACTTTGAGAATATTTGTCTCTTTGGCCAATAAATATGTGTGCAAAGTTTGGTTTCTGTATCTTAAATAGTTCTTTATATATAAAGTTTTTTGTATAAAATACAAAATGGCGGCTAGCGGCTAAACGAAGGATTTTTCGACATATGTTTATAGGAATTTTTTGTTTATTTTGATGAGTACTATCACCCCTTGAAGTTTGTCCCCAACTTTAATGAACACCCTGTATATTTGTTATTATTTAGATTTTTATTGCGGACATTTTCCATCACGATTTTATGTAAAACAAACTCTCACAACGTTTTACCGGTTTGGTCCGTATCATATGTTAATTGTGCTATGTTTTAGATATTAGTTCACCTGAAGACGGGATCGGATTCCAGATCCCGAAACGTCGTGAAACTTTGTTTTACATAAAATTGTGATGTAAAATGTCCGCAATAAAAATCTAAATAACATCAATCCACCATCACCAATAATGAATTTCAAAACAAGGAATATTTGTTATATTTAAATTTAAAGTGGCAGCCATGGGAGATAAATCCAAATTCAATTGAACAAAAAGCTTTTTTTTATTCAGCCAGTGGTAATACTTCTAATAAATCCATACAAAAAGATTTTAATACTAAGAGCTATATTCGAACAAAAGATACCCTATTAAGTATACAAATTTAAGTTCAGATCCTTGGAGTAACTTTTGACCTTGAAAACGTTTGTGTGAAAACTAAGTTTTTCTATTATGGTTGCCACTTTAAATATTTTTCTAGAAAATAAATTATTGTTTGTGACCCCATTTAGTATGAATAAAAAATAGTTTAAAAAGGTGCAATAATATTTGTATGTAGTTGAGTACTGTACAAAGTTTAAAGCTCATTTGCAATTTATGTAACTATTAACTTTATTTTATTCAGTTTAAAGCTAAAATCCGGCCTCTATGTTTTCTGTAAAATTAAAAAAATACTGAATACAGTACCTTCGTTCGTAGTACTTTCTATACCGTATTGAGAGAAATGAAATTAAAAAACAAAAAAAAATATTTTTTTCTATTTTCTGACGATACCACAAACGTGGCGAAATACGTATTAAATACATCAACAAGCTCAAGAAAGTAGACTATTAACAAAGTTAATACATGATTACTGTTCTTGAAACTGGGCAAACAGTGACAACATGTAATTCTATATTTTTGTTTTAAGCTTAGACTATTGTTTTTATTTATCTGTTGAATGGTTGTTATTTTCTAATTATTTATTGTTTTTGTCGTTACAATAATTATTTACTTCTGTTATTTGTTGACTTGAGCTCTCATGAAAAATCAGTTTGTTAACTGAGGAACAATTGAAATAAGTGGTGTTTATTTACTTGCGACAAAGGTTTGTCATTGATATAACCAAATTTTAAACATAATAACAGCTGTTCAGATGAACTAAAAACATTCCCTTTAGACATGTACATCATCTAACCTATTTCCCCACAGGGAAGTAAATAAAGACTTTTGACATGGATATGTCTTAGCTCTGGGGGGGTGTTAGTGATTTTTAAGATGGAAAACATGTAACAGGTTTCCATAGAAACTACCAGGGCTATTGTATTGAATTTTTAATATAAAAGAATAAGAACAGCTGTTTAGAAGAATTGAAAACTTTCCCTTTAGACATATCCATGATCTAACCTATTTCCCCACAGGGAAGTAAATACAAACATTTTTTTACTAAGAGACTAAAAGAAATCATAAATTCAAATAGGTATGAAGCTTATGGGTGAAATAGGACAATGCAATATTTCATCTGCTTGTAACAAAGGCTTTGCTTTACCTGAGATGTATAAATAGAAGGTCTGGACTACGGAGCCACGACTTTCTAGGGTTGGGGAACACCACCCTGACTTTCCGAGAAGGTCTACCAACCCCAACCATGCTTGGGTAAGTCAAGGTTTCAAAAAGCTTGTGTCAGAATGCTTAGTAATGTCAGAAATTTGAAGTAAACAGAGTACAATCAAACACAGATTGTATTCGCTGTAATGTCACCATGTCTTAGCTTTGAGGTTAGTATTGAGAATATACCCCAAAATTGATAACGGAAGTGACATTATATATTTTAAAGACAGCTGTTTAGATAATCCTGAAAACATAGATATCTACACTAATATTTTTGGATTCAGGTGGTTTAAGGTAATAGTATAGGACTCTACATATAAATAGTGAGTATAATTTGTCTAATAACCTATCTTGTATATAACAAATATATCTTAAAAAATAAAGGACTTCGATGGAAAGACAATGATTTTTCATGTCATATGATTCCTCATGATCTCCTATGTCCCTTTAAAAAAACTTGGAAGTTTACTCTTACATAAAACATTTTTTACATTAACAATTTTTCTATTTCTCCAAATAAATTACTACTAAAATAGTTTAACATCAATATTATATATAGGATTAATTATGGGTATTAAGTTAGGAGAAACAAATTAAACACTTCTGACATTCTTAGAAAATTAAATCCAATATGGTAGCACCGAAAATGTTAGAAATAAAAAACAAAAGTGTCTCTATGAGGATACTAATGACTTTCGCTACTGTACTCTCCTTCCAAGTTTATTACGACAATCTTTTTCACGTCAATAACGGATGTCCACAAAACTGTCATGCTGGCATGCAATAATAATGACTGTTTAAGAAAACGTTTTTGGATCCTTGGAAGAAGGAGGAGTGTAAAATATGTATTGAAAAATGAATTATTAGTTATATTTAAAAAATTAATTTAATTTTCTGATTAAAGTTTAATATTTATTTACACCATTAAATTCAGCTGTATGAAAAAATCAGTTGCACCACTATCCATTTTGTGTACCTATACCGTGGTAGTGACTTAGTTTATTTTTTAGTTTAAGAATACATATTTAATTCACAATAATAATTCACGGTGAATAATGTAGTATACAATTACTTTTTACCACTTCTCATAGGTAACCACTTTAAACGACAGCTAATATAAATGAAAACAAATCTTCCCCGTGCTCTAATTTAGAGCAAAGGAAAAAACATTATTTTCTCTGTATGCCAACTAAACGCACTAGCGTATATAATTATCTTTATGATTAAAATCAGCTGTTTTACAGTTTAACAATTTAAATAATCTAAATATATAAAACAAAGTCGTGTTAGTTACACGCATTATAACTCGAAAACGACTTAACTGATTTTAATGATCTTTGATTTTTTTAGTTCGTCTCTGCTCCGGTCATGCTTTAGGCATATTAGGTTTCCATAAATTCAATTAGTTTCCATTTTATAGCGTTTTAAATTTCGAATGTTAACCTTATGGGGACTAAGTTTGTTTACAAATGTTCTACAATAAAAACATTTGATTTCTTAATCTACAGCTGTTGTTTTACTTTCCATTAGCAATATGCTTTACTATCCCATGCCATCTGAATCATTCATTATTGTAAAACTATGGAGTAAATGTGTGCTGTACAAAATGAACAGCTTTATTCAACACGTTAATAGTTTACGGTTTTGGGGGACTATGTATTTATATTTTTATTTTCTGTCCGAATAAAAGTCACGTTTTTATATGTTGGCCAAATAAAAAGTAAATATAATGTATATACATATTATGTTTATTATAATAATCAGCTGTTTCCTATAAATCTTTCCTATAAAAAGCCCTGTTACAGTTAGGTTTGGTTTGGGTTTAGGTTGGAGTAGAAAATTGTGAATTAATCCACTCAGATTTATTTGTTTTGTGGGAATATTATTAAAATGTGTTATCGTTTCAGTATTGTTAGTCACTATGCTGGACCCAGAATATATTATTTTTCTCAAGGAAGCTGTAATGCTATTCGACTTCAGAACATGGCCAATCTTAATGTTAATATTATTTACTGTTAGGCGTTACGAAGTTCGCCGGGTCAGCTAGTGTAAACATAAAAAAGCCACTATTTTCTGTGTTTTAGCGTAGTGCGGATTGACACTACTCCAAAGATGTCTGGTATTCCTCTCATATATAAAAAGGTTAATCCATTTACCGTTCTATGACAAATGTTATTTAATAAATAAAATAGTTTTATTTTAACATGGTCTATTATTCTGCTGTTTGTGTGTTTTGACTCGTGATAAAAGGTATTGTTGATGACTTGTACCAAAAATGATTCTCCTGTACTTGCTCCAATAGTTCCCGTATTCAGCTTCGCCTCGCACGTGAAATTTTGTGTCCCTGTGTTAGGGTTTGTTAAAAATCTAAATATAGGAGAAATATTTAGAGAATATTTTGTCTGGAAGTATAATTATTACTAGTTCTTCTTGGAAAACTCTGCTAATTCCATTGTAAATCAGTCAGTTGAAAGTCATAAAAGGCGGCGGCGTTGACTTTGGAGGCGCGACAGTTGACCGCTTCGTCCCTTCTTGGAATTTCAGGGATGAGAAAACACGAGCCTGACTTTCCAAGGTCAACTCTCAACGCCGAAACATGCCTAGTGTAATGATCAGTTGTAAATAGTTGAGCAAAATAATTACTCGTGAAACATTTGGAATAGGTCTAATTTAGACTATTTTTAATAAAAATAAAAATGGGCACGAATGTAGAAATACGTAAATGTTATCTTAATTTAAAACTAACCCCGTCGCAGCAGACTTACATGCTCAGCAAATTTGCAAATCAATAATAATATGTAGCAGGATTGATCAATATCTAAATATATAAAACAAAGTCGTGTTAGTTACACGCATTATAACTCGAGAACGGCTGGACCGATTTTAATGATCTTTGATTTTTTGGATTCGTCTCTGCTCCGGTCATGCTTTACGCATATTCAGTTTCCATAAATTCAATTAGTTTCCATTTTATAGCGTTTTAAACTTCTAATGTTAACCTTATGGGGACTAAGTTTGTTTAAAAATTGTCTAAAATAAAAACATTTGATTTCTTAAAACAGCTGTTGGTTCACTCTCCGTTAGCAATATTCTTTACTACCCAATGCCATATGAATCATTCATTAATGTAAAACTATGAAATAAATATGTGCTGTACAAATAGAAAACAGCTTTATTCACCACGTTAATAGTTTATGGTTTTGGGAATTATGTACTGTATTTATATTTTTTTATTTTCTGTATGAATAAAAGTCACGTGTTTATATGTTTTCCAAATAAATAATTACAATGTTTATACATATTAGGTTTACTATAATTATCAGCTGCTGAATATTTAAAGCTTTCAAAACGAAGCCGCAATACTATTTGAATTCAGAACATAGCCAATCTTAAAGTTAACATGTATTTTCTGTTAGGCGTTACGAAGTTCGCCGGGTCAGCTAGTTCGTAATAAATAAGAGAGTTTTCCAGGTTTTAGCATCATCTGTCCATAAATAGAGGAGTATCCTATTTTTTTATATGATTAACAAGGGAAAAGATTAGATTATATTATTGAAATGGTGACCATACTACAAGGTTGGTATTTTAAGCCAAGTATGAGTGAGGATTGAGTGTAAGATGATTGTGGCGCGATCTTGTAGTCTTATTACTGAGTAAGGCTGGGAGATCCTTGGACAGAACTGTTTAGTGAATTAATAGCCCAACAGTTAATGGTATATCTAAGGGAACTACAGTTTAACGTGGAGTCCGAACCACTGCTCTCAATAACGTGTCATCGACACTACATCCACCGACCATCACTCACAACTATCCACAAATCGTTACCTTCAATTAGCTGGATTACAGGACATGCCACGGTCCCAGTATAACCACGATTGTTCTTAAGGCACCACAATCAAAGATGGCTGTTGTACAGCAAACTCCTAAGCTGCCTTTGTTCATCAGGCTATCAATTAATGATTATGACAAATGAATTGTATTTTCTCGTATTGTTCAGCAACAAATCAACGTACACCATGAAAAATATTTAACACAATATATCGCGTAAAAAGTGTGTATTTAAATGCTCGTTATTTACGTTTCAAGGGGCATCGGACAATTTCAAGCAGTGATAAACCTTCTCTAGAATGTAGAGAATGCATGACATAAGTTTCATTGTTATCAGTTCTCCCGTTTTTTTTTCGGAGAAGACGGCGTAAAATGCCTCCTGGAGCGTCACAGACAGAAAACAGAAATTGAGATAAGACTGGTTTCGGCTTCTCTAACGCACGAAACGTAAAAATAGCTAGCAAATTAATTTTTCTGAGCAATGTACACACAAAACTCCAATTTATTATTTATATAGATAATCAAAATACCTACCAGAGTAAATGGAGCAGGTGAAAGTATAAATCAATTTTTGAATAATTATGATGCAATGTTTTAATAAATTTGATAAACTTGAGATGAATTGCATATTTTGGTGTTCAACTAATTTCCATAAAATATATTATAATAATTACACAATATGCCTCGTTATCGGTCTTGTACAATAACTCAACACTACTAATTAATTGCACTAAAAAGTATGAGAAATTAAAAGCATATTTTTATTTAGATTATGCATTTACAGTAATTAAATGCGTTTTATAGACAGATTTTAACACATTAAAAATCTAATAAATATTTAAAAATAAATATGTAAATCGTAAAACTAGTTTTGTTAGTAAATACACAAAATTAAAATCGTTTTGTCCACATTAAACCTCCACTTAATCTCCTCCTTCACTGCATAAAACAATTCAACCTATGCGCCTGCAGTGAAGTCAACGCAATACCAATGCAGAATACTAATTGCGTCCCTCAACTTGAAGGCGCTGAGCTCAGCCTATACCAAGAAAAATAGATTTCCTGTTTTAATTAAACTTAAATAATTAATATTAAACTCCTCATTATATTCAATTAAGTTTTGATATTCATTAATGTTTAAAATATGTTTTTAGTCATGCAGTTTGTAAGTGCCGGTACACTTATTCGAATTTCTTTTATTAAGGAGTTTTTAAAAGTAAAAGTGTAAATTAACCAACTGAAATTGTTATTATACTTCAGGAACATGATTACCAGCATAATAAAAATATTTTTAAACTAAATATTATTCAATTTCTTTTGTTGGACCTTTCCAACAAAATTCTATCTGTATAAACTACACAACGTTTCTGGAGGTGGAGAAACGCCACCTGTTCAAGTGGTTACCTAAAAATTTAAAATAAATTCTCAATTTAAGCCGTACAAATCTAAAATCTCCATATTTTTCAACACACTCCATATGCGAATGGCTTTGAAAACCTTTAAGAATAAAACTATTATTCACGAGTACTAAATTAAACACGCGTTCTGATTAACCTATCCAAAAAAATATTTTCATTCATTCAGTGTTTTAGATTTAATTGTGTTTACTAATCCATTGGCTTACATATCAAATAAAGAGTATAAATTAGTCTAAATGGGATGTAGCCCAAAATATTTTATAGCTTTTTAACGTATTTTAGTTGAATTATTCAAAGAATATTTTAGACATAATATGACTACCAAAAACCTTTTCATTAGATAAAAAAAATTTGTATTGCAAAACAGACTTATTAATTGCAGTGCTCCATAAAACAAATTTACTTAAGAGATTAGTGATAAAATAAAAAAAATCAATTAAAAATCAATTGCAAGGCGTGAAATCTAACATTGTAAAAATTACTTTATTGTGAACATAAATAGACTGAAGTAAAATACATTGTAAGAAAATAATTTTTTCGTATTCGCTACTATTATTAAATTAATACATAAACTTAATTTCTTTGTATCGTAAACATTGCTTTATTTACATAATTTAATTATAAAGCTGTTGTGAATAAATGATAAAATCAAATAAATTTTTTACATTTATTGAATTATTATTGTAAAAAATATTGTATAATATGCTATGTAAAAATATATATTCCTACATTTTGGCTAGTGTTATAGTAATACATTAAAATATAACTAAATGAAATATTTATAATATTTGACTTTAATATAATAGTGGTATAATATATAAGTAGAAATATGATATTTTTAACTATATTAAGATACAAATTTGAAAATTAGTTTTTCATTCATTTTTATAAAACTTAATTAAAACTTTTATCAATAATTTACAAAATAATTTCAAACGTTTAAAGTCTTTGCCCATTCGTCAAGGTTTTTCTCATTTTCACACTTCGTTTGCTTCGTTCTAACCCATCTTGCCACTCTTTTTATATTGCTTTCTTTCCCCTATATAACTTTATGTCGTTTTACCAACTTTACTCCAGTTTTATTCGTTTTCTTGGAACGGTTTCATTAATCCCTATATATTTTCCTAACTTTATTATTTTTTCCGAGACAGTGAAGAGTTTTATTCGTAGAGGAAAACAATTTACTTTTTAATTTTAATCATTTTTCTATGTATTTAATTTATTCAAACCTTGAAACTGATTTAAATCCATACAATAGTTTATTTATTAAATATTTATTTATAGTTATTACTCTTTATTTTATTTATTGTTATATAATGTTGTATTAATGGAAATGCCCACATTAAAAACATATGTAATTTTATAGATTTTTTACATAGTAAATGGTTATATGGTTTTTGGAAGTTACGTTTATGTTAAAAACAAATATTATGTAAACTGCATGTAAACTACAAACCAGTTCTTCTCAAAAATTGCAATAGGCTTGAGAGTTAAAAAGAGCACTGCAGTGTAAAACCATTTGTGCATTCGTGAATAGATAATTATGAAAGAACCATGAAACCTATTGTATTCTTATTGTGTAAATAATACGATTTTATACAATAGTAGTATAATTAAATTGTTTGAATAAGAAATATTTTGTGGATTAATAGTATTCATTTTAAAATATTTTATCAGCTAGTAAAAAATTGTTTATTATTTTTAACCACATAAATTTATAAAACTTAAACAGTATTTTCATTTTTATATATAAAAAGGTAAAATATAAAAATGGAAAAAATAAAAAGGTGAGAGTCTTTGCCCACTCGCCTAGGTCGGTCTCATTTCCACATTTCGTTTACATCATCCTAACCCATCTTGCCGCTCTGCAAGTTATCGCTATTTCTCCCTATAGGTTTCTGTTAGTTTAAACTTTTATTCTTTTTATAGTCTTTTTCTCAGGTCTTATTTCCTAACCTTCTTTATCTTATCTCCTTAGCTTTATTTAGCTTTAGTACTTTCTTACAGGTAGGAGGGAGCTTTTATTCATAGAGGGAACCCATTTATCTTTAAGTTTAGTCATTTTTTTCAGTCTAGCGATATATCTTTCTTTTTTTCCAACTTTTAAACTTTTACCACCTTGAGATGAAGGCTCCGGACGTTATTTTAAACACAATGAGATCTGAGAGTCAACCCCGGGGACGTGGGAAATCCAAACACCCGGCCTCCAAGTAGCTGGATTACAGAACTACGCCACGAGTTCCGGCCGTGAGGAGGCGGCTGCGAGGTCGTAGTTGAAGACAACCGTCCACCGGGCGGTGAACCTCGCCCCTGCGCTACAGAGTGTCATTGCTAAGAGAAGGAAAACTAGCGTTGCCGAGGTTAAGGGAATCCTTGTTGGAAATTCCTTGCATTAGCTACGTTAGCAATGTGCTATACACAGGATATGATACACAATGGCAAAGAGTATTCATGATAGTGCATCCTGGTTTATTAAAGATTGGAATTAGAATCAGTTAAAGGAATAACCACTTATCGTGAGTTACAACTAAGAATGTTTCATCAATAATATTAGAATGTATTATAACAAAATGATAAGATTTTTTACTCTATTGAATCTTGATTCCTGCGCAATTATAACCAATAAAAATAAATAAAATTTGATTACACTAGTATGGCTAGAGCAGTTCAGTTCCTTAATATACGACTAACTTATTTTCATGTGTGCATTTGAGTCAGTTCGCTTCTAGCTGCTTACCCTGGAAGGCTTTAGAATTTTACAAGGTTCACTCGTTTACCGCATAACAGAGCTACTGTCACCCTCAAATCAGTAAATGATGCATTTTACTGTTTTACTGTCAGTAATCTCGACAGCCAAGGGAGGTTCCATTATTTGCCACATGACAGTGCTACTGTCACCCACCAATTCAGGCCCGAATACTATAAACTTAACTATAGTATATATTTTAACTAATTATAAGGAACCGTAAATAGTAAAAGTATTTGTAGTAATTTTATTTACATACAAATTTATTGATTTCATAAAAAAACTACAACTGGAGGTTGAAATGGTATAGATAACTAATTATTTTTAATACAAAAATCATATTAATTTCTTTTAAATGCCCAAAAACAATTTTAAACCTTTTTCCACTTTAAATTTAGGTTTTACAAAATACACAGGTATAATCTTCTTTCTATGCTTCGGAACAGTTAAGGTGAACTAATTTTAATTTCTTGACTCGGGTTTATCCATGTTTGATTTCTTTTTTCGTCGTTATTTTAATTGAAATAAACCTTGTTGGGCTATATGGAGTACCATACATTTACGTTGGGTAAAATGAGATAGGGTAAACATGATACCTACCTAGCATGCCATAATACCCGATACGCCATCTTCAGGCCGTCAAGTTTATAGTATTCGGGCCTGAATTGGTGGGTAGCTCTGTCTTGTGACAAATTATGGAACCTCTTCAGTCTGTCACTATTATTTTGCAGCAGACCTGAGTTTCGTGGGTGACAGTAGCTCTGTCATGCGGCAAACGATGGAACCTCTTCCGTCTGTCAAGATTACTGTGTGCAGCAGAGCTGAGTTTCGTGGGTGACAGTAGCTCTGTCATGCGGCAAACTATGGAACCTCTTCAGTCTGTCACGATTACTGTGTGCAGCAGAGCTGAGTTTCGTGGGTGACAGTAGCTCTGTCATGCGGCAAACGATGGAACCTCTTCCGTCTGTCAAGATTACTGTGTGCAGCAGAGCTGAGTTTCGTGGGTGACAGTAGCTCTGTCATGCGGCAAACGATGGAACCTCTTCCGTCTGTCACGATTACTGTGTGCAGTAGACCTGAGTTTCGTGGGTGACAGTAGCTCTGTCATGCGGCAAACGATGGAACCTCTTCCGTCTGTCAAGATTACTGTGTGCAGCAGTCCTGAACTACTAACGCAGAACTATTATATTGAATTTTAAATATAAAATAATAAGAACAGCTGATTAGATGAACTTAAAACATTTCCTTTAGACATATCCATGACCTAACCAATTTCCCACAGGGAAGTAAATACAAACATTTTTTTAACAATACTGGCTCATAGATTAAGGAATCGACCTACTCTAGCCAGAACAGTGTAAACTAATTTATGTTCAGTGTATTAATTGTTATTTATTACTCCACAGTAAACAGGGTAAATAGGATTTAATAGAGAAATATAATTAATTGTTATTATCGTGGTATGTTACATTTCAATATTATTGATAAAATATTTCCTGGTTGTAATTCACAAAAGAGCAGTTATTCGTTCACGGTCATTCGTTTACACTACACCATAAACATTATATCGTGACTCACTAATATAATAAAATACTTCCAAACACCATGTACTCCTCTTCAATGTTTGATAAAACAAGAGCTTTTACGTGTGTTAATTGTTTCCTTTGATTTCAATAAAATAAAAGCAAACTAAACTTTTACCAATAATGAACAACAACAAATATATGGTATCAAATGAAAATATAACAGTAAAATCTAAAGAGGGGTTTTATTATATAAAAAGAATAAATTACCATTTAGTAGTAAGGTAATAGCTTGAAAAGGTTGTTTACTATAATGATTCATGGAGCTGTTTTTCCTCAACAATAGATTCAATGGGAGGATTAAATGATGACATTTCCAGTCTCATGTCATTTCCCACTGTTCGCTGATTTCTTCTGTATTTGTTTTTCAAAAACACAAATGTTGAAATGATTGCTCACGTAAGTATGTGGTACTAAACACCATAGAAAAACTTCATAGCAATGTTAGCAAGATCAGGATTAATACAGGATAGTACAGGATACATGATATTACTAACGCCACCATTATATTTTATTCGCGACGTTAATTACTTCCAGCTATATTCGTAATTTATTTAAATTATATTTTAACTCAATTGCATATGTCCACAGATTATCTGTAAGGTAAATGTAGTTTTTTTAAACTATTTGAGTTCGTGTGTTCAGTAAATTTATTTTTTTAATTTTTAAAATTTGATTTTGGATCCACGTCGTGACCCTCCTGAGACGACCCATAGTTTTTGGAATCATTGGACAATAACTGGTTATAATTAACAATTTTTAATAAACCGGGGTGTATCGTCATTAGTGTACAGTACACCATGTTCTAATCAATCCCGTGTAAGCACATTGCTAACAACAATTATTGCAATGATTTTCCCGCAAGTAATTTCCTTAACCTCCGGCAACGCTAGTTTTCCTTCCTTCTCTTAGCAATGTCACTCTGTAGCGCAGGGGCGAGGTTCACCGCCCGGTGGACGGTTGTCTTCAACTACGACCTCGCAGCCGCCTCCTCACGGCCGGAACTCGTGGCGTAGTTCTGTAATCCAGCTACTTGGAGGCCGGGTGTTTGGATTTCCCACGTCCCCGGGGTTGACTCTCAGATCTCATTGTGTTTAAAATAACGTCCGGAGCCTTCATCTCAAGGTGGCAAAAGTTTAAAAGTTGGAAAAAAAGAAAGAAATATCGCTAAACTGAAGAAAAATGATTAATATTTGAAGATAAATGGGTTCCCTCTATGAATAAAAGCTCCCTCCTACCTGTAAGAAAGTACTAAAGCTAAATAGAGCTAAGAAGATAAGATAAAGAAGGTTAGGAAATCAGTCCTGAGAAAAAGACTATAAAAAGTATAAAAGTTTAAACTAACAGAAACCTATAGGGGGGAAGAAAGCGATAAAATGCAGAGCAGCAAGATGGGTTAGGACGATGTAAACGAAATGTAGAAATGAGACCGACCTAGGCGAGTGGGCAAAGACTCTCACCTTTTTGTTTTTTTACTATTTTACTAACAATTTTATATTTCACTCCTTTATTAATACTAAAATGAAGATACAATGTAAGTTTTATAATTTTATGTAACTAAAAATAACGTTTTAATGCACCAATATGGTATTTTGGCATTTATAAAATCTAAAATGTATTCATGAATACTATTTAATAAATCGTATAATTTACAGAATTAGAAGACATGAGGTTCAATAATATAATAGCATTAATAAATAAATATAAATTATAGTTTACAATCCGTCATACTTCATTCTATATACTTTCACGTAGAATAAATCGTTTTAAAATTACAGTGGGTAAATTCTGGTTTTGCGGCAATAGTTTTTGTAATTACTGGATTATAAAGTTTAAGTATTTGCTGTGGTTAAGGAAATCTTTGTTGGAAATTCCTTGCATTAGTTATGTTTATGTCACTCGTTTACCGCATAACAGAGCTACTGTCACCCTCAAATCAGTAAATGATGCATTTTACTGTTTTAGTGTCAGTAATCTCGACAGCCAAGGGAGGTTCCATTATTTGCCACATGACAGTGCTACTGTCACCCACCAATTCAGGCCCGAATACTATAAACTTAACTATAGTATATATTTTAACTAATTATAAGGAACCGTAAATAGTAAAAGTATTTGTAGTAATTTTATTTACATACAAATTTATTGATTTCATAAAAAAACTACAACTGGAGGTTGAAATGGTATAGATAACTAATTATTTTTAATACAAAAATCATATTAATTTCTTTTAAATGCCCAAAAACAATTTTAAACCTTTTTCCACTTTAAATTTAGGTTTTACAAAATACACAGGTATAATCTTCTTTCTATGCTTCGGAACAGTTAAGGTGAACTAATTTTAATTTCTTGATTCGGGTTTATCCATGTTTGATTTCTTTTTTTCATCGTTATTTCAATTGAAATAAACCTTGTTGGGCTATATGGAGTACCATACATTTACGTTGGGTAAAATGAGATAGGGTAAACATGATACCTACCTAGCATGCCATAATACCCGATACGCCATCTTCAGGCCGTCAAGTTTATAGTATTCGGGCCTGAATTGGTGGGTAGCTCTGTCTTGTGACAAATTATGGAACCTCTTCAGTCTGTCAGCAGAGCTGAGTTTCGTGGGTGACAGTCTGGCAAGATTACTGTGTGCAGCAGAGCTGAGTTTCGTGGGTGACAGTAGCTCTGTCATGCGGCAAACGATGGAACCTCTTCCGTCTGTCAAGATTACTGTGTGCAGCAGAGCTGAGTTTCGTGGGTGACAGTAGCTCTGTCATGCGGCAAACGATGGAACCTCTTCCGTCTGTCAAGATTACTGTGTGCAGCAGACCTGAGTTTCGTGGGTGACAGTAGCTCTGTCATGCGGCAAACGATGGAACCTCTTCCGTCTGTCAAGATTACTGTGTGCAGCAGGCCTGTGTTTCGTGGGTGACAGTAGCTCTGTCATGCGGCAAATAAGTGAACCTTCTCAAATTCTCAAGCTTACAGGAATTGGTCGTGAGGAACGTGGGATTTTCATTTTTGACATGGATATTTCTTAGCTCTGGGAGGGTGTTGGTGATTTTTAAGATGGAAAACATGTAACAGGTTTCCATAGAAACTACCAGAACTATTATATTGAATTTTAAATATAAAATAATAAGAACAGCTGATTAGATGAACTTAAAACATTCCCTTTAGACATATCCATGACCTAACCAATTTCCCACAGGGAAGTAAATACAAACTTTTTTAACAATACTGGCTCATAGATTAAGGAATCGACCTACTCTAGCCAGAACAGTGTAAACTAATTTATGTTCAGTGTATTGTTATTATTACTCCACAGTAAACAGGGTTTTAATAGAGAATATAATTAATTGTTATTATCGTGGTAGGTTACATTTAAATAATATTGATGAAAATTCCTGAATAATTCACAAAAGAACAGTTATTCTTTTAACTCAGGGGTTCACAAACTTTTTTGATCCGTAACCCACATCACCATAAACAATATTTCGCGACTCACTAGTATTTAAAATACTTCCAAACAATGCAATCCTCTTCAATGAATAATAAAACAAGAGTTTTCACGTGTGTTCATTGTTTCCTTTAATTTCAATAAAATATGACCATACTACAATTTTACTAATAATAAACAACAACAAAATTATGGTATAGGATGAAAAATAACAGGAAAAATCTAAAGAGGGGTTTTATTATATAAAAAGAATAAATTACCATTTAGTAGTAAGGTAATAGCTTGAAAAGGTTGTTTACTATAATGATTCATGGAGCTATTTTTCCTCAACAATAGATTCAATGGGAGGATTGAATGAGGACGTTATCAGTCTCATGTAATTTCTCACTGTTCGCTGATTTCTTCTGTATTTGTTTTTAAAATACACAAATGTTGAAATGATTGCTCACGTAAGTATGTGGTACTAAACACCATAGAAAAACTTCATAGCAATGTTAGCAAGATCAGGATAATCCAGGATAGTACAGGATATTACTAGCGCCATTATATTATTATTCCAAGCTAATATTCGTTATTACTGGTATTTAAAATTATATTTTAACTTAACCACAAAAGTCCACAGATTAACTTTAAGGTAAATCGTGATTTTAGTTTTTTGTAAACTATTAAGAGTTCGTGTGATCAGTAATTTTTTTAAATATTAAAATTTAATTTAGGACCCACGTCGTGACCCACCTGAGACGAACCATAGTTTTGGAGCCATTGGCATTTTTAATGAACCGGGGTGTATCGTCATTAGTGCAATGCACCATGATCTATCAAATCCCGTGTACAGCACATTGCTAACAGAGCTAATGCAATGATTTTCAGTATTTTCAACAAGTAATTTCTAAACCTCGGCAACGCTAGTTTTCCTTCTCTTAGCAATGTCACTCTGTAGCGCAGGGGCGAGGTTCACCGCCCGGTGGACGGTTGTCTTCAACTACGACCTCGCAGCCGCCTCCTCACGGCCGGAACTCGTGGCGTAGTTCTGTAATCCAGCTACTTGGAGGCCGGGTGTTTGGATTTCCCACGTCCCCGGGGTTGACTCTCAGATCTCATTGTGTTTAAAATAACGTCCGGAGCCTTCATCTCAAGGTGGCAAAAGTTTAAAAGTTGGAAAAAAAGAAAGAAATATCGCTAAACTGAAGAAAAATGATTAATATTTGAAGATAAATGGGTTCCCTCTATGAATAAAAGCTCCCTCCTACCTGTAAGAAAGTACTAAAGCTAAATAAAGCCAAGGAGTAAGACAAATAAGGTTAGGAAAACAGTTCTGGGAAAAAGACTAAAGAAGATAAAAGTTTAAACTAACAGAAACTTATAGGGAGAAAGAAAGCGATAAAATGCAGAGCAGCAAGATGGGTTAGGATGATGTAAACGAAATGTGGATATGAGACCGACCTAGGCGAGTGGGCAAAGACTCTCACCTTTTTGTTTTTTTACTATTTTACTAACAATTTTATATTCCACTCCTTTATTCATACTAAAATGAAGATACAATGTAAGTTTTATAATTTTATGTAACTAAAAATAACGTTTTAATGCACCAATATGGTATTTTGGCATTTATAAAATCTAAAATGTATTCATGAATACTATTTAGTAAATCGTATAATTTACAGAATTAGAAGACATGAGGTTCAATAATATAATAGCATTAATAAATAGATATAAATTATAATTTACAATCCGTCATACTTCATTCTATATACTTTCACGTAGAATAAATCGTTTTAAAATTACAGTGGGTAAATTCTGGTTTTGCGGCAATAGTTTTTGTAATTACTGGATTATAAAGTTTAAGTATTTGCTGTGGTTAAGGAAATCTTTGTTGGAAATTCCTTGCATTAGTTATGTTTATGTCACTCGTTTATCGCATAACAGAGCTACTGTCACCCTCAAATCAGTAAATGATGCATTTTACTGTTTTACTGTCAGTAATCTTGACAGCCAAGGGAGGTTCCATTATTTGCCACATGACAGTGCTACTGTCACCCACCAATTCAGGCTCGAATATTATAAACTTAACTAGTATATATTTTAACTAATTATAAGGAACCGTAAATAGTAAAAGTATTTGTAGTAATTTTATTTACATACAAATTTATTGATTTCATAAAAAAAACTACAAAGGTTGAAATGGTATAGGTTGAAATGGTATAGATAACTAATTATTTTTAATACAAAAATCATATTAATTTCTTTTAAATGCCCAAAAACAATTTTAAACCTTTTTCCACTTTAAATTTAGGTTTTACAAAATACACAGGTATAATCTTCTTTCTATGCTTCGGAACAGTTAAGGTGAACTAATTTTAATTTCTTGACTCGGGTTTATCCATGTTTGATTTCTTTTTTCGTCGTTATTTTAATTGAAATAAACCTTGTTGGGCTATATGGAGTACCATACATTTACGTTGGGTAAATGAGATAGGGTAAACATGATACCTGCCTGGCATACCATAATACCCGATCGCCATCTTCAGGCCGTCAAGTTTATGCTGAATTGGTGGGGTAGCTCTGTCTTTGAAAAATTATGGAAACCTCTTCAGTTGTCAGATTATCTTGTGACATACATGTATAGTCAAACATTTTTTTTGCAGCAGAGCTGAGTTTCGTGGGTGACAGTAGCTCTGTCATGGCAAACTTGGAACCTCTTCCGTCTGTCAAGATTACTGTGTGCAGCAGAGCTGTTTCGTGGTGACAGTAGCTCTGACACATGCGGCAAACATGGAAATCTTCCGTCTGTCAAATTACTGTTTATGCAGCAGGCCTGAGTTTCGTGGGTGACAGTAGCTCTGCCATGCGGCAAACGATGGAACCTCTTCCGTCTGTCAAGATTACTGTCTGCAGCAGGCCTGAGTTCGTGGGTGTGACAGTAGCTCTGTCATGCGGCAAATATGGAACCTCTTCTTCTGTCAAGATTACTGTGTGCAGAGCTGAGTAGTTTCGTGGGTGACAGTAGCTCTGTCATGCGGCAAACTATGGAACCTCTTCCTTCTGTCAAAATTACTGTATGCAGCAGATCTGAGTTTCGTGGGTGACAGTCGCTCTGTCATGCGGCAAATGAGTGAACTGTTTCAAATTACAAATCTACAGTATTCGGACTTGAGGAAAGTGGGACCAGTTAAAACTGTAAAATAATAATAATATTTTTTAATAATACTGGGTCATAGATTAAGGAATGGACCTACTGTAGCTAGACTAGCGTAAACTAATTTATGTTTAGTGTATTATTATTATTATTAATTATTATACATTATTAGCGCAGTAAAGGATTTAATAGAGAATATAATTAATTGCTATGTGGTATGTTTACATTTCAAATATTATTGATAAAATATTCCTGGTTGTAATTCACATAAGAGCAGTTATTCGTTCAGGTCATTCGTTTACACTACACCATAAACATTATATCGTGACCCACTAAATTTAATATACTTCCAAACACCATGTAATCCTCTTCAATGTTTGATAGAAATAAAGCTTTTTACGTGTGTTAATTGTTTCCTTTGATTTCAATAAAATTAAAGCAAACTAAACTTTTACCAATAATAAACAACAACAAATATGGTATAAAATGAAAATATAACAGTAAAATCTAAAGGGGATTTTATTATATAAAAGAATATATTACCATTTAAGTAGTAAAGTAATAGCTTGAAAAGGTTGTTTACTATAATGATTCATGGAGCTTTTTTTGCTCAACAAGATTCAATGATAAATGGATTCAAATTCAATGGGAGGATTAAATGAGGACATTTTCATGTCATTTCCACTGTTCGTTGTTTTTTCTTCTGTATTTGTTTTTCAAATACACAAATGTTGAATTGATTGCTCACGTAAGTATGTGGTACTAAATACCATCAAAAACTTCATTGCAACGTTAGTAAGATCAGTATAATACAGGATAGTACATGACAGTACAGGATATTACTAACGCCACCAAAGGACCGTTTTGATGCAACGTTATCTTACTTCCCAGCTGATATTCGTTATTATTTCAAATTATATTTCAACTCAATTGCATATGTCCACAGATTATCTGTAAGGTAAATTGTATTTTTTTTATTATTTGAGTTCGTGTGTTCAGTAAATTTATTTTTATTTTTAAAATTTGATTTTGGATCCACGTCGTGACCCTCCTGAGACGACCCATAGTTTTGGAATCATTGGACAATAACTGGTTATAATTCAAATTTTTAATAAACCGGGGTGTATCGTCTTGAGTACAGTGCACCATGTTCTATCAAATCCCGTGTAAAGTAAATTGCTAACACAATTATTGAGATGATTTTCCCGCAAGTATTTCCTTAACCTCGGCAACGCTAGTTTTCCTTCTCTTAGCAATGTCACTCTAGCGCAGGGGCGAGGTTCACCACCCGGTGGACGGTTGTCTTCAACTACGACCTCGCAGCCGCCTCCTCACGGCCGGAACTCGTGGCGTAGTTCTGTAATCCAGCTACTTGGAGGCCGGGTGTTTGGATTTCCCACGTCCCCGGGGTTGACTCTCAGATCTCATTGTGTTTAAAATAACGTCCGGAGCCTTCATCTCAAGGTGGCAAAAGTTTAAAAGTTGGAAAAAAAAGAAAGTAATATCGCTTAACTAAAGAATAATGATTAATATTTGAAGATAAATGGGTTCCCTCTATGAATAAAAGCTCCCTCCTACCTGTAAGAAAGTACTAAAGCTAAATAAAGCCAAGGAGTAAGACAAATAAGGTTAGGAAAACAGTTCTGGGAAAAAGACTAAAGAAGATAAAAGTTTAAACTAACAGAAACTTATAGGGAGAAAACAAGCGATAAAATGCAGAGCAGCAAGATGGGTTAGGATGATGTAAACGAAATGTGGATATGAGACCGACCTAGGCGAGTGGGCAAAGACTCTCACCTTTTTTTTAGTTACTATTTTACTAACAATTTTATATTCCCCTCCTTTATTTATACTAAAATGAAGATACAATGTAAGTTTTATAATTTTATGTAACTAAAAATAACGTTTTAATGCACCAATATGGTATTTTGGCATTTATAAAATCTAAAATGTATTCATGAATACTATTTAATAAATCGTATAATTTACAGAATTAGAAGACATGAGGTTCAATAATATAATAGCATTAATAAATAAATATAAATTATAGTTTACAATCCGTCATACTTCATTCTATATACTTTCACGTAGAATAAATCGTTTTAAAATTACAGTGGGTAAATTCTGGTTTTGCGGCAATAGTTTTTGTAATTACTGGATTATAAAGTTTAAGTATTTGCTGTGGTTAAGGAAATCTTTGTTGGAAATTCCTTGCATTAGTTATGTTTATGTCACTCGTTTACCGCATAACAGAGCTACTGTCACCCTCAAATCAGTAAATGATGCATTTTACTGTTTTACTGTCAGTAATCTCGACAGCCAAGGGAGGTTCCATTATTTGCCACATGACAGTGCTACTGTCACCCACCAATTCAGGCTCGAATATTATAAACTTAACTAGTATATATTTTAACTAATTATAAGGAACCTTAAATAGTAAAAGTATTTGTAGTAATTTTATTTACATACAAATTTATTGATTTCATAAAAAAAACTACAACTGGAGGTTGAAATGGTATAGATAACTAATTATTTTTAATACAAAAATCATATTAATTTCTTTTAAATGCCAAAAAACAGTTTTTAACCTTTTCCCACTTTAAATTTAGGTTTTACAAAATACACAGGTATAATCTTCTTTCTATGTTTTGGAACAGTTAAGGTGACCTAATTTTAATTTCTTGACTTGGGTTTATCCATGTTTGATTTCTTTTTTCATCGTTATTTCAATTGAAATAAACCTTGTTGGGCTATATGGAGTACCATACATTTACGTTGGGTAAGATGAGATAGGGTAAACATGATACCTACCTAGCATGCCATAATACCCGATACGCCATCTTCAGGCCGTCAAGTTTATAGTATTCGGGCCTGAATTGGTGGGTAGCTCTGTCTTGTGACAAATTATGGAACCTCTTCAGTCTGTCACTATTATCTTTGACTATACATGTATAGTCAAAGCTATTATTTTGCAGCAGAGCTGAGTTTCGTGGGTGACAGTAGCTCTGTCACGTGGCAAACTATGGAACCTCTTCCGTCTGTCAAGATTACTGTGTGCAGCAGAGCTGAGTTTCGTGGGTGACAGTAGCTCTGACATGCGGCAAACGATGGAACCTCTTCCGTCTGTCAAGATTACTGTGTGCAGCAGAGCTGAGTTTCGTGGGTGACAGTAGCTCTGTCATGCGGCAAACGATGGAACCTCTTCCGTCTGTCAAGATTACTGTGTGCAGCAGAGCTGAGTTTCGTGGGTGACAGTAGCTCTGTCATGCGGCAAACAATGGAACCTCTTCCGTCTGTCAAGATTACTGTGTGCAGCAGACCTGAGTTTCGTGGGTGACAGTAGCTCTGTCAGGCGGCAAACAATGGAACCTCTTCCGTCTGTCAAGATTACTGTGTGCAGCAGACCTGAGTTTCGTGGGTGACAGTAGCTCTGTCATGCGGCAAACGATGGAACCTCTTCCGTCTGTCAAGATTACTGTGTGCAGCAGAGCTGAGTTTCGTGGGTGACAGTAGCTCTGTCATGCGGCAAACTATGGAACCTCTTCACTCTGTCACGATTACTGTATGCAGCAGGCCTGAGTTTCGTGGGTGACAGTAGCTCTGTCATGCGGCAAATGAGTGAACCCTCTCAAACTCACAAATCTACAGGATTCGGACTTGAGGAACGTGGGGCCAGTTAAAACTGTAAAATAATAATAATAATTTTTTAACATTACTGGGTCATAGATTAAGGAATGGACCTACTGTAGCTAGACTAGCGTAAACTAATTTATGTTTAGTG
Organism: Nephotettix cincticeps; assembly: GCA_023375725.1. Taxonomy (NCBI): domain Eukaryota; kingdom Metazoa; phylum Arthropoda; class Insecta; order Hemiptera; family Cicadellidae; genus Nephotettix; species Nephotettix cincticeps. Next base: position 6,655,634 of record CM041791.1, on the reverse strand, counting down.
TATTATTATTATTATTATTATTGCGCAGTAAATAGGATTTAATAGAGAATATAATTAATTGCTATTATCGTGGTATGTTACATTTCAATATTATTGATAAAATATTCCTGGTTGTAATTCACATAAGAGCAGTTATTCGTTCACGGTCATTCGTTTACACTACACCATAAACATTATATCGTGACCCACTAATATAAGATACTTCCAAACACCATGTAATCCTCTTCAATGTTTGATAGAAATAAAGCTTTTTACGTGTGTTAATTGTTTCCTTTGATTTCAATAAAATAAAAGCAAACTAAACTTTTACCAATAATAAACAACAACAAATATATGGTATAAAATGAAAATATAACAGTAAAATCTAAAGGGGGATTTTATTATATAAAAAGAATATATTACCATTTAGTAGTAAAGTAATAGCTTGAAAAGGTCGTTTACTATAATGATTCATGGAGCTGTTTTTTTGCTCAACAAGATTCAATGATACAATGGATTCAATGGGAGGATTAAATGAGGACATTTTCATGTCATTTTCCACTGTTCGTTGTTTTTTCTTCTGTATTTGTTTTTCAAATACACAAATGTTGAATTGATTGCTCACGTAAGTATGTGGTACTAAATACCATCAAAAACTTCATTGCAACGTTAGTAAGATCAGTATAATACAGGATAGTACATGACAGTACAGGATATTACTAACGCCACCAAAGGACCGTTTTGATGCAACGTTATCTTACTTCCCAGCTGATATTCGTTATTATTTTAAATTATATTTTAACTCAATTGCATATGTCCACAGATTATCTGTAAGGTAAATTGTATTTTTTAAATAATTTGAGTTCGTGTGTTCAGTAAATTTATTTTTATTTTTAAAATTTGATTTTGGATCCACGTCGTGACCCTCCTGAAACAACCCATAGTTTTGGAATCATTGGACAATAACTGGTTATAATTTAAATTTTTAATAAACCGGGGTGTATCGTCTTGAGTACAGTGCACCATGTTCTATCAAATCCCGTGTAAAGTACATTGCTAACACAATTATTGAGATGATTTTCCCGCAAGTATTTCCTTAACCTCGGCAACGCTGGTTTTCCTTCTCTTAGCAATGACACTCTGTAGCGCAGGGGCGAGGTTCACCGCCCGGTGGACGGTTGTCTTCAACTACGACCTCGCAGCCGCCTCCTCACGGCCGGAACTCGTGGCGTAGTTCTGTAATCCAGCTACTTGGAGGCCGGGTGTTTGGATTTCCCACGTCCCCGGGGTTGACTCTCAGATCTCATTGTGTTTAAAATAACGTCCGGAGCCTTCATCTCAAGGTGGCAAAAGTTTAAAAGTTGGAAAAAAAGAAAGAAATATCGCTAAACTGAAGAAAAATGATTAATATTTGAAGATAAATGGGTTCCCTCTATGAATAAAAGCTCCCTCCTACCTGTAAGAAAGTACTAAAGCTAAATAAAGCCAAGGAGTAAGACAAATAAGGTTAGGAAAACAGTTCTGGGAAAAAGACTAAAGAAGATAAAAGTTTAAACTAACAGAAACTTATAGGGAGAAAGAAAGCGATAAAATGCAGAGCAGCAAGATGGGTTAGGATGATGTAAACGAAATGTGGATATGAGACCGACCTAGGCGAGTGGGCAAAGACTCTCACCTTTTTGTTTTTTTACTATTTTACTAACAATTTTATATTTCACTCCTTTATTAATACTAAAATGAAGATACAATGTAAGTTTTATAATTTTATGTAACTAAAAATAACGTTTTAATGCACCAATATGGTATTTTGGCATTTATAAAATCTAAAATGTATTAATGAATATCATTTAATCAATTTTAATTAATAAAATCGTATTATTTACAGATAAAAAGAGGTTCAATAATATAATAGCATTATTAAATAAATATAAATTATAGTTTACAATCTGTCATACTTCATTCTATATACTTTGACGTAGAATAAATCGTTTTAAAATTACAGTGGGTAAATTCTGGATTTGCAGCAATGGTTTTTGTAATTACTGGATTATAAACTATATTTATGTTTCTGCAGTATACAAATTTTACAACTCAATCAATACATATTTTGAGTCTTTTATACTTTATTTAACCATTGTTTGAATAGATTTACAAATTATTTACAGAAAAATTGCTGTTAAAATTATATTGTTGTATACATTTGTTATTTCAACAAAGCTTTAATAAAAACACAACCGTGAGAAGTAAAAATAATTAAACGTAAAACCCGTAATTTTAATAGATAATTTTTGTGTATAGGTTTATCAGAAGGCGAGTTACGAAAATGGCCATAAAAAGTATTTTTGGTACAATATGAAACGGTTATCGTTAATTTTATTTTTAAAGACTCGATGAACAGAAAAATGGAAGGTGTCAGACAGGCTCAGACTGGTGTTGCTACATCTTGGAGTAATGGTAAAATATTATGTCGGTAAGAAACGTTATCGGACGAAACGCCATAATCAAGCTACAAACTACAGTGTCAACATAGCATTTTAGGTTATCTTAATATATAAAAGAGGAAGTATATATGTATAATTGTATGTAATGTAAAAGCCTCAGAACCACTCGAAAGATTGTAATAAAAATTTCAGGCATAATTCAGCGTGACTCAATTATGGTTTCTGTGAAGTTTTTGTGCAGTGTCAAGTATTATAAATTTAGTTTACAAAATTAAAAGCTGTGATTAAATAGCTTAAAGGTGTCTTTAAGCTTTCAGTTGTTAAAATGTAAACAATTAATTAGCAATGTGCTTTACCAGAATACTTTACCTATACATAATGAAAAGTTTTATTCACCGCGGTAATTTTTTAAGTTATTGGGGATCGTGTATTATGATTTACATCTTTTTTAATTGTTGGGCGAATTGTTACATGTAATACAATTACTTTACGTGAATAACCATATTGCTATTTTTGTTTATAATCAGTATTCGTTCGTCATAATAATCAGATATTGTATATTTTTATATTGTCCTTTCACTATCTGAAATGTAAAAAGATTGATATTGTACATTATTAACGAATATTTTATATGCGTGTGTAAGTGTGCGTGCGTACCCTGGGGTTAGACTATATAGTCTGTCTAAGTTTATCATATATGTTTTACTCTTTCAAATCCACATGTATACACTAATTTTTTATACATAATTTAGCTTAAAATACCTGGATAAGCCATTATTTTAGAAAGGTAATAATAATCAAGGTCAAAGTTCTGGTCTTAAGATATGAAATCATACATCGACAATGTCAGTGTATAGATGAATATATAAATAAATAAGCATATAAGTTTAAAAAAATTACGTATTTTATTGGTAAACAATAGTTTTGCCTTAAAAATAAACATTTGCAGAGTAAAATTCTTTTTGAATTAAAATAATTATATTTCGTTAGTGCATAATTTCATTCAAAAGGTACCTTTAAAATAACTCCATCAAATGTAAACAATAATCTAGTTTACGTACTAGTAATATTAACAGTATGGCCGTATCAGCAAATGTATAAATACAAAGTCTAAAATTCGCACTAAAAATAATGAATAAGTTTCATTCCACAGTAATTTTTTTTACTTTTTCTTCGTGTATAAATTGAATAAAACTCATTTTTATATTGTTTGCAAATAAAATAAGTTACAATGTAATTGTACAAATTAAAACAAAAAACATTTCAACACCCTCTGTTTTTAAAAAGAATATTGTTATCATAAATACAGCTAATATATTTTATTTTCATTCACAAAAGCGTTAAAAAACATATTGTAATTTTAAATCTAACAAAAAGTTCTTAGCTGTGATCTACCTCTGTTAATTAAAAAATTTCAAACTCATATTGTATTTTTTCAAATCCACATGTATAACAAAAATCATTTATACATAATTTACTAAAATTACCAAACCATTGGATTTTATAAATAAAGGTAATAATAATCAAGGTCAAAGTTCTGGATTAAAATATGAAATCATAAGACAATGACAGTAAAATAGATGAAAATTAAATAAATAAGCATAATTAAAGTTTAAACAAAAATTACGTTTTTAATGTAAACAATAGTCCTTAAAAAAAAACAATGCAAGAGTAAAATCTTTTGAATAAAAAAATATTTCTTTTCATAATTGCCAGAGAATCTAACACCAATTAAAATGAAAATTCCAGCAATGTTTTTACGGTAACGATTCTAATTTTTAAACCGATATTAGAATATAAATAAAATTTTTAGAAAATAATCAAACGAGAAAGTAAAAAAATACTTTCTGTTTAAATTAAGTTTGCACTATTTCTAGATGTTCGTTTTAATATAGGCTCCAGCAAGGATGACATATCCTACTGTGTTCACGTACTTAAATATTATAAACATATATGTAAATATAATGTATTTTAAATACAGTTAAATACGAACTAACGAACTGCCAAACTATATGCAGTGGTCTTGCAACCCTCGATGAGGTTCCACTGTTCGCCGCCAGATTGCTCGACAATACTGATTTTCCATACTGTAGTTAGGATGTTATACATTCGTAGGTCTATTACTTACCAAAAAATTTAGTCTTTCAACTTACATCTACATGTGTTTATAAATAAAGGGGTTTATCTATTCCCTATATGATTAATATGGGAAAAGATTATGCAGTTAACTGTGATGGTAAACACATAGACAATGATTTTTAAACATAAATTTATGGAGATTAGCCATATGGAGCTAAATGTCAAGTTTCATCAAAAATATAGATTGATAATTAAAATTGGAGCCACAAAATACAACGTACTGTGTTTAGATTTTTTATATATCTCGGTAACCATGTGGGGAAGAAAAAGACTTTAGGGAACTAAATTGTGTAGTTTTTAAGCTGATTCTAATGGTGAAAGATAAAGTTTAAATTTTTTAAAATTAGATATAGAAAACACAAAAATCCCAATTTTTGGGTACAACCCAAAATGTAAACATTGAAACCTAGGACGGTCACGGCAGCTCTTTCTTCTTCTTCTCCTTCTTCTCGAACTGTCAAATTTTAGTATTCACAGCTGTTGACATTCAAGTAATTTTATGTTTTCATTCTCTAAAAATGTAAACATTGAAATTTAGGACGTTCACAGGGCGTAGCCCGAGAGGATTTTAAGGAAATGAGTATGCCTATGTGTTGCATGAGTTTAAGATCTACCTTTGCCTAAAATTTCAAACCGGTCGGTTCAGTATTTTTCGCATTCACTTGCCACAACAAACCCACAAACACACAAACACACAAACCCACAAACAAACATACAGACACCACCTCTTCTTTATAATATTATAGATATGGGAAAAGAGTATGCAGTTAACTGTGATGATAAACACATGATTAACATAACAGACAATGATATTTAAACATAAATTGATGGATCTTAACCATATGGAGCTAAATGTCAAGTTTCATAAAAAATATCGATTGATAAGTGAAATATTAATTTTTCCTTACTTTCCATAAGATTAAAATTGGAGCCACAAAATACAACGTACTATGTTTAGATTTTTAATACCTCGGTAACCTTGTGTGAAAGAAACAACTTTAAGGAACTAAATTGTGTAGTTTTTAAGCTGATTTTAGTGGTGAAAGATAAAGTTTAAATATTTTTTTAATTAGATATAGAAAAATCCCAATTTTTTGTACAACCCCCTCCCCAAACTACCCGTATCGAACTTGTCCGAAAAATAAGAAAATAATAGGAATCGTCTGTACCAAATTTGGTCTCGATCGGACCATTTTTACGAGAGTTAATGTGTTCAGAGACACACACATACATAAAATTTTAACGACTATTGTTTTTGGCCTCTGGGCACCTAAAAACGAAAAATAACATGGTCCCGGGCTTAAATCTTTACATGAGACTATGGTAATAGCTTCTCCCCTATGGGATATTCGCTACACCCAAAGTTATACAAAAGCCAATATTAAATTTTTCAAAGTATTATGTTAACTCTTTAATTTGACAGGTATGCCATTCTTTGGATTTATACTTAAACGAGTAAATAAATGGTTTAGCAAGTTCTTTAACGTAAGAACCCAAAAGGGATGAAACCGTTTGCATGAGCAAGTATTTAGTTTTATGTAACAAAAGATATTAGTTTCTACCTTAAGTAATCTACTTACTTCCCCGTGTGAAATAGTTTATACCATGGACATCTAAAGAGAATTGTTTCAGTTCATCTAAACAGCTGTTCTTATAACCAAATTTTGACATCACTGACCATATGATGTTTTTAACCAAATGACGCCACTGTTTTAAATTTTGGTCACGGAAACTGCAAACGCTAAGACATATCCACGTCAAAAAGATATTCGTCAGTTTAACAGTTGGGAATTAGACTGGTTTGTAATGCAACAAGATGAGATAGGTAATAATAAAACTTCCAAGGATTAAAATCGTTTCAATGGAAATTCCAGCTTTTAGTATTTGTTAATTTATTACCCTCAAATTTTTATTCCAAACAATCAATAGTATATATTTCATCACCAATAACCTGGCTTTTTTGATACGAGCGGAAGTGTTAAATGTGTGCGTATATATAAAAAAGAAAATTTTGGGCAAGTGATGAACTATATTTTTCGTCATACAGCAAATAAAATTAAGCAAACTCGTAAAACATAAAACATAAATTATGACTTGATTTAGTATCAACATTTGACGATCATTTTTCACTTCTATTAATCAGCTGTTTTGTTACTGACGTTTTCGCAGTCCTTTCTTGATTCCTGATTAATTGGTTAGGTCATATCAGTGCTATTTATTATTATCGATAGTTTGATCTCAACTATTCGATAGTTCGATTACAACTTTGACAATCAACATCTGGAACGTCCAAAATACACAACAATCGATAGTGATTGTTGCAGTTACTTTATCAATTATTTACAATCGAATGCTGACTTCAAACTAAAAGTATAATCACCAACAAATTTTTGCAGTCTAAGACTCGAAAATTACCATAATGATAAGTAGGTAGCAACAGACGCATGAATGCAGACGTCTGCAGACGGACGGAGGAAAAATGTTATATTTACTTCCTTGTGGGAAATATGTAAGATCATGGATATGTCTAAAGGTTTTCACTTCAGCTAAACAGCTGTTCTTATTCTTTTATATTAAAAATTCAATACAATAGCTCTGGTTGTTTCTATGGAAACTTGTTACATATTTTCCATCTTAAAAATCGCCAACACCCACCCCCCCAGAGCTAAGACATATCCATGTCAAAATCGCGCCCCATGTTAGATGCAACGCGCACGGACGTCCGCATGCAGATGTTTACATTTAATCACATCTTGAGCGATTTTTCTCCGCTCTGCATACGTGCGTTTGTTGCTGTTTGCGCTGGCCTTTAGTCCTAGGAAGAAAAAGAACTACCTTGGTATTCAACATATGTATCCAAAACAGCTGTTTTGAAGCATTTTAGTGAAAAAGTTTTATTGAATACTCTGTTGCACATGTAGTTGCTTTTTATAATTTTCCCTGATTGGATACGGGAAATGATTTCAAGTGCTAAATTATTTTTCGAAAAATATCCTAAGTAGAAAATTATTTCAAAACTTGATTACTATAATAAAATGGAATTTAAGCTACGGTTGGAGTGTTGTTGTTGCTGAAATGATTATAGAACAGATTATACACCGTTAGCAATGCTGACAAACATCACATGTTTATCAAATCACAAACCCGAAGTCATGCCAGGTATTTTAAGCCAAGTATGAATGATGATTGAGTGTAAGATGATTGTGGCGTGATCTTGTAGTTTTGTTACTGACTAAGGCTGACATGTTCCTTAGACAGGACTGTTAATTAATAGCCCAACAGCCAATGACATCTAAGGGACCTACAGTTTTCGTGGAATCCGAACCACGGCCTCTGAATTACGAATTCATCTAAGTATGAGGATGGTCTTTACGGATTAACTTAGTATTCAATAGTGCGGACGTTAATCCACACAAGAGAACACTACACCCACCGACCACCGCTCACAACTATCCACAGTTCGTGACCTCTATGTAGCAGGATTACAGGACGTCCCCAATGGATCAGTAAGACAGGAAAGGACAGTCTGGGTCACCTGGGAGGAAGAGACAACAACTACAACTCCCCCCCCCCGGGCCTTCGTGTCGTGCCCGAGCGCCAGGTAAGCGGACAAACAGGAGGAGAACGAACCAATACTGGGATTCAAAGGTGCAAGAGAAGCTGTTCACTTTGGATTGCTAAAAGACTTTAATTTTGTAAAAACTTCATTGCATTCAATTATAGCCCCTGAAGTGCAATTAAAGAGTCAAAACTCCATTAGGGAGGTGTTAGGTCCAAGTGAAATCCACTGTGTCTATGGTCACAACTAGGGTAAAAACATAAACTATTTTTGACAGTTTCAGTGTCCGTTGGGATAAACAAGTATTTCTAACAGTTAATAGAGATTGCTCTTCAGCTCAGTAAGGTTTGAGTAAATCACCTGTTGACTGAATCCAGCAGTAGAGTAAAAATGTTTGTATTTACTTCCCTGTGGGAAATAGGTTAGACCATGGATATGTGTAAAGGATTTTTTTTAATTATTCAAAACAGCTGTTCTTATTATTATGTATTAAAAATTCAATACAATAGCTCTAGTAGTTTCTATGGAAACCTGTTTTAAATTTTTATCTTACGAATTGCCAAGCCCCCACTCCTCACCACAGAGCTAAGACATATCCATGTCAATATGACGTCATTCATCAAGTAGGACATGCCATGGATATGTGTCATTAACCAATGTCTGTTTCATGAGTTGTACTAGCCAACAATTACTGTTTGTTTGGTTTTATGTACAAGAATAACTTTTCATAAATCTTAATTTCTTCGGTTCGATCGGCGTAGTGTCGCTTATTAGTTACGAATATATGATTTTTTCATGCAGGCTTCCTGAAAGACTTGTTTAGGATATCAGTTCTGTTTTTTAGATTATTAGACCACCAAAATGACATATTTTATAATATTAGATTGGATTATTGAAATGGCGACCATACCACAAGATAGGTATGTTAAGCCATGTATGAATGAGAATTGAATGTAAGTCATAAGTCATAAGTCATCTTTATTCGTTCAAGTTACAAATAATATTTGAACACGTCATACAATAAATAATACAATGATACATTAAACAAAATAAATACATATAATAAAATATTTAACATAAAATATCTAACATAAAATATCTGAGAGAGAGGTCACCCAACATCACTTATCAGATAGGGACACAATTCCAGGAAGTGTTCTTTAACTTTTTCTTTGAATTTATTAACATTGTAAATTTTTCTTATTTGGAGGGGCAGTTTATTATATATTTTGAGACAAGTATAATAGGGTCCCCTTCCATACTTTGCTGTTAAGTGATTTGTCACTGGCAGCATGCCCCTTGATCTTGTTGGGTACTGATGAAAGTGTCCGTTAGTCACAAAAACCGACCAGTTCTGTTTGACAAAAACACAGACTTCGTATCCAACAAGACCGGCGAAAATTTTGAAATTCTTAAAAAGTGGGCGGCAAGAGTCCGTTCTTCTTAAACGTAACGCTTCTAACGCATGCTAACTTCTTGAAAGCTAACTTCTTAAACGCGTAAGATGATTGTAGTACGATATTTTAGTCTTGTTACTGACTAAAGCTGACATGTTCCTTATACAGGACTGTTAATTAATAGCCCAACAGCCGATGGTAACTAAGGGACCTACAGTATAACGTGGAATCCGAACTACACACTCTGAATTACCAATAGGTCTAATCTATACTAATCAACGTAGCATTCAACCGCGCGGACCCACACAAGAGAACATTACACCCACTGACCTATCATAAGATCATCGGATCAAAAGTGTGGCTTATAATTTTCCATAAAATACATTTTATTACAAAATTTCACATAGGTTACGTGAAAAAGGTCTGTTATTCATGAACGTTCCAAAATTTCAGCTCTAAAATTTTAAGTATTTTCCGAATTAATCCCCCATTAACATGGAAGGTTTCCCATAATAACTTGAAAAAACTATGCCAAAGCATACTTTTTATCATACAATCAACAAAGAAACGTTAAATTATGATTTTCAAAGACTTTTTTCGCTCCCACCACCTTATTAAGGAAATTCGTTGATCGTTTCTCACAAGTGTTGAGCCTTCGTTGAATATTGCCTCAAATTGAAGGCGATCAGAAATATTATCGAGGACGTCCAATCCAAGTTTAATGCGTTTGTTTATTTCCTCCGAGTGTTTAGAAAGCGGACCGTTAAGACCTAACGATAGGTCTAAGCTTTGGCGAAAGTGAGTCGAGCAACGTATCTTGAAGACGGTAAGTCACAATTTTGTTTACTTAAAACATTTGACTTGTATTGTTTTCAATCATTCCTTTTATATTAGACTAGCTGACCCGGCGAACTTCGTAACGCCTCACAGTAAACACATGTTAACTTTAAGATTGGCCATGTTCTGAAGTCGAATAGCAATACGGCTTCATTGTGAAAGGTTATATATTCTGGGTCGCTGCATAGTGAATAACAATACTGAAACGATAAAACATATTAATATAATTCCCATAAAACAAATAAATCTGAGTGGATTAATTCACAATTTTCAAATCCAATCCAAACCCAAACGAAACCTAACTGTAATACGGCTTTCATAGGAAAGATATACAACAGCTGATTATTATAATAAACGTAATAATATAAACATTGTAATTATCATATAAACACGTGACATTAATCAGACAGAAAATAAAAATATAAATACATAATCCCCCAAAACCGTTAACTATTAACGTGGTGATTAAAGCTGTTCATTTTTTACAGTACACATTTACTTCATAGTTTAACATTAATGAATAATTCAGATGGCATTGGATAGTAAAGCATACGGTATTGCTAATGGAAAGTAAACCAATCAGCTGTAGCTAAGAAATCAAATGTTTTCATTGTAGACAATTTGTAAACAAACTTACTCTCCATAAGGTTAACATTAGAAATTTAAAACGCCATAAAATGGAAACTTATGGGGTTTTCGAAAATATTTTTTCACTAAAACCTTCCCAGACACATGTAGAGCAACTTCCTAAAATTTCATGGCGATCGGATGAGTAGTTTGGCAACGCATAAAGGACATACATACATACATACATACATACAGACAGACATACATTCAATTTTATATATAGAGATTAGATTATTAAAATGGCGACAATAACACAGGGTAGGTATTAAGCCAAGAATGAATGAGGAGTAGTCTTGTTACTGACTAAGGCTGACATATTCTTTAGACAGAACTGTTAATTAATAGCCCAACAGCCGATGTCAACAACTAATGGACCTACAGTTCAACGAGGAATCCGAACCACGGCCTGTAAATTACGAATTGGTCTAATTATGAGGATGGTATTTGCGGATTAACGTAGTGTTCAATAGTGCGGACGTTAATCCATACAAGAGAACACTACATCCACCGCCATCTCACAACTATCCACAATTCGTGACCTCCAAGTACCTGGATTACAGGACGTCACCACCGTCCCAGTCTATATATCCAGTATATGTTAGTTATATTCATCAAATAATTAAAGAGCTCATTTTATATTAATTTAGTTATACTTTTAAATATATTCTACAAAGACCTTGAAATGTTGATCCAGCTACAGCCTATTTTTAAATTTTACATCTATATCTTAAAAGGCTTACACAATTTTATATTTTGTCGGAAATTTTTATGTTTGTCATCTGTGATAAACGACTTATTTATTAAATAAAGAGTCTTAGGACAAAGATCTATAATAATTCAGTATTTTTATAAAAAATATATAGAAATAACAGATAGTTTAACATATGATAAAATATAAATATAGGTACATATATTTAATAAATACTCAATACGAACTAGGTAAAAAAAGATGAGTCAGGGAAGTTTCGTTTCTTTCAGTTGGTAGTTCAGCATCCAGAAACATAGTGAGATATTTCTTGATATAAATATAACGGTAATTTTTTACTCCCTGAACAGGGCCGTTGTTTAAAATGAGATGTATTTAAACAGAGCATGGAATATTATACGAACATTATTTTGAAATGATTTAGCTGATTTTTTTCTGTTTTCCACCTGCTTATTATTGTTTACAATTTTATGTTGATTTTTTTATGGTATGTGAAAAGTTCTGGTTCCTAAGTTCCACAACCCGTGTGAACCACAGGTACAGTACTATGCTAGTTTCAAAAAATAGTTAAAAAGAAGTTTTAATGATTTATAGTAACCATAAGAGTTTTTGCTTGCATTTTTTGTGGCAGGTGGTAACTCTGTATGAGTATCCCCACTCCTGCGAGAATTGTGTGGTATTATTATATTTTTGATTTGGAAACTCGTTGAGTACGCAGGTCTGCTGCGACGGAGGTATTTAAGATTTATGAAGAGGATTATTTGAACTGTAAGAAAACATTTTGAATCGCTTTTGATTATTTTATTTATTGTTAATTGTTTTAATTGTAGACTACAAGAAGACAAATACAGTATGTTACTCTTTACTTGCCATACAATACTTCATTTCAACCGAAACCTGGGTGGTGAACTTCAAGTGAAAGCGTTTGTCATCCACATTCCGCCGACGAAGCATTCCCGAAGTTTTATTCACCTAGCATTTTTCTTCACTTGACACACACACACACACACAATCACAAATCGTTCATTCTTCTGGTATAGAAGTTGTAGAGTCAGTAAGGTATCACGTTATGGTTGTTGAACAGCATCTTTGGAGCATATTCAAAACCTTGGAAAATTTTACAAAATATTAAATTAATTAGTCCTTTTATTACGTAAGAGGTTTTACCAGCTAGGAACGTTTATTATAGCCTTGCATTTTGGTTTGAGAGCACTGTAAGATTTGGACTTTTATACTATGGTGGATCTTATCCGTCTTTATTTAACCCAGTTATTATGTGGCAAAGGCATGCGTTTAGATTAATTTTTAGGATACACTAAAAAGGAGTTAGGTTGAGCTATGTGTTTTCATAGAAAAAGATATTTACTGTTAAGGAATTGCATGTGTAATGTGTATTGATGTGTTCACAAATATGTATATAATTATGAAATAAAAGAGGTAAGGTGACACGGTCCGCTCTTTGGACAACTCTTGTAGTGCCAAACCTTGTCAAAGAAACTAGCAAACATAAGCTATGGCTCTCTGGCACCAAAAATATATAATTAACAGTTTAAATACTATGACAATGATATGTGTTATTTGATAAAATACCAAAATTCAAAATGAAATGAATTACTAATATAATGTTTTTATATTTATTGTTGTAGAATACTTTAGAGATTTATTTACATATTTAGTCTGTTATCTCTTGTTGGTTTATTTGTTGAATACAGGGTGTTCATAAAGGTCGGAGACAATCTTTAAGGGATGATAGTATAAATATAAACCAAAAATATCCTATAAACATATGTCGAAAAATATTCCATTTAGCCACTAGCCACCATTTTTATTTGTTACAGAAATCGTTATATTTCAAGAACTATTTAAGCTACAGAAAACAAATCTTTGCACACATGTTTATTGGCCAAAGAGAACAACATTCTCAAAGTATTATTGAAATTACATCAAATCTTGTAATTTTAATAACAACATAACCGTTAACTTTATAAAGCTTTTACACAATATAAAAACGATTGTAATTTTAATTTCGAATCTAACGATACTTTGTTGAACGAAACCCGTCCATGGATAAGCGAGATATTGCACTTTTAATGTTAGCTTACAGGGCCCAAGCGCTACAGCCGCGCGGCGGTGCGCATATAAAGTGCATTAAATTGAATTTTCTCGTTTACTGTAAAAATTGTATAAAGTTAATGATTTTCTGTTATTTAAATCAAAACTAGCGTACCTGGTGCACGAAATCGTGCGCTGTCAAGGAGACAATGTGTCCACCAATGCGTGTAGGCAGTCATCTTAAGTGTTGCTATTTAAAAAAATCAAGTCAATTTAATTATGATAAAGAATTATTTTATTAATAAACCTTGTAAAATTTCTCTATAAACAATATTCCGAGTATAAATACGGTCGTCTCGACGAAGTTGTCCTTGGTGTTCTCCATCTTTTATATAGACTTTGAGTCCATCAAATGATCGGGCTCTACTTGCTGCGACATACAGTTGGCCGTGACCAAACACCGATTTTGGGAGAACTACTCCAACCATACCCAAATATTGGCCCTGAGATTGGTTTATGGTCATAGAAAATGCTACAATAATCGGGAACTGTGTGTGCTGGAGACTGAAAACTATAGTTATATATTGGCCCGGTAGTTTCTCCAAAATTGTTTAATTTAGCGAAGAACAATCTTCTGGTTATGTTTTGGTTTTGTGCAAATAAAAACTGGAGTTTTATTGCCAGCTGTACAATGATGTCTTCATTAAACGGAAAAAGAAAGAACCATATTTAACTGTCAGATTTGATTTGTTTATTTAACCACTTCCTTAAATAATCAGCTGATTTCTCGATCGTCGGTGTTTACCTCCATATTAAGTTTATGGGGAAAATCGCATCTTTGACCCCATTATTTTCCATGCCAACGAAGAATTTTCAATTTTTTTTAATTGATGGCTAAACTAAATGCTAAGACCTTTATAGCGACACCTTGGACATGGTGAATGGTAGCACCACAGCTCCAAAACAATTATCACAAAAATAGGCCTAGTGTATTAAATATATAAGATATCTTTAACCAGCACCATTTAAAAAATTTGCAAACTAAATGATATTTTGCACACAAATACATAATCGCATGGACTTGAAGAATTTTAATCTGACTTCTGACAAATTGCGTTTGTGTATTTATATGTCATTGTCAATGTTAATGTTGTCGTAACTCCTGGGAAAATATATTGTGGGAAAAGCTCAATAAAACAATTATTAGAATAAACATAAAATTTTAGTCGCACTAACAAAAATGTGTAAAATTTTTGTTGTTGATTGGTGGCATTTAACTTAAAATTAAGAAGAAAGCGGCTCAACTGAGTAGATATACAGAAGCCCATTTCCTGCACGATAATCGCCAAGCCATTTCCTGACAAACGTTTCTGCTATTATCACGTAATGACCCTCATTTAGGCTCGGAGATTTTCAATTATACAGTCTTAAAACCCGGACTTTTCCAACTACTTTGGTCACAGTTAACTCAAATCACTTTTATTTAACAAAACAACTGCTCATATCTACTCATATTGTGTGTGTGTTGACGTAGCGTCGAATCGCAGTTTGCGATAAAATAATCGAATATGATATGCGATATGATAGCTTCATATCATATGCGATATAAATAAACAAACACTAGCTATTTTTATTTTGACTGGGACGGTGGTGACGTCATGTAATCTAGCTACTTAAGGGTCACGAATTGTGGATAGTTGTGAGCGATGGTCGGTGGGTGTAGTGTTCTCTTGTGTGGATTAACGTCCGCACTATTGAATACTACGTTAATCTGAAAAGACCATCCACATATTTAGAACAATTCATAATTCAGAGGCCGTGGTTCGGATTCCACGTTAAACTATAAGTCTATTAATTGCCATCGGCTGTTGAGCTATTAATTAACAGTCCTGTCTAAGAAACGTGTCAACCTTAGTCAGTAACAAGACTACAAGATCGCATCACAATTATCTTACACTCAATACTCATTCATGCTTTGCTTAAAATACCTACATTGTGTGTGGTTGCCATTTAAATGGTCTAACTTAATCTAATATAACACATCCTAGCCTAACTTACTTGTTTTAATATATTTTTATTTCAATCTGTTCTACATTATTTAAACAATACGTAATTTAATCAATTCCTTTTTACCCTAAGTTTTGGGTGTATTACTCATTAACCGTGGGAAATTGGGAAGTGACCATTTAGTCTGCAAGAGAATAGGTCGGTATCAGCGACGTATTAACACATCAGTAAATTAAATTACAGCGTAGTACACGGAGTTTGCATACAGATTGCGCTGATAACAGAGACAGGGGCGCCACTAACAACGGCCCATTACATCCATGACAAGGACTACATTAGCGAACTAAATCAATTAAAAGATTATTAGTTTAGTCGTTGCTACCAGAAAATGTTCATTTTTGTGAGGATTTGTATGACATACTTATTTATCTTAGTGTTATCTTGTGTGGATTAACGTCCGCACTATTGAATACTACGTTAATCTACAAAGACCATCCTCATAATTAGACCAATTCGTAATTCAGAGGCCGTGGTTCGGATTCCACGTTAAACTATAGGTCCATTAGTTGTCATCGGCTGTTGGGCTATTAATGAACAAGAAGACTACAAGATCGTTTCACAATTATCTTACACTCATATTTTCTCATTCAAACATGGCTTAAAATACCTGGACAACTTACCATTTCAATAGCTAACTAACTATTTGAGGAGTATTTGTAATATATCGATAGTTGTTTGTGTAACAAAAGCGCAAATGATGTCATATCGCACGAGAGGTTCATAGCAATCAGCTGACGCTTCGTACAGCCAGAACTTCGAGGGCGGCCATGACAGTTTAAACTCATATTACACACAAGATTTTTCCTACAATAAAGTCATTTAGGTTATGTTTGATTTTCCCGTTGGTAAAATGTAAACATAACTTTTAGGATTACAGGAATATCAGTTTCATATGAGATCATATCAACACCAGTGTGGATATGTACTGCTTATACGTTCTAGAATAATTTTAATATAAACTTTACGCAAAGTAAAACAAAATTAAACGCTGAGGAAGCATTATGTGAAGACACTATTTCCGGTTCCAAATCAGGCCGTTTCCTACTGCCTAATCACCCGCCATTACCGGTGTACTACGAAATGACAACAATGGTTGGAACGTCGGATGGATTACCGAATGAATTCAACAATCGATTGATCAGTCGGTTGGGTTTCTTGTTCAGTCGAATGATACACCGATTGAAACCACTCATGCCTTTCCAGTTTTTTCAGACTTCATACAATCCTACAGTTAAGCCCGGGACCATGATAGAAGTTCATAATTAAATTCCCTTAACAAGTTTTGGAGGGTCATTCAAAATTATGTGGATATGTTGACACGATAACGGCCGCAATTATTTTCTGATTATTATAACACTTGGTGGAGTTGTTCCTTTCTGGAAAATCTAGAACGAGTCATATTACACTAATTGCAATTTTTAATTAGCTACAAGTTACACAACTACAACTTGTACCCCAAAAGCCATTTATTATTTTTTTACACAATTATTTAAGTTTTTTAAACCATATGACTTAGGCCAATCTTACTAAATGGTTTATAATTTATATTTTAATCTAAATTTTTTCGCTCATTCTTATTTTTAATCTACGCTTTGTTTTTGCATTATTTTTATTTACTTATTTTTATCAGTTAGCTTAGCCATCTTTAGAGAATTGAGCAATGTTAAATTCTGGCGCCTATATCTCCTAGACCTATTGTCATAAATTAACAACAGAGGTGTCAAATTAAAGGTATTACAACCCTCCAGGGCAACACCTTACAAAACTTCTTATTTTCGCTCTTAATAAAAAATAACAATGATTTATTTTGTAAAATATTCCTGGATTTTTGTTTTTATATCAAATTATATCAAGTTAAATTCTTGGACATATTAATATGTCATGCCCTTGAGCCACATCTCATCAATGTACTTCCAAAGTTTTACATTGATACTTTGATAATTAACGCCACTACAGACGCCAAAGTGAAGGTATGTTCCGCCAGAATTTAACATTGCTCTTACGGGACTAAAATTCAAGATGGCTACCACTGATGCAGACTCATCTATGTAAAATAACCGTTATTTCTGTAAACCTGTATACTCAGTTATGTTTGATTTCTATTATGGGAATAATATATGTTCTATGAAGTTCGCTCTACTCACGCCAGCGTGCTGCGTCCGATCTCATTTTAGTCCAAGATTGAAATCACACACTACCCCCGGGAAAGATTTGGTGGTTTCATTTTATATATGTTATGATTGAAACAGTCTCAACCATCTTTTGATTGGTTTCAGTACATTGTTGTATGTTTTTTGGCTGTTCAAATTTTCACAATACGTCGACTGGAAACTGTTTTTTACATAATTAAAGTCTGATCCAAAAATTCAAAGTAGGTTTTGTGCCATCATAAAAATAATTATTCCATCGACGTCTGAATATAAATAAGACTATGAAAAATTGAATTGAAATGTATAGTTTTTTTCGAGGGGAAATGCTCTCATGCACCATCAGGGAACGGTGCACTCCCCGGTGTGTGGGATTCGCACCCAACTTAAACCCCCCGCCTCAGGCTGTTGACCACTTCGGAATAACCTATTAAGGCATGAACCTCAAAGTGGAGCCTCGTATTTAAAGCTCAATGAACTACAACTCCAATTTAGCCTTCTGATGGAAGATCCAGGATGTTACGGAGCCAGAAAGGAAGGAAACTTGGACCTTAGAAAAATGAGAGCTTGAAGATTAGGAACTCTCATTTGGCTAGGGCACCTCGGGGTTGCCAGCCTCTCCAAAGAGAGACCTCCCGTGTAGTCAAAGACGACTACCCCTTGAGGGGATTGAAATGTATAGTAGAAATTATAAATTTTATACTATAAAAAATATAGGTTTATTATTTTTTAGTAAAATTTTAATCTATAAAATAATTTTAAACTAAAACTATACCAAATCACCAACAACAATAAATGTTATTTCAGCTCAAACAATTCTAGTTAGTTAAACCAATTCAGATGAACAATGGCAATGACAGATCAAACGAATAAAAACAGTAAGCCTGTTTAATACGGACTGTTTCAGTATGTTTAAAAGACTGAATGTATTTAGTAAGTTTTAAGGGTGAATTTCCCATAGGGAAGAAGCTTACCGTAGGTCTCATGGCAAGATTTAAGCCCGGGACCATGTTATTTTTTCTTCTTTAGGTGGCCAGAAACCAAAAAAACAATAGTCGTTAAAATTTATATAGAATGTGTGTGTGTGTGTGTGTGTGTGTGTGTGTCTGTGAAGACGATAACTCTCGTAAAAATGGTCCGATCGAGACCAAATTTGGTAGAAACGTGTATTCTTACAATTGCTCGGACGAGTTCGTAATCCAGACATATCGGTCAATCGGCAGGGGTAGTTTGGGGCGGGTTTGCATTTTTCCTATGTTATTTTTTAGAATTTCAAATTTTATCTTTCACCATTAGAACAGTTTAAAAACTGCGCAATTAAGTTTCTTAAAGTGTTTCTCTATCTCCAACGGTTACCGAGATATTAAAAAATCTAAACACAGTACGTTGTATTTTGGGGCTCCAATGTTAATCTTATGGAGGATAAGGAAAAATTAATATTTCCCATTAATCAATATTTTTGGATAAAACTTGATATTTAGCTTCATGTGTTGAGTTACCATTTATGCTTAAAAATCATAGTTTATGTGTTTATCATGGCAGCAAACCTGCATACTCTTTTCCCATGTTAATCATATAGGGAATAGGCAAACTACTTTATTTATGGACAGCTGTTGATGAAAGTTGGTATAAATGTTAAAAATAAAAATTTTTTATGGTAGAAATGCCTACTTTCAGTGTTCCTCACAGCAGCAAACCTGCACACTCTTTCCCATGTTAATCTTATGGACAATAGGCAGATAATACTCATGTTTATGGACAGATTTTTATAAAACTTGTCATATATTATTATATTATTGATTTGGAAATTCGCTGTTTACTCATTCATTAATCCTACTGATGAAAAACTACATCAACTCAATCGGTTGTTCCTCAACAACCGATTCAATTGTTTTTTAATCGGTTGTTCCCTTCATTAGCCGTCGTCACTAGCGCCAATGGTAAAATTAAACGGACAAAACTGACTGTAAATATAACACCTACAAGTTAGCTACCATATTTTTAAATTAGGAAAATTGCAGTAAGGCAACTCTTTGCACTGTTTGTACCATTCGGCGTTCAGAAGCGATACGAAATATTACGTGATCGTAATAGTAAAAAAAGTTAAATTAGATTAGGTTAATATTGAAATTGCAACCATACCACAAGGTAGGTATTTTAAGCCAAGTATGAATGAGGATTGAGTGTAAGATGATTGTGGCGCGATCTTGTAGTCTTGTTACTGACTAAGGCTGAAATATTCCTTAAACATAACTGTTAATTAATAGCCGAACAGTCAATGACATAAGGGACCTACAGTTTAACGAAGAGTCCGAACCACTGCCTCCGAATTACGAATTGGTCTAAAAACAACGCAATTGAAAATTCTGTAATTTTATTTTATACATAACCTTTGAATAGTGTCATCCTCATTAGACATTATTACAAGCCCCCCAAAATACTCCTTCTGATTGACCGCTACATCCGGATTACGAATTCGTCCGAGTAAATGTAGGAGAACACATTTGTAGCAAATTTAATCTGAATTGGACCATTTTAACGAGAGTTGTCGTGTTCACGAACACACTATGGAAACCTTAAAACGAAAAATATATCATGGTCTCGGACTTAAGTCCATTTATAAGACCTACAGTAACATCTTCTTCCTTATGGGAAATTCGCTAAAGTAATGTAGTATAACATAAATATACTAAATTAACAAATAGTTGGACTTTTCCAACGCGTCTTGTGTTTAAAATCTACACAACGTTTCGGGAGTTGGATGAACTACTCCCGTTTTCAAGTGCCTAACAATATTTACATTTGTACAAACAAAAGGTTATTTCTACATATGAAAAAGAAACCGGTCAAAAAACACAACAAAAAATTTAACTATAGAAAAAATTGTAGACAAATTTTACTTTTACTTAGCCTATTCTGTACATTCGGAAAATTGCAAACGAGCGACACTAGCACTCCGCCTCCGAGCTAGCGGACGCGACGGGAGTAGTTCATCCAACTCCCGAAACGTTGTGTAGATTTTAAACACAAGACGCGTTGGAAAAGTCCAACTATTTGTTAATTTAATAATTAATAACCAACACCATTATGAATTTTCAAAACATAAATATACGTTATATTTGTCCAGACTGTAAACTTCACCTTTAGTTAGTAATGAGCTAAGAATGGATTAGGTTGTCCCAAAACGGTACTCAAGTTTAAGCCACATAATCTTACATCTGGCCCAAATATCCATCATTCCCAGGCCATTGTACCATGCTTGAGCCAAAGCTCGAAAAGCCCTAATACTCTGACGCCATCGGAGAAAGCGCAATGGGGAAAGCGCGGGTGTATTTATGGAGGTATTTGCGAGGTCGCAGTACCTGCCTGGGGGTTGGAGGGTGTAGGGGTGGATGCCATCTTGCCAATTAGGTTCCACTACTAGTTGGCGCTAGCCGTGTATAACTCACCTATATTAGCGAATTTCCCATAGGGAAGAAGCTATTACCGTAGGTCTCATGACAAAACTAAAACGGGACCATGTTAAGCCCAAAAACAATAGTCGTTAAAATTTATCTATATATATGTGTGTCTGTGAACACGATAACTCTCGTAAAAATGGTCTGATCGAGACCAAATTTGGTAAAAACGTGTTTTTACTACGCTACATTTGCTCGGACGAGTTCGTAAACCAGACATATCGGTCAATCGGAACGGGTAGTTTATAGGGGTGTTGTAACCTAAAAATGGGTTTTTGCGTTTTTCCCACGTAATTTTTAAAAATTTCAACTTTTATATTTCACCATTAGAATCAGCTTAAAAACTACAGAATTTAGTCCTTAAAGTTTTCTCTATCTACAACGGTTACCGAGATATTAAAAAATCTAAACACAGTACGTTGTATTTAGGGGATCCCTAAATTAATATTTCCCTTATTAATCAATAGTTTTGGATGAACATTGGTATTTAGCTTCATGTGGATGGAATCGACGCGTTAATGCTAAAAAATCATAGTTTATGTATTCCTCACAGCAGCAGACCTGCATACTCTTTCCCATGTGAATCTTATGGATAATCGGTAAATAACTAACTCATATGTTCAATAATAAATATTGATCAATCTTCACATATAATATTATTATTATATTATTGATTTGGAAATTCACTGAGTACGCAGGTCTGCTGCGACAGGGGTATCTTCAATAATATCACCATAATATAATAAGTTATTGAACAGTTAAAACCCAAATCTACTGGTGTCATACGAACATCATTAATCCACAGAATCTTTAATTATAGATAACTATTTTTGAAAACGTTTAATTTAAACGTAAATTCATAGGTAATCACTTGAAAACAGGAATTTCCTCATCTCCAGAAACGTTTTGTAGTTAAAACACAGATGTTGGAAAAGTCCAAAAAATAATATTAGAATAGTTTATAACCAACGTCAAAATGAACTTTAAAAGTTTGAAATTCAAACTAAATTCTTAAAATAACACAGACGCATTAGAAGTTCCAATGCGGCAATATTAAAATAATTAGTCCAATTATGTATCCAAGTATACAAGGAGGTTCAAGGCTACATGAAGATTCAAGAAATGGTACAGAAACTACAGGAGATGACTGCTCGTAGTCCAACAGTTTTTACCTAAAGTTTGATCCGTTTAAGTAAAGGGTTCCAACTGGAATAATATCACTTAAACTGTAACGTAGGAGTGGTTGAAATTCTGGTACGGTAACTTTAAGTTATGAATATATTGAATATTTTCTAAAATGTTGTAACATATATAAAGATCTAAAAACATATTAAAGGTATTACAGGTAACCAATGAAAGAGCTAAAAAAGATTATAAAATATTTCATATGATTTACGTGAAATAACTTTGTTAAATTTAATCCATGATAAAAATTTTGACACAAACATTGTATGGCATTTACATAACTGTAAAGTTTGCAGGTAGCAAATAAATGATCGATTGAAATATAATTTACGAATACCAAAATCACAAAATGTTACATTTGGCCACGAATAATCTTGTAAAATTTGCCCAATCAAAAATGTTTGTATTTACTTCCCTGTGGGAAATAGGTTAGATCATGGATATGTCTAAAGGAAATATTTTCAGTTAATCTAAACAGCTGTTCTTATTCTTTTATATTAAAAACGTAATGCAATAGCTCTGGTAGTTTGTATGGAAACCTGTTACATATTTTTCATCTTAAAAATCACCAACACTCCCCCAGAGCTAAGACGTATCCATGTCAAAAGCTCGTAAGATTTTACAGTTTCACTTGCTGTATTAGATAGGTTCTGTTACTTGTATAGTTTCACTCCGGCAATCGGCCATTAACGGTTGATTACAAGTCAATTTTACAATACATACTTAAATTTATGAGCACCGCGTTAAAAACTTTGAAAGATAATTCAATACAGTATGCAATCCATACCCAATATTTTTTGTAGGCTAAAAAAACTTTACTCCTTTATTTATGAGTGTAATAAAAACTACAGTCTGCTTAAACAAGTAAAGACTTTGTGCAACCTTCTTGTGTAACGTATTCTGTTATTACAAAGGGAACTTACTAGGCTAATAATTTGTATACATAAATTATTAATCATATTATTTTTTTTATTTTTACAACCAAGGTAACTAGAAATATACGGAGAGGTTTTGGTCACGAGCAAACTACCCTGCCAAATATATGGTAATTTCTGACCAGTGACAACTGTTTATTTACATAAATAACTGGAGTAGGTTTATTTTAAAATGTTGTTAACTTCTAAAATATGGTTAAAATATATTACGTGTGTAGCTGTCATAAAATGCCTAGTTGTTACGTGTTAGGCTATAAAATTAAATAAATAAGTTCCTGTCACTGTATTGGTATCAAAATCTAATTAGAATTTTGTCTGTACATTGCATTACAGTATTATGTATTATCTCAATTTGTGTCTGTCTGTCTATGACGCTCCAGGAGGAATTTTACGCCGTCTTCTCCGAAACAACCGGAGAACTGATAACAATGAAACTTATGCACTCTCATGCATTCTCTACATTCCAGTGAAGGGTTTTCAATGCTTGAAATTGTGCACTGCACCTTTAAAAAGTATAATACGAGCATTTGAAAATGAACTTTTTACGAAATAATAATCACTTTTTGCTTTCAATTTTCAGTGAAACACTTACTCTAAATGGTTTAAGCATTGGTCATTAATTTTTAGAATATAGTGATATATAAAGTGATTTAATGGAAGAAAAACAAACAGCTGTCAAATTAAATTGAACACTTGTTTGTTTACATTGGTAATTGATTTTAAATTCACGTCGAAATGATACTATATTGAAATTTCATCTTAATGTCTATTTCTTTCTAATACTTGATCTAATAGTTTTGCCATTTAAATAACTCTTTTTCCCCTAACACAGAATCCTACATACCGTACAAAGTACGGTCGTACTGCTAGTAACTAATAATTGTAAAAATGTATTTACTTCCCTGTGGGAAATAGGTTAGATCATGGATATGTCTAAAGGGAATGTTTTCAACTCATCTTAACAGCTGTTCTTATTATTATATATTAAAAACTCAATACAATAGCTCTGGTAGTTTCTATGGAAACCTGTTTCAAATTTTCATCTAAAAAATTGCCAACACCCCCCAGAGCTAAGACAAAAGTCAAAAGTGTTTACCAGCTAGGTTAGGATTAATCATCGTGATATTTTTGAATGATTTAGATATTTCTGGCAGCTGGAGTGTAAACATAAACATTTCTGTACCAGTGACGTCATCGGTTTTGTTTTCGTGAACCTTATCTCTCAGTGTATTTCTAGTTAACTTGTTCATTACTACAACACTGGAGGATTTATTACATTAAGTGTAACATTTCTTAGATTATTATTAAGATTTAACTATTAAATTACAGTTCTTTCTATCTATTACTGTAATATTTGGTGGCAGTGAAATTCGTATTTATTTAATACTGTTGTAAATAATAATAGTTACAATTAATAAATTACTACCAGAAACCATAAAATATCCCCGTCGCAGCAAATCTGCGTACTCGGTGAATTTCCAAATCAAAAATATCGCAGAATTAATATATGGCAAGTTGATCAATATCTGTCAATAAATAAGAGAGTTTGCATATTCTCCTTAGATTAACATTAAAAAGAGTATGCAGGTTAGCAGCTATGATAAACCCAATAAATATCATTTTAGCATAAATGTATGGATCTCAACCACATGAAGCTTAATACCAATTTTCGTCCAAAAGTATTGGTTAAGAATTTAAATATTAATTCTTTTTACTCTCCATAAGATTAACATTGGAGTCCCAAAATATCTCGGTTACCATAGTACATAGAGCTTAACTTTGAATTTATAAACTGGGCAGTTTTTGAGCTGATTAAAAATTGCACATAAAACGCAAAACCAATTTTGAGGTACAACCCCCCCAACTACCCCTTTCTGATTGACCAATACATCTGTATTACGAACTCGCCCGAGTAAATGTAGGAATACACGTCTCTACCAAATTTTTTCTGGATCGGACCATTTTTACGAGAGTTAAATTGTTTACAGACACACATACATACATAATTTTTAACGACTATTCTTTTTGTTATCTAAGCACCTCGAAACGGAAAATGTAACGTGGTCCCGGGCTTAAGTCTTGCAATGATATCTACGGTAGTGGCTTCTTCCCAATGGGAAATTCACAAAAGATATAAAAACATTAGTTCTATCGGTAAAAAAGTGTGATGGTTCTAAAGAATTCTAAAAAGTTTAAACAGATTTTTTGATCCCGTTTGTAGATTATCTCCAAAGATGTGTCACTTAGTTTATTGCTTTGGAAACAATTACTAGTTGGGTATTCCAGGATTAGAACCTGAGACCGTTTGTACTAAAGTCCAACATTTAACCTCAACGTTTGTTCTGAGCTGCAATCACCGCATGACGTCACAATGTCTGGTGACGTCACAAGTTTAGTTCGCGTAACAAGTCCACCTTCTCTTCAGTGATGAGTCATTGACCAAAAATATTTTATTTTTCTAAACATTCACTAGTCGCATATTTTTGGTCAGCACTGAAATATCCTCATTACTCATTTAGTCTCCCCTTTGGAATTTAAGTTAGCACAAACTTTACAAGATTCAATTTCCTGAAAAAGGTTAAAAGTATTTTTTTATTTAGACAATGATGTATTGATAATGAATTTAAAGCTCATTTGCTACAATAAACAATAGGTTAGATACCTTCTTAGCTCCCGCGTGAATCCTGTTTTTTTTTATTCAAACTGTTTTAAACATGACATAGCTCTTCAATCAAGTTTAAGTTTAAAAAATATTTAATAATAACTTCATAGTTGTCGAGACGTTAGGGACTACACAGGGATTCACAAAGCAGCTAAGAAGGTATTTAAACTATTATTTATCCTACTGACTTGATCCGTAAAAACAACATCATTAAAGTGTTTGATACAATTTATCAATCCAGTGCCTATTTACATATATTACTGGAAATAGGTTTTATTAATGGTATTTCCCGTAATCTCTATAAAAAATGTTTGTATTTACTTCCCTGTGGGAAATAGGTTAGATCATGGATATGTCTAAAGGGAATGTTTTAAGTTCATCTAAACAGCTGTTCTTATTCTTTTATATTTAAAATTCAATATCCATAGTTCTGGTAGTTTCTCGTAAATGTATGCGTCCTTTATGCGTTGCAAAACTACTCATCCAATCTTTACGACATTTTTTAAGAGTCTCTAAATGTGTCCGGGAAAGGTTTCAGTGAAAACAATGTTTCGAAAGCTCCATAAGTTTCAATTTTATGGCGTTTTAAATGTCTAATAATATTCTTATGGGGATTAAGTTTGTTTACAAATTTTCCACAATCAAAAAATTTGATTTCTTAAGCTACAGCTGGTTTACTTTCCATTAGCAATATGCTTTACTATCCAATGCCATCTGAATCATTCATTAATGTAAAACTAAGAAGTAAATATGTGCTGTACAAAATGAACAGCTTTATTCGCCACGGAAATCGTTAACGGTTTTTGGGAATTGTGTATCTAAATATTTTATTTTCTGTCTGATTAAACGTGTTTATATGTTAGCCAAATTAAAAATAGGTACGTTTATTATAACAATCAGCTGTTGTATATTTAAAAATCAATCCACTCAGATTATTTGTTTTGTGGGAATGTTATTAATATGCCTTTTAGTTTCAGTATTGTTATTAACTATACCACGAAGAGAATATCTAGAAGAGAATCGAGAATATCTAATCTTTCACAACGAAGCCCTAATGCTATTCGATTACAGAACATGGCCAATCTTAAAGTTAACATGTGTTTACTGTTAGGCATTACGAAGTTCCAAATATTTGAATGTTGTATCAACTGTTTCAATAAACATCAGTTTATCGCCATGACGTCAACATTATTACGTCAATCGTTCCTTATAAGGGATTTACGTACTTGTCTTTCAAATCAACTGGTCTGATTTACTGCCTTGCACCACGGTGGCGTCATCATGTGATCCAGTTATTTGGAGGTCACGAATTGAGCGGATTATTGTAGTATTCAATATTGCGGACGTTTATCCACACAAGAGAACACTACACCCACCGACCATTGCTCACAACTATCCACAATCTGTGAGCTCCAAGTAGCTGGATTACAGGGTGTCGCCACCATCCCAGTCAGTTAAATAATTCATATAGTTCATCATCTTAAAATTAAGATGAAAAATATTAATCTACAGGACTGTTAATTTATAGCTCAGCCAATGTCATTTAAAGACCTTCAATTTAACGTGGGATCCGAACCAAACTTTTTCCTCTGAGTTATAACCTTGTCTAATTGTGAGTATAGTATTTGCGGATGAGATTAGCTTTCAATACTGCGGATGTTAATCCACATCTGATTATACCACGTCCACAAGCCATCGTACAAAATATCCATAGTTCCAGACCTAAAAGTAGCTGGACTACTGAACAAAACGGATGCCTAAATATAAAATTAGTAATAAGAAAATTTATCGTCTTTTCATCTCTTGTGACGGTGAGTTCTGAGAAACTGGAGAAAAACGCACCCTAGTGGCAATTAACGCTAACTAAACAGATTTATGTAAACAGTTGATTATTCAAACTCTACAATAACATAAACGATACTGTCTTCACCAGATTCCACATTAAAACCTCCTTAATTCTGCTAAAAACCTACTGCTTATATTTTAAAATAGCCTATATTCAGGTCATTGAAGTTCATCACTTTAAAAATAATGTTAGATTGTTTGCAATATGCAATACTTGGACAATTATAAATTACGGTGAATAAAGGGTCGAATTTAAGTGGTGGAGATCATTTTAGAATGTGTTTATTTTTCTTGGGACTAAGCAGTGCTTCGCTAAGTGAGTGGAAATATATTTACAGTATATTTTAATATAAATGATAAAATTAAAGAGGTAGCATTTATAAAATAATAAAAACATTATTTTTTACTTAGTATTTAGAAAACGGTTTTATAATAAATTTTATGAACAAGTATTTCCGATGGACTAGATTAGATTAGATCATTGAAATGGCAACCATACTACAATGTAGGTAGTTTAAGCCAAGTATGAATGAGGATTGAGTGTATGATGATTGTGGCGCGATCTTGTAGTCTTTTTACAGACTATGGCTGGCATGTTCCTTAGACAGGTCTGTTAATTAATAGCCCAACAGCCGATGGCAACTAAGGGGCCTACATTTTAACGTGGAATCCGAACCACGGCCTCTGAATTACGAATTATGAGGATGGTATTTGCGGATTAACGTAGTATTCAATAGTGCGGACGTTAATCCACGCAAGAGAACACTACACCCACCGACCATCGCTCACAACTATTTACAATTCGTGACCTCCAAGTAGCTGGATTACAGGACGTCGCTATTGTAAAAACTATGATAATGTGACAAAAGTAAAGTGAGAAATGCATGGATATTGGATATTTTAGTCTGATGAGATTCATTAGACATTTTTACCGAAATCTGTATCATTTTCAATGACCAATATGAAAATTAGTTTGCATAAACAATATCTTTGTCTATTTGAGACTTATTAATTACAGCCATTGGTTGAAATACTGCTGATCAGGTTCGGCCCGAGGGTTGAGCGGACCGGGTGGACGCCCAGGGCGGCATATTTTTAGGGGCGACAAACAACTTTTAAGGAACGGCAAATTTAAAATATGAATAAAATACCTCATTACTTTCGATTAAATGTTTAAGTAAAATTATAAATGAAAAGGATCTCTGCAACTGTAAACATGAACTAGATTATGAAATTAAAGTAATTTTTAAATGTGAAATTTACACTTGGAACGCCAAGTTCTTAATTATCTAAGACTTAGGAACACAGCATCACAACGGAGACACTGTACTTTAACAATAGCTCAAGGAAGTGGAGCCTAGGAGTAAACAATTACATGGGATATTGGGCGGGGGGTCACCGATTCCGATTCAGAGGCAGTGGTTCGGAAACCACGTTAAACTTTACGTCCCTTAGATATGGCATTAACTGTTAGAAGGCAACTGGTAGAATAAGAAGTTCTGTAAGGTGCTGCCCTGGAGGACTGTAATACCTTTAATTTGACACCTCTTCCGTTAATTTATGACAATAGGTCAAGAAGATGTAGACGCCAGAATTTAACATTGCTCTTACGGGACTAAAATCCAAGATAGCTACCACTGATGCAGACTCTTAACTAAATACTGTATTTACTCCACTGTGAATAATATTTTAGGTCATGGACATGTCTGAAGAGAATTTTTTTAGTTTCTCTAAATAGTTTTTCTCTTAACGACAGTATGATGTCACTTCGTTACAGATTTGCGTCTCACAAATTGTAACACCATATTTTTACAGAGCTTACTTCAGCATATACATGTCAAAAAGAATAAAAAAATTTTATTGGACGTTGAAAATATGAAAGGGTTGGGTGGATGTGTTTGTTGGACGTGCGCTATCCCCCACCACGCCCCGCCCAAGGGTTGCTGCTCTCCTATTGGCTGCCGCTCGGCCGCCCCCCCTCCACAGGTTATAAATAGAGCGCAACCGCGACCTTCGGCTATAGTTTCTCTCTTTCTTCTCCGTTGTGTGGTTGTTGGTAGGTTTGTTCATTTGTGTTATTGTGCATTTGGCTTAATATCGTCACAATCAGTATCAAGGTAAGTCTTTCACTTCAACAAGTTAATTTTACAAAGCTAGACTCTGCTTGTAAACTTATTTTTGTATTTTTTTCTTTTAACAACTTCTTTGCATGGTTTGATTTAAATTTAATTATTATGCCGTTCTGGAAATGTATTTTCATGAATTAGCTAAAATGTCACACGAGTACAGTTATTCCAATCAGCTGTTTGTTTTTGTTAAGATTGTAGGATTTTAAACTGTAATGTTTTGTAATAATATTAGAGTTGTAAACTGAAGCAAATTGAACATAAAAGTATATTATTATTGTATATTTTCTTTACGCGTTAAAATTAGAATTTGTGATGTGAAATAGAGTAATAATAAATTTTAATAATATTTCTAATATTTTATATAACAATATTTTAGTTTCATTAAAATTTGTTAGAATACATTTTATTTCATATAAAATTTTTATTACAATGTATTTCAACATTTATCTACGGTAGTTTACATTCAAATAGCTGTATAAATCAATTGTTCCATATCGATTAAACTTATTTAAACCATTTTTAACCATATCGATTAAAAAAAGGAAAGTATAAGTCATATTCAGCTCGATTATTTGATACTGCTTTTAGATTATCCAAATCGGAGTAAATTAGTAAAACCTTGTTCTAACCTAGTTATATAATCTATAATGTAGTTATATAATCTATAATGTAGCTATAATGTAATATAGTATTAGAGTTAAATTAAACTAAAATTGTTATAAACGAAATTCCCATTGGGAAGGAGCTATTACCGTAGACCTCATTGCAAGAGTTAAGCCTGAGACCAAGTTATTTTTTCGGTTTTAGGTGCCTAGAGGCCAAAAATAGTCGTTTTATATTAAAAATTGTATGTATATTTATACGTATGTGTGTCTGTGAACACGGCAACTCTCGTAAAAAGAGCTCGATCAAGACGTGTATTCATACATTTGCTCAGACGAGTTCGTAATCCAGACATATCGTTCAACCGGAACGGGCAGTTAAGGGGGGGGGTTGTACTCAAAAATTGGGTTTTTGTGTTTTTTCATAAAATGTAATTTAAAAGTTTTAAATTTTATTTTTTATCATTAGAATCAACTTAAAAACTAAATAAATTAGTTCCTTAAAGTTTTGCTCCAACAGGTGAACTAAACCTGAAGACGGATTCAGATACCAGATCCCGAAACGTCGTGAAACTTTGTTTTAAATAAATTCGTGATGGAAAATGTCCGCAATAAAAATCTAAATTACTACTCATATTTATTGACATATGGTGATAAAACTTGTCATATATTATTGATTTGGAAATTTGGTGAGTACGCAGGTCTCGTCGCAGACGACAAGTATTTTGTTCTGTTAAATTACTTTAGAAGGTCACGTGCTTAGTAAAAATTACAAAAATGTTATACTGTAATTAATTCAATACTTAAAAAGGGGTTTAAGGGCTCATTACTACTATATCAATAGGTTTTGATTCAGTTTAGTGGAAAAAACACTCAAAAGATGTAGGATATTGAAAATTAGATTATTGTGGGAAGTTCCATGTTCACAGAAAAGTGTCAAAATATCTTGTTCAGTGGTATAGAAATTTGATATCCCATACAGATAATCGTTAATACAAATAGTACCCAGATATATTATTTTGCATTAGTTTACAATTAAATAGATTATAGCATTTTTATACTACAAAAATTATCTGTACGCTAAAATAGTTTTTAATATGGTATGATTTCGAAATAAGTTTAAAATCAATTACCAATATAAACTAATTAATATTGATTCGACATCTGTTTGTTTTTTCTATTAAACCATTAAACTACAAAGACAGCTGATTATTACCACTAGGTATTCATTGAGAACTGAAATCAAAATGCGAAATAAGTTTCATTGTCGTAAGTTTCCTGTTTTTTTTCGGAGAAGACGGCGTAAAATGCCTCCTGGAGCGTCACAGAGAGACTGAAATTGAGATAAGACTTGTTTCGGCTTCTCTAACGCACGAAACGTAAAAATAACTAAAAAAAGTTGTAACTCTGAGCAATGTACAGACACAAAACTAATTTTGTTGATGTAGATTATAGATAGAATTAAATAACACAATTTTTTCAATATCTTGAATAATAGATTTAGATTTTGTAATTTATAAATTTATCTATTTATTCATAAAAAATTAACCTCTATATAATTATTCTGAGATAACGGATATCAATGTAACACTGTAAGATAATTAATAATATACGAGTAAAATAATCACAGCTAGTTATTTGTTTAGTTATTGTCTTATTGTTTAAATATTTTTAGTAAGTTTTTGTTAGGGTAGGCCTAAGTACATTATCTCTGTATATAAGTATTTACTACTGCTTGTTTAGGCTTAGCTTGGTTACATGATGTATTGTACAATAAATAATACAATTACATATGTACGAGTAATATTCAGAATATATTTAATACGAACATAAAAATTTATTATTTTCATTGTTTTTAAGGTGCGGTAGTTTATGTTCGTTTTTTCTAATTACGTCAAAAATTATAAAAAAATAGTATTGGGTGTTTGTGAAGTTAAACTTTTTATTTTTATATATCCATGTGATCGTGATTAATGTTTCACTCCACTTTCTATGTGTTCAGAAAATAAATTTAATAGGCATAACAGATAATTTCGGAACTATTTAAAAAGAAATTGGGTGAAATCAATGTTATTATTGCCTAACAATCTAAAATGGTGGTTGTTTACGATTTCTTCAGAGTTGAAACTACAACGTTTATGGTAGTTCAATTTGTAGCCTCCCGCCAATTAAACACGGGTGCTATAAAAGCTTTTGTCACGTGACTCGAACCTTCCAACCCCTGTCAGTGACGCACCCACACCCTGGCCTTCCAGGAACTGTCGAGGACGCGCCAAGCCTTCCCGGAAATCCTGACCGTTATGTGTCCAAACCCTGATTGTTAGGGGTGTCTTTTGACGAAGCAGGTGGGTTTTGTTCGCGAAATTCGTTAGGCAGTCCGCTTCTTGTATTTTGAATAAACCCAGAGTGTATTTTCTGCATGAATTACGTTTTTGAAAGACTATTGACAGGAGTGTAGGGGCAACTATGTCCAATGGAATTGTGTAGACCTCCTATCTCGTTGATGTGTAGTTTCAACCCTAGAACGGCAATAGGCAGTGTTTCCTGGTATTTCAATTTGTAATACGGTAGTAATAAACGTAAATTAATATGTTGTATTTCATTACCTTTCCAATGGTAAAGGTTAAAATTTCATAAAAATAATACTAAATATTAGTTTTAGAATTGTTTGTGTCAAAAGTCTAAAATAGAAGTTTCATCTAAAATTCTAAAATGTAAAAAAGTATTGGAATGTAAAATTAAAGGCAAAGTGGTTATCTAACGAATAAAGTTTTCTATTTTTACTTTCGCGATGGTATGTAGGGAAGTATTGATTTTTTCCACAAAAACATGAAGTTAAAGTATAATTTTACCACCACTATTAAAACCCGCTTAAAACTAAACAAATTAGTAATTTGAACTATTTGTTTGCGGACGGACCTAGGGATAAGTTAAATTTACAGTCCGTGGTACGAAGCGGTACGTTGTCTGAGAGCGCCCGATATTCGAATTGCGGATTTTAAAATATCGGTTTCTTCCAAATTTCCAAACGTTTTCCATGAACATAGTATGCAGCATAAGGGCACATCGCCCAACAAAAACCCTTCATTATTACAGGGGAATTGCCCCCCTCCATAAAATCATAAAAATTAATTTAAGTTTGTTTTTCTTGTTATTTTCTGAAATTTAATGATTATTTTTTAAACAATAGATTATTAAATTATATGTAATTCAACTTTAAAGAATACTATGACATTTTTATTGAAGATTGACGTTTGTAAATTTACTTAATAGAGAAAGTATGTGTCAGTCCACCGATACTGTGAATTTAACAATTCGTGACCAAAGAGATATTGCGCGGCAAGACTCTTAATGAGTAGCAATATTTGAACTCGAAACCTCAAGCATTAAAGTCATTAAGCTCTCTCTAAAGAGGGCACACTTCTATCTGTTCTGTTTCTGAATCCTTTTGTTTGAATTTTCTATGTAACTGTTGTCGAAAACAATTTCGGAACTCACATCCGCAAGCGTCAGTCATCAACGAGTCGTCTGACTCGCAGTCTGTTGTCCGAGCGATAAGAAAACGCACATTAAGCATATTTGAGTAGTGAGCAATACGTGGAAAGTCTAAACAGCTGTTTTCACATCGAGTGTCGATTCTCGTTAGAAGTTTGACACTGAACTACTCGCATAATGTAGCAGCAGTCCTGTTATGTAAATTTATTGAGACGGTGACGTCATCCTGTAATCCAGCTACTTTGGAGTTCGCGAATTGTGGATAGTTGTGAGCGATGGTCGGTGGATGTAGTGTTCTCTTGTGTGGGTTAACGTCAGCACTATTGAATCCGCAAAGACCATCCTTATAATTGGACCAATTCGTAAATTCAGAGGCCGTTGTTCGGATTTCACGTTAAACTGTAGGTCTCTTAGTTGTTGCCATTGACTGTTGGGCTATTAACTAACAGTCCTGTCTAAGGAACATGTCAGCCACTCAATCCTCATTCATGAAAATACCTACCTTGTGGTATGGACGCCATTTCAATAATTACAGTTACAAGACTAAGATCACGCCAAAATCATCTTCAACTCATTTCTCAATCATACTTTGCTTAAAATACTACTTCGTTAGATCTTAATAATTTCAAAAGTTTATAATTTATAGTTTTCTGTATGGGTTCGTGGGTTTTCTTAATTCTTCTACGTAAAGATGGGTTGCTGGACTGCCAATAAATTTTGGGTTTCATCATTGTTGCAAGTTACTTACGTTTAAGTTAGTTTTTGTAACACTTCGACTCAACAAACTCCTCAACTTATAGTTTCTGGTCCTAAAGGAACTGTTGAGGTGACGAGGTTTGTCGTCATACCAACATTTCCTTTCCGACCGGGGGCAGCTTCAGCGTTCTAGCGTTCTGCACTCTTCTGGTCGTTGTGTGCGCCTGGGGACCATGTAGTCGCGATGTCACGTGACTAGATGATCACTGGCTCTCACAGCGGTCGAATATCTACGAGGATGTACACCGTTGGCGAAGACCTTCTGGAACCTTCTAGAGCGGCTGCCCCCTTGGGTGGATGTTGTTGTGAGTACCCTGCTAGACTGTATCACAGCAATATTTACTCAAGGGCTCGGCCCGAATCGTCCTGTACTCGTCGCTTCCTCTATGTCGCCTACGACAGCTCCTAATCCGGCTTTGTGGAGTTAAACGCATAAAGCTAGGTTTAGGAGCCGTTGTGGGTGTACAAACCTCCTGGGAGTTCTTCATCTTCTTCTCTGGAAGCTCGCCGTTTAATATAATTGTTTACTTTATAAGATAGATATACAATTATATTAGTGTTTTAGTATGTGTAGTTTTAGAACTAACATGTACGGTATTATATTTACCTTTTGTTTATGCAGTTAGTTCTGGATAATGGACAATGGCTATGTGTTCAAACACAACACATTTTTTTCTAAACAGACTCTACATCTCTTTAACGCCCTGCTACTGTATTTAAAAATATGAGTTGAATGAAAACAAATTTAGAAGGAGTTTTGAGATCGTTTCTGGTTGCGAGGGAGTACTACCTTTTACTATCCATTATTAATGGATAGAATTAATAATAATGGATATCCAAAGGTGCTACAGTGTCCAGGAGTATTACAATGTGCTATTGTAATAATACTTTAATTTACTTATTTATTTGTGTCATTTTTATTTTTTGTGACAATTATCCATGCTGTAAAGGTTTATGATAATAAAACTTCTTGATTCTTGATAGTGATGCACATTTTACCACGAGTGTGGCCTCACTAGAAAACACTGAATTACTAGTATAATCTTAGATGCAATGTCATATTTTCAAATGATCATATCTTTGACGGGTTTATGAGTATAGCCAGATTGTTTATATATTGTTTATATTTGAAAGTGACGCCATAGTTTCGTTATAAGAACGGCTGTTCTTGTAGAGAAATTTATTAATTGGGGAGAAATTTATTAATTTTTGTTCATGGGTTTGAAATAAACAAATTTTAGGAAATCTTCATTTTTGCTAATTAGTTATCGTGTCCGAATTGGTTAATATGTATTCAATGTCTTCTGATGACACTACACTCAGACGAAATACGTATTAAGTAATATAAAGAAGCACAAATTGTATATATTGCTTATTGTAATACCATTTTGTTGGTAGTGTATTTTAAATACATGACGTTTCAGAATGTGTTGAAACTCCTACCATTTTCAAGTGGCTTCTTAAGAATACACATTTATTAAAAATTGGATATATTTGTTTTATGAGGGAGCTTTTGGTTACTTATATTGTATTACTGATATTAGCGTAGTTTGGAATTTTTGTGTTTTATGGTGGGTGTAGTGGTTTAAACAGAAAAAAGGCTTTGGTTAGTATGAGGTAAGGTCTTTGTAATGAATAAAGATAAAAATTTAGTCAGTAAAAATATGAAATTGGTACAGTAATTATTTAACCACTAAGAATGTAAATACTTTAAAACGTTTGTTATAAATGTACTTCTAAATTTAATATCATTCTAGTATCATAGTTTTGTATCGTGGAGTTTGTTTGACAGTAGTATTACTTTAGTACGTTGAATTTGATGGTGGTTGTAAAGGTTCAACAAAGATGGTGGTTTCTGGAGGAAACAGTTTTACCAACATCAACGGTGGTAAGTTTTTACTAGAGGAAACCTGCTTTCTTTTTGGACTTAAAGTATGCATTTGTATTACATTGTTCCTGCCTGTAACTGTAGATTTTTGCTATTACACATTTTAATGTGGAAATCTTGGGATGGATTGTTGGTGCCGAGGTTTGACATCATGGATGGTTTTCGCTTGGAGGAGGCAATATTACCAACCTCACCGGGTGTGAATCGTCCCTTGTGGAGGCCTTCATTCTTCGTGGACTTCAAGTATGTA
Source organism: Nephotettix cincticeps (assembly GCA_023375725.1). Taxonomy (NCBI): domain Eukaryota; kingdom Metazoa; phylum Arthropoda; class Insecta; order Hemiptera; family Cicadellidae; genus Nephotettix; species Nephotettix cincticeps. Next base: position 6,618,478 of record CM041791.1, on the reverse strand, counting down.
TTTTATTTGTTTATCCTTATACCTTTCATGGACTTTAGGTATGTAGTGCATCTTAGTGTATGGTTTTCATCTGGAAGAGGAGGTTTTACCAACCTCACCGGAAGTAAATCGTCCCATAAGGGAACCTTCCTTTATCTAATTTCTAACTATACCTATTTCCGAAAGTAGTGGAATGATTTTGTAGTTGTGTAATGCGTAAATTTCTGATATGAAAGGAAGTCCTCTATTTACACTTTTATTAATCTATTTTATAGTTTTGTAGTCTATCATAGTGTAGTTTAAATTGTTATTTGATAACTATCTAAAGTACCTGACCTTCGCACGAGTAAAAACTGTTTGAGGGAGACTACCTTTTCTCTCCGACATGAAATAAATAGTCTAAAACATGAAAGTTTGATCAAGAAAAATGCTTTATTTAAGGTAAAATACTATTCACATTAAAATAGGTATTTTATACATAACACAATCTCATAATTCATAAACATGAGTGTCTACAACATGACAAAGTACCACCTGTTAAGTAATATTGGGGAAGGATAAGGAATAACGTAATAGAGACACCCTTCGGAAGAAAACTTAAAATCTACCATTTTCGGCAATGTTTATTTCGATCCAGCCGTTTATCTGTAAAAATAAACTTTATTTCTTCTTCTTGGATTTAAAAAAGTAGAGTGAACAGATGGGGAAATTGTAAACATTAAAACTTAGGATATTTAAGCAACTGTGTCTTCTGCTTTCCATACTGTCAAATTATAGTGACCACAGCTGTTGAAATTCAAGTAATTTTAAGTAAATAAAAAGTGCCTACAAGTTGCATGAGTTTCAGATCTACCTTTGTGTATTATTATTTGTATTGGTTTCTTATTAATATGTTTGTACTTATGTAATGCATTTTCGTTGTTAGAAAATTTGTAACATATTTAAAATCATATAGTGTAGATACAAATTATTATATTGTAGAATATTTAAACGGATGGTGGACATATGGGTTACCGGAGGGGATGGTTTTCGCTCGGTCGAGGCAGTATTACCAACCTCACCGGGTGTAAATCGTCCCTTTCGGAAACTTACTTTCTTCGTGGACTTCAAGACTCTTGTTTCCAGTATCTTGTTAGTGTTTATGATTGTAGCTGTAGATTAGAATTGCATCATAGGTTTTGTAATAAGTACACTATATTAGTTTCAAGAAGTATCTTTGGAACGGTGGCTGGCGTATGGGTTTCACAGATGGGATGGTTTTCCCCTGGTTGAGGCAGTAATACCAACCTCACCGGGTGTGAATCGTCCCATGTGGAAATCTACTTTCTTCATGGACTTCAAGTAATTTTAATAATGTTTACTGTTCTTGTTAGAAACTGTAGAGTAGATTTAGAATGTAGTCTCAAGTAGTTTTTAAATAGTTTGTATAAGCTTGAAGTATTTGTAATTTAGTATCTTTGGGTGAATGGTAGAGGTTTGACAGATGGGATGGTTTTTGCCTGGTTGAGGCAGTATTACCAACCTCACCGGGTGTGAATCGTCCCATGTGGAAAACTACTTTCTTCGTAGACTTCAAGAATCTGTAGATGAAATTTCATTATATCTAGTTATTTTTACAGTAAGTAGCCTACTTTGAATTAGCTCCAAGTATTCGTAATGTAGTATATTTGGATGAGTGGTAAACCTGAAGGTTTACTCCGGTTGAGACAGTGTTACCAACCTCACCGGATGTGAATCGTTCCATGTGGAAACCTACTTTCTTTTTAGACTTCTAAGTATTTATTTGCAGTGATTTTTACTGTTATTGTAACGAAATTGTAACTAGATTTACTCAGCAGTACTGAAATAAGCTGTGTTTTTTCTCTGGTATGGATTTAAAACGTTGGCTTGTAAAACGCGTTTCCTGCTGATTTTTACTTTCTCCCCTTATACGTAGTATATGGAGAAAGTATTGTTTTCGTCAAAATTTTCGAATTTGAGTTGAGGGTGGATATATCCGTTTTGGGGTCCCCTGAATCCAAAAAAGTGGGTTTGGACGTGATGTCTGTCCGTCCGTGTGTCTGTGTGTGCGTGTGTCTGGATGTGTACAGTGCCACAGCCTACCCCGTTGGTCCGATTTAGATTAAATTTGGCATGTATGTATATATTCACGGTATCACCAGGCGTTTTTTTCATTTTTTTGAATTTTTGATTTTTAAGGGTAGTTCACCCCTAAAAACCTTTAAAAAACGTGAAAAATCCAAATTTCTCAAAAACGGCTCTAACGATTTAGATTATAATTTTATAGTTTTATTCTGCACAGAGTACTAAATAATTTGACACCACCCGCATGTCTGTAAAAATGACGGTTCAAAAGTTATGGGCTTTTAAATGTCAGAAAAATTGAATTTTTAAATTTTCAGCGAAAACAATAAAAGTAAAGTATAATTTGACTATCACCATTGAAACCAGCTTAAAAAACCAAACAAATTAGTATTTTGAATTATTTGTCTACGACTAACGGTTCCAGAGAAAAGTTAAATTTACTGTCCATGATAAACACAGTACGTTGTCTGAAAGCGTCCAATGTTATTCTTATGGAGAATATTAAAATATCAATTTCTTCCTTATTTTTTAACCGTTTCCATGAAACTTGGTATGAAGTGTAAGGTCAAATCACCCAACAGAATCAACTCAAAAAAGCTTTGTATTACCGGGGGGGGTGGTGTTTCCCCCCCATACAATTTGAACAATTAATTTAATTTGTCTCTCTTTTTTTTATTTTCAGAAAAGAAATGGGATGATTATTTTTGAAACAATACATTATTAAATGGTATTTATTTAGATGAACTTTGAAGAACATGATAGTTTTATTACAGATTGTCTTTCTTGAACTTACTTAAGGGAGAAAGTATGTGTCAGTTCACTGGTACCGTTTATTTTTGTAATTTGTACATTCTAAAATGAGTATCTGTAGTTTATGATGTGTAGTACTTTTTCCGTTCATGTATTCTTACAGATGTTTTTGTATTTATTAAAAAAAACTTGAAAAAAGTTTAGGTAGCCAGATAGATGGGTTTCGACCTAGAGTATGCAGTATTGCAAATTATTCCTCAGGTGTACTATAGCAGTTTGGTTTGGAAGTAGTGTTAGTGGAAAAACAAGAGGATTGTATAAATAATAACCACTTTTATTGTACTATACACTTGTAGTATACTGTATTTTTTGTTATCACATAGTTACATTTATTTCAGTTCTTTACCCATAGGTGTTAATTGCTTACAAATATCGGATGTAAATTTGTAGCTAAGAGAAAATTGTTCAAGATCCAAAATGTTGTATTAAATTCAGACTCCACCTGAGGAGTATCCTTTGCAGGGTCTTTCGTTATCTAAGTAGAGTTATGGGGATTTTAAAAATATAGATTAATAGCCTATGAAGAAAGCAAAGATACTTCATCAGTGGAACCTTAGGTGTGTGCCGGCCTAGGTGCCGTGACTTTGTGCTAAAGCCATAAAGCTTCGTACCTTGGCCGAGACTCCCTTGATCTCTACACTCCTCAGAGCCGTCGGTCTGGCCCAACGGCTAGATCCTCCTGTAGTTACCTCGAGTCATAAGTGTTTTTGTCTTTTGATATATTTTTTCGTCAACGAGCGTTCATCCGGTACTGGAGACGTTCGCACTTCCTAGAATCTATTTTGACAATTCGTAGCTCCCAAATTCTCTCTAGATCAGCAAAAATGTATTTACCTGTCCAACAGTAATGTAATAAACATAACCCAGTATACTGTAGCCTGTATAACTTGTTTGTATAAATGTAAATATCGTTAGGCACTTGAAAACGGGAGTAGTTTATCCAACTCTCGAAACGTTGTGTAGATTTTAAACACAAGACGCGTTGGAAAAGTCAAACTAATTGTTAATTTAATAATAGGAAGTGTGTGTACAATTTGGCTGTCATGTTCTGTGCTTTAATAGATAATTTGAGTTTTTGTCAATGAATAGAGAGTATGAAAATATCTTTACTTAAGGAACATTCTCTCTACTTCATGATCTACCTCTCTACTTCAGGAGCCACCTCTCTACTCGTCGCTTCCTCTATGTCACCTACGACAGCTCCTAATCCAGCTTTGTGGAGTTTCTCGCATAAAGCTAGGTTTAGGAGCCGTTGTGGGCGTACAAACTCTTCCTAGAAGACCTGGAAATTCGCTCTAGATATGGATCCATTGCTTTAGAAATGCATAGCAGTCTATGTTTATTAATAAGCTTCTCAATATATGTGACAAATTGTTAGTAATAGTCGTTGTTTTATGTCCTTCTATAATATAAGAACCAACGTACAAACATGAGTAAAATGTAAAAAATGAAAAAACAGGATTCTCCATAAGATGGTTTAAGATCAATTATATTTAAGCCATGTTTACTTTGATTTGTAAATCACATGTACACTAAGAGCTGGGGATTTTAGGGTTCATTATTTTATTTTAGTACAGCTTGTGCCAGTGTAAAGATCACAAAAACCTCCAAAAGGTAAGTAATGTAAAAAGTTCCATAATTTGGGGGTGCTCTCGTTTTAAGGTGGTCTGAGCGAAAAATCAATAACCTATCTTAAAAAATAGCTTTAATGTTTATTGTCATATCATTATATAATCATAAATATGCTTTTTCATAACCTTTTTTAGGGTTTTAGTTAACAGCTGTTGTGTTACAGGGTGATTAATTTAGAAATTTGTCGTATACTATGGAAAAAGATTTTCAATGCCACATTTTTGATCCGATGATCTTATATGTCATTTTTGAGGTCTAAAATGTTTAAAAATGTACAAAAACAGAATTTTTGCACGAAAAAATCACGTATGCGTAACGAATAAGCGACACTAGCGCCGACCTAGCGGATTTCAGTTGTCCCTAACACCGCTCGTACTACGAAAAGACCTTGTTAAGCATAATACAAAAACAAACAGACTTTTAAGTTTTCTCCCGATGACTGCGTCTATAACGTAAATCCTTATCCATACCCAATATTTGACAGGTGTTACTTTGTCATATTGTAGACACTCATGTTGTAGTAATATCATAATTAAAATCAACGTACATACAACTCTCCATTGATATAGAAGATGTGGTGTATGTGCACATGTTATTCGAACCTTAGTGTTGTACAAGTGTTAGTAGTTTTAACTTAGATTTGTTGTGATTATTTGTCAAAATTAATTGTAGTTTTGTGTCCTGACCAAGAAGAAGAAACCATTTCTACAAGTGAGTCTAAGCCCTGGTATCGTTCCTTTGTGCGACACCTACCTACATAAAGCTACATACCTGGGCTTGGAAATACTTGGTACCTACAGTATGGAGACGGCAGCTACCTAGGCAGCTTGTAATTTGTTGGTGAACGTTAAAACTTTTAAGCCTAATTATATTACTATAAGAGGAGGGTATTATGGAATACCATTCACAATTTTTGTAATTAACTTCAAAGATGTATAGTAAACAAATCCAAAATTACCTAAGTATATACTATAACTAATATACTATATTTTACCTATATATAATGTTAAACATCATTCTTTATTTTTATATTAATATGTACAGAAATATCAATAGTAATGCTTAACACACCTTAAGAGTCTGCATCAGTGGTAGCCATCTTGAATTTTAGTCCCGTAAGAGCAATGTTAAATTCTGGCGGAACATACCTTCACTTTGGCGTCTGTAGTGGCGTTAATTATCAAAGTATCAATGTAAAACTTTGGAAGTACATTGATGAGATGTGGCTCAAGGGCATGACCTTTTCAATATGTTCAAAAATTTAACTTGATATAAAAACAAAAATACAGGAATATTTTACAAAATAAATCATTATTATTTTGTTATTGAGAGCGAAAATAAGAAGTTCTGTAAGGTGGTGCCCTGGAGGACTGTAATACCTTTAATTTGACACCTCTTCCGTTAATTTATGACAATAGGTCAAGGAGATATAGGCGCCAGAATTTAACATTGTTCTTACGGGACTAAAATCCAAGATGGCTACCACTGATGCAATACTTTTAATGGGTGAATTACTAATAATTATAATTTCAACTTTAACTCATAGTTTTTCGAACCTTTATGCCTTTTATGATTTTAGTACAGCATTATAGAATCCTAAAATGATGGTTTTTGATTAGGTAATTTTGAATGTAGGTTATAATTTCTACCCTCCGTCTCACCGACCTCCCCTCTGTTTTTGAGGGTTGTAATGCGAATGGGTTTTCTTTGGTGACTCAGCTTTGTGTAATTTACTTCCATAAAGCTAAGTGACTAAAGTCCAGCCTTCGCAAAATGTCTTCAAGCCTTCACCTGTTGAAGAACCAAGCACACATCCAGCTACAAGTCCAGAAATTATTGGAAGTCATCAGGAAATGCAGCACCTTGAGGAAAAGTAACTACAGTCTATTTCTAACTAGATCATACACATTTGTGGAGTGGATCAAAAGTTCATATTGAGTTTGTATCCATTTGTCTTCTACGAAGTCATATTTCACACAATTAACTATCAGATTTATTATTTTATAGGACTAATATTCAATGTTTTTTAGGTACAGTAAACTCTCTTAACTTACCCTTATTGTCAGACCGCTATTTTTCAGTCATTATTACAGTTATCTGTATATATAAAATTCAAAGCCCTCACTCACTCACTCATCACTAATTCTCCCACTTCCCGATTACCTAGAAGGCTGAAATTTGGTATACTGGTTCTTTAGGCCTAAAATAGGAAAGTCTAATAGTTTTTGTGATGATTTTCCCATAAATCTCTACCCTATACGCCTTCAAAGTTCCCATGTTAATCTTATGGAGAAATAATTTTGTTTTGGATTCCAACATATGTATCTTACCTTTTAAGATATAAACAGCAGCTGTTTTTATTTGTACCATTGAGCAAGCCAAAGAAGCAAGCATAAAGTAGTACTTAATGGTATCTAATTACTATATAAATAGAATTTTTTCAATACAAATTTTGGGGATTATGTTTTATAATTAAAAATCAAATGTAGGCTATAATTGTTGGCCAAGTTAAAAATAATTATAATTTTTATACGTACTATGTTTATTATAATTATCAGCTGTTGTATATTTTTTATATTTTGCTTTTGATATCTGAAATGTATCAGAACCTAAACCTAATAAATCTGTTTTGTACATCGCTGCAAGGCGCGACGGGAAACACTAGTATAGTATATACAGACCTTATAAATTCACGCAATGTATGTTATAGATGTATTTATGTAAAATATTTTCTAATAATATGGTTAGACAAATTTGTATGATAAACCTTTACACTTTTTCACGGTATATCTTAATGATTATTGAGTTTTTCATTTGAACAGAAGAATAAAAATGCATCTGTTTTGAAAAATATTATAGTACGCTAAAAATAGGAGTAAATTTAAATGTCAAAAGTTTTACGTTGGAAGCCAGCAGCAAGCTAGCACGTTTAAATCCGTCGTATCCTTCACATATAGACTTAAGTTATTAAGAATAAATAAAGTGATAATTTACCTAAAATTTCTAGTGTCTCTAATTTATTTCCACACATTATCCAGGTCCCACGATGTTTGAACAGTGTGTGTGTTTACAGTTGAAAACACAAGGGTGTTCACAAGCACTAGTTCAATAAGTTTTTTGTCATATTGCTTCAAAAACAGCTGTTTTAGATGCGTGTGTTGAAGACATCATTGTTGATGATACTTTTGATTCGAGGTCAGCATTCGATTGTAAATAATCGATAAAGTAACAGCAACAATCACTATCGACTTGTGTGTTTTTCGGACGTTCCAGATATCGATTATAAAACTGGTATTTAACTATTAAGTCTAACTATCGAATGGTTGAGATCGAACTATCGATAATAACTGACATAACCTAAACAACCAATTGGAATCGTAAGTAACATAGCATCTGATTAGTCTAAAGCGACAAAATTGTTGACAACAATATTGGTGCAAAATCATGTAATAATTTATGTTTTACAAGTTTGTATCATTTTATTTGCAGTATGATGAAACATATAGTTCATCACACGGCCCAAAATTGGCCTTTTGATATATACTCGCACATTTAAACTTGTGCTCGTATCAAAAACGCTAGTTTTTACTTTATCCCCATAATACGTAGTATATGGAGAAAGTATTGTTTTCGTCAAAATTTTCGAATTTGAGTTGAGAGTGGATATATCCGTTTTGGGGTCCCCTGAATCCAAAAAGGTGGTTTTCGACGTGATGTCTGTGTGTGTATGTCTGGATGTGTACAGAGCCACACCCTACCCCGTTGGTACGATTTAGATGGAATTTGGTATGTATGTATATATTCACCGTATCTGCACTTTTCTCATTTTTTTTTTATTTTTAAGTGTAGTTCACCCTTAAAAGCCCTTAATAAAAGATTTCGATTAAAATTTGATCGTTTATAGTACACAGAGTACTAAATAGTTTGACACCACCCGCATGTCTGTAAAAATGACGGTTCAAAAGTTATAGGCTTTTAAATTTTCAGCGAAACAATAAGTAAGTATAATTGACTGGTACCATTGAAACCAGCTTAACAACTAATTAAATTAGTATTTTGATATTTGTCTATCACTAACGGTAGAGAAAGTTATTTACTGTCCTTGATAAACGCAGTACGTTGTTGAAAGCGCTTATTTCTTATGGAGAATATAAAAAATTAATTTCTTCTTATTTTCCAACCATTTTCTATGAAACTTTGGTATGAAAGTAAGGTTCAAATCACTAACAAAACGAACGCAAAATGTTGGTATTACCGGGGGGGGGGGTTCCCCATACAATTCGAACAATTAATTTAACTTTGTCTCTCTTGTTTTTATTTTCAGAAATAGGATGATTATTTTTGAACCAATAAATTATTAAATTATATTTAGATTAACTGTAGAACATGATAGGTTTATTACAGATTGTCTTTTTTAAATTTATTTAAGGGAGAAAGTATGTGTCAGTCCACTGATACCGTTTGTTGTCCTAGTTAGCTCGGTTTCGTAAGGCTCGAGTTCGCTCCAAGAATTGCTTAAGAATCGCACCTTTACGCGTTCATTTCAAGCAACAAAACATTCAGCAGCAGAACACTGCTATTTGTATTGTTTGTGATGACTTTCTCCAACACGGAGAGGTGATTCCTTCCACTGCGCGATCCTTTGTTGTTCGGGAATGAACTCGTAAGAAAGATCGAACTCGTTGCTGCATCCAACTATAAGGATCATCTGACAGTATAACCAGTGTCCCACGAAGAGGTTTAATCGTTTAATTTTATATTACGTGCCCATTTATGCTCCAAACTTTTTTTAATCTTACAATATTTACAAAGTACGTTCGAAAGATATTCTAGAAAAATGTCAGCTCCCTAACCTTCGTAGAAACAAAATGGGAAATTCGCTAAAAGGTGTTTTTGGTTTTCTAAAGTATTTTTATTGTTACATTCAAAGGCAATATGACTTTTCAATAAAAAAACTAGAACATAGCAAAATGAAAAACCCTGAAAACCAAAATTATTTCAACTGTAACCCATCCACAGAAACACACTGATAACAGCGCTTAAGAAATGATTCGTAAGCTCTTACAAAAAAACTCCGCAGTATCCGGAGAAGTTCCTCTTGTATTGATCGTTTTAGTTCCTCATAATTATTGAAGCCATGAGTACAAACTTTTTCCTTCAAGTAACCCCATAAGAAGAAGTCACAAATAGTTAAATCTAGTGATCGGGTGGCTAATCTAAAAAATCCCTTTCACAACCAATCCAACGGTCATGAAGGTTGTCATTTAGTAATTGCTTGACATGATTTGCGAAATGAGTTGGAGCACCATCTTGTTGGAAGATTGCTTGATCCATTTCTTGATTTCAAAACTTTCATTCATTTAAAACTCGTGCACACATATTCCCAGTATTGTCTGAAATGTCGTAAGATAACTCGTCATTACAACTGACACTCGCTTAAACAGTAATTCCTTTTGATTTAATTGGAGTCTCTTCAAAAATATGGGGATTAAGGGCATTTATGCGCCTATTAGCAAATTTCCCATAGGGAAGAAGCAATTTCCCGTAGGTTTCATGGCAAGACTTAAGCCCGGGACCATGTTATTTTTTGTCTTTAGGTGCCCAGAGACCAAAAACAATAGTCGTTAAAATTTGGGTTTTAACGACTGGGGTTTAGCGTTTTTCCTATGTAAGTTTTCAAAATTTCAAATTTTATCTTTCTCCATTATAATCAGCTCAAAAAACTACACAATTTAGTTCCTTAAGGTTTTTCTCTACCTCCAAACGGTTACTGAGATATTAAAAAATCCAAACACAGTACATTGTATTTAGGGGCTCCTATGTTAATCTTATGGAGGATAAGGAAAAATTAATATTTCCCTTATTAATCAATAGTTTTAGATGACAATTTGTATTTAGCTTCATGTGGTTGGAATCCATACGTTTATGCTAAAAAATCATAGCTAATATGTTCCTCATAGCAGCAACCCTGCATACTCTTTCCCGTGTTAATCTTACGGAGAGTAGGCAAACTCCTTTATTTATGATAAAACTTGGTATATGGTCAAATTAAAAATAGTTTATGGTAAAACTGCCTACTATCAGTGTTCCTCATAGCAGCAAACCTGCATACTCTTTCCCATGTTAATGTTACAGATAGTAGGCAAAATACTCTAATTTATCAACAGGTATTGATTGATCAATAATGTCATATACTTGTATTATTATGCCATATTATTAAGGTGGAAATTCGCTGAGTACGCAGGTCTGCTACGACGGGGGTATTTGTTACTACGAAGGATAGGGAGCTGAAATTTTTCCAGAATATTTTTCAAACCTACTTTGTAAACTTGTGAAATTTAAAAAATTCGGTGCATGAATGTGCACGTAATATAGAATTAACCATTTAAACCTATTCGTGGGACACTGTGTATATGATATTGATTCATAAAATTTCTTAACTATTTAGATTAAAATACGCATTCTGATGTGTAATTTATACAAGTACTTTTTATATAGACAGTTCCAAACTGTAACCTTACTGTACAATTCTCAGAATGTTGGGTGTCTACCTAAAATTTTTCCAGAAATACTTCTTTGTCATTCGCTAGTGTCACAGCGTCCTAGAGTTGATAACGGTCGCGTGAATGATGTTGTTTTACGATATACAGGGTGCCCATGAAAAACGTTTCAAGACTTTGGTGAGTGATTAGGTAAAGTCATGTGCAAATTAACCTGAACAACACGAATTCCAATTAAAATTATACATTTATTATCTTAATTACATAGTTTCTGGCAAACAAATTTAGTACTTAGTGTGACCTTCTTTTGCTTTAATAAGCAGGTCTTTTCAGGTCTTTTTGCATTGAGTCTACTAACTTTTGCACATTTATTGTACTTCAGGGTCTCATAACCTAACTTTAATAAGTGACGAAATCACTTCTCTTTTGTTGCAATCTTCTTTAATATCTTTGCAAATTGGCCTCGAACCGTTTTCTATGGGTTTTTTTTACGATATACAGGGTGTCCATGGTAAAAACGTTTCAGGTCTTGGTGATCATTAATAATACGTGTTTTAACCCAAACAACATTAATTAATTTTAAATTAAAATATTCTTTTGGCAAACAAATTAGTTTACTTAGTGTGGATTTCTTTTGCTTATAAATCAGGCAGGGCCGGAGCATATTGTTACTTATAATAAACCTAACTTTAATAAGTGACGAAATCATCTTCTCTTTTGTTGTGCAATCCTTCTTCCTCAATATTTTCTTGCAAATTGCCCAGAGATTTTCTATGGGATTCATGTCTAGTGAGTATCCAGGCCACTCCAAGAATAAAATATCTTGTTCATCCATAAATTGCCTTACTACCTTGGAAGCATGAAAAGGCGCAAGGTAATGTTGGAAAGCAGGATATTGTTTCCAAAATGTTTGGAAACTAAGAACCAAGGTAATAACCGAAATAAATAAATTAAAACACAAATATAACCTTTAAATGTGTCACAAGATGTGTTTGAACAATAAAAGCATATGTGAAAATAATACAAACACATCTGTAGGATAGCCAACACTAAAACGCAAATTTACCATGCTGTTCAGATTAATTCGCACCTGACTGTCCATTAAAAAAAATCCAATGGAGATGTGGCCTAAAACGCTTATTTTCTCAGATATCCACCATTTTGTATTTTTCACAAAATATTATTTATTTCAAACACTTTCTGACGGATTTTTTTCAAATTTGGTATGTGTGTTTCACTAGTAGACTACTATTATTAAAAAAATAACTTGCATGATCCAAGCTCAAATTCCAAAATGGCGGCCATTAAAATTTTAAAACTAAAATACTTTGTTAACGGTAAATCCTGTAATCCACCTATTTGGAGGTCACGAATTGTGGATAGTTGTGAGCGATGTTTGGTGGGTGTAGTGTTCTCTTGTGTGGATTGAAGTTCGCACTATTGAATACTATTTTTTACATAAAAAACAACTGTAAAGAATTTGCTTCGCTGAGTGAAATATTTTTGTAAAGTGACCCAACAAACTGACACTTGAACTGTATCGCTCAGGCATTGGTTACCATGGCAACGGTGAGCAATATCTGAACACGTGGATACTTCTTGACTATTTTATTGTTTTTCTTTGCAGTTTTCTAAAAGTGAAACTATAAATGAAGTGTCTTTGATTGTCGTAGCTCTGTTGTTATTATAGATTTACAGCAAGGTCACAATATATCTGCGATCTTTTGTGAACTAAAATAGATTTGAAAAGAGAAAGCAGGTAGAAGCTTCGACAGAGAGGCACCTCTGTTGTTCCTTTAGTTTCTGCTGAAACATATTCTTTTAAACTTTGTGTTTTAAAATAAAACATGAAAAAACTATTTTTAACTGATTTAACTTAAGTTTTTACTATTTTTGTAGGGATACTAACACTATCCACCGTCTGATATTTTTACAAACCCCGTAGCAGACCTATCAGCGAAATTCCATAAATAATTTTAATAATAATATATATGACAAGTTTGTAATTGTCTAAACATGAGAATTATTTTCCTATTCTCCAGATAATTGGGAAAGAGTGAGTAGGTTTGCTGTTGTGAGGAACACTGTAAGTAGCCATTTATACCATCAAAAATTTTATTTTTAACATTTATACCAACTTTCATCAACATCTGTCCATAAATGAAGGAGTTTGCCTAATCTCCATATGATTAACATGGGAAAAGAGTATGCAGGTTTGCTGCCATGATAAACACATAAACTATGGTTTTTTAGCACAAATGTTTGGATCTCAACTATATGAAGCTAAATATCAAGTTTCATCCAAAAATATTAGATAATAAGTGAAAAATTAATTTTTCCTAATCCTCCATAAGATTAACATTGGAGCCTCAAAATACAACGTACTGTGTTTAGATTTTTTTATATCTCGGTAACCGTTGAGAGAAAAACTTTAAGGACTTAATTGTGTAGTTTTTTAGTGATTCATGGTGTAAAAATTAGAATTTTTTAAATTACTTTAAAAAACACAAAAAACAATTTTTGACATACAAACTACGACCACGTTTTTGGTTACGAACTGTCCGAACATTTGTAAACACAACGACTAAGTTGGTCATATCGGATTTTTACGAGAGTTACGTGTTCACAGACAACAAATATATATATAAATAAAATTAATATTAAAAATATATTTAAATATAAAAATAAATTTTAACGACTAATTTTTTCAGCAGAAAGAAAAATAACATATTTAACTCTTGATATACTAATAGCTACTTCCCAATGTGAAACGCTAAAAAAAATTTTACAATATTTGCTAGCCATAGGCAAGACATTTGCATTTTCTAGGCCACTTTTACTTTCTCCCCTTATACATAGTATATGGAGAAAGTATTGTTTTCGAATTTGAGTTGAGAGTGGATATATCAGTTTTGCGGTCCTCTGAATCCAAAAAAGTGGGTTACGACGTGATGTCTGTCCGTCCGTGTGTCTTTGTATGTGTCTGGATGTGTACAGTGCCACAGCCTACCCCGTTGGTCCGATTTACATGAAATTTGGCATGTATTTATGGGGTTCCACCATACAGTTCTTTTGATAATCTTTGAAGAACATGATAGTTTTATTACAGATTATCGTTTTTAAATTTCCTTAAGGGAGAAAGTATGTGTCAGTTCACTGATACCGTTTATTTACAAAGTAATATATTTTGTACGATGGGCATAAATATTCTGTTTTTAACCTAAAACGTTTCAAAATATATTTTTACCAGCCCTAGAGCTTACTTCATTTACATTAAATTAAAAAAAATGCCATACATAAATTAAACCTTTTTGAGAATTTCCTGTGGAAAAGTGAGCTATTCAGATGACCCGCATGGTGACGGTTATAAAACTAAGTTTTATGTTTATTTCTAAGAATTTATCATTAATAACTGTGGGGTTATTAAAAATTATATAAAGGTATATAAATAAGCATATATACAACATGGTTAGTTGGGCAACTCAAACGAACATCATTAACAACACTTGGGGGGGTCTCGTACCCAAATATGAAATTTTCAAATTTATCTATGTATACTAATTGAAAAATGTTTTGATTTTCACCATTGGATTCAGCTCTAAATCATAGTATTTAATTCTAAAACTAGATGTTCTAGGCCAATTATTCGTTAAAAATACACAATGTCAACCTTTTTACATGGATATGTCTTAGCTCTGGGGGGTGTTGGTGATTTTTAAGATGGAAAACATGTAACAGGTTTCCATAGAAACTACCAGAAATATTGTATTGAATTTTAAATATAAAAGAATAAGAACAGCTGTTTTGATGAAATGAAAACATTTCTTTTAGACATATCCATGATCTAACCAATTTCCTACAGGGAAGTAAATACAAGCATTTTATACATTGCAAATGGCGAATGGAAATATGAAAGATATACAACAGCTGATCATTATAATAAACTAGCTGACCCGGCGAACTTCGTAACGCCTTACAGCAAATACATGTTAACTTTAAGATTGGCCATGTCCTGAAGTCAATTAGTATTGCGGCTTCGTTGTGAAAGCTTTAAATATACAACAGCTGATCATTATAATAAACTCAATATGTATAAACAGTGTAATTATTTTTTATTTGGCAAACATATAAACACGTGACTTTTAATCTGGCAGAATATAAAAATATAAATACTTAATCCCACAAAATCGTAAACTATTAACGTGGTGAATAAATCTGTGTCATTTTGTACAGTACACATTTACTCCATAGTTTTACATTAATGAATGATTCAGATGGCATTGGATAGTAAAGCATATTGCTAATGGAAAGTAAAACAGCAGCTGTAGCTTAAGAAATCAAATGTTTTTATTGTAGAACATTTGTAAACAAACTTAGTCCCCATCAGGTTAACATTATGGAATCTATGGAGTCGGTTATTGAGTCTACAGGCAAAACATCCTCACATATAACACATACATACTTCATCTTTTAAATAAGACTAACAGGAAGCCCGTCTTCTGTACAGGTAGTAGGGTTCAATAAAAGAAGAAAGATTATCATACCAAAATGTAAACCTGAAAACCTAAACAAATCAGTACAAAGAAAATAAATCAATACCCACCTTTATTGTATAGGATTATTTTACAATTAAATAGATTAGAACATTTATACCATTATTAAAATTAGTTAAACGTTAAAATAACTTTTTAATATAGTATTATTTCAAAATGGGCTTAAGATCACTGACCAATATAAAATAACTAATATTGAATTTAATTTGACAGCTGTTTGTTTTTGTTTCTTTTATATCATTAAACTACAAATACAGCTGATTATTACTAGTAGGTGATTGAAATCTGAAAGCAAAATGCGACTATGATAGCGTAAAAAGTGGAGTTTTAAATCGATCGATTATTTTTATTAACTTTTAAAGGGGCTTATTTACCATAAATGCTTATTTTCATTGTTATCAGTTTTCCCGTTTTTCTGAGAAGGCGGCGTAAAATGCCTCCTGGAGCGTCACAGACAAACAGATATGCAGATAAAAATTGAGATAAGACTTGTTTCGACTTCTTTAACGCATGAAACGTAAAAATAACTAAAAAATGAATAACTGTGAGCAATGTACAGACAAAATTCTAATTTTTTTCATATAGATATTTTGTTATCGTCCGTTAGTCACATCATTTCGATTCTGTGGGTACATTAGAACAAAGTATCGTTTAACCCCATCTAATGGCGAAGATCTTTCGAGGGACGAGCAATGACAGGAGTGTTTTAGATGACTTTTGGAGCAATGAATCACCTTATCAATGTATTTCTCCCTGGGGACCAGTTAGCAGCTATCTCAACGACAACACTTTGTCTCCGGAACCACTTACTGGCAAATATTTATCCAAGATATTTAACGAAACTCGCGTAACAGTTTGAAAAATCACTGTTCATTTTCATCCTAGTGTATTGTTCAATAATCGTACGCATCGATGAGCGAGACAAACAAGTATTTGTTACTGTTAGATATTTTTGTAAACACAATTAATGATACCAGTTACACAACAACAATTTATTACATGATGAGGAAAGGTAGTAATTTTTTCCTTTTAATAATTCTTCAATTGTTGAGCTTTTTAAAATTTAATTTTATTTAGCATATTTGAAAGCAATCATAAAGCGAACTTCGTAAAGACTTCGCGAAAACTAAGGTTCAACGTCTTTACAAGTACACGTTTGAGGCATTTCAGTTGAGAAAAAATGTAAACAAACAATTACTGGTGGTGGGTCTTGTATTCCAGTTACTTGGAATACAAGACAGTAGGATAGGCAGGAGATGAAAAACCAATTTGACCTTGAAAACACCTCCTACACAGGTATACCAACCTAACCTAGGGGTACCAACCCACCAGGTGTACCACCCCACCAGGAGTACCAACCTAACTTAAGGTTACCAATTCTCCAGGTGTACCAACCTAAATGTTACGTCACACTATATGTTATATCACGTTTTAACACTATATATTTACGTCTTTTTATATTAACTTGTATATAAATGGGTGACCAACCTAACTTAAGGTTACCTGGGGTACCAACCTCAATTATTCTAACCTAATTATATGTATATATACGCAAGGGTATCAACCTTATTATTAAATGTATAATAATGTATATATTGTTTATATATTATGTATATGTATTGTATTTTAAGTGGATATTTATAAACGAAGGCTGTCGGATGTGATATTCTCTGATGTGGATTAACGTCCGCACTATTGAATACTACATTAAACCGCAAATACCATCTTCATAATTAGACCAGTTCGTAATTTAGAGGCAAAAGTGGTTCGGATTCCATATTAAACTGTAGGTCCCTTAGATGTCATTGGATGTTGGGTTATTAATTAACAGTCATGTATAAAGGAAATGCCAGCCTTGGTCAGCAACAAGGCTACAAGATCGCATCACAACCATAGTACTCATTCATACTTAGCTTAAAACTTCCCTGGGCAGCTCACCATATCAGAAAGGTAATGTATGGAAACATGTAAGCTAATTAAAATCTGTAAAAACAAACCAAAAATAGTTTGTGTACTAGATATTTAATACCTGTAACTTAAAATTTCAATTTGTACGTAAACTATTGGTAAATCACTTGAAAACGGGATGAGTTTCTTCACTTCCAGAAACGTTGTGTAGTTAAAAACACAGACGCGTTAGAAAAGTCTAATAAAAGACATTGAAGAAGAAGACTGCGCTATTTCCACTAGATAGCTTTGTGAAAAAACACACTACTGTATAAAATCATATTGAGAAACATATCCATAATTAAATAAGCAGTTCAATTTCAAATTTCTCAGGCTTTTGTTATAATCTATCGAAAGGTGACGCCAAAAGTGTGTGTATAACTTTTAGAGTTGTGAATCATGTTATCGGTTTACTGGCCTCTTAGGGACAGTTATTTTGTATCTAAAAGACACCACATAGTTTTTGGAAGAGACACTAGCCAAAAAATCTTTGAGACGTATTAACAAACTTTATGTTAAGTTTTGAAATATTAACAGTTTCCTCTTTCTGTTTTATTTAATTGATTTTTTATCGTTAAATAAATAACAATAATATTTATTTTTGCCATCGATACGTGTGCTGAATTGTACTTTATTTTTAACTTGCTGACCTGGCGAACCTCGTAACGCCTAACAGTAAATACATGTTAACTTTAAGATTGGCCTTGTTTTGAAGTCGAATAGCGTTACGGCTTCGTTGTGTAGATATTCTGGGTCGCGGCATAGTGAATAACAACACTGAAACGATAAGACGTATTAACAAAATTTCCATAAAACAAATAAATCTGAGTGGATTGATTTACAGTTTTATAATCCAACCTAAACCTAACTCTAATACGATTTTTATAAGGAATGTATATAACAGCTGATTATTATATGAACATAATATGTATAAACATTATAATTATTTTTTATTTGACCGATATATTAACACGTTAACAGAAAATATTCAATCGGACTGAAAAAAACTTAAATACTTAATCCCCAAAAATCGTAAACGATTAACGTGGCAAATAAAGCAGTTTATTTTTACAGCACATATTTACTTTACAGTATAACATTAATTAATGATTCATATAGTATTGGTTAGTAAAGCATATTGCTAATGGAAAGTAAACCAACAGCTGTAGCTTAAGTAATCATTTGTTTTGATTGTAGAAAATTGGTAAACAAACCTAGTCCCTATTAGGTTAACATTAGAAATATAACATTAAAACGCCATAAAATGGAAAAACGTCATAAAATGGAAAACTCCTGGAGTTTTTGAAACGTTCTCTCACTAAGACCATCCCAGACACTTATAGAGCTACTTCCAAATATTCCATGGAATTTGGGTGAGTAGTTTGGCAACCCATAAAGTACATACACAAATACATATACATACGTAAACACATACATGTATACATTCATTTTTTATAGAGAGATTAATATATTACCAATAAAGATGTGAGTTTAATTAGACAGGATTTGCTACTCGAAAATGGATACAAATTTTAAATTTTATTTTTCTTCTAAATATATACTTCATTTAATTCTAAACAGGAAATTATAAACTTCAACTCTGGTATTTAATTTCTAAGTGGCCAAAGTTTTCTCAAACATTTTTACGTATCATCTATCTAGTGTCACAGCGAGTGTCGATTATCCAAAATTTGTATTTCATTTGTTTTCAGGATTTCAAATTTATATTCCGAGGAAACCATTGATGTTAGGTGGATGAAACTTTTGGTGCTTATTAACAGTAATATGTTAAAATATGTCTTGTATTTTGAATGTTATTGGACTAATTGTTTGCTGCTAATTAAAAACAAATTTGAGTATTTTTAAAAATACAACGTTGAAAATACATGAATTTTTAATTTATCTAAATACTTACAATTTGATACCAAAATTATCAATTTTGATTGAGTAATTTTTACAAAAAGTTAGGGAAAATACATATTTTTGTTATAAAAAATCTAACCGATTGTTTTTTCATTGTTAGGTTTTTATTGAAACACAAGATGTTTCAAAATTATAAAAGAATTTATAAAACTAAGTTTTATGTTTATTTATAAGAATTTACCTTAAAGAATTGTGGGTCATTAAAATTATATAAAGGTAAATAAACAAGCATATATATGACACGATAACATTGTATAACAATGTGGTTTTTATCGTAATACATAATCCCAAAAAACTGTAAAATATCAACATGTTAAATAAAACTTATCATTTTTAATATTTAAGTAAATATTTACTTTTTAGTTTTACACTTATGAGTAGTATTTATTGTTTACATTTTAACAGATAACAGTTTAAAGAAACTTCCAAATTATTTACAGTGGAATCCCAACGACAAAAAGATAAAATCTTGGGGTATACAAAGATAAAAAAACTCAATTGGAATTTGCACGTCAATAAAAAACTAACCCAAGGCTATGCTAGGCTGTCACAGCTTTACCCTCTTGTTAACAGAAGATCAACCCTAAAATCAGAGTGCACTTTATTCATATATAAAACAATCACTCCCTCTTGTCACTTACGGTTGCACTGTTTGGGGACCCTCCCTAAGTTCTGGGAAGCTAAAAAAATACAAACTCTACAAACAAAATTCTTCGAATTTCTGTAGATTCTCCTTGGTTTGTGAGGAACAACCAACTTCACCGTGAACTTGGTGTGGACACAATTTTCAAATTAATTAACAAATCCACGCAAAAATTTCTTTTAAATCTGGAAAACATAACTGGTGCTACTTCATATAATCTCGGACAACAGACTATCAACAGAAGACTAAAAGCAAGACTGCCTCAAGACATCTTGGATATTAAAAAAATGTTCTAAACGTTTTTATTTATTTTTATGTTTTTTATATGGAATCGTGATTCAAGTCATAATTGTTACTAGGTGTCTCTAATAGAGCGAACCTGTCATTCTTATTTCTCCATCTTAAAAATTCTGTGTATAATAATTGTTCATTGATCCAGAATAAACGATGTTAAAAAAAATCCAAATTATTTAATCAAAGCTATTTATTTTGTGAACACAAAATCTATAAAACCCTATGGACGAATTTGCACCAAACTTCACAGAAACCATTCTCGAATCATGCTGAAAAATCTCATCAGAATCACAGGTACAGAAAATTCATACATATTAATACTATAAAATTAACATAATTACAGTCACCTAGCATAGGCCATATCTATTATTCGAGTTCCAATAGTATTAAATTCGTGTTATCTGAGTGTGTTTTAAGTCTTACTTATGATAGAAACAACTCAGGAGGAAATGGTACTTCCCACAAATCGAAAAATCACAACAGGAACTTCCAAGACATGAGAGAGTCGTAACCGTATATAAGAGGGTTGATTTCCAATACAGAACAGTAGTCGTCTTACCCCTGCAGGGGCTCACAGGCAATAAGCTTTGCTTTGCTGTGTATCAGCAAAACGCACAAAATCTGCAGGCGTTTCAATGTTTATTAAAAAACGTTTTGCTGTTGTAAAAAGTATTAGTCAGTGGGTATATTATGCAGAATTTACAGTTTTAATGAGTACTATAATATTTAATTTAAGTTCTTTAAGACTGTCTAATTGTGTTTTCCGTTATTATTAAATGCTAATAAATTTATTAGCAACTAGCATCCTTTGTACGGGTTGGAGGATTCACTTTAAAGAAGAAAGATTATTATACCAAAATATAAACCTGAAATCCTAAATTAGTACAAAGAAAATAAATCAATCCCCAGCTTTACTTTACAATTAAATAGAATAGAACATTTATACCATTACTTTAGTTAGTTATACGTTAAAAAAACTTTTTAATATACTATGCTTTCGAAATGGCTTCAAAATCAATGACTAATATATAAACTAACTAATGTTGATTTGACAGCTGTTTGTTTTTTCTTTCTATTAAATCTTTTAACTACAAAGACAGCTGATTATTACCAGTAGGTTAATCAGTGAAAACCGAAGCAAAATGCAACTAATATCGCGTAAAAAGTGAGTTTTCAAATGCTCGTTATCTACTTTTCAAGGGGCTACGGACAATTCCAAGCATTGATAAACCTTCTCTGGAATGAAGAGAATGCATGACATAAGTTTGATTGTTATCGGTTTTCCCGTTTCTTCTGAGAAGACGGCGTAAAATGCCTCCTGGAGCGTCACAGACAAACAGACACAAATTGAGATAAGACTTGTTTCCGTATCTCTAACGCGCGAAACGTAAAAATAACTAAAAAATTAATAATTCTGAGCAATTTAGAGACAAAACTCTAATTTTATTAATAGAGTCACATAATATCTAATCTGAAAATAATATAATTACTAAAATATATATTTTTTAATCTTAACTTTCCACAGATAACAAATGGGATTAATTTAACTAACATTATAGAGAGTGTGTGTCCAATTTTTCATGGGATTTTGATCAAAAATAAAAATGTTATGGAATATATTGTTTTCGTTCACTACAGTTAACAAACAGACGATCAAACACATTATAATTATTTCAGGCTATAGCTACAATAAAGAGGGGAATTCAAAGACATCTAAAATGAAATGAGTTGGATTAAAATGTGCCAGAAAGCACATATACTATATGAAAAACTTCTCGCTGACCATTTTTCGTCAGTGCGGTCTTATTGCGGCAGTAGCTGCACTGAAGAAATGTCAGTCAATCCTCAAAGAGTCAAGAGATCTGAAAGGTTATTCACGTACATAAAACTAAACAAAACCGTAATTTTTGGCTAGTATAACTCATGAAACAGACGTTGTTGGATGACGCAATATCCACGGCATGTCCTGCTTGATGAATGACGTCATATTTTACTCTACTGCTGAGTTCCGTCAACAGGTGATTTACTCATACGGTACAATGCTACTGCAACGCGATCTACCGAGCATTCTCTATAACTGTTAGGTATTCATGTTCATGCCGATAGATACTGACACTGTCGAAAATGGTTCTTGTGTTTACCTATTGTGTTTGACTATTCATACAGATTTAAAACTAGCTAGATTTTGATCTTTCCATTCAAATAATACTTCAATGATTGCCTTATAAAACACACCTGTAACGTGCACTTTTACTATCATATCATTATTATATTACTATTAGTATCACGTCACGTACTTCTAGTTAATAAGATTGCATAAGCTAATTAATAATTACAGCTTTGATACAGCAAGAGCGATAGGAAAAGTACAATTAATTGTAAAATAAATAACTAATAAATTTTTGACTGGGACCGTGGCCTATCCTGTAATCCAGCTACTTGGAGGTCACGAATTGTGGATATTTGTGAGCTATGGTCGGTTGGTGTAGTGTTCTCTTGTGTGGATTAACGTCCGCACTATTGAATACTACGTTAATCCATCCTCATAATTAGACCAGTTCGTAATTCAGAGGCAGTGGTTCGGACTCCACGTTAAACTGTAGGTCCCTTAGATATGCCGTTGACTGTTGGGCTATTGATTAACAGTTCCGTCCATGGAACATGTCAGCCTCAGTCAGAAACAAGACTATGAGTTCACACCATAATCATGTTACTTTCTAATCTAATTTATACTTTACCAATTGACCAACTAAATATAACTAGCTTACATATTTCCTCCTTGTAGAAGTAAACTAAATAAATTTTTAAAATCAATTTTATCTAATATATTTTAAAAATACCGTAGTCTTTAAGATGTTTAATGAATTGATTTTTTTTAAATATCCTCGTAAAGTTAATTTTATACCCCTTTTACGTCAAGTTAACTATATTTAGGGGGTGAATGTTTTTAAATTTGCACTAGCAACAATAAGAAGATCGATTCAGAACAGCTTCTCCTTATATGTGTATTTCTCTGGCAATATCTAAAATAACTTAACTATAATAACTTTGTTTTTATAATAGATTTATGAAATAATAGAAACTGGAAGAGATTCTGTTTCGTGCGGGGAATAACTTTATCAGAACAAAATATAAATTGCAATCGCTCGAGGGTTGGGGTTGGTAAAGGTGATCCCACGGGAACTGAGTACAATTCTTAAACATGTATTTTTCTATCATTGTATAAATTATCTTGGTTTAATTTAAATTAACTTAAAGACGGGTTGTAGGACTCATGGTTAATAAGAAGATACTTTTTACTATAACTAATTATTTACCTGTAATGAAAACTAGTAAAAAACAGATTAAAATTTTTATAATTACTTCCCTGAGGGAAATAGGTTAGATCACGGATATGTCTAAAGGGAATGTTTTAAGTTCATCTAAACAGCTGTTCTTATTCTTATATTTAAATAATTCAATACAATAGCTCAGGTCAAATTTTCATCTCACAAATTGCCAACACCCCCTTCCCCAAGAGCTAAGACATATCAATGTCAAAGATTTTTGTATATACTGCCCTGTGGGAAATAGGTTAGATCATGGATATGTCTAAAGGGAATGTTTTCAGTTCATCTAAACTGCTGTTCTTACAACTAAACTATGACGTCACTAACCAAATGACGTCACTGTTTCAAATTTTGGTCGCGTAAGTTTCCAACATCCCCCCGAGCTAGAACATATCCATGTCAAAAAAGGAATAATTATTTTCCAGCCTAATCATTTCGTATTGAACAGCTGATTAATTTTTTGTCCCTGGAAGGAACTTTTTGACCTCATCACACGTATGTAAAAACCTAGTTACCGAGCAGAATGAAAATATTTATTCATTATATGTAAATGCCGGTAGTTAATATGTCAAAATTGAACCTCACTCGACAGTTGTGGCCGTAAACCACAGCAAGCTTGCATTAGTCCGTATCTGACACATCGACTCCATCAATGACCATCAAACCCCTCCCATATTTATGGTGTTTTGCTTTTAAGCCTGAGAAAATCCCGTTAACGTCCATTCTTTCCCAGGATTAGAGATGTGAATGAAATTCATCGCCATTCCTGCCTTCCTGGTATGGTTATTGTATTGGATAAATTTATGTGTTTTAATATCCTCTTGGAAAAATTTATAATTACTAATTAGGAATTTCCGTGGTCATCACAACAGCCCTGGGACTAATATTTTCGTTTCAATTCACCAGATGCCAATACTTTGTATTTTTGTGTGTGCATGCTCATGCGTGTAAAAACTCAAACCTAGATGGAATTGTACGGACATGTAAATGTGCCATTATACGTCCAAGCTTTAAATCCGGACAGATCAGTACATCCAAAATAAGGTTAAGGGTCGTACCCCAAGAAGGTGATTTTTTAAAAACAATTAAATAATGCGTAACGAATAAGCGACACTAGCGCTGACCTAGCGGATTTCTCTTGTTCTTAACGCCGTTCGCACCGCCTTAAATTTACCTTATGAGATAATGTAAGAGACTGGAGGTTACGATACACCAGAAAATGGAGCTGGTCGTGTCCCCTTCATAATGTTTTATACATAGCGGAAAAAATGGATTCTAAATTCTGGAAAATGTAGGACATGGAGCTAACTCATAGAGAAGAAGAATCTCCAAACTAATATCTAATTTCGGGTTTAGATAAATTATTGACCGGACGGTGGCGTTGTCCTGTAATCCAGCTACTTGGAGGTCACGAATCGTGGATAGTTGTGAGCGATGGTCGGTGGGTGTAGTGATCTCTAGTGTTCTCTTGTGTGGATTAACGTCCGCACTATTGAATACTACGTTAATCCGCAAAGACCATCCTCATAATTAGACCAATTCGTAACTCAGAGGCCATGGTTCGGATTCCACGTTAAACTGTAGGTCCCTTAGTTTCCATCGGATGTTGGGCTATTAATAAACTCAGTCTTAGTCAGTAACAAGTCTACAAGATCGCACCATAATCATCTTACACTCAATCCTCATTCATACTTGGCTTACATACCTATGGTATTGTCGCCATTTCAATGATCTAATTTAATCTAAAATAAACAGAGGTAAAAACCAAACTCTCTTTATTTTTGAGAAAAGACAGGTAAACATGTCCAGGGATAGGATGCACTGACCCCCTTTAAAGTTTTATAAAAAACTTGAAATCTCAGTAGATTTCTATCTCTTTACTAATAGATTGTTATCAATTGATAGAACAATTGTTTACAGTGAAATAGCAGTCTGTAACATATTTAGAACGATAAAGAATCAAATCATAAACAGTTCCCAACATTCCAAAGGTGTTTATAAAACTATAGATAAAACTGGACTGATAAGGAAAATCATATTACCGTGAGTTGTCCTTGTTTTGTAAATATTGTAACAAACAATGAAGCGATAGTATTCTCAAATCTTGCAGTACATAATGCTAATAGAAAATGAATATAACAAATCCTTAAAACAGCAACCAGAATTATGTGTGTGTGTTTTCCTCTTCATCGCTGAATTCACGGGAAAACATTACAAAGTACTTCAAAGAACTGATTGTTCAGTTATTCGCAAAGTTGGCATATTTTGTAACCACCACAGCATCTGATAAATAAATTTGTACAATGATATTATAAAAAATATTTTTCGATAAAAACATAAACTGTAAAAAATCACACAAAAAATGTTTTATAAATATATATTAATAGAAAATAACTATTATAAAAACCACTGATACATTTACGTTTAAAAAGGTAAAGGTTAGAGAAAAAACAACTAGTGTATACTATTCAAGTTAAATAAATATTAAATTTTTTAAAACATCTGTACGAAAAAAAAAAAATTCAAAACAAAATATGTCTATTAATATTCTTTTCGATCCAGTTTGTAAATCAACTTTATTTATTCTTCTGACTGTCAATATAGTGCAAACGGATTTTGTCATAAAAATGTAACACATTGAACTTCAGCAGCTTTTCTCCTCTTCTTCCTTCCTCGAACTTCTTTAGTATTCCGAACTGTTGAATTCAAATTTTGTCATTCTCTAAAAATGTTTCATTTAACACAACGAATTTTTTTTTCCGAGTATTTTGAGGATGAGTATGCCTATGTGTGCATGTATTTTTTAAGATCTGTTTTGGTAAAATGTAAAGTTTTTACAGCATTTACACTTGCCACAACAAATAAAAAAAACATACAGTAACCACCTCTTCTTTATAATATTATAGATTTAAGCCATCAAATAAAATATATGTCATTAGAAATTTACAAAGAACAATGAATTTTTCTTAAAACTGACTGATTTGTTAACCTAGTTTAATCTGTTTTACAACAAATTAAATGTATAAAAATATACATACACAATATATAAAGTGATTTAAATTGATTAGTTACTAAAATTTAGAGCATGCTTTATGAATTCATCAACTATGTAGAACGCGTTTGTGATTGAATATTTTTTTAAATTTTCGTTTAAATGATTGGGAATTTTCATGCTTTATTATTTCTTCTGGTAGGTTTATATTGAGTTTGTTTCATTCCTAGGGTGAAAGGTTTAAACAAATATTAAGCCTCCGTTGTTTTACTCTTAATTTATCACTTTTTTGTGTTATATTGATGATCCCACTCATTGATTTACAAACATTTGTTCATAAATAAAGGAGGTTGCGTATTCTCTTATGATTAACATGAAAATAATACTTTCAATGCACGTTTTCTTTTGATAGCATTGGCTGATTTAACACAATAATGTTCAATATTGACTTATGTTACCTCTACGTCAATACTCAAGTTGTTTATTTAGGATAGAGTTATGGAAGTCGTATACTCGAATGTAGGTCAACTAAATATGTGCTATTCCTCAATAGAATTCTCCCTGCTATCTATGTAACTGGGTATTGTGTATCATAGCATTTTAGAAAAACAATTTTGCGATACGTCGATAAGTAAAATAAATACCCCTTTCACAGTAGACCTGCGTACTCAGCGAATTTCCAAATTAGTAATATAATAATAATATATAACTAGCTATCTGTTGATAAATATAAGAGTTATTTGCCTATTCCCTGTAAAATGGAAAAGAGTATGCAGGTTTGCTGCTGCGAGGAACACTAAAAAAGGTTTTTCTAGCATAATATTTTCTAAAAATTTTACCATTTATATCAAGTTTCATCAACATCTGTCTATAAATGAAGGAGTTTGTCTATTCTCTATATGATTAACATAGAGAAATAGTATGCAGATTAGCTGCCAAGCTAAACACATAAACTACGATTTTTAAGTGTAAATAGATGGGTCTCAACCACATGAAGCTAAGTGCAAAGTGTCATCCAAATACATAGGTTAATGAGTGAAATATTAATTTTCCGTTATCCTCCATAAGATTATCATTCAATCCCTAAAATGCAACGTACTTTATACTTTATACTTTTAACTGAAATGACGACCTACCCAGGTAGGTATTTTAAACCAAGTATGAATGAGGAATGAATGTAGGATGATTGTGGCGCGATCTTGTAGTCTTGTTACTGACTAAGGCTGACATGTTCCTTAGACAGGACTGTTAATTAATAGCCCAACAGCCGATGACAACTAATGGACCTACAGTTTAACGTGGAATCCGAACCACGGCCTCTGAATTACGAATTGGTCTAATTATGAGGATGGTCTTTGTGGATTAACGTAGTATTCAATAGTGCGGACGTTAATCCACACAAGAGAACACTACAACCACCGACCATCTCTCACAACTATCCACAATTCGTGACCTCCAAGTAGCTGGATTACAGGACGTCGCCACCGTCCCAGTCAAACTGTATTAGATATCACTATTAGGTAAAAGATAAAATTTGAAACTAAAAAATTATATTTAAAAAACACAAAAAACCCCATTTTTGGGTTCAACCCCCCCTTTAAACTACCCGTTCCGATTGACCGATATATCTGGATTACAAACTCATACAAGTAAATATAAAAATACACATCTTTACCAAATATGGTCTCGATTGGACCACTGTTTACGAGAGTTATCGTGTTAAGAGTCTGCATCAGTGGTAGCCATCTTGGATTTTAGTCCCGTAAGAGCAATGTTAAATTCTGGCGTCTATATCTCCTTGACTTATTGTCATAAATTAACGGAAGAGGTGTCAAATTAAAGGCATTACAGTCCTCCAGGGCACCACCTTACAGAAATTCTTATTTTCGCTCTCAATAAAAAAAATAATGATTTATTTTGTAAAATATTCCTGTATTTTTGTTTTTATATCAAGTTAAATTTTTGAGCATATTGAAAAGGTCATGCTCTTGAGCCACATCTCATCAATGTACTTCCAAAGTTTTACATTGATACTTTGATAATTAACGCCACTACACACGCCAAACTGAAGATATGTTCCGCCAGAATTTAACATTGTCCTTACGGGACTAAAATTCAAGATGCCTACCACTTATGCACTCTTTACAGACACACACACACACACACACACACACACCAGGGCTGAAGTCTTGCAATGAGACCTACTACAATATCTTCTTCCCTATGGTAGATTCGCTAATAAACCTGATTGACGGCCTATGAACACAAAACGATTGGATGAGATTGCAGTCAACGCAGTGCGTCATATGTATCTGCATAAAAGCTTTTGAAACCATCAAACGCTCCGATTCGATATTTATGGAATCAAAGTTTTAAAGGAATACGTTATCACAGTTTATTTCGAATGCAACTGTCAGACTGATATGTTTTATCACCTATTACGGTCTTCTTTTCTCTTACATCGTTTATTATTAAAAAACATAAATCATAAAGTTTTACACTGATAGTGTCTCAAATGTAGTAGGTAAATCATTCTAACCTATATACACAATGCCTTCATGGGATAAGCTATAATAGCTAATAGGGTAGTTGTGAACGATGGCAGTAAAGCAATGGTTGGTGGATACGATATTGTGTGATGTGAATTAACTCCGCACTATTTAATACTCTGCAAATACAATCCTCGTCGTTTGATGAGTTTGTAATTACTCTGAAACTGAATTGTGGTTCGGATCCCACGTTAATCTGTAGATCCCTTAGATGTCATTGGCTGTTGAGATCTATTGGTTGTTGCAGAATCCAAGTGATGAACAACTAGACTAGGACGGTGGCGACGTCCTGTAATCCAGCTACTTGGAGGTCACGAATTGTGGATAGTTGTGAGAGATGATCGGTGGATGTAGTGTTCCCTTGTGTGGATTAACGTTCGCACTATAGGACATAGGGCAGTTATAGGACTATGTCCTCTTGTGGCTCGGACTTCACGTTTAACTGTAGGTTCCTTAGATACGCCATTTGGCTATTAATTAACAGTCCTGTCTAAGGAACATGTCAGCCTTAGTCAGTAACAAGACTATAAGATCGTGTCTGAATCTCTCATTCATACTTGTCTTACAGTACCTGGTGCTGGAAAAGTTGCCATTGCAGTAACTAACTAATTTACCCTGAATTACTTTGACCCTGTAAATACTAGTGATGAGAATGATTCAATCATAACACCAAGTAATTTACAAGGACAAAACGAATAATTCCAAAAATAAATTAAAATTAATCGTGTGCCTTCATTACGATATCTAAATATTATAATCTTTTTCTTACTTAAACTTTTTGAAATAGTATTTTGAATCAATTATTTAAAATTAACATTTCCAGCTCATTTAGGAGTGAATTACAGCCATATATACAGTATAAATGTTGGTACACGAGTGAATAAAAGTTTAGAATATATAAATGTAAGTAATGTAACATGCTTTCTTAAAAGAAAATTATCATTTTTAACGTACACTAATTTTAATTTTATGGATATTCAAATAGAATTTTTTATATTGTATTTTAAGGTAAAAAATAAATAAACGTCTAAAAAGAGCTTAAGAATATAATAAATATTAAAGGTCAGATAATTCAAGAGATGTGAATATACTTCAACTGGGTACAAGGGTTTATGCGTGGATATAGAGATCCCCTGCGGGTTTACTGCGTTTCACCGATACACAGCAAAGCAAAGCTTATTGCCTACAAGCTCCTGCAGGGGCTGTCAGGACGACTACGCTCCTGAATTGAATCCGCCCTTTTAAAAAGATGTATTGAGTCAATTTTTTTACATCCTAATATTTAGCTAAGAATATGTAGTAAATTTAATGCTATTTACTGTTTCTTCCATAAACATAACACATATTACAATATTTTCCATCAGATCTATACTATAACCGATACATTATATAAGATATTACTGCCAAAATCAATAAACTATTTTTATAGAATAAAGTAGATCCTATAAAGAAAATATTTGTTATTGTTATTTGTTTGGAATAACCTATGTAAAATGTACTTGATTTCTTTGTCCTTTGAGCTTATAATCTGTATTACGTTCTGTAACGAAATCTTTTATAAATGAAACTGTAGTATAATACAAGTTGAAGGGTGTTTTCCCTTTTTAGTTGTATTTAACATGTTTTTATCATAACTTTACCAAATTTAATGTATTTTATTTGAATTAGTTTTATGATGAATAAATAGTTAGCCATGAATTTTGGAAGAAAATGTTTTATATAGTATAAATCAGTAAGGTATTTAAAATTTACTGGACTGTCTGTAAAAAAAATTCAAGGGAATATAGTTTAAGGAAAAGCATGTGGTAAAAACATTCTCATTCTTCTAAAAGAAAGGATACGACCTAACTACTTTTACCTAGCCAAGCGATATTGCAGCTTGCACCTTTCCTCACTATGACTATTCTTAATCCTCATTTTAGTTTACCAATTTCCAGCTGATAAAAGAATAAACAAATGTGTGTTAATTTCACTATGGCCATTTTATCTGCTCTATAGAACTTATGTTTTAATACAGTAGTCTAAAATGTAAATGAACTGACTAGCTCGATGCAGTTGGACCAGTTCCTATGCAAATATATGATAAACAAGGTTAGGTAACAATAGCAAACAGTTCGCAGATTTCTCCAAACCCGCTCTGAACCATCAATAACAGTCATGTCTGACCCCATTATGCGTTCCTCTCACTAAGATCAAGATGTCTCTGTAAACATAATCAAAACATTTCCATGTTTATTATAAACACCGTTTAATTCTGTTCTCTTCTCGTTGCTTATTGTTTTTTATAATTTAAAATATGTTAGGAGTTACAAAAAAAATTATAAATGTTCTTATTCATAACCACCTTTGCGGTTTTTTGTTGCGTTTGTCACACTTTTTTAACTTATAGTACTCATTAACGTAACGAAAATTTAAATATACTAACATTACTTTATACAGATCACATGTTTAGTAAAACTTCACTCAGGGATTTTGAGAGCTCATAACTTTATTTTAGTAGACTGTGGATCTATTTAAAGTTAACAAAAGCCTTTTTCAAAAGGTATAGAACAATGAAAATATATTTTATCATAGTGGGTGCTTCCAATTTCACGGAGATACTTGACAAAAAGACAAAAATAATGATAGGACCTATTAAAAAAAATGTAAAACCCCACATATAATAATTTCAAGGAGTTTAAAGATAAATCTGTAATTTTTTATATTTATTATTGTTATAAGTAGATGCATTTAAATCGTCAAACCAGTAAATCTTTGGAAACCTTTACCAAATTTAATTTTAAAATCATACTCTCTAGATGCCAACAGTTCCATGTTGAATTACATCAATTTCTGAACTGAGTGGGAGGCTGAGGAAACAACAGCTTATAGTGAAGCCTTGTTCCAGAACCTTCCTCCTCTTGTGATTGGTTTTCTAATCCTTCTACTTTACGAAAGTTTCAACCTGTTACAACATGATCTGGTCTGAAAATTTCAACTTATGCACAAAATTTTAATAAATCTCGTGAAAACTCCTCTTAAATAATTCTCCTACTTAAATACTTCTACATCTACAAAGTTCTCAAGCTATTTCCATTTACAGATTCAACATTAGTTTAGTTTTAATTTCATTATCTATATTTTGCTTTGACCTGGTTTCTAAGGGCACACTATGGAGGTCTGTGCCACACAGGGACTATGCATTGTATACAATCAGTTATGACAGCACCTGGGGAAACCAAATCTGGGGGCTAGACTCTAGGGAGGTGCCAAAGCCCCCTGGTAGGATAAGTGCGATGTATCGTTCTAAAGCATTGAACCTTAAAAGATTTAATTTTAAATTTTTTTGTAGCTTAGCACAATACTTTTGTTAATATAATTAATTATCTTTAGTAGTTTATTTTATCTAGACCAAGATGTTAATTTGTCATTGTTAAACAGTGAGTGCATTAAATTTTAGGAAAATGAGGGAACCTCAAAACAGGCGTTGCCTAAAATTTGTTTATGTAAGTATCAGCCTGGAAAACGAAGAGGGATTTTATTTTATAAGCATTTTTATAGCACTTAGATATACTGTGGTTGGTTATTGAAATACTTGATTTCATTATAAGAACTTTTGTTATATTCATTGTATTTTATATACAATAATCAGGGTATTTAAATTACTCTGCTTAGGCAAAAAACATTAAAAGTTTAATTTTTAGCCATTTAAACGTATCTATTGAGCAATTATGTTTAAAACGTTCCCGAATGACCGATAGTAGACTGGAACAGCCAGGGCGCGTGAAGCGCCTGGAAAGAACTGGAAGATCCGCCCGCCCGCATTACGCTACGACAATGCTGGAAGCTTATAAAAGTCTGAAGGCGCCTTGATCATTCTTCCTCGAGCACGTAATAAATCCACCTCAACCTTGGCCGCGAGTTGTATTCTGGCTTCTGTACGTGCTCACCAGGTGACAGGATGTTACTGTGACAGAAGGAATGTGGTAAAGTGACAATAATTATGATTTACAAACTAGTTTCAACAGTGTAATATACGAGAGATTAGTTTACAATTAACTGCTAAATATTTCTGTTAACTGATTAACTGCTAATAGTTACCTTACTGTAAGTATTAAACGCAGTAAAATTTGAATAAGTTAAAAATTAAATAAGCTTAGCTAAGTTTAGGCAGACAATTAATCATTTTTATAGTTCCATTAATTGTCTTAATAGGTTTTAAAACAGTAATTGAGTTTTCAAAATGCAATCTCATTATTTTCTTTTTTAAATGAACGAATTTAAAAACTAAAAAATAAAAGATTATAGGAAATAAATTAAAAATATATTTTTATTAAAAAACTCAACTTTATTCGACATTCACGCCAATAAACCATGGCAGGCGCGCATTAGTCCGCATCTGACACATCGGCTCCATCAATGACCATCAAACTCCTCGCTTTTATATTTATGGTGTTTTGCTTTTAAGCCTTAATAAATCCTGTCAATTTCCATTCAACAGCACCCGGACAGTGCGAATGTGATTCATAAATAATCTATCGTTGTTTTAGTACATTCTTAAATTTTTTAATTTTAGGTCGTATAAGTCCGAAGGTCTACGCAACTGAAATACTTGGTGTGACGAAATAGCATTTATAATAATTTTAGGGAGGATCATTGACGTAAAGTTTAGTGGTAATCCTGTTTTGAGGAAATGCTGCTTAAATAGTGAGTTCATACACATTTTAACCTTGAAAGAAAAGTGAAACTTTCTAAATTGCAACTACCTTATCAAAAATGTCTTATTTCTATAACCTCTTCATTCTAAGAATTTTGTGGGCTCGCTGCAAGGCACATCTTTTGATTATAATTCATGAAAATAAAAAATATATACCGTTTCATATGCACTCCCTAGAATTTTTCATCATAGGCTAGTACCATTTTTCAATTAAACTATAGTGCAGTATCCATAGAATTCATTCACGTACACTAACATTAAACACAGTATTTGGTTTCCAGAACTCACATCGATACACATCATATACAATTGGTAGGTATCAATCTCCAAATATTAGCATAAAAGTATAAAAATATTCGTTTAGTTTGTTTACTACTTTGAAACAAAAAGTTTTACAATACATGATCCTGTAAAGTCTAAATGGGTCTTATCTCAATTTCTGTTTGACTATTTGTGTTTTGTAACAGTAAAGAAAAAACATCTATTGGTCTACTCCACAAAAAAGTATTTGCTTTCCTTTAGGAAAAAGCTTAGAACATATCCATAGGGAGTATTTTAAGTTCCTATGAATAGCTGCCATTGTAACCATATGACGTCATATAGTCAAACTTGTTTTATCTGACGGAACAAAAACCCCCAGAGCTATGATATATCCATGTCAAAATCATATCAACCTCTTCTTAATGAGTTTTATTTCATGAATCTAATCATATTGAAGACTTTATTTATGATTATTAAAATATTGATAACAACGGTAAAAACTTAACACAACAGTTTTCTTGTTTGTCAGTATTGGAATTTTATTAATGATAGAGGAAATATAATTTACCTTTGAAAATATACTGAGTATCCCATATGTACAATGCCAAACTCTGTAAAATGGTTTTATGGGTAAAAATCATTTTTTAAACGCTTCGTTTACCATATGTACGCCATTTTGTATTTTTTACAAAATACTTTATATCACAGGAACAGTTTGATGGATTGGGCTCAAACTTGGAGTGGTTATAAAATTTTTAAAATTCAAATTTAAGGTTGAAACTTTAGTAAAAAGTATCAAAATCTAAATGTTAATTTCCTTGGCGGGAAATGAAATAATGTATTTTTGGATTATAGCGATTTAACTGTTAATGGTCGTGATATTATTATTATAACAATACCAAATTTCAGCATAACTAAAAGTGTAACTTGAAATGATATCATCTACAGGTAAAAATTTTATTTTCATTGATATAAAGCTTTGATAATACACGTTTAATCTCACAAAAAGAATACATCAAAGAAAATCCAAGCGAACTTATAACAACGCTGTTGGAGAATGTCTACAAATTAGATATGCATTACCTTTGACTATTCATTATTAATATTGGATAGTCAAAGGTATTACTTAAAAATATACTGGGACGTCGTCCTGTAACCCAGCTACTTGCAGGTCACGAATTGTGGATAGTTGTGAGCGATGGTCAGTGGGTGTGTTCTCGTCCGCACTATTGAATACTACGTTAATCTGCAAACACCATCCTGCAAAGACCAGTTCATAATTCAGAGGCGGTGGTTCGGATTCCACTGTAAGTCCCTTAGATATGCCTTTGACTGTTGGGCTATTAATTAACAGTTCTGTCTAAGGAACATGTCAGCCTTAGTCAGTAACAAGACTACAAGATCGTGCCACAATCATCCTATACTCGTTTCTCATTCATACTTGGCTTAAAATACATACCTTGTGGTACGGTTGCAATTTCAATAATCTAATCTAATTTAGCTTATCTTGTTTGGTTGCCATATACATTTAAAAACTCTCATAAATTTCCTAGAATTTTCTAATATGAAAAAATGTTCTATGAGTTATGGTATTAGTAAACAGAAAGACATATTTTATGTTTAAAAAATCAATTTTTAATCACTTAATTTTTTTACTTAAACGATCTCTCGATGAACTGGATTTTAGTGAGCTTACATTCATCCGCATCAAAGCTTTCGATGCTATCAACCTCTCGGATTCATCGTTTAAGGGTTGTAAAACTGGATGTGAACGAGAAAAACAACGTTTATCAGACTATAACCGAATGTTAGCGATGTATTTTGCTGAGGTATAGTCACGCACCAACCAAATGACCTCTGAAATAACCGAATTTTGTGCCTCGTAAAAGTTCCAACAAAATCGAAAAACATATTTTTAACTCATTTACAGCTTATCAAATTACTATAAATGAATCAACACAATACTTAGTATGATTTTTCTAAAGCATGTATTGGAAGAAATGGTTTAAATTTGTCCATTATATTTTAATTTAAAGAAAACCTTTTACTTTCTCCCATTATTGTGTGATTTGAATTGAGTGTTGTGTGTGTGTTTTGGGTGTCCCCTAAATCCAAAAATGTGGGTATGTGTACAGAGCCAAAGCCTCATAATATCTCAAGGCATTTTTCCATTTTTTGTAGTTTACCCCTCAAAACCTTAAAAACGTGAAAAATCTAAATTTCTTAAAAGTTGCTCTAACGATTTTGATTTGATTGTTTATAGTGCACAAAGTACTCAATAATATGACACAACCTGTCTGTCTGTAAAAGTGACGGTTCAAAAGTTATAGGCTTTTACATGTAAAAAAAATCTTCTAAGTTTTTAGCGAAAACAAGAAAAGTATAATTTGAATGCCACCATTGAAACCAGCTTTAAAAACTAAACGAATTATTTTGTAGAATTATTTGTCTAGGATTAACAGTTCCAGAAAAAAGTTGTTATTATCCATTAAGTTAATGTCCATGATAAACGTAGTACGCTGCCTGAGAGCGTCTAAAGTTATTCTTATAGAGAATATTAAAAAATAAATTTCTTCCTTATTTCCTAAAATTATTTTACAAAACCAACTCAAAAAATCTTTGTATTCCCGTTGGTGGTGAGGGGAGGGTGTTGTTACCCTATAAAATTCTAGTAATGAATTTAATTTTGTTTCTCTTGTTATTACATTCAGAAATTCAATCAATTTTTAAAACAATAAATTAATCATTCAATGATATTTTGGTATGGTTTTATTACAGATTACAGTTTTTTTTATTTTAACTAAGGGAGAAAGAATGTGTTGGTCCACTGATACTTAATTATATATACATAGTATATTACAGAATGTAATGTTTGTTTCTTCATGGAGCATTGTTACCAGAACAATGGAGATACTTTTTTCGAGGGAGAATGCCCCAGAAAACTCGTTTCTCGGTATGGATACACATTCTGGGTGCATTCAAGGATCTTATCACAACAGACGTGTTTATATAACAGTAACTAAAACGAACAATAGCTTTTGTCTTACATTAATATTACTGTCTTTATGAAATTACGACCTATCCAGGTAGGTATTTAAGCCAAGTATAAATAAGAAGTGGCGCGATCTTGTAGTCCTGTTACTGACTAAGATTTACGTGTTCCTTGAACAGGAGTGTTAATTAATAATAATTTAATACATAATACAATAGCTAAATAGTTAATTTTTCCCAATAGACAATATCATCTAAGGGGCTTAAAAGTTAATTTTGGATCGAAACCACTTTGGCCTCTGAATTGCGAATTGGTCTCGTCTGGTAATCCAGCTACTTGGAGGTCACGAATTGTGGATAACTGCGACCGATGGTCAGTGCTGTAGTGTTTTCTAGTGTGGATTAACGTCCGCACTATTGAATACTACGTTAATTCGCAAAGGCTATCCTCAGAGGCCATAGTTTTGATTTCACGTTGAGTTGTAGGTCCCTTAGCTTCCATTGGCTGTTGGGCTATTAATTAACAGTCCTGTCTAAGGAACATGTCAGCCTTAGTCAGTAACAAGACACCAAGATCGTGCCACAATCATCTTACACTCAATTCCTCATTCATACTTGGATTAAAATATCTACTTTGTGGTATGGTCACCATTTCAATAATCTAATCTATTCTAATTATGAGGTCGGTCTTTTGTGGATAAACGTGGTATTCAAAAGTGAGGACGTTAGCACACACGTTACACACAAGAGAAAATATTACGCCCACCAACCATCGCTCAGAACTATCCACAATCCTCTAATCAACAACAGGATGCTACCTATTAACCTTCCTACTTTTTACCCAGTGACACCTGACTGTGTTTTAACCTGACACGATTCTTTTGTTTGTTTTTGTATGTGCAAATACATTTTTATAATCACTGTTTCCTAGTATTATGTATACAGTATTGTGTATATATGTCTGTTCCTTGATACATCCTGTGCATATTCAATCTACAAGTATGTGGATTTCATACATGTATATCTACGTATGTTGGTGAGCAATGTATACTATGTTACATTAGTTCTCATGCTTTTCTTGAATTTCGTATTGCTTAATAAAAAACAATATATAAATAGAATGAACCATTCACATGGATTTGTAAAGATCATAACTAATATTTTTACGTTTATGAATATTGTAATATTATTAGCTAATTTCCCATAGCTATTACCGTAGGTCTCATGGCGAGACTTAAGCCCGGGACCATGTTACTTTTTCTTCTTTAGGTGCCCAGAGACCAAAAACAATAGTCGTTAATATATATATATATATATATATATATATATATGTGTGTGTGTGTGTGTGTGTGTGTGTGTGTGTGTGTGTGTGTCTGTGAACACGATAACTCTCGTAAAAATGGTCCGATCGAGACCAAATTTGGTAGAAACGTGTATTCCTACTTTTGCTCGGACAAGTTCGTAATCCAGACATATCGGTCAATAGGAACGGGTAGTTTGGGGGGGTTTTGTACCCCAATAATTTTTAACAATTTCAAATTTTATCTTTCACCATTAGAATCAGCTTAAAAAACTGCACAATTAAGTGTCTTAAAGTTTTTTCTCTATCTCCAACGGTTACCGAGATATTAAAAAATCTAAACACAGTACGTTGTATTTTGTGGCTCCAGTGTCAATCTTATGGAGGATAAGGAAAAATCAATATTTCCCATACAGATAATGATAAAACTTGTCATATTTTATTATTATTATGTTATTGATTTGGAAATTCGCTGAGTACGCAGGTCTGCTGCGACGGGGGTATTTTTATTACCACGTGGATTCTTTACTTGCAGACCTGAGAATTTAATCTCAATTTGAAAACCTGACAGGATTAAATCAGCTCTCTTGTCAAGCCAGTTATAGCCTTGCCACTCAGTAGAGATACATTTACTACAGGTTCAAGTATAAAGAGCTCTGGACCAAAGCACCACTCTGCTGAATTACAAATCCCCCCAGGGGTATAAAGTAATCCACATCTCAGCTATCCGATTTTGTGACTTCAAAATGGCTTATGTGTCTGTTTTATAACGCAGAAGCGTTATGTTGATGTGAAATTTACTTTTGTTAGGGCAATTCAGTCGTATTTTTCTATAATATATCTAAACATGGACTATATGGACGATATGTAGAAGAAACAAGAAGCAATGGCTAAATTGTAAAAAGTAAATTTAAGTTCCACTCTTTGAAAAGTGTTTGGAAAACCAATATGTACAGTATTCTTTGTAAAACCACTGGAAAGAAGAGACTTGGATTGTAAAATAATGAATTGGATCGGCATATGTTTTAAAAATGTAAAAAATTCATTTCGTTGTAAACAATGATAACCTTTTCATATGTACGGCAATAAATAAATCTAAGGTAAATATAAGAACCTCTGGGTACTTTGTTTAAATTCAGTGAACATTGATGTTGATGGTGGTTTTATGTTATTTGGAGTGTAACTGGGGATTTTCTATCACGAGTAGAAAAAAAATGTTTCACGATATTTCGGGATTTGAAAACTGAATAAATTGTTTAAAGCAGTCAAAAACTTACTTAAGATATCAAAGACAACAAAACTCACAAAACTAGAGCAGACAACAACATTGTTTTCATTTTTTATCCATTTTGCTATAATCTCTCTCTTCAACGTTGGTGGTACAGTATTGCAATAGTACTACAATACTAATAGTTATTTTAATATATCCTAGCCAAAGTACCCGTTCTTCGCACGGGTTAAAAAGGCTGAAAGGTTTGGCTCTACTGATACATTTAAGTTATTGTTAATTAGTTCTTCATTGTTTACAAAATGACAAAACACGAGAGTCTACAACATTCCAAAGTAATATATGTCACATATTGGGAGAGGATAAGGATTAATGTAATAGAGACAATCGTCGGAAAAAACTTAAAATCTACCATTCCGCTATTTCAAATAATTCACTAATTTCGATCCAGCAGTTTATCTGAAAAATCAACTTTATTTCTTCTTCTTCCTGAACTGTAAAATATAGTGCAAACGGATGTTGTCATTAGAAAATGTAAACATTGAAATCTAGGACGGTCACGGCAGCTCTTTCTTCTTCTTCTCCTTCTTCTCGAACCGTCAAATTTTAGTGTTCACAGCTGTTGACATTCAAGTAATTTTATGTTTTCATTCTCTAAAAATGTAAACATTGAAACTTAGGACGTTCACAAGGCGTAGCCCGAGAGGATTTTAAGGAAATTAGTATGCCTATGTGTTGCATGAGTTTAAGATCTACCTTTGCCTAAAATTTCAAACCGGTCGGTTCAGTATTTTTCGCGTTCACTTGCCACAACAAACCCACTAACAAACCCACAAACAAACATACAGAAACCACCTCTTCTTTATAATATTATAGATAAATCAATCATATAGTTTTAAAAAGCTTACTTTAAAAACACAAGGCAAGTTTTATAATACTTAAATTGATTAAACTAATTTATTAAAAAACTAAATCTCCGTTTTTATATTAAATTCATAAAGATAACTCTACAATTTAGGAATAAAATAACAAAGAGGAGAAAAGTATTTCAATTTATTCTTAAGAGTAATCGAAAAATAGAACTGTACAGATTTTGATCAGAAAGGAATCTTTTACAAGTAAAATACCTGGAGAATAGGGATTCAAGAAAACATCATTGGTAATAAAAGTAATGTAATGTAGAACGCACGGTGTAATCCAGTTCGCTTCAGCACCGCCCATTGATGATATTCTCTCTTTTATTGCCTAACGACTGGGACCTTCACATCTTTTCTATCTTCACATCTTTATTATTCGTTTGAACATGATTACAATACCCCCGTCGCAGCAGACCTGCGTACTCAGCGAATTCCCAAATCAATAATATATGACAAATTTTATAAAAATCCGTCCATAAACATGAGAATTAGTAGTCTATTCTCCATAAGATTGACATCGGAAAGAGTGTGCAGGTTTGCTGCTGTGAGGAACACTGAAAGTAGGCATTTCTACCATAAATAATTTTTATTTTTAACATTTATACCAACTTTCATCAACATCTGTCCATAAATAAAGGAGTTTGCCTATTCCCTATATGATTAATATGGGAAAAGAGTATGCAGGTTTGCTGCCATGGTAAACACATAAACTATGTTTTTAAGCATAAATGGATAGATCTCAACCACATATCAAGTTATCATATCAAGCTAAATATCAAGTTTTATCCAAAAATATTGAATAATATGGGAAATATAATTTTTCCCTATCATCCATAAGATTAACATTGGAGCCCCACAATACAACATACTGTGTTTAGATTTTTTAATATCTCGGTAACCGTTGGAGATAGAGAAAGATTTTAAGGGACTTAATTGCGTAGCTTTTTAAGCTGATTCCAATGGTTAAATATAAAACTAGAAATTTTTAAAAATTATATGTGAACAACTCAAAAAAACTCATTTTGGGGTACAAAACTATGATTTTAAGCATAAACGGGTGGGTATCAACAACATGAAGGTAAATACCAAGTTTAATCTAAAAATATTGATTGATATGGGCAATATTAATTTTTTCTTGTAATAACTAGTAACTTTTTGTTGTCCTAACTAAACTGATTCTTTTTATATCAATGTTAAATTAGAAATTCCGTCATTTTTTTTAGCCAACAGCATCTAAGGGAACTACAACTCCCCTAAAAGTGTAGTTAATGTAGTCCGATCGTGTTGTCCAACGAACTCATCCAAGATATAACAGAAAAGAACAACTCCACCGAATGTTATAATAATCAGACAAAATTTGCGGCCACTATCGTGTCGACACATATTATATAATTTCGAGTGACCTCCCAATACGTGTTATGGGGTTAAGGTATTTGGAACTTCTATCATGGTCGCGGGTTTAACTTTCACTATGCGGGGCATGTAAATGAATATTTACTGGTGAGAGAACAAGAGAGTGAACGGAATTGTTGGCAAAAACCTATTCTAAATGAAATACTAATGGAATGTAATAAATTTACGTGAATAGGATAGTTTTGGTTGAAAAATATTATCATATTAATAGATAGTAATATAATAGATAGTATAATATTACTAGAATGTGAGTGAAATTTAATATTTATTGGTTTAAGAACGTGTCAAACGAGAATGTGAGAGAAAATGATAAATATTAAGATTAGGTTTGAACAGGTTCAGAAAAAGCTAGAAGTAGATGAGAGAGTTGTAGGAAACGAACATAAAAATAGAGCATGTGGGTTGTTTGACTAGAAAATATAAACAAATTTATTTTTTGTATTAAAGTAACCTTTGATATTACCTTATTGCGTTTTTTGAAATAGTAAACTATCGGGGGAGGTATTTTAAGCTACATATGGATGAAAAATGAGTGTAAGATGATTGTGGCGCGATCTTGTAGTCGTGTTACTGACTAAGGCTGACATGTTCCTTAGACAGGACTGTTAATTCCCCATGGAATCTAAGGAACCTACAGTTTCACGTGGGATCTAAATTATCAGGAAACTCTTTGTGGATGAACCTAGTATTCAGCAATGCGGACGTAAACCCACACCAGAGATTTTCCACATATATTCATTGCTCATAACTATCCAAAAATCGTAACTATTGAACCTCAATCTATATGTATGGGTAACTTAGTTTAGATGTAGTCTAAACCATAACAGTTTTTCAGTCGATTTTAAGTATTTTTACATACATACCAAATTGTAACTAAATCAGACCAATGGTGGAGTTTTAGCTGTGCTCGCGCACGGACACACACACACACGGACTCGAAAATATATGCACTTTAAACTTGAATTCAAAAGACGGTGGCGACGTCCTGTAATCCAGCTACTTGGAGGTCACGAATTGTGGATAGTTTTGAGAGATTTTCGGTGGGTGTAGTGTTCTCTTGTGTGGATTAACGTCCGCACTATTGAATACTGTGTTTCTCCACAAAAGACCACCCTCATAATTAGACCAATTCGTAACTAAGAATCCGTGGTTCTAATTCTATGTTAAACTGTAGTTCCCATACTTGCTATCGGCTGTTGGGCTATTAATTAACAGTTCTGTCTAAGGAACATGTCAGCCTTAGTCAGTAACACGACTACAAGATCGCGCCACAATCATCTTACATTCAATCCTAATTCATACTTGGCTTAAAATACCTAA
Source organism: Nephotettix cincticeps (assembly GCA_023375725.1). Lineage (NCBI taxonomy): Eukaryota > Metazoa > Arthropoda > Insecta > Hemiptera > Cicadellidae > Nephotettix > Nephotettix cincticeps. The sequence goes on along the minus strand of CM041791.1, from coordinate 6,575,116 downwards.
CTTGTGGTACGGTCGCCATTTCAATAATCTAATCTAATCTTAAACATTGACAAAAATAATACCTTCTCCAAAGCTATAAGTGGAAGAAGTAAAAACATGATTCTTGTACGAGCAAGTAATAACACATTTAAAGGGGTTGATGTTGCCATTCAGGCACATTACTCCTTTAGTACATTGTATTCGAATGTTATTTCCAGTTGTATAATGTTACCAGTTATTTCCTATATTGGCTATGTTTTACCTCTTATACCATGAATATATTCTTTATGATTTTTTAACAGGATGTAGTTTGTTGGTGGTATAAAGTTGATTCATTGGCAACATTACATGATTATGGTAAGGAGTATATTTTTTATTTTACTACAGAGTTGAAGCATGACAGTGTCATACACTCTAAAAGCGCTTGTTTTTGCAAAACAAGTGCTTAAATGCAAAATGTGCCTTCAATGATACCAATTATCCTTAACTATTTCTAATCACGGTGACCACTTTTTCTAAACTATAATTAAGAATAAAGTTTTATTTCTAAAAACTTTTATTACTTAACCTTGGGGACTGGATGTTTTTTTACTAACTAATATCTTTGCTTTTTCCACATTATAATCACAATTAAAACAATAGTATTAGTATACATGCATTTCAATATAATTTACTTATGTATTAAGATAATATTTCACATCTGTTATGAATCCAGGTAGAAGTCATAGTTAAACATTGGACTAAGAGTGACAAAGACATATGTCCATACATGCAGTTTTTAACATGGATATTTTTTAGCTCTGGGAGGGGGTGTTGGCGATTTTTAAGATGGAAAACGTGTAACAGGTTTCCATTGGAACTACCAGAGCTATTGTATTAAATTTTTTAATATCCAATAATAAGAACAGCTATTTAGATGAACTGAGACCATTCCCTTGGGATATATCCATGATCTAACCTATTTCCCACAGGGAAGTCAATACAAAGATCTTTAATCTGTGTATGTGAAATGAATTGAATCAAAATATTTAATTTAATTAAAACACCTAATATTTCCTTTTTTGGTGTATCTATATACTGTACTTATATACTATATACTGACTGGGACGGTGTCGACGTCCTGTAATCGAACTACTTGGAGGTCACGAATTGTGGATAGTTGTGAGAGATGGTTGGTGGATGTAGTGTTCTCTTGTGTGGATTAACGTCCGCACTATTGAATACTACGTTAATCCACAAAGACCATCCTCATAATTAGACCAATTCGTAATTCAGAGGCCGTGGTTCGGATTCCACGTTAAACTGTAGGTCCATTAGTTGCCATCGGCTGTTGAGCTATTAATTAATAGTCCTGTCTAAGGAACATGTCAGCCTTAGTCAGTAACAAGACTACAAGATCGCGCCACAATCATCCTACATTCATTCCTCATTCATACTTGGCTTAAAATACCAATAAAGTATATATTAAGTATATTTAAGTAAATAAAAATAAAGTATACTCGAACAAATCTTCTGTGGCATGAACTGTAAGCAAGTTTTAACTTGATGTTCTCAAACTGACTGGAGGTTAACATATATTTCAGATAAGATTCCGGTTAAAGGTGATCCCATTGCCAGACCATCAGGTTGTGAATAGATCTTATCATAAAATAAGAAATAGTTTTGTTCAAGAGTCATTTTTAATAGGTTCATGAGTTCAGTTCTTGCTTTCTCATTTAGAGATGATTTATCAGTGAGGTTTTTTCAATAATATCTAAAGTTTCCTTAATGGGGACATTTGTATATAGGTTAGTTACATCGAAAGATGCCAAGGTGTGGTGATTTTTAATTTCTATATTTTTAATCTCATCAACTAGTTCTTAGCTGTTTGAACTGGTATTGAACGTGTAGTTAAGTCGTAGAATTTTATCTAGTTTTTTTGCTAGTTTGTAGGAGGGTGCCGACATAATATTTACTAGAGGTCTTATTGAAGTCCCATCTTTGTGGATTTTGAGTAAACGTTTTAAGGTGGGTGCTGAGGGGTTCATCATTTTCAAATGTCTTTTAGATTTTCTTCTGGATTTAAATTGACAGTTTTATTGATAGCAGAACTATATTTTTGAGTTGGGTCATTTTCAATCTGAGTGATCTTATTAGACTTAATGAAGCAGTTTACTTTATCAACATTTTTTTATATAATATTATAAGCGTGTTCCCTTTGTCGGCTTTGGATATTAAAGCGTTATTTAATTTTGTTTCTTATACTATTAAGGGCTTTTAGTTCTAGACGTCGTCGTTCTGGTTAAAAAAACTTCCACCCTTTAAAAACAACACCACTGTAACTACAATATTATTTGTTTTCTTACCTGCTCTTTAATACTATCTACAGGTCAGTGGTTGACAATTCCTCCGACAGAGGTCGTGGTGTAGTGTATCGATCTCAGGCGCTTGACAGAACATGACGAGCTCTGTTACAGTCAAAGCTATTGTTGTGGATACAACAACCAAATATCTCCGGACATCACTGCTTTGTGTCTCATTCATCCTTTATCTCCTAATTTTAATAGTTTCAAAAATTCTCATATAAATATATCCTTTCACGGGTATCTCTAATTAAAAAAATCTATCACTGACTTAAGGATATTTTTTCCAATAATTGAAATAATAATCAACAAGTGTAATTGTATACAATCTATATAAATAAAATTAGATTCTTGCCTATACAATGCTCAGAATTATACATTTTTTATTTATTTTAACGTTTCATGTGTTAGAGAAGCCGAAACAAGTATTATCTCAATTTGTGTCTGTGACGCTCTAGGAGGCATTTTACGCCGTCTTCTCCGAAAAAACGGGAGAACTGATAACAACGAAACTTATTTCATACAGTCTCTACATTCCAGAGAAGGTTTTTAAAGACAAAATTGCCTTGAAAAAGCATTTAAAAACACACTTTTTACGTGATATTGGTCGCATTTTGCTTCCATTTTAAATGAATAACCTACTGGTAATAATCAGCTGTCTTTGTAGTTTAAAGATTTAATATACAGAAAAATAAACAGCTGTTGCATTAATATTAGTTTGTTTATATTGGTCATTGATTTAAACCAATTTCGAAATCATACTATATTAAAAAGTTATTTTAACGTATAACTAATAGTTATAATGGTATTAACGTTATAATCTATTTAATTCTAAAGTAATGCTAAATAATAAATCTGGGTATTTATTTTCTTTGTATTGATTTGTTTAGGATTTCAGGTTTACATTTTGGTATGATCTTTCTTCTTTAAACTGAATTCTACAACCCGTACAAAGGACGGGATTAATGTTAGTTACTGTTAAGAATGTGAAAAACCATGTATAATTGATAAATGTTAAACTAAGGAAATATAAAAGCTTATTGTTAAGGTGAAAGCCAATCCACGAGCTAACTTGTAAATTAAACTTAAGACTGAGACGATGGCGTGTCCTGTAATTTAGCTAATTGGAGGCCAGAAATTGTGGATATTTATAAGCAACGTTCAAAATATTCCTCACAATTAGACCAGTTTGGAATTAAGAGACGGTGGTTTGGACTCCACGTTAAATTGTAGGTCCCTTAGATGCCATTGGCTGTTGGGCTATTAAATAACAGTTCTGTCAAAGGAACATGTCAGCCTTAGTCAGTAACAAGACTACAAGATCGCAGCACAATTATCTTACACTCCTTTCTCAGTCACAGTTGGCTTAAAGAATCTACCTCGGAAGGTCACTATATAAAAAGCTAATCAAATCAAGACGTCACACACAGATAAATCTGGTGTTCGGGTGACCAATCTAAAAAAATTAAAGATATAGTTCAAAGCAATATACAGGCTAAACTCTAATTTATATATGAATATAGATAAATCTATTTTATGCACCATACATAGTCGGAGGCAAATTTGTTATCGACTCAGTTCGCTGTGACACAGGCGGAACGCGCCTAAGGCTGAGTCCAGATTTATGGCTTCTCCGATATCGAGCTAGAATAAGGTGTTTGGGGCTCTTCACAAAGATGAATCACTGATTTTCGCAATATATTAATTTTTTATTGAAGTGACTCAAAAATGGAGCTTTATTTCTTCCGGAATTTTTAAGGAAAACGCTTAAAATTGATTCTTAGTCAATTGGATACCTATTTTACTTTTAAATAGTGGTTATAAAGGGCATTTATTTTGTTTTTTGTGATATGTATTTTAAGTTGTATAAATTTTAAAAATTTTAAGCAGTCATAGCACTTGGAGGATTACAAGGGTTCGGACTCAACGTTATATTGCAGGTCCCTTAGATGCCATTAGGCTATTAATTAACAGTCCTGTCTTAGGAACATGTCAGCCTTAGTCAGTAACAAGACTACAAGATCATGCCACAATTATCTTACACTCCTTTCTCAGTCACATTTGGCTTAAAGAACCTATCTCGTAAGGTCGCTATTTAAAAAGCTAATCAAATCAAGACGTCACACACAGATAAATCTGGTGTTCGGGTGACCAATCTAAAAAAATTAAAGATATAGTTCAAAGCAATATACAGGCTAAACTCTAATTTATATATGAATATAGATAAATCTATTTTATGCACCATACATAGTCGGAGGCAAATTTGTTATCGACTCAGTTCGCTGTGACACAGGCGGAACGCGCCTAAGGCTGAGTCCAGATTTATGGCTTCTCCGATATCGAGCTAGAATAAGGTGTTTGGGGCTCTTCACAAAGATGAATCACTGATTTTCGCAATATATTAATTTTTTATTGAAGAGACTCAAAAATGGAGCTTTATTTCTTCCGGAATTTTTAAGGAAAACGCTTAAATGAGTCAATACAAATAGAATGAGGGGTTCGTCTGTGCATTTCAACGAATTATGCCTTACTTATTGATCTACTTTTTATATCTAAGAAAATCCAAAATAGGTTTTCCCAAATTTCCGTCTTTCAGTCTCTCTGTAACACTGAACAAGGTATTTGGTTACACTTCTTTGTATAAACGAAGAAAAATGAAACCCCAAAGAACTATTACGTAGGTCTAATAGTGGTAAAGCCCGAATAGTTCGTAAAACAAAATATCAGTCAATGGGAACAGGTAGTTTGGGGTTTTTTACGTTTTCATGTGTAATTTAAAAGATTTTCAAATTTTATCCTTCACTATTAGAATCAGCCTACACAATTTAGTTCTTTTAAGTTTTTCTCTATCACCTACGTTTACAAGAAATAAAAAATCTAAACACAGTACGTTGTATTTTGTAGCTCCAATGTTAATCTGTGCAATAAAGAAAAACAATATTCACTTATCTATAATATTTTTGTTTATGTGTTCATCATGGCAGCTAACCTGCATACTCTTTCCCCATGTTAATCATATAGAGAATTGGCAAAATCCTTTATTTATGGACAGATGTTGATAAAACTTGTATAAATGGTCAAAGAAATTTTTTCGCTAGAAATGCATACTTTCAATGTTGCTCACAGCAGCAAACCTGCATATTCTTTCCCATATTAATCTCATGTAGAATAGGAAAATAACTCACATTTATCGACAGATATTGGTAAAGCATGTTATATACCATTGTTATTATTTTAAAATATTTGGATTTGGTAATTCGCTGAGTAAGCAGGTCTGCTGCGACGGGGGTGTCGTTAACCTTAAAACGACCAAAAATCAATGAAAATTAAGTACTGAGCCCTCAAAACCAGAGTTTTTCACAATGTTAGTGACATTTAAAATGAAATCAATACTAATCAAAACTAATATTATTAGTTCATTTAAATTTAACATCAAATTTAAAACACTTAGGAATTTGATCTATTTTTAAGTAAATACTGTACAATTGAGCCAAGAATTTTTCCTATTATTGATCTTAGGTATATATTATGTCATAAACGTGCGTATATAGCTTCTGAACATTGAGGTTTTTAGCCCTATTAAAGGATAATCAACTCCTAGAGTTCAATTATAAAAATTACAATAGTAATATTGACATGGATGTGTCTTAGCTCTTAGGAAGGGGGTATTGGCAGTCCATCAGACCAAAATTTGAAATTTACGTCATATTAGGACAGCTGTTATACGTACTAAAAACATTCCTTTATCCATATCCATGATCTAACGTATTTCCCACAGGGAAGTAAATACAAATATTCTTAAATCTTATTCTTCTCTTAAGACGAAAATTGGGAGATTTATAATTAGTTTTTTACCAGCAAACATTTTTCAGAACATGGGCTTTAATTGCAGATTTACTCTTAAATAAATCTGCCAGTTTTAACAAAACTGAGAAAGAACAGTTGGTTGATAGCTACAACGAACGAGATGGCTGTTATTTTTAACAGTTTAATATCCGGTGGGTAATCTTCCGTGTTCTGCAGAATCTGCAGACCTAACTGGAGTTAAATCTAACTAAACGACTAAGGAATAAAGTTAAACTTAACAGTTTTATTAAGAATTACATGAACAACGAATACGTAGGTTTGTTGATATAAGAATCATTGTTTGGATGTATTGATACAACTTAACTAGATGTACTTGCATACTCAGTTTAGGAACAATATTTAAGTACATAAGTGAGTTATTGATTTTTGCCTATTCTCCACAATTTTCTGGGTTACCATTTTGAATATCTTAGTAACCAATCGACCTAGAGTCATGATTCAAAATAATTGTAAATGTTAATAAAATTGGGAAAGGGTAATTAATTTATTAATTTAATTTTTAGTATTGAAGGCGTTATAAATTTTGATCTTTATTTTCCTAAGAGTTTTTAGCAGTGAGGAACTCTTCAAAAATCCCTTAAAACCACCTTAAATATTAAAAAATGTTTTGGTTTTGCTAAAGTGAAACCTTGTATCAATTTTCATTAAAATCCTACCATTGGTGTGGTCTCTAGGTCGATACTCAGATAGAGCGATAGAAACTAAATAAATAAATAAATAAATAATAATAATAATAAAAGATAAAAATATATAAAAAAATAAAAAAATATAAAAATAAATAATAATAAATAATAAATAAATTGCAAATAAATAGACAGACCAACAGACAGACCAATACACTGATCGACAGACGTCAGTTAAAAACCTTTTTTACACTCAAGACCGTAAAAATAAGGATTTATACTCTATGCTAAACTTAGAAAATTTTTACAAAAACAATACTTTTTCCATATACTAAATTTTTGAAATAGAAAGTACAATATAAAATATTTACATTTTGTAGTGTTATCAATGATGCTACATATAATGTAATACTAATTAACAGTATAAATTTACTATCTCAATGATGGTTGACCAATTCCTATGCAAATAGATGATAAACAAGATAAGGCAACAAAGGTAAACGGTCTGTAGACTCCTCCAATAGACCCTGTAGACCCTGCTCTGAATCATAAATTACAGTCACGGCTGGCTTCCGCTAAGATATAGTTGGCAGGGCACTATTGATCTTAAAAACATTGCAATCGATTAAAATTACTCCAATTATTTATGAATCCTATATTTTGCATAAATAAGTTCGAGATTACAGTATGCCTTACCCTACTTTTATAAAACATTAATTAGATTAGATAAGATTATTGAAATGGCAACCTACCCAGGTAGGTATTTTTGTAAGATGATTTTGGTGCAATTTTATAGTCTCGTTACTGACTGTTGATGAAAGCTGTAATTTTTAACTTTCCTTATATTAGAGTGAAATCTTTTATGTTTGAGTTTAAAACAACAATTTAATTTCACAAAAAATCTATAGTTTATAATGGACATGGTTACTATGCCTATGCTAAAAACTTTGCAATTTTTTCCAGTTTTGATTCTAATGTTTTTTCTTAGTTAATTAAGGAATAACAAAATATTTTATACATTGTTAATACTAAATTTGTATTGCTATTTAAGATTATAATGCAGCTAAGAAGAAAACTTTAGTTTAAAAATGTGTTATTACTTCAAACATTTATTTTTTTTAACATGTTCAATAAATAAAAGTTAACACATTTTTTACTTCAAATTATTGTACTTGTATAGGTTTATTGATCACAACTTTATCCTAAGTAAAACCAAAAACAGAACAAAGAAATATAAATAAATAAAATTTTTATAATTGTTTTTGGGAAAAAGGCATTTAAAGCAGATTCACTTCGGGCTGGCAATTTCAGCGTATCTCAGATCGAGACGCTCGGCACTCAAAGGGTTTAAACAAATAAATCGTTTGTGTATCCATACAGTGTTATTTAGATTTTTATTGCGGACACTTTGCATCAATATTTTATTAAAAAAAAAGGTTTGACGACGTTTCGGGATCTGGAATCTGATCCCGTCCTCAGGTGAACTAATATCTAAAACATAACACAATTAACACATAATCCGGATAAAACTGGTATAAAGCTGAAAACATAAAAGTTTAAAGCAGTCAAAAACTTACAAACCAATCATTCACTAAACATTACACACAAAAGAAACCAAACACGTTTACTTGTCACGGAGACACAGTGATTATACAGTATTTGTATAAACTTATATCGTGGTCCCAGGCTGAACTGTAACCATGTGGGTCATATGACTGGCATATATGGCCATTTGACTGGGATGGTGGCGACATCCTGTAATCCAGCTACTTGGAGGTCACGAATTGTGGATAGTTGTGAGTGATAATCGGTGGTTGTAGTGTTCTCTTGTGTGGATTAACGTCCGCACTATTGAATACTACGTTAATCCGCAAATACCATCCACATAATTAGACCAATTCGTAATTTAGAGGCCGTGGTTCGGATTCCACGTTAACCTGTAGGTCCCTTAGTCACCATCGGCTGTTGGGCTATTAATTAACAGTCCTGTCTAAGGAACATGTCAGCCTTAGTCAGTAACAAGACTACAAGATCGCGCCACAATCATCTTACACTTGTTTCTCATTCATACTTGGCTTAAAATACCTACCTTGTTGTATGGTCGCCACTTCAACAATCTAATCTTATCTAATCTAATATGAATAGTTCACTTTCCATGGAAAATTCGCAATAATACCTCTAATTTAACGCCCCTCCTATCTTTTACGATTATAAATCATTAAAAATTACGATTATTAATGTTCATAAAAGCTGTCACATAATGAATATTATAATGAGACTAAAATACAAGATGGTGGATGTATTGCAGACACTTAAATGTAAAGTCAGTCATGATTAGTGGCACTATTTCTGGAGTGTAACTGGCCCATACAATATGCAACGTTTCGCGTTTCGCCCTGACACTGCCAACCCAAGTGTCACCCTGTCACAAGCTCATGCCAAGGTTAATGCTTTGCTAGCGACATCTCTCGAGTTAACTTTAAACTAACTTCAGTGAATGAATAATTCCATCTTTAATTCCAGGTTTAACTCGAGCTATTTTATTCAATGTTTTAAATATGTAAAATGTGATATAAAATGTATTTCGTTACTAGTAAACATGTTTTTATATTTCTTTTATTTTCTGATATTCATCAGATTATTTCTAACTGCGCTGTTTATCCATAGAGAGCTAAAAATGATAACAATTTTTTATATAAATTTTTAAATAAAACAAATGTGTATGTTTGTAAAAAAAATTATTATTTTAAATTTTGTAATTTTCAGAAAGCCAATAGTCCAATAACATTAAAAACAAGAAAACCTTTTATATACTTTCATCAATACACTATTTTTATATACCAATAAACACCAACAAGCTGTATACCTCTAGCTTCAACAATTCTCTCAAAATATAAATTTCATGTTCTGAAAACATAAAAAATCAACTCTCGGATAACCGACACTTCACGATCTGAGATATGGTGGATGTGATATGTAAAGGTTTGGGAAAACTTAATATTCGCCACTTAAAATAAAGTACGGTAGTTGAAGAGCATATTTAGATTAAAAAAGTACGTATTTATAAGAAAAAATCTTTCAATTTTCATCCATTTAAAAGTAGCAAATTCCCTGAAGCTAGGAAATCAAACCAATACACCGGAGACACGATAAAAGTCATCTTTTATCTTTTATCAAATTTCCTATAGGGAGTTAAGCTACTAGAGTAAACCGTACGAAAGAAGTCCGATGATGTCCCAGACAGCTGGTTCCCCCCACCACCTCTAACCCAGCAGTGTTGCCATATTTCTTTAGCCTATCAGCTGACGTAGCTATATTAGAATTGGTCGATTTGGCAACACCGCACTGACTCTTATGGGACTACTTTCGTGCGGTTTACTCTATTATATCCTTCATGGAAAGGCCTAGAACCAGGGCCAAATATTTTATCGGTTTGGGATCCCCAGATACTGGAAACTCTATTTGTTTGAAAATTTACATAAATACTATTCATCATTTACACGTATTTAGTAAATTTCATAAAAATCGAACCATTTAAAAAATTCTTGTATCCATAGCATACAGAATATGAGTGTAAAATATATTCCTTTTGTGTGTGTGTGTGTGTGTGTGTCCGTTCTACATACGTGAAAATGATAGTTTTTGGGTTGTAATTAAATTTAAGTGTTTTATTATTTAAAATTCAAATGTGTAGAAGTAACCTTTAGAAAACTATTATGACCTTCCTAGCTTCCTTTTTTATACTCTCCTTCATTTTATATCTTTATCCTAATCTCACAACTTCCTTTTAATAACCATGACAACGCCTCTCCATTTCGAAAGTAAAGGTAAAGGAGAAGATTTATAATCATTTTCAGTTTCATGTAGCACCATTATTCAAGGGTTGCTTCTCCAAAATTATGTTTCATGGGATTTTAGCACCATTATTGGTTTTTTTCTCATTTCAACAAAAATTCACACTCCAGTGGTTCACAATTCCTCCGACAGAGGTCGTGGTGTAGTGTATCGATCGCAGGCGCTTGACAGAACATGACGAGCTCTGTTACAGTCAAAGCTATTGTTGTGGAAACAACAACGAAATGTCACCGGACATCACTGCTTTGTGTCTTTCACTCTTTTTATCCGCTATTTTACTGGCATTAACGTATTTATGAAATAAAGGACTAAGGAGAATATAGTTCAGTAAAATTAGGTTCGTGTTATCAGTTCGTTACCTATTACGTCACTATTATTAAACACGCATGGCCTGTTTTGAAGTAACTTTCATCAAGAAATCGATAAAAACATTATTTATAGATATAAAAAGTATAATTATCTAATAAACAATTTAGGACGGTGGCGACGTCCTGAATCCAGCTACTTGGAGGTCACGAATTGTGGATAGTTGTAAGAGATGGTCGGTGGATGTAGTGTTCTCTTGTGTGGATTAACGTCCGCACTATTGAATACTACGTTAATCCTCAAAGACCATCCTCATAATTAGACCAATTCGTAATTCAGAGGCCATGGTTTGGATTCCACGTTCAACTGTAGGTCCCTTAGATGCCATCGGCTGTTGGGCTATTAACAGTCCTGTCTAAGGAACATGTCAGCCTTAGTCAGTAACAAGACTACAAGATCGCGTCACAATCATCGTACATTCATTTCTCTTTCATACTTGGCTTAAAATACCTACATGGGTAGGTCACCATTTCAGTTAAGTATAAAGTAAGTAAGCAAGTAGTTACCTTATTTTGCTATTTTAACGAATTTCCCATAGGGAAGAAGCTATTACCACAGGTCTCATTGCAAGACTTAATCTTGCAATGGCCGGGTCCATGTTATTTCTTCGTTTTGAGGTGCCCTGTGGCCAAAAACAAGTCATTAAAATAATATATATATATAATAGTGTATATAAATATATATATAAATATATATATGTGTGTGTGTGTGTGTGTGTGTGTGTGGTGTGTCTGTCCACGAATTATTCTAATGGTCCGATCGAGACCATTTGGTAGAAATGTATCCTACTTTGCTGACGATTCGAAAAACATATGGCCGTCAACTTAAGATTTTTGTAGAAAATCCTTTTTTTGCATTTTATGAACATTTTAATTTAAAATTACTTATCTTTAAACCTTAAAAACTCAACCTTAAAAAATCACCTTAAAAAACTACACTTAGTTTCTTAAGTTTTTTCTATCTCCACGGTTACCAGATTATCTAAACACAGTACTTTTATTTTAGGCTCCAAGTTAATCTTATTAATAGGCAAACTCTTATTTATGGACAGATGTTTGAAAGTTGGTTATGTTATATAAAATTTTTTTTGATGTATAAAATGCCTACTCAGTGTGATAGCAAGCAAAATCTTTCATGATAGAGAAGAACGATTCTCATGTTTATCGACGTTTTGACCACTTGTTATTATAATCATATATATAATTATTGGAAATTTGCACAACGCGAGTATTTAGAACATGTAATTTTAAGACGTTTCTACTCTTAATAGTTTTGGCGTAAATGTAACCGTTTGCGAGCTAATGTTTATAATCATCATGAAAACCACTGATTAACAGATTTGCATATAACCGGTAATCAATTATTTTAATCGGCATGTTTGCAAGTTATATTTTAGTATTAAGTATTAAGTTTTTATGACAAGAGTAATAGTTTTATGTGAACAACCACTTATCTGATAGCAATAAACATGAATGAGGTTTATTGGCACGTGTAAACTGCACTGTAATCCATAGTTTAATTATTCTGCCAATTTCACAACAAAATGCTGGAGATAAAAGCTTGTATTCCAGTGACCCATGCTTTTGAGGTTAGGAGAGCAAATTTATGGCTTTCCCGATATCGACATATACTTTACTGCAGTTGACACTAACGTGAGAAGGGCTCCACCTTTTGTCCTCGATTTCTGTCCCAAATTTGGTTAATTTTATAGACGTTCCTATTTTCCACACACTGGAATTGCCTTTAAATTATAACAATTGAAATTTCTAACGTCAGAAAAAACTTCTTAATATGTATTTTATCCGAATTATTTACAAAAACTTGACGCCTCTTAGATCTGAAATGGAAACCCCATATTTTCAACAAACTAGGTTTGCCATATAAGTTATGGGAATTTATATATAAAAAATAAATGTGGCTAATCTGGGAAATCGTCTTTTTCCATTCAAATGATTAGTTTAAAAATACTTTTTCCACACAAGGACTAAAAATATATCAGCTTATGTTAAAAATATGCATGATTAATCCTAGAAGTAGGAAGAGTTTTACATTTAACTGTGAATGTGAATTACGACTTCACCAGATCTAGGGATATAAGTGTATCTTAAAAGTTTATTTTTATTACAATAGAACTTAATACAATGCACAGTAATAAACGAAATATATTTACATGTACTTACACTAAAAGTTTCTTTTCATTCTAACTCATTTCTGATTTCCACTGAACTTCGCCTTGGATTAAAATTTGACACGTTTGGTCCTAGTGAAGAAACTTACTATTTTCAACATACTATATCAAGCCGTACTTCATTCTCTGGAATGGAGTACTAAAGCAATACTTTTAGTCACAAGGGAGAAAAATTGTGTAGCTTTTAGTCTTAAGGGAGAAAAAGTACGTTGTCTCGTTACAAAATTTGGAAACACCCTGTAATGAACCGTTCGAAATGATAGCAGCTGACGTTGGTAATTAATTCTTGGGCAGTCAGCTGATAGTTTGCAATGATTAATTTGAGGTTATGTTAACAAAATTGGGAAATTATAGTAATTCAGGTTAGTTATTAGTGGATAATTTGTAACTTGTATGTACAGGTGGAGGAAAAAATGTGTTTTCATCATGGGATTAAAGTCTGATTTGTCCCTTAGAAATTATCAACAATCAGTTTCCTTCGTGGACACAAAAGTTTAAAATCTTGTTGCATAAATAAGTATGTCATACAAATCCTCACAAAAATGAACATTTTCTGGTAGCAACGACTAAACTAGTAATCTTTTAATTGATTTAGTTCGCTAATGTAGTCCTTGTCATGGATGTAATGGGCCGTTGTTAGTGGCGCCCCTGTCTCTGTTATCAGCGCAATCTGTATGCAAACTCCGTGTACTACGCTGTAATTTAATTTACTGATGTGTTAATACGCCCCTGATACCGACCTATTCTCTTGCAAACTAAATGGTCACTTCCCAATTTCCCACGGTTAATGAGCATTACACCCAAAACTTAGGTTAAAAAGCAATTGATTAAATTACGTATTATTCAATTAATGTAGAACAGATTGAAATAAAAATATATTCAAACTAGTTAGCTAGGATGTCCAGATTTTGATAGGTTAGTTAGATTAAATTAGACAATTGAAATAGTAACCATACACAATGTAGGTATTTTAAGCCAAGTATGAATGAGTATTGAGTGTAGAATGATTGTGGCACGATCTTGTAGTCTTGTCTTGACTATGGCTGACATGTTCCTTAGACAGGACTTTTAATTAATAGCCCAACAGCCGATGGCAACTAAGGGACCTACAGTTTAACGTGATATCCGAACGAAATTATGAGGATGGTCTTTGCGGATTAACGTAGTATTCAATAGTGCGGACGTTAATCTACAAAAGAGAACACTACATCCACCGACCATCGCTCACAACTATCCACAATTCGTGACCTCCAAGTAGCTGGATTACAAATTCTTCTGCAGTGTCGTGTAAACTTAATTAAAAAACGTAATGTCTTCTTTTATGCTACTTGGATGGCAGGCTGTGATTATAAGTGGCACTTATGTCGATAAACTTTTATTTCTATTTAGTTTTATTGTTATGTGCCTTTTATTTATGTATTATTGTTATCAATGTGAAAATCCAAATACAAATTTGAATCTATGAATGCGTACGTAGTTTATTACGTTGTGAAGTGTACGTGGGATATACTACACAATGGTTTTAATTTTAAACCTATTTTTATCTATTCTTAACGAAAATTTTAGTTATTTCTTTGTGGCTCAATGAAGCTAATCAATTATGAAAAGCACATAGTCAAGGGAGGGTTCCAAGCTATGGTGACGTCAGCGAAACAAAAGGTAAATTGTGGCCCGGAAGCAGGTACAGGTCTGTCCCTGGAGCATTGTCAGCTTTTTGCAGCTAGTGCTCAGTGAATCTGCTTCTACTCGTAGGTATTTGTCATTTTTTATTTCTTTAAAAGTAGCTAATCGATTTAGCTAAATAACCGTTCAAATGAATATAAAAAATATTCAACACTAATAGTCTACTGACTTCAGTTTGGCACTTAAGTATAATGGCAACACACTTAAACTTTACGTTTTTAAACGTATATATTGATAGTCTTCTGGTAGTAATAAATAATAACTTGTATTTATTACCTTTCTGATATGTAGACCTACCCAGGTAGGTATTTTAAGTCTACTTATAAATGAGAAATGTGTAGAAGATTATCTCACTGAGGTAGTGTAGTATTGGTTGCATAAGTTTATTATTTAATGTAACAGGAAGAGAAGACTTTCGACATAGCGTAAATGTATGTACATTATTTTTTGTCATGGGCTTCTGGGTAGCTATATATTATAACCCTTTCGAGGAAGTATATTTTTTATCTTCATTTCTGGGTATCAGGCTATCTTAGTGATTTGCACCTTGACTGGGACGGTGGCGACGTCCTGTAATCCATCTACTTGGAGGTCACGAATTGTGGATAGTTGAGAGATTGTCGGTGGGTGTAGTGTTATCTTGTGTGGATTAACGTCCGCACTATTGAATACTACGTTAATCCAAAAAGACCATCCTCATAGTTAGACCAATTCGTAATTCAGAGGCTGTGGTTAGGATTCCACGTTAAACTGTTGGTCCATTAGTTGCCATCGGCTATTGGGCTATTAATTAACAGTCCTGTCTAAGGAACACGTCTGCCTTGGTCAGTAACAAGACTACAAGACCACACCACAATCATTTTACATTCAATCCTCATAGGGACGTTAGGGACAACTGAAATCCACTAGGTTGGCGGTAGTGTCTTTTATTCGTTACGCATATGTGATTGCTTGATACAAACTTTCTGACTGACTTGCTTCAGATAACAACTGTTTTTTGTACATATATAAACATTTTCAGACACCAAAAATGTCATGTTTTATAAGATTATTGAATCACAAATTTGGCTTTTAAATAATTTTTTGTAGTATTTGAACTTTTTTCTTATTTAAAAATTTCACATAGTTTTCCGTGAAAAGGGTTTTGTATTTATCCAGGTTTCCAAAAATTTTAGCTCAAAAGTATAAGTAGTTTTCCCACACTCCTTGCATGAAAAACGCCATATTTCAGAATTAATCTCTCTGTAAATCTACCTTTCACTAAGAACTTGAAAAAATATGCAAAAGCCTATTACTGATGCAATCTACAAATAGACGTTAAAATAAGATTTTTTATTCCCATCACCTTAGACTACCTTTTTGACCTGTAAGGGTCAAAATTGCAAAAAAGGCATTGTAGGCAGGTTATAATTTCGTCAGTGAGGTTTAAATTCCAAACCTCACATCTGATTTTTGAGGTTCGTTGGTAGAAACTTTATCCAGGCCAAGCTGAACACGTCGCAGCTGTAATTCATACAGTGCGAATAAAATACTGCCACACCGTGATAATGCTTGGAGCCAGGAAGTTTCCATTTTCTTCTTGTAGATGTGAAATAACACTGAAACTAAACTGACTTCCGTTATGGAGAGAGTATATTTATAATATACTAGTATTACCCATCTCGCAGCGATGTACAAAACAGACTTATTATGTTTAAATTCGCTGGAAAGTACAAAATTACAAAATATAGTTTTGGTATAAAACGTAAAATAATTATATAATTTTCCAAGCAAAAAAACACAAATTTTACTTACATAGATTGGAATTGAAATATAATAAATTTTTTACTGTGGTATTTTTTATAAACCTTAAATGAAAATATTTAATTATTTTATACTGTGAGGAGAAGAAAGATACATTTACTAACGAATTTATGAATTCTGTTTGATACAAATGTAGTTACTTTTTTGCATTATGATATTGATTTATTTGTATGTAAAAATGAATATTTTACTATTTTATCCAAATGAAAATAGAATCTAATATTTTTGAATCGTAAAATAGTTCAGTTAAAAGTATTCTAGTGTAAACTTTCAATTAGCAGTAACTGTTAACTGTATGATCGATCTAACTCATGATAATTAACTGTAACTTTAATGAAGGGTTGCCAACCAAACATTTCCCCGGGACGATCCAAAAAATACCTCTAAATTTACTATTTTCACCCATTTTTTACAGTTTCCCTTTTATAATATTTACTAACCAATGGTCTATATATGTATTTAAAAATACATTTTTGTATATTTACGTAATAAAGCTAAAAAATTACACTCCATTTCTATTTATTTTTACAAGTTTATTGACTTTATTGACAAATACGTAAATAAGAGCACAATAAATACAAAATCTGAATATTTTATAACTAAAGGCCATGTACCCGATGGATTAATATGTCGCACTGCGCATTGATTGATATGAAGCTTAGTTGATTGACAGTCGCATTGCTTCATACAAGTGTAAATTATTATTTTTATTTCGGTCGAAAATTAAATCGATTAGCTCATCTTTATGTTTATATTGGTGGAGTGAAAAGGTGGTGTTTATGGGGTAATTTAAAGGAGAATTCAGTGAATATTTAGGGGGAGGGTGCGTGTGTGAGCTAACATTGGAATATTGATTGCTACCTATTATAGATGAGATGTACATACTGAAGTAGAGAGTGAACGGTGTTTGCTGAGATAATATGTGTCAGTTTATGTATAGATTGATATAACTTCAGAACACAAATTCTGAGATTGATGTTAGTGTAAATGTTATGGATGCTAAAGATATTGTTTAACTGAAATAACACCAGCTCTATGATGAAAACTAAGTGGAAGGTACTGGGAATATCACCTAGAGCCCGATCGTAGCCAAACAGCCCTAAACCAAGCCAGCTTTGATGGCGTGCCAAATTTAATACATATCTAGGCTAATATACAGGGTGTTTCAGAATTCCCAACCAATACTCTAGGGCATTGTTCCTGGGTAAGAAACATATCTAAATATCATACTTAAACTGTCCGGAAGTCCTTAGTTACTCACACAGCCTCCATTTTTGTTTTTTTCACCTATTATTTTTTTCTGAATCATGGTTAAACATTATTTAACCGTTATTTTAACAGAAACTTTACAAGAATAAATTTTTTAGGTAATTTAGTTACAAATCAATTTACATCAAATTGTTTTAAATTAGTTAAATATTAACTGAGATATGGCAGATTTAGAGATAGGTGACCACTGGAGCTTAGTAATAGTGCATGTCGATTTAATAACGGTTCACGAGTTATTTGAGAAATAAAACTTTAAATGACCGCCATTTTGTTTTATGAATTTGAGAAATTGTCATAATTTTTTTGTAGTTTTGTCTAGTTGTTATAAATGTTTGTGCAAAGTTTCAATTCCGTATGTTTAACCATTATTCAGAAAAAAATAATAAGTGAAAAAAACAAAATAGAGGCTGTGTGACTAACTAAGGACTTCCGGACAATTTAAGTGTTATTTAGATATATTTCTTACGCAGGATATTGCCCTGGAGTATCGGTAGGGAATTCTGAAACACCCTGTATATGGGTAATTGTGGGTATAAAATAGTTATTAAGCATGGACTTGAAGAAAGTCCCTGTGTATCTTGCTAATTATTAAATTTCTAACTAGTTGGTGGCATTCCTTGTTCTTTACTAATCCCTAACATTCTCCCAAACGAATCCGTAATTCATCCTAATTCTACTATTTATGGCATAGCTTATCCAGAAGCAGCCTGTTAGTGAAAATTTTCGTCGGTGATAAGAAAGGACGCCACATCAATAGGAAAAGCTACAGATTGCCAAAAGTTATGACTGAGACACGGCCAACTATATCCCGCGTCAACCGAATCGGTTGTATATTATAAGAAAGTGGCTAACCGCCTCACTGGTATCAGTAACTAACACAAAATACATTCTCCCTTAAGAGTGTGCATCAGTGGTAGCCATCTTGAATTTTATTCCCGTAAGAGCAATGTTAAATTCTGGCGGAACATAGCTTCACTTTAGCGTCTGTAGCTGCGTTAATTATCATAGTATCAATGTAAAACTTTGGAAGTACATTGATGAGATGTGGCTCAAGTCACCTTTTAATATGTACAAAAATTGAACTTGATATAAAACAAAAATCCAGGAATATTTTACAAAATAAATCATTATTAATTTTTTATTGAGAGTGAAAATAAGAATGTCTGTAAGGTGGTGCCCTGGAGGACTGTAATACCTTTAATTTGACACCTCTTCCGTTAATTTCTGACGATAGGTCAAGGAGATATAGGCGCCAGAATTTAACAATCTCTTACAGGACTAAAATCCAAGATGGCTACCACTGATGCAGACTCATAAATAAATTAAAAAACTATTGGTCAATAAAACTATCATATTGTTAAATTTTTTCAATATTATTTTAAAACTTATTGTTTTTAAAGAATAATCCAGTTTTTAAAATAACATCGAAATTTTTTTTGTACATAACTCCTTTTCTGGTATACGAAACTTAAATTGAGGTTTTTGGGGTGAAGATTGGACTACAAGATCGTACCACAATCATCTTACAATCCTCATTCATACTTTGCTTAAAATACCTACCTTGTGGTATGGTCACTATTTCAATAATCTGATCTAGTATAATCTAATTTAATCTATCCACTCTCAACTCAAATTTTAAAAAAATTACGGAAATAATACTTTCTCGATATACTATGTATAAGGAGAGGAAGTAAAAAGATGTGGAATCGTTATTTGGTACCTAGTTATTCTTAATTAAGAATAAAACATTTTTCTAAAAATATCAGTTCATTCTCAATATAGGTTTTGTTATTATAATGAGATTTACTGTGTAAACAATACCGTTATCTACATATATATCAGCCTTGTTTCCACCGATTCCATTTGAAATTCGCCCTATATAATAATCATTTGATCGGAATCAACACTTATCATAGTTCATTACGGAGTTAGTGTTATCAGATACATAATAGAAAATGATTTACTTTGTCATATAATGGTTTCACTTTGTATACAAAGTCACTTTGTGTGAAAGTGAAAATAAAAGTGATGTTATAACATCACTTTTATTCATGAGACTTTTAATGTGATCAATAATCAATATGCTATGATACAAAAAAGGTAATTCCAAACCTTTAAAAGTTTTTTTATGATTTGGAATATAATGTTTTTAATTGATTTTAATAATGGTGTTAGTCTATCCACTCTTGCTTTTCTAGAGTATAAAACATAAAATTAACCAAAAACATTGTAATTTTACTTTCAAGTACAGACAAAACATTTTATTTTATTATATTTTATTTTATTTTTCATTTATATGTATGACTAGTGTTACCCGTCATGCCTTGCAGTGATGTACAAAATAGATGTATAATGTATAATATTATATTAACTTTCTGAATTTGAAGCCAAAATATTTTTAAGAAATGAGTGTATTCATGTGGACTTCAAGCATTAAAATTTATATGAAAAATTGAGACAGACTATTATCATCTTACACCAAAATACCTTTGATAATTTTACAGTCTGGTAAATACACATGCACACACGCATAAGCAAAATCAAATATTCGATAGTAATACACAATATCAACCTTTCATACAATTCAGATGGCAAAAAATGTACAACCGCTGATTATTATAATAAACGTAGTGTGTATAAACATTATAATTATTTAAAATTTGGCCAACAAATATACGTTTTATTTTTAATCATAAAACATAATCACCAAAATTCAGAAAAATTATATTTGTGTAGTAATTAGATACCATTAGGTACTATTTTGTGCTAATTGGTTCAAATAAAAACAGCTGCCACCTTCATACAATAATGTTTGTTGCAATTCAAGGCAAAATGATTTCCCCATAAGATTAACATGGGAACTTTGAAGGCGTATAGGGTAGAAGGCATAGTATTTATAAGAAAATCGTCACAAAAACTACTTGAATTTTCTATTTTAGGCCTAAAGAACAAGTATACCAAAACAGCCTCCTAAGTAATTGGGAAGTGGGAGAGTCAGTGATGCGTGAGTCAGTGAGTCAGGGCTTTGATGTTTATATATTCAACGGCAAAGACCTCAGTAAATGGAAACTAGAAACACAATTTGGGAAAGAAATTGAGGAAATAGTGTCAACTACAGTTATTTATATAGTCTAACATAGAATCTGTCTATCATTCCTTGTAATGTTCCCTACCGAGAAACAGGTAACAAGCTAAAGACGGAACTAAGCCCCAATTACAGAAACATCACTAGCGCTGCCTGGCGAGGCTGGTGCACATCACTCTTCTATGTTATTAGATAATCTAGTAGGTTTGTTATTCAAATCCTTTCGTAGTTTACAAGTATTACTGTATATTTAGACAAAAATGTACAATAATCTGTATAAATAAAATTTGAGTCATGTACTCGTATGAATAATGCTTAGAAATATGTGTGTATATATTTTTTGTTGATTTGAGATTGTATACGTCAGAAAATCCAAATCGGGTCTTAATTTCTGACTGTCTCTGTAACGCTAAACAAGGTGGTTTAATCAAGAACTTTATTCACCATTTAATAACATAACTCCTACGATAGGTTTCGTCAACTAAACATTACACAGGAAATTAAAATTTAGATTAAACATAGAAGGATCATGTTTCCGTTTAACACAGACGTATGAAGCTTCGTAAAAACAAATCAGATGTTGCAAACCTCATTACTACACTCTAAAACTCATTAATTAAATAAAATGATTCAGATTTTAATCATGATGAAGTACAGGAAAAGTAAATAGAGGAAACAAATGATGCCCATTGTAAAGGCATTATATTAATAAAACAGGTTATTCTATTCGTTTAAATTATGAAATTGGTAATGTTTCTATTTATATTTATAAAGTATTACGGAACTAGAAACATTTAGTTTTTTTATTGGGAAAACAAAGAAAATATGTGCAACACTGCATAAAACTGTGTTTTTAAGAACTCGTTATTCAATTTTCACAGTGCGTGGGTTAGTTTAAAGTAAACAAAAAACCTCTTGTTTATTTTATGACCGGGACGGTGACGTCATCCTGTAATCCAGCAAATTGGAGGTCACGAATTGTGGATAGTTGTGAGCGATGGTCGGTGGATGTAGTGTTCTCTTGTGTGGATTAACGTCCGCACTATTGAATACTACGTTAATACGCAAAGACCATCCTCATAATTAGACCAATTCGTAATTCAGAGGCAATGGTTTTGATTCCACATTAAAATGTAGGTCCATTAGTTGCCTTAGGATGTTGGGCTATTAATTTACAGTCTTGTATAAGGAACATGTCAGCCTTAGTCAGTAACAAGACTACAAGATCCGCCACAATCGTCTTACACTCAATCCTCATTCATACTTGGCTTAAAATAACTACATTGCAGTATGGTTGCCATTTCTGTACTATTTATTCAATTTAAAACTGTTCTACTGTTCATGAAGGATGTTTCTTCCGACGATCTAACGCTTTCTCAATTTCTTTCATAGAAATTTCATTTTCTTTCATAGTTTTCTTCAAACATTGATGGTAAATGTCGAATTGTAAAGTACATGGTTCCTCCGAATTTATATTACCATTCAGAAATGTTTTTGTAAACTAAATGTGAAAACATTCAGATTAAAATTTTAATTTTTCCCACTGATTTTTAGCTGTTCACCCCAAAAATACTTCTTGTAGCAGTGTTGAAACATGAAACATGTGGAGTTTGTAGCAAAGTCCAAGTTCGTTTGGAAATGTTATTAGTAAAGATAAACTTTTACGACTTGAGTGTCAATAAGTTAAATGAATATACTTATATTAAATAAGTTTGGTAACTGTGGTTTCACTTTTTTGTCATGGAGAAGACGTAATGAAATTCCTTGTTTGGCGTTAAACAAATACAGACAGAGAGAAAATTTTTAAATAAGACTCATATTGACTTTAAAAGACAATGTACAGACAAAACCTTTATTTATATAGATAAGTTCTCTTATTAAAAATCTAAATAAAAAAATGTAATACCAATCAAAATTTAAATTAAAAAAATACCAGTACCTCTGACTTGTCAGTGTTGCCCAAGCAGGCTGTGAGGGTCAGAGTGAGCCTAATTCAGTATTTACTCAGCTGACAGCGACTCTGACAGTCGCCCACTCAGATATCCTCCTCCCAGACTGTGACAAGCATTAATGTTCTATGTGATCTCCATGAACGCAAAAATCATTACAACTTTATCCCTGAAAAGCTAAAACTTCATTATTTTGGTCTGCTCCCAAATGGTAAATGTAAAATACTCCCGTCGCAGCAGACCTGCGTACTCAGCGAATTTCCAAATAAATAAATAATAATAATAATAATATATGACAAGTTTTATAAAAATCTGTCTATAAACGTGAGAATTGTTTGTCTATTCTCCATAAGATTAACATGGCAAAGAGTGTGCAGGTTAGCTTCTGTGAGGAACACTGAAAATGAGCCTATTCATCATAAGATTAACATATCATATTAACATATGATTAATATGGGAAAAGAGTATGCAGATGTGCTGCCATGATAAACGCATAAACTATGATTTTTAAGCATTAACGAGTGGGTATGCTTAAACACACACACACACACACACACACACACACACACACACACACACACACACATATATATATGTATATATATAGTAAAATATATATATATATACATTTTACTACAACTATTGTTTTTGGACTCTGGGCACCTAAATACGAAAAAATAACATGGTCCCGAGCTTAAATCTTAATATGAGACCTACGGTAATAGCTTCTTCCCTATGGAAAATTCGCTAAAAACGGGTTTTTTAAATTTACTTATGTGTGTAAGCTGGTATACATTGTTTTTGAGCTACAACTCTATACGAGACACTGGTTCAGTTAATAGAACACGCCAACATATAGGTACTTTTGTTTTGACGTAAGGATTAATCTACAGTATTCAATACCAAAGAGATTAGGTAATCACTGCATATGCAGTTAGTCATGGCTACTCAATTATGCATGTCAATCTTCAGATTGATTAGATGCCTAAACATCTAATTAATATAATTAATATTCTAGATATGCAGTGTCCTCGCAAGGGGATCCTATCAGTCAATTGAATCAAGTATGTGAAATATTATAAAACAGTAAATGAAAATCTATTTCCTAGTGAGTTACATTGACAAAAGTAAAATAAATTTAAAAATGAAATGAATATTTCAAACTTCTTGTTTCATAATGACTATTGACTTTGTGATTCTGCACCATTTGATGTGTATATTTTTAGTATATAACAAAAATATTTTTTCGTGAAGCCAAATTTGGATAAGAAGATGGTAAAAATAATAGTAAAGATGGTAAAAACGAAGTGTCATATGGATGAGGTGGTATTTCATTTGTAACCAGTATTTCCAAACTAACTGTATACAATCTTCTACTGCAAAACCAGCACCGTCCGGGCAGAATTATTTTCTATCCAAGAATTTATGATTTTTGAAATGGATATGTCTTTGCTCTGGAGGGTTGGTGATTTTGAAAATGAAAAATATGTAACAGGTTTCCATAGAAACTACCAGAGCTATTGTATTGCATTTTTAATATCAAATAATAAGAACAGCTGTTTAAATGAACTGAAAACATTTCCCTTAGACATATCCATAATCTAACATATTTCCCACAGGGGAGTAAATATAAACATTTTTTGGAGGAGAACTGTGCTCTTAAGAGTCTGCATCAGTGGTAGGCATCTTGAATTTTAGTCCCGTAAGGGCAATGTTGAATTCTGGCGGAACATACCTTCACTTTGGCGTGTGTAGTGGCGTTAATTATCAAATTATCAATGTAAAACTTTGGAAGTACATTGATGAGATGTGGCTCAAGGGCACGACCTTTTCAATATGTTCAATATGTTCAAAAATTTGACTTTATATAAAAACAAAAATGCAGGAATATTTTATAAATAAATAATTTTTTTATTGAGAACGAAAATAAGAAGTTCTGTAAGGTGGTGCCCTGGAGGACTGTAATACCTTTAATTTGACACCTCTTCCGTTAATTGATGACAATAGGTCAAGGAGATATCGCCGCCAGAATTTAACATTGCTCTTACGGGACTAAAATCCAAGATGGCTACCACTGATACGGACTCTTAAATTCTCTAAAAAATTTGGATTTGAAGACTAGGATGATTAAAATGAGTCTTTAAAACCTTTATCAACAACATAAAAATGTTAGCCTGTCATTTGACTTGTGATGGGTTTGAGGTCTGGTCTATTTAATTCTACATACATATTACATTTATCCTACATCCAACATTTCGAAGAAGTCAGTGGTTTTGGGAGAAAATACTTCAAATTTATAGCCAGAGTAAGTCAAATGGAAAACGTTTTGATGGCTACTCATAAAAGTGAAAGCTGTGAGACAGAACAACCCAAGCCAACCAAGGCCTAAGGCATTGAAACAATGCTTCCAGGGAAATTGTGTTCACTAAAATTTAAAAGATGAAACTATAGTTAAATGAGGTAAATTTGAGTACCCAATAAAAACTGTATTAAAGTGAACCCTCAATTCATAACTTTATTTCAAAGATAATATCTTTTTTATAGGAATATTGCTTCTAAAATGTTTATCTATATTTAAAATCTCATTATAAAGTTTAACTGAAAATCAATACATATAAATAACTCACTTTTGAATTCAAATGTATATTATTTTACATTGATCATTGATTTTAAATCTATTTCAAAATCATACTACATTAAAAGGTTTTAACGTATATTAACCACTGTCATCGTATGAATTTTCTCATTTAAAATAAATATCAAGTTTTTAAATTGAGAATTTTTTCCTTTTTATTTTAGGGAAAAGTTTGTATTTATGCGAGACTTAATACCATTTATTTTTTCTTCAATCCCTATATTTTTATACAATATATAAATATAAATAAATAATTATAAAGTGTAACACGAAAAAATACAAAAAATGGATTCAAACCAAATTTTGTGGAGCGTGTTTACAATGAACATTTTTTAAACCAACATATTAAAGAAACTGAAGTTTTTTTAACAAAATGATTTTTATAAATAATTCAAAATTTTGATTTTATAAATTGAAAGCTTAAAAATCAACTAAGTATAAAAATCTTCCCTAAAGTACCGAAATTAAAAAATCAACACAGTTGTTTATTGTGTCAATAACTGATGATAAAAATTTATAATCACAATATTTTTAAAACTTAAATATTTTTTAGAACCAATTGCATAAAACTAGTTTATGTGATCAACCGGCAGCAAACTTATACTTTTCCCATATCAATCATATAAATAACTCACTTTATTAAGGCAGAGTTTATGAAAGTTAATATGTAAAATAAAAATTATTTGTTGTAATAATACTTATTTGCTCACACATAAAATTTTCCCGTTTTAAATCTTATCAAAACAAATAATTCTCATGTTTATGGACAGATTAAAATCATATATTTTATAATTTTGATTTGGAAATTCGCTGATTTTTTCCTTTTTATTTATTTGTATATCATATTAGAGTTGTAAACCCCACACAATAGGCCCTAGCTTACCAGTAAATAAATATAATAAGCGGTATCAATGAACTAAATAATACATACCTTTATTAAAATATATAATCATTCTTTATAATATTATAAAGAGGGTGAGGGTTTGATGTAGGAAACGTGAAAAATACTGAAACTGGTTTGAAGTTTTACACAAAGGTAGATCTCAACCTTATGCAACCTCAATATACTTAAAATTCCCTCGGATAGTAAATAAATCGTTTTCAATGATACTTTGAGACGACTTCATGTAATTCAGCTACTTTGAGGTCACAAATTGTGGATAGTTGTGACTTTAATGACTATAAACCAAGAAATTTTAGTCAAAATCGTAAAAGCAGATTTCGAGAAATGTGTATGTTTCACTTTTTTACGGATTAGCTACACTTAAGAAAAATTCTAATAATACAAAATCATCTGAAGATATAACCAAAGTTCATCCACGTACCCAATATCATATAAATCAGACTATCAGTGTGGTCTTGGGGTTTGAACGGAGACAGACAGACAATTTAAACCACTTGAAATACTTTTTCTGGATACAGGGAGCTTCAAAATGGATATATCCACTCTCAACTCACATTGAAAATGTTGATGGAAACAATACTTTCTCCACTGTATATTGAGGGGGAAAAGTAATGATGGAAAAAATTTACCATTTGAAATCAAGTATTTTAATAAACAAACTATTTTAGATTTGCTCCCTTTAAAAAGCACAACTATTTCATATTACGAAGTTATACGTTTGGACACATGTATGATATAACTAGTTTCTCTACCAGCTGTAATCAATGCAGCCCGCACACATAGTTGTAATGCTATGTAACACAGGGGATATTGCACCGTGAATCCTCTGATGCGAGTTTCGTATTTAATTATAACTTGATGCAAAACACCACCGCAGATAGAATGTTACTCAAGTATGGAAAGGGTAAAATTGCCACTATTATGTACTACCTTAATCTGCAAAGACTATCTTCAAAACTATAACAATTTCTTAATTTAAAGGTAGTGGTTCGGACTCTTAGTTCAAACTGCAGGTCTCCTAGATATGTCATCGAGTTGGGCTCGTGAATTTAATGCTTGAGGTCTCGAGTTTGAATCTTGCTACTCCTTAAGAGTCTACCTAACTACGCAATACCTCTTTGGTCACGAATTGTGGATAATTATAAATGGTTTTCGGTGGGTGTAGTGTTCTCTTGTGTGGATTAACGTCTGCACTATTGAATACTACGTTAATTTTCAAAGACGATCCTCATAATTAGACGAATTCGTAATTCAGAGGCTGTGGTTCGGATACCACCTTAAACTGTAGCTGTCATCGGCTGTTGGGCTATTAATTAACAGTTCTGCCTAAGGAACATGTCAGCTTTAATCAGTAACAAGTCTACAAGATCACGACACAATCATTTTACACTCATTTCTATTTATCCTGTAATCCAGCTTGGTGGTCACATATTGTGGGCAGTTATGAGTCATGGCCGTTGGATGTGATATACCACAGTGTGCATTAGGGTTTGTGCTATAAAATAATATGTTTATCCACAAAGACCATTCTCATAACCATACCAGTTATTATTTCAAAATTATGGTTTGGATCCCGCTTTAAAATTAAGCCTTAGATGTCATTTTCTGTTAGGGTATTGTTAACAGTCTTGTCTATGGAACATGTCATACTTAGTCCAGTAACAAGGCTCATGGCGAAGTTAGAGGTTACACGTTGGGGTGGGCAGAGTTATTTTTCTAGTTTTTGTCACAATATACCCTTAAAATAGATAAAAAGAAGCATTTACTTAAAACTATGAAACCACAGTAAAAACTCATATCAATATCTGTGTCTAATAAAAAACTATAATAGAACTGTTAAGATTGGTAATAAAAATTAAAAAAAATCTTCAAGAGGTCTGTAGGACATTGCCCCCACATATCTCCCCGTAACTCCTCCCCATGGTGAAGGGGTTTTTGTTTACATTTCCCCGTGTATGTGTGGGGTTTTGTTTATATGTTATTAGCATTGAAAAAATTTTAACTCGTTAACTATCACTAGAGACTTTAAGAGTTTTTTAAGAGAGAGAATTTAAGGTACTGATGTAATTTTCTTGGCGTAACACCTTCCAACTGAGTGATGCAATAAGTATACTGCATTCATATTGCGTCGACTTCATTGTAGGAACCTTTCTTGGTTTAACATTGCTGTAAGAATGAAAAGTTTTCATATATATATCAGAATGTAGGAATACAAATTGTGACTTTGAAAGTAAAAGTATTGCTTGTCGTTCTGCTGTTCAATTTTCCTCATTTCCTCTAAAAAGCTAGTGCACATGTCTGAGATGGAAACGGGTGGATATGTTATGGATTTCCAAACATGCTTATCACAATATTAATATTTGATTCAGTAGGGTTTATTTTTTAATAATTTTTCAATTTAAATAAACATTTTTTAAACCAATTGCATCGAAGTATAATGAAAAATACTATTTATGAAAACTATATTTTTATATAGATTAAAATACAGTTTTGTATGTGTATTGAACAGAAGTAGAATATTTTGGGTTGGGTTTTAGGGTTTAACACCCTTTAAAAACCGATATGGCGTTTTTAAAATCACTTTCTTTCTATATTTCTGTATCGCTAAAGGATGCAATTATTGTGTTCGTATTCTCTTTGAAAACGAGAGTTTCTGTTATGATGTAACATTTTTTAAATTATTTTATTCTTTTTGGGAGAGGGGTTGTGTGTACTTCTAACTGGTTAATCTGTTAAAGGGATTTCTTAGGTAAAAAAATCATCTGCCAACTAAAATTCAATATTAATTTATTTACATTGATCATTGAGTTTAAACCTCTTTTAAAATTATACTATATGAAATTATTGTTAACGTAATAATTTTAACTACTGATACAAATTCAAATTATATATGATTAAAAACGTATTAATTTAAACTATTCTGAATAATTTTGCTGAAATAAACATAACCATTTTTATTTATTTGTTTTAGTGTCAGGTTATTTTTTTGTCACAATAATAAAGTATCTTGATTCTTTCAAACTGTGTCTTGCAACAAGTTTTACCGCTAAGTGTAAATACTGCTGGTAGGCCTATTTATCAAGTTTGTTAAATTTGGGCAATCTTGGTGCTATTAGATAAAAAAGAGTAAATTGGTCATGAACAATTTTTTGCGAAATATGTGCTGGTTTGACACGAGTTACGTATATGTTTAGTAACATTAAAACTTAATAGAGCGAATAGAAACGTTCTTAAACACAAAGAACATTACCTAATCATTTTAATTTATCTCCCAATATGATAGTATAAAGAGAAAGTATTTTTTTCTTAAGAAATTCCGAATTTGAGTTTCTAGTGGATATTCCATTTTATTGCCCCCTGAATTGAAATACGTGGTTTATAGAGTAATGTCACCTAAAACACCTAAATACCCAAAAACACGTAAAATGGAAATACTTACTTAAATACGGCTCCAACGATTTTCATAGAAATTATATGATCTATTGTCCTTTATGAGATAAAAAATGACACTACCTGCAATTACAAAAACATCACAAAACGGGGTTTACAAATGGGGGATTTTAACATTAGAATATTATTTTTAAAATCACGCGAAAACAATAAAGATAAAGTATAATTTTACTATCACCATTAAAAAATCTTAAAAAAACTAAACAAATTAGTATATATATAATTATTAGCGTGCAACTAACTGTTCCAGAGAAAAGTTAAATGAACTAGCCATATATAACACAGCAGAGAGAGCAATTTTATTCTTATGGAGAATATTAAACAATAAATTTCTTCCATATTTCCCAACCGTTTTCCATGAAGCTTGATATGCATCGTAAGGTCATAGAGTTCATCAAAACCCACTAAAAATCCTAGTATTACCGGGGGGAGAGGGAAGGACTCCCTCATAAGATTATAACAATTAATTTAACTCTGTATCTTTTTTCCTTATTTTCAGAAATTAGATGCTTATTTTTGAAACAATGATGTCGTTTGTAAATTTACTTAAAAGAGAAACTCCTTCCGTCCACTGGTACCATTTATTTGTTTACATTACCTTTACCTCTCATTTCTGGTTACCTTAATTATACCTACATCTTTGTTTACTTAGCAAAACATATCTTTTACGAGAAGGTATTGATTAACTATAGAACAATCGGTTTACAGACAGGATTACCTATAATCTTTTGAAGAGGAAAAGTGGATTTTAAATGAAATCCACTCTGACATCTGATACCTCAGTTCATTTTACAAAACAAACACTAATTAAATTCGCGTATTCATTATTTTCAAAAGCTGCCATTATGAAAGAGCATCAGAATAATATGGTTCCTGGAAAGCGATGAAATGGAGCTCAGATAAAGGCTTAATAATTCAGAAAATGCCGCCGCATTCTAGTCATTCACTTTGTCGATCTTTACTGACACAAGGAATAATTAATTATTTTTTGTTCTAAAATATATGCTCTAAAACATTTTTTGTATCAGCTTGAATTTGAAATATATATTAGATTTGATTATTTAAATGGCGACCGTGCCAAGGTAGGTATTTTAAGCCAAGTATGAATAAGAAACCAGTGTAGGGTGATTGTGGTGCGATCTTGTAGTTTTGTTACTGACTAAGGCTGACATGTTCCTTAGACAGAACTGTTAATTAATAGCCCAACAGTCAATGAGATGTCTAAGAGACCTATAGTTTAACGTGGAATCCGAACAATGGCCTCTGAATTACGAATTTGTCAAATTATGAGGATGGTCTTGGCGGATTAATAGACGTAAACAAACGTTAATCCTCACAAGAGAACACTACACCCACCGCCATTGCTTACAACTATCCACAATTCGTGACCTCCAAGTAGCTGGATTACAGGACGACACCACCGTCCCAGTCAATAATAATAGTATAATATACTGGTGGCATTTTCACTGCATTCAATATTATTAAAAAATTGATTTTATTTAATAAACTCTCAACGAGATTGTATTATTCATTGTTTCCAAAAAAATTATCAATGCTCTGTTGGTAATTAAATAAGACGATACAATATTAAATTATGAGCGTGTAAAATTTTAAGTTATTTCAGTATCACTTATTATTATTATTGTTAACATAATTAACATTTTCTAAAGAATCATGGCATCTATAATAATGAAATGTTTTATGGGGGTTTATGGTACCCTTAATAGTTATGTGAATTTATAGTTTTATAAACTTTTAAGAATTAATCTTTTTTAATACCTTAAAAAAGAAGAAGGAAAATATTTATAAAATCTATTAAGACCCAACTAGAAGCAAACCCCTGAAATAAATTATGTGGTTATATTCAATGTATAATTGGTGAAAATTGTAAAGCTGTAAAACACTATAATTGTCCATAAAATATAGATCTACTATCTTTAACAAAAAAATATTTTTAATTGCCATAACTAATTAATTTGAATTTTACACAATTTTGATTTGAATTGACACCTATAAAGCTGTAGCTGAAAACTGAAAACCTGTTGAAAAATCCAAACTAAGGGAAATAACTTTAGAAGCAGGGAAACACATAAAAAATCAGTTTTCCTTGACTTTGTTCGAATGAAAAATTCTTTTAAGTATTCGGTTCCCTCCAAAGTAACAACCGTCTGAGCACTAGGAAGCATTGTCATGTAAACATAATAAAACTTTGTATTTAATTCCCTGTAGGAAATAGGGTTTTCAGTTCACAGCTGATTTAAAAACAAACTATGACGTCACTTAACGTAACCAAATGACGTTGCTGTTTCAAATTTTTGTCGCGTAAATTACCAACACCCCCAGAGCTAAAACATAGCCATGTCAAAAATATATTTTTAATTAAATCATATTTTAACTTAAAAAGAAAGCTGTGTAAAATGGATCTATGTTTGATCGTTTGACATATAGATCTGAAAAGTATTCTGAAATTGGGAACTTGCCAAATTGGCTCAGACGTCGGAATTGAGTAAACAGGAGCGGAGTAAGGCGACGGATTACAACTTAGTACTTTTAATGTTTTACAGCCCTGACCTAATTTGTTAAAATCCATACTTATTTGTTTATCGTGTCAAACTCTGTTGTCCGAGTTAATGTTATACGGTACAAAAATAAAACCTGGTACTTCGATTTCACAATCTATATTCCAGTGTTAGGAAATCGGCACATAGAGTAATTTTATGATGACACGTTACCCACTTACTGGTCCATTGGATTTGCGTAGCCTCAACCATTTGAACAACAGGTAAATTAAAATATAAGGTATTTGTATTGTTGTAAATTTTAATTAGTAACTTGTATATCTTTAGATTAGATTAGATTAGATTTTTGAAATGGCGACCATACTACAAGGTAGGTATTTTAAGCCAAGTATGAATGAGGGTTGATTGTAAGATGAATGTGGCGCGATCTTGTAGTCTTGTTACTGACTAAGGCTGACATGTTCCTTAGACATGACTGTTAATTAATAGCCCAACAGCCGATGACAACTAAGGGAGCTACAGTTTAACGTGTAATCCAAACCACGGCCTCTGAATTACGAATTGGTCTAATTATGAGGATGGTTGTGCGGATTAACGCAGTATTCAATAGTGCGGACGTTAATCCACACAAGAGAACACTATACCCACCGACCATCGCTCACAACTATCCACAATTTGTGACCTCCAAGTAGCTGGATTACAGGATGACGCCACCATCCCAGTCTTGTGGTCATTGTTTACTACAGAAGCCTGTGACTCATTCTAGATATCTAATTATAATCCAATTAAATATTTGTTCCTTCTTCTGTTCTAAATATATTATATTTTCAATATTAAAGTTTGTGTTTCTAGTCAAATTTCATGGTGATAGTCTTTTGGAGTATTCATTATTTATCACTCGTAAAATTTGTTGTCATGTCGTAATTTTTCATTTGATCCCAGTTATCCAATGATAATAAATAATCTTGACATTACTTGAGGATGCAAAGCTCAATTAATGATTTTTTACCTTTATTTTTGGAAGCTCAAATGATAGTTTTATGGCACGACCGGTTTCGTCATATGATTCATGTGACATGATCACGTGTAGTCAGCTTGGATTTGCTTACATGTCGGTCGGAATGATGTCATCAAGGTTTTTGGACATTAAAAACATTAAATATAACACCTAAAACGGTTAAAAAAACTCAAAAAGGATAAGAAGAACAATAGGAGTGTTCTTCCAACAACTGCGACGGGCCCGTAAGGGACTTTTAACGTCTAACCTAAATTATTGTGAAATCACGGTTTCTTTTATCGTGTTAAGTGTTGTATTTTATGATTTTCATGGAGGTTGACTTTGACAACGTCATCCCGACCGAAATGTAAGTGAATCCAAGCTGACTACATGTGATCATGTCACATGAATGATGCGACGAAACCGGTCGTGTCATAAAATGACTATTTGACTTTCTTACGAAAGGTACCTTGAAATGATTAATTTAGTCTCACAGCTCTAGGACAGTAACAATGATGTAAGTTCATGTTCAAGTAGATGCAAAGCTGGAGAAGTGCCAGATACAGATTAAATGAAATGAAAAATGTCTTTATTTGAGAGGGGAAGTTAGGAATAACAAGTCCTCTTAACCACTTCTCTACCAACTCCGAGTCGAGCCTAAACAAATACGAACAATGTATTTACTAAAACTAGATACTTAATTCAACATTACGCGTTGATCCTTTACTAAAATCAAGGCACACTTTACTGAGTGAAAAGTCTGAGGATGGGAATAATATGTTTTTAATTATTGAGGGAGTATTCAATAGTGCAGTCGATAATCCAAACTGGGAAATATCACATGCACCAGCTCATAAATATCCACAATTTGTAACTACAAAAAAGGATCACAGGACACGCCACCATACCAGTCATACTTATTAACACAGCTCCTTGCTGGATAGGAGATTTTCCGTGGGTTACAGGTTGTTACCCTCATAGCATGGATAAGAGAAATAGTATTTCCTGTCGAAATTGAGGATTTTGATGATGATTAACACACTTTTACTTATGTGTGTGGTAGGCAAGTGGAGAAGAATTCTTGAGTTTAGCTCGTAATAATCTCACATGAAAAACTGGTTGTATAACAACTACACTACTTGCGAACTTATGACACATGAACACACCAAAACATTTCTAAAGCAAAAGAGTACTTCGATCATCTTTGATCTTCCATGAGAAGCTCTCTGAGCTTTAAATATAAACATCTACTTTGATGTTATCCCTTAATAGGTTTTCCCGAAGTGGATTCCAGCTTGAGCGGGGATTCAAGTTAGGTGTCAGACCCATTCAGCGGAGAATATACGATTTCTTTCCTGACTGTGTATTTTAGTATTGATCCTCAAAAAATATAGTTTGTAAAGACGTTTATTTTCTTGTGTGAGCAAATTCACTATAGGAAACTCGGCTATTACAATTGCCCTCATGTGTTGAAGAGCAAAGGTTCTTTTTCTTCCTAGGACTAAACCTATTATTATGACGATTTTTTGAGTACTAGGCCGCAAAAGATCATACTTTTGATTCGAGGTCAGCACTGACATAATATAAAAATCAATTAGAAATTAAGAAAGAACAGCTACAACGTAAGTAATATAACAGCTGATATGTCTAAAGCTAAAAAAATACTCGATAACTACTATGTCAGACGTTAATATTTTACGAATTTGATTCATTTTATTTTCAGTATGACGAAAAATACAGTTCACCGCATGGTCCACAATTGGATTTTTTTATATAGATCTACTATATATCAACTTTTATTTATTACATATTTATTTGACAACCTCAACACGTCTCGGCTGTTAAACTTATGCTCGTATCAAAAACGCCTCATTTTGATCCTAGTGCTAAAATATACTATTTTTAGTGTGTACTAGTTGGCCCGGTGAACTTCGTAACGCCTGACAATAAATATATGTTAACTTTAAGATTGGTCATGTTCGAAGTTCGAAGTCATGTTCTGGGTCGCGGCATAGTGAATAACAATACTGAAACGATAAGACATATTAATAACATTCCCATAAAACAAATAAATCTGAGTGTATTACTTCACAATTATCAAACTCAATCCAAACCCAAACCAAACCTAACTGTAATATGGCTTTTATAGGAAAGATATTGAAAATTATATAAACGTAATATATATTTAACATTAATGAATGATTCAGATGGCATTGGATAGTAAAGCATAATGCTAATGGAAAGTAAACTAATCAGCTGTACCTAAGAAGTTTTCACAGTAGAAAATTTGTAAACAAATTCACTCTCCATTAGGTTAACATTAGCAATTTAAAACGCCATAAAGTGGAAACTTTATTTTCGACAATATTTTTTCACTAAAACCTTCCTGAACAACTTTCTAAAATTTCATGGTGATCGGATGAGTAGTTTGGCAACTCATAAAGGACAAACATACACACATTCAATTTTATATATAGAGATTACTATTTTGCACCTGTCCTTAGAATGTGGAATTTTGGGGCATATACAACTTTTAAACAGATTTTTTTTAATTTTTATATTTTATAACAACCAAAACGCTCGCCCAAAAGGTATCCGCCCAGGGGAACACTTGAACACTGAACACTTGAACACTGAACACTGAAGAACACTGAACACTTGAACACAGAACACTGCTTCTCAGAGCCAACTCCCCTGCACACCGACTGACCCAGAATCTAACCCTCCAGTCTACTTAAGCGGTGGTGCGAGCGAAAATATCGACTATCTTAAAAAATTATAATTTTAACTTTTATTTGTTGATTGTGTCATAAATATGCTTTGGCATAATTTTTTCACGTTTTTAATGAAAACTTTTCTAGTTACAGGGTAAATAATTCAGAAATTTGGCGTTTTCCGTACAAGGAGTGTGAGAAAACGGCTGATATTTTTGAGCTGAAATATTGGGAATGTGGATGAATAACAGATCTTTTTCACGTAACCTATGTGAAAGTTTGAAATAAGAAAAAAATCGTTTCCTGCAGGAAATGATTTTAAGGCCATATTTTTGAAAATATACAAATATACAATATACAAAAAAACAGAATTGTTATCTTAAACGAGTCACTCAGGAAGCTTGCACGAATCAACCACATATGCGTAACGAATAAGCGACACTAGCGCCGACCTAGCGGATTTCAGTTGTACCTAACGTCACTCGCACCACCTTAAAAGCCAACAAGGCAAATCAAATCAAATCCATTTATTTCA
Source organism: Nephotettix cincticeps (assembly GCA_023375725.1). Lineage (NCBI taxonomy): Eukaryota > Metazoa > Arthropoda > Insecta > Hemiptera > Cicadellidae > Nephotettix > Nephotettix cincticeps. Next base: position 6,538,353 of record CM041791.1, on the reverse strand, counting down.
ATAAAAAACTATACAGTACTTATACAAATTGAAAAAAGAAAAAAATCCGCATATGACACAATGGCCTGTGCGCGGAGTGAGTTCTTATTTAAGTACTTAATAATACAAATTAAAAAAAAAACTTAGATTGCCTGGAAGTCAATAAAGTATATTAAAAGAATTGAAAGAAAAAACAATTAATTATTTAACACGTATTAAAAATAGAAAAAAATTATTGATTTATGACAATTATTAATTCAAAACAGCTACAGTCTTTCAAAGTTAAAACATGAAAGATAACATTAGGAAGTTTGTTAAGATAAAAAGAATAGCAATAAAAATAGAAAAATTTGCTTTGCATGGGCTAGTTACAAAATAAATATAGGGTATTAATAGTAACTTGTATTCAGAGAAAATTTAAATTTGGATTTCGAATTATATTCAGATGAAATTGAATTTGAATAAAATTTATTCTTTTGTTGAGACGGAGAGTAAGACAAAATTTATTTATTAAAAAAAGGAAAAAATCTAAAATAACGAAAAGGCTGACCACAGAGGTAGACAGTGTATCGCTTGTGGTAGCTGTTTACAAACATATGTGCCCCCCACTTAAATCTAACCGAATACACTGTTTGTATATAAAAATGGAAACATACCAAACCAAACGATTACCTATATACTAAACTAGTTGACCCGACGAACTTTGTAACGCCCTACAGTAAATACATGTTAATTTTTAAATTGGCTATGTTCTAAATCAAATAGCATTACAGCTTCGTTGTGAAAGATTAGATATTCTGGGCCGCTAGCTAGTTAATAACAGTACTAAAACGATAAGACATATATTTTAACATTCTCGCACAACAAATAAATCTGAGTGGAATTATCTATAATTTTCTAATCCAACCTAAACCCAAGCAAAACCTAACTGTAATATGGCTTTCATTATAATACAGCTGATTATTATAATAAACGTAATATGTATGAACAGAAAAAATATATAAATACATAATTTCCAAAAACTATTTACGTGGTGAATAAAGCTGTTCATTTTGTATTTATATTTATTTAATATTTATACATATTTACTTAATAGTTTTAAATTAATGAATGATTCAGATGGCATTGGATAGTAAAGCATATTGCTAATGGGAAGTAAACCAAACAGCTGTTGCTTAAGAAATCAAATGTTTTGATTGTAGAGAATTTGTAAACAAACTTACTCCCCATAAGGTTAACATTAGACATTTAAAACGCCATAAAATGGCAACTTATGGAGTTTTCGAAAATCGTTTTCCGCTAAAACCTTCCCAGACACATGTAGAGCAATTTCCTAAAATTTCATGGCAATCGGATGAGTAGTTTGGCAACGTATAAAGGACATGCATACATTCATTTTTATATATAGAGATAAACCTAAAAGAACGTGACCCCGTCGCAGTTCTATAATTATTATTTCCTATTATATAAATAGCTACCAGAGTAAGCTATATCTACAGCTGAAGCACACGCTACAAGCTACAGCTGGTGGATGTTAGCTGTAAAGTTACATCGGCGAGCCAGCCAAAGTTGTAATTGCGGCCTAAACCTAGTTACAGTCCATCAATGTCCGGAATCCTCCTTTCAAGGGGCGATACTGTAAACGTGAATATCCTAGCTAGAATGTTGTAAATACATTTGAACCCACTTTTTAGAAATTTTCTCATAAAGAAAAGCCGAAATGGTCTTATCTAAATTTGTATCCGTTTGTCTATTTCTGCAACGCGAACCCGTGAAAAGAATACTGTGATGAAAAGATTGAATAATGGTAAGAGGGTTCCTCAAAATAACAGCAACCTCTTACGTTGAAAGTTGACGGCAGTATAGGCAATTGTAGATTGACGACGAATGTAATTAGTTTAATGGTTTTGTTGTTATTTAAATTTAAAAAGATAATCGCCACCATTTTGAAAATATAAAGCAAAATAAATATACCTAGAGAAATTTTTTCTTTCTAGGCAATAAAGATGTGTGAAAATTTGGGTTTCTGTAGCTTGAATGGTTTTTGTGATATAACAGCGTTTGTAAAAAATACAAAATGGCAGTTAATGGCTAAACGAAAGATTTTTCAACATATGTTTATAGGACATATTTTGTTTATTTTTATGAGTACTATCATCCCTGAAAGTTTGTTCCCAACTTTAATGAACATGAATGTATATTTATAATTTTGAATGACCCCCAAAAACGTATTCAGGGGGATGTTAAGAGTCTGCATCAGTGGTAGCCATCTTGGATTTTAGTCCCGTAAGAACAACGTTAAATTCTAGCGCCTATATCTCCTTGACCTATTGTCATAAATTAACGGGAGAGGTGTCAAATTAAAGGTATTACAGTCCTCCAGGGCACCACCTTACAGAACTTCTTATTTTCGCTCTCAATAAAAAAATAATAATCATTTATTTTGTAAAATATTCCTGGATTTTTGTTTTTATATTAAGTTAAATTTTTGAACATATTAAAAAGTCATGCCTTTGAGCCACATCTCATCAATGTACTTCCAAAGTTTTACATTGATACTTTGATAATTAACGCCACTACAGACGCCAAAGTGAAGGTATGTTCCGCCAGAATTTAACATTGCTCTTACGGGACTAAAATTCAAGATGGCTACCACTGATGCAGACTCTTAATGTGGGTCATGGGGACAGCTATTTACATGAATAGCTCACGTTTTCATTTAAATTCGCTAAAGATAAGTTTTGGTAAAAGAGGTTGCGAAAATCAAATGAAGATACTGAAATATTATTTTGTCCCATGCAGGATAATGTGCGCCATCGAGAAGTGTGAACAGCACACCTATATTGGGTCAGGAAGGCTATTATTTACCGGGAGGATATTGGAAGCCTCTATTGGCAATAGCATCTCACTAACAAAGCCTATTCCAGGACATTTGCATACGAATTGTGGCCATCGCTATAACTGTAATCCTACCTTTATACTTGGCCAATACATCAGTTCAATGGGATGAGGAAATGTATGTTGTTTGATATAGAGATATGGAGCCATCGTGTTGTGAAGCTGTGGTGATTTTGCTTCAGGTATAAAAGGTTTTATATAGTACTAGCAGTAAGCCCGTCCTTTGTACGGGTTGTAGTATTCAGTTTCAAGAAGAAAGATTATCTTACCAAAATATAAACCTGAAATCCTAAACAAATCATTAGAAAAAATGAATAAATACCCAGCTTTATTATTTAGAATTAGTTTACAATTAATGAGATTAAAAAATTTTCATCCTATTTTTAAAATTATTTAAACGTTGAATTAACTTTTCAATATAGGATGATTTCGAAATGGGATTAAAATCAATGACCAATATAAACTATTATTGATTTTTTTAATTTTACAGTTCTTTGTTTTTCTTTCTTTCAAATCATTAAACTACAAAGACAGCTGATTATTACCAGTAGGGGATTCATTGAAAACTGAAAGCAAAATGCGATTAATATCGCGTAAAAAGTGGGGTTTTAAATGCTTGTTATTTACTTTTCAAGGGAAAGGGGACAATTTCAAGCATTGAAAAATCTTCTTTGGAATGTCGAGAATGCATGAAATAAGTTTCATTGTTATACGTTTTCCAGTTTTTTCGGAGAAGACGGAGTGAAATGCCTCCTGGAGCGTCACAGACAGACAGACAGACACAAATTGAGATAAGACTGTTTTCGGCTTCTTCCAAACGAAGACTGACTTTGTGTCTCTGTTTGGGCCTGATGATGTCCGGTGTGACTAAACTAAATCGATCGCCAATTTAACAACTTTTGAATATGTAACCGTTTGTATATAATTTTACAATATAAGTGTAAATAGTAGATGTTGGAGTTTTTAATTCATCCTACAAATTTCCGAATCAATCACCCTGTAACACGAAAGGTTTTCAGTAAGAACTTGACAAAGTTATGCCAACGTATACTTAATTTATGATACAATCAACAAATAAACATTAAAATTACATGTTATAAGATAGTCGATTGTTTCACTTACACTACCTTAATATACCAATCATTTGTTTCTAGAGGCAAGTTTTCATATCGCATCTCCAGCGCTCCTAGCGGCGTTTCCACTAAGCTCACCAGTCTCAACTGTCAGCTGACTGAATGATTTATTCTAGTTCGCTTCTATTTCACTGTTTTATGTTTTTAGCAACTTTTCTTCTGCTCATGTCTCTATTCATATGACCATTTTATTTTTAAAGTTTATAATATGTATTGTAATACACAATGTGTCAGATCTATGTACCAACTTTTGGAGGTATAAAATCTAAAAATAATATTTAAACTATCTGACATTCTTAAAATATTCCCAAAGCCTCAATTGTGTTTATTTTCAAAAAATACTTTTTCCCCAAAAAATGTTTAACTTACAGTCATAAATTTTAGCATAACTGTTAATGAGAATAAGATAAAATTAAAAAAAGTATTGTTCTTGTAAAATTGTATTTAAGAATTCCATTTTAAAAGCTACTCTTATTTGAATTCCATAGAAGTAATTCTCATTTTAGTAATTATTATTTAATTAGCCTATTTCTTGTTCTCCGTTCCTGTTGTTCAAATAATTTAATATTTGCTCTCAACAGAATCATCATTATTCAAATAAATACCTTACAAGATTGGTCCTCAAGGATTTGGAGAGTCCTTTGGAGAGTCCTTACAACCCTTAAAATTGTTTGCTTAGGAAAAACTTCATTATTTTCAGGAAAATAAGGTAAACTTTTATTAGATGTGTCAAAACATAATTTACATTTTTTAAAGTTTCATTATTGATGTATTTAAGTTAGGATATCTGTATATATATAAATGTCAAAGCCCTCACTCACCCATCACTAATTCTCCCACTTCCCAATTACTTGGGAGGCTGAAATTTGGTATACTGGTTCTTAAGACCTAAATTAGGGATATTATAATAGTTTTATGATGATTTTCCCATAAATCTCCACCCTATAGGCCTTCAAAGTTTACATGTTAATCTTATGGGGATATAATTTTGTTTTATATTCAAATTTACAAATATATTACAAATTTTGTCTTCTCTCTTAAAGTATAAACAGAATCTTTTTTACTTGAACCATTGAACAAGCCAAAAGAGCAAGCAGAAAATAGTAATAAATTGCTTCTAATCACTGTACAAACATAACTTTTATCATTACATATTTTGGGAATTTTTTTATGATTAAAAATCAAATGTTCATACACATGGTTGCAACGCGTGACGAGTAACACTAGGGTTATAAATAAATTTTTTTATAAAAAAATTTTCTTATATTTTAGTTTAGTGGTAAGGTTTATTCCGGAACATATGTGGAGTATTTGGATCAGCTACCACAATCGTTGGGGTTCTTCTCCACAATGCAGTATTGCATGATGGGTTGCAGGTAACAATAGGCTTTGTGTTACTCTTGGCTTTGTACAACGACTCCATCGTATATCACCATAGATCAGTCACAATCTGATCACGTTTTGAGTGTCTTTACTGCAAAACGTTTTGATCAAGTAGTTTTGATTAATGATTTGAGAAAGTCTTTACTGCTTTGATAAATGGAATTTTTGATCAAACCATCTAAAACTATCGTGATTTTCCGTAATCGTACGGAGAAATTACTATTCATTTCCGAATAATTTCTTCATTAGTATTATACGTGTTATTTTACTATAGGATGAAGTAAAAACACACATCTTCCAACACTTCTTAATAGTCTGCATCAGTGGTAGCCATCTTGGATTTTAGTCCCGTAAGAGCAATGTTAAATACTGGTGCCTATATCTCCTTCACCTATTGTCATAAATTAACGGAAGAGGTGTCAAATTAAAGGTATTACAGTCCTCCAGGGCACCACCTTACAGAACTTCTTATTTTCGCCCTCAATAAAAAAATAATAGGTAATGATTTATTTTGTTAAATATTCCTGGATTTTGTTTTTATATCAAGTTAAATTTGTCAACATATTAAAAGGCCATGCCCTTAAACCACATCTCATCAATGTACTTCCAAAGTTTTACATTGATTGGCTACCACTGATGCAGACTCTTAATATATTTACACTTATGTTATAAATATATACAAAAGGCGTAAAATTGGCGATATATTCCGTCCTGTCACACTGGTCATCATCAGTCCCAAACGGAGATAAGTGAAACAAAATGGAGTCCCTGCTGAATTTTAATAATGAACGAAAACTTCAGAAATGATACAGAAAAGTAGAGTAAAAGTGACAAACTCAGGAACGGGGTGGTTGACAGGTACAACGAATCGCTATATCAGTCCCATATATCATTCCAACTAATATTTACTGCTTTCATGGATCACCGACTCACACGTGGATAACGATTGTATTTTTCATCATTCCATTCCAAAAAATCCTAGAATTTTCACAGGAAGGTTTTTAGTAGTTAATAATCCTGAAAATATTTGATTTATTTGTATTCATAAATACTAGATTAGATTAGATTAGATTATTGAAATGGCAACCATGCCTCAAGTTAGATATTTTAAGCCAAGTATGAATGAGGATTGAGTATAAGATAATTGTGGTGCGATCTTGTAGTCTTTTACTGACTAAGGCTGACATGTTACTTAGACAGGACTGTTAATTAATAGCCCAACAGCCGAAGGCAACTAAGGGACCTACACTTTAACGTGATATTTGAACCACTGTCTCTGAATTACGAACTGGTCTAATTATGAGGATGGTCTTTGCGGATTAACGTAGTATTCAATAACGCGGACGTTAATCCACACAAGAGAACACTACAGCCACCGACCATCACTCACAACTATCCACAATTCGTGACCTCCAAGTAGCTGGATTACAGGATGTCACCATCGTCCCAGTCAATATTAATTTAGTGTCATTTCTAAAGTACAAAACTGACTTTGCTGAAGAAAAAATAAGAATATTTCTAAGCGCTATTGAAATAAAAAGGGTATTAGTGGACACAGCTGCCTGGGTGATTAATCGATGGTCTTTGTAAAAGGATTAGTTGGTTATTTTCTTTAAAAATACTCTAAATTGATCTTCCTCACTTTTTATACCTTCAAATTAATTAATTTTTCACGTCTCAATCATTGTATTAGTAAAGCAATAGGATACGAAAATATGCACCTACATGTTTATTTTACATGTTATCATATATCAACTGTTACTTCTGTATATTATCTATGATATGTCACTCCAATTCCATAGGTTACTCCTAAACATATCTATTTATGTAGCAACAAATTTCCCCTGTTTCTTTGTTTAACCCATTGAGGACTGACTGAGGATATTTCGTCAGTACAGTTACTGCCAAAAATACCACACTGATGATTTATCGTCAGTTGCTCGTACTGTGAAAACCCCCGATAAAATCGTTAGCTGGTAATTTTCATATAGTATATGCTCTCTGGCACATGTTAATTGAATTCTTTCATGTTAGATGTCTTTGGTTTCTTCTTATACTGTCTAGATGGTTATTGTTGGTATAGCTACAGCCAGAAATAAATATAACACGTTTCTTACAAAAATAAAATATTGACAATTATTATATTATTTTCAGTTCAGATATGTTTATTTTCAATTTCAACATCATCTTTACGTTATTTAGATTTTTTTTGGTTTTATTGAATGGGATGGTGGCGTCATCCTATAATCCAGCTACTTGGAAGTCACGAATTGTGGATAGTTGTGAGCGATGGTCGGTGGGTGTGGTGTTCTGTTGTGTGGATTAACGTCCGCACTATAGTATACTACGTTAATCCGCAAAGACCATCCTCATAATTAGACCAGTTCGTAATTCAGAGGCCGTGGTTTGGTTTCCACGTTAAACTGTAGGTCCCTTAGTTGCCATCGGCTGTTGGGCTATTAATTAACAGTCCTGTTTAAGGAACATGTCTGCCTTAGTCAGTAACACGACTACAAGATCGCGCCACATTCATACTTGGCTTAAAATACCTACCTTGTGGTATGGTCACCATTTCAAATAATCTAATCTAATTTTGACATTTTTCATCACGATTTTATGTAAAAGAAAGTTTCACGACGTTTCAGGATCTGGAATCTGATCCCGTCCTCAGGTGAACTAATATATAAAACATAACACAATTAACACATAAACATTTCGATCCGGCCATTTTGGCTGTCAATTCTTAGCAAAGAACTTAAGGATAGGGAAAATAAAGTATCAGTAAATGATATACATATAAACCTGAAACAAAAAACCTATATGGCACATTTAGTGGGACACTGAGCAACGTGCATTGCCCTCTTCTCCTGGCTGAATTAATTTAAAATTACACATATAATATTTACCTGTATAAATACAATAAAATATTTTGGCGAATTTTGTACTCGGTGTTTAAATATTACCACTTTATTCGCCACACCTCCCACAAACTCATTTCAAAAGGGAAATGGAAAATGACGCATCGCTACGATGATTTGGTCACAGACCTCAACAGTACTTTGACACTCTAGTGTCAGTGAGGGACATTTAAACAATGTATTATATTTGGAAATATTCATTGGGTACAGTTTTTCAGTTCCTATTGAATACTTAAGTACAAAAAAGCCATCTGAAAACATGAAACTGTATTTGTTTTTTGACGATATGAATTTTATTTTTCTAATTGGAATAAGTTCGGAAACTAATTTAATTTAATACGAGTACATTTTTTTAGATTGTGTCTGTGGAGTTTTAGAAGTAAATTTTTTAAGTACAATATCATCTTTGATTAAATACTACAATTTTAAAAATTAATACATATCTTATAAATATGGAGATATTGCTTATATTTTTCTCAGTCTCAGGCAATATTTGCTTGAAGCCAAGTCAAGAAACATCAAAGTTGTATTTTCTAAGCGGATTTGAGAGGAAATAAATTATTATTTCCAAGAAGGACGAATCTTTGACTCCACGTTTTTTCTACTTTTACTCATATACACAGGGTGTGGTATAAATAAGTGATAGGAAATCGCTTGAGCACTTGTTACTATTTTTACACTCTTTTTACTAATTATAATTGAAAAGAGACACCAAGTTATTGTTTGGCGCGGGTGTTATAATATTTTAGAGAATGTTGGACACATCTTTTATCCCTGAGCTGTAGAGAAAATGTGTCACTCTTAAAAAAGGCTTTTTTCAGAGGGATGGAGCAACTGCTCAAGCCGAAAATAAAGTAATGAACTTTTAAACAAAACATATGGTGGTTGAGTCGTTTCAAGGTTAGGTGACATTTTTTGACTAGAACGTTCTCTTTTTCTCATTATTTGTGATTTTTTCATTTGGGGGATGGAAAAAGGGTCTATGAAAAGAAGAAATTAAATGATTGTTTCAATCAGACCCGTGACGTTGGGAAAAGTTATGACAGTTTTAATGAGAGACTGGAAGATTGTGTGGATATAATTTACATTACTGGAATAATTTTAACTTTAAATTGGTTAAATTTTCGCTGAACTGACTTCATTTATTAAATATAATTAGTAAAAATATTGTAAATATATTAACATTCGTTCAAGTTATTGCCAATTATTGAAAACCAGTTTTTCCCCATACCCTTTATAATAATTATACTGATTTCTTCAGTTTTAATTTTTAACAACTAATTCACATTAAAGTTTGTGAAGAGAAGGCTATGGACTATTATAGAAGTTTTGTTTTTCGCTAGATAACAATTACTGAAGTTAGGAACTCGGTTGTTCAATACAAGTGACGACTTTCCGACGAAGACTAACTTTGCTGTCTCAAATATTACTCAAAGACATTTTGAATTATGGTTGCCAACTGTCAGAAATTAAACACAACACTTGATTTATGGTGCGTTTTCTTGTTTAGATTAATTTATATAAATGCACTTAGTGTTTTGTCTGTATATTGCTTAAAGTTAGAATAGTTTTGTAATATATTTTAGAACATTTTACGTGCTATACCCCACAAAAGCCTAAATGGGCCTTATCCATTTCTGTCTTTTTATTTCTCTGTAATGCTCGACAAAGTTTTTTTGTCACGTGTCTCTATAAAAACATGAATATTAACTACGGTAAAACTTCTTTTCGTTATTCTATAATTTTTTTAAAGTGGTTTTTATTGACTTCAAACTGACTCAAGTAATACACTTATTACCAAATCTAAATAAAAGAAAATTGTGTTAGTTACCAAATTCATAACTCCAAAACGGCTGGGCGGATTGATTTTTTGGACTCCTCTCTGCTCCGAGTAAGCTTTAGGCATATAAGTTTTGAATTTAACCTTAGCGCTAAGCCCCACAGGCCTGTTAAGTTTGTATATGTTAAGCTTATGAGGAAAAGACGTGATGCATTTTGATCATGTATACATCAATAATGTGAATATTTTATCAACAGCCGATTTTGTGTGGCTTTATTTTCACATGTATAGATTGCTGATGGGTTTGTTTGTCCCAGTGTTATTATTAGTTGTTTTTTTGTTTTTTGTGAGTGGAATTAATGATTGTTATTAATTAATAATAACTATAATAAATATTTTATCGTTTTAATATTGTTATTAACTATGCAACGACCCAGAATATCTAATAATTTACAACGAAGCCGTAATGCTATTCCATTTCAGAAAATGGCCAATCTTAAATCTAACACGTATTTACATTTAGGCGTTACAAAACTCGCCAGGTCAGTTAGTAATAAAATAAATCCAAATTCTTGGACAAATAAATACAAAGAAAAAATAAATTCCAAACTCTAAAATTAAAGGTAATTGATTTTAAACAAACATTGATCAAACAAACAAATATTAATTTCAATTTGACAGTTTATGCTATTTATTTCCATGAAATCACCTTTATAGATCACAAGATCTGTAGAACATAGATTAAAGTGTGTGTTAATAAATTTTTTTAAATGGGTTTTTGGAGAATTTTTTTATTTTTCCAGTTTGTGGGTCAGTTCAAAGTAAACAAAAAATCTTCTTCAAAATGTCTATATTTTTGGTCAGACAGAGAGAGTTTTAGATGAAACCTATTTTGGCTTTTCAGAGTTATAAAACGGAAAAATGTCATAATTCAGAGCAATATACAAAAATAAAGTTTTTATTTATATAGATTAAACTACAAATTAAAAAAACAGCTATAAAAACGTGTTTATAGTAACACGTAGAAGGTGAGTTTTGGAGAACGTATTTTTGGAAAGAAACTTTGATCAAAATGAGGAAATTAATTATTTAGGTTAAATGAAAGTTAAATCAATTATATTAACTTAGTAAATGAATCTACAGCGGATTCACAGAATAATTTTGTATTTCGCAGTGAATCTTTTTAGCGAAAATCCTCTTCAAAGCAGTGTCTCTGAGCTTTATTAAGTCCCCGGAACACCGTTTGATGTTTTCATCCTTGGACTTTCTTAACCGAGCTGTACCGTTTACTGGATTCCAACGAAATAAAAATTAGAAATTTATAAAACTACTCAGAATTTAAAGCTTAACATTTGTATTTTTTATAAATTAAAATTATATAACAGTTTAATTCGTCATTCACATATAAATTATTGATTTAGAAAACTTGATTAACAAATATATAATCCTTAACGGTATTCAATTAATGTATTTTTGTGGACATATACTTAGTTCAGACCTTTAGACAAATAGGTCGTTTGGTAACAGTTTAGGGAGCATAAAGATGTCGTACAAAGGAACTAATCTTCCAAAACCATTCATAAAATGAATTTCAATATGTCTTTGAAGGTGCGAAAATAGTGTGATAACGAAGAAAACTCAAATATATTATAATATACTAACAGTAAGCCCGTCCTTTGTACGGGTTCTAGGATTCTGTTTAAAGAAAAAAGATTATCATACCAAAACGTAAACCTGCAATCCTAAACAAATCAGTACAAAGAAAATAAATCAATACTTTATTACTTTACAATTATACTTTATTATAATTATACTTTTAGCATTACTTTACAATTTTATGGATTAGAACATTTATACCATTATTATAGGTAGTTATACGTTAAAATAACTTTTTAATATAGTATGATTTCGAAATGAGTTTAAAATCAATGACCAATATAAACTAACTATTATTAATTTGACAGCTGTTTGTTTATCTTTCTAATAAATCCTACAAAGACAGCTGATTATTACCAGTAGGTGGTTTATTGATAATTGAAAGCGAAATGCGACTAATATCACGTAAAATGTGGGGTTTTAAATACTCGTGATTTACTTTTTAAGGGGCGGAGGAAAATTTTAAGCATTTAAAAACATTCTCTAGGAAGTAAAGAATGTATGAAATAAGTTTCAATGTTATCAGTTCTCCCATTTTTTGGACATGACTGCGTAAAATACCTCCTGGAGCGTTACAGACAAACAGACACAAATTGAGATAAGATTTGTTTCGGCTTCTCTAACGCACAAAACGTAAAAACACCAAAAAAAGAATAACTCTGAGCAATGTACAGACAAAACTCTAATTTTATTTATATAGATTTAGTAACATTATAACATATTTTTCCAGAGGGATTTTTTGAAATAATCTCATCTCAAAATATTTTTTTTCAATTACAGCAACAAGACCAAAAGATCGTGTCATATACATCATACACTAATTTTCTCGTTCATAATTGGCTTAAAATTCCTACCTGGGTAGATCACTACTTGAGTTAAAAGTATTATGTAAGTATAATTATTGCATTCCTGATTAGAGATTGTAGAAAAGTTAGAGTGAGGTAATGCCAAACATTTTAGTAGGTTCTTCAGCAGTAAACTTAGAAAACAAAAATCACTGTCATCTATATGTATTAAACACACTTAGTATACAAATACAATGACTAAACATATTTTGTAGTGGCAATAAAAAAAATTCATCCCTAGAGGGGTATAAATAAAAAAAATTGTGTGGTAAAATGTTTAAACATTTAAAGACGTTTAAGGTCAGGTCACCTGCGAAATAAAACACAATCATAAAATTTGAGGATATATTTTAAAATCACCTCGTATGTCTTATGACAAATCTACTTTTATTCACAAATTTTGTATATAAACACATTTAACATAACATTGTAGGACCAGAACTTTTTATAAAAATAACATAAGATATTCACCTTGGGAGGTTTAATAAACATTACATATAATAACCGCAATACTATATTTGAAACAGTAATTAAACATGTGAGTTTTGCTATCCTATACTGGTCGAAGAAGCAGTTGAATTGCCTCGCTAAATTACAATTTGTAACAATGAGATTCAACAACAAGCGTACAATCAATTGGAAGGTGCGAAGACCAAGTTACCAAGCACCTAGTACAAACAAAGAGAAAGAGAAGAGGAAACTGTGCAGAGGAGGTTGGTAAATGTAATGTGTCGAACTTTTATAAGTAGAAAAACACTTTATAATATAAAGAAAAACCATCAAAATTTATTCGGCAATACAGCTGTGAAAAATTACCGTATAAGTACATACTTTACAGGTCGAAAATAATCCTTTACCACACTACAGAGTAAAGGAATCAGCTGATGTCAATGCCATCAGCTGTTTTTTACTACAATGTAAAACGAAAATGCGAATATCGATAGTGTGTTATCGATAATATTGAAATCAATAATCGATTATTTGTATTGACAATCAGCTGATAGTTTGCAATTGTATGAACAAGATGGAATAAACTGATCTGTAGAATCTAACGTTTATATTTTTTGTAGTCTCACGGAAAATAAAGTTTATAACATGGATATAAAGAGTATTAACACTACACAAATTTGATGGTTTTAATGAAATATGACTATTGGTAGTTCAGTATTTAATATGTTTTTCATTCAATAATTTTTTATAATAAGAAATTATAGTTTTTAATAGTTAATATTAATCAAAATAAAATTGCAGTATTACAAATAATTTTCTGCGTTTATTGATAAAATCTTTATATAGTTAAAACTCAATAGAAATTTGAAATTATAAAGTGTATATTAAAATCATTTTTATGAGTAGCTGATTAATAAAAACAATTTAGCATGAGCAGTAATTATTCTATTATAGCAATAGCTTATTTAGAGCACAAAATTGGCATTAGGTAATTTTGTGGCTAGTTTTTGTCTCAAATACATTTTTGTAAACTTTATAATGAATTCACTGTTAATTCAATACACATTAAAGGTATTAAATATTATTAAAGCTACGTGATTTTAGTTAAATATTAATTAACCTAAAATATCCCTAGAAAAATTCAAAAACCCATTATAAATGTAGTGGCAGCATTGTTAGAATATTGTCTGTGTTGAGTTAAAAACCTGCATTGTTCTTAAAATTGTTCAGACAAAGTTATAATTTTAAGCTACTCTCAAGTTAATCAGTATTGTTCAAACCTATTAAGTCCAAATTATATATACATTTAATATTTTTATTTATATATACTTTAACAATAACACGGAATCAAATATCCCAGGAAGTTTGTAATTGAATGTACATATTTGTTACGAAAAACTAAGAACAGGTAAAATTTGTATGTAATACCTAATACATATTACTTTAAAATAGTTGATAAATACAAAAATACACGTATATCAAATCCAAATAGGTAAAATTCCGAAACATTCCCAAAGGAAAATTACATTTTCCTATAAAAAGTACAAACCGTTTTAGAGGTAGTGTGTGCAAGTTTGTTTTCACTATTGAATATTATATTTTATATCTGTACAAACAAATTACTGGTATATTTGAATAGCTAAATAAAATAATGTAGCACTACCAGGATCTATTTCAAGAGGATTATCATAGTCATAGATATAGGTAAGAAGATGTATGTATAATAGAAGATATCTAACATGTAGTTACAACCTCCAAGCATAACATAACAACAGACACACGTCTTTCCTAAAAAACAGTAAGATTCCAGATATTAAAAACAACTACTATATACAACACTACAAGACCCTATGTAATACTGTAACTAGTATGACCCCCTCCAGGCTGAATTGTGACGACAAAAGCTCAATATTTTACATACTATAGGAGAATTAATTATAACAAAGGACTGGATCAAGTTTGAGTTTGAAGAGACATGTGGGGAAGAAAACGACAACCAATCAACGCTAAGAAACCAATCCAGTGTTTTAGATTAGATTAGATTATTGAAATGGCAACCATACTACAAGGTAGGTATTTTAATACAAGTATGAATGTAGGATGATTGTGGCGATCTTGTAGTGTCACTTGTCTTGTTACTGACTAAGGCCTACAGTTTAACGTGGAATCCGAACCACGGCCTCTGAATTACGAGTTGGTCTAATTATGAGGATGGTCTTTACGGATAAATGTAGTAATCAATAGTGCGGACAACCACCCAAGAGAACACTACACCCACCGACCATCGCTCACAACTATCCACAATTCGTGACCTTCAAGTAGCTAAATTACGTCGCCACCGTCCCAGTCAATTAATATAATATATGGACTATTGAGCAAAACAAATAAATTTGAACAACCAATTGTGTTATTTCTGTACATCACATGACTATCTCCAGTTCATGAGGTGGCGACGTCCTGTAATCCAGCTTCTTGAAGGTCACGAATTGTGGATAGTTGTGAGCGATGGTCGGTAGGTGTAGTGTTCTCTTGAGTGGATTGAATACTAAGTTAATCCACAAAGACCATCTTCATAATTAGACCAATTCGTAATTCAGAGGCCTTGGTTTGGATTTCACGTTAAACTGTAGGCCAAAAGTCAGCCTTAGTCAGTAACAAGACTACAAGATCGTGCCACAACCATTCTACACTCATTTTTCATTTTTACTTGGCTTAAAATACCTACATGGTGGGTTGCCATATCAATTAAAAGTAAAGTATAAAAAAGGATAGACTCTCAATCTTCTCCACCTTTGAAATGTGTGTTTCACCTTTCACAAGGCAGAGGAAGTATACGCTCTCCCATCCTAACGTCTAGCTCTAAGGTTTTTTTAGCCCAGTTTTACTTTGGAATTAACTCTACAGTAGTATGACCCCACCCCACCTCTTTTACTGGAGTGAATACCAAGCTTTGATCACAATTCAGCCGTGAGGAGCGCCACGTTCGAAAATACAAATAAACACGTAACCAACACCGAAGTGTAGAAGGGCTACGACCTTCAGCGCGGGACTCTGGATATGTGAGGATAAGAAAAAAGTACAAACTTGATTCCACTTTGATCCAAGTGTGATCGCGGACGCTTTAGAACCCTCTACGCTTTTATGACTCAGAGTGCAGACTAGTGGAGTAGGAGCACAGCGCCACCTACTACATACACGCGATGTGAACAAAGTATAAAAATACAAAAGCTTAGAAAATGTTCGTATCCAACGAATAACAGTATTTATATATTTTAAATTATCGATGCGTAATCAAATCTATAAATATTAAATAGAAAAATAATAAACGTTACACTTTACACTTACGAAAGATTTACATAAAATATATACTTTGTTAATTACAAAATATAACAAAACTCTATTCTATTTTATGATGTAGCTTATAATCTCCGTTATTTAATTCACTTACCGTTGATATTTACAATAACGTAAAGTATCCGCATTTTGACCAATCTTTAACTATGAGTTGCATCAGTAAAACGATTTTCCAAAATAACTAATCTCGGAGTGCGGACTACAAGGATAACACATATTGCGGATACACTTTAGTGTTTAAAGTTCCACGAGTGTATTCATTACATGACACTAATTATACTTGAACAGAACTATTAACAGATATACAAAGTTACTATACACTCTGGTGTACATAATACAACTCTTTCATTCCTAAAATATCTCTCTATTTTCACATGAATGATTGTTAAACAAACATAACTGTATTTTACATCAGTGTTTACATAGCTAGAGTGGAAAGGACTCGAATAAAAATAAATGTATAAAATATACAATTATTACGATTTATGTTTTTATTCCTTTAAAGAAGTAAAACGACGGAACTTACCACGAAGTTTTTGGTTTTTTAACATTCTGAGAATACGAAGATTACAAGAAGGTCCGCCGAGATAAAGAACTTCAATTTTTCCACCCTCTTCCAACGAAGAGATCAAAGACTTAATCGCTTCATTTCCAACATCTTTGGCGCTCAGTTCCAGCATTGTTCCTGGAAATCGTTCCCTGATGCACTTCCCGAAGCCCGCAGCTTGTCCTGGTGTCAACGTCACACCTACGATGCTCATCCACGTCAGTAGACTTAGACTGGAGACCACTGTTTGCAGAAACAAGTGTTCTAGAGAAGATCTATGCACATTATCCGTCACGACCAATCCGTTAGTTTTTATATAACTGAGAGAACACGTTTTCAAATACCTCCCAATCGTCTTCAAAGTTTTTTCACACTCTTCCAGTGAGACTCTCCAGTAGCTCATCTTGAGGCTCTGGAGAGTCCGGAAGTGCATCGACAAAGTCTGGAAGAAAGTGATGAGCGTTTTGTCGTCGATGATGAGCGGGCTGCTGGAGTGGCCGACCGAGTGCTTCTCCATGGACAGGTCCAGGTCGCTCAGATGAGTGAAGCCCCTCAGGAAGGGCAGGAGGTGTGGACCTCTGAGCGCTAGGCGGTCGTTGACGGTCACCTGGAACCCGCCGAGACGCAGGAACACGATGCTGGGGGAGACGAAGTGCGGGAGGCAGGTGAGGAGCTCGGCCACGGCGTCGTCCTGGCGGCCCAGTCGGGAGAGACGTCCGTCGTGCACCGCCATGTGGAGGCGGCAGTTGGCCAGCACCAGGTCACGGATGGAAGTCGCCTGCAGGAATGCTAGGAACACGGGCAGTGAGCCTTCCTCCTGGAAAAGGACACGTCTAATCAGAAAAATATAAAGGTTTATTTTGTAAAAAAATGTTTATCAGCATGTTTGGTCATATTGGACTCCAACGAGTAGGCCAAATGTTACGATCTCATCACTAAATCATACGAAATTGGTTAGAAACCAATAGGAGGTAACTTTTGTAAGATACCACTTGATTAGCTTATGTAACTAACATCACTGTCTTTAATTCATCAAGTAATTCCATGGTTAAGCGTAATAAATTTGTCCTCTCTAGTTTTTCTCTAACTCCAATGATAACCGAAATAAAAAACTAAATACAGTACGTTGTATCTTAGAGATCGAATGTTAATATAGGGAGGATAAGGGAAAATAGATATTTCACTTATTAACTCGTATTATGGATTTCACCTGGTAATATAGCTTCATGTGGTTGAGATCCATCCATGTATCCTTAAATATTATTGATTATGTGTTTATCTTTTCAGCTAACCTTCATACTCTTTTCCCAAGTAATAGAATAGCTCCAATAACACTCGACGCAGTAGGTCAAAAATAAAGATTTTATATGCTAAAATTTCTACTTTTAGTGTTCCCTAAAGAAAAAAAGCCTGTGTACTCTTTCCTATTTTAATCTTTTTGTGGAAAGGCAAAATCTTTCATTTATCAACAAATATTGATCTTTTGAACTTATCATCTATTATTAATGGCATATTATTTATTTGGAAATTCAGTGAGAGGTTTGATGTAACGGGAGTCCTTGATATCCATTCTCTGTTTTACCAAGTCAGTAACCTTATAACTAACATGTTTTACAACTACCTTTAGCTTAATATGATGGTTAGTTTTTAAGGTGTGACTTCAAATGTATTAATTTTGATGAAAATCACTTGACTAGATGTTTCTCAAATGCGCCCTCATAAGAAAAGTAAATCACTTTTTAGAGTATTTAAATGATTATTTACTGTAGGTCATACAATAACTAAGATGAAATTACATAATCACCACTAACTAATTTAAAATTGCTGCATACCTCTATCCTGAACGTCCAGCCCTCCAGGCTGAGCAGTCTGAGACTGTTATTCTTAATGAGTGACTGACAGACCAGCTGGGTGGGTCCGTCCTCCAAAACCAGCCTCTGGGAGCCCAGGTCCAACAGCTGTAGAGACTTGTTGTCGCCAAGGCCCAGGAGAACCGGCAGAACCTGTGTATACATCAAAGTCATTACTTGCAGTGCATGAGTGACTACGTACACTAACCCAGTGCATCTTGGATTTTGCAAGAGGTCTAAGGAATATTCTGCTACGCTCTTGGATAGGCACCACTTCCACGAGGAAAGAGTGTGTGTGGCCACGCCCACCAAGGATGGCTACTAGTGACTATACCCACTGTATCTTATCTAGTATTCTCCACACCTGCCACCTCAGTTCACCAGTTACTACAACAGCTGCCCACCCAAGGGTTGCCCAGAGAGAAGAGACATTATTCCATAAGCAAATCCCACTCTGACTCAGACCAGTGCATTTCAGCACCAACCACTGCCACTACGAAACCATACCCAGGAGGAGGTGAAGTCTCCTTCAGTTCGTAGTAGCATTATTTTTTTATCTGGAGTGGTTTTTAACCGAGACGAAACCTCTTTCCGATTCAAAGGTCACAACTATGGTCATTCTTGGGTCAAGGAGTTCGGGCCGAGACATTAGGGTTTCGAAATTTGCACCTCCTATTGACCCCTACATCCATTTACCGATCAGTAAGGGGACAATGGGAGCTAAGGTAAAGTAATTCAGAAGTCGTATTCTACATGTAGTGATAATCGAGATAATTAGTCCTAAAATTAGCACCTACCTATAATAAATATAAAACATTGTGCGAACTAAAAAATCATCAAAAATCTCAGAAAAAATCTTTATAGGCCAAAGACAGTACATGCTAGAATATATAAAACCAAGACAAGAGTCCGTATTGTTTATATAAAATAGCTCACTCCGACGACAAAAGTAAAAAATACAAGGAACTAACAAAATTACCTAGAAAGCATACTTCAATGTCAAAAAATACTGGAGTGTTACTGTTAAAAATACTGTATCTTTGTTTAATTATTTCTATAAACAGTTTGTGTAATAGATGTATATTGCTAAGTAGTTAGCGCCTTAGATTTCAACATCAGGGGGGTCTTCTACTTTACTCAGTAAAACACCTCTTGTAGGGTGTAGTTACAAGAAAGAAAATGTTAGTATTTATTTCCCTGTGGCAAATCGGCCTACAGCTGTTATAACCAAACTGTGACGTCATTAACCCAATTACGTCTCAGTTCCTCGTGACAATACCAACACTAACCTCCCCAAGTCTTGTGCCTCCCTCCAGCTTGAGCGCGTCCAAGCACGTGCACCTCCTCACGGTCTCCCCCAGGCACAGCGCGTCCTCGGCCCCCAGCAGACACTTGCTCACGTTCAGGCTCTTCAGGTTACACCCGGCGGTGCGGATGGCCTCGAACACGTCGTGGAAGCCGGAGTTGGCGTGGGCGGCAGGGTCGCAGGTGGGCAGCGGGTGGAACAACCGTTGGAACAGGATGGAGTCGGAGTTCCTCTTGTGGTCAGTGGTGCCGTAGCCGTCCAGCATGATCTGGTGCAGGGGTTGCCTCGGGAGGGTGGCTGGTCGACTCAGGCTGTTGTACGCCCCCATCATCCCCCTTGGCAGGGAAGAGAAGTAGTAGCTTGAACTGGCTGAGGTCTTGGGCGACAGCGAGGTCTTGGTAGCTTGGAGGGTGCTCATGGTGCTCCCTACACCTCCGCTGCTACCGCTTCCTGATCCTGAAGCATTCAACAATTTTATAAATTTGGTAAAATTTCAAACATAGTTGTAGTCAATCATAAATACCCCCGGGCCTTATCATGAGACCTACGGTAATAGCTTCTTCTCTATGGGAAATTCGCTAAAACCAAATTAAGAAACACAAAATTATATTTTTAAGGAAAAGGCTATATGCACGTCGTTACAGTAAGTATCAGTTCCATTTGATGTCAATATTTCTTAGAATAGTGCTATTTTTCTTATAAAAACTAGTATCCAGGAATAGTAGAGATTCATCGCATGCCTTAATGGTTGATTTGTATACAAATAACCTAACTTTTTTGACTTGTGAATATACAGTTCGCACTATTAACTTATCTAAGTGAAAACTCTCATCAGAGTTTGCCTGATTCATACTTGAATATCGTGAAAATGCTCCCACAAAGATAATGAGGCTTTTGACCCAGTAAGTCAAAGCTTTCTGAACGAGAACCGGTTGCCTGTGACTCCTGTCAGATCATGAGTAGTCACCTCTGACTGGTCTAGAGTGATTTTAATTCACTGCAAGGGTGAAGGTCTATGATGATGGGAAATTGTATTTTTTGTAAGTATAATGCTGACCTGTGGAGGATGGTGGGTCATCTCTCCTCATTCCCCAGCTTCCGGTGAGGTTGAGTGCCACCAGAGGCCGCGCCTTGACGAGGTTGGCGATAGCCTTAAGGCCTTCCCTGCCGCATCCCAGGTGAGGCAGGTGCAGTACGGTGACCTGGGCCGCCGCCTCCAACGCACCGCACAGCTGAGCAACCTGCGACGTACCCAGGTTCAAGTCCAGCACCAGCTTGTTGAGGGACGGCGAGGCTGCATGCTCCACACTCTCGGCTAGCGCGTCCACTAGCGGCTGGAACCTGATAACAATCCAAGATATTAGAAGAGTGGAGGATTGACTGGGACAGTTCGTGTCCTGTAATACAACTACTTGGAGGACACGATTTGTGGATTGCTATAAGCGATAGCCTGGTGTGGATTAACGTTCGGAATATTGTAGCACTCAATAGTTCCTTAGCAAAGACTATCTCCATAACTAATTAGACCAGTTCAAAATTTAGAGGAAACATTGTGGTTCGTATACCACGTTAAACTGAAAGGTCCCTTAGATGGCATTGGCTGTTGGGCTATTAATTAACAGTCCTGTAGAAGAAAAACGTCAGCCTTAGTTAGTAACAAGACTACAAGATTGCACCACAATCATCTTTTAGTCACTTATCATTCATACTTGGCTTAAAATACCTGGATTTTACTTGGAATTTCATAAGTTTTTGATATCTTCCTGTTTTAGATATTCGAATCCTAATATATACCTTCTAGGAATTAGATCTATCAGTTTCAGGTTGGAAATACTCTAGACCACATTAGTTGCAGTGTGAAAGTGCAAAACAAATTTTCAAAAATGGTGTTTCCTATTAGATGACAACAACATCTTGTGAGAGTGTGAGCTTGTTCAAAATCATGAATACACGATTGTACGTCTCCAGATGAAAAAGATACAGACAAAGTTTAATTTCCGTATAAGGAAAGTAAGTAAGTATATTGGAAAGTTATGGTTTATTATTAAGAGTCTGCATCAGTGGTAGGCATCTTGAATTTTAGTCCCGTAAGGGCAATGTTAAATTCTGGCGGAACATACCTTCACTTTGGCGTGTGTAGTGGCGTTAATTATCAAAGTATCAATGTAAAACTTTGGAAGTACATTGATGAGATGTGGCTCAAGGGCATGACCTTTTCAATATGTTCAAAAATTTAACTTGATAAAAAAACAAAAATCCAGGAATATTTTACAAATTTTTTTTTATTGAGAGCGAAAATAAGAAGTTCTGTAAGGTGGTGCCCTGGAGGACTGTAATACCTTTAATTTGACACCTCTTCCGTTAGTTTATGACAATAGGTCAAGGAGATATAGGCGCCAGAATTTAACATTGCTCTTACGGGACTAAAATCCAAGATGGCTACCACTGATGCAGACTCTTAAGGAATTATTGCTTTAGTAATTAGGTTAATTAGAGAGAGCAACAGAAGAGTAATTAGTTAGTTAATCACGTCATAAAATGTCGATTTGTTTACCTAAATCGTTATCTGGGTTCACGTTAGTTTTCAATCAACGAATCGGTAAAGAGCCACCAGTTATGTAATTGGATAATCAGTTCTTAATGAGTTGACGGATGGTTAAGAGCTACGTTATGTTGGATGAAGAGCCGGCTGATTAGTTATGGCCGAGCTAATTGGCGGTGAACAGTGACTAATTGAAGAGTTAACAGAGATGTGATTAGTGATGGCTGCGTCAGAGGGAGTAATGAACAATGATGACACCAGGGATGAACTATACATTGGCGTGGTAAACTCTACCGAATTATTGATAATTCGATTGTAATCGATGACTGAGAATGAGTGTTGTTTACTATCGGTCGTCACTTAGAACACTTCTCCTTTGTAAACTGTTCGTAGCTTTCGTAATCAGAAAATATGATAAATTCCCAAGTTAGCATGATTTAAGCAATATTTAAATTCAATTTTCTTATTTTTTTAACATTTTAAGCTATAATTCTGTTGTCAATAAATAATATTAGCCGTAAAACAAAGCGATGACAATTGACAATAATTAGTTAAATTATACAATAATTATAGTTAACAGTAGTTATAGTTTAGCCAGAAAATAAAAAAATTACCAACATTTTATAAAAATACGGGTGGTTTCGTATTATTTGAGACGTTAATAAAACCCATGAAATTTAAATCAAAATCGTTAAAGTGAATTTGAAACAAATTTATTTCTACATGATTTAAGGGTTTTTAGGAGTAAACTCCATTTTAAACTGAAAATAAAAACAATGGTCAGTGGAAAAATTAACAAAGTTTAAAAAAAATCGGACGCTCATTGTATCTCCGGTAGATATCAGTCTAAAAACAACAAGTTTTTATTTAGTCACAAAAGATTTTTTGGAATTTGGAAGTTTCAAAACGGATATATCCACTATTAACTCAATTTCAAAAATTATCAAAATTACAATATATCCTCTATATAATATGTATAGGGAGAGACAGTAAAAATACAGCATATAAAAATATTATTATATAAACAACAAGTATTTTTATTCACAAAAATAAAATAGCAAATTACAAAGAAACAGAAACTTAAAAAGTAAATATTTTAAATTTTGACTGACCCAAAGTCTCTTGCATGGCAATAATACAGTTTATTAATTGGATTTATTAATTTATTTACTAACTCCACTGTGAGACTTCCAATTATGTAATAAAATCCAAACAAGATTAACAAAAGACAATTAAGGAACACAGAAAGGCAGAACGTTGGTAGAGTTATGAAGTGCCATTAAGCGCACAACTTGGATTTCCCCAGAGTTTATCAATGAAGTTATTGACTGTTGAGGAGTCCGCACTCGCCTGCCTCCGGCGACTTTATAGGATTACCTTCCTCGGGAAATTAAAACTCAGAAATGCAATTACGGTTTACCAAGAGGAAAAACTGTGAAACGTTGTCCGCATTGGTTATAAAGCAATTTTGGTAGCTATATAGACATTTTGATATAGAGAAGAACTATCCAACTGGAGTCTAATAAGTTAATTTAAAAGAAAACTGCCATAAAAACTAGTATAGAAATGTAGATTAGATTAGATCATTGAAACGACAACCATACTACAATGTAGGTATTTTAAGCCAAGTATGAATAAGGATTGAGTTTAAGATGATTGTGGCGCGATCTTGTAGTCTTTTTACTGACTAAGGCAATGTTCCTTAGACAGGACTGTTAATTAATAGCCCAACAGCCGAAGGCAACTAATGGAACTACAGTTTATCCAAACCACGGCCTCTGAATTACGAATTGGTCTAATTATGCGGATTAACGTAATATTCAATAGTGCGGACGTTAATCCACACAAGAGAACACTACATCCACCGACCATCTCTCACAACTATCCACAATTCGTGAACTCCAAGTAGCTGGATTACAGGACGTCGCCACCGTAAAAAGGCTGTGGTACAACCTTTACTGATGTATGATGGGAAACTTGACTTTTCACCAAAAGTCCCAAAGCTATTACCTTTTAAAACTAAATTTTGATGAGGATTTATGGTCCAGTAAAGATAGGAGACACATGGAGCATTAGATAAAATAGGGATTTTTTTAACTATAGAGAGAGATGGTGAAGATGGTGCTAAGAGGTACACCAGAGGGCACGAGACCTTTAGGAATGCCAGGAATGTGATGGGTGGATAAAGAGATGAAGGACTTAAAGAAGAATGGGAGCAGACTTGGAACTGGCAGAGGACAGAAGAGCTTGGAGGCGTTTAGTTGATGAGGTTCAAAACTGGTTCAAAAGGTATGGGATTTTAAATGTCAAAATAATTAATTAAATTTTGAAACTTGTTTGTCAAAACAATAATTTAATATTATAATTCTACTATCCCCTTTAAAACCAGTTCAAAACCTAAACAAATTAGTTTTTAGAGTTATTAGTCTAAAGCTAATGGTTTCAGAGGAAATTTAAATTACTGTCTGCGGTAAACACAGTACGTTGCTTAGAAGCGCTCAAAGTAATTCTTATAGAATTTACTAAAAATCAATTTCTTCCATTGGTGCATTGCTAACCTAGTTAGCGCATTGGACTTCGATGCAAGGGGTCACGGGTTTCAATCCCGAGACGTCCATTTTTGTTTAAACTTCCATAAAAAGCGTTTGTGTAAAGTCATTGCTTGACTCTGGTGAGACGGTATTATAAGCAAAAATATTGTGATTTTTTAACTTCCACTATGGTTTTGATAGGTAAATTAGTTTGTGAAAAATATTATGCATGCATCACTTTCAAAATTGTTGTTTTTAATGGTAATTTATACAATTAAGAAAAATGGTACGTTACCTTTCTTGTGTTCCATCTTCCAGGCAAGTAATGACGAGCTCGAAGGTGTGCAGTCGGGGCTTGGGCAGCGTGGTCTTGACATAGACGGCCAACCGCTCCACCTCGGCTGCCGTAAACTCGTGCCCCAGCAGGGAGGATATCCTCACCAGCCGCACGCTGTCGTTGGCAGCGAGCGCGGCGAAGAAGCCGTCCAGGAGCTCCTCACAGTCCGCACCCTTGTCGAACTGGAACACAAGCTCCAGCGCCTCCAGAGAACATGCCTCGCTCTTCAACACGCTCGCCCATCCTTCCAGCTCCAGCGGGGCCGTGTGGACGAGAGGTATGGGAACCTTGATGCTGGACCCGGGGTTGACACGACCCACGCCCGTCACCCAGCACCCAGTGGACGCCCCTAACAGTCTGCTGACCGCCGCAACGTTCGCCTCCGACGGCCCACACGCCTGCAGAAGCATGAACAGTGTTCTCGTTGGTACATCCAGTGGGCTGAACTGATTGAACACTAGATGACCTTTTCTTCCTAGTAACCCCATGAGGAACCTTAGTATTAACAGTGTACTCGCATCCGTTATCCCGTTCGGGTTTCCTGTCAGACCCGGAAGATCCTCCAGCTCTCTTCTCAGGATGTTCGCATAATGCACCACAGATGATATGTAATATGCGGCTAGGAACTCCGCGAAAGACCTATGTATAGGAGTGTAACAATCAGACCTCTTTTTTTGAACGTGACATTTTGAAAAGTTTAATCCACGTATCAAAAACCCTAACTCAGTCACTTCTAGGTTTCCGCCTCTGCAATGCACACGGATTTCTCCATCGGTGTACATAAACCTATCTTCTTTGATGCAAGCTAAGGCCAACTTTCCGAACTCTGCTAGCAACTTTTTACAGTGGCCTGGAAGATCGGTGGAATTGCTAAGAGGACATGTCAGCATATCCCCCCTCTTCACCAGACTTCGTCTGATAAGGCACTTAAATAAAGCCTGGTGAAGATCCAACGTGTCGGTAGGAATGTATCCACAGTCTTCTTCGTAGAGAACACAAAGCATCAACCATCCTAGAGGCCAGGAAGCCAATGGTCTTAGAACATTTGGACTCGAACAAACTGTATCTAGAAGTCTGGTGACGTGATCTTGTTTTTTACTCCCTAAAAAGTAGACACCAGCTAGTTTTTCAACGTGTGGCCAGTCCAGACCGTTTAACACGACCCTCCGCTGAACGTAAGTGGTCAACTCCGAGCTCCATCCGGCGCAGCACGTAATCAGCACCCTGCACTCCGGGAAGATCTTCCCCTCCAGAAGCTCCAAAGCGTCCCCTAGCGCCTCCCTTCCCCCTGACACTCCGTTACTCGCAGACTTGTTACCACTCTCAAACCCTCCGATCCTTAACGCTTCGTCGTAGCCATCAAGAACAAACAACAACCTATCTTCCAGTTGATGCAGTGTTTTCCACACTTGTAGAAAGCTACTACTACCGCCGGCAGCCTTGGGTAGGAGTTCTTTACTAAGGTAGTGGGATATGCTGGAGCCTCGGAGTTCTCGGAGGGGGACGAACAGAGCTAGTTGTATCTGAGGACCGAACCAATCGTCTTTGGCAGCCCAGCAATGTAGCAGCTTGAGGCACAACGTCGTCTTGCCGCAGCAAGGACCTCCCTCGATGACGATTCGTCTCGGAGCTTCGTGGACCACTCCTTCTGTTGTCTGAAACATTATAGTACAATATTGGTCACACTCAAGCAGTTACAAACAAAATCAAATTCCTCCTCTAAAAACTCTTATAAGATCTTATAAGACTTTAAATACAAAGTTAATTAGTACAACTAAACCATTGGAAAAACAACAATTTAGGTGAACAAAGAAATTTTTATGCTTTTCTCAAATAATTTTGCATTTTTTCTATATTTTACAATAGATTAGTTCAAAAAGTATCTACAGAAACAAAACTTTTCATGAGCTCTTATTCAGTAACTAAACCATCAAGAAAAAAATTATTTAACACATTTTTATATTTTCAAAATGAAGACAGTTTCAAATATGTAATGTTTTTTTACTTAATAACAGAACATTCAAAGTTTATTTACTGTAGATTACATATATATTGTTTCACGCAAGCTTCTTGAGTGACCTGTTTATGATAATTCTATTTCTGTACATTTTTAAACATTTATGGACCTCCAAAATATCAGATTTTATAATAGTATCGGATAAAATATGTTACTTTAAAAAAACATTTTCTGTAGTATACGATTTTTTATTCAAAATTTTCACATACGTAACGTGGAGAAAAATTAATCATTTTAGTGAAAACTTGAAAACTTATGATACGATCAACAAATACACGTTAAAATTATGTTTCTTTGAGATTTTTTCGCTCGCACCGTCTTAAAAGGTTCTGCCGACTCACCCTGACTGCCGAGAATATCTGATCCAGCCGGATCTGGTCCTTAGAGTCTCCTTCACCCCTGGCAGTAACGGGCACGAGCTGGAGGGAGGGCTCGAATGTGGCGGGGCAGGAGGTGCCCGCGGGCAGGGGTGGTGCCCAGGGCGGGTAGTTGGCAGGATCACGAGATGCCAGCTCCCGGTAGAAGGTCTTTAGGAAGCGAAGCAGCTTGGTGACCGGGTCCTTCTCTTTGTCCGGGCTGACGCCGCCCCCGCGCCGGGCCGACGCCCTCAACGACGAGATGTAGTAGCTGGGGGCGGCGGGGGCGGGGGCAGGGGGTGGCGAGTCCATGGGGGAACATGGTGGCGTCACAGCTCCTCCGTCCTGCAACACCAACATATGGTACAGTAGTCTGTCGGATACCAGAAAAACACAGATCTAAACATATATGAACTTTAAAGAATTACCTGTCAACCTGTCACAAATTTATTTAGGATTAACCTTTATATAATAAATGTATACCAATGAGATCTGTTGCAAGAGTTCTACAGTGTGATAACATATTCGATGTATGTCACTGGTCGAAATTTAGCTAACCTCCAATATCAGGAGTGAAAGATATCTCGTAAAAGAGTCGAGAGTTGTAGCTTGTAGTTATAGCTTGACTGGGATGGTGGCGTCATCCTGTAATCCAACTACTTGGAGGTCACGAATTGTGGATAGTTGTGAGCGATGGCGGTGGGTGTAGTGTTCTGTTGTGTGGATTAACGTCCGCACTATTGAAAGCTACGTTAATCCGCAAAGATCATCCTCATAATTAGACCAGTTCGTAATTCAGAGGTCGTGGTTCGGATTCCACGTTAAACTGTAGGTCCCTTAGTTGCCATAGGCTGTTGGGCTATTAATTAACAGTCCTGTCTAAGGAACATGTCAGCCTTAGTCAGTAACAAGAATACAAGATCGCGCCACAATCATCTTACAATCAACTCTCATTCATACTTGGCTTAAAATACCTACCTTGTGGTATGGTCGCTATTTCAATAATCTAATCTAATCTAATCTATAGAAAATGTCAATTCGGCGAAGCCTTAAGATCAAAAGTGGTTCCAAACCAACCAATATTAGCCCTCGAACTACCTGTTAGTTTTTAAAAGCCGTTTTCAAGCTATTCATGAAAAATCCCCTTAAGCATTTTCTGAGGAAATAACCATAAGAAACCAGCACGCTTAGAGGTGTCTGGGAACGAAAAGAAAAAAATCATTTATCAACTATTTTTGATCCTTTACAACGCAGTATGCTTGATAAATAGTTTAATTAAGCCATTTCTGAAATCACACACACACACACACACACACACACACACAAAATGCATACGCGTGCAAACCATATTATATGTAATTTACCGCATATAAGACGACTTAGTTTATGTGTTACACAAGATGTACTTTTAAAGGTTTATTATGCGCATATAGCATTATGAGCTATCTAACATTAATTTGGGTACATGGAGTTCATTATCAAAATATTTTATGATTACAAAAAGAGCGATAAGGTTTATTTTTGACGTTTCTCAGCTAACCCATTGTAAACTGTTATTTGTCTATGCGTTTAGATTTCCCTTCACTTTCTATGTTTATAGTAATTTAAGTGATTTTGACACGAACTGCCAATATCATAGTTAGTACACGGCATAAAGTATCATCTTAGGATACAAATATATAGCACTTCACAAAAAATCACAATTTCATGTCACTAAAACTTTACAATGTCTTACCTAGTACAATCAAATTACTGTCACCGTAAAACTTTATTAATAAATTGGAAGACATTCTAACCCTTGAATTTATAAAAAAAATAAATGGATATATTACTATTAACCTGAAACTTTTACATATATTACTAACAGTACATCCATACGTTGTACGGGTTGTAGCTTTCTGTGTTAGGAGAAAAAATACTTATTAACATGCCAAAATTAATTAGATTAGATTAGAATATATATTTAATTATTAAAATTCGTTATACGTCAAGCTAACATTTTATATAGTTATTTGAGGTGAATTTAAAATCAACGATCAATGTAAACAAAATGATATTCATTTAATTTGACTGCTGTTTGTTTATCTTTCTGTTAAATGACTTTGTTCATCACATATTTTTAAATTTAATGACCAATGCTTGACCATATAGTGTTAAAAGCTACAAAGACAGCTGATTATTACCAGTAGGTGATTGATAACTGAAAGCAAACTGTGACTAATATCGCGTAAAAAGTGGGGTTTTAAATGCTCGTTATGTTCATTAAAACCCCTTTTCCGTTCTTCATAGTTCTACCGTTTTTTAGGAGAAGACGACGTAAAATGCCTCCTGGAGCGTCACAGACAGACACAAATTGAGATAATACTTGTTTCGGCTTTTCTAACGCACGAAACGTAAAAATAACTAAAAAATGAATATCTCTGAGCAATTTACAGAGAAAAATCTAATTTTATTTATTTAGATTTTATTAAAAATAAAAATTATTATTTATAATTCATAAGTCAATAAATTATTTAAAAAACTTTCATTATAATATGAATTTGTATTTTACACACTGTCTAACAACATTTCAACGACAACTCAGTTTAGTGAGCATCCAGTGATAAACAGCAGCTGTCGAGTGAAAGTTTGTTCGC
This sequence comes from Nephotettix cincticeps, assembly GCA_023375725.1. Taxonomy (NCBI): domain Eukaryota; kingdom Metazoa; phylum Arthropoda; class Insecta; order Hemiptera; family Cicadellidae; genus Nephotettix; species Nephotettix cincticeps. Next base: position 6,507,835 of record CM041791.1, on the reverse strand, counting down.
TCATCAAAAGTTGCCCAGCACCAGCAACTAACTGTCAGCCTGGTGTTAGACTCGAGTATCATTTGCGCGTATTGTTTACAGTTGCTGCTACTTTTGTGTGAATGTAATGGCAAAGTGGTTATCGGTGAAACAGTTAACAGGTTACCTTTGGAAGCTCAACTAGTCAAATAGTGACAGTTGCATCAGTTACACATTTGTCACAGTTAAAACGTTATTAGTGTAGCAGTTTGCCTTTGGGAACTCAATTCGTTTGTCACGGTTCGAGTTACACATTTGTTATCGGTGTAACAGTTAGCCTTTAGGAACTTTCACAGTAAAAGTTCAACGTATCTGGTCCAGTTCAACAGTCTAGCAGTCACGTTACGTAGTTGTCACAGTTAAATGTTTTTACATAGTTTGTTTGTTAAGTAACTTCGTTTGTACACTTTGTTAACTTTTTTGAAACAGTAGCCTTTAGGAATTTAAACAGTTGTATTCGACTTTTCACAGTTACAATGTTTTTAATGTAACAGGTCACCTTTGGGAGTTCAATTAGTCTAAATGTCACGGTTACAGCTACGCAGTTGTCACAGTTACAACGTTTTTAATGTAACAGGTCACCTTTGGGAGTTCAACTAGTCTAACTGTCACAGTTTACGTTACGCAGTTAGTTTTAAACGTTACGTTTAACGAAATCCAAACACATTACGTTGTATTTTGGGGCTTCAATGTTAATCTACACTCAATCCTCATTCATACTTGGCTTAAAATACCTACCTTGTAGTATGGTCGCCATTTCAATTGTCTAATCGAATCTCATGGAGGATAAAGAAACATTAATATTTCTCTAACCAATCAATAGTTTTGGATTTATCTTGATATTTATCTTCATGTGGTTGATATTCATCCATATATGCTTTAAACCCTTAGTTTATGTATTTATCATGGCAGCTAACCTGAATACTCTTTTCTCATGTTAATCATATAGAGAATACAAAACTTTATTTATGACAATGTTTCTTTGTTAAGGTCAAGTATTTTTTATATTTTAACTGAAATAATAAGTAGGTATTTTGAAGTTAATAATAAGTATTTTACCACTTTAGTTGTTAATACTGTACAGTTTTAACATGTTAATTAATGAACAGGATGAAAATATATAAGTTTATCTAACAACCACATGTGAATTAAGCGTGGTTAATTTATGAGGTTGGTTTTATCTGTTAACGGTTTAATTAGCACGTTTCAACAAGAAAATAAGCTTTATAAACTATCAATTCTCTTAATGCTGATAGTGTAGGCTACTGATACATGTTATTGTTAATTCTTTCATTGTTCCTCACGCAACTAACTACAACTTTTTCATAATCTAAAATAGGAAATTCTAGGTGTAAATAGGATAACTTAATATTTTTATTGACAGATATTGATAAAACTTGACATAGAATATTATTTTAATTGAGTTGAAAATGTATTTCCTTTTTTATTTATGTTTCGCTTTATATACCTTCTTTGGTTTCGTATAAATATCTAGTCACATTAGTGTCTTATTAATACCCCTGAGTCATATAATAGAGAGAACCAAATAACTGACAGTAAATTTTAAACTTAACAAAATAATATGAAGCTAAGGTTGAGAAGGATAAAGTTATATCTGTTAAACGACCTCCGCAGTGTGATATTAAGCGAAGGAACTCGTTAAGTTTTATACGCCATCTGGGATGAGGTGTTGGATTTTTTTTATCTGTTAAGTTACGGTTTAAACCATTAGCAGCCGTTGTTCAAACATAAAATAAGCTTTATAGAAAATTATACTGCACGTAAAACAACAATTTTTGGATATTAAACTAGTCCGATAAGTTTCCAGACCTTAAATTAATAAAGTGAAAACCCCATATTCTGTTATGAACAATAGAGAACATTAAGCGATGTCATTATAAAACCGTATCAGTGCACTGACACATACATTCTCCCTTACTTAAACTAAAAGAACAACCTTCTTTAAAACTTATTTTTTCACAAATAATCATCCAATTTTATTAAACTAACAACAAGAGATAAATAACAAGTATAATTAATTTTTAGAAATTTTTGGGGCATTACCCCCCTACCTGTGGATTTACCAAACTTTTTGAGTGAGTTTTGTTGAGTGATGGAACCTTACACGGCATACCAAGGAGAAATAGGGGATATATTGATTATTTAATACTCTCCAACAACGTACTGCGTTTACCATGGATCTTAAGTTTAACTTTACTCTGGAGGGGCCGACTAATGATTCAAAATACCGTACCAATTTTTTAAGTGTTTTTAAGCCGGGTTAAAGGTGATAGTCAAACTATACTTTACCTTTATTGCTTTTTGTGGTATACGTATTTTATTTATTTTTTACATTTAAAGCCATTAATGAACATAACTTTTGAACCGTCATTTTCACACACATGCCGGACTGGTGGTGTCATATTATTTAGTATTCTATACCCTGTAAACTGCTAAATTTTAATCAAAATCGTTAGAGCCATTTTTATTTTTTACGTTTTAAAGGTTAAACTACCCTTAAAAATTAAAAAATTAAACAACAGCCTGAGTATATGGTGAATATACATATACAAATTTTATCTGAATCGGACCAAGACACACACACACACACACACACACACACACACACACACACACACACACACACGGACATCACGTCGAAACCAACTTTTTTAATCAGGGGACCCCTAAACGAATATATCCACTCTCAACTCAAATTTGGAAATTTTGACGAAAACAATACTTTCCCCATATACTATCGTATAAGTTGGAGAGAGTAAAAAACTAGAATATGATTTTAATATTTTAAGTAATTTCTACCTTATTATTCTATTACCTTTGGGAGATTGCGTAGGTTTTCTAGTCTAGATACTAAATACTAGGTATATAAAAGAATCATGTCACAATCGAAAGCAGTTACACCTAATAAACTGTGGTTATATTCATTTGTACCCCAACTAGTATGTAGAGAACAAAAGTACAAATTTCGAGAGGTTAAGGCTCAAATCCTTGTTAAAGATCTTAAACTCAGAAGAAAAGGGTCTAGCAAGGCAAGGATCTACTTCTCGATTTTATATTGTCAGCCATCTGAGCCCATCCTCACACGCCCAACCCTTTCTTTTATTTCTATCACACACTAGTGTCACACTTGCGCTAGAGTCATGGTGATAGTTGACGTACTAGAAATTTCTTCCGATGATTAAATCAATAAGCATCAGTTGATGTGTACTCACACGAGGATCCAAATCAACAACATATAATCCTATTATTTTTTTAGTAAGATATATTTTTAACGAAAGTGAATTTTAAACCTCCAAATGCTGATGAAATTCGATGTCACGTATGAAAAGCTTCACCACAGTCTTCTGGTAGCTGATACTGGAACTAACTCATACAGTTCGCTGTTTTGTCGCTAGAGTGTGCTTGACAGCTAACTAAGCGCTTTCTCAGATGGTAACTCTGTGTTCTAGTGGTCAAAGCGTAGCTGACGAGTAAAACGTTTAAGGTACACGGGTTCGAATCCCAACCATGAGCAATCCCAATCAGACTTGAAAATTTAGCTTGGGTGGAAGTTGGCAGCATTTGTGGACTTATTGGTATGTTACGGGTCGCGGAGATGGTAACGCTACCACCACTGCTCATTGCGGGGAGCAGTCCCGGAAAAGAATTTTAGTGGGAGTAGGGTCAAGTCATTTGAAAAGCTCGGAAAGAAACTTTATATTAATTTAATTTTGGCAAACAAACATGATATTATAGAAGAAAAATATAAGTTACGTTACATGATTCTACAAAAAGGGAGGGAGGGAGATAAGTGTGCGTGTATGAAGACAGTCAAGAAGAACAATGCCTCTCCAGACAATGCGCGCAAGACCCCCTTCTCTCTGCCATCAGATCACCCATGTCACGTGACTGGACGGGAGTGACGTGATTGCTGACTAGTGAACTCATAGCCGTCCACAGTTGGAAATGAAAACTTTACTTTAAATACACGTTAAATAAATATGAATAAAATTATTATGGTTCACTTGTATGAAAGAGGGCGACTCGTTACAGGTACAGTTAGAGTGCGTGATATTAGCACTTGGAGGGTTAAACTCACTGTGTTTGGTCTTTCCTCGCCTCAACTATTCAAAATTATTCCTGTTAAATGTAATTCCATTTGGTACCGCACGTATATGAAAGTCATAGCCGTGGTCTCTTGACAACTGTAGATTTAATCTGAATTAGCATTTATATTGGGTAAATGCCAACGTCCACGAGGGTCCATGGAGTGTGTGGATTAGCGATTCCACTCATCTTTGTTTGACTTATATACACTATATAGAGTGAACCTGACTTGAGTTCCTGTTACTGAAAATGGCGACTTAGCTAAGTAGTATTTCGCGCCAAATATGAATGAGAAATGGGTGTAGGATGATTGTGGCGCGATCTTGTAGTCTTGTTACTAACTAAGGCTGACACGTTCCCTTAGATATGACTATTAATAAATTGATTAATAGTTAATTCCATCTAAGGGACTTACGGTTTAACGTAGGATCAGAATCAAATTGTTGCATCTGAATTACGAACTGGTCTAATTATGAGGTTAATTTTGTCGATAGCTTCACCTCCTCGCCATCCACGTAGCTGCATTAGAGGACATGCCACCATCCCAGTCATGTGCATATCTCATAATTAAACCAATTCGTAATTTACAGACAAAAGTGGTTCGAATTCCACGTTTAACTGTAGGTCCCTTAGATGACATTGAATGTTAGGCTTTTAACAGTTCTGTCTAAGGAGCATGTCAGTCTTAGTCAGTAACAAGACTACAAGATCGCGCCACAATCACCCTACATTCATTTCTCATTTATACTTGGCTTAAAATACGTACCTTGCGGTACGGTCACCATTTCATAATCTAATTGAAGGTTTAACACTCGTAAATTAGTTTCCTTACATACGGAAATGATCCAAATTAATATTCAGTATTCTGTATGGGACATTGTCCCTTGACAATAGTCAGTGAGGCTGTCAGATAAGTTTGGGTCTGAATTAGCATTTATATTGGCTTAAACGGTAAGTCGCAGTCTGGGTTAGCTTGGTCGAATATCCAAACTCGCCTTCTCACTGACACCCTCTTCCTCTTGTTATAAAATGTGTTTGCTCTAACAATACCCCCGTAACTGCAGACCTGCGTACTCTGTGTGGAAATTTCACGTGATTTTACAAACTATGCTTAGTTAAAGTTGGTTAATTCGTGACGTTTCGGAAACTGTCATCTGAACGTCATCAGGTGAGCGGAAATGCCATTTAGGGTCTTAAATTTCATCCCGTCCTCTGGTGAGCTAGATCTTGAACATGAAGATTTAAAAACAAAAATGTGTACTACGTACTATAATTAATTATGTACGAATCTTGTCTTGTTCTAAGTTTCCGCTCACGTGAGGATGGTCAGATTCCACATTTCGAAACGTCGTGAAACTTTATTTTACTATCACGTAAATAATGTTGACTACCAATGAATCCAAAATAACAAACTTAATCAAGGTTTAATTTACATTGACCTGTAAGAAAGTTAGGCCTACATCACTTCATTTGATCTACATAAGAATAACATGGGAAATGAGTAGATTTTTGTCAAGGAAATTTGGATTTCGACACATTTATTGCAGTTTTTCAACAATATCCCAAATATTAAATACAAAAACCATTGCTTATAACTACCCCATTTCATTTTTTAAACAAGTGAATTTTACAGACTATAAACTTTAGTTGTAAATTTATTAGCTTATCCGTAGTCAATAACTGTGAGCAATATACAGGATGTTGAAAAATGAATTATTTAGACAAACCTTGAGTAAAATAAGAAATATGGAGAAATAGGAGAAACTTTGGGTCAAGGGTTTTAAGTATGTTTTTATTGAAATAAATTATATTTTTTAATCCCGTCCTCTGGTGAGCTAGATCTTGAACATAAAGATTGAAAAACAAAAATGTGTACTATGTACTATAATTATGTACTAATCTTGTCTTGTTCTAAGTTTCCGCTCACGTGAGGATGGTCAGATTCCACATTTCGAAACGTCGTGAAACTTTATTTTATTATCACGTAATTAATCTTGACTACCAAAACTTAATCAAGGTTTAACTTACATTGACCTGTAAGAAAGTTAGGCCTACATCAATTAATTTTGTTCTACATAAGAATAACATGGGAAATGAGTAGTTTTTTGTCAAGGAAATTTGGATTTCGACACATTTATAGCAGTTTTTCAACAATATCCCAAATATTAAATACAAAAACCATCGCTTATAACTACCCCATTTCATTTTTTTAACAAGTGAATTTTACAGACTATAAACTTGTAGTTGTAAATTTATTAACTTATCTGTAGTAAGTTAAGTCAATAAATGAGGGCAATATACAGGATGTTAGAAAATAAATTATTTAGACAATCCTCGAGTAAAATAAAAAATATGGAGAAATAGGAGAAACTTTGGGTCTACGCATTTAAGGATTTTGTTATTGAAAAATATATATATTTTTTAATTAATAAATATCTGGAAGACAAAAGTTTTTAACTAAATTTTGAAAAACGATATTCTTTAGCTCTTTGGTAATCATTTTAATTTAATTTCTCGTTTTTTTAATATTAAACGTTCAAAACGAAAATACGTTGTTCTTAATTCATTCCGTAGGTCCTTGATTTATGGTAAGTCAGTTGAGTGGTAATGGTTAAAAAATTAATGATTAAAAAATTGCATTTTAATTGAGTTATTTTTCCTTCATGTAAATAAAGTGGGTGTCTATACTTTTTATATAAATATGCATATGGTAAAATTGTATAAAAGCTATTTATTCAAACAGGTTTCGCTCCGGTAAGCTACCAGGTGCACAAAAGTTGACTTCCACTATCAGATACGCACAGCTGCGTTCACTCGGGTCCCAGCTGCGAGATATCGACTGCGATATATCGATACTGCTCTGTTGCCCGTGACGTCTTCTTTTATGACTCGAGACCGTGTTTCCATTTCCCATGATCACAATATAAACCCAAACGATGTTTGAGTTTTCCATTGTTAACTAAAAGGAGGAAAGTGACTTAAATATATGTTCGTTCTTTTGTGAATGTAGAGTAGTAAATGTATTAATATATATATTAACACTTTCTTGGTTTGAGTATAGTTTTGGTTCAAATGAGGATAAAATGTAAAATTCTCTTTCTTATTAACAAAATATTTTAATATTTTTTTGTTACCTTTTAAATATTAAGGTTTGGAAGCTCTCACTCAATCGGCAAAAAGAAAATTAAATAAAATCGAACAATAAATTGTTATGATTTTTTATTTTTTCTTAAGTTTGTGTTTTCAATATACAATATAGTTCAATTTTACAGAATTCAAAAACGGTATATTCACATATTATTGCATAAATTAGGTTTAAACAAAACTAATGGGTAATTACAATTTATGAATTTAAAAATTCAAATAAACCAATAATTTTACTTCTGACATGTCATAGCTTTAAACAAAAGTGACGTCATCATATGAGGTAATATGACGTAAAAATCTGTTCACAGGCTTTTTATACACACCTATGATCTAACATTTATACCAAAGGGTAGTAAATACATTTTTAAAGTATAGTAATGGGAAAAATAAATATAACTCTTTTAAAATTAAATTTTTTTTCAAATTCTCGTACAATCAAAAATACAACCGCATTATTTATAAATTTCCTTGGCCAGTAATTTCCTTAAATTACACGATGAGTTGTCAGTCAGTTAAAATCACTACTACTAGTTCTTATACTCGTATTATGTCAGTTCACTACTTTTTCGCTTGATACATCCCACGTATATACCTATAGATACCTATAACATGCATATTATACATATCCATGATCAATAACCATACGCATATCCAAGTACTATTTACCCACCAGGTTTTGGATATATCCGTAATCTAAGCTATTCACTAAAAGGAAGTAGATTAGATTTGATTATTGAAATGGCAACCTACCCAGGTAGGTTTTTAAGCCAAGTATGAATGAGAAACGAGTGTAGGATGATTGTGGTGCGATCTTGTAGTGTTGTTACTGACTAAGGCTGACATGTTCCTTCGACAGGACTGTTAATTAATAGGCCAACAGCCGATGGCAACTAATGGACTTACAGTTTAACGTGGAATCCGAACCACTGCCTCTGAATTACGATTTGGTTTAACTATGAGGATTTGCGGACTAACATTGTATTCAATAGTGCGGACGTTAATCCACGCCAGAGAGAGATAATATCCCATCCATTATGCTTTTATGTGCGTCTAAACAAAAACTCTTTAATTCTGCCAAAAATTGCATGACATTATGTGTTATTATTATGGACACAAATTGCTAATCTAAAATACTGGTGCACACCTACGAGGGTCAGTTAATTTTATTTGCACATAGTATGCAGTATGTTATGTTTTTTAGATCCAGTTTTATTCTTCTCCTATGTTAAATATCAAACTTAAAAACCAAAAAATTTGAATTTGAATTTTTCACTTTTGGAAGCTAAGTGAAAATGTTTTAAGATTTCAAAAAGTTGAGGGAAGAGGCTCCCATTCCCTTGCACCAGTAAACACCATTTATATGCAAATTTATGATGAGACGGAACGCCGCCGCCGCGCCGCACTACCCTTGCCTCCAGATAACGCACACGAATAATGGTCAAGGATATTACACACTTTAGCTTAAGAAATTAAAGGTCAATATTATAATAATTTGCTGTATATTTTATATTTTTGCTTGATCGTCACTTTTGAATTTATCTTGAACGATTGAGAAATGCATTAATTTCCTCATTATGTCACCAAAAAATGCAAATATTTTAAGACTATTTTTTCGTCTGGATGAGCCATTTCAGTTAATAATAATTACACTGATACTGGTAAAACACAATGAAAATAGACACATATCGATAAAAATGTTAATAAATAGGGTTAGCGAAAGTGAAAACAGCTGACTGTAGTGACTCGCGAGTTTTCTCGTTAAAAGCAGTACGAGAGCGCCTAAATTCGGGCCAAAGTCGCCTAGCAACTAATTTCAGTCACTAAATATTTAAAAAAAGCCACCATATTGGTTTTGAGATTGCATACAGGCTAAAGTAAGACAACCATGCACTCTAATGTTTCACGAATGACGGCGCGAATAAACTCGTTTACCGCACCGTGTGACCCTACTGTGCTGCGAGAAATGTCAGCCGCCCGGTAAGGGTTAATATAGATGCTTATGAAATACAATGCTTATTAGAAAAAAAACTTTACTATTTACTTCCCTTTGGGAAATACTTGGATCGTGGTTATTCATAAAGGTATTTTTTCAGTTCCTCTAACCAGCTGTCATTAAAGCCATATGACGTCACTTCCATTTCAAATATGTATTTATTGAGTGGGATTCCCAAAGACCAGGAGAAACACCGAATTTTGACGGTGCTTGAAGCATTTCGCTATCTTAAATTTGTGTAAGTGTGTAAACGATGCCTCATATGGCACAAGAGGTTCATATGGCACCATGAAGCGTCAGCTGAGTGCTTCAAAAGCTTTGAGGGCAACCATGACAGTTTGCACTCGTATAACACACATAAAACTAATAGTGATAGATTAATTCCAACGTTTCCGGTAACATCATTTTCATTGCGCTATACCGGAAGTCAGTGTTGTAGGAACGGCGACCGTATGTCAGCTGACAGACTTGGTTAGTTTCGATTTGGAGCGTTCCGTGCATATGATTACATATCCGTCCTAGGATGGATACTCTCATATCCCTCCTAGGACGGATATGCACTACTACGTTCTGCCAACAGTGTGAAATGTTACTGTTATCGCACAGTTGTAGGAAAAACTATGGTATAAAAATGCTACACATCTACATGCTGACACAACAACGATAAACAGTACCAGGAATTCACAGGAAGTGTCGAGGGGCGGGCCGGGGCCGACAGCGCTGAGCTCGGCAACCACGGAGGAGGAGAAGGAGCGGCGCGCGGGCAGCATGGAGGCGGCGGTGTGGTGGCGGCATGGCGGTTGGTCGGGGAGGAATCCTCTCCAGAGGGGCAGGTCCCGCGGGGGTGGGCAGGTCCGAGTCAGCGGTCCCCTGGTGGGACCCTCCTCGCTCTCCTCACTGTCCGACGCCGGGAACACCCTCTCGGCTTGGACGCAGCACATGCTCGGGCTACGCCCTCATCTTGCACCTGGGCACCTGGTGGAGGCTACGTTGTAGGTAGTAGGCAGTGCACTCGCCTCGGGAAGTAACCGTCCTACCCACTTATGTATCTACTTTTTTAATTATTTTTTTAAAAATAAAACTTCAACTGCTGACCCCCATTGGCTTAGGGATAGTATAGTAATAAAAGAGAGTGAGGTACCGTAGCGGCTTTAGTCACATAACCTAGGTAGAGGTGACCATTCATGACTTGATAGGAGTCCCCACCTGCTGGTTTCGATCCAGCAACCTTTGACTTACCCCTGAGCTACCTGCATAGTAGTAAAGGACACTTAACTATGAGTACTAAACCTTTGGTCGGCGAGAGAGAAGATTAATTTATTTATAGAGGATGTAGATGCAGCAAGTACGTTGTTAGTGAACGTATTTCATTACCTGTGTGCGTAAATATTATAGTGCTTGATATTGTTTGTAGGTTTGTTTACTACTTTAAACTTTTTTTGTTTTCAGTTCAATGCTTTTTTAGTTCGAATCATATACTAATCTTGTTATATTATAGGTTCTATCTCACCCGAGAACAGGGCGGATTCTAAATAGAGAAACATCGTGAATCTTTGTTTCAAAAACTCAAAGTCATGGGTATGTCTAACGGGAATGTTGTTTTCAGTTCCTCTAAACAGCTGTTTTTATAGTTATACTAGCCAAAGTACCCGTTCTTCGCACGGGTAAAAAAGGCTGAGAGGTGTAGGCTCTACAGATACATTTAAGTTATTGATAATTAATTCTTTATTGTTTACAAAATGACAAAACACGCGTCTAAGTATATATATAAACATGACAAAGTAACATATGTCAAATATTGGGAGAGGATAAGCATTAACGTAATAGAGGCAGGCATCGGGAGAAAATTAAAAATCTACCATTCCACTATTTCGAACTAATAATTCACTAATTTCGATCCAGCAGTTTATGTGTAAAAATTAACTTTATTTCTTTTTCTTCCCGAACTGTCAAAATGTAAAGTAAACGAATGTTGACATTAAAACTGTAAACATTGAATCCCAGGATATTTATAGCAACCATGTCTTCTGCTTCTCGAACTGTCAAATTTTAGTGTTCACAGCTGTTGAAATTCAAGTAATTTTATGTTTTCATTTTCTAAAACTGTAAACATTGAACCTTAGGACGTTCACAGGGCGTAGCCCGAGAGGATTTTAAGGAAATGAGTATGTCTATGTGTTGCATGAGTTTAAGATCTGTCTTTGTGTAAAATTTCAAACTGTTTGGTTCAGTATTTTTTGCGTTCACTTGCCACAACAAACCCACAAACCCACAAACACACAAACCCACAAACAAACATACAGAAACCACCTCTTCTTTATAATATTATAGATAACGACACTGCCCGTATGACGCTACCGTTTCAAATTTTAGTCTGACAGATTACCAATACACATAACTAAAATCTCTAACGTGTTGGGGCACGTAGAGTGAAAACACGTTACAGCACGTAGAAGAGGTGATGGCGGCAGGTAATATCTCTAATATGTAGAGGCGAGAGCTTTCGTTTGGAAAATAAAAGGGTTTTGAACAACGCACCTCACCTGACCGGGAGCTGAAAGCAAAGCTTGTTTAATGAAAAATTGCTTCTCTGTGAATTACACCTGCCACCGACCCTCTGGCTTTCATTCGAGCTGGTGCTTGGCTAAATGACAGTATTGCTTTTTAAATTTAAATATTTACTACGTTTTCTATATTAATTACGAATTCTATTAGTATTTTTGTAACAGAACACTAAAAGAGATCCATATTTACATAAAGTATTTTCAATTTATTTTCTTACACTTGTTTTTTGCGATATCTTTTGTAAATACAATATAACAAACTAAAAGACTGGTTAGTAGTAAAAAATAAAGTGGTAAAACTAAACGAGTTGGGATTTTTCTAGCTTTGTTTTGAGGACTTTTTCCTCAACTATGTTTGTGTTTTATTTTACTTAAAAATTCAAAGACGAAAACAGCTTAACATCTTTCTCCAGTATTTTAATAAAATTGAGTGAGTTAGGGGATTGAAAAGGTGTACAATAGAAATCAATAGCCATAGTTTGAAAACATCAATATCCGGGATTGAGATTTTCTTTAGGAAAGTGAAACCTCGTCGCTGAAAGGAATTCAGATAGAAATCCCCCCCCTTAATTCTGATCCGGTAACCAAAAAGTCTGGCTAATCCAAACTACCTGATGGGGAAAAAGGTTGCTGAGTTTAAATTTAAAATGAAGTAAAGCAATATGAATTTACAACAATGTATCTAAATACAATACGGTTGCATTACCAATTAATTATACAATACTAAGTATGCAATGCTATACTTTTTAACATAAGATTTCAGTTATTATCTTTTGGTGTAACAAAGAAATCCTGTTAGCAAATGCAAAGTTGCTACATAGTCGCATAAACATGAAATAAGCGGGTGTAGTTTTCACTACACACTAGTGCACAAGATAGTGTAGGGAGATGTCTAGCTAAAATCATAGGACATCACAGTAGACTCGATTCTTAAGGTCCTACTCTTTATCATTGCCTTTTGGGGGAACTACTTTAGGAACATTTTAGTTTTTTTTCTCTAGCAATGACCGCGTTGGCGTAAAAAGTAGTCCTACAAACGACACTGTTTAACATTGCTCGTTTTTAGCAGTCAGTATGTGAGACATATTTTATATTTCTAATGACAAGTACACGATAATACAGTGATGATAGTTTTGAATTCGAGCCAAGTCCTCCCTAAAAATTACGTTTTAATAAGTACATCTCTATCAAAAAAAAATTAATTTATGTAAGTCTTTTATGCGTTGCCAAACTAATATCCGATTGTCATGAAATTTTAAAAAGCTCTATATGTGTCCGGGAAGGTTTTAGTGGAAACAGATAAGTTTCCATTTTATGGCGTTTTAAATTTCCAATGTTAATCTTACGGAGACTTTGCTTACAAATTTTCTACAATCAAAACATTTGATTTCTTAAGCTACAGCTGTTGGTTTTCTTTCCATTATCAATATACTTTACTACCCAATGTTATCTGAATACATTAATGAAAAACTATGAAGTAAATATGTACAAAATGAACAGCTTTCTTTGCCAAGTTAATAGTTTACGGTTTTGGAGGATTATGTATTTATATTTTTTTATTTTTTATCTGATTAAAGGTCACGTGTTTATATGTAGACCAAATAAAAATGATTAAAATGTTTATATATATAAACACTTATATAAACATATATATTGTTTATATATAAACATATATTATGTTTATTATAATAATCACCTGTTGTATAACTTTCCTATAAAGTAAAGTACCGTGTAACCTTCTGGCCAAGGTCTAATGTTAGAGTTTTCAGGTCGCACTACTGCCTCTAACGTGACCTAACGACTACTTATGTAGCCGGGACCAACGGCTTAACGTGCCTTCCGAAGCACGGTGGCAGTCTGAGAAATTAAATTTCATGTGTCATGACCGGGAATTGAACCCGGGTTTTTTTGGGTGGTAGGCCAGTACTCTACCCACTCAGCTATGACTGCCACACTTGTTATCTGTTGTATATCTTTCCTATAAAATCCATGTTTCAGTTAGGTTTGGGTTTTAGTTGGATTAGAAAATTGTGAATCAATCCACTCAGATTTATTTGTTTCATGGGAATGTTATTAATAAGTACCCAGAACATCTCTTCTTTCATAACAAAGCCGTAAAGCTATTCGACTTTAGAACATGGCCAATCTTAAATTTAACATTTTTTTATTGTTAGGCGTTACGAAGTTCACCAGGTCAGCTAGTACGGAATAAAAAATAAAACTGCTAAATTTGAACCTCGAATCGAATTTAAGATACGCGCAATTAAAATCAAAATATTTGAAGATGTTAAACGTAAATAAATTAAATAAGAAGACATATTAAAACTTACTCATTACCTGTTAATCTGTTTTTATACATACTTTGATTTTTTTTAGGCTATAAACCACTCAAGGTCAAATGACGAGGGTTTAGTGCATGAATGACGAACTGATTCAATTATAGGAGCTAAAAATATTCTGTAGCCAGACATAACACAGGCTGCCTCAATGTTTAGTCTTTGCTGGTGGTCTTTGGTATGGTTGAATCTACGTGATATAGCAATTGTTATTTATAATCTATAAAATGTTGTTTGGTAAAATTAATTCCTTTAGCGGTAATTTATTTTCTAGTTAAAAAAAGATTAAAACTCTGATTCTTTTGTGTAAAAACAGCTGACTTTTGTGAAGCAGTGTGTCAATTTTTATTCACATTCCAATTGTAAACTTTAAATTTATATAGAAAGATTTTACCTTTAGAATTTTAAGATGTGAATATGATCTAGTCAAAAAACTTAGTCAAAGTTAAAACTTAAAATATATTTTCCACTTGAAAAAAATACCTTTGTTATATCTATGATGAAAGCATTTTGGTAAATTGCCCTTCCATCTCTTTCAGAATAGAATTAAAAGTATTGGAAGTTATAAACACTGCTTATAATATTAAGGGGGGTTTAAGTTCGAATCTTGCGTAATGTTAACTAATTACAACTTGTTTCACGTGAAATAAAAGCTTGAACACTGAACTTTCCACACTTTTACTTACTAAATAACTAGACACAGATAGAATATAATTGGAAAAAATTTTTGTATTGACTTCCCTGTTGGAAATAGGTTAGATCATGGATATGTCTAAAGGAAATGGTCTCAGTTCATATAAACAGCTGTTCTTCTTTTTTTATATCAAACATTCAATGCAATAGCTCTCAGGTTTCTATAGAAACCTGTTACATGTTTTCAATCTTAAAAACCGCCAACACCCCCGCCCCCCTCTTGAGTTAAGATATATCCATGTCAAAAACAAAACCAAATTTCTTTAGACTTTTTAGAAGTGTAAATTGTTGTTCTAATTTTAGGAAAAATACGGGGACATTCTGAAAAATAAATGATCAGTAAAAAATTAAAAATTGTATTTTTTGGACTCTTTTATCTTCAAAATATAATAGGAATGATTTTTTATTTAACATTTAATTAAAATAATTTTTTGTACTTTTGGAATGTCTATTGTTTAACACACCTAATCAGCAATGTGTTATTTCCATTGCACAAATTATATTGTCAAACTTTAGAAGCTTAAGTGAGAAACTGTAACAACTTTCCCAAACGGGGTTCTATTAGGCTAATGGAATATTATAACCGCCACCTCCGCATTATACGGTGCGGGAGTCGCTACAGACTGAACTTACTCAGGTTCTCGGTGTGGATTTACAATGTAATTTAATCAGGAAGCCCAAGTGCGCCATTTCTTTACCTTGAGTTAAAAGCAGCTGTAGCTAAATGCGCTGTTATACAGGTGCAACAATGGTCTAACTTAAGGTAACTTAAAACATTAACACAGCTTTCCCTTTTGATATAATTTTGTATGGAATTTTAACATAGTACAATTTTTAAATATGCTTAAATATTTGCAAATACTTTTTAATTCTTTATTTTTGCCATGGGTCGTTTGTTACTAACATGGAAATTCTATCTACAACTTCAATGTAAATAAATTAATTTTGATTTTAATTTGACAGCTTGTTGTTTATTTTACTAATTCGCGTTTATACATCACGTATTCTATAAAACCTAGAAATTGTTTTTTTCATTTATTTAACTTTTTATAAGCAATCCATGAACCAATACCAATTGGAATGGATATGTATTTTTCTCTGGGGGGGTAGGAATTTACGTGACCAAAATTTGAATGTCATGCAGTTAGTGATGTCATTCTTTGGTTACAAGAACAGCTGTTTAGATAAACTGAAAGGAAAAAAATTATATACTACTCAAAATTAGGTTTTTAAGAGCGTATCATTTTGTTTTACAAGTTCGTCGGACTGTTTAAAGTTAAAAAAACTTTCTATTCAAAGTGAAAATAAGTTTCACAACTATGGATGATTCAGTTTTCACGCAGTGTTACGAAAAAAGCCTTGTACAACGTAAAAACTATGTAGTTGAGCAATATAGGATAAGAAGAAATGTTTGTATTTACTTCCCTGTGAGAAATAGGTTAGATCATGGATATGTCTAAAGGGAATGGTTTCTGTTTATCTTAACAGCTGTTCTTATTATTTTATATTAAAAATTCAATACAATAGCTCTGGTTGTTTCTACGGAAACCTGTTACATGTTTTCCATCTTAGAAATCACCACCCCCAGAACTAAGACATATCCATGTCTAAATAGGGAACTGAATGAGTTAATAGATGAT
Organism: Nephotettix cincticeps; assembly: GCA_023375725.1. Classification (NCBI taxonomy): domain Eukaryota; kingdom Metazoa; phylum Arthropoda; class Insecta; order Hemiptera; family Cicadellidae; genus Nephotettix; species Nephotettix cincticeps. The sequence continues at coordinate 6,491,337 of CM041791.1, read as the reverse complement.
GAGAACATAGAGTGATAAAATCTATCAGAGTTGGCTCGGTTGTGTAATAAGAATGGAAATAATGTTTCTAAAAATTTTAAACGGCCGATTATATGGTACCACAAAGATATGTCCAAGAAGAAGGTGGTTGCAGGGTGTAGAGGATGACTTAAAAGTTTTGACGACTAAGAACTGGAGGAAAAGAGAGGGAAGATTGGAGACAGATTATAATGGAGACAAAGGCTCATCGTGAGCTGTAGCACCAGAGGGTTAGGTGAGTAAGTGTTCATTTATTGATGTTTACGAAAGTACCATGTTTGACGTTTCTGGAGGTGGAGAAACTCCTCCCGTATTCAAGTGATAACCTAATAACGTACTTTAATCTGCCATGCACAATACAAAAACTATATTGATAACGCAACCAATAACCATAGCGGGACGACACAAGATAGCGTGAGCTCAGAACAACTGTATTGTAGATTATTACTGTAATCACTTGAAAACGGGAGGAGTTTCTCCACCTCCAGAAACGTGGGTAGTTAGTTGAAAAGGTCCAATAAAAGATATTGAATAGTTAACAACCCACGCCATTATGAATTTTGAAGATTCTAAAGAAATACTCATACTTTTATTTTAAAGTTTTTCCACAGGGTCTTGTCTATTGTTGCCAAATTTTGTAACACGTTCCTTGCCTTAGGCGGTTGCATGTTCGGACGATGTTCTTTGGGCGAGCTCTAACAAGCTATCTCTCTCGTTAAGGTGTACAAGGGTTTGTGGAAAACTTTTGTTTCTTAGTTTTAGTTTTTTATAGACTAAATAGAAATATATATGTGGCATAGATCACGTATATACCGTCCATTAAATAATTGTTGTAATAGGAAAAACATGGTTTTCTCTCAACTAATCTTAATAGTGTGTATATATGTTTTCATATAGCGTATTAACTCCGGAATCGTTTAAGAGATTATAATGAAAATTTCAGGAATTATTAAGCATGATTTGAGGATAGTTTCTGTTAAGTTTGGTGCAAATCTGACCAAAGGGCTCCGATAAAAAAGAGCATAAAAGAGTGCAGTGACAGTTTTAAAAATTCAGTAATTACAAAATTAACAGCTGTAATTAAATAATCTGAACGTGCAGTCCCTCGCAAATACCTTTTAAATCCTGTATTGACATGGACTGTCTTAGCTCTGGGGGGGGGGGTGTTAGTGATTTTTAAGATGGAAAACATGTAACCGGTTTCCATAGGAACTACCAGAAATATTGTTTTGAATTTTAAATATAAAAAAACAAGAACAGCTGTTTAGATTAACTGAAACACTCCCTTTAGACATATCCATGATCTAACCTATTTCCCACAGGGAAGTAAATACAACCATTTTTATGCGAAGTAATTGACTACATTGATTAAAGATAGATCTGTGTTAGTAAAACACGAGAGCTCTTATCACAGCAAAAGAGAAGATTTTTCACTTTATGAACTGTGGGAATTTAGTTTCTAGTTTTTACCTAAGGATAAAAGTACTAAGTAAGCATGCTCTGCAATTCCATGTTGCTGCTGATTTGAAAAATAGAAAAATTTATACTGATTAATGATTAGTGATGATCTGATCAATGATGATTGTAATGATCAAAACGTCGCTTAGTCATAAATAACGAAGTTACACCAATTTACTTATTCCTCATATACCATGGAAAATGAGTAGATAGTTTTGCAACCATGTGTCACATATATTTATCACAGTATTTAAAAAAAATTAACAAGATATAAATTTATTCTTTTCCCTACAAGATTGACGTTAAATCTCCAAGAGATTACTGTGTTTAACAAGTTTCTGTACCTCAGTGACTAATTGACTTAGAGGGAGGACAAAAATACTAAATTGTGTTTTATTTTCAGACAATTCCAATGGTACTTTAAAGATTTAATTTATAGTAACTGGTGACCGAGCTTTGCTCGGATAGAATAAGACATGTATTTTACAAGTTAATTAGCAAAATTAAAACAAATTTACTGCTCAATGAAAACATTTATGTGGTTTAAATAAAACCGTTTTAATACCCCTTAATTAATATGGCATAAATACTGAACAAAAATATAGCCCTCGGGTGGGGATCGCTCATGCGACCTTGCATACGTGAGATCTAAGCGCTTGAGCTACAGCGTCAGCCGATTTCGCGTCGTCGTTTAAGAGTTTTTGGCCAACCTCAATTAATTGTTTTAGCTAACCTTATACTGAATTTAAATGTCCATACTGTTTGTTATTATTATCCTGTGATCAACTGATTTTGTTAGAAACGGAATGAGGATTGAAAAGCAAAAGATAAATTTAATTTACACCAATTATTTGGTTTGTTACAGTAGCTTCAAGCAATACAACGAATACGTTTTCTATCAAAACACGGAAGATTTTGGAAATACTCTTTCCTGCTTTTATTTCGCACAGTTATGTTACCCTTAAGTTTTTACAAATTGTTTAGTAACCTGATAATTTTACATTTATTACATACATAAAATAAATATTTATGAAAAACCTCTATTCACATATTGTTCTTTGCCGTCTTCAATCAAGAACTGTCAAACGTTTATAAACAGCTGTTTTGGTTTGCATTGTTTACATTTGATTCTCCATAAGCGTAATGTTAAATTTTTAGATTTTAAACTTAATATTACAAGAAAACACGAATTTTCCTGGACATTAGACCTATCTAGAACTTATTTTCTACTCGGAAATTAGTTATTTCCAAAATTTAAAGAAATTCCTTAGTGCCGTTTTCGAGATCCGTGTGCAAATATATATATATATATACAAACCTTGCTCGTATTATAGTATTGGATATGTACAACCACCTAAAATCAATTTGTGGTACAAAATCTGCCTGAACCCATGTTTGAATTGACCGATTGGTTTTGAACTTATCCAAGGAAATGTAGAATCAAACGTCTATGCCAAATTCATAGTTCATTTTTATCAAAATTTAAACAATTGCTTCATATCTATATCATAAGCCGACAAATTACTATAGCTCCCTACAAACCACTTACAGTAATAGCTTATTCTAAATGAAAAACTCACTAAAAGTAATTATTGATGAATCGATAATTTAATCTTATTATTGTGTAGTTTAAAACAGTAAAACAGTTTTGCAGCAGTACGAAAATATTCTAGTCACTCGAATATTTGATATTATTTTAATTTAGTGATTAATAAATTGTTTTGCTCTTTAATACTCGTTGATATACGATAGTACAGGCTAGTTAAGGGGAGGTATCTGGGAGCAATCACTCCAATCCCTCATTGCTCTGAGCACGGTCCAAATTACCAAACAATCTGTCTCCTAGTGTAATTTTATGTCCGTGTCCTAACATCTAGTTTTGGACCGCTGTTCTTCCACCTTAATCGTTAACTGTAACTAATATAAGGATGACTAACTAAAATGTGCACCAAACAACAGTCGAATGCAATTTTTGACAGTGATATATCCTAGCTTTGGGGGGCTTGGCAATTTGTGAGACCAAAATTTGAAACAGTGACGCCATTTAGTTAGTAACGTCACATGGCTAGTGTCAGCTTGTATCGTATAACAATCAGCTGATACAGATTTTATCTATCCTAGGAGATTAAACATGTTATCAATAATATGAGACAATATGTATAAAGACTAAAGTGTATTTCAAACGAATGAAATAAATTGTGAATGTAGATAGAAGTTGAGGTTGGTGATGACAAAAATATATTTTTCCTTTGACGTGATTTTGTTTAAGCCAAATAAGAGAACGGGTTGCTAGGGGTAGCACTGATTGTGTAGGATATTTGTCTGCTTGTGCTCTTTGTATCATGGCAACGATGAATGGAGTAATCAAACAACAATCTTACATAGAGATTATTTAGAAAGTTAATTAGGATGTTTGTTCTTTATATAGTGGGCTACATAATAGTAGTTCCAAATAAAAATAAATAAAAGGAATGAAAATCATATGTTTGTATAGAATAGATCTTTTTTTATACTATGCTGAATCCTTATAAAAAATATAAATTAATTATAGTCATTTAATATATCGTTTTTATCATATATATCACTTTATTATTTTTAAGAAATCCACACCTAATACATATTTCCTCATTTACAATCATTTATGTTTACTATTTTTGTTCAATGCCATGTTATTGTTTACAAACAGGTCTTTTTATAACAAAATGGTGATTTGGTAGTAAATTTTATTCTTGTATTGTTGACATGTATATGTCTTAGCTCTGAGGGGGGTGTTGGTGATTTGTAAGATGGAAAATATGTAACAGGTTTCCATACAAACCATCAGAGCTATTTTATTGAATTTTTAATATCAAAGAATAAGAATAGCTGTTTAGATGAACTGAAAAAAATTTCCTTCAGACATAAGCATGATCTAACCTATTTCCCTCAGGGAAGTAAATACATACAAACATTTTTAAGATGCAAAATATGTAACACGTTTCCATAGAAACCACCAGATCTATTTTATTGAATTTTTAATATAAAGGAATAAGAACAGCTGTTTAGATTAAGTGAAAACATTTTCTTTGAACATATCCATGATCTAACCTATTTCCCAGAGGGTAGTAAATACAAACATTTTTCTTAGAGATTAAGCAACACCAAAGCATGAAAATATTTCTTAAATGAAAGCTCAAATGAATGCTTTTCGAAACTATACTTGGTGATTTAAACTGCATCGCCCAATTACAGTTTTCAATCTACTGAAAACAATTTCATCAGACGTTGTTTTTCCCAGGTGGATCAATTGTGCCACCAAAGTCGATTTCGCTGTGATACAACTTTTAAAACTTTTTATAAAATTAAATACGTGTCTATTACTGGCCAACAAAATATAGATATTAATCTGTATGTTTTAAAAATATCCCTGACAAAGGGGGTGAAATTACTCTTTAACATATGGTATTAATTTAAAGACCTACAGATTTTGAAGTGAGACTTATAAGCTATACAATCTTATTTTACTATGTAAATATTTATTATTCATAAATTTCATAAAGACCACTCAATTTTGTTTTGAATCTCCTTTTATTCTTTGAAAATATAGAATTTTGTTTTTATAAACGACTGAAAAGGCCAGTAAGTTAAAATAATGTAGCCTACTTATTTTAATCACAATGAACATTTCACTGAAAAACTTGGACTCCAAAGTACTGTCTTTTTTCAAATAATATTTAAGTATTCATGAAAATTAAAAAATAAGAAGTGGTTTGACATTATAAAGCGTCGATAAAAATTTAATTATTTTATGGAGCTTAAATATGCTTCGTAAATTTTAAGATCCAATCTGAACTAAAAACCAGTTCATTGGTTGTGACAAAAACACATTTAGAGGATATTTTATAGCTAGTATAGAATATTTATCAAAACTTCTTTTGTGTAAAAAATTGAAATGTATTAAAATGTATTCCATACGTTTTAAGTGACCTGTTAGTTATAAAGACCAGAGAATACATAACAGATTGACGATATATATTGGAAATATTTACTCTACAGTTAGCTTTTGACATGGATATGTCTAAGCTCTGGGAGGTGTATTAGGGTTTGTGTAACGCAAAATTAAGTACAGCTGAAGTCGTTTCCATAGAAACTACCAGAGCTATTGTATTGAATTTTTAATATATAAGACTAAAACTGCTGTTTAAATGAACTGAAAACATTCTCTTTACACATATCCATGATCTAACATATTACTCATAGGGAAGTAAATACAAGCATTTTTTTAAATGTGTAATGTTCGACTATAAAAAATTTAATAATTAAGAATATATTTGGATCAAATAAATAATTAGATAAAACAAATTTTCATGTTACATTGTAAGATATTATTTTTAAAGTTATGGTTTAACAGTATTTTAGTTTGAAATATTCCGATATGACCACAGATGTATAGGTTTCCAACCGATACGTTTATGATAATGAACTTTGTATTCGGATAAACGCGAAATGGGGCTAGTCCAATGCAAAGCAGCTCGCCGTTTATATTCTGAATGTGTTAATTGAATTGCTGTAATTTGAACCCAATTCATGATTCAACAGAGTTCTACCAATTACAATTGAAACGTTTGTGTGTGCAAATCGATATTTGTATCGATATCGATGTATGATATCGATATTGTATGATATCGATATTGATATCGATATAACCACTGGATATTGAGTTAGCTGCTTTCAAGATAAAATGTTCGGTTGTAAATTAATTACTTGTACAATTTTATGTAAGTTTTGGTAGTGTTATTGCCGAGATTGAGGTAGGTAAATATAAAAATGATACTATCAACCATAATATTTAATCTCAAATATAATCTATATAAACAGAATTAGAGTTTTGTCTGTACATTGCTCAGAGTTATTTCATTTTTTAGTTAATTTAATCGTGCGTTAGGGAAGCCGAAACAAGTCTTATCTCAATTTGTGTCTTTTTGTCTGTGACGCTCCAGGAGGCATTTTACGACGTTTTCTCCGAAAGGGGAAACACTGATAACAATGAAACTTATTTCATGCATTCTCTTCATTCCAGGGAAGGGTTTTGAAAGCTTGAAATTGTACGCCGCCCCTTGAAAAGTAAATGATGAGCATTTAAAACCCCACTTTTTACGTGATTTTGGTAGTATTTTGATTTCAATTATCAATGAACCACCTACTGGTAATAATCAGCTGTCTTTGTAGTTTAAAAATTTTATAGAAAGAAAAACAAACAGCGGTAAAATTAAAATCAATATTAGTTAGTTTATATTGGTCACTGATTTTAATCCCATTTCGAAATCATACTATACTAAAAAGTATTTTTAACGTATAACTAATTAAGATAATGGTTTAATTGTCATGTAATGCTAAATAATAAAGCTGGGTATTGATTTATTTTCTTTGTACAGATTTGTTTAGGATTTCAGGTTTACATTTTTGTATGATAATCTTTTTTCTATAAACTGAATCCTACAACCCGTATAAAGACGGGCTTACTGCTAATATCAAATACAGTATAAGATTAATTTGTTAAACATGTAAATATTAGACTAAATATAAACTGGGAAGAGATTCAATACAACCATTAGAGCAATACGAAAAATGTTAGCATTGTACTGATTTGTAAATACTGTATCAACAATTATTATTTTTGGGAATCTTCATTCTAAAAAAACTGTACTTTATTGTTTGTTTCAACAATACAAACATAAAATATTATTAGGTAATGTTTCTTGGACAATGATTGGGAAATAAGAAAGAAATAGATTTTTTTATGCTCTCCAAAATATTGGACACTCTCAGACAACGCACTGTAAATTAACCACGGTAAATTTAACTTTGATCAGAAACCGTTAATCGTGGACTTATGAAGTTAATAACTAGTTTAGGGTTTTGATCTGGTTTTATAAATACTGTCAAACTACTCGTATTTTACAAATTTATCGTTTTGTCAGAAAATAAAGAATATTTTTTTACATCTAATAGCCTTTTCAACTATTAGTTTTGTAGACATATGGATATGGTGACATTGATTGGAATGTTAATAAATATAAAACATGAAACTTTAATTATAATTGGATATTGCGAAATTTTTATTGATAACGTTTAACAATCGAAACACACTTAAAAATTGAAAATCCAAAAAAAAACGTGTACCTTATTTTATAGCACAGATAAACAGACAGATATAAGTCCATAAACCACTTTTTTGGATTCGGGAAGACTCAAAACGGATATATCCCTTCTTAAATTCAAAATTTTTGACGAAAATTATACTTTCTCCATATACAAGGTATTAAGGGAAAAAGTCTATCAGTCTAAGTAGATTCTAAGAAAAAACTATGTCTAGAAAACTAGCGTACTATTTTTTGAAACGTATTTGTGAACATTATTAAATAGAAATATGATTATGAACATTTAAGTTTAAATCTGTGTTTATGTAGGCCTATTATTGAAATTTAATTTTTATGGATATGTTCTAGGGTATTTCCAGTAGTTTAGTAAGCCCTACAACACACTCGGTTGTTCCCAGACGAGATGCACTGCCAGATAAGACTTACTCTATACTGGTATCACACAGTGGTCCGCACAGTTTCACACACGGTCCGCAGAGCGCGTTGGTGTTCCGCGCCGCATCATCACCGACTCCCGACTGGACCAATGGACCAACCCTTCAGCAGCATCCCAGGCCGGTTGCCATAGTGACGCGCCGCAGCCGGCCGCGCACGCGCGCAACACACTCTGGTGGCGCACTTTGACACGACTTATTCTTGGAAACGACTCAGTAAACACTACGGGAATTAATTACAAGTTAACATCGCGCGTGGAAATGGAGATGACTTTTGAGCGCGTATTGATTAAACTAATTTATTTTACTACCGGTAACCAGTAAGAGTAATAAATATAAATAAAAAATGATTATATTGTATTTACTTTCCTGTGGGAAATAGGTTAGATCATGGATATATATAAAGGGAATGTTTTCAGTTCATCTAAACAGCTGTTCTTATTCTTTTATATTAAAAATTTAATACAATAGCTCTGGTGGTTTCTATGGAAACCTGTATCATATTTTCCATCTTACAAACCGCCAACACCATCCTGGAGCTAAGATAAGACATATTCTTGTCAATATAAATTGTTCAGTTCAATTACTTACTTACGAACTTAGTAATCGGTTGACTTTGTTCACGCAAACATAACCTCTGACTCTTTAAGCCGGGAATACACTATTAAGCAATGAGAACATATAATGAGGTAAGGTAAGCTAAGATAGTTTAGTGAAGAACAGTTTTTCAAACATACGATGAGGTCAAAAATAATATTTTAGTCCTGTGGCGAAAGAGAAATTAAAACAGAAATCAACTGACGTTTTCGATATGTTCAGATCCAATCAATTTGGCTGTGACAGACAATAATGAATAAATTTGAATCAGCTATTAGAATGCAACATCGATGAAAAGGTTGAAGCAATTTTAGGAGTAAGGTTGAAAAGTAATTTTAAACATTTTGTTTTCCCAGTCAAAAATGTATTTTTCATCCTCCATCGCGTTTGCTCTCGGATGAAAGTGACAATTTTTGTTCCAAGTGACTAAATACACAAATTTAAAAAGCTGAATTTAAAACATTATTACTTTCTCCCCTTATACATAGTATTTGGAGAAAGGATTATTTTCTTAAAAATGTTTAAATTTGAGTTGAGAGTGGATTTATCCGTTTTGGGGTCCCAGAATTCTAAAAAAGTGGGTTTTGACGTCATGTCTGTCCATCCGTGTGTTTTTCTGTGTATGTGTGTGTGTGTGTGTGTGTGTGTGTGTGTGTGTGTGTGTGTGTGCCTGGATGTATACAGAGCCACAGCCTACCCCGTTGGTCCGATTTAAATTAAATTTGGCATGTGTGTATATATTCACCGTATCTACAGGTTTTTTCCATTTTTTTTATTTTTTTTATTTTTAAGGGTAGTTCACCTTTAAAAACATAAAACATCAAAATTTCTCAAAAATGGCTCCAACGGTTTTGATTTAAATTTGATAGTTTATAGTGCACAGATTACTAAGTAATATGACACCACCCGCATGTCTGTAAAAAATGACAGTTCAAAAGCTATGGGCTTTAACATGTAGAATTTTTGTTCTATGAAAACAATAGAGGTAAAGTGTAAATTGACTATCACTATTGATACCAGCCTAAAAAACTAAATAACAAATTTTGTCTGACTACGTTCCAGACAAAGTTAATTTCCTGGACATATAAAACGCAGTACATTATCTGAGAATGAAAGTTATATTATGAAGAATATGCGTAAGGTTCCCAGAACTAAAAAAAAAACTTGATATCACCGTGAGGTGGTTCACCCTAATTCTAACAATTTTCTCTTGTTGTATTGTTGGTGTGTATTTTGTGTGTTGTGTGTGTGTGTGTGTGTGTTGTGGTGTGTGTGTCGTGCGTGTGTTGTAATTTTGCCAGTAAAACAAGACTGTATCCGTCCGTCTAATTAAATTTTTTGATTTTTTTATCAGTTTTTACATATATTTTTGTGGTTATTTTTTTATTTTTAAGGGTGTAGACACTTTAAAAATAAAACAAAATTTCTCAATGTAAAAATTGATTCTAAAAAGTCATGTTATTATTTCTATGGACATTATGTTATGAAAACTATTTGTAACTATATAAAAAAAAATAGTGTAACAATAAAAACTCTGTAATTTAAAATTCTTAAAACAATTTTGTTTCTATCACTAATATTCTTTTGATTTAATTTCCTAAAGTGTGATTAATCTGAGAATGCCAAAGTTATCTGAGAACAGTGTAGGTTACACCACTCACTAAAAAAAAACTTGATATCACCGTTGAGGTGATTCTAATTCTTCTAATTCTCTTGTTGTATTTATGAACAATCAATTAATTGTAAATTATGTTTAGATAAACTTGAAGAACATGATAGTTTTATTACAGATTGTCGTTTATAAATTTACCTAAGGGAGAAAGTATGTTTCAGTCAACTTATGCCGTTTATTATTTTTGGTTCTGTCCGTTCTGTTAAGAAACATTCATTTTTTGAAATGGAAATCACATTTTTAAGCTGTTTAAAGTATTATGATTTGGATTGAAACCAACTTAATAATTTTGGAAATTTAGTACCGAATGAGGTGTTTCTGTTCCCATTTGACAGCAGCCACTACACCAACAGCTCTATCCGACCTGCCAAACAATAACATTGGACGAACTAACACTCCAATCTATAACACAAATACATTACAGTAAATGTGACCCTAACTGGTTCACGTTGTGAATTTAATATGGTAAAGTGGTTTCAAAAAAATTACATTTGATTAGGGTAAGGATTATTTGATTTACCTATGTCCGTCGTATTGATTTAAGACAAACACACAATGAATTGTAATTTATCGGCTTTAATGTAATTGCAGTTGGTATCACATTACATATCCCAAGGCGTTCATGTAAACAGTATTAAAATCAGTTTAACAATTTATCAGTTCAAATTGTATGTTTGTTTAAAGTGTTAGATTTATAAATCAAAACCAACAGCTAAAAATCGGTTTACTTTTGGCTCATTGGGTAAAAATATTTTAAACTTAATTTTATTTTGGGGCCTTTTTAAAATCTTCCTATTTTCAAATGTCTACCATCAACATCCAAATGATTTCTTTTCTTAGACATAATAGCCTTGTAGATGTTTAAATTAAACAATTTTATAATAAGAATACTTTTTTCATTTAAAGAAGTATGGCAAAAACAAAACCTGTTCCAAGTTTCGATAAATTAATAGTTAATTATTTATAACCAATGTCATAATCTCTATATATAAAATTGAATGTATGTCTGTATGTATGTATGTCCTTTATGCGTTGCCAAACTACTCATCCGATCGCCATGAAATTTTAGGAAGTTGCTCTACATGTGTCCGGGAAGGTTTTAGTGAAAAAATATTTTCGAAACCCCCATAAGTTTCCATTTTATGACGTTTTAAATTTCTAATGTTAACCTTATGGAGAGTAAGTTTGTTTACAAATTGTCTACAATGAAAACATTTGATTTCTTAGCTACAGCTGATTGATTTACTTTCCATTAGCAATACCGTATGCTTTACTATCCAATGCCATCTGAATCATTCATTAATGTTAAACTATGAAGTAAATGTGTACTGTAAAAAATGAACAGCTTTATTCACCACGTTAATAGTAAACGGTTTTGGGGGATTATGTATTTATATTTATATTTTCTGTCTGATTAAAGTCACGTGTTTATATGATAATTACAATGTTTATATTATTACGTTTATTATAATAATCAGCTGTTGTATATCTTTCCTATAAAAGCCGTATTACAGTTAGGGTTCGTTTGGGTTTGGATTGGATTTGAAAATTGTGAATTAATCCACTCAGATTTATTTGTTTTATGGGAATGATATTAATATGTTTTATCGTTTCAGTATTGTTATTCACTATGCAGCGACCCAGAATATATAACCTTTTACAATGAAGCCGTATTGCTATTCGACTTCAGAACATGGCCAATCTTAAAGTTAACATGTGTTTACTGTGAGGCGTTACGAAGTTCGCCGGGTCAGCTAGTGAATTTATATAACTATTTAGCTAATAATCTCTGAAAATTTTAATTTAAACTGCATTTGCAGAACGTAAATTTTAGTTTCCCCTCTTATTTCACCACGAATCCCCTTAAGTGAAAATCAAGTTTTAAACCAAAAATACCTTTCTCTGATATAAACACTAAGGAAAAGTTGTTTTAAGTTTTTAAGTGGAAAATAAGAACAGGCCCGAAGGCGGGACGGCAATACAATGCTGGTGAAATACGCAGCACCTCGCACGCAAATAACCACTGCAGGAAAACTTTACAAATGTCCGCAACATCTTTTATTTATTTTACTTAAAGTATTATTTTCTTTGTGAAACAACTCTAAGTTAATTTTCCTCATTTAGATACTGAAGACAAAAGAAAAGGTTTAATTTACATTTGGAAATAAATATTTTACAACAGTTTGACTAAATAAAATACGGAAGCAATTTAATATATTATTTAATATGTAGTTTTATAGAACAAGTATATCTATTCATAAAAAAACTTTTCTAACTTATTTGAAGGTTATTGAGAAACCTAAATTAATTTTTAGCAGATTTCCCATAGGGAGGCTATTATTGTAGGTCTCATGGCAAGACTTAATCCCGGGACCATGTTATTTTTTCGTTTTTTGGTGCCCAGAGGCTGAAAACGATAGTAGTTAAAAATTGTATAGCTTTATAATTTTGTAATTTTGTGTCTGTGATAACGATAACTCTTGTACAAATGGTCCGATCGAGACCAAATTTGGTTGAGGTCTTGTATTCCTACATTTTCTCGGACGTGTTCGTAAACCAGACATATCGGTCAACCAAAACGGGTATTTGGGGGAGGGGGTTTGTACTAAAAATTGGAGTTTTTGCGTTTTTCAAATAAAATTTATTTTTTTACCTTCATAATCAGCTTAAAACGATACACAATTTAGTTCCTTAAAGTTTTTCTCTATCTCCAACGGTTACTGAGATATTAAAAAATCTAAAACACAGTACGTTGTATTTTAGGGATCCAATGTTAATATTATAAGGAAAAAATAATATTTCAGTTATCGATCTATATTTTTGAATGAAACTTGATATTTAGCTTCATGTGGTTGATATCCATCCATTTATGCATACAAATTATAGTTTATGAGTTTATCATGAGAGCTAACCCACATACTCTTTTCCCGTGTTAATCATATAGAGAATAGGCGAACTTCTTATTTATGGACAGATGTTTATAAAACTTGGTATAAATGGTCAAAATGAAAATTGATAAAACTAGTCATATATTATTATTATATCATTGATTTGGAGTACACAGGTCTGCTGTGACAAGGGTGTTTAACGTTAAACACTTTGACGGATAAAATGTTCGATATTTCTAACAACTAATAGTCTGTATTGGCATCTATAGAGGCATTTCCTTAATTCCAGATATTTGGGTCTCACGAATAATAATAATTAGCGATATTCTGTGGATGTGATATTCTCCATTAGGGACTTACGTCCACACTAGTTAATACTACGTTCATTCACAAATACAATCCTCAAAATTAGACCAGTTCGTAATTAAAAAAAAACTACGAAATCACGACACTAGGTTTATACAACTTTTTTTAAATATACATATATCGTTCAACCAGTTTTACTATTATTTAATCAAAATTGTGGACAATTTTTTCCACTGGTGGTCCCATTTTTATACACTAGATTATTATTGAGCTAGAAATACGAAATTTTCACTTGGTAACAAACAGTTTGACAAGTTAAAATATGCAAAGTACCCTCTAAGGAAAGTTTAGTAACGGACAACCCAGAAACTCAAGTATTTTCCCACTAGAAAGTAGTTAAGTTAGTTATAAAGTTGAGCTGTAGAGGATGTTACTGGTTGAGTTACATTCAGAACTTGATAATGAGTCCTAAGTACAACAAAGACGAGGACCATCTGTTGCTCGTGCATCCTGTCATGTGTCAACCGTAAGAAAATTCTCTGCCATAGACCAACAAGGCCAAAAAATACCAACAAGACAAACAATACCAACAACACCAACAAGACCAACAATACCAACAAGACCAGCAATACCAACACAATCAACAAGGCCAACAATACTAACAATACCAACAAGACCAACAAGTCAAAAAAAGACCAACAATACCAACAAGAAAATGGACCGATGAGGTCTTGGACAGCTGCTTCCCCCTCACACCCTCTTGTCCAGCAGTGTTGCCATTTTTCATTTAGCCTATCAGCTGACGTAACCATATGCGATTTGGCAATACCGAACTGACTCTCATCGGACCATTTTCGTGCGGTTTACTTTAACAATGACTATCGTAGTGGTAAAAATATTACGTAAAAGACTATACTATATTCAATTGATTATTGGTCTTTTAATAAATAATCTGGTAAAATTAAATTATTGTCTTTCTCAAAATAAGATTTATGAAATAAAAATAAGTAAACAATATAAAGGAAATATATTCTAAACTCATCATTTAGTAGACTATTATATTTAAATTAAATTGATAATATCACTGAAATCTGGGTTGTAGAGAGCTCAGAGTAGAAGACCAGTGCAAAGTAAAAACCATCTCCAAAATGTATAGAATATTGAAAATAAGTTGAATCGTAATAGGTGCTACCATTTTCACGGAGGGCGTATCAAAAAGAAAGACAGACATACATAATTTGAGACTCGTGTCCCACCCCCACAACACCCATTTCGGATTTTCTGGAATAAAAAATGTAAAAATAACCAAAAGTCATAATCCCATGCAATGTACAGGCAAAGCTATAACTTTATTTAAATTAGATTACCTTTTGAAATGGCGACGAAGCCAGGTAGGTATTTTAAGCCAAGTATGAATGAATATTGAGTGTAAGATGATTGTGGCGCGATCTTGTAGTCTTGTTATTGACTAAGGCTGAAAGGTTACTTAGACAGAACTGTTAATTAATAGCCCAACAGCCAATGGTATCTAAGGGACTACAGTTTATCGTGGTGTCCAAACCACGTTTGCTTCCGAATTAGGAACTGGTCTAATTATAAGGATGAACGTAGTATTCAATGGTGTAAATAAGATCACATTCACCAACCATCGCTCATAACTATACACATTATAGACCTCGAAGTAGCTGGATTATGGGATTGATTGGCTGGATTATATATAGATAACGCAATTACGTCCACGCTTTTACAATAATTCAGGTAGTGCTATTACTTTGCGGAATTGGGTTGATAAAATTAGTTTTTTAAATATTATTCTTAAATGTCCTCATTTATAAAATAAATATTTAAGTCTACGATAGCTCCGGTTGCCTCATAATTTGTATTTTATTTTATTGCCTTATATTTTAAACATCTATAGTATTAGGTATATTCTACTTAACTTACTATTCAAAATTATGGTGTTTCACAGTGATATTGAAAATAAATCACGCGTAAAATACATTGATAACTCACATTTTTACACACTGAGTAAACAGTTATAAATATTTTTCGAGTTTTTTATGTTATACCATTCTAGATAGGGAAGTATGATAGGAAAGCAACTTACCAAAACACCCAAACTGCATTAGCTGAGAAAGCATACCTGAAACATAAATAAATCTTATTTAAAAATTTTAAAATCTAAAATCTCTCCTAATTTCTAACGGTAGTATAACCTTAGATTGAAATGATTATTCGATATTTTACTTCTAAAAAAAATTAATAAATAAATAACAGAGCTATTTGCAACAGCTGACTGAGACGACGATGAAATCAATAGTTAAAACATATTTTAGAGGCGCCTGATAATGCCGCCTAGGCAATTTCCCTACAGTATCTATATTGCGTTCTAAAATAACAGGCGTTCGTCGTTGGCATGTCTGCTTTATTCCACTTCATATTTAACTTGGATACCTTTAAAATAATGTTTTTTTTAATTAACACTAAAAATCATGTACACTAAGGAAATTAAGCTTACAATTACAATTTAAAACACATTAACTATATAAATCGTATATTTTTACGGACATCTTTTTTTTATTAAGTTTAGGTTCTTTTCAGGTTGGATTACGTTTTCCTCTGGCCTCCTACATGGACAAAACAAAATATCCCTCGGCTTTATCTGTATTATTATATTACCTGTAAAAGGATTTTATTGTTTATAGTCCAGTATTATTTTATTTTGAATGCTGTCTTTTTTGTTTATTTGTTTACTTATTTATTTAATTGTGGTCCTTTCTCGTTTTCTTGTTATTTGTAAATGACTCTAACGATTTTATTAAAATTTAGTAGTTTATTGTAAATAGATTACTAAACAGTATGACGCTGAACTATTTTTCTACGACTAACGGTTCTAGAGGAAAGTTAAATTTACGTTCTGCAAAACGTAGTACGATGTCTGAGCGCACCCTATTAAAAAAGTCATCCCTTAATTCCCAGCTGTTTTCCATGAAACTTTTTTAGCAAGGTAATATCAATTCACCCTACAAACCCGCCCAAAAAAGCTTCGGATTACCAGAAGGTATAAAGAGGCCCCCAAAAAATTCTTACAACTACATTAAATTTGTTCCTCTAGTATTTTCAGAAACTAAATTAATATTTTCGAAACAAATAATTATTAAATTATATTTTTTATTTGAGGTTAAGGAACAACAAAGTAACGTAACACTAGAATGTTATAACATTTTACTGTGATGACATTCACTCGGAAGGCGACGGTGCCAGTGGAGTGGAGATTATCCGATTTTGGCAGCGCTCCGCTCAATATTCTGAATTACATAAACCACTTTCTTATATTTACCACGCTGACTTTATCTTTGCTACTCCAAACATCAAGAGTTACTTTTATATTCATGTTCCTATTGAAGATTTGAAGAAAATGTAATACTGCACGACTTTTTGACATGGAAAAAGCTCTGGAGATGGTGTTAGAAATTTACGAGACGCAATTAGTGTAACGGAAGTAACGTCACATGATTATGAAGACTATGAGGGAACTAAAAACATTCCGTGCAGACAAAAGAAAACCATGATGAAAAGTTCTATTTCATTCATAGTATAGTCATATCAGTCCTGAGTTCTATATTTAGTTATCCCTGTAGTTCTATATATGATGAAAATACTCAACGATTACATTAAAAAACCAACAACAAATACAACTATAATACACAGACACAAGTTAATAATTCTAAGTGCTAATAATTAGTATTTTAAGTGTACTAGCTGACCCGGTAAACTTTTTGACGGATAATCGTACATCCATGTTAACTTTAAGATTGGTCAAGTTCTGAAGTCGAGTAGCAATACACCTTCGTTGTGTAGATACTATGGATCGTGGAATAGTTAATAACAATACTGAAAAGATGAGACATATTAATAACATTCCCAAAAAACAAATAAATCTAATTAATTCACAATTGTATAAACCAACCTAAACCGGCTTTATAAGGAAAGATATATAACAGCTGTTTATTATAATAATTAACATTACAATTATTTTTTTATTTAGCTAACATATAAACTCGTGACTTTTAATCGGACAGAAAATAAAATATATAAACACATAATCCCCAAAAACTTATCAAAATGGTGAATAAAGCTGTTCATTTTGTACAGCACATATTTACTTCAAAGTTTTACTTTAATGAATGATTTGGATGGCATTGGATTATAAAGAATTATTGATAATGGAAAGTTAACTAACAATATATAAAATGAATGTTTTATAGAAAAAATAAAACTTGACAATTTTAACATTAAAATTTAAAAACCATAAAATAATTTATAGTAAATATCACTATTTTCCCGGACACACTTCCTAAAATTTCATGACGATCGGATGAATAGTTTGGCAACCTATAAAGTCATACATATATTCATTTTTATGTATAGATATTATAGTTTATTTTCTTTTTAAAATACATCCCTAAAGTAGGCTATTGTGGTACGTTTCTTGGTTTAGGAGGAGAAAAAAATTTAACTGAAGTTTCACCACTTATAAATAGGTTTTTTTATTTATCTACTTTTTTTAAAAACATAATTTTAAAATTTTGAGTTTAAAAAACTTTTGGCAATTTTGGGACGGTTAAGGTAAAAAGAAACCGTCGAGGGGTTAAACTGGAACAATAATGTTTCAATTTACCTGAACAATCTATGACCTGAATATAGTTTTCTAATATTCATTATTCACGTCTCCGTGATAAATATTCACTGCGGTGAGAGACAGGTGATGAGACGAAGGTCGTGACCTGCGACCGGCGACAATGTTTGGCCAAGGATGATCCCTTATAATTGGATTCTGGAGCTCTTTTGCTTTTAATCAGTAACAACACTCTGGCTGTGTCAATGTGTTCTGCGTTAAACTCTAAAGTTAATTAAAAACGTTGTTTAAATATTTATTTTTCAAATGAACACATTTTCATTGGGGATTACAGTGTTATTAGACAGTCAGTGTGCACAATTTTATGTTTTCTCTGTTTACATAGACCACCTGTTAGGCACCTAAACGTTTAGCATACATTTAACCCTAGAAATGGCAAAGTCTAATTGACGACGCATTTACATATTCAATAAGAATTGGCAGGTGGAGGCATCTGTCGTCAGTTTAGTGTACTTGTTAGATACTATCGCCTACGTGACCGTGTTGCCCTCTGGGGGCAAACAACCGAAACTGCTCTCGTAGTACACTATAGCCATTCGGAAGTGCTAGGGTTCGAATCCCGACCATTATCAATCCCAATTTGGCTTGCAAATGTGTGGTAAAGCGGAAAGGGGGCCCACCTTAAATAAACGGTGACCGGCTTGGGTGGAAGTTGACGGCATTTGTAGGCTTAATTGGGATTGCAGTGAACACCTGTTTTGCTTTTGTGGTTAGTGGTCATAAGGTGGGGGGCATGTTTTAATCTTTTTTTGTTTAAACCTTGATATTTCATGAAGATACTAGTAATTATTTTTATGCTACATACAGTTAAGAGTAAAAAGCTTGCCACTTCTAGGGCTAATAGGTTTTAATGAGTTTAAGAACCTTCAAATTCTTATGGAAAAACGTTTCATGTGAACTTGTTTAACGTTACAAAAACAGACACACAGATAGAAGTTGTGATCAGACACATTTAGGCTTTCTGGGATTAAACACGTAAAATAAAACAAAAATAGTATAATTTAAACAATCTACAGAAAGATTTTTCATTTTAGTGAATTTCCTATAGGGAAGAAGCTATTACCATAGGTCTCGTGGAAAGACGTAGGCCCGGGACAATGTTATTTTTTTATCCTTCGGTGCCCAAAAGCCAAAAACAATAGTTGTTAATATTTATCGACACATTTTTATTTAAAAATTAAAATGTATCTGTGAACATGATAGCTCTCGTAAAAATGGTCCAATCGAGACGAAATTTGGTAGAAACGTGTATTCTTACATTTTATCGGACGAGTTCTTAATCCAGACATATCGGTCAATCGGAACAAGTAGTTTGGGGGGGTTTTGTGCCCCAAAAATGGGTTTTTGGCGTTTTCCCAGTTTTAATTTATAAAAATTTCAAATTTTATCGTTCGCCATTAGAATCAGCTTAAAAACTATACAATTTAGTTCCAGTTTAGTTAGGTTTTTGCTATATCTCCAACGGTTACCGAGATATTAAAAAATCTAAACACAGTACACTGTATTTAGGGGCTCCAATGCAAATCTTATGGAGGATAAGGAAAAATTAATATTTCCCTTACTAACCAATAGTTTTGGATGAAACTTTGTATTTGGCTTCATGTGGTTGGGAGCCATACGTTTATGCTAAAAAAGTCATATTTTATGTGTTCCTTACAGCAGCAAACCTGCATACTCTTTCCCATGTTAATCTTATGAATAATAGGCGAAATTCTTTATTTATGTCCAGATAATGATAAAACTTGGAATATGGTCAAAATTAAAATAATTTATGGTAAAAATGCCTACTTTCAGTGTTCCTCAAGGTAGCAAACCTGCATAAGCGAATAATCTAATTTATCAACAGGTATTGATTAATCAATCTTGCCATATGCTTATACTATTATTGCCATATTATTGAGGTGGAAATTCGCTGAGTAACGCAGTTCTGCTGCGACGGGATATTTATTTATATGGATTCGCGTAATATAAATTTATTTATTGAATAAAATAAAAAGAAACAATAATAGTATGAATACTGAAATATTTTTAAAATTGTTGGTTTTTAACTAAGATTAAAGAGTGAATAACATGACCGAGTGTGGATATAAATATGTACGTAACCTTATCACTTTACTTAGTGGAGTCGTTCGACCAGAAAAGCCTTGGTCCACGTTTTTAAACTGTTTTCGCAGCCAGCGGTCTGGATAGTCCCCTTAGTGTGTAGCACTGGACAAAGTGTAGGGTCACTTTGAGCATCTGATTCTCTCGAGTGTCCTTCCTTTTCGCCTCAATCGTCCTTTTAAACGAGACAAAAAACTGTCACCCATTTCTACACTTCATTCCTATTTTTCAGCCCATACAAAAAGGTTTGGCTCATAAAATTTCAATATTTTTTCAATTGGTTGAAAATTCAAACTAATTTAATTAGGTGCATAGGTTATACACAACGTTAAATTGGTCTTAACTATTATAAAATATAGTAAAAAATATTTAAAATCTTTAACAGTTATTAGTCTCTGTAAGCAGTTTCCAGAAAAATGAAAATATCTGTTATAGAAATAACTGTTCCAATATAACTGGAACTGGAGCAGTAAAACGTCTGAGGTATAAGAGGTACTGCGCATGCGTAAAATGTGGAGTCAGGGTGCACGCTCAACGTCGAGTGTATAATATAGTATGCAAATATTATTAACGGTGTAAAAATATAAAAAACCAACACATCTTAAGGACTCCCCTAAAACGGGGTTACCCACTAAATAACTTCCTCTACTCTTAAGGATTCTATCCTGGAACTGTTTGTCACAGTAAAACAGGCTAAGCCTAAATTTTCCTCACGTCCTTGAGGCTCACTCCATGTCCAGATACACTTTTAGGGGGCCTCTTCGAGGTCCAGATCGATTTTTTTCTCTAGAAGGACGCCCTGGAAGAACTTTGACAAATAATCCCGGTTTTCTCTCGTTCTCAATGATCTTGTGGCAGACCGTGTCCACCGAGAAAATCCCAGATGTTCATGCAATCTCCAGGCGGGGCCTTTTCCAACAGGGGCAGCAGAAGAAGGTGTACTCCGCATCGCCGGGAACGCCCGGGCTGTAAATGCAATCTGGTGAACCGGTTTTCATCCAATGCAGGTATGACTAAAAAGCTGTGGACTGTCAGAAACTGAATGAGGTAGTAATCTACCTCACCATGCCACCGTTCCACCCACGGATGGACCTGCTCAAGAAGTCACGCAGTCCATCGTCCTCGGTCGTCGTGCTCCCAGATGTGGTGCTACAGCGGGAGCATTCTTTATATCTTACAGCATCCTTGTCGATATCGCCTTATCTCTGGTAAATCATCCTCTTCTCCACTGCCAAAGGTTTACAGAAAGACTCCAGCGACCACGAGGACAGCAGGCTCGGATACTGTCCGATAGGAAAATCCATCTCAGTAGTCAGTAAAAATTATGTATTAAAGAGATGCCACCGCACGGCCTGCCGTAATCGGGATTTATCGTTAGAGTATTAGCTATTTCAATGAACTACGTCATTTTTTATAATTTTTACATTTTATAGAAACATTTAAAGCGTTGCAGGTGTAAAACCAATTTGACCAAACACAGAAACGTCTTTGAGGGTTTTGAGAGTCTGCCCACGGTCGAGTTAGAGTCAGAGGTACACAAAAACATCGAGTGTGTACACAGTAAGCCTCTACAGGGTACTCGAGAATCTCCACAGCATCAGTATAATAGTTAACAAATAGAGAATAATCAGTTTAAGACTCTCCGAGGAAGCACTGTGAGCATTACAGCGCTCGGCTTAGGTAATGCGATTTACACGAACCATTTCCCTGTATTTGCTTCTCTCGGTTTTAGAAACGCAAATTATTTCTTTTACAACGGTACATTCTCTTACGCAGCGTAACTTTGATTTTACGGGTTTGATTTTGTTAAAGTAAAGATACCAAATGGTTTAAAACCTCTGTGAATTACTAGAACAATACAATTTTACATTTAAACCTTTTAAGTTCTAAGTACCTAAGTTCCAAGTAACTTTAAAGTTTTAGTAAGGTTGAATTTTTTTCAGTAAAAAATTCTCCTCCTTATTGTTATTAATTATCCCAATAATTATATTATTATTTATGTTCGTAGCTCAAAAGCTATAGTAATGTGGTTTAATTAAATCCTAAATACCTTAAGGAGATACGTCTATACACTTTAAGGATCTAAAGACTAAAAATTACTTAAAATTTATTACTAATCTATCAAAATATCTATAAAAATATATTAGGTCAGAATTTATTAGGCTGACGTCCTCATTAAACATTAAAAATTGTCTAATTAATTTTTATACCGATAGCTAGAAAGGAAGTAGCAAATAATATTTGATAACATCCGTGGTTAGTAAAATTTATTTATAAACTTTAAACGCAATTTGATTCATGTAGCTATTTAAGTAGTAACACTTACAACACCAACAAAAGAAAATTTGTTCAGTTTTGAATACTTACTAATAATGCATATGGTTTTAGTTTAATCTCGAAGGTGAGGGCTAAAAAATAACTTATGGAAAACCACAAGTGAATTCACTAAAATTGCCAAACCACTTTTAACGACGTAATAAAAATTCACTGAACCAGACGTTAGCCTTTCTTTGACTAATTATTTACGAGTCATTTGCGTTCTTCATGTTTACCGCTTCTAAAATTATTCAACGTTAACTTTGTGTGGTCATTGAAATTTCTACTTTGTTTATAATAGCTTAATCTAAGGTGACTCTCTCTAAAGATGTGGTATCATACTTAGGTAGGACTAATACATTGGAGTTACTAAAGCTTTACAATATATTTTACTTTACAAATTAATAAAATCTCTTCAATATTTTCCTTCTTGTTCAAACCAATAGCTGATTCAGGTTATTTATTACTAGATTAGATTATTGAAATGGCGATCATACCACAAGGTAGGTATGAGCAGGTTTTTAAATGTTCGTTATTTACTTTTCAAGGGGCGGCGGACGATTTAAAGTATTGAAAAGCCTTCTCTGGAATGTAAAGAATGTGTGAATTAAGAGTCTGCATCAGTGGTAGCCATCTTGGATTTTAGTCCCGTAAGAGCAATGTTAAATTCTGGCGCCTATAGTCATAAATTAACGGAAGAGGTGTCAAATTAAAGGTATTACAGTCCTCCAGGGCACCACCTTACAGAACTTCTTTCTTTCGCTCTCAATAAAAATATAATAATGATTTATTTTGTAAAATATTCCTGTTTTTTTCCTGTATTTTTGTTTTTATATCAAGTTAAATTTTTGAACATGTTAAAATGTCATGCCCTTGAGCCATATCTCACCAATGTACTTCTAAAGTTTTACATAATTATCGCCACTACAGACGCCAAAGTGAAGGTATGTTCCGCCATTGCTCTTACGGGACTAAAATTCAAGATGGCTACCACTGATGCAGACTCTTAAGCTTCAGTGTCATCCGTTCTCCCATTGGAGAAGACGGCGTAAAATGCCTCCTGGAGCATCATAGATAAACAGACACAAATTGAGATAATACTTGTTTCGGCTTTTCTAACGCACGAAACGTAAAAATAACTATAAAATGAATAGCTCTGAGCAATGTACAGACAATCTCTAATTTTATTTATATAGATTTACTTGTTCATAAATATAAACCCTTTTTTCATTAGAGGAAAACCTTTCATGATATACTAAGTGTGTTATGTTTCATGAAATGATTTATATTTCATAATTATTATAGTTTCTTTATAATTGGAATTATCTCTTTTGTATCTCACAGTTTAATAAAAGTATTTTCCACGAATGTTAATTTAAAGGTTTTTTATGTTTAAAGTTAAATTACTAAATAATGGTTGGTTAGATTAAAAATTTTCTTTCATACTAACCCTGGCATTAAGGAAAAAAAGTAAAAAAGTCCAATTTAGTGCACTTGATCTCAAGCTATGGAGTAACGTCAAAAAATGATTGTGATTTATTTATATAGATATAAATTTTCTTTGACTTCATGATCCAGACACCAGCTTATTTCTTTTTCATTTAAGGACAGAAAAGACGTACTTAAGGCATCTGCTAGCCTAACGGTTAGCGTCTTGGACTTCGGTGCAAGAGGTGACGGGTTCAATTCCCGGGATGGCCACAAAATTTAGATGGGAAAGTCCATAAAACCAGTGTACTTCGAGGCTGCATAGTTTAAGCTGAGCCTGCCAATGGCAAAACAGAATAAAAAAATAAAAAAAGACGTACTTTGACCTCAGTGGATGTATTAGAAAAAACTCGAAATTCTGAACGATAAAAATAAATCAAAGAAGTCAATATTTACGAGTAAAGATGAAAATATTCAACAATGTATCGAAACACCTGTATGAATAAATTACCTTATCACCCAAACACACGCGCACCACGATCCATCCAACCATTCAGAAACATCAAGCTTTTTGAGTTTACAAAAAGAAAAATACAATCATAATTCATATATAAATATTGATCAATAATTCTATGAAATTACATTGCTTTTTCACTTTTTTATATCTTTATGTTTACTAGACACAATCATTTCTAGATACATGTAAGGCAAATTTAAGGAAAGGGTTGCCACTTTGTTATATAACCACCAGTAGATAAGCAATGTTATTATTGTGAAGAATGTTATGTCATTCCCCTGACATGTTACATGTTATATATTCTAAATGAATTGTTATATATCTATATATTCTATTATATATACTACTCATTATTGTTTTATTTTTTAGTTATTTTAATTTTGGCAAGTGAACAGGAAGATGGACACTGTACGAGAGTGCTGTTTGAGTTGCTATTTAGTTATAATATTGTTTACTGTTATTGGAGATTTTATTTCTCTGTTGTAAACAATTAAATTGTAAATAAATAAATAAATCTATAGTAGGCCTATAAAAGACACAAGTTTACAATATTTTTGGTATAGATGTCTTTTGTAGCCTATCAGATAAGTACAGAATATAATGGATAGGATCATAATTTGACACATAATGTAACAAAATTAAATTGATGTATTTGAGAGTAGGTAAATCAGAATGATAACGTCAGGTAAACAAAAAGAAAAACAAACTTAACAATAGAGAGTGTTATTTCGAAGGCCTAGACACCTAGATAGTTGTATAATCACTTGCTAAATGAATGGCAACTGCCCTTCAGGTGTCAAATTTGTTAAATATTCCTTACAGAAACCGGTTTCGGTCTTTTAACAGACCATCATCAGTCGACGAAACAGGTATCACAGACCCATTGGGTCAGAAGCGCTACAATCATTCCTGTGAGCGGTTCAGGCAATCAATTAGTGGAAATATTGGGGATCCCTGTGTAAATGTTTCTTCGTTTTTTTTTTCGAAATTTGTAAATATATGTTATGATTGTGTAAAAGATTTTTTTAAATGTTTTATCTTGACGAACACCGACGGTGGAGAATCTATTGTGTCATGTGATACCTGTTTCGTCGTCTGATGATGGTCTGTTAAAAAACTGAAAACGGTTCCTCTAAGGAATATTTAACAAATTTGACACCTGAAGGGCAGTTGCCATTCATTTGGTAAGTGATTATATAAATAGAGAGTGGTTTATGCAGCAAAACTGCATACTCAGTACTATTCGATTACTATGATGGGAATAATATAAGTTCTATGAAATTCGCTCTACTCACGTCAGCGTGCTGCGTGCGATCTCGTTAAATATTTTCAAATAGGTTAGACGATGACAGTGTGACAACACTGACAGCAGTGCATGATTGTTCATCAGTATCCTCATTTCAATACGTGATTGACATTGATACATTGACATGGTTACCGCATCTTCCGCAGGACACGTTGCACATCAAATCACGTTCATTGATATCAGTTTTATCACTTTGCTTAGTAGCTCTATAGCCGAAAAAACTTTCTTACGATAATATCATTACACTAGCTCTTACATTTAACAATGTTACACAGCATTAACTCATATAATTGTTTATTATTATTATTTTTAAGAAATGGTGACCTACCTAGGTAGGTAGGAATGTTCCTTAGACAAGACTGTTAATTAATAGTCTGACATTTACTTCCATCGAAGAGACCTACAGTTTGACGTGGAGTCCGAAACTGGACTGGAACGGTAGCGACGTCCTGTAATCCAGCTACTTGGAGGTCACGAATTGTGGATAGTTATGAGCGATGGTCGGTGGGTGTAGTGTTCTCCACACTATTGAATACTACGTTAATCCACAAAGGTCATCCTCATAATTATTACAGTTCGTAATTCAGAGGCCGTGGTTCGGATCCCACGTTAAACTGTAGATCCATTAGTTGCCATCGGCTGTTGGGCTATTAATTAACAGCCTTGTCTAAGGAACATGTCAGCCTTAGTCAGTGACAAGACTACAAGATTGCGCCACAATCATCCTACACTAATTTCTTATTCATAATTGGCTTAAAATACCTACCTGGGTAGGTTGACATTTCAATAATCTAATCTAATCTAAACACAATTTTTTTCTTATAAATTACGAACTGGTCTAATTATAAGGAGGCTCTTGGACAATAAACGTAGTATCTAATAGAATGGATGTTGATCCCCAACAGAGAATATCACACCCACCGACCACCGCTCATAACTATCCACAATTCGTGGCCTCCAAGTAGCTGGATTACAGGACGAGCCACTTTTTAGTTTACGTATTTGAAATTTCGGGTTTCGTAACGAAATTGTATTTAAACTAAAGTAGGAAATTCAGATTCGTCAATTAGGTTAAGTAAAGTAATCGAGTTCTAAGCTAATTTTAGATTCTGAAGAATTATTTTAACAAAACTAGTCAAAAAATCACTAAAATATAAACTTATACTTTAACAATTATTTAGTGATTTTAGAAACAGATAACCTATCTGGTTCTTTTACATGTGTACGTACTAAAATAATTGTCTTCTACTATTCTATTTAATTGTTAAATGTCAAAAAACTAGCTCTAGAGGTAATCTGTCAGACCAAAATTTTGAACGGTGAAGAAGCTTATGAGAACGGGAAAACATTCCTTTTAACAATATTCATAATCTAACATAATTCCCACAGGAAAGTAAAATAAATCATTTGTATGGACTTGTATTTAATAAAAATACTATCTTACAAACAACACTTTTCATGTAAAAATTCAGTCCCAGATGTTTGATGTGAGCTATGTAGACAACCATTTATCATCACAAGTGGCGTGGGAGGGGGGTTGGTAGTTTTTTCAGGGTAACATGTGTTGCTGACTGGAATCGATATCTTGCTTTTTATTTCTTGTAAAATTTCTTCAAGTAAAAGTCGAAAGTGATTTTCGTTCCTAATGGTGTTTGCGTCATTCTGGTACGACAGCAGTTCAAATTTATCGGTTTGTATTTAATTACATGAGTTAATAAGAGTATCGAGGACACTTAGATAGAAATTTATCTTTAATGAACTGTTTAGGCTAATAATTATTGAACCTTGACATGATTTGGTTTGTGAAGTACGGTAGATTAGATAATATACTTTACTTACTTTATACTTTTAACTGAAATGGCGACCTACCCAGGTAGGTATTTTAAGCCAAGTATGAATAAGAAATGAATGTAGATGATTGTGGCACGATCTTGTAGTCTTGTTACTGACTAAGGCTGACATGTTCCTTAGACAGGACTGTTAATTAATAGCCCAACAGCCGATGGCAACTAATGGACCTACAGTTTAACGAGGAATCCGAACCACGGCCTCTGAATTACAAATTGGTCTAATTATAAGGATGGTCTTTGCGGATTAACGCAGTATTCAATAGTGCGGACGTTAATCTACACAAGAGAACACTACATCCACCGACCATCTCTCACAACTATCCACAGCTGGATTACAGGACGTCGCCACCGTCCCAGTCTACAGTCCCAGTTAATATAAATTAACTGTACACACGAGTGTTCTGTTATTCGAATAAATATAATGAGTGGTGGATAATTTGTTTCTACAATTTGTAAGGTCTGTAAAACAATCAGAGGTAGTTCACCAGTTAAACAGAATACAATTAAGTTCAAGAGATTTACGAATATTGTGGGTAGAAGTGTTCATTAAATTATTTCGTGAAGTCTCACTAAAAATTATTGTACTCACTTCCCTGTGGTAAATAGGTTAGATCATGGATATGTGTAAAGGGCTTGTTTTCAATTAGTGTAAACAGCTGTTCTAAGCATATGACGTAACCATTTTTAATTTTGATCTGACAAGTTGCCAATCCCCTCCAGAGCTAAAAAATATTTACGTCAATAATATTAAATTTGTAATATTGTGTATTGATTTTTTTCGTCTTCACTAACTACTACACTTTCGTACTATTCCCTTAAATCACTGGAAGTATTAAGGCTGTTCGAGCGACTTTAGGGACAACTGAAATCCGCTAGATCAGCGCTAGTGTTGCTTATTCGTCACGCATATGTGATTGTTTCGTGCTAGCTTCCTGAGTGACCTGTTTAAGATAACAATTCAGTTTTTTTACATTTTTAATCCTTTTATACCTCCAAAATGACACATCTTGTACGATTATTAGATAAAAGTGCTGCTTAAAAACATTTTCCCTATACCAATTTTTTATCCTTTAAAATAGGTTACGTGAAAAAGGTCTGTTATTCATTCACGTTTCCAAAATTTCAGTTTAAAAGTATAAGTAGTTTACCCACACTCCTTGCACGAAAACGCAAAATTTCCGAATTAATCACCCTGTAACCTGAAAAACCCTGAAGTGTATTTATGTGTAGTTAACAAATAAACGTTAAAATTATGTTCTTCTATAATAGGCTTGTATATTTTTTCTCGCACCATCTTAAACTTTTAAAATGTTTTTTATCATACTATCTGAATGCATCTTTAACCAAGAAAGTTTTTGAGTGGTTGTACAGCCCGACTTCAAAACTAAAGGTCACCAAATTGAATCCTAGTGTCAAATAACAATAAAAAATTAAGTTTAAATATGTATATGAATATCGGTTCAAGGCAATTATTACGCTAATCATAAAAACACTAATAAATCGGTGTAATTTATTATTAAATAAATTAAACATTATTAATAGAAACAGAAAGTTAATTTGACAACCGACACGAGGACGTGTTTGGACATGTAGGAAGCTGCTGGAACAGTGATGGGTTGTCGGAAAGAGACTTGATTGCCTCTGAATCACTGGTAATGTCAATCCGATTCAGTAGGTTTTAAATGTTTTAACAGTTATTCGATTTCGCTTTTCGTTGTTTGTAAATATTTCAAGCTGATTGCTAACAATGCTGAATACGTATGTTGAAGTACTATTTGGTCTCTTACAGTTATCTAAATATATAAAACAAAGTCGTGTTAGTTACACGCATTATAACTCGAGAACGGCTGCACCGACTTAATGATCTTTAATTTTTTTGATTCGTCTCTGCTCCGGTCATGCTTTAGGCATATTCAGTTTCCATAAATTCAATTAGTTTCCATTTTATAGCGTTTTAAATTTCTAATGTTAACCTTATGGGGAATAAGTTTGTTTAAAAATTAACTACAATCGAAACATTTGATTTCTTAAACCAGCTGTTTACTGTCCGTTAGCAATATGCTTTACTATCCAATGCCATCTGAATCGTTCATTTAAGAAAATATGTGCTTTACAAAATGAACAGCATTATTCGCCACGTTAATAGTTTACGGTTTTTGGGAATTATGTACTGTATTTATATTTCTTTTTTTCTGTATGATTAAAAGTCACGTGTTTATATGTTTGCCAAATAAAAATAATTACAACGTTTCTACATATTGAGTTTATTATAATAATCATCTGTTGTATATTTAAAGCTGTCATAATGAAGCCGCAATGCTAATTGACTTCAGGACATGGCCAATCTTAAAGTTAACATGTATTTACTGTTAGGCGTTACGAAGTTCGCCGGGTCAGCTAGTATTACATACTTTATAATTTTTGACATAATGTCTTAGCTCTGGTGGGGTGTTGGCGATTTTTAAGATGGAAAACATGTTACAGGTTTCCATAGAGACTACCAGAACTAAAACTTGATATTCATAGTTAAAAATCATAGTTTCTTTGTTTATCATGGCAGCTAACCTGCATACTCTTTTCCCATGTTAATCATATAGGTAGAGAAGAGGCAAGCTCTTTTATTTATGGCCAAACGTTGATGAATATAAATGGATGTTGGTATAAATGGTAAAAATAACAATTGTTTACGCTAGAAATACCCACTTTCAGTGTTCCTCACAGCAGCATACTCTTTCCCATGTTAATCTTATGGAGAATACTCAAATAACTCTCATATTTATCGACAGCTAATGATGAAACTCGTAATTTATTATTATTGATATTGTTATTGATTTGTTAATTCGCTGAGTACGCAGTTCTGCTGCAATGGGAGTATTTTTTGTTTTCTTTTTTTGAAAAAACCTGGATTGATAATTTTGTTACCGTCATATAAGGTAAAGTTCATACATAGGTATTAAAATGACTCACAAAGTTAAATTATTTAATTAAGTTTTTGTCCTTTGTATCAGTTATGATTTTACAAAATAGTAAGAAAAAACTCACCACACTTATATTATAGAGTTTACTTGTATTTCGATTAGAAATAAAGTACCAGAAAGGATTTAAGGAAGAATGAGTAATAGTACTACTTCGTGAAAAATATGTATTGAAGATAACAAAAGTGATTCACTAAAGCAATTTATCGGTATTATATATCTCAACTGGAATCTCTTGATGTATGACAGTATATGGCAAAGCTGCAGCTTGCTACAAACCTTGGCTCAAAATGAGATGGAAGTCATTTCATCTAAGATTTACCAAAGAGATCTGTATTTATGTCCATACAATAATTATTATTATTATTTATAATTTCTTTAAAAAAATATGAGTGGCAATGATACTTCAAATCCATAAATTGTCTGTGTGTGTACACACACAGTTACACTAAACTCTGTCTGTATGTATCATAGTATCAAAACCGAGTTTTTTCCATTGTTTTGCTCAATGGTTTTTAATAAAAACAGCTGCTGGTACCTTAAGAGTTAAGACAACATATGTTGGAATCCAAAACAAAATTATTTCCCCATAAGATTAAAATGGGAACTTTAAAAACGTTTAGGGTAGAGATTTATGGGAAATCGTTACATAAACTATTAGACTTTCCTAGTTTAAGCCTAAATAACCAGTGTACAAAATATTAGCCTCCTAAGTAATCGGGAAGTGGGAGAATTAGTGATGAGTGAGTGAGGGCTGTGACGTTTATGTACATTAGGGTTTTATTTTAATTAGTATGAATTGATACGATATATACTTTTTTTCTAATGAATTCAGAATTTATTGCTTGTGCATTCCTGTACTATTCGTTTGTTTCTGAATTATAGTTCAATACCCTCTCCTTTCTTTAATGGCTACAAGCATTAAGCTTACAAAATATTTATTACTATACAGGGTGTTTCAGAATTCCCTACCAATACTTTAGGGCATTGTTCCTGGGTAAGAAACATATCTTAATATCATATTTAATTTGTCCGGAAGTCCTTAGTTACTCACACAGCCTCCATTTTGTTTTTTTCACTTATAATATTTTTTCTGAATAATGGTTAAACGTACGGAATTGAAACTTTGCACAAACATTTATGGCAAATAGACAAAGCTACAAAAAATTATGACAATTTCTCAAATTCATAAAACAAAATGGCGGCCATTAAAAACTTTGTTTCTCAAATAACTCGTGAACCGTTGATTGAAAAGAAAATTTACAAGAATAACTTTTTTTAGGTAATGTAATTACAAATATATTGACACCAAATTGTTTTAAATTAGACAAATATTAACTGAGATATGGTAGCTTTAGTGATAGGTGACCGCTAGAGCTTAGTTGCAGTGCATGTCAAGGCATGCGACTTAAGTCAGCCACAACAATGCAACAGTCTCCGCCTGCTTACTATCATTGAAATTGTTGTGGCAGACTGTGTTAAAACAATTTGGTGTCAGTAGATTTGTAATTACATTACCTAAAAAAAGTTATTCTTATAAACTTTCGTTTAAATCAACGGTTCACGAGTTATTTGAGAAACAAAATTTTAAATGGCCGCCATTTTGTTTTATGAATTTGAGAAATTGTCATAATTTTTTGTAGCTTTGTCTATTTGCCATAAATGTTTGTGCAAAGTTTCAATTCCGTACGTTTAACCATTATTCATAAAAAATATTGTAAGTGAAAAAACAAAATGGAGGCTGTGTGAGTAACTAAGGACTTCCGGACAATTTAAATATGATATTTAGATATGTTACTTACCCAGGAACAATGCCCTAAAGTATTGGTAGGGAATTCTGAAACACCCTGTAGATAGGTGAAAGACAAAAAATGTTTAGATGGAGAAAATTAATAATCCTAAGATACTATAAATGTGTTTTCTTACTTTATTTTTCCTATAGTTCATCTCACACATATACAACAGAAATTTTAAAATAATACTCATTATAATCATTTAAACAGACGATTGTATGTATGGTGATGTTAACCCGAGGACTTATCAGCTGTTACTGACTGAAACACATCTGCCTCCAGGTGAGTATGGAAACAGCTGTTTTGTAACTAACCCAATTACTTGTTAGCGATATATCGCAACTCAATTAATCGGTTTAGAACACAACCGCTCTCTGGCCACAGAATGATAATTTAGACAATCAAATTTTACTCAGTATCCACAGGTTGTAAATTGTTTTCGTATTGATATTGTTGGTTTTTGTGTATGTAGACACTCGCTTCGCTCGGCTAAAATCTTGGCATATTAAGGGGACTAAGCACGTCCCTAGGGCCGGTTTGCGTTTTTTAGTTCTGTAATATATTAACACAATTTGGATAGTTGTGAAAAAATATTTGTTTCATTTGTGATAACGTCACTATTGAATTCTACGTTAATCCGCAAAGACCATCCTCATAATTAGACCAGTTCGTAATTCAGAGGCCGTGGTTTGGATTCAACGTTAAACTGTAGGTCCATTAGTTGCCATCTGCTGTTGGGCTATTAATTAACAGTCCTGTCTAAGGAACATGTCAGCCTTAGTCAGTAACAAGACTACAAGATCGCGCCACAATCATCCACATACATTCTCATTCATACTTGGCTTAAAATACCTAAATTGAAGGTGCCATTTTCATGTATAAATGTAATCTAAAAATCATTTTTGTTTCGTTATTTTTTTGGTTCTATTTATTTCTGTTATTTCAACACTATTATATTGTTTCTGACGACGAACTATAAAAATTTTATTCTAGATTTTACTACTTTCTATTAAATTCTACATTAATCCGCAAAGAACATAATTAGCTATTTCGTAATTTCAGAGGCTATACAGATTCAACGTTAAACTGTATATTAGTTGCATTGCTGTATTTGCTATTAATTAACAGTCCTGTCTAAGGAACATGTCAGCCTTAGTCAGTAACAAGACTACAAGATCGCGCCACAATCATCTTACACTCAATCCTCATTAAAATACCTAAATTGAAGTATGGTTGCCATTTCAATGATCTAATCTAATTATTTTACTGCTAACGAGTGACCTGTTGTTCGGACCGGACGTTATCAATTGTGGTTTCATGTGGTGTTTGGATGTGCAGAGTATGCGAGTTTTTGGCAAAGCCGGCCGTTTGTCACTAGGTTTAAGTCGAGATAAAATAACACCGATTTATTGCTTTATATACGTCACGACAGAACCTTTTTCATATTTTTTATCCTTTTATTGCATATATACTTTATTTATGGATCAAAACGTATTAAATTAAACCAGTAACTCTCACAGCTATAACTATATATTTTATTTTTATTACCCTACAAAACTAAGAAAGACTTTCACGATTAAGGTATATTTTTCTAACTATTTTCATTTTCTCGCAACTATTTACAAACAATTACACTTTTTATGCATTTAGTCCATTTTCCACGTGGTACAATTTTATGTACCCAATCAATGCTTTATTCTTCAATGTGACAAATTAGTTTACATACTTTCATAAATAAGATTATTCCTACCAAGCCATTAATTTATTTTATATTTATTATATTTAACTGGGTCCTAACGTCTTGATAAATTATTTATTTGTGTAGTTTTGTTTTTTGTTTGGAAGCAAATTTATTTTAGCTTCAAAAAGGGCAATGTGAAACTAAATATTAAGTTAGTTTTTAATAAAAATATTTTCATTATTTGTAAATAAATTATTTTTGAAAAAGATAAACGCTATAAACTATTTTTATGGTCCAAACACTTCTTAATTAGGTAAAAACCAATATTTATTTTAGACAATATAACTTAAAAAATTGTAAAGTTCGCCTCACGACAAAGGTTAGTTAAATTCTTGCCATCGAAGAGAGTTTAATTAAAATTACAGGCTGTATCCACAGGTATTTGCTCTTTAAAAGGAAAAGGTCAGAGAGATTAAGCCCTAATAATTAAAAAGCACAGGCAAGTTCATTGTTAGTGAGATTTTCTTGTATTTATATTTCTAACTACATAAATATTACATATTTAAATTTATTTTATGCAGTCATATGTTTTAGGGGGTTTACGGATTTAAAATTAAAAAGTCTTAGTTAATTTTGTTTTGTAGCCCATATTTTAGTGTAGGCTTTATTCCGTAAAAATCTGGTTTTAGATTTTATGACTATTTTTTATATTTTGCATGATCAGTTGTTTGAAAACATGGAATTAATGGTTATAATTAGGGTAGAAGAGGCTTATTTCAGAAAACAAAATGATGCTGTGGTGGTATTCATCGTCCGTATAATAAAGAATTATAGACTTTTTTAATAAAAGCTACAGTTTTCCAGTAATTTTTATTTGAAATGGCCGTAATTTTGAAAAATATATTCAAACTAAGCTGATGTTTATTTATTAATTAGGTCTTGACAATTGGTCAAATTTTTCTTAAGGTATAAAATATTTTGTAAAAATCCAAAATTGCGGATACCTGGTAAACGAAGCGGTTAAAAAATTTATTCTTGATTTTCTTTTTTTTACCCAAAAAACATTTAACCGAGTTTGGCTCTTTACATATGGGACACTCTGTATACATGTAGGCTACCTAAATTTATTCTGTTTGATTTGTTTGTTTGTTTCAATGACGCACATTTATCCACAGTCCCATAACATCGAGTTTGTATTTGTGTTGTGTTACGCTCACATTTCTCAGAGGTTTCATGAAACTAAACCAATAAGGAAAATTGGTTCAAGTCGTACTTTCCTGCTCAACTTAAAGGACAGGAATGTTGAGTTTCGAACAGGATGTAATGATCTCTAAGGAACTATATACAGAGTGTCCATGAAAAACGTTTCAGGACTTCGGTGAGTGATTAGGTACATTAAAAGGAAGAAAAAATTTCCGATTGAGGTATGGCCTAAAACGCTTTTTTCTCATATATCCGCCATTTTGTATTTTTCACAAAATATTTTTTATCTCAAACATTTTTTAATGGACTATTTTCAAATTTGGTATGTGTTTTACACTATTAGACTACTATTATTAAAAAAATACTAGCATGATCCACGCTGAAAATCCAAAACGGCGGCCATTGTATTTTTTACCGTTTTCAAAGTATTTTAGTTTTTAAATTTTAATATTTTGTGAAAAATTCAAAATGGCGGATATCTGAGAAAATAAGCGTTTTAGGCCATACCTTCATTCGATTTTGTTTCTTCCTTTTAATGCACCTAATCACTCACCGAAGTCCTGGAACGTTTTTCATGGACACCCTGTATAGTCTCACAGTGACACTGTATTACAGGCGACCTTTTCAAATATCATATAGTAATTAATTAATAAGACCTTTTAACCTAACCAATACTCTTTATATGGTAGCGGTGGGGACTTCCGTTTCGTGACGACTGTCACATCTTCAGGACATCCTCATCAATAGATTCGTCATGCTTAAAATTTATGCACAACACTATTGGCACTTTTAAACACACATTTTACATAAAATCTTAATTTTCGAGCTCTTAAACCAACTTTTGTTGCTATTCGTGCAAGCATTATTTTCTACCGGCAGTAGAAAATAATCTACCGGAGATTTGTCTAATGTCAACGTGACAATGACGTAAAATGAAAAAACAGAAATTAATTAACAGGTCTAGAAAATTTCGAAATATATAAAGCCAGGAAGTCAGAATGATATAATTTGTTAAATAGCCATTAAGAATCACAATTTGTTAAATAGTCAGGTGAACGAACTGTTTGATACAATTATGAAACTAGATAAAGGAATGGAACAGCTGATCGCGAGTGACGTCACATCGACCTTCGACAGAACTCCAGTCGCTGCCGGTTGAAGTTAATGCTTACACACACCACGACAAAAGTTGGTTTAGCGGCCCGAAAATGAATATGTTTATGTAATATGTGTTTTTAGTGTCTTTAATGTTTTGTATCGATTTTAAGCAAGACAAATCTATTGAATAAATGAATTTTTATTTCAAAAAATATATTTACATGTACATATCATAAATGAAATTGACTGCCAGTAGTGTGACCAGTGAAATAAAAACAAATAATATACAAATAACATAATCTGTTCAGTCTAGCATTAATTTAAAGACTATTTACATCGCCCATTAAGGCATCTGTATACAAATATTGACCTGATGATGTGACAGTGGTCATGAAACCGGTTGTCCTTACAGCTACCACAAAAAGATATTGCTAAGGTAATGTCTTAATAATTAGTTATAGTCAATATCTAGAAATAGGAACATGAATTCAGATCAGATAGCAACCTCTAAGGATAGGAACTAGTTCCAGTCTCACAGTGACACTGTATTACAAGCGAGGTGTCAACCTTACTTCAAATCCACGATTCAAAGGCTCAGCCTTATGTTATTTATGGAGCTCATTATACTTGAGAGCCTCCTTTGTCTTCTTACTCTCTCTTTGGGCCTCCCCCTCGCGTGCACGCACAATGCTGGCGAGATTGCACATAGAGGAATAAAGAGAAACTACTGCTTTGCTTCACCCACTACAAAAACTCACTTGTTTTTGGTTTTCAGCTGTTTCCTTTATGACTTTGACTGGGAGACTGACAACATATTTCAAGGTAAGTCTTAAAAACTGTGTCATAATTAGCGGAATAATTTTATTGAATGTAAAAAATATTTTGAATATTTAGACATTTTTGTGACTACAGTACTTGCTATATTTATGACTGGAACGATAGTTACGTCTTGTGATCCAGCTACTTGGAGGTCACGAATTGTGGATAGTTGTGAGCAATGGTTGGTGGGTGTAGTGTTCACTTGTATGGATTAACGTCCGCACTATTGAATACTACGTTAATTCGCAAAGACCATCCTCATTTTAGACAAATTCATAATTCAGGGTCCGTGAATTGGATTCCACGTTAAACTGTAGGTCCCTTAGTTACAATCGGCTGTTGGGATATTAATTAACTATCTAAGGAAAACCCTTAGTCAGTAACTAGACTACAAGAACGTGCCACAATCATCTTACACTCAATTCCATTCATACTTGGCTTAAAATACCTACCTTTTGGTATGGTCGCCAATTCAAAAATCTAATCTAATCTAATCAAGCATCCATTAATGATTCCTGCTCTCTTGTGTAAATATTTAAAATCAATTTAAATTTTTTGTCTAATTTATTCTATACATACTTATCATCTTCAAAGAAAAGCTCCAATTAAAATTGAATCAAAATTTACCTTATAACACGCGAGTCTTCAATAAAGCCCCTTTCCACGCTCATAATCCAGGAGCTTGTGAAACCTACGAACGCTTATTAGGTTTTTCATAGAGACACATCTCACGTATTACCACTGGGTGGGATTTAATAAAATCCATATATTTATTTAATACAACATAAATGGAACTTTTGAAAAATAATAAGACAAATATAACCAAAAATTAGTATACCTTTGAACTTGGAAGTTATACATATTTAAGAGTAATTTCTGAAATAATTTAATCTGTTAAATTAATTTAATGAATTGTAAATTTAAGTGATTAACTTGTTAACTAAAAGCTTTTAAAGTTAACAGGCCAACTGGCGTTATAATCTCTAATTAAATACGCAGTCTAAACACAAATAATTGCATGGCTTATGGTAACACGTGACATGTGACATGTAGGCTTACTACGTCCACGGGACAGTAAAATATTGGTTAACAGACTGACAGTTTAACCTCTAAATGTGGTAGTATCTATTTGGAAGCAGTCTGAATATCTAATAGGCTTTAAAACGGTTAAAAATAAACGGTATCAGTGGACTAACGCATGCTTTGTCTTTAAAATAAATTTAAAAACGAAAACCTTCAACAAAACTAGCATACTGTTTAAATTTAATCTAAATATGATTTTAAAATTATTGTTTCAAAAATAATCATCCAATTTAAAAACATAAATCGATAGAAAACCAGTTAAATTAATTGTTAGACATTTTTGGGGGACATAACTCCCCGCCAGTACCTTTTTCATTGAATATTTTTGTGCGATGTGACCTTACACTGCATACCAGGTTTCGTGAAAAACAGCTGGTACATAAAGGGAAAACTATGTTTTAAATATTCTCTCCAAGTCCTTGCACATTGCCACGCACATTGGGCGAAAAAGTGTCTTGATCATGGATTGTAAATTTAAATTTTATTTAGCTTCATGTGGTTGAGATCAATCCATTTATGTTTAAAAATCATAGTTTATGTGTTTATCATGACAGCAAACCTGCATACTCTTTTCCCATATTAATCATATAGGGAATAGGCAAACTCCTTTATATATGGACGGATGTTGATGAGAGTTGGTATAAATGTTAAAAATAAAAAATATTTATGGTAGAAACACCTACTTTCAGTGTTCGTCACAGCAGCTGACCTGCACACCCTTTCCTATGTTAATCTTATGGAGAATAGGCAAATAATTCTCATACTTATGGACAGATTTTTATAAAACTTTTCATATATTATTATTATATTATTGATTTGGAAATTCGCTGAGTACGCAGGTCTGCTGCGACGGGGGTATTTCTTTATTTTTTCGTGGAAACAAAAAAAGTTTTTTTTTCATTTTTTTTAATCCTATACCCACAAACACACACGCACACGCACACACACACACACACACACACACACACACACACACACACACACACACACACACACACACACACACAGACACACTGGTAGAGCTCACTGTAAAACCACTTTTTACGATTCAGGAGGTACTAAAATGGATAAATCCACGAGAAACTCAAATTCGAAAATTCTGACATAAAACAATACTTTCCCTTAAACGTATAAGGGGAAAAAGTAAAAACAAAGAATGATGAAAAGTCACAAATTGGAATAGTAATATCCTTATAGACGTATTATAGTTTGATGTTTCAGAATGATCCCGGTAGGCTTATGCAACAAAGACAAGAGAGATAAGTAAACAATTAATTATCTCTGACAGTTTCCTGTACCTGACTCCAGAGACGATTATACTCAGATGTTGATTATACTGTCACATAACTTCTGTTCCTATATGTGCAAAATTGATAATGTTCTGTTTAATCTAATACTGTTAAAATCTCTTCCATTTTAATTACTTATAATGATACATTTTTACGAAGAATACATCGTATGTTGGTTCTGAGTGGCAAACTATATTTTATATTTTCATTTCACTGCGAATTATATTAAGTTCAATACTGGAAAATAATTTAAAATATATTTACTTTGGTGGCGTAATCCAGTTACTTTGAGGTCTAGAATTGTGGATAGTTATGAGCGATGGTCCGTGGGTTATCTTGTAGTTGTGGTGTTATCTTATGTAGATTAACGTCCGTACTATTAAATATCTTTTTAATACGCAAAGACCATCCTCCTGGTATGACTAATTCGTAATTCAGAAGCAGTGGTTCGGATTCCACGTTAAACTGTAGGTTCCTTAGACGCCATTGACTGTTGGGCTATTAATTAACAGTCCTGTCTAAGGAACTTGTCAGCCTTAGTCAGTAACAAGACTACAAGATCGCGCCACAATCATCTTGCACTCAATCCTCATTCATACTTAGCTTAAAATACCTACCTTGTGTTATGGTCGCACTTTCAATAATCTAATCTAATCTTTACAACTTCGCTCATAAAATGGCTTTCACATTTTCTAGCTATTTTGAAACGAAAGCTGATTCGCTTTTTTCATTCTAAGATGGAAAATATGCCTTTTTTGACAACATGATATTTATGGATATAAATTGCTTCAAGCAGTATGGCTAAATAGTTATTTGTGCAACTAGGGATTAAATTTAAACTTTTTGTACACGATGGAAACTGTTGTCACTCGAGGTGTAGCCGCTTTCCTGAGGGACGAAAATGACTTTAACCCCGATAACTCCTTTAACGTGATGATAAACGAACATTTTTTCTCCATCCACATTTTCTCCATACAAGTAATACGAGTTCAAGTAATTTTGAAAGTTGGCTAACATAACCTCGAAAGAATCAATGCAAACTATCAGCTGACCGGTAAAGAATTGATTATTACTATCAGCTGTTATTATTTCTGATGGTTCATTACAGGGTGAATCCGGTTTTCCTATTTTATTCTCGTGTGATTACTTTACCCCCTAGGGAGTAAAAGCTACACACTTTTCCTCCCTTGGGACTAAAAGTATTACTTTAGTACTCTATTCCAGAGACTTAAGTGTATTTTTGTTTTTAAAATGACTTTTATTAATCTTAATAAGTTAATAATAGTACGTTATTTCAATAAATAGTATATTTCACCACTATAAAGTGTTAGTTTTTCATTTAAGGTCAACGACCGAAGCGTAGCCGAAGTCAGAAAACGGTTGAGAGTAAAAAATACATGATTGGTC
This sequence comes from Nephotettix cincticeps, assembly GCA_023375725.1. NCBI lineage: Eukaryota > Metazoa > Arthropoda > Insecta > Hemiptera > Cicadellidae > Nephotettix > Nephotettix cincticeps. The sequence goes on along the minus strand of CM041791.1, from coordinate 6,450,257 downwards.
CAAGTGACGGACTTACTGTGCATTATATTAAGCTCAATACTAAAATATTTTAATATTTATTTACTTTACAACTTTCCCTAGAAACGAACAGCTGATTCAGATTAATTAATTGTAAGTCTGGAAATCACATTATTTCCTTTTAGTCCTAAGAAAAAAGGCTATCTTTGTGTATATTTGTTAAAATAGTTATTTATGCAACAAGTGGGCAAAGTGCCACTTTGCTGCACTCAAGAGAAATGTTTCCTCACTAGTCGCAGGCGAGTGTGGAATAGTTACACTAGGATTTTCAGGGAGGAAGTTCAACGACACAGCAATCTCGGCCAATCTCTGGAAATCTGCCAGTTCTTCACGTGTTTTGCTAAATAAATCACTTAAATCACTGTAATCACAGTCATTGTTCTTCATTTTTTAGCACTTACTACGTCGTAATCTCGTCTCAATCTGATTTAAAGATGTAGGTTATGTTTATGTTGATCAAATACAACAACAATTGGTCAGCTGTTTATATCCAGTGTTGCCAACACTGTGATGCTTAAGTAACTCTACTCTGGTAGTAAATGCATATAAGGTTAATGTTTTGGGTTTTTAAGAGTCTGCATCAGTGGTAGCCATTTTGGATTTTAGTCCCGTAAAAGCAATGTTAAATTCTGGCACCTATATCTCCTTGACCTATTGTCATAAATTAACGGAAGAGGTGTCAAATTAAAGGTATTACAGTCCTCCAGGGCACCACCTTACAGAACTTCTTATTTTCGCTCTCAATAAAAAAAATAATAATCGTTTATTTTGTAAAACATTCCTGGATTTTTGTTTTTATATCAAGTTAAATTTTTGAACATATTAAAAGGTCATGCCCTTGAGCCACATCTTATCAATGTTCTTCCAAAGTTTTACATTGATACTTTGATAATTAACGCCACTAAAGACGCCAAAGTGAAGGTATGTTCCGCCAGAATTTAACATTGCTCTTACGGGACTAAAATTCAAGATGGCAACCCTTGGATACAAGATGATGCAGACTCTTAAGTTGAAACACTGGAGTACGCAAAGTAAAATAAAACCGGAAATAACCTGTTTTGTACCGATAATCGATTGTGAAAACTGCCGTTTTCTCAGAGAGACGTAGGAAAAAATTATTGAGTAATTTTTACAAAAAAAATACACAGCTGTAAATATACTGATATTCTATAAACGGATACATTTTAGCGGCGTTTTTCGTATGCTGCATGAAGCTCGATGGAGCCAAATATCAATCTGGCGTCAGCAGCACGTGTTACATGATTTATACCTCCTCCAAGTCCTTGCTAAGTGCACAATAAATAAACCGAGCAAAAAAAAGGAATATGCTAACAATTAGAGATGTTTCTCAGATGAGTTATTACTAGTAGCTAATTATTTAGATATTATACTTTTATACTTTATACTTTTAACTGAAATGGCGACCTACCCTGGTAGGTATTTTAAGCCAAGTATGATTGAGGAATGAATGTAGGATGATTGTGGCGCGATCTTGTAGTCTTGTTACTGACTAAGGCTGACATGTTCCTTAGACAGGACTGTTAATTAATAGCCCAACAGCCGATGGCAACTAAGGAGCCTACAGTTTAACGTGGAATCCGAACCACGGCCTCTGAATTACGAATTGGTCTAATTATGAGGATGGTCTTTGCAGATTAACGCAGTATTCAATAGTGCGGACGAACACAATAAACTAAAGAATCTGTACAATTACAATTGTGACTCCAAGTAGCTTTTACAGGATTACAGTAATTAAATAAAATATTAATTTATTTAATACCGCAAAACGGATTTTACAATACACATATATTGCAGCATCTTGCATGTATTAAACATTGTTGCAAAACTATCTTGTTGCTCAAATTTAACATAACGTAGCAAATAAGCTATAAGAATCACATTTAAAAACATACAATAATGCTTTTTATATCAATACATTAGATTAGATTATTAAAATGGCGACCATTCCACAGCTAGGTATTTTAAGTCAAGTATTAATATACCAAGAATGAGTTTGAGTGTATGATGATTGTGGCGCGATCTTTTAGTCTTGTTACTGACTAAGGCTGACATGTTCCTTAGACAGTACTGTTAATTAATAGCCAAACAGCCGATGGCAACTAAAGGACCTTCAGTTTAAGGTAGAATCCAAACCACGGCCTCTGAATTACGAATTGGTCTAATCATGAGGATGGTCTTTGTTGATTAAAACAGATATTTTATTTTGGTTTAACCTTTGTTCATATGTATTTACATTTTATAAAGATATTTAGATACATCTCGTCTAAGGCAGAAGGATTGCTATAAAAATATACTTAACAGAAAAAAACAAATCAATATAAGAAAACACATTTTTGTCGACCGTTAAAATAACTATTTAATATCTTTTATTGGACTTTTCCAGTGGTCTGTGTTTTTAACTGCACAACGTTTCTGAATGTGGAGAAACTCCCTCCGTTTTCAAGTGATTACCTAATAATTTACATTAAAAATTGACTTATTTAATAATATCTGTATATTAAACTTTAAATATTTAATGTAAACTATTAGGTATTCACTTGAAAACGGAGGGAGTTTCTCTACCTCCAGAAACGTTGTGTAGTTTGAAACACAGACGCGTTGGAAAAGTCCAATAAAATATATTGAATAAAGTATTGTCATATAATGTGATAAAATTAAATATTTAAATACTTAGAATAAGTAAGCCCCTGTTGGTAAGGTTCCATCATTACTGTGGTGGTTGTAGGGTGTTATAAGCTGACGAGCGACACGAGGTGCATATAAGGGTTGTAAGCTGCCCTGAGGCCGAGGGGAGGGTCCTAAGAGTTGGCCCCACGTTACATTCGGACGTGACCCGTATGCAAACATTGGACCTCTGTAAAAATGTTATTTCTGCATCCTTATACTCTATTATGTTACAGAATAATGATGAATTACTACGTTCATAAATTCAGGGGGAATTCGAATTTTCTAGTTTTTAATTCATCCCATTTATACGATTGTAAAAGGAGAAAGTATTGTTTTCGTAAAAATTTTCGAAATTGAGTTGGGAGTTGATGTATATACTCCTGCTTATGGGTCCACTGAATAGAAAAAAAACTGGGTTTAGATGTGATTTCTGTATGTCCGTGTGATTGTTGTCAACTATGTGAGACGCAAAATGTTTATTTTTGGGCATTCGTAGCTTTAGGTAAATGTTCTTTAAATATTTTTCAAATTGCAAGCTTCACAGCAAATGGCAGCAAGATTTTTATACCTCCAAAATGGCATATTTTAGAAGTTTATTGGATCAAAAATGTTGCTTTCAAAAATCAATTTTTTTAGTGTTCGATTTTTTTCTTGTATCAAGGTTACGTGATAAAAGGTCTGTTATTCATCCGCGTTGTCAAAAACTAATTACCCTGTAATACGAAGTTTTCACTATTAACTAAAAAAATTAAGCCAAAGCATATTCGTGATACATCAACAAACAAACGTTAAATTATGATTTTTACAGATTTTTTCGCTCGCAAAACCTTAAAGCTCACAGATCTCAATTTGGAGTTGTGAATGTCACATGAGTTCGCGTTCAATTACAATAAACATTGCAGGTCTAGAATATTACGGTCCGTTTCGTAAATTTTAGATTGGACCCACCTGAGGCATAATGGCATTCCACTCTGAAAGCCTCAGTTAATTAGGCTCCTACATGACACTACCAACATTTAAACACTAAATTATATCCGTCCAGTTTACCATATGCTTACATTATGTGATAGACTCGTATTCAAATACTCATTAATGAAGTATATTTATTCATTCCAACCCGTTACATTTTTAACAATATCAATGCAAGATGCATACATTTGAAAAATACTCTAAAACGCAGTGATATAATATTAAATAAGTTCATTAACTACATATACATTACACATGTCTTCTTCTATCCGAGCTCGATCATCAGGAGCTAATTAATAATATAACAAATTAAGGAAGTTATTCAATATCAAAATCATAAAAATATATAATTTAATTTTAAATTTCACTCTCTAATCATTTTAATAACATGAAAATGCAAATCTCACAGCAACGTAATAATATAGGAATAAAATTCTTACGAGTGTAATTTAATACATTACAATCAATATGGGTTTCCTTTTAAATTCCTTTCAGTTGATACGGAATTATTAAAAATTATGAAAGTAATTGATTATGATTAAATTATAATTGCACGTAAAATGAATTAAAAATGAATAAATATGGCTCGAGGGAAATCATGATTGGTAACATAATAAATGAGCGAGCCATACGTGTCCACCATTTTTTCTGTGAAATGAAAAAGTGATTTATGGACCTACGATGCTGATAAAGTTTGAAATTGTTTATATACATAAATATTATAATAAATATTCGATAATTATTTTTCTGTTTCTAAGGAGTTCAGAGTTATACCGTTGTTCTATTGTAACTATGATATAAATATCTTAAGATTTACAAGTAACTAGCTGACCCGGCGAACTTCGTAACGCCTATCAGTAAATGCAAGTTAACTTTAAGATTTGCCATGTTCTGAAGTTGAATGGCATTACAGCTTCGTTGTAAAATATAAGTGATATTCTGGGTCGAGGCACAGTGAATAACAATACTGATTAGATTATTGAAATGGCAAACTACCCAGGTAGGTATTTTAAGCCAATTATGAATGTGAAATATGTGTAGGATGATTGTAAAGCGATCATGTAGTCTTGTTACTGACTAAGGCTGACATGTTCCTTAGACAGGACTGTTAATTAATAGCCCAACAGCCGATGGCAGCTAAGGGACCTACAGTTTAACGTGGAACCAAACTACGGCCTCTGAATTACGAATTGGTCTAATTATGAGGATGGTCTTTGCGAATTAACGTAGTTTCAATAGTGCGGACGTTAATCCACACAGAGAACATTACACCCACCGACCATTGCTAACAACCATCCACAATTCGTGACCTCTAAGTAGCTGGATTAAAGGATGACGTCATAAAAATAAATAAGCTTATATAACACAGGACTTTTTTTGAGTACTTGACTTAGCACCACACTTTAAATTTGGAGCTTGTTAAATTCACTCAGTAATGTAATTTAAGATTTTTTCAACATAGCCACCATTTACCAAAATGGTGTCTAATTAAAAAATGGCTTAAGGAACATTCTGTATTTTAGTTTGTTTTTAGATTATGCTCTCTAAAATAAAACACTTCTGTTATTGGGTGTTTTTCAATATCTCTTTATATAGGTATAGGAGCTATGAGAACTTGAAGTTTTTAAGTTCCAAATTTAAAGTGTGGTGCTAAGTCATGTAGTTAAAATGATAGCTATTTAATAACTTAAAAAAACTAACGCTGTACATTATGGTTTATGATAAGTTTATGTTTATGGTCATGTTCATGTTTGGGTGCAGGTTAAGTGTAAGAGAGGGTAATGACCCCTAACTTTGCCTGTAAAAAATTATTTTTCATTCCGTTAAATATTTAGTATAAACGTGAAATAGAAAACTCTTTTTCTAAACGACCAGAAGAGCTTTCCTCAACTGTGCATTGAAGATATAAGGAAAACTGAACCTTTGTTTCATTTTATTCCAAGAAACAATTCACTTCACAAGCAATCTTACTTGAGTAAAAACGTATTATTTTTTAAATGAGATAAAATCAGTCTTGCTTTAAAATATTTCTACTAGATTGTTTTCAGATGTTAGAAACAGTTTGAAATAATTTCACCTTTTTTATAATATGATGAGCAAAATATTTCGTTGACTAAATTCAAATACAATATTTTTAATCTTGAATTGGATCTGAAATACGATTTATCTGTGAAAATATGACCTAAATACGACTACCTTGACGTCAAAGAGTTCTTTCTACCAACCGCAATAGCTTCTGTAAAATACGAAGATGCTATGATATTTCATCACTTGCTGAGGAAATGTGTTCATCATCTTTAACTCTTCAAGTGCTAACATCTCATTGTGAGATGTCGGCGGGGTGCTATTGTATGGCGCTATCGAAGACAACAATTAACGTCACGATGCTGCCATCTGCGAGCTAATACGTGAAACTACTCAGGTAGTTCCCCGTTCTGACGCTTGAGTTCGTTATTTTGCCGCTAGAGTTTGCTTTTAAAGCCAAGTAAGCACTTTCTACTCCTATGCACTGGTGGCAGGACCGGTTAGAGCGCTGCGCTGACGAGTGTAACGTTCTAGCCATTCGAAAATGCTAGGATTTCAATCCCGACCATGCGAAATCCCAATCATACATAAGATACATAATCTTTAAAACCCACAAAAATACAGATTTGCGTTGGTTAACCACAAAATCAATGTAAAATAATTAATTTGTCAAAATCTGAAAATACCAAATTTAGTCCCAAAATTTTCAAAGGTGTAGATTATTACAGTCACTGATTATTCACGTAATTTTGAAAATTTGTTTATCTAAAACCATAATCTATTCATTAGAAGTTAAAATATGAAGCTGCGAAATTAAGTGATTGGGATTATGTTTTTCCATTCTAAACTGAAGTGAGGTTTGTTTTATAACGAGCAAAGTTGTGATAAATGTTGCCAACTTTTGCAACCAAATTCAAGTGGTTTTAAATCAAGGATTAAAGTTATAACTGGTGTTAAAATACATTTAATAATATGTTCTATGATTCATAAGATTAGAAAATTTACTTTTTAAAAACACTTTTAGTTATTAATTAGAATCAATTTTGCGTTTTTTGTTGCTTGTGGTTTAAGAAAAAGAAAATGTTCTTCCGTAAAAAAGTAAAAACTTTGAACATGAAATTTAGCATCTTGTCTCACAGTTATATAAAATGCACAAAACTACTGCTAATTATAATGTTTATTTGTTATAAAGCATATTTAACATTTATTCCCATACAATAGGAGATTCACCTTGATGACAGTGGGCTACAAAGGGTGAGTCGTATTCATCATGCACCTTCTGCTTGTGACAGCAGCTCAATACTGAGCCTTCATGTGTCGTCCCTGGCTGCAATATAACCTTTATAGTTGAAACTGTAATGCTGTAAAAAATCTCAAAAACAATTTAAAGACCCGTCAAAGTTTTTTAATTTAATTCCGTCCTTTGTACGAGTCGACGAGTGTCATGAAGAAGGATATTTTCCTGACATTAAAATAAGCAAAGTCAAAAAATTAAATAAAAGTATAAACGCCCTAAATTTCAAAGTTTACATATGAATGAAAACATAAAATTTCTTAAATGTCAACAGCTGTAAACTCTAAAATTTGAAAAGAAGAAGGAAGAAAGTTTATGTTTACAGATAAACTGCTAGATCGAAATTAATGATCGAAATATTAGTTCGAAATAGTGGAATGGTTAATTTTAAGTTTTATCTCGATACCTGATTCTTTTACGTATCTCCTTATCCTTTCTCAATATTTGATTTGACAGATGTTTGACTTATCATGTTGTACACATTCGTGTTTTGTCATTTTGTAAACAATAAAGAATAATTAACAATAACAACAATAATTTATAAGTAACAATAATTTAAAAGTATCAGTACACCTCTCTTGGCTAGTTCAATATATTTTATTGAACTTTTCAAACGCGTCTGTGTTTTTAACTACACTTCGTTTCTGAGTAAAGAATCTCCTCCCGTTTTCAAGTGATTACCTAATAATAGTTTACATCAAAAATTTTTTCCCGCATCTTGTGTCGCCCCACTGGCTCAATATGTTGTATTATTATTATAGTTTTTTGTATTGTGGAAATTGTTGTATTGTGTACTGTAATTGTGGCATGTCCTGTAATCCAGCTACTTGGAGGTCACAAATTGTAGATAGTTATTAACAACGGTCGGTTGGTGTAGTATTCTTTTGTATGGATAAACGTACGCATTATTGAATACTACGTTAATCCGCTGAGACCATCCTCGTAATTCAGAGGTAATGGTTCGGACTTGCACGTTAAACTGTAGGTCTCTTAGATATGTCATTGACCTTTGGGCTCTTAATTAATAGTTCTATCTAAGGAACGTGTCAGCCTTAGTCAGTAACAAGACTACAAGATCGCACCACAACCATCTTACACTCATCTCTCATTCATACTTGGCTTAAAATACCAAGCCATGGACAGGTTGCTATTTCAGTAACTAACTAACGAGATAACCTTTGAATGGTAAATGATTTTACACGTAGTCTATGTCTTAGTTTCCAGTTTTTTAAATAACAAAATAATAATACACCGTGAAAACCACAAAGTAGTTTAAATATTTAAAGGGAATTGCAAGTGTATTGCTTTCTCCCCTGGAGAAAGTATTGTTTTCGTCAAAATTTTCGAATTTGAGTTAAGAGTAGATATATACGTTTTGGGGTCCCCTGAATCCAAAAAAGTGTTTTTCGACGTGATTTCTGTTTGTCCGTGAGTTTCTGTGTGTGTGTGTGTGTGTGTGTGTGTGTGTGTGTGTGTGTGGTGTGTGTGTGTGTGTGTGTGTGTGCGTGTGTCGGTATGTGTACAGTGCCACAGCCTACCCCAATGGTCCGATTTATATGAAATTTGGCATGTACGTATATATTCACCGTATCTCCAGGCTTTTTTCTACTTTTTTGAATTTTTTATTTTTAAGGGTAGTTCACCCCTTAAAAAACTCCAAATTTCTCTAAAACAGCTTTAACGATTTCGATTAAAATTTGATAGTTTATAGGGCACAGAGTAATAAATAATTTTACACTTACCGCATGTCTGTAAAAATGACAGTTTGACAGTTATGGGCTTTTAAATGTCAAAAAAATTAAATTTTTAAATTTTCAGCGGAAAAATAAAAGTAAAGTATAACTTTACTGGCATCATTGAATCCAGCTTAAAAAAAGAAAGAAATTAGTATTTTGAATTATTTGTCTACGACTAACGGTTCCAGAGAAAAGTTCAATTTACTGTCCATGATAAACGCGTTGTAAGGTACGTTGTCTGAAAGCACCCAATGTTTTAATATCCTCCATAAGAATGGAGAATATTAAAAATTCAATTTCATCCTTATTTTCCAACCGTTTTCCATGAAACTTGGTAAAAAGCATAAGGTCAAATCACCCAACAAAACACACTCAAAAAAGCTTGATAATACCGTAGGTGTGGGGGGGGGGTTCCCCCATACAATTTAAACAATTAATTTAACTTTGTCCTGAAATGAGATGGTTATTTTTGAAACAATAAATTATTAAATGATATCTAGATAAACTTTGAAGAACGTGATGGTTTTATTACAGATTGTCTTTTTAAAATTTACTTAAGGGAGAAAATATGTGTCAGTCCACTGGTATCGTTTATTTTTTCTAACATGAGATATGCGTAATACAAAAAAATATTTGAAGATTCAGGTAAAGGAGAGGTTTTTATAGAGAGCTCGTTACCAAAAGCAAACAGAGTTGAGAGTGGATCACGGATAGACACGTACGTTGTGCCAACACGTGTAACGTGATGTATACAATGTTAATCATCACCGGACACCAACAGCTGCAGTCTACATTACTTTTCCAATTTCAATTAATCTAGATATCCTTCTAACAATTCCCAAATATTTTTTAAAATTAAAATTTTGTTTATTCAACCATACCTATTACATGGAGTCAAGTGCTTTAAGCACGCGTGGATCTAAAAATAATTTACAATATACATTTTTTTATTTGATAGCTGTCCCTTTTCCAATAACTGTTGATATTGACTGGGACGGTGGCGCCATCCTGTAATCCAGCTACTTGGAGGTCACGAATTGTGGATAGTTGTAAGCGATGGTCGGTGGGTGTAGTGTTCTCTTGTGTTGATTAACGTCCGCACTATTGAATACTGCGTTAATCCGCAAAGACCATCCATATATATAGACTAAATCATAATTCAGAGGCCGTGGTTCGGATTCCACGTTAAACTGTAGGTCCCTTAGTTGCCTTCGGCTGTTGGGCTATTAATTAACAGTCCTGTCTAAGTAACATGTCAGCTTTAGTCAGTAACAAGACTACAAGATCGTGCCACAATCATATTACACTCAATTCTCATACATACTTGGCTTAAAATACCTACCTTGTAGTATGGTCGCCAATTTCAATAATCTAATCTAATCTATTAAGTACTAAATTATTACTTCAATTGATTTTTACTCACTCAAATATCCATTGGAGATGTTGATTAGGTAACATTTATATACATAGCTTAGTTTGGTACTAATTTTACAGACAGAGATACAGTATAAATAATATATTCATTAAAACAAATAAATAAATAAATGACCTTTGATAATTCAGTGTACCATTAATGATCAACTGTTTAACAGATGGCTTAAAAGCTTTATTTTTCTGGTTAAAATTGATAAATTTACTAAATTAGTTAAAAATTGTGATTGATCGAAAATGAAACTGATTCCAACAAGTTTGTTTGAAAATATATGGCACATTTAATTGTATTTTATCTGAACTTCTTGTGATTATATTATTATATTGTTAATTTTGACTGAAAAAATATAGAAATATTTTTTAAAATAATTGTAAATACATTGTAAGTACAATCCAGAAAATTTCATGACACTAAGTTGTTTAAATAAAGGTTCTGAACTGTCATACCTTTGGACAACAAACAATTCAAAAATTTTCAGTTTTCAATTTTCAAAATACCTATCTTTAACCGGATTAACAAATTAGTACAATATTTTCTACAGTACAATCACATTTATTCTTTAAAATGTTTTTTCAGGAAATTTTACATCCTCATAAAATTACATGTACATAATTTAGTACAAAATACTTCCACGCATTTTTTCGCCATTTTAGATTATTATTTTGACATAATTTTGACATTTTGGTTTTTAAAACTAACCCAATTTTACAGCTCGTAAAAGTCAAATAATAAAACAATAAATTATACTATATTATTTACAAAATAATATTTTTGAAAAATTCCCTTTCCCAAAAATATTTCTTTGATGTATATATTTATTTATCTACACTAAAAATACCCTAGTTTAAAACTACTGAAAAATAATTAATAATTTAAATGAAAAATATTTGTATTTGTACTGTGGGAAATAGGTTAGATCATGTATATGTCTTAAGGGAATGTTTTCACTTCATATAAACAGCTGTTCTTATTCTTTTATATTAAAAGTTCAATACAATAGCTTGATAGTTTCTATGGAAATCTGTTACATATATTCCATCTTAAAAATCGCCAACACCCCCAAAGCTAAGACATATCCATGTCAAAATAAAATTAATAAACCTTCATAACACGTAGATAACATTTCTAGTTTTTATCTGAACGAATATATTCGTATAAAATATAAATTTAAAAGTTTTAAGGTTTAATGGAGCACAAAAAAGTCCTAATATGTTTAGTAATAATTCCCGGCGGTGTCGTTAAGTTCGGGAACATTTGCAGCAGTTGGCACACCTGTCTGAGTTCAACCCATACCCTCTCCGTTGGCAACCCTTGTAAACATCGCTCTGCCAACATGGTGCTATCTTATTTGCTCTATAACAGGATTATATTTATGACGCCGACGTCAAGGTAGTATATGAATTTAGCAAACGATATCGGTGGATTGACATATATTTTCTCCCTTAAGTGAATTTAAAAACGACGATCTGTAACAAAACTACCACGTTCTTTAAATGTATCTAAATACGATTTAACTATTAATTGTTTCAAAAAATGACAAAAGAAACAGAGTTAGATTAATTATTATTAGAATTTTATGGGGACGGTGATCTTACGCTGCATACCAAGTTCCGTGGGAAATAAGGAATATTATTTTATAATTTTAGATAAGAATATATAGGGTGCTCTCAAGACTCAATATACTAATTTGTTTAGTTTTTTAGTTGGTTTAATTGGTGGTAGTCATATTATTTTATAAAATTAACAAATTTAAAAATGGCATACGGATGATCTCGTATTATTTGTGACTTTAATACATATGAACAACTTAATGGTTTTTTAAGCATGACTCAAATTTAGAAATTTGAGTAATTTATAATTTTCTCCATACACCATGTATAAAGTGAGAAAGTAAAAAAACAAACGTACGTCTCTCAATTTGAAACCAATGAACTAAAATTAGCACCCTATATGTCAAAATACAGATGTGAAAATTGCTAAAACCTTGAATTGATCAAATTTACCTTCTCCAAGGTACTTAATTTCTTGTAGTTATAGCGGCATCTTCTAGTACAATAATTATGTCTTCATCTAGTGAGTTTTTGAGAAGAAAACATTTGCAAAATATTTTAATCTCAATAACCAACGTTGAATGGTGCTATAAATCCGAATATTTTATAACGACATAACAAAAATTATGAAACATTTTTAGTTTTTAAGGTTTAAAATAAAAAATATATAACCTAACTACAATAAAAGTAAAAATAGATCGTAATATTATTAATACAATAATTCTGTAATATATTAATATTTTAAACATAATTTATTTTATTCTGCTTATTTAATAAAAATATCAAAGTAGTATATGTGTCTACTTATTTTTCGGGTGTATTTACGAAAAACTTTATATAATATAACGAATGTTTCTCGTGTAATCACACAAACTTTGCGCCGTGTTTACTTTGGTCAAATGTGTTCTCAAGAAATTTAATAACGTGAGGTCGCTCCTTCCATAGCCACGGAAACGAATGTGTAAACATAAAAACCTACGTGGAACCCGCTGTTTCTAATAGTGATACTTACTCTTATTTATTTGTTTTCATAGCTAGGAGATATTTGTACAGTAAAAATATAATAAACCATACTCTCAAGTCATAATAATGTATTATTATATTATTAGACTTTTCCAATTCAGTTTTAAAACTATGTGGAGTATATGGAAGTGACCGATAAATTCTTGTACAATTCATGAAAATATTATTTCCATCATACTGACCAGAAAACAGCATTTACAGGTTTCTAAATCATCCACAAAATTATCGGACTGGGAAGTTGGTGACGTGCTGCAGTGTAGTTACCTAGTAGTTACCTAGTGTAGAGGTCACGAATTGTGGATAGTTATAAGCGATGGTCAGTGGGTCTCTATTTTTATCGCCATTGCAATAATCTAATCTAATATAATCGTTTACGGAACAATTAAAACGGGAACATAAAATACAAAAAATGCAAAAATTAACCTGAAATTTTGTTCAAAGCACATTATTTGAAACACTTAAATTACAAAGATAAAATAACATTATTTATTAATCAAAATCAATACAAAACTAATTTTAGAAACATTTTACCGTAGTTTTATAAGTGCATTATGATAACGCTGTTATCACACGATATTTTATAATAAAGTATAAGCAAAAATATCGTAATCAGATATATAAAAATATATGAAAAATGTATATCTATGGACACCTGTTACATATTTTCCATCTTAAAAATCGCCAACCCTCCTCCCCAGAGCTGAGACATATCCCTGTCAATAATAGTATAAACCAAAATAGTAGAATAAGAAAAATTAAAATAATATTAACTTAACTTGACCAATATACACAACGTTCGCCAAATTATCATGGAATTATAGAGACAGACTCGAAATACGAATTTTTTTAATTCACACTTTAATATTAATAAATTAAGTATTCATTCATAACCAAATATTCAATAAAACTTTACCCTCATTTCTAAACTAAAAGCTAATCGCTTTTTAAATCCAAATTAAATTTTGTACACGCTTTGATTATTCTTGACATATAGACGTCATTAAAATGTATTTGAATACGAGTCTATCACATAAAGTAAACATCCGGTAAAGTGGACGGATATAATTTAGTGTTTAAATGTTGGTAGTGACATGTAGGAGCCTAATTAACTGAAGCTTTCAGAGTGGAATGCCATTATGCCTCAGGTGGGTCCAATCTAAAACTAACGAAACGGACCGTAATATTCTAGACCTGCAATGTTTATTGTAATTGAACGCGAACTGTGACATTCACGACTCCAAACTGCGATCTGTGAGCTTTAAACATATGTGCTTAGATGCTATCGACTTGTTTTCGATGTGATATCGATTAGTTACCCATGTATTGTTTTTCACTTTAAACACATCAACACCTAAGTATATTATTTAGATTTGATTTCGGATATTTTCATGACGAATTTAAAGAAAAAGTTTTACGACGTTTCGGGACTGTAAGCTGATCCCGTTCTCAGGTGAGCTAGTACCTAAAAATATGACGAGTAGTAAACCTGAAAAATCAAAAAGTTTAACGAAAGTTAAAAAAACTTACAAGTAATACCATTCACTAACAGTTACGCACACAAGATCAGACTTTGTTACGAGTGGACGTGTTTTGTTTCTTTCAGAGTGGAATGCCATTATGCCTCAGGTGGGTCCAATCTAAAACTAACGAAACGGACCGTAATATTCTAGACCTGCAATGTTTATTGTAATTGAACGCGAACTGTGACATTCACGACTCCAAACTGCGATCTGTGAGCTTTAAACATATGTGCTTAGATGCTATCGACTTGTTTTCGATGTGATATCGATTAGTTACCCATGTATTGTTTTTCACTTTAAACACATCAACACCTAAGTATATTATTTAGATTTGATTTCGGATATTTTCATGACGAATTTAAAGAAAAAGTTTTACGACGTTTCGGGACTGTAAGCTGATCCCGTCCTCAGGTGAGCTAGTACCTAAAAATATGACGAGTAGTAAACCTGAAAAATCAAAAAGTTTAACAAAAGTTAAAAAAACTTACAAGTAATACCATTCACTAACAGTTACGCACACAAGACCAGACTTTGTTACGAGTGGACGTGTTTTGTTTCTTGTGTGTATAACTAGAATATGTTATTTTCGTTAAAGACTAGCTGACCCGGCGAACTTCGTAACGCCTGTCAGTCTGAGGTCGAATACCATTAAGGCTTCATTGTAAAAGGCTATATAGTGAATAGTAGCAAAGTGAATAACAATACTGAAACGATAAGACATATTAGTAACTTTCCCATAAAACAAATATAACTGTAACACGGCTTTTAAAAGAAAGATATACAACAGCTGATTATTATATTAAAGGTAATATGTATAAACATTGTAATTATTATTTTATTTGGCCAACATATAAACACGTGACTTCTAATCAGACAGAAAATAAAAATATAAATAAATAATCCCCCAAAACCGTACACTATTAGGGTGGGAAATAAAGCTGTTCATTTTGTGTAGTACACATTTACTTTATTTGTATTACGTTAATGAATGATTTATATCGCATTAGATGGTAAAGCATATTGCTAATGGAAAGTAAACCAATCAGCTGTAGCTAAGAAATCAAATGTTTTCATTGTAGAAAATTTGTAAACAAACTTACTCTCCATAAGGTTAACATTAGAAATTTAAAACGTCATAAAATGGAAACTTATGGGGGTTTCAAAAATATTTTTTCACTAAAACCTTCCCGTACACATATAGAGCAACTTCCTAAAATTTCATGGCGATCGGATGAGTAGTTTGGCAACGCATAAAGGACATACATACACATTCAATTTTATATATAGAGATTGTCGTTTTTAAATTTACCTAAGGGGTAAAGCATGTTAGTCCACTTATACCGTTTATTTTAATATAATTTGAGATAGCCAAGACTTGAAAATGTGAGGAGTTTCACCACCTCCATGTAAATTGCGTTGTGTTACAGCACAAGAAGTGTTGTAAAATTTCAACATGTTAAAAGGAAACAGTTAGTAACCAACGCTATAGTGATTGTACAAAACTCTACCTTGTTATATAAGTGGATTACTTAGAGGTTATACGAAGATTAAAAAATCTAATTAAAACCTGTCACAATATTACGAACCTGAAGGATTATAGTTAAAAGCAGATTTAGCCTAAGTATACACGTGAAGTGGAAGGGAAAAGT
This sequence comes from Nephotettix cincticeps, assembly GCA_023375725.1. Lineage (NCBI taxonomy): Eukaryota > Metazoa > Arthropoda > Insecta > Hemiptera > Cicadellidae > Nephotettix > Nephotettix cincticeps. The sequence continues at coordinate 6,434,353 of CM041791.1, read as the reverse complement.
TTTAAACTTTAATAAACCCTGGAAAACAACAGATAATATCTACCTACACGATTAAGAATTTAGTTAAGATTTTGCTGCTATTTTAGTATGTGTTTGTCTAAGCTCTGAGAGGGTGTTAGAAGATTTTTACGATGAAAAAAAAGGAAAAGTGTTTAGATCCCGTTTTTATAGAAAACTAGCCAAAGTACCCGTTCTTCGCACGGGCTAAAAAGGCTAAAAGGTGTAGGCTCTACTGATACATTTAAGGTATTGTTAATTAATTCTTCATTGTTTACAAAATGACAAAACACGAGTGTCTACAACATTACAAAGTAACATAGGTCAAATATTGGGAGAGGATAAGGATTAATGTAATAGAGACAGTCGTCGGAAAAAAACTTAAAATCTACCATTCCGCTATTTCAAATAATTCACTAATTTCGATCCAGCAGTTTATCTGAAAAATCAACTTTATTTCTTCTTCTTCCCGAACTGTCAAAATATAGTACAAACGGATGTTGTCATTAGAAAATGTAAACATTGAAACCTAGGACGGTCACGGCAGCTCTTTCTTCTTCTTCTCCTTCTTCTCGAACTGTCAAATTTTAGTATTCACAGCTGTTGACATTCAAGTAATTTTATGTTTTCATTCTCTAAAAATGTAAACATTGAAACTTAGGACGTTCACAGGCCGTAGCCCGAGAGGATGTTAAGGAAATGAGTATGCCTGTGTGTTGCATGAGTTTAAGATCTACCTTTGCCTAAAATTTCAAACCGGTCGGTGCAGTATTTTTCGCATTCACTTGCCACAACAAACCCACAAACACACAAACCCACAAACAAACATACAGACACCACCTCTTCTTTATAATATTATAGATTACCAGAGTTATTGCATTGAGTTTTTTGTTTTAAGAACAGCTGTTTAGATGAACTGAAAACATTTCCTTTAGAAATATCCATGATCTAACATATTTCCCATAGGGAAGTAAATACAAACATTTTTATGATACTTTCTTCATTAACATAATTCTCCAAGGTTTCGTGATAAATTATCAGTAAACTCATTCATAATTTAGTCACCAAAAAGTATGTAATAAATTTCCTCAGACTATACAGATTATTAAAATATTTCTTAATTCTCTATAATTTAAAATTTCTAATAGTAATAAATTAATGTTACGGACATTGATTGATTAATGCGTCTAAATTTTTCCTGTGACAGTATGAATAGGATCTTAGTGATAACAAGTAGAATGGGAGGAAGTGCCAACATTACAAAGGACCAACTTCGGTGATAAATTCGGGTGTCTTCGAAATCTCTTCTCATTCCGAGGCCCTTTTAGATTAAAATAACACAATTTAGTAACTGGCCGTCATGAGGAATGTATTTCTTGGTAGTCTTGAAAGTTAACCTCTTATTTTTAATACCCCTAAGTTGTTGACTGGAGCGGTGGCGTCATCCTGTAATCCAGCTACTTGGAGGTCCCAAATTGGGGATAGTTATGAGAGATGTCGGTGGATGTAGTGTTCTCTTGTGTGGATTAACGTCCGCACTATTGAATACTACATTAATCCGTAAAGACCATCCTCATAATTTGACCAATTCGTAATTCAGAGGCCGTGGTTCGGATTCCACGTTAAACTGTGTGTCCATTAGTTGCCATCGGCTTTTGGGCCATTAATTAAGTCTTGTCTAAGGAACATGTCAGCCTTGGTCAGTAACAAGACTACAAGATCGCATCACAATCATCTTACACTCAATCCTTATTCATACTTGGCTTAAAATACCTACACTGTAGTATGTTTGCCATTTCAATAATCTAATCTATTAAGAACGTTTCCTATAAATAATCCCGGGGTGGGATTTATTTTATTAATTTAATTTTATACTAGCAGTTAGGCCGTTCTTTGTACAGTTTGAATGACTCAATATCAATAAGAAAAATACTTATCATTAGGCCGATCAAGAAATAAATATTTAACTAACACAAAAAATACGTAAAATACACAAAACATAATAAAAAAACGAGATCACTTGCAGCACGTTAGTATGAGTAAAGCGAGTTTCATAGAACTTTTATTATTTAATTTTAGTATAGGCAGTTTGCTGCTATAACATTCACTTTATAGCAGTTTGAATATTTTGTTCAACTAAGTAAAAAAACATACATACGATAAAGAATATCCAAAACATTAAAAAACAGTAAAACATACTTTATACTTTACACTTTTAACTAAATCGACCTACCATAGGTATTTTAAGCCACGTATAATGAGAATGAATGTAGAGATGATTGCGCGATCTTGTGTCTTGTTACTATAAGTGACATGTTCCTTAGAAACTGTTATTATACAACAGCCGATGGCAATAGACTACAGTACGAGGTAACTAGCCTCTGAATTACGAAGGTCTAATCTTATAGCGGGGTTTTGTGTTATAGTATTCAATAGTGTTCACTAAAAAAAACATAGAATTTAACTATCCAATGTGACCTCCAAACTGTTAAAACAGTTACTTTAGTAGTAAGCTACTGAGGTACTTAGGTTTAAGACAAAACTAGTTCCAGGTTACAATTTACTGCGAAAGTTGGCTGTCTACTTCATAGGAAAGATAGTTTACTTGATATCATCAGTAACTTCACAATCAGGGAGGAAACCTCTTATGAATAACATCAATAAACTCTGACACAGTCTATATTTTACCTTAATTTATATATTTAGTTTCATTAATGCTCTAATGTTAACGTTGCTTTGGTTACGGTTATTTTAAGCTGTAATATATGGTTGTTTATTAGTACTTAAATATATTTTATTGGACTTTTCCAAATCGTCTGTGTTTTACTACCCATCGTTTCTGGAGTTGGAGAAACTCCTCCTGTTTTCAAGTGATTACCTAATAAATTACATTAAAAATTGAAAGTTAAAGCTTCAGATATTATTAATATTTTGTATGGTACAGGATAGATAGGTAAAATGTTTTTGTTAGCATGATATAACTAATATCTGTAACTTAAACTTCAAATTTTTAAAGTAAATTATTAGAATATCACTTGAAAACATGAGGAGTGTCTCCGCCTCCAGGAACGTTGTGTAGTTAGAAATCTGTCTAATTTAAATTGATTCTCACCCTTTTTAGGCTATCGAAAATACATTTTAAGTGATATTAGACACATTTTCTAAGTTTTTCCAAACAAGTGGTCTATTACAATGATTGGACTAAAAGACAACATCAGCTGTCAAAATAAAATAGAGATTAGTTTGTTTACATTGGACATTGCTGTTAAACCTACTTAAAAATTATTCTTTAGTACAATTTTGTCTTAAGAAGTAACAAACCCGTAAAAACACAGGCTCACTGGTATTTTTGTAGGGGTTTAGGACGTTTGATACTCCAACAGAAAAAAACGTGTATAGTTATTGTAGAAAAAACCGTTCTATAATAGTTAATTTATTAGACCCGATATAAATATCTGAACGTATGTGACCAGAACCACTTTGGTGATTAATAACTGAAAGGTTTCGATTGTTAAATAATTAAAAAATATCTACGATCATAGAAACTATACTCACATAAATGTCCAATATACTTACATATCCCCTTTTATATGTACCTGAAACATACATCAAATAATATTTATAAATGAATAAACTGGTCAGGAAAACACAATAATTTTTATATTACGTTCATAAAATGAATATTAATTTTTTTAGAGAGAATTTTGTTTCACTATGAGAATTTTAATATTAAGATAAACAACTGAAGTTCTAGAACACATTTGATCAAGTTTTAGTTTCAGAGTATTTGGATTTCCCTAGTATGGTGAAAAATTTTCATCGCTTCACAAAAAAATATACTAAAATAATTGTTTAGTTCATTCTTTTGTTAAACAGTTTTTTATAACAATCATCAACAGAGTATAGTTTTAACATTAGTAGATAATTTCTAATTCAAAAACGATAAATTTAACTTTTTCTAAAGAATGTGAAAGTGCTAGATTCGGATATGATTAGACGAGTTAAAGTTCTGAATTAATGGCGTGTCACAATTTACTGCTAAAGTTTGACTTCAACTTCTCAAAAGCAAAGTTTTGTTTCGTTTGTGTTATCGAAAATTCGAATATTATATATTAAAATTGTATCTGACTGATTGTTTTTTACTTTCACATAAAATAACATAAACTAAAATTTATGTTTTACATATTATAGCAATAAAATTGGAGAATACCTCATATAGGGTATACCCTAATGAACCATCTGGGAGGAGAACGGTACATTCCCCGGTGTGTGGTACTCGCACCCAACTAAAACACCCAGCCTCATTTTGTTACCCACTTCGGGATGACCTATTAAGGCATGAACCTCAAAGTAGAGCCTCGTATTTAAAGCTGAATGAGCTACTCTCCGATTTAGTCTTTTAAGGGAAGATCCAGGATGTTACGAATCTTCAAGTTTCTCTTGAAGACTTTCTCCACGAAGGACGTGATGAGAGTCAAGTTTTCAAGGGATGTTAGCATTTTTTCGTTGACCATCCTTTAATAAAATCAAATTGAATTATAATAAACTAGCTAAAGTACCCGTTCTTCGCACGGGTTAAAAAGGGGTTATTTAAGTTATTGTTAATTAATTCTTCATTGTTTACAAAATGACAAAACACGAGTGTCTACAACATTTCAAAGTAACATCTGTCAAATATTGGGAGAGGATAAGAATTAACGTAATAGAGACAGTCATCGGAAAAAAACTTAAAATCTACCATTCCACTATTTCAAATAATTCACTAATTTCGATCCAGCAGTTTATCTGAAAAATCAACTTTATTTCTTCTTCTTCCCGAACTGTCAAAATATAGTGCAAACGGATGTTGTCATTGGAAAATGTAAACATTGAAACCTAGGACGGTCACGGCAGCTCTTTCTTCTTCTTCTTCTTCCCGAACTGTCAAATTTTAGTGTTCACAGCTGTTGACATTCAAGTAATTTTATGTTTTCATTCTCTAAAAATGTAAACATTGAAATTTAGGACGTTCATGGGGCGTAGCCCGAGAGGATTTTAAGGAAATGAGTATGCCTATGTGTTGCATGAGTTTAAGATCTACCTTTGTGTAAAATTTCAAACTGTTTGGTTCAGTATTTTTTGCGTTTACTTGCCACAACAAACCCACAAACAAACAAACATACAGACACCGCCTCTTCATTATAATATTATAGATTGTATTTTTTGTGTGGGTAAAATTATTTATAGTTCTTTTCTTATGTGAATAACTCAAGTAATCAAGAAATATAAACAACCGTTCCTTTGAATCTAGGGATATCCCATAGGCTGCTAGGGTACTAATTAACAGTTCTGACTAAGGAACGTCAGTAACAAGACTACAAGATCGTGCCACAATCATCCTACACTCATTTCTCATTCATACTTGGCTAAAACACCAACAGTACCTTGGTATATCTTCCTTACAAATTTTATTCTAATCTAATCTCTAAGTTTATTTAATGTGAGGTTCTGGCGTTTATAGTTACAATTAATACAAGTTTAACACTCTGCAGCTGCCATGTTGTGGTGGCAGTGACGCAACTAACGGTTCATGTAACAGATTTTCAGTGTCCCGTGTTTGTTTAATCGATCTCATAAACAACTGTGACATTATGTTGTTAATGTTGGAACTATAAACTCTCTCACCCGGTTCACTTGTTCGAATTTATTTTTTTTCGAAGTCAATGTTTCATGTTCGTATAGCCTCTAGACCACTCATAAAATCAACTCACATACTCACAAAATTTCTTTACTTTAAAAGAAATCAGTAGAATAATCTGATAATCTATAATATTATAAAGAAGAGGTGGTTTCTGTATGTTTGTTTGTGGGTTTGTGTGTTTGTGGGTTTGTTGTGGCAAGTGAACGCAAAAAATACTGAACCAAACAGTTTGAAATTTTACACAAAGACAGATCTTAAACTCATGCAACACATAGGCATACTCATTTCCTTAAAATCCTCTCGGGCTACGCCCTGTGAACGTCCTAAGTTTCAATGTTTACATTTTTAGAAAATGAAAACATAAAATTACTTGAATGTCAACAGCTGTGAACACTATATTTGACAGTTCGAGAAGCAGAAGACATGGTTGCTGTAAATACCCTGGGATTCAATGTTTACAGTTTTTAATGTCAACATCCGTTTACTTTACATTTTGACAGTTCGGGAATAAAAAGAAATAAAGTTAATTTTTACACATAAACTGCTGGATCGAAATTAGTGAATTATTAGTTCGAAATAGTGGAATGGTAGATTTTTAATTTTCTCCCGATGCCTGCCTCTATTACGTTAATGCTTATCCTCTCCCAATATTTGACATATGTTACTTTGTCATGTTTAGATATATACTTAGACACGTGTTTTGTCATTTTGTTAACAATAAAGAATTATTATCAATAACATAAATATCTGAATATATTTCGTTTTTATAAAAGATATAGAATAATTATAGTAATTTATAGTAGAACTCATTGTAAACAGTTATTTACAAGTCTGGACTGTTCTTTATTTGTTCTTTTTAGTCTTAACATTCAATTAAATAGTGAGAGTTTTAAACCAAATAGCGATTTTCACCAACGTGATACCAGACATTGAAATAATTTTAAGATAGAATACTAAGGTTAACTAGTTTCCAGAAAAATGTGTTGTATGTATCAGTTAAACTCTATTTATTTTACATTTAATTGGACTTTTCCTATCGCTCTTGTGTTTTAAGCTACACAACGTTTCTGGAGGTGGTGAAACTCAACCCGTTTTCAATTGATTACCTAATATTGTACATTAAAATTGACTGTTTAAGTTACAGATATTAATTATATCATGTTGCCAATAATACTGTACTTACATACCATGCAAAACACAAAAACCATATTGATAAAGGAATAAATAACACAACATGGAGCACATGCAGTCGTGTGCATGCTGAGCTTCTCGGCTTACTCAAGTAATTTTAACCATCTTATTAAGTGTAATGTTTCAATTTAAATTGTAAAGAAGTTAGATGAATCCTTAGCAAAGCTATTAAAAGTCAGTATAAAAATATTTTCACTGCAGTATTTTTCCCTTGTCATGTCAACAAAGCCAAATCGCACGTAGTTTAGCCAAGGAAATTCCCAAATACTAAATCACAAATCTTTTGATGATGTATTTGAATCTTCCTATTTTGTAAATTTAATTATTCATTTCTAAAATCATATAATGCATATTTTAATATACTAGGCAGTAATGTATCTTATGAAATAAATATGAATAACTTATGATTTTTTTGTCGTACTATATTATATATTTACGAAATTATATAATGCGTAAACGAAATTACAGTATGTTTATTTCATATCAAAGGTTTACTTTGTAAGTGAATTTTATGATTTTAGATTAGAATAATTTTTGCAGCATGGTGACTTTTAAAAACTCAGCTCTTTCAGTCAATTGAAAAAGAGCGTTCCAGTTGAGATTCCTAAACGAAAAGATGAGAATGTTATCTTTGATGGTTAAAGAGCGTGGAAGAATGGGTCCATTACAGCCTCCGAGTTGACCAAAACCTAAATTATTGCCGAGTAAAGAGGAAATATATTATTTCCATGTTTTAAATTAAAAAGCTTACATATAAATTATGTAGCTAAACTAGAATTTGGTGGTAAAAAATAAATTGATATTTAATATTATTGTAACAAAACGCGTTCTCAGAAAACTGCGTTTTCCAAAGACGGTTAATTTAACTTTTCTCTGGACTCATCGCTTAGTTATTTAAAAAAAACTAATTTTTTTTAGCTGGCTTTAATGGAGAATTATTACAAAAAACGTTTTTTGCGCTACAAAAAAAGAGACAGAGGAAAATCGAGAAATTAACCGTTTCAAATTTTTTGGGTATATTGCAGTTTACCTCTTCGTTTTTATTTGTTATAGCCGTTTCCTTTTTATTATTAGTACTAGCAGTAAGCCCGTTCTTTGTACGGGCTGTAGGATTCAGTTTAAAGAAGAAAGATAATCATACCAAAATGTAAAACCTGAAATCCTAAACAAATCAATACAAAGAAAATAAATCGATACCCAGCTTTACTATTTAGCATTACTTTACAATTAAATAGATTAGAACATTTATACAACTATTATAATTAGTTATACGTTAAAATAACTTTTTAATATAGTATGATTTCGAAATGGGTTTGAAATCAATGGCCAATATAAACAAACTAATATTGATTTGACTGCTGATTGTTTTTATTTCTATTAATCTTCAAACTACAAAGACATATCGCGTAAAAGTGGGTTTTTAAATGCTCGTTATTTACTTTTCAAGATGCGGCGGACAAATTCAAGCATTTATAAACCTTCTCTGTAATGTAGAGAATACATGAAATAAGTTTCATTCTAATCAGTTCTCCCGTTTTTTCGGAGAAGACGGCGTAAAATGCCTCCTGGAGCGTCACAGACAAACAGACAAAAATTGAGATAAGACCGGTTTCGGCTTCTCTAACGCACGAAAAGTAAAAATAACTAAAAAATGAATAATTCTGAGCAATGTCTAAACTCTAATTTTATTTATATAGATTTTTCATTGTTGTTCGTTTATTAGGTCTAAAGTAAGCTTACATATGTTATTTTATAAAGAGGTTTTTTGTAACAGAGAAACTCTGGATAATAAAAAGGAATGTTATTTATATAAAGAAAAATAACCAAAAATATCACGATTCCAAGCAAGAAACACATAAAACTATAATTTTGTTTATATAAATTGTATAAATTGAATAACAATAGCAATACTACATCTAAAAGTCACCGAATGCCCTCCGGATAAGCCACTGAATGGAAGACTCTAAGAGTCACTGGGCCGGTTATGTCCCATACATTATTCCAGCCTTGCTCAACGTCTGTGAAATTAAACTCTCAGGATCATAGCCGGCCTTTCTTCTTTATAAATGTGTATCCTTTCAGGATTCATGATTTAATATTCGTCCAAGTAGAATCGGATTTATGTATTCTACAGCACATTACATTTTTAAAAGTATCTTCGTGTTTTTTTTAATCAACTCAATGTTGCCAATAAATTTTACATATCGTTTCATTTCAACTTATTTTTAATGATACGTGAGCTATTTACACATAAAACTTTATTATTCCCATCATAGTATTCTAGTAGTAATGAGTATGCAGGTTCGCTGCAATAAGGGTTGTTTTACGTGTTAATGTGCTTATATTAACATACAATTTTTTTCAGATTGTGTCAATAACTAAACGAGTTTTACCAACTTACATAGATACATATATCTCTATTCTCCGTAAGAATTGTACGGGCAATGAATACGGAGAACGACCCCACCAAAATGTGTTCAGGGGACTTAGATGTTCAACTTCTATCATGGTCCATAGCTTTCAAAACCCACCATTAACAGCAATGAATTACTGGTATATGTTTTTGTGGTAATGTTAAATTAGTTATATTTCTAAACTAGTAAGTCCATCATTCGTAAGGGTTGTACTATTTTGTGTAAAAAGCAATATACATATTATCATGATAAAATATAAACCTATCACCATAAACGAATACGAAAAAAAGTTTATATTTACATCCCTGTGGGAAATAGCTTAGATCATGGATATGTCAGAAGGTAATGCTTTTACTTCATCTAAACAGTTGTTATTATTCTTTTATATTGAAAATTCAGTACAATAGTTCTGGTGGTTTCTGTGGAAACCTTTTACATATTTTCCATCTTACAAATCGCCAACCCCCCACAGAGCTAAGACATATCCATGTCGAAAATTCTCACCTTCAATTTAAAAGATGAATTATATTACATTGGAAAGGTTTTATCACTATCGTTAAAAACCTGCTAATATCATTCAAAACTTTTAGAGATCTTAGCTTATGGGAATGTTCAGTAAATAATTGCCAATTTTGTTATCGAGTTCCACTTATTTTTAAGCGTCCCTCTTAGGAGGTATTTTCCAGTTAATTACCGTGTATCTTTGAAACTTTGTTTTTCTTGTTAGCCTGTGTTGTTATTAAGTTGAGTTTTGTTGTTTATCTACAATATTTGGAGAGCTTACGTTGTCTACACTTATAGAGTCTATTCGATAATTAGAGAATGAAAGATTCGCTAGACTTATCGTTAAAGAATTATATTTGAAGAAAATATTCTGAGGGATATTTATTAACGATAAAATTGGTATGCTTTTAAATCTAAATATATAAAACAAATTCGTGTTAGTTACACGCATTATAACTCGAGAACGGCTGGACCGATTTTAATGATCTTTGATTTTTTGGATTTGTCTCTGCTCCGGTCATGCTTTAGGCATATTCAGTTTCCATAAATTCAATTAGTTTTCATTTTATAGCGTTTTAAATTTTTAATATTAACCTTATGGGGAATAAGTTTGTTTACAAATTATCTACAATCAAAACATTTGATTTCTTAAACCAGCTGTTTGTTTACTGTCCGTTAGCAATATGCTTTACTATCCAATGCCATCTGAATCATTCATTAATGTAAAACTATGAAGTAAATATGTGCTGTACAAAATGAACAGCATTATTCGCCACGTTAATAGTTTACTGTTTTTGGGAATTATGGACTGTATTTATATTTCTTTTTTCTGTATGATTAAAAGTCACGTGTTTATATGTTTGCCAAATAAAAAATAATTATTATGTTTATACATACTGAGTTTATTATAATAATCAGCTGTTGTATATTTAAAGCTTTCACAACGAAGCCGCAATGCTAATTGACTTCAGGACATGGCCAATCTTAAAGTTAGTTAACATGTATTTACTGTAGGCGTTACGAAGTTCGCCGGGTCAGCTAGTTGGAAATAATTTAAAACCTCAGTATAATTAACCATCCAGACACGAGTAAACACATCTCCGGTTAAATAAAATATATTTACAATCGTTTAGGGAGGCTTTCCGAACAAATTGCCTAACGAATAATGAATGAACGAAAGGGCGGAGCGTCCTCGTTACTTGGACGAATGACTACTTGGAACGCCCTCTATTGATTTTTTTTGGAACCTATATCGAATGAAACTAATTGTTCGGTTGAAATCTAAGTAAATAAAATTAGAGTTTTGTCTGTACTGTACGTTACTTGGAGTTATGATAATTTTGGCTATTTTCATGTTTTATACCCCAAAAATACTGAAATGGGCTGAAACGTATTGTAATTTCAAAAACTCAGTTTTGTACAATATTAAAAAAATTTTTTTCATAATTTTGTTTAAATAAGATCTGAGAATTAAAAAATTCAATATTAGTTTGTTTTCTCTAATCTTTGATTTTGAAATCATACTATATTATTATGTTTACCGTAATATAAACCAAATTAGATTATAATTTGTTTTTCCCTTTTTTACTTATTTTTATTTAAGGCAAAAACTCTCATTTATTCAATTTAGTATTGTCTTGCTTCATAACACTGGTTTATTCAACCCGTATAAAGGAAAGGCATACCGAATATGATTATAGTTACTGGGGAAATACCTACGTAATTGAGTATTTAACACAATAAATTCAATTTAATCCATAGCACCTAGTGATCGAGCTTTGCTCGGATAGAATAAGACATGTATTATATAAAAATTACCAAAATTAAAACACATTTATTACTCAATGTAAATACAGTTTATAATACAGTTTAAATGTAAATACAGTTTATATGGTTTAGATAAAACCAATTTAATGCGCCTTAATTAATATAGCATAAACACTTTTATACCAACTTGCATAAACTCTGAACACAAATATAGCTTCCCCGGACGGGGATCGATCTCATTACCTTCCGCACGTGAATCCTCCGCGTTGGCACTGAGCCACGGCGTCTGCTAAGCATGGCTGTCGTTTAAGGTGTTTTAGCTAATCTCAATTGTTTGAGCTCATCTTATACTGTTTATTTATCCATATAGTTATTATTAGCCCGTGATCAACTGATTGTGTTAGAAACTGAATGAGGATTAAAAAGCAAAAGAGAAATTTTATTCACACAAATTGGTTTATTGCATTGGCTTCAAGCATAATTGTATAAGTTTTATATCAAACCAGGAAAGATTTTGGAAATACTTTTCTCTGCTTTTATTTCGCACAGTTATTTCACCCTTTAGTTTTACTTACATTCAATCCTCATTCATACTTGGCTTAAAACACCTACCCTGCAGTATTTTCACCGTTTCAATAAACTAATCTTATTTAATCTAATCTATCAAATAACGTTCAGAAAATGTTTATTTAAACACAACTTAAATAGCTACTCTTTTCAACGTCTATCTGTTACCTTTAAATTTCAAAATGTTTAATACTGTTATTTACATACTCAGAAAAAGTTCAAGAAAGTGTGACAATCTCGTAGAGATATTTCAAACGCTTAGCACGAGGTCTGCAACGACGCCCCTGGGAAATTACAACCAAGTGTGCTGTGCTTGACGATATTGTATCATTAGAATGTATAATGTATCATTAATGCAATATTTTTTATATTTTTATAAATAAAAACTAGAGCTTTGCGTGTAGATAAATTGCTTAAAATTATATTTTTCATTTGTTTTACGCTTTACACCCGAGAAAAGCTGAAATGGATTATTTGGTAAATGGGAATTTCTGTCTTCCTGTAGCACTAAATAAGGTTTTTTGAAACGCTCTTCTGTTAAAACAGGACCGACGATGGACTAAATTACTAAACCACAATATAATAAAGTATTAGAATAAAGTAACAAGAATTAAAGGCAAATATTGAGGTCCTAAATTCCAGTTTTGAACGATAATTGTGATACAATTATTATTAAACATGACAGTGCCAATTTTAATGTTTTTTATCTGCAACGATGAGCAAAGAAGTGGTCCAAAACCCCTTAACCTGTTAGCTCGAAACTACTACCTTATTGAATTTTAGGGCTTATCTCTAGTTATTCTCCAGGTCAATAAAAATTGTTGTATTTACTTCCCTGTAGGAAATAGGTTAGATCATGGATATGTGTAAAAAGAATGGTTTCAGTACATCTAAACAGCTGTTCTTATTCTTTTATATTAAAAATTCGATAGAATAGCTCTGTTAGTTCCAATGGGAACCTGTTACATGTTTTCCATCTTAAAAATGTTTGTATTTACTTCCCTGTGGGATATAGGTTAGATCATGGATACGTCTAAAGTGAATGCTTTCAGTTCATCTAAACAGCTGTTCTTATTCTTTTATATTTAAAATTCAATACAATAGTTCTAGTAGTTTCTATGGAAACATGTTACATGTTTTCCATCTTAAAAATCACCAACACCCCCTCAGAGCTAAGACATACCCATGTAGAAATCGTCAACATCCCCCCCATAGATAAGACATATCAATGTCAAAATGTTTACCTGAGGATGCAATTTAAAAGAATTCAGCTGACAGGAAGTGTCCTCCCAGTGTTCCAAGGTTTCACCACAACACAAAAAACGTTTAATTATCCATTCCTCGTCAGGTTTGGTAGATATAGAAGCATAGAACATCCTCTTGAAGATGGCTACACTGTTATATTCATTTAAGATTTAAGAGAACTGAAAATCATAAAAAAATATTTTTCAACCAAATATTAAAAAACACGGTTAAATGATAATATGTAAAAAATTTCCCTAAGTTATATAGCTCACTTTATCAGCATTATTAAGGTATTTGTATTAAAGCAAACTGCAAACAGACCGAGAGTAGGTCCAAGACTGGAGGTCGTCACTAGGTTGAGGTTGTGAGACAGCTGTTATCAATAGAGATAAGGCACAACTAGCAACATGTTCTGAATGGCATTGATATGGGTGACTCAACACTCCGCACTCCCGAATAAACATGCAATTTAGTATCAAATCAAATCATTTATTTGCACATTAGATTTCTATACAATATCATGTAACAAATATCATGCATTGTCAATATTTAACATAGTAAAACTAAACATATGATATGGCAACCTTTAATGAGCATAGTGCCCTTTGAAACACCATAGAGATTTGAAAATTCTTCTTGAAAAAAGATTTGACACTAGACACAAGAAACCCCTTTAAGTGTCTTTTGAATAAGGAAAGAGAGCCTTGGGATTTTATTGACATGGGTAATTTGTTAAAAAATGTGATACCCCTGTAAAACAGACTCCTCTCAAAGGCTGCAGTTCTATGCCTTGGATAGCAATGTTTTTTTATTTCTATTTAAATTTTTTAAATTGGTTCCTATTTACAAAAGGCAGAATGAGAACCTGCTGAATGTACAGTGAATTTACTGTAAGGATGTCCGCCTCTTTGAAGATTTCTCTACAAGTATGGCGAGGGCAGAGGCCAAAAATGAGTCTCAGGATTTTTTTTGAGGTTGAGAATTCTTTCCAGCTCAGAAGAACTTCCCCAAACAGCAATTCCATAACATAAAATGCTTTCGCAATATCCACAATAGACGTCTGATGGTCTTCGATGGTAAGAATTTAAGATACATCCTTTTTCGATTTCAATCTTCAAGGCCATACTTAATTAACCTTCTTTTATGCGATCTAACTATCCCTCCAAGTGATAATCGCCACACCATTCGTATAAAACTGAAAAACTAAAAAGTTTAAAGCCATAAAAAACCTACAAACAACACCATTCACAGCTAAAAGAAAAAAACACGTCCACTTCTCACAAAACTCAAAGACAACAGTTTTTGGTCAGTTCTATTTATATAAAATCATATTTTAATAAATTATTGTTTGACGGCGAAACTGGGTCACACAGCAGAATTCTGTCAAAACCAGACCTGACTGAGTCTCAGCCCAGTGGTCTGAGAGGCACCTAAAACGCTTCTGAACATAATAACTATAAACATTTGAAATTATACTGTTCTTTTCCATCCAATAAAAAACCTTTACTAGTTGAATAAATCGAAAAAAACATTTATATTTTAGCTTCGTAATTTATTAAGAATTACCTGTAGAAAGAATATCCTTTGTACGGATTATTTTCATGATAAAATATAAACCAAAATATATATGTATACAACATATAAATTTCCTGCTCTACTTAGCATTAACTCGCAATTAGATAATCAAGATTACATTAAAAAATTTGTTGCACGATAACTTAACTTTTAAAATAGAATACAGCATTATTTTGGTAAATGTTTAAAATAACTTATGAATAGAAACAAACTAATACTGATTTTAATTTGACAGCTGGTTATTTCTTTCTGTTAAAATACTTCAATTCACGAATTGTGGATAGTTGTGTTCGATGAACGGTGGATGTAGTGTTCTCTTGTGTGTATTAACGTCCGCACTATTGAATACTACGTTAGACTACATAATTAGACCAACTCGTAATTCAGACGCCGTAGTTCGGATTCCACTTTAAAGTGTAGGTGCCTTAGTTGCCATCGGCTGTTAGGCTATAAACTACAAGATTGCGCCACAATCAATCTTACACTCAATCCTCATTCATACTTGGCTTAAAATACCTACATTGTGTATGGTTGCCATTTCAATGATCTGATCTGATCAATCCGTCAGACCAAAATTTCAGATCGAAGTGACGTCGTATGGTTAGTGACGTCAAATGAAACTGCAACTTGGAACATTCCCTTTAGACATACCTAAGTTATGTGTTAAGTTATAATTAAATACAATAATACATTTCTATTTCTAAAAGTTATAGAATAATGAAAATAAGGACCAAAGCTGTGGATGCTTTCATTTTCACGTAGAAGTGTTACAAAAATCCTTGTTTAGCAGTATGGAAAGACTTACATAAAGATGGACAGAAATTAAGGAAAGGCCCATTTCGGCTTTTCTGGGTTGTAAACGAAAAATTTATCTAAAAAGTTATAATTCAAAGCAGTGTACAGATTTACCTCCAATTTAATTTTTGAAGATTTTTAATTGAAGATTCAACGGAAAAAATGTTTGTATTTACTTCCCTGTGGGAAATAGGTTAGATCATAGATATGTCTAAAGGGCATGGTTTCAGTTCATCTAAACAAGTGTTATTATTCTTTTATATTCAAAATGCAATACAACAGCTCTGGTAGTTTCTATAGACCTGTTACATATTTTCCATCTTACAAATCGCCAACACTTCCCCCAGGAGCTAAGACATATCCATGTCAAAACGTGTTACGTCACCTTTTTCTCATTTCTGGATCGTGCTGCATTCTGGTGGATGTTGTGGGGTACTACTGTTCTATCTGATCAGACAACTGATTCGTTGTTTTTTTGCCTGTCACATCGTATTTTAAATTAGGTCCATCCAGGAAAAATGTGTCAAGTTCTTAAGAAAAAACAAGTCAGTGGGTGGACCAGCCCAGTTTTTTGCTATTGTTCTTTCCTCAAGCAGACTATTTGATTGGATCACAAAAGGAAGGTATAGTGTGCCTAAGAAGTAAAAAAAACTATGGAACATGTTTTCCTAATAACAACTAGGCGTATTGCTTAATATAATGAGCTCCTGTATACAATAAAATAAGAGTGTTTTCTACTAATAACATTAAATATGTGCTTTATACATGGATATGTCTTAGCTCGGGGGGAGGGTGTTGGTGATTTGTAAGATGGATAATATGTAACAGTAACAGGTTTCCATAGAAACCACCAGAGCCATTGTATTGAATTTTAATATAAAAGAATAACAACAGCTGTTTATATGAAGTGAAAACATTACCTTTAGACGTATCCAAGATCTTAACCTATTTCCCACAGGGAAGTAAATATAAACATTTTTATTTGCTTCCCTTAACACTTTTTTGCTGCTGTAAGGGGAATAAGCACGTTTTTCCCGGATGAAAAGTGTTATCAAACTAATAACATATTTTTAGCTAAAAAAATCATTGTAGTTTTGTGTTACTAATATTTTTACAAAGTGTTTTCTCCATATTTGTGCAAAATTTTAATTTTTACTACTTTTACTTATTTAACAAGATTTAAACCTTCAAAATTTATAAAAAGTGATTTTACACGTTTTTCCCGTTAACTCTTTAATCGTTTTGTCATAATTCTACTAATTTGCAGGCTGCTAATAATAACCAGATGGAGAGCTTGTTATCTCTAAACAAACAGCAGCGAACGACGCGACGTGGCGCTGGGCTGTAAAATAAACAGAGGTGAACGTGACATGTTTGCCTACAGCCGGCGCTCTTCCTTTCGATTGCTTCGCGAAATTCACATTTATTTCCTTAAGGATAAAAGTATAAAACAAAGTTTGAACTAAATACCTTCCTCCCAAAGAAAAAACGATTTTTAACCCTAAAAATAGTAAAGTCGTATTTCACGACGCATTTACAAATTCAATAACAAGTGGCAGGTAGAGGCATCTGTCGTCAATTTAGTGAATTTATCACCTTCGTGACCGTGTTGCCTTCTGAATGCAAGCAACCGAACCTGCTCACGCAGTTCACTAAACTGCCAATAGGACATGTCTTATAGCCAAGTAAGCGCTTTCTACTCCTAAGCACGGTGGCTGTATTAGCTAAAGCGCTACACTGACGAGTGTAACGTTTGGAAGTGTTAGGGTTCAAATCTCAACCATGACCTATCCCAATTTGGCTTGCAAATGTGTGGTATAGCGGAGTGGGGGGCACCTCGAATAAACGGTGTCCGGCTTGGGTGGAGGTTAACAGCTTTTGTAGCCTTAATAAGGATTGCAGTCGACACCTGTTTTGCTTTTGTGTTTATTGGTTATAAGGCGGGGGCATGTTTTTATAAATAGTTTTTTAACGATTTTTAAGATTTACTGATAGTAAAACTAGGATGGATGAACTTCAGAGGAAAGAGATTAAGATAGAGGAGCTCAAGGGATGGTGCTGTGCCCTAAAATTCAGCTACTGTGGGTCACAAGTTGTGTGTATATATATAGGTAGTGGTTGTGATATTCTCTGGTGTGGAATAACGTCCACACTAACAAGTACTTCGTTCATCCGCAAACATCCTCATAATTAGTGATTCGTGATTAGTGATTTCCTCAAAACTGTGATTCGGATCCCACTTTAAACATGTTCGTTTTGTAACTGAAGACGGAGGAAAGAATAGGTTTTAGAGTGAACATGGATAGGGTTGATAGGGTTTTTGAGAAGCAAGATTAGATTATGTTAGACTGGTATATATAAAAAACAGTTAAATATTATAAAACTTCCATAATATTTAGGTATTATATTTAAAAAATATTTCATTAAACTAAAAATATATTTACTTTCCCTTTGAAAAAAATCTTAGATCATGTCTAAAAGCATTTTCAGGTCTTCTAAACGGCTATCCTTATAAACATATGACGTTACTTCCGTTTCAAATTTTGGTCTGAATCACGAATACCCTTGTTCTAAATTAACTGAACTCAAATGTATATGTAAATAAAAACCAATCTTTAGGATTAATGCTTAATGCGTTTTAAAAATGTCTTTTTATTTACAAATATATAAAGCACATAGATTATTTTTTGTTCCACAACAAAAAGGTTAAAATATATACTAAACTCCTCACGTAGGTTGAAACAAAGGTGATCTACAATGTAGAGGAATGCATTAAGTATTTAAAAAATATTAAGTGTATTGGTGTTAAATTTTTGAAAAATTTAGCTTTTAATAAAGTTCCAAAATAATAAAAGTGGAACGACAAGCAGACGATTGAAAACTTAGGCAGGCCGGAAGCGGAAGAATGTAATTAGAGCAAAGCTCACGTATTGTTCTGACAGTTTGTGAAAAACGGAAACAGACTCTCTAACATTCCAAGCAAATATTATACCATATATCTTTTAAATTCAAAGGAAGAAATTGATTAATAATTTTCACATCCTACTAATTGATTTGCCTCGTAGAAATATTTTTTATTTAGTTGTTTAATTGATACCTCTTTTTATTAGGAATAAAACAAACACCATTTCGTAGACTAAAGTGAGCAGAGTGGAAGTGTTGAAATCATAAAAATGTAATTTTGTGGTAATGTTTTTAAAACATAAATATTTTAATTTACAAAATGCACTGTAAAAACAATACGAACTCGCAGCGAAAACCGGTCTAAAAATACATCCGAGAAAATACAATGCATGTTAAAACTGAAGTACAACACGCAAAAATGGAGACAAAAGATGGAATCCCAGTAGACAGAACAAAAACTTTCAAATGCTTAAGGGAAATTATACAGGTCAAATTTGGAATCAAACGCAGAGGGAACAACGAATCTGACATGGACACACTACAACAAAAAGACCAAATCGATGCACATAAAACTTAGTCACGACTACAAAGTAGAAATGCCAGAAACACCACAGTATGCAGTAGAAACGAAGTAAGTGCATAAAAGAAACAGAAGTGATAGAGAGAAAGATACTCAGATATATTGAGTCAATAAAGAAAACACCTGGATCAAAAGGCCAAAAATCTGTAAAATGCTAGAGAAAAACTAACAGACATAATCATGAAACGAAAAGTTTTATGGATATTTACTGAGAATAGAAAAAATATAATTAACGAAGGATATATTTAAAAACTGATATGGTTTTAGAAAGTGGAAAATGATCACGAAGAACTGGGGATGATAATAAGAGACATACTAAACAGAGAAATATCCAGAAATTTGGTCAAGAAAATGGAATCAAATAAACAAAAAAGACTAGATAAATGGGTGGAACAAGGAAAAGAAGAAAACAGAAACGCGATGAAAATATATGGGAAATAAAGAAGAAAGTAGACCCAGAAAGTAGTCCAAACAGACTAAACTGGAATAATGAAGAACGAAAACAAAAGCACAGAGAAATAATGAAGAGCTTTTGGTAAGATCGGAAAAGAACATAAAACCATGAGAAGTTTAAGGTCACACACTGTCGTAGTGTCAATGATTTTCGTTACGCGATAGAGTTTTAATTACGAGACGAAGCCTCATACTTTAATTCTATCAAGAGTTCATCTATTTGGATTTGAAACAAAGAAATGAGTAAATAATTATAAAGCAGCTTTCGTAGTGTGTCCATTAATGGAAACCTAAATGGGGTGGTATAATGAAAACTATTTTTCATACTACGTACTATCAAATTGTATTTTGAATTTTTAAAACAATACATTTTTTAACTATATTATAATGTATCAACTTTAAAGAATATTATAGGTTTATTGAAGATTGTCGTTTCTAAATGTATCTTATCGAGTAAGTATGTGTCAGTCCACTGATACCGTTTATTTATATAGTTATTTGTATTTTACTTATTTAACATGGTTGAATTGGTTTCAATTGACAAATTACAAACACTATAAACATTTATGATGATGGTTATTTTAGTCTGCAAGTAATATAAACAGTTCTAAGAAATATTAATGGAAGTTTTAGAGAGAGAAATGTTATTTTAAACCCATCAATTGGCAAATACCTCACTGTTTATTTTATTGATCGAGTGTAATTCATTCAGCTCTGGAATAACTATGTTTTTTAATCACCCTATTATCGAGAAATATATATAAATATACGTATAAAAAGATTAATTTAAAGTGCATAATAAACATTTAACTAAATTAAGCTGTTTTGCCAAACGAATCTGACTAAAGCCAACTTCGACTATTAACTTTGTTAGTTAAAACAAACTAAAACCAACCATGAATAATGCACTAAGTAATGCATTAATTACTGCATATTCAGTGTTTTATACATGATAAATGTTAGGATTTTAAGCTAACTTTCAGACTAAATTAAACTTATAAATTTAGTGGAACCTCAAAACTATTCGTTCGTATTACTGAGTAGATAATGTAATATCAAACATAATTAGCTAAATGAGGAAATGAGGTTCATCAGAGTTATTTTAAGCTCGTATTATATTTTGGCTAAATTATTACATAAAATCTAACTACTGAGCTACAGTAATTGACTTAATTCTAAATTTATTCATTTAGTACCACCCAAGGTAGAGGTTATGTGCATATAAAAAAAAGTTATAATGTCATTGTTGTCAAAAATGTTTAAGTTGTGTTTGATTTATTTTAATGTAGCTAAGCGAATACGTAACTGGTATTGAACTAGCATATGTTTGGTGGGGGAGGTTGTTCATGGCCCATACGACTCTTTATTATTTAAAGAACTTGTTACTACCCAACTGTAGGAAGAAAATTATATGTTGAACTAGTAATGTAGTAAAAATTTAAGGATACTCATTCTTAAGTACAAGTTTATTCTATTCTCCTACTTCAGTGGGACTAATTTTCGAGTTATTGGTGAAATGGACACCTACCCAGGTAGGTATTTAATGCAAGTATGAATGAGAAATGAGTTTAAGATGATTGTGGCACGATCTTGTAGTCTTGTTACTGACTAAGCTAACATGTTCCTTAGACAGGACTGTTAATTACTAGCCCAACAGTTAATGGCAACTAAGAGACCTACAGTTTAACGTTGAATCCGAACCACTGCCTCTTAATCACAAACTAGGATGGTCTTTGTGGATTAACGCAGTGTTCAATAGTGCGGACTTAATCTACACAAGAAAACACTACACCCACCGACCATCACTCATAGCTACCCACAATTCGTGACCAAGTAGCTGGATTACAGGACACGCCACCGTCCCAGTAAATTTGAGTGTGTAACGAAAATCCATTTCGTTACTCTTTAACAATCTAAATATATTAGATTGTATTCTATTCTATTCTTATTCTATTCTCCTATTTCAGTGAGACTAATTTTCCAGTTATTGGTGAAATGGCAACCTACCCAGGTAGGTATTTTACTGCAAGTATGATTGAGAAATGGGTGTAAGATGTAAGATGATTGTAGCACGATATTGTAGTCTTGTTACTGACTAAGGCTGGCATGTTCCTTAGACAGAATTGTTATTACTAGCTCAACAGTCAATGGCATCTAAGGGACTTACAGTTAACGTGGATTCCGAACCACTGCCTCTGAAATACGAACTAGAATGGTCTGTGTGGATTAACGCATTGGACAATTGCTCACAACTATTTACAATTCGTGACCTCCAAGTAGCTGGATTATAGGACACGTTACAGTCCTAGTAAATTTGATTGAGTAACGAAAATCCATTTCGTTACTCTTTAACAATCTAAATAAATCCGCTATTGAAAACAATTAAGTGCAATTGATGGGACGATAAATCCTCCCAAAATACACAGGAATGAGATGTGTGTCGGAGTTGCTGTATGCCGGATATTGGTTGTTTGGAACAGCAACAAGCACATCACACTTGTGCTTTAGTTTGCCATCTCGTCAACCCTGTTTGCTTCATTCTTGTTGATTAAAGTTTGCAATGGGCTTTTCCAACTTCCTATTCATAAGGTGTGTAACGTGTAACAGACACAAACTTGGTAGTAAAACAATCCTGAGACCTGAATGAAAATTTATATACCTTCCAAAAAAATTAATTTTCCCCAAAGGAAATTATCTGTTGACTCCAAGAACCGAAACATCCAAATCATTAAACTCTCTGGGGACCTCTGCTCCTGCACCATAGCCGACTGACCCCGAAGCTAATCCTCTAAGTATTTTTAAACTAAACCCAACTGCCCTTGAAGACCACCAAGACACTAAATGGCTCCATCTTGATATAAACAACATCTAACAAAGTCGTGTTGGTTACAACACTTAAAACTCGAGAACGGCTGGACCGATTTTAATGATCTTTGATTTTTCGAATTCGTCTCTGCTCTGATGATGCTTTGGGCATATTCAGTTTCCATAAAATTATATTTCATGGCGTTTTAAATTCCTAACGTTATCCGTATGCTTAAGTTCGTTTGATTTGCTATCCGATGTCTTTTGTATCAATTTAAAACTATAAAGTAAATAAGTACTGTACAAAATGGACAGTTTTACTTGCCACGTTGATACTATATAGCCTCATGGGTTTATATACCTATTTTTTATTTCGTGGCCAATTAAATGGCGTTAATAAATGCCATGGTTGAAAATTACATATAAATATATAAAACAAAGTCGTGTTACTTACAACACTTATAACTCTAGAAACGGCTGGACCGATTTTAATGCTCTTTAATGAATATGTCTTATAGTTTCAGTATTGTTATTAACTATACCACGACTCAGAATACCTAATATTTCATAACAAAGCCGTAATGCTATTCCACTTCAGAACATGTCCAATCTTAAGGTTAACAAGTATTTACTGTTAGGCGTTACGAAGTTCGCCGGGTTAGATAGTATTTAATAAATCTAACAAAAAAAATTATAAATATATTTCTTAGTATAATTGGTATTACTGTATAATACATCCCTTAAAGTTGTAAAAAGTTTTTTTTGATCGATCAGTAAAGGTGGAATTCTACAACGAAATGGACATCTCACGAGGAATGTGTCAGTTAGATTTCCACCAACGCGGAAAGAGCTTTTATCTTTACGTTAAAATCCATTTTTTATTTCCTCTCTCCGATGATATTTTTATAACAGTCCAAGAAATACCGTTTCGTGATTCAGAGACAAAATTGTGATTCATAAGGCCACCTTAAACTGTAGGTCCCTTAGATTTTATAGGCTGTTGGGCTATAAATTATGAGTTCTGTTTAAAGAATGTTTAATGATTACTGCCTCCTGAACTGTTGTTGAGAATTAACTAGGTTACTAACCTTTTCCGTCCAAACAATTCATGTTGACAACTATGTTGACTTCGAAATGCGCATAGTTGCACAATACAACATGAACTATTTGGACGGAAGGTTAGTAACCTAGTTAGTTCTAAAGAATGATCTCAGTAAGGAAGAAAACTAGCAATATTGTACTGAAGTACAATACTGAAGTCTCTAACTACTGTTAAAATACTTTCTACTGGATACTGTTAAAATACATAAAATGAATAATTTGGATACTTTATTGTCTACTTTAAAATCATATAATAATCTTAATCATTCTTTCTAGTCGAACTCGTACCGATAATACATTTTTTATTTTGATTCTTTTAAAAATAATATTTAGACATTAAATAACTTTAATATTCTACTCGTATGCTTGACATTTTTCTCTTTATGTTCAAATATATACAGCTGTCGAATCGTAATAATAATACATTGTTTTTAATCCAAAACAAAAAATTTCAATAAATTAACAGTATACTTAAGTACTTTCTAAGTTGCTTCTTTGGCTTGCTAATCGTCACAAAAAAAAATTGCTTTATATCTAAGGTAAGATACATATACCAAACAAAATTATTTCTCAATAAGATTAACATGGGAACTGAAGGATAGGTAAGTTTGTGGATAATCGTCACAACTATTAGACTTTTATTTTATAAGAAACAGTAAACCAAATTTATCCTATACTCAATATATATATATATATATATATATATATATATATATATATACTGTATATATATCATATACTTTATTTGATTCAAAATATAAAAATGTATACTTCTAAATATAATACTTAAATTTTAATGGCGTAATTTGCGTTTTCCCGAACCTTTTCAAATATACATTTACCTACACCTACACCATGAAGTGTCGATTATCCGAAAATGGATTTTTTTAAGTTTTCAGGACTTCAAATTGATATTCCGAGAACATCGTTGATGGTAGGTGGATGAAACTTTCAGTGATTATTAACAGTGATAAATTATTCCTTTTATTTTGAATGATATTGGTTTTCTGTAAATTAAATCTTTAAAACTTTATTTTTTGTTTACTTTTCAAATTGACTTTTTTACTTTCTTTAGAAAACAGTAATGAAAATACATATTTTAAGTTTACCTGAATACCTACACTTTGACACCAAAGTGATCAAGTTTTGAGTGAGTAGTACAGTATTTAAAAATATTATTTTTTTAAATTACCTTGTTTTAGAAAAATGAACATTTTTACTATGTAAAATGAAAAAAATCAATACCACATTTTTTATTTTTTGATCCCTATGGATACACAACTGCCAAATATTAAAAGAAAAGAAAATAAATAAATATAATTGTTTTGCGGGTAGCAAATCCCTATGAAAAAATGTTTGTATTTACTTCCCTGTGGGAAATAGATTAGATCATGGATATGTCTAAAGGGAATGTTTCAATTCATCTAAACAGCTGTTCTTATTCTTTTATATTAAAAGTTCAATACAATAGCCCTGGTAGTTTCTATGGAAACCTGCTACATGGTTTCCATCTTAAAAATCACTAACACCCCCCAGAGCTAAGACATATCCATGTCAAAAATTATACATCTTGAAATTACAATAGATGTGTGTCTCCATCTAACAAACATAAACCATAGTCTCTGAACTGGCAGTTTTCCTTTTTTTAGATACTGTATATTTTATTTTATTTCATGGTAGAGTGTTGAACATTTAAGTGCGTATTCATGTACTAAATATGACTAAAAATTTATTGAATTTAATTTTTCAATTTTTAAAAGAGTGAAAAAACAAAGGCTGTAAGGGAAACTATAATATTAGCTAAAATTGTATGATTTTAATAAATTATAGTTAAGAAATATTGGAAGATTTACTTTTAGAATAAACAAACGATTTTAAGAGTGTCACATTTATATTTCAATTAACCGCAGATCCGGGCTAACGTTTGGACCAGTTTTTGCTCCAGAGTCAAAGCCCTTGATTGTCACTGTGGACTTTCCCTTTGTATTTTTAATACTTTTATCTTTCATGCATATAAAACTACAATGGAAAATTGAAATATAAAATATCGTCACTGATTCTCACAGCCAAGTCATCTTTTAATTTGATTTTTTTCTTTTTATTTTGTAGATTTTATTCATTGCTTTGCTATTTACACGTGTTTAAACAATGTTTCCTGCGGGTCATATGCAGTAAATTAAAAAAAGATTTTGAACACATCTATATAAATAAAACTAGAGTTTTGTCTGTACATTGCTCAGAGTGATTCATTTTTTAGTTATTTGTACGTTTCATGCGTTGGACAAGTTAAAACAAGTCTTATCTCAATTTACGCAATGAAATTGAATTTTATGCATTCTCTACATTCCAAAAAAGTTTTTTTTAATGAAAAGTAAATAACAAGCAATTCAAAACCCACTTTTTACGCGATATTTGCTTTCAGTTTTCAATGATTCGCCTACTGGTAATAATCAGCTGTCTTTGTTGTTTAATGATTTAACAGAAAGAAAAACAAACCGC
Source organism: Nephotettix cincticeps (assembly GCA_023375725.1). Lineage (NCBI taxonomy): Eukaryota > Metazoa > Arthropoda > Insecta > Hemiptera > Cicadellidae > Nephotettix > Nephotettix cincticeps. The sequence goes on along the minus strand of CM041791.1, from coordinate 6,408,276 downwards.
TGTCAAATTAAAATCAATATTAGTTAGTTTATATTGGTCATTGATTTTAAACCCATTTCGAAATCATATGAAAAAATATTTTAACGTATAATTAATGTTAATAATGATATAAAATGCTCTATTCTATTTAGTTAATTGTAAACTAAAGCTTAGTAATAAAATCTAAATTTATTTATTCTTTATATTTGTTTAATTTTTAAGGATATGTCTTCTTCTTTAAAATGAATTACCATACAAAGCTAACTAGATTTTAAATAAATAATTTTTATAAAGCGTGCTGTTTGTTTATAAAACGCCTTAGAACATTTTAAACAAAAATCAGTAAAAAAGTACAACATTACATTTAAAAACAATTCAATTGAATAACTTAAAAATACACGTTCTTAATAGTTTCCCTGTTGAATTTTTGACATGCAATTTTTAGCTTGATAACAAAAAATGAACATAAATATTTAATAAAAAACGTCAAGTTTTATAGTTAAAACGTCCGATGTTTGTTTATACCTTCAATAGTTTCAAAAAACTGTTGTAATGTATCTTGAAAAAGACATTCATAACTTGTGTTTACAGCTGTGGCAGAATATAACATGCATCAAAATTGTTACATTAGGGAATTTGTTTTTTACAACCTATACAAGTTTGCCTGTATAAATATTTATTACTTGCAGTTAGATTGGTAAAATTTCAACCATTTCCCACTAATTTATTTTAAAATTTATAAAAACTTTTACTAAGTATATTAAATTTACTTTCCTGTGGGAAATAGGTTAGATCATGAATGTGTCTAAAGGTTATGTTTTCAGTTCATCTAAACAGCTGTTCTTATAAACAACTTCCCATATGACGTCACTAACCAAACAGCCGACTCTGTTTCAAATTTCGGTCACCCCCTCACCCCCAGAGACAAAACATATCCCTGTCTAATACTTAATTTAAAATGTTCTCGTTATTTTATAACGAAAAGGGTTTTGTTATTCATATATTAAATAAAAAGTAGCTCTTTGTACGGTTTATATGACTTAGTATAGATAACTGTGACGGTGGCGACGTCCTGTAATTCAGCTACTTGGAGGTCACGAATTGTGGATAGTCGTGAGAGATATACGGTGGGTGTAGTGTTCTCTTGTGTGGATTAACGTCCGCACTATTGAATACTACATTGATCCGCATAAGACCATCCTCATAATTAGACCAGTTCGTAATTCAGAGGCCGTGGTTCCACGTTTAACTGTTGGTCCTTTAGTCGCCATCGGATGTTGGGCTATTAATTAACAGTTCTGTCTAAGGCACATGTCAGCCTTAGTCAGTAACAAGACTACAAGATCGCGCCACAATCATCCTAATCACACTTAATCCTCATTCATACTTGGTTAAATACCTACCTTGTGGTTTGGTCACCATTTCAATAATCTAATCTAGTGATGAGAAGCAAAAAAACCAAAACACATAAAAAATAAATTATTCTTAGCCAAATAATTTAGTGTTAACTTTAATTACCGGTTTGCATTTTAATAAGCCAAAAAATTTGTATAGTTAATAAGATTTGTTTTACGCTTTAATGTTATTAACATTTTGATAAGGTATAGTTTAAAAATGTTTTTATTTACTTCCCTGTGGGAAATAGGTTAGATCATGGATATGTCTAAAGGGAAAGATTTCAATTCTTCTAAACAGCTGTTCTTATTCTTTAATAATAAAAATTCAATACAATAGCCCTGGTAGTTTCTATGGAAAAACCTGTTACATGTTTTCATCTTAAAAACCACTAACACCCCCCGCCCCAGAGCTAAGACATATCCATGTCAAAAAGGTTTAAAGTCAGTGGTGAATGTAAACAAACTATTAAATATTGATTTTACTTCGTCAGCTGTGTTTTTCTTTCTGTTACATGACTTAAATTCATTACATGTTGCAGAACTGTTTTAATTTAGTTGGTGGAAAACTGTATTTAAGTAAGTAAATAGATAAACATTTTTAGTAAAACTTGGGAAAATGTGCCTAATATTACTAAAAATTATGTGTTGAGAGCTAATTGTTTTAATATGGATATGTCTAAGCTGTGGGGGGGGTGGTAGAAAATTTGTGTAACGCAAGAAAATGTACAGCGGAGGTGTTTAGATCCTATTTCCATATAAAATATCAGAGGCATTGGTTACATTTTTACTATATAAGAATAAAAACAGCTGTTTAGATGAACTGAGAACATTCCCTTTAGACATATCCACGATACAATCTATTTTCCATAGAGAATAAATACACAAAGACATTTTAAGATGGCTTCTGTTACAATTACGTAAAAACCTTCTTCAACAGGTAATAAGGAAAGTATGTTTTAAAATTAATAGTGAGCTCTGTCGTTTCTACGAAGAAAGATTGCCAAACATCTTTGTTCAGCGTTACAGGAAAAGAGACAGGATGCTGTACACTGAGAAAATGCCCATTGTGGCTTTTCCGTCGTATAAAACGTAAAAATAACAACAAATTCATATTTAATAATAACTAGCCAAAGTACCCGTTCTTCGCACGGGTTAAAAAGGCTGAAAGGTGTAGGCTCTACTGATACATTTAAGTTATTGTTAATTAATTATTCATTGTTTACAAAATGATAAAACACGAGTGTCTACAACCTTTCAAAGTAACATCTGTCAAATATTGGGAGAGGATAAGGATTAATGTATTAGATACAGTCGTCGGGAAAAAAACTTAAAATCTACCATTCCACTATTTCAAATAATTCAGTAATTTTGGTCCAGCAGTTTATCTGAAAAATCAACTTTATTTCTTCTTCTTCCCGAACTGTCAAAATATAGTGCAAACGGATGTTGTCATTAGAAAATGTAAACATTGAAACCTAGGACGGTCACGGCAGCTCTTTCTCCTTCTTCTTCCCGAACTGTCAAATTTTAGTGTTCACAGCTGTTGACAATCAAGTAATTTTATGTTTTCATTCTTTGAAAAAGTAAACATTGAAATTTAGGACGTTCATGGGGCGTAGCCCGAGAGGATTTTAAGGGAACTAATATGCCTATGTGTTGCATGAGTTTAAGATCTACCGTTCTGTAAAACTTCAAACCGGTCGGTTCAGTATTTTTCGCATTTTCTTGCCACAACAAACCCACAAACAAACATACAGAAACCACCTCTTCTTTATAATATTATAGATAGATAATAATAACAATTGTTAGTTTACAAGTAATTTACAGGCAAAATTCTAAATTTATTTATATAGAAGGATTCGAATACTGCCTGTTTTGAATAATATATTTTATGTAGTAGTTATGTACCGTTACATGACCCCTAAGTTTTTGACATGGTCGTGTCTTAACTCTGAGCGAATGATAGCAGATTTGTGGAACGCAAAAAGTGCAACGGAAGTGTTTGGATCCCGTTTCCATAGAAACTACCAGGGCTTTTAGATGAACTGGAAACATTCACTTTAGACATATCCACGATCTGACCTATTTCCAACAGGGAAGTAAATACATGTTAACATACTTTTGAGTTTCTCCTTCCTAATATTCCCGTCAACATTTTTAATACGAGTATGTTTTAAGTGGATGTATCAGTTTACAAAGCCATTTCAGTCTATGTCAATGTATGTCTAACAATATTTATGAGCCACAGTTTACAATATTGTTCGATTTATATTGAAGAAATCATGTAAATTTATTGAGCACTATTTTAACAGTAGATTATTGAATCTTATATTTATAATTAATGTGTAAGTTTTGTTAGTAATGAAATTACTTTGGGTTAGACACTCGTTTCATAGCCAGAACTTATTGAGAAATTTATTACATCTTGTCTAGCTGTTTAAATGGTAATTCCGAACATTTCATACATTATTCGACACAAACCGCATTCGTGAAGCAGGGGAGACTGGAACTGGGTAAAAAAGGACTGGAGCTGGGTAAAGGGAGACTGGAGCTGGGTAAAGGGAGACTGGAGCTGGGTAAAGGGAGACTGGAACTGGGTAAAGGGAGACTGGAGCTGGGTAAAGGGAGACTGGAGCTGGGTAAAGGGAGACTGGAGCTGGGTAAAGGGAGACTGGAGCTGGGTAAAGGGAGACTGGAGCTGGGTAAAGGAAGACTTGAGCTGGTAAAGGCAGACTAGAGCTGGGTAAAGGGAGACTGGAGCTGGGTAAAGGGAGACTGGAGCTGGGTGAAGGGGGGGCTAGAGCTGGGTAAAGGGAGACTGGAACTGGGTAAAGGCAGACTGGAGCTGGGTAAAGGAAGACTGGAACTGGGTAAAGGCAGACTGGAGCTAGGTAAAGGGACACTGGAGCTGAGTGAAGGGGGGCTAGAGCTGGGTAAAGGGAGACTGGAGCTGGGCAAAGGGAGACTGGAACTGGGTAAAGGGAGACTGGAACTGGGTAAAGGGAGACTGGAACTGGGTAAAGGGAGACTGGAGCTGGGTAAAGGAAGACTGGAGCTGGGTAAAAGGAGACTGGAGCTGGGTAAAGGGAGACTGGAACTGGGTAAAGGGAGACTGGAACTGGGTAAAGGGAGACTGGAGCTGGGTAAAGGGAGACTGGAGCTGGGTAAAGGGAGACTGGAGCTGGGTAAAGGGAGACTGGAACTGGGTAAAGGGAGACTGGAGCTGGGTAAAGGGGGACTGGAGCTGGAAAAAGGGGGACTGGAGCTGGGTAAAGGGAGACTGGAGCTGGGTAAAGGGAGACTGGAACAGGCCAGAATGTACTCTAACTAAGGCGGTGGACTGTAGCTGGCTAGGAAATCTTTTAGCTGGGCAAAGCAGGTTGATGTTGAAGATGAGAACAATCGTAGTCACTGCTCAAGGATCTAATTAGAGTTAAAGGCTTTGTCTCCAGGTTCTAAAGTTTCTTTCATTACAGTTTGTTATCTTTTTTACAATGAAATAAACTTTACCTTGCTTCCCTTTAAACTAGTTTTCATTTACAATAACTTCAAAGCACAAATAATAATTACAGATAATACTAGATTGTCTTTTAGTAAACATCTGTACATAAATTAAAGCCAAAACTTTAGGTAACGAGTCTAAGTAACCATCTAAGTTCAATGTTTTATTCTATGAGACTCTAGCTTCACACTTTGATGTTTGTCAAGTAGGTAAACTATCTGTTCAAAAATATAAGAATGCGTTTTTTAAGGTTGGATTCCACATTCAGTTTCCCTTGTGTTGGACCTTTATATATCTTAACAAACGAATTTTTTCCATTAGTCAAAGTTCTACACAAGTTTTCTCATCTATTGTTGATCCTAAAATACGCTTAACTTTGTTACAGTTGAAAATAATATACAGTATAGCTGTACTTAGACGATAAAACAAACCTCGTACTTTGACTACTTTATTCCGAATTTTAACCAGGAAAATATCCCCAACTTTTACTCGTAATATTGTTTTGCAGTGAAAGGTAGAGCGAAGTTATACCAGGTTATAACGGGTACTAGTATGAGAAATAGAGGGATAATATGTAATGTCATAGCTGGGGTAGTTGATGGTTTTATATCAAAAGTAGTGTAGAAGTACTTGGCTAAAGGAAGTAATTATTCTCAGAAGAAGGGGGGAAACTTCCCGTCATGACTGGGTAGTTGATCGATGCTTGTATATTCAGGAAAATCTTAGAGCGGAAACATTGTTACAAGCCCGGAACATGAGTGAATCAAAATGATGCTATGCTTTGGTGTTGTGGATTAAATAAACTGTATCAGTGGCCTGATACATACTTTCTCCCTTAAGTAACAACTATAAAAATAATTGCATTCATTATTCTGAAATAAAATGACTGTAAGCAAGAAGATTTAGTTTCTATTAATTTTTATTTCAAATCAAAAAACTCTCAAGCAATGTATTCATAGCATTTTTTACAACACAATAAGTTATTCCCAAAGTTCTCCATTGCGTATATTTCATCCATTCGTCAAAATGGAAGTAATATTATTCTCAAGAAGAAGGGGGAAAACTTCCCCGTCACATGACTGGTAGTTTGATCAGATGTTTGTTATATTCAGGAAAAATCTTAAGAGGAAACATTGTCACAAGCCGGAAAAACATGAGTGTTACATTCGATCAGAACACTATGTAGAAAACTCAGTTTGTTCAAATAGACAAAATCAATCACTGATATAATACACGTGTGTTTTTATGAAAATGGTTAAATAAAAAGGATTGTTAATATCTCATTAAGAATAACATTGTATAGACAATTGTAAGATTTTTTATTTTTATTATTTCTGGAATTTATCGTAGACAAATAATTTGTTAACGATTTGATATTCATGGTATATAAACTTTATGTGATAATATTCACGACCAATATTGTCATAATTTTTTTTATATTTTACTTTACAAAAGTATTAATTTTTAAATATAATAAAATTATCAGATTGTATGTATTCTTGTTACTAATGCTTAAAATGTTAATTATAAACAATGGTCAAAAAAAAAATGACATTTAACTAAAGAAAAATTAATAATTTAAATATAATTTTGTGTTTATATTTAATATTTCTTAATAAAAGAAATAAACGATTTTAAACTTTATTAAATACATTAATAATATATAAATCAAAATATGTCTTTTAAATTTAAAATTAAGTAAAATCTCAAAACAACAATTTTTATAAAATAATTTACTTATCATTAAAAAAAAATAAAAAATACAATTGTTCTTAATCATTATTACGAAAAAAACATTAGAGAAAATATTCTCGTTATTATTTCAAAATAATATACTTATTTTCCTTTTTTATATTGAAACTTTAGAGTGTAAGCTAATTAAAAAAAAGTAAAATATTAACTGGAGAAATATGTTTCAGTCAATTATAATTGATTCATTTATAATTTATGATTCAAATATAAATAAATAAGCTAAAAACTAAACAGATTAATTAAAAAGAAAATTACTCATTGTTAACATCCAACTACTTTACATAAAAACAAACCGCACCCCCCTAAAGCAGACAATCGCAAAAGAAAAAAAGAAGTGTCCACTATAAAAAAAATTGCATTCATTATTCTGAAATAAAATGACTGTAAGCAAGAAGATTTAGTTTATATTAATTTTTATTTCAAATCAAAAAAACTCTCAAGCAATGTATTCATAGCATTTTTTACAACACAATAAGTTATTCCCAAAGTTCTCCATTGCGTATATTTCATCCATTCGTCTTATTTGCTCAACTTTTAACAGACTTTCGATCAGAACACTATGTAGAAACTCAGTTTGTTCAAATAGACAAAATCAATCACTGATATAATACACGTGTGTTTGCTTTACATATTGGACGAATATGATAGAAACGTTTTTGTTTAAAAACAATCTCCTTTACATTTTCTTTCGAATCGATATATGTTCGATCTTTACGTGTGAATGAAATATTTCAAATATTATAGTTTAAAATCATTAAATAGAAACTTAATCAAGATACTTGTGTTTGGAAAGGTCACAAAGTGGTTCTTTGTCTGGAAGGGTTTGATGATAAGATGAGGATGCTGTAAACTCATACTAGAGGTAGAAAATGTTGGCCGAAAATCCGTTTGAACACACTAATGTAGTTGAGAAAAGAAGGTTCAGAAAAGACGTAAATAATTATAGGCCAATCGTAATTTTGGCTGTTTTTTTTAAATCGTCAAACTTATAAATAAACAGATTTTGAACCGATTTAGTTATCCCTCTTGTCCTTGTATAATCATTTGACGAATCCATTGTATTCATTGAATTTTTTTGGAATAAATATTTGTGTTTGTATTGGAGTTTAAACTCCACGAGGGAGCTGTCAGCATCAATGGGTGGAGACACGACAACGACGGGCTTGGTAAGGGTGACAAGAAGCTAATTATTTTCAATAAATGTGACTGGTTTAATTTAAAATTATTGTCACTCAAAAATTACTGGTACGGTAGCTCAGAGATAGCACTCTGGTCCAGTAATTCAAAGATTACTGGATCAAAACCTGTAGTCTGTGTCTCCTGCAAGATCCCGAGAGGTCGTCAGGGTGACTCACAACACTATGGTACCTCAGTCGTTAATTCACCACTCAAGCCGATGGGAAGTTGAGTTTTAAATTCACTCCTATTTGAAATTTAAATTTATAGAATTTATATTGGATTATTTTAAATTATGTAGAAATAAAATAATGAAACCATATCTTGAGCAGACACATAACTGTAATTAATCACAATTGTTAATATATTTAAAAAGTTCTCGGGAGGTAATTATTTAATAAAAATAAATAAAAGCCAGCAGAAGTGGGCCTCCACTAATGCTCCAGAAGATCGATTGCGCACTAATGGACCAAGGCATTAGAGAGGTGTAATTAAATTCCACCAATTATTATCGCATTTCGCGGACGGAATGTTATTTATCTCGATTCTTAGCTTATTTGTACAGCCTTTACATCAACCTGTGTTACACATTTTAGAGTAGAAAGCTAATAAATAATTTAGCCTAACTGGTGAAAAATAGCGTAAATTTATTTGTGGTTTATTAATTTTTATATTCAATGATTACAATCGGTATTTTTCATTTATAATTGTGTTCCTTATAATTTATAAATTTAAACAAAATTCTAGTTTTGTTTGTAAATTTGTTCTATGGGTCATATCTCAATTTGTATTATATTTTTATTCAACCACAAACAACACTCCATCTCCTAGCAAGTTCATAACGAGAGTTATAAGCACTCGCATTCATGTTCTGAACGCTTGGAGGCGAAGAGATGTGGTTATTAGTTGCGTTATCAATATAGTTTTTGTATTGTATACGTAGATAAGTATAGTATTATCGATAACATGATATATTTATATATGTAACTTAATTATTATGTTATCACTTGAAAACGGAGGAGTTTCTCCACCTCCAGAAACGTTGTGTAGTTAAAGTCAAAAACGCATTGGAAAAATCCAATAAAAGATATTGCATAATTAACTACCAACACTGTTATGAATTTTTAAGATTCTCTACAATGGTATTAGTTCATCCTTGAAATACAAGGACCGCTGGTTTCAATGTTTAATTTTTTATAGAAAATTATGTTAGCATTAGGTGGTATCAAGATTGGGTTAGGGTATTAAAAATTAAAAAATTCTACCAGCACAGATAATACAAAAAACGTAGGAAATGATATAAGTTTCCTTTTTCAAATCATTATTAGTTAATGAGGTAATTTATTAGATAATATTTGACTTTGTTGGTACTTAAATTTATTATATACAAGAGCAATGACCCTGAAGTGCCCTGGGGCAACAATGTAACGACTGTACGGTTTGAAAAATGATCTCTCCTACGTGCTCAAGAGACGGAACCGTTCTTTCTAAATTTGTTTTGAAACACTCGTTTGTTTTCTAACACACATAATTTAATCATATTCTGTCTACAAGAGGTATTACTTTACTTTTTTCCTTAGGAATATTTGGTAAAACGTATTTACGTATGTGTAAGAATTTTAACTACTGTGATTTTAAATTTGATTATAAACTAAGATTGTATCTTTTTGATAATGATTTTTCTAGAAAAACTATGGATATTCTATGGATCTAGCAAATGTATGATGTTGAAATGATTACATATACTTATATGCACGTAACGTTGTAAAATGTATCGGGATAATTCCAGGGTTAAAATTTCAAATTTATTTTACGAAGGGGTAAATCCAAAGACTTATACATAAATGGGAGATCACAAACGTGTTTGTAAATACACATAAATCTCAAAAATCAATACATTACAATGTAGTTGTAAATAATGGCGCATCGACAACAGCTGACATATAACTAGCTCTGTGCAACACGGGGCCACTCCCAGTTTAAATGTTCACTTGATACGTTTTAATTTCCCACGAGTGCTGTACATCCGCTCTTCGCGAGGCCTGACACTCACTACCAGGCTGTGTAGTCCACTGTCTATGACGTATGAAATATTTAAACATGATTTAAATAAATGGATTTTTCTACTACTTTTCTTCTAGAGTCTATCTGAATCTTTCGTCTAAATCGTTTACCCATATTGACTACAGTATTCAGCCCAACCGTAGTGCAATAGAAGGGCCTCTTCCTGAAGAACCGTCTTCTTGATTACGTTAACCCCTATAACGATAAATATTATCGTATCAAACAAATATATGGAGGAGACAACACAGTAACATGTGGAACAGTTGATACTAAGCTAAAAAAATCAACCACCCCGATTGGGAGTTAAATTCGTGATCTCACTATCACAGGGTTGGTTGCGAAATGGTACTAGAAATCCCTCCGACTCACAAAAATACAATTATCACACTTCCTAAAATATTACACGTTTAAATGTAAAATACATTAAGTTAAGTGTGTATGCCGTATAAAAATAGCATTAATTTTGACTCCAACCCGGAATTAAAACATAATTACAGGTTTAGGTAGGAACGAATTTCGAAATATTTGTTTGAAAGCACAAACGAGATTCACATAGAGGTTAAAAGGTTTCAAATGTAGCGTGAAACTCTGTGGCGAATGTGAGGGAGGGGAAGGTAGCGAGTTTACCGATAACATCGGAAATTGCGAGAATATATTTTGGTGTTAGGTAAAATAACAAAACCAGTATGTATTCAGTGGGCTTGTGGTAGTATTAAATATAAAATTATTACTTTGAAATATATTTGTTTAAGGTTGTCTAGGAAAAGATTTAACTCTCCCAGTGGCGGAGTTTTGGAACTTAGAGTAGTTTGTATTATTTTTACTTCAACTTTGCAACTCTTAAGGCCTATATAAGGTGGACCCTCCCACTACATTACAACACATTTACAAGCCAAATCGGGATTACTAATGGTCGGGATTCGAACCCTCGACCTTCCGATTCGCTTTAACCGTTACAATCGTCAGTACAAACTTTTAGACCACTACCCCCAAAGGACCACCGTTTAATGGATTTTAGGTCTAAAAAATCAGTATATTAAATTTTAGCCTCCTAAGTAATCGGGAAGTGGGAGAATTAGTGATGAGTGAGTCAGTGAGGGCTTTGACGTTTATACATACAGATAAACACAATTATAAATTTTTTATTAATGTTACAATCAGTCAAGATAACAGTTTAATGTGTTATAGTTTTTAAATAGGTTTAAAATCTATATAAATAAAAATAAGAGTTTTGTCTGTACATTGCTCAGAATTATTCATTTTTTAGTTACCTCAATTTTTGTCTGTCGGTTTGTTTGTTTGTCTGTGACGCTCCAGGAGGAATTTTACGCCGTCTTCTCCGAAAAAAAACGGGAGAACTGATTACAATGAAACTTATTTCATGTATTCTCTACATTCCAGAGAAGGTTTGTAAATGCTTGAAATCGCCCGCCTTGAAAAGTAAATAATGAGCATTTAAAAACCCACTTTTACGCGATATTACTCGTATTTTGATTCAGTTTTCAATGAATAACTTACAGGTAATAATGAGCTGCCTTTGTAGTTTGAAGAGTTAATGGAAATAAAAACAAACAGCTGTCAAATAAATATTAGTTTGTATTGGTCATTGATTTTAAACCCATTTCGAAATCATACTATATTTAAAAGCTATTTTAACGTATAACTAATTATAATAATGGTATAAATGTTCTAATCTATTTAATTGTAAAGTAATGCTAAATAATAGAGCAGGGTATCGATTTATTTTCTTTGTACTGATTTGTTTAGGATTTCAGGTTTACATTTTGGTATGATAACCTTTCTTCTTTAAAGTGAATCCTACAAACCGTACAAAGGACGGGCTTACTGCTGGTGAATAATAAATGTAAAAAACTGACCTTTTTTCTTTTAGTGAATAATTGCTAATATTGTTATAATATGGGTTTTTGAGAGCTTATTATTTTATTTCCGTGGCGGACAGACATAAATTGAGATAAGACCCATTTTGGCTTTTCTGGGTTATAAAAGTAAAAAAAAGCATAATTCCAAGTCATGTTAGACAAATCATTATATTTATTAAATGTATATTTTCTAATCACCCAATTGAAGATTATGAGAAACCATCAAAGTGTTTATACTGGCCGCGGTGATGCAGGAGATATGTTCCATTTACCAAATGGACAAATCTTGTTCGGGCGAAGCGTCTCACAATAGCAACATTGGGCAGTTCTGTGTTGCGTTATATATTTTACGTCACAATTGTATTGATCCTGTAATCACTATGTAGTATGTAATATACTGTAATTTTTATATGTGTAATTTACTGCAATATGGGTTGAGGTTAGTACTGAGATATAGTTTCATGTAATTAAATATAGATCCGTGTGTAATATTATGCTATTAATTTCAGGTCATTAAGTCAGTGATTTTAATCCGGCTCGAAGGACCAAAATTTTAGTGCGTTGATGTGTAAGAAATTATATACTAAATAAAACAAGGAAGGTATTCTTACGTAGATAAAAATCTCAAAAGTCATTATAAATTTTAAAAAGACATTTTAAAAGTAATATAAAACAATAATTATATTTTTTCTGAAAAGTATATTCTGTTAAAATAATAGCTACATTCAGTAAAAACTCAAACAGCCTTTTACAGTTATATAGTTCTTTGTTTGAAATTCATTATTGGTGATGGTGGATTGATATTATTTAGATTCTTATTGCGGACATTTTCCATCACGATATTATGTAAAACAAAGTTTCACGACGTTTCGGGATCTGGAATCTGAACTAATATCCTCAGGTGAACTAATATCTAAAACATAGCACAATTAATTAACATATAATCCGGACCAAACCGGTATAAAGCTGAAAACATAAAAGTTTAAAGCAGTCAAAAAAACTTACAAACGAACCATACACTAACCATTACACACAAAAGAAACCAAACACGTCCGCTCGTCACGGAGACTCAAAGACAACTGAAAGGAATGGGCGTGTCCCACCGGAACCGGAAACAAAATGGCCGCCGCCAAAATCCTAAATCCAGGCGAAACACGTCCAACAGGATTTATTATTATTATTTTATACTAAAATGCAAATCCTATCTAATGTACCTGAAAAAATTAATTGTAGTACAAAGTTAACTTTACAGAGCAAAAAACCCATTATTTTTACAATTTTATGCTTAAAACAAAAAGCTAATGCCCCTTACGAGCTTTACTACGAGTTAGCATACCATGAGAATTTTGTTTCGGATTTATATGAATATCATTTACCGGTACTTTATTTTCCCTATCCTTAAGTTCTTTACTAAGAATTGGCAGCCACAATGGCCGGATCTCAACCGAAGATTGACTAATTGGCTTTAGCCGATCTCAAACCGAGGGTTTGGTGGAGGTATGTCGATGACACATTCGTGGTTTTCCCTCATGGAGACGATAAATTAAAAGAATTTTTAGACCACTTAAATAGCGTATCCCCTTCCATTCGTCTTACAATGGAAGAGGAAGACCAAAACAAATTGGCTTTTTTGGATGTGTGCGTTGAAAAAGATAGAAATTTGCTTAGGACATCTGTTTTTAGAAAAAGACACACACAGGGCAATACTTAAATTTTCAATCTAACCATCAAATTTCTGTCAAAGAAGGGGTTGCTTTCTCTTTATTTGACAGAGCAAAGAGCATTTGCTCAAACCAAGATGGGCTGATTGCCGAATTCAGTAAAATAGAAAGAGATTTGGTTAGTAATGGATACCCTCAATCTATTATCAGAAAGAGTAAAAATCGTAGGGTTAAACAGAAAGTGGCTGATGCAGAAAAGTTCGTTCCCATGTCAATTCCTTATGTGCCGGGACTGTCGGAAAAAATCAGGAGAGTAGCTAGGAAATTCAAAATAAGAACTGCTTTTACAACTCAGAATACACTTAGGCAATGTCTCGTTAAAACCAAACCAAAAAATGGCACTCAGGAATAAAAAAAACTGTATTTACAGAATAAATTGCAATAATTGTTCTAGGCCGTACTATGGCGAGACAAAAAGACCATTAAACGTTAGAATAAAGGAACATAGGGAAAATACGAGAAAGGGCTTAGTTGAAAAGTCAAAAATTGCCCACCATTGCTGGTCTGAAAATCACCAAATGAATTTCGAAGAAGCTAAGATAATACACCGGGAACCTCATTTTTTTTAAAAGAAAACTAATTGAAGCCTCCTACATGAAACTAGCAGACCAACCAATTAGTCAATCTTCGGTTGAGATCCGGCCATTGTGGCTGCCAATTCTTAGTAAAGAACTTAAGGATAGGGAAAATAAAGTACCGGTAAATGATATTCATATAAATCCGAAACAAAATTCTCATGGTATGCTAACTCGTAGTAAAGCTCGTAAGGGGCATTAGCTTTTTGTTTTAAGCATAAAATTGTAAAAATAATGGGTTTTTTGCTCTGTAAAGTTAACTTTGTACTACAATTAATTTTTTCAGGTACATTAGATAGGATTTGCATTTTAGTATAAAATAATAATAATAAATCCTGTTGGACGTGTTTCGCCTGGATTTAGGATTTTGGCGGCGGCCATTTTGTTTCCGGTTCCGGTGGGACACGCCCATTCCTTTCAGTTGTCTTTGAGTCTCCGTGACGAGCGGACGTGTTTGGTTTCTTTTGTGTGTAATGGTTAGTGTATGGTTCGTTTGTAAGTTTTTTTGACTGCTTTAAACTTTTATGTTTTCAGCTTTATACCGGTTTGGTCCGGATTATATGTTAATTAATTGTGCTATGTTTTAGATATTAGTTCACCTGAGAACGGGATCAGATTCCAGATCCCGAAACGTCGTGAAACTTTGTTTTACATCAAATAGTGATGGAAAATGTCCGCAATAAGAATCTAAATAATAGTTATATAGTTGTTTTCTTAATGATTGTTTTCTTGAAAAGTATCCTCACACATTCATCTAACACATAATATTCATCATGATCATCACAATCCATCTATTTGTATTCTATTTAACATTTTATGCTTTTAAAACAGTCCAAATTTTCAATTCACCTATTTAAAATTTTAAGGCTTAAAACAATCCTACGCCACTCTATGCTTATTTTAACGACTTAAAAATTCCTTTGGGATAGACAATTTTTGAATTTTTACAAGCTGAACTGTGTGTCATTTATTTAAGATTACAAAAAATGTTTTGCGCAAATATTAGTGTGAAAAATAACGAAAAAAACATTTTCAACAAATTGTTGATTTACGTGAAAGACTGTTGGATTTTCAGCAAACATATTTAGTCCGTCATTTATCTGTTCATATGAGTTAAAACAAAACCGTTAATAACAGGTAATTCGCAAAAAGAATGTTCTGTGTTTAACAGCTGCGTTCAGGCAAGAGCTCTTGTCAGCTGGAAAGTTCATTTAGGTTACACCGGAACGTTTAATTAAAGTAACTTGTCTCGGTTTATTAAATTTTCCTCCGGAGCAGGAAATGAATTAACGGCCCATGATTAAAAACTATTTACGATAAATACTTTCCAACCTTGGAGCCAATAACAGGGTCTCGTTTTATCTGTTATCTTTCCTTAACGAAGATTCGATCTACATTTTTTATACTTTTCTAATATTTTATAACACATTAGTGTATTATAGTATGTTTTATTTACGTTTTATTATTATTTTATTTATGTTTTATTTGTTTTTTTATTTATTTATGTTTTATTTGTTTTTTTATTTATTTATGTTTTATTTGTTTTATTTGTATCAGCTGTTATTGTGTTATTTTAGATATTTATAAACAATGCCTTATTGAGTTTGAAATCTATTATTATTGCTGAATAAATCTTTATTTTCAATGGAAAAGTTTACTAAACTCTTTAAACCATGACGTTTATAAAAACAAAATATAAGCAAATTTTGAGAAGTTTAAATTTTAGGGTTTTATGGATAAGCTATCCTTAAAAATCAAAAATTGAAGAAAATAAAAAAAATTCTGTGATACAATTTATGCACACATGTCACTTCAAAAACAACTTTTTTGGGTTCAGGAGACGTATACATCCACTGACAACTTAGGTTCAAAATTATTACAAAGTTTGGTGAAAATAAAAAAAACAAACCATCGGTTAGTATAATTTATCATATGAATGATGTATTTTACAAGACTTTAAAATACATTTTCAGGTCAAAATAAGAAGATCAAAATGCAATTGTAGTCGGTTAAGTGAACCTAGGTGCAACAAAGTCCAATGCACTGCATCTCAACCAGGCGAAACCACTTAAGGCAATGTATGTTCTCCAACTTAGATTGTATCCGACACTATCACCTGCTCCCACAACCACTTAAGACTCTTCTTGCTTTGTGAGATGGCAAGTGAAATCTATTTTAGGCAAATCTACATTGATAAACAATAGACGCTTTAAAATTCATTAAACGTTCGTTATTAATGTTTCAATATCTTTTACATGACTTTTTAACGTGTCTGTGTTTTAAACTACACAACGTTTCTGTGGGTGGAGAAGCTCCTCCCGTTTTCAAGGGATTACCTAATAATTTACATTGAACATAGGGTTATATAGTGTATACATTAGTGACAACATAATGTAATTAATATCTGTCACTTTAAACAATGACCTATTAATGTAAATTATTAGGTAATCACTTGAAAACGGGAGGAGTTTCTCGACCTCCAGAAACGTTGTGTAGTCCAATAAAAGGTTTTAAATAACAGACACATATTGTCAATTCCATAAAATGATAAATAATCTAGTTATAAAAAATTTACAACAGTAAATAGTTGCTAATAAATTTGTAGATTTTGTTTTCTGTCATTCTGTTTTATAAACATTGTCATCTCATGGAGAATAGGTAAACTATTATTTATCGAAAAAGATGGATCTAACTTGTAATGAATTATCATTGTGATATTAATGATTTATTGAGTATGCAGGTCTACTGTGACGGGGGTGTTTGTAATTTAATGTAATTCGTCTTATTTAAAATTAATACTGAATAATGTAGCTCGGAATTAATTTTTATTTTTATTTATGTGTTTACTTATTTTGATTTCAGGTAAAGAAGAGCTAACAGTCAATATTATCTTAATCATTGTATTCGGAAAATCACATCAATGGATTTCAAATCAAGAACTTTTCTTTATTAAATTTAACTATTATCGGTGTCTTTAAGATGAGTTTAATATTAAGTCAGTAAATATTTATAATTGAAATGAATAATCTACTTGTAGCACTCTAAAGTGTAAGTGAGGAGTAAACTAAATTAAAGAAACCTCCTCTTGTATTGTCTGCAATATTTAAAATAAAAGTTCCGAAACTGTCAGAAATTGTTGGCTCGAGTCTCAAACAAAGAAATAAAAGTTGTGGACTGGTTTTTGAGAGAAACGTCAAATTGATATGAAATAAAAAATCATAAAAATCTATGCATTTAAGTTGTACTAATTTATTAAACCTTCGGATACTGAATTTTCTTACATCGACTAATAGGCTCAGGTAAATTTTGTATAACTATTATACTTTCAAACATATGAGTGAATTTAAATAAATAAAAATACTTAAAAAAATGCTTGTATTTAATTCCCTGTGGGAAACAGGTTAGATCAAGGATATGTCTAATGAGAATGGTCTCAGTTCATCTAAACAGCTGTTCTTATTATTTTATATTAAAAGTTCAATACAATAGATATGGTAGTATCTATGGAAACCTGTTACATGTTTTCCATCTTAAAAACCGCTAAACCCCCCCCCCAGACATATCCATGTCAAAAACAGGTTATGACTTAGAATTTTGAATCTTTTTTCTGTGCCAAACTGTACAGGGACATTCAAAAGTTCATAATAACTTTTCATGACCAGATAAGTAGTTGATGTTGACGAAACTTAATTTTTGGTGGCTATAACTGGTTTGTCCTTGCCCCTGTTTTGGGGGTGGGTTATTTTATTAGTTACTTTAGATTAGATTATGTTAGATTATTGAAATGGCAACCTACCCAGTTAGGTATTTTAAGCCAAGTATGAACGAGAAATGAGTGTAGGATGATTGTGGCGCGATCTTGTAATCTTGTTACTGACTAAGGCTGACATGTTCCTTAGACAGGACTGTTAATTAATAACCCAACAGCCGATGGCAACTAATGGACCTACAGTTTAACGTGGAATCCAAACCACGGCCTCTGAATTACGAATTGGTCTAATTATGAGGATGATTTTTGTGGATTAACAAACTATTCAACAGTGCGGATGTTAATCCACACAAGAGAACACTACACCCACCGACTATCGCTCACAACTATCCACAATTGACCTCCAAGTAGCTGGATTACAGGACAAGCCACCGTCCCAGTCACTTTACCAGGCAGGGGAAATTTTAGACAAATAAAAATATGTAAGATTAAATGAAAACCCCATCAACTGATAGTTCAATTTAAAGACTTTTTATAAAAAAATATTATGGAAACTACAAACCTACTCCTGTTGATTTTTCACATGAATACAATTAATAAAAGTGAAAATAATTTAATGTAAGTGAAATATTTTTGTAATAAACCTTGAATGGTGTACATAGGTTAAGAAAGGATGAGGAAATTCTCTTACGTTTTACTTTGTTATAGGTATTATTATGGCTGTATTATACCTAAGACAAAGTTTTTGCTTGAATGTATGTGAAGTGTTCTCTAATCCAGCTACTTAGAGGTCACTAATTAGGGTTAGTTATGAGCGATGGTCGGTGGGTGTAATCTCTTTTTTAGATTTACGTTCGCACTACTAAATACTACGTTCATCCGCAAAGACTATCTTCGTAATTTAGAAGCAAAATTGATTTGGATTACCTTAGACGCCATTAAACTGATGTGCTATCAATTAACAGTCCTATCTAAGGAAGATCACACCACACTCTTACATACATTTCCCATTAACTCTTCGCTTAAAGTACCTACCTTAAAAGATCTCCATTTTTTAAGTAATAAATGTAAAGGTAAAAGACAAAAATATAAATAATGAACATAATCACGAGTAACCGGGAGCTTAAAACGATGTCGTACAAAACCACCCTGTTGATTAATTAGGCAGACAAAGTTGTACAAGGTTAATTAAGTAACTGTCAAAACATTGAGCCGTTTTTCCCCTGACAGTTTCATGAACGGCTGACATTGACATAGACGTATTTCGGAAATTACTTTTTATTCAAGTCCCTCAATCGGTTGAGGACTATTACTGTAATAAAATTATGTTCTAGACGACTCTAGACAAAATAAAACAAGTGTTATTTTTACCTTGCGATTACGTTTTTGGGTTAGTAAAAGCAAATATATTTATGAGTCGTATGTAGACTACAAACTTTTATTTTACCTTTCTCCACTTATAGCATAGTGTATGATGAAAGTATTATTTTCGTCAAAATTTTCGATTTTAAGTTATAAGTGGATATATTCTTTCTGTTTGTCTGTCTGTGTTAAAACCCCGAGATGACACCGATCGTCCAAATTTTACGAAATTTGGCACGTGGCAGTTATGGGATTTTAAATGTCAAAAAATCAATCCGCAAAAACAATAAAGGTAAACTATAATTTGACCACCACCATTAAAACCAGCTTTAAAAACTAAACAAAATAGTATTTTGAATCATTGGTCTACCGCTAACGGTTCTAGAGAAAAGTTAAATTAAATATCCACGGTAAATGCAGTATGTTGTCTTAGAGTGTCCAATGTCAATATTATGAAGAACAATAAAAAGTCAATTCATTCCTTATTTATCAACTGTGTGGGTATAGTGTTCTTGCGTATTAACGTCCACACTATTGCAGACCATCCTCATATTTAGACTAGTTCGTAATTTAGAAGCAAAAGTGGTTCGGATTCCACTTTAAATGTAGGTTCCTTAGATTTCGTTGGCTGTTGGGATATTAATTAACAGTTTTGTCTAAGGAACATGTCAGCCTTAGTCAGTAACAAGACTACAAGATTGCGCCACAATCATCTTACACTCATTTCTCATTCATACTTGGCTTAAAATACCTACCTTGTGTTACGGACGCCATTTCAATAATCTAATCTGAACTAATCTAACACCATTGTTGGTCAGTTCGTAGTCCCCAAGGTTCCAGGTTCAAATCCACATAAATTACGAGTAAAAATCCAAGGGTGGGGCATATCAAGGGAAGATAGGATTAACTTGGCCCTGAACTGGGTAGACATACTGATAACACTGTCAATATCGAGGCCCCCTAACTCACGTTTGGAGTTCATCACGCTATCAACTAAACCACCATTTCTCAATAAAACTCGTTCATTTTTTGTTTTTACATACATCTTTACTCGGTCCACTCAAGAATTCTGTACTAAAATTTTCTTAGATTATCATTTTTCTCACAAATTAAATAATTATATAATCTGAAGATAACAGAAAAATGCGTTTGACCTTCAAAATATACGATACGCAAAAAGAGGAACAAATTAAATAACAACAAACGAGCAAATTACATATTTTTTATTTGTATGTTTCATGTAACTCCATGCTTCACCGTACACAACGAGTTTCAAGAATTCTGGGAATTGTAAACCTGACAGAAGGATGGAACTCGGCCAAATTTGATTGTTTTGAATTTAATCTAGTTTTGTGCGTTGCATGTTTGGTATTTTACGACGAAAACCGACCTTTTAGAGGATTACTGACATATGACTGAGCCTGAAATATATTAATTGGAGGTATATTTTATCGTATTTAATTGAGATGAAATGTACGCAAACCTCTTCAGTTTGCGTACAAAAACATTCTAATAGTACATTTAAATTTAAACTACCCAAGTCATCGATCAATTTTCGACATGGATATGTCTTAGCTCTGGGTGTGTGTTGGTGATTTTTAAGATGGAAAATATGTAACAGGTTTCCATAGAAACTGTCAGAGTTATTGTATTGAATTTTTAATATAAATGAATAAGAACAGCTGTTTAGATGAAGTGAAAACATTACCTTCAGACATATCCATGATCTAACCTATTTCCCACAAGGAAGTAAATACAAACATGTTGACATGGATATGTCTTAGATCTGGGGGGTGTTGGTGATTTTTAGGATGGAAAATATGTAACTGGTTTCCATAGAAACTACGAGACCTATTGAATTTTTAATATGAAAGAATAAGAACAGCTGTTTATATGAACTAAAAACAGACCCATTAGACGTATCCATGATCTAACCTGTTTCTCACAGGGAAGTAAATACAAACATTTTATATTTACATGAGTAATTTAATATGATATACTACATCTTTGAAATTATTAAAATTTTTATCTATTTTCTTAATATTAAGAGCCAAAATGTTAAGTTCACGTGAGGTGTTAGTACTAACATACACCAACTATAACTATGTTAACTAAGTAGGTTGCCATTCCAGAACGATAATAACTTATGTATTATTATTATTACCCTATTAACTTTCTGAAACGGTGACCTATCCAGGTTAATATTTTAAGCCGAGTATGAATGAGAAATGAGTGTAAGATCTCGCGCGATCTTGTAGTCTTGTTTCGGACATGTTCCTTAGTCAGGTTAAACTAACCCGATGTCAGGTAAGGATGATGTAACATAGTCAGGTTAACCTGATGACAACTAAGGGACCTACAGTTTAACGTGGAGTCAGAACCACTGCCTCTTAATTACGAGCTAGTCTTATAAGGATAATATTTGATAGTATCACCAGATAATATCCCATCCACTGACCATCGTTCATTAATGGGATGGGGGCGTCATCCTGTAATCCAGCTACTTGGAGGTCACGAATTGTGGATAGTTGTGAGCGATGGTCGGTGGGTGTAGTGTTCTCTTGTGTGGATTAACGTCCGCACTATTGAATACTACGTTAATCCGCAAAGACCATCCTCGTAATTAGACCAATTCGTAATTCAGAGGTCGTGGTTCGGATTCCACGTTAAACTAGGATCCCTTAGTTAGGTCCCTTAGTTGCCATTGGATGTTGGGCTATTAATTAACAGTCCTGTCTAAGGAACATGTCAGCCTTAGTCAGTAACAAGACTACAAGATCGCGCCACAATCATCTTACAATCAACTCTCATTCATACTTGGCTTAAAATACCTACCTTGTGGTATGGTCGCCATTTCAATAATCTAATCTAATCTAAATCTAATCTAATCTATTTGATAATATCACCACATAATATCCCATCGTTCATAACAATCCACAATTTGTAACCTCTAAGTAGCTGGATTACAGGAGACGTTACTGTCCCAGTCAACTTTAATTTCAAATGTAGTTTTGAAAATCAGCTGTTTTAAAGTGTGACGTTATTTTTCGAACAAACTGTAGGCGTAATGATAATCACAGGTATGATGTAGGGTGATCGGTTGGTGGTAGAGGGCGCATTGTGACGCAGAGCACGTACCCTACTCCATTACTGTCCCAACCACGAACCACGACGTCTCACTTCGCACTCCAATAAATCCTTCCTCCTCCATTTTTTATGGTCACACCTTTTACGAAATATTATTGTCAGATAACTGTATTAATTTAATCTATATGAATACAATTTTGTTTGTACATTGCTTGGATTTTTTTGGTTTTTTACGTTTCACTCCCTAGAAACCTCGAAATGGATCTTAGCTAAATTTTTGTTTTTTGGGGGGACAATGGCATCTGGATAGTTGTGAGCGATGCCTGGTGTGGTGTTTTGTGTGGAATAACGTAAACTCTATTGAAAACTACGTTCGTCCGCAAAGACCATCCGTAATGAGCCCATTTCATTATTGAGATCACTGAGAAACTGTAGGTCCTTTTAGATTCCCTTGAGTGTTGGGATATGAATTAACATCGCAAACTGGGACGGAGCGATGTAATGTAATCCAGCTACTTAGAGGTCACGAATTAAGGATAGTTGTGAGAGATGGTCGGTGGATGTAGTGTTCTCTTGTGTGGATTAACGTCCGCACTATTGAATACTGCATTAATCCGCAAAGACCATCCTCATAGTTAGAACAATTCGTAATTCAGAGGCCGTGGTTCGGATTCTACGTTAAACTGTAGGTCCATTAGTTGCCATCGGCTGTTGGGCTATTAATTAACAGTCCTGTCTAAGGAACATGTCAGCCTTAGTCAGTAACAAGACAACAAGATCGCGCCACAATCATCCTACATTCATTTCTCACTCATACTTGGCTTAAAATACCTACCTGGGTAGGTCGCCATTTCAGTTAAAAGTATAAAGTATAACAGTCCTGTCAAGGAACATGTCAGCCTTGGTCAGTAACAAGGCTATAGTTCGCGTCACAATCATCTTACACTCATTTCTCATTCGTAGTTGGCCATTTCAATTGAAAGTATCTTTCAATCTGGTCAGTGGTTAAAGATCAGCCAACTACTCAGGAATCGTATTATTTACTAAGTCAATCCTGATAATTACTCACGGCTGCACATTAATCTTGAAAATATATAAGCGCCGTAACACTCTAAAGACCAAAGTCTATTAATATTTGCTCTGCTGTTGAAATCGTATTTTTAAGAAACTATTCTGTGCGTCTAATGTGTTAAGTATTATTGCATTGAAAACCTAAATATTATTTCATTCCTTTTCCCAATTGGGTAAATAATTATGTAATAAAAATCAACTTTATTGCTGTACAGACACCAACAAAGATCACAAGAAGCACTTCCCTTATACATTTCCATGATCTAAGCAATTTTCCTCAAGGTTCTAATTGTTTTGTTTTTTAGTAGTAGCATATAGCCAGCTAATATTTGATACTTTTAATCAAAGATAGTGTACAGATAGCACAGGTTTCCTTGTACAAGCATGTAAGGAAGTTGTGGAAGTCCTTCGATAAAACCACTTTGAACTCGACTGGAGCTACTTCTACAGATTACATTTTCAAAGTTAGATTAAATCTGATAAGAACACCTGGGGGGTCTTCAATAGACTTTAAAAGATAAGCTTGTTCAAACATTTGGTGACAGTGTAAAAATTAATCTAACTTTTTTGTAAAAAGTTTAACATTATTGAGTTCAATGCATAAAAAATAATAATTTTTTTTATAATTAAGAGATTTTAGAAATTAATAATCCATTCTGTTCTTGATTTACAATTTTTATTTTAAATAGGCAAAGTAATATCAGTGATAATTTGAACTTCTGAGAAACAAAAATTACTGAAGTTAAATAACAAGTTAAAAAAACAACAATGTCTTGTCAGATATAGCATTCTTTCTACCTTTATTAAACTCAGATTAGAAAGAATTGTATTCTTCTAGGAATATTGGCAATTAGTGATACCAAAATTTGAAATAGTGACGTCATATGGTTAGTGACTCCATAGTTTGGTTATCAGAACAACTGTTAGATTAACTTAAAACATTTCATTTAGACATATCCATTACCTAGCCTATATCCCACAGGGAGAATAATACAAACCTTTTTTATACAATTTCAAATTTTTAATCCTATACTTCCCATTAAAATCACGAAATAATGTATTTACATAAATAATGTACAATAAAGCTGCGTATGGAAGTAATGTACATAAAAACATTCTTGCAAACATAAATTGCAACACATTCAAACAATTGTTATCAACATGTGATTTAAATTAAACCAAATCTCATTGTTCATTGTCACAATCTACATTCATTAACCGATATTATTACGATTTTAAATGGACTGTTTATATTTCGTAATTTGAATGGCATCCAATGTTACAATAGAATTGATTTAAACAATATAAACGAAAATAATTGCTTGAGATATTATTGCACAGTAAACTGTAATTGGATTTAATTTCTCTGTAATACTGTTTTTGGTTAATTTCACTTATATACCTCCAACCATGCGTCAGGTTCTCAATTCACGTCTTTCCTCAACTCTATATTGTCACTATCCTCAAGCAATCTCCTGATTTCAAGTATCTAAAGATAATTATTATAATTAGACCCGTTTTTAAATCAGAGACAAAATTGTGGTTCGGATCATACGTTAAACTTGAGGTTCCTTAGATGCCATCGGCTGTTAGGCTTTTAACTAACTAAGAAACATGCCAGCCTTAGTCAGAAACAAGACTAAAAGATTGTACCATAATCGTTAGACACATATTGTGACAGTCATTGTGTCAGTAAGATATGTCTCACCTATAGGGGGTGTTGGAAATTTTTAAGACGAAAATTTGTAACACGTTTCCATAGAGGTATTGTATTGAATTTTTAATTTATAAGAATAAGAACAGATGTTTAGATGAACAAAAGCATTTGACTGGGACGGTGGCGAACTCCTGTAATCCAGCTACTTGTAGGTCACGAATTGTGGACAGTTGTGAGCAATATTCGGTGGATGGGATATCCTCGGGTGTGGATTAACGTCCGCACTATTGAATACTACGACCGCATAATTAGACCAATTCGTAATTCAGAGGCCGTGGTTCGGATTCCACGTTAAACTGTCCATTAGTTGCCATCGGCTGTTGGGCTATTAATTAACAGTCCTGTCTAAGGAACATGTCAGCCTTAGTCAGTAACAAGACTACAAGATCGCGCCACAATCATCTTACACTACACTTAAAATACCTACATTGTAGTATGGTTAACATTTCAATGATCATCTAATTATTCTCTTTAGACATATCCATGATCTTAGCGCGGAAGTAAACACAAACACTTCGATAAAAATACCTAATTGGGTATATTAAAATTTTAGAAAGGTAATAATGTTAATGATTTGTTTTTAGAGTTATCATATTTTTCCAATTTATTTCTGCACTTACATTTATAATCATCGAGGTAACGCTTGAGGAGAATTGTTGGAAAGACATGTATATCTTGGGACAGCCAACTTGAACGGACCTAGAGATAAGTTTTCGAAGACGCTTGATCTATCGCCCAAGTTTTATTGTAATGTCAGCAATTCCTCCCTGTCTAACCGTTATCACCACTAAGCTCTCTATTCCCCGACCTTAACTCACAATGGCTTCGGATTGCAACTTATGAATGAGATAATACTTCTTCGTTTAACACTTAATGATTTATAACTTTGTTTATAACATACAAATATATTATACCCCCGTCACAGCAGACCTGTGTACTCAGCGAATTTCCAAATCAACAACATAATAATACTATATGACAAGTTTTACAAAAATCTGTCCATAAATAAAGGAGTTTGCCTATTCCCTATATGATTGACATGGGAAAAGAGTATGCAGGTTTGCTGCCATGATAAACACACAAACTATGTTTTTTAAGCATAAACGGGTGGGTATCAACAACATGAAGGTAATACCAAGTTTTATCTAAAAATATTGATTGATATAGGAAATATTAATTTTTCCTTATCCTCCATAAGATTAACATTAGAGCCCCAAAATACAACGTACTGTGTTTAGATTTTTTAATATCACGGTATCCGTTGGAAATAGAGAAAACTTTAAGAATTTTACCCGTGTAGTTTTTTAAGCTGATTCTAATGGTGAAGGATAAAATTTGAGTTCTTTTAAAATTACGTATGAAAAACGCAAAAAAACATTTTTTTAGAACAAAACCCCCAAATTTATTAACAAAATTTTTGAGTATATATGTATATATACATAAATTTTAACGACTATTGTTTATGGTCTCTGGGCACCCAAAGAAGAAAAAATAACATGGTCCTGGGCTTATGTCTCGCCATAAGACCTACGGTAATAGCTTCTTTCTTTTGGGAAATTCGCTTAACAACATTTTACTAGTATTTTATTTTATCTATTCGAACGCAGAGGTGACCTACATATTGTGAATGAAGGCGTTTCAAAATCAGGTAGCCTGATGAAGAAATAAGGGGAGGGGACTTTCTAAAAAATATGTGTCATAAACTATTTTTATTATTCAGCAAATTTTAATAAAAATATATTTTTGGAAACTTTCTAACGCAACTAGAAGCAAAAAGTTAGCTATAAGCTATTAAAAACCTCAGAGCTAAGATGCTGTACCTGAAAATGTGTAAAATTTTAGGCTCGAGCCCAGAATTCAAGCTATGTCAAATACTATAGTCACAAATGTACTACTTTTGGTTTAAATATGCAAAACTAAAGTGTAAAAGTTTTTTCTTTCAGTTTCTCACTATATAGTTAAATATTTCTTGGTTAGATATTGCAGATGGTTTTCTAAAAATATTTACGATTTCAATATTTATTATTTTTACCAATTTGCATCTACCAACATTTTACACATATTTTTGAAACTTAAAAAAGCTATCTATCAACGAAAATTATCTCATGCTTAACAAATTATTGTTTTAAGTCTATTGGTTTTTTTAAAAAACAATCATATTTCCCTTTAAGAAATAGTTTCATGAAAACTTTTATGAGAAAGTTTTTCAACCACATACCTACGGTACCTATAATTTAAGAGATATACAAGGATTTATCGATAAATATTATCTGGGACCCTAAACATTATAAACCATTAAATCTTAATTAATACAGTAATGGCCGTTTATAAGTTTGTGTTTTCATGATTTCAAGGGATACAAATTTACAACTGAAATCTTGCATTTTGTTTTTTAAAACTCTGTTGTTTTTTATTTGTAGAGAAAATCCTCACAATGGTGAGTTTTAATCGAAAGAAATGGAATAAATTACTTTGTCATTTCATTAACCAAAATAGGTTAATGGCTAAACCCATTAGAGTACACTTCTCGTTAACTTCTTTGTGTTCTTTACTTTAAGGAAAAACCTTCAAATTAGCTTTTCATGATGTAAACCATCACATTTTACAATTTTCTAAATAGTTTTGTTTTATAACTGTTACACATATTTTTGAACTTCTTTGTGTTCTTTATTTAGGGAAAAAAAACCTTCAAATTAGCTTTTCATGATGTAAACCATCACATTTTACAATTTTCTAAATATTTTTTATTTATAACTGTTACACATATTTTTGAACTTTTATGTTTGATATCAATAAACTGTCGCAGTGATCTGACACATACTTTCTTCCTTTTGAAGCATTCTAAATAATACATACATTTAGTCAACTATAGCATTAATAAATGCTAATATATCTAACGTATCATTTCACCAAATCACTTTTAAACATTCCCTTACTAAAATTTGAAAGATTTTGGGGGATTCATCATTAACCCTCCGCCCAAAGTAATTTCAAACTTTTCCAGTGGGTTTCATTTGGTGATATTAACCTACGCTACGTACCAAATTTCATGTAAAATAGTTAAGAAATTTTCATTAGTGTTTTCGCTGCTCATTTCTTTAAAATAGTAAGAAGACTTGATATTTTATACCAGGTTGTGGCTGATTTTTTATACCTGCAACTACTTTATAAAGAATTCTGTTTTATTTTATATATTCATTCATGTGCGTGAAACAAAGTATTACCTTATTTCTCGGTAAGGGGCCAAGAAAAATTTCAAAAGGTTAAAAAATTATAAAATCCATCTAAAGTCACTTGATCCTCTAATCTATTATACTAAATTCCCACAGTTGACATTGTATTTAAAAAGGAAGACACCAGTATGCTAGTATCATCAATAGCATATTATTTGTAAATAACATAGTTTGTAATACATGGTGATTCTACAAAACTACACTGTAGTCTGTAGACATTGTAAGCCAAATGTAAAACGTGTGTAGTTTTTTCTACATAAAACTATTTTAATCGAACGTTCACTTTTGTACGCTTTTTGGTACTATTTTGTTCAAAATTAAATTTTCTACAAGTTTTATTTTAAAGTATGATCTATTTATTGGTAAAATAATAGATTTATTGTGGCCAACTATAAAAAAGTGTTTTTTACTCAAACTCCTTGCAGTTTACACTGGCTTTCTCAAAAAACTACTTAACATACAGTTCTGGGTCCTGTTTTATTCAATTTTTCACCATTTCAGTCAATTACCATAAGGAACAATCGAGTTTATACCTCAGTTTATCTGCCTGGAATTCCAGGAAGCCCTTATTTATCCCAAGGTACCAAAGTCTGAGCGAATTTTGTGCTAGCCATAAGTCACTAACAAAGCATTTCCAGACTTATGTTTATATAGGTTTTTTCATTGGTTTTACATGTAGAATTCGCTCTCAAAGTTACTGCATATCTTCTAGAATCACCCTGTATAATACAAAAGTGTTAACATATAGTTTGTTTATGCAAACTTCTTTGATTTAAAGTAAACTAGCTGACCCGGCGAACTTCGTAACGCCTAACAGTAAATACATGTTAACTAACTTTAAGATTGGCCATGTCCTGAAGTCGATTAGCATTGCGGCTTCGTTGTGAAATCTTTAAGTGTACAACAGCTGATTATTATAATAAACTCAATATGTATAAACATTGTAATTATTTTTTTGGGCAAACAAATAAACACGTGACTTTTAATCATACAGAAAAGAAATATAAATACAGTACCTAATTCCAAAACCCTAAACTATTGACGTGGCAAATAATGCTGTTCATTTTGTACAGCATATATTTACATCATAGTTTCACATTAATGAATAATTCAGATGGCATTGGGTAGTAAAGCATATTGCTAACGGACAGTAAAAAACAGCTGGTTTAAGAAATGAAATGTTTTGATTGTAGATAATTTGTAAACAAACTTATTCCCCATAAGGTTAACATTAGAAATTTAAAACGCTATAAAATGGAAACTAATTGAATTTATGGATATGACTAAAGCATGACCGGAGCAGAGACGAATCCAAAAAATCAAAGATCAATAAAATCGGTCTCGAGTTATATTGCGTGTAACTAACACGACTTTGTTTTATATATTTAGATTTAAACTTATTCTTGAATACTGTTCTAAACGTATCTTATTTTGAACTAAACGTGTTAACCCAAGCTCAGCTGGGTGTGGGGTGTGGGGTTGGGGGTTTTGGGATATATTTCACATAACTCTCGTGGGCGTATTTACGTGTCAAACCATTGAATATTAATTTCCCAACAGAGCACTGTTATTGAAACCATTCATTCCGCTGTTTTATTCTTTCTAAAGAATAATTCAGACCCAATACACTGCAAAGTGTAAGCCCAATTAAATAACGTTTTGAAAACCATCCATTCACCGGTAATAAAAAATACTTGTGAATTAAATTACACATGATATTATTACACTAAAGATTTGGGTCAGTACCATACCATAATTGTACCTTCACAATAGTTGTTATTTATAGGTTTTTATGGTCAAAAATCGAGGCATATTTCCGTTAAATTCTTTTGTGATGGATGTGTCTCAGTTCTGGAGAAAGTTTTGATGATTTGTAAGATGGAAAATTTGTAACAGGTTTCCATAGAAGCTACAAGAGCTGTTGTATTGAATTTTTAATATAAAGGAATAAGAACAGCTGTTTAGATGAACTAAAAAAGTCCCTTTATACATATCCATGATCTAACCTATTTCTCACAGGGAAGTATATACTAACATTTTTGTATGGAATTCATAGCTATTCATGTTTAAAAATTTGTTTTTTATAAATTATTGTTTTATAAATTAATGCTAAGCGTATGCTTGTAACATTGTACTAAAATTGTGATTATTTATTTATTATTTTAAATGCCACAAAATAGTTAGCCTTGTTCTTTACTGTATTTTACAAATTCCTGTATCATCAAATATTCAGTTTAGAAATTTACTACGTTAGTTATTAAAATATGGGTATTTAAGTATTACATTAATTTAACATGAATAAAAATATTTTGATCAATAAACATTTTAAATTTCTCCTCTTTCAATTTCACGTAAAGTTTTTTTTGAATTTTCTTATACGATTTATCAGGACCTGCTAGAGATATTGCAGTCAAATTGATTTTGTTTCTTATATATGATTATTTTTTACTACAGAATATTTTCAAAAGATACCTGAAAAGGTTCAGTCAGGGGAAAAGGAACATCTTATGGTGTATTTACCGTGGTTTCATCTTAAAAACACTGACGCTAAACATTCTAGAAATAAAATAAACACAATTATTATCGAAATACTAAGTAGGAACAGAATATAGTTTCATTACAGTACAATAGTCAACCAATATTCTAAATAGTTTCCAGAATGTTGTAGACGTAGCAGCAAATGCAGCGGAGCTCCAACACTGCTTATTCATTAGAATCGATTATAAATTTTGATTCAAATAAAACATCTTATTTTGACTTTCTCCCACTTAAACGATGATATATGGAGGTATTGTTTTTATCAAAATGTTCGTGTTTTAGTTGAAAGTAGATATCCGATATGGGGTCCCCTGAATATAAAAAGTGGGTTTCGACGTGATGTCTGTCTGTCCGTCTGTTTACAAACCCCGAGACCACATTGAACGTCCGATTTTATGAAATTTGGTACACAGGTGCACCAGCAATTTTTTATTTTATGCCCAAGACAACAATGTTAAATTTGTGACAACAATTCTAGTC
Source organism: Nephotettix cincticeps (assembly GCA_023375725.1). Lineage (NCBI taxonomy): Eukaryota > Metazoa > Arthropoda > Insecta > Hemiptera > Cicadellidae > Nephotettix > Nephotettix cincticeps. Next base: position 6,377,033 of record CM041791.1, on the reverse strand, counting down.
GCTAGAGAATTCAATTTTCCATTTTTTTATTTCTTTCATAAAAATGGCCATTTTAATCATCGGGTATAATTGTTATGTTCCCCAGAAAATAACGTAAACAATTTAATAATGTAGTTTCTTAATAATCACTTTACCTTTAATTTGACACCTCAACGATTGTTAAGGGACCAAAATGAAATATTTTGTTACTTCTGGAACTCTTAAATGCTCGCCAGTGGATTAGTTTATGAATTGAATGCGAATATGAATATAAATATATTTCTAAATTGTCGTTTTTCGCATCGTCGTACGTATTCAGAACCTTAACTGAACTTTTATTTGTAGTAAAACTAAATGTGAAACCGAATCGTGTGGTGAATTTGTACATAAATGAAAAAGGAAACTGGATTACATAGAGTTGAAACTGCGACAAAGGGAAGTCCTTCTCAAAGCGGTCATTGTAGTCATGGCCATATACCCTCGACCCACTGGACCCTGAAATTGTGGGACATGTTTTATCTTACATCAACCTCTAAAGGTTTTATAGTGTATTTACTTCTTTATTTCTCAGACTAGTATTTTCAACATAACCATATAATTAAATGAGCCTTAATTTTAATAAACTCAAAGCTTATGTATCTAATAATAATTGAAACATTTTTGTAAAATTGATTTACCTTTATTGTCTGTAGCAAAAAAAGTATGTTAAATTTGCCAATGTAAATTTCGCGACTGGGTGTAGCATCATCACAGTGTAAAAATTCCGATGTTAATAAACACAATTAAAAATAATTTACTGTTGATAATTTCCTATATACACATTATTTTCACAAACGTGGTGCTGTCATATTTTTCAAGTTCATTAAGCACTTTGAATAAGATTGTGTGTAAGACAATTTATATAGGCTTCTTTCTTGTTAGGTAAATTGTTGTTGCTAAAGTTTTGGATGTGTTTGCATACCTCGTAAGTATTTTTTGAATTTTTGCAACTGAAATTGCAAAAAAACTTAAGAAATCTATGAAATATACAAACACATGAAAGATTTTGCCAACAACAAGAGAGAAGACTATCTCAATTTCATCATAATCCAAATTATTAACCAACTTGAAAATACAACCACGCCTAATTCGCGGAAATAATGTGCATAGATAGAATTGTAAACAGTAAATTATTTCTTTAGACCTCATAACATCAGATTTTTTCGTCCGAGGAGGGGATAGTGTTTTTCATTCCAATGGTCAAACGTGATGCGTTGTGTACAAGCTCAATGTTTAATGTCAATGAGTCACGAAAAGACTCTTTAGAGTCGTTTTAATAATCTAAACAATACTCTACAAACCAAAAGTTTTACAAATGAAAGAGTTGTTTCGATATTGTTATTGCATAATATAAACTATATTGGTTGATGTTATAATAATCGATTAAATATCGTTTCTGATACTATCGATTGCTTACTATTGATATGCACGTTATTTCGTTTGTTCTATATCGTAATAACGCACAGCTGATTACCTCACAATCAGCTGATTCCCTCCCTAGGGTGGTAAACGATTACTTTCGATAAACATATCGTATATTAAAAACTAGATAAAGTACTCGTCCTTCGCTCAAGTAAAGAGTATTTGAGAGAGGATAAAGATCTCTCTTCGGCATGAAACATGAATATTTGATTAAGAAAATTAATTTTTTTAGGTTTTTCGTTCACACTAAACGAAGTATTTACTAATAGTAGATAAACACTAATAGTAGATATTGAGAAATAATAAGGAATAACACAATAAAGAAAGGCATCGGGAGAAAACTTAAAATCTACCATTTTTGGCAATATTAATTTCGATCCAGTAGTTTATCTGTAAAACTGAACTTCCTTTTTTCTTCTTCCTGGACTGTAAAACGTAGTTTAAACAGATGGTGAAATTAGAAACTGTACACATTGAAAGTTAAGACATTTACAGCAACCTTCTTCTGCATAGACAGCTGTTGACATTCAAGTAATTTTATGTTTACATTCTTTGAAAATGTAAACATTGTTTCCTAGGACGTTCACAGGGCGTAGCTCGAGGGCATTTTAAGGAAATAATTAATTGTGTGTTTAAGTTGCATGAGTTTGAGATCTACATTTGTATACAGTTTTAAGCAGTATTTTTTGCGTTTACTTTCCACAAACAAATATATAGAAACAAAATCTTCTTTATAATATTATAGAGAATAGCTTCCGGATCAGTATGACGAAGGAGTAATTTTGTATTTAAAATATCCAGATTTTTGTTTACCAATAAGTGAAATCAAGTACGAGTGTGATGTTACAATTGAAAATCCTTTTTTTATTCAGTCGTAAAGAATTTCAGATAGAGAGCATCATTTTCAAAACAGAAAGCAGGAAACAGATCCTGAAGGACACTCAGAGGGTAGTGAGTCATCATCAATAAGCCCACCCATTGTGGGAGCTCTGCTTTGTCGTCTTCCACTTTTAAAACACTGAATTGTTTACGAGTTTTTTTTCGTTTTCTAAATACCGATGATTTTTATCCATCCTTTATTTAATTCATATTAATTAAAATACTTCAAAGCCCAGAATAACGAGGTATTATGGAATATATCGTTTCGTAATATTTTTAAAACGGTTACAAATATGTTTATAAATTATATCTGCGCTAGATGTAAGCCCGTCATTTGTACGGGTTGTAGGATTTAGTTTAAAGAAAAAAGATTATTATTCCAAAATGTAAACCTGAAATCCTTCACAAATCTGTACAAAGAAAATAAATAAATGTCCAGCTTTATTATTTAGCATTACTTTACAATTAAATAGATTACAGTATTTTTATACTATCATTAAAATTATCCTTTATATAAGAGATATTGATTAAAATACTTCAGAGCACAAAATAACAAGGTGTTATGGAATATATCGTTTCGACTAATTTCGAGTAAAAAAGGTTTTAAATGGTCGTTTTTTACTTTTCATGGGGTGGTGGACAAATTCAAGCATTGAAACCCCTTCTCTGGAATGTAGAGAATGGATGAAATAAGTTTCATTGTCATCAGTTCTCCTATTTTCGGAGAAGACGACGTAAAGTTCCTCCTGGAGCGTCACAGACAAACAGACAAAAATTCAGATAAGACCGGTTTCGGCTTTTCTAACGCACGAAAAGTAAAAATAACGTAAAAAATGAATAATTCTGAGCAAAAACAGACAAAACTCTAATTTTATTTATATATATAGATAACGAAATCCTGTACATATATCATTCGTACGTGAACCACTGCGCCATACAGTCATCGATATTCACTTATTCCCTCCTATATGAGTTTATCGGAGGAGCTGGCGAAATTCCAAAGGATTTATTTTACAGTTCAGAACGCAATAAAAGTTCCCTCAAACTTCGGTATTGGATTCCATTGAACATTACCCTTAAAATATACTTTCACCGCTCGATACGACCGTTCCAATAATTTACGGTCTTAAACTTCAAGCCTATGAATAGAGATAAACATTTATTCACTATCTAAATTGCCAAAATGAATCACGATTCAAACCTATTCCTCGTTTGCTTTTCATTTTGGAATGTTTACCCTCTGAATGTTATTCTCCACTTATGTGGAACAGCGTTTCACTGATTGTAAGTAACCATTAATAAGCAGTGTAAATTATTAAAAGCATATTCATAGTAGCAAATAATACATAATTTTGATATCGTATTTTGTTCCAATTGCATATTGTTTGAGTCGAGTAATTAAACTTTTCACAGATAATGTTAAGTAGGGTAATTGAAAATAAATGTTTATTTCTGTGAAATGATTGAAAGCCTTGAATTTGAAATGGGATTCACATATTTTCCTATTGGCGTATGTGGACTACCATGTAATGACCTCTACTAGTGATGTTATCAAGTATATTAGAATTATAAATTATGGTTATTATAAATTTAATACTACTTACTTGACTCAAAATCTTTGCCAATACCTGGAAAAAAACAAAATATTAACAAACGGTATTAGTGAACTGACACAAAAATACTGGTAGTTTCCCTTTAATCATATACAGTATATTGAATTAATAAAGTACAGTACGCCTCCGGTAAAACTATCACATTAGCTCATGCTTCTTGAAAAAAAATTAAAAATATATATATATACTTCAGGAAGAAATATTTTTGTGTTCTCCCCCTCCTGAGGTAATAACAAGCTTATATGAACGGGTTTTATTAGATGATGTGGCCTTACGCTGGATTCATGAAAAAAATGATAAATAAGGATGATTTAAGAAATATATAATTTGTATTCTCCATTACAATATTAGTACTGTAGTTGTTCTTGTACAATATACTGTGTTTATGGCAGACACTAAAAATTAACTTTTCTCTGAAACGATTAGTTAGTTTTACACCTACGATTAAAATTCCTAATTCGTTTAGTATTTTTATAAACTCATTGTTTTGTGAAAAGGATTTTAAAAGCTCATAGATTTTAAACCACCAATGTTTATAAAGAGTGGGTTAGAGCCGGCCTACTTAAACAAATTTTGGGTTTTGAACGATTATTACCGGTTTTAGGGGTGAACTGCCCTAAACATAAAAAGTTAAAAAATAATAAAACATCTCAGGATATTGCCAAAGTGCATCCTTGTACCTGATTTCACAAAAACCGTGAGACCGACAGTGTTGTCACATAGACAGACAGGCATAAGTAAAAGATCCACTTTTTGGATTCAGAGAGCCTCAATTTCGAAGGTTTTTTGATTTCTTCTAATACCATTTATTAACGGGGGTCAAAAACTTAATCTTCATAGATGATTAACGCAATATTTAAAAAATATATACAATACTACACACAAAACAATTTTTATATTTATTTTATTTTATAATAATCTTTGGCAGTTATGTGTTACTAGATACCTAAAAATGAAAAACATTCTAATTTTCTAGATTTTTTTAGATTCATTCTATAAAAACCTACACTCAAATTTGATCATTTATGTATGAAATTGAAAATACTTAGCTATAATAAAAAATTAATGTATTTTCATCATTGTGCTTTTGAAGACAGTAAAAATAAAGTTTGAAAATTAAATAAAAACAGAATTATGATCTTTAAATTTTAATTTCCAGAAAACCAACTCCAAATCCACCTAGCTTCAACTATTCTCTTGGAATATAGATTTGAAGTCCTGAAAACATAGAAAAAATTAACTTTTGTATAACCGACACTTGACGCTGTGAGATTAGTTGAATGTATATGTGGAATAACTTAAAATCATGTTTCATATTTGAAGTGTATATTTTCTAATTTAGAATAAAATAAAGATATCTTTATCCATTTACGAGTTGAAAATCCCTTTAAGTAATCGTTTTTAGAACGGAAAGGGCAAGAAACAGATGATTTATATAATACTATTACCTGAAACATACAATAATCCATTATAGAAGCGAGGAAAGAAAGCACATCTGTTGCAACTAAACACCTGCGCCTTTTCGAGATGTATTACGTTGCGAAGCGCTCCTACACTATCGTCAACCTTTAATTAGAGAAGATTTCCTACATTATATAGCACCGTTCATGTCCATATATTAACTTTGAAAACAAAACTCATTCATCGTTTGTTAAACCTACGTCGGAGACGTAGTGAGTTATTGGGCGATTTTGAGGCATTTGTAAACGAGTGTGATTATTTACCTAGCTTCAGGGCAAAACGACCCAATTATAAAGTGTTAACTTACTTCATCATATTTTATCAATTATATGAGGTAAGAACTTTCTTAAAGACTGTTAGGTAATTGATTAATTCTGTACGGAAGGTTAAAAACATTTAATATACTTGCAATTTTACTGGGAAAAAGTTTTTCTCAGTTTTTTTATTTGTAAAATCATTCTATAAGGACCTAGTAGGCCTAGTTATTGTCAAAAAGTCACACCAAAGAATTGGTAGTAATATCTCTAATATTTTTTCAACAGCTAAAAAATACTTGTAACTATTGGAATATATTTTTTCGAAAACTGAGGGCTTTCTCAGGGGAACAAACAAAATGAACAAATTGTAGAGGTTTTCGAATTTTTGAGGTTCAAATTAGCGTTGTTCTACTTTGTTTACTTCAGTCTTACATTCTTCTATCATTTCTCACCATATTTCATAATGTAGGCTACACAATACTGTTAACTCAGTTAATAATGGTTAAGCTGTAAAGTAAACATTTTCTAGTAAAGTAAAGTGTATATCAGCGTAGACAAAGCTCGAGGAAGATAGATTGTGGGTTGACAGTAGCTCTAACAACCGATAACTTATCAGCAACACTCGAGGATCCAACTGCAATAATTTAGACAACTGGACTGAGAATAGTACTTTTTATATGTTAAATGTACGATAGCATTTGACAAACAAGTTTGCAAATAAGTTTAAGATAAAACGTTTTTGTTTCTGTTGGTTGTAGTTTACAAAAGAAGTTCCATCTGTTTATTCTTCATTTTCACCACTGGTCAAATACGTGTATGCACTATCTAAGTCACCTAGGCAGTTCAGGTTTTGTTTGCTTTATTAATTAGTTTTCTATGAATCCTATTTATGAACTGGCAATCGTTGTAACTAGTATTTACTTGAAGGTTAACAATATTTTCATTTAAAACCTTGCAGCAGTAACTATATTAACTGTATAACCTAATTGATACAGGAACAAGGTCTTTAAATGTATTTAGGACCTATTTATTTATGTAAATAAAATTAGAGTTTTCTTTGTACATGGTTTGGAATAATTAGGTCTTTGGCCACGTTTACGTTTTATGTCTTATAAAAGTAGTCTCTTTCTGCCTGTTTGTCTGTCTGTCTGTCTATCTATCTACTTGTTTGTCTGTCCATCTGTTGTCTTTCTGCCTACCTGCCTGTCTGCCTGTATGTATTTATTTATGTCTGTTTCTCTTTCTGTCTGTCTGTGTGTATGCATGTTTGTCTATCTGTCTGTTTATCTGTCTGCTTGTCTGCATTCTGTCCGTCTGTTTTTCTGTATGTCTGTCTTTAAGTCTGCCTGTCTGTTTGCCTGTCTATATGTCTGTTTGTCTTCCTTCTGTCTGTCTTTCTGTATGTTTGTTTTTATGTCTGTCTGTCACGCTGGACAAGATATATTTTTTATCATGATCCAACCTGTTTCTCACAGGGAAGAAAAGGAAATGCAATTTTTTCTTTATTGTTAGATTTCTTGGGATACAAAGCTACCAAAGGTTATAAAAAAATAAAAGGAGTAAAAAAATTATGGGTAGCAAATCCCTTGAAGATTTATCACATACATTGTGTGTCGTGAGATCTTCTTGGAGATAATTAAGTGAACTTATTTTACGGCCCTCGCTTCATTAAAGTAAGCACGCAACGAAAGAGCAAAGTTTGTTAATTTAATTTCGTATTCTTGGAGAATATTAGGTGATAAATTAAAGGAACACAAACCTATTGTATAGGCCAGTCTTCTAAAATGTATTGTCCTTTTTATTTTTTCTCATAAACTGTATTAAATTTGGAATAAGTTTATATTAAAACTATTAAACTATGGTACTAATATATGGTACGACACAAAACTTAAGTACTTTTAACTGAAATGCAGACCAAACCAGGTAGGTATTTTAAGCCAAGTATGAAAGGTAAATGAGTGTAAGATTATTGTGGCGCCATCTTGTAGTCTTGTTATTGACTAATGCTGGCATGTTCCTTAGACAGGACTGTTGATTAATAGTCCAACAGCCAACGGCATCTAAGGGACCTACAGTTTAACTAATTATGAGAATGGTCTTTGCGGATGAACGGAATATTCAATATTGCGGACGTTAATCCACACCGGGGTATATCACATCCACCAATCATTGTTTATGGCTATCCACAATTGGCCGTAATGAATTTACAAAAGCCTATCACATCTGAACCTTCATGATTGCTTAAGAGTTTCTTATCATTAGCTAAGCTTGGAAGCTCCCGAATATGATTTTAGCTGATTTTTGTCACCAAAAGTATATTACATAATTTCGTCACGAATTGAGATGGTTATATAACTGTACTTCAAGGGAACATAATTTGTTCTTCATCAGAAGAGATTTTTGTAGGAATGAAATGCTCTGGTAATTTGGTTTCAAGGCCAAGCTATAGAGTGCCTTGATACAAGGGACTTTAGAATAATCTAAATTAATCAACTGTAAAACGACTATTAATTAACTAAATAACACTTATTGGTTTTTCAAAAATTAATACATCCTTTAATAAACTCTTTTGTAAGTATATTAAGCAAGTTTTACATAAGTTTATTTCTGAGTGAATAAATGAAAATCAAATTTCAAATGTGATAACGTACGGCACTAGATAATAAATACTTGCCTGCGCAACTCAAAAGGACGTATCAGGAAATCGTCTTTCATTTCCTCCGTCTTATTACATCTACAATTTCTTTAGTCCTTGCATCTGAACCGTTCATTTCCATCCACCTTTTATGAGAGTTTGATTTCCTGCATTTTCCTTCCTAAGGAAAACATATTCTACAATAATCCACAGGAGTGTTTAATCTGATTTATATCTTTAACTAGCTGACCCTGCAAACTTCGTACCGCCCTACAGTAAGCATGTGTTAACTTTAAGATTGGCCATGTTCTAAAACCGATTAGCATTTCGGCTTCGTTGTGAAAGATTAGATATTCTGAGCCGCGGGCTAGTTAATAACAATACTGAAACGATAAGACATGAATAAATTCTCACAAAAGAAATAAATCTAAATGAATCGATTCACAATTTTCTAATCCAACCTAAACCCAAACCAAACCTAACTGTAATACGGCTTTTATTATAATACAGCTGATTATTATAATAAACGTAATATGTATAAACATTGCAATTATTATTTTATTTAACATATAAACACGTGACTTTTAATTGGAGATAAAATAAAAAAACATAATCCCCAAAAAACCGTAAACTATTATCGTGGTGAATAAAGCCGTTCTCGAATGGCTTGTTTGAAAAAAATTTTATGGCATAAATGAATTTTCGACTGTGATAAAACCACTTTGGTTTTTAATGCATGTAAATAAATAAGTATTTTTATTTATTTTATTTTATTCATTTATTGTCTAGCATATGGAGCATGTCTGTTATAGTATTGTTTGACACTTAATTTTTTACATTTTTGTTGTTGCACGGAATTTACAGCCACATCTATTTATTGTAGGAGTATTCTTGTATTTTGACAAGATCATAAAACTATTGTATGTTTAACGATCAATAATTATATCTATCTATATTTATCCAACTGCTATGAGCATATAATACATTTATCTATAATCCACCTGTAACCCATCTATCTATAATCGACATGTAATCCATACACCTATAATCCATCCACCTATAAAGATTCGTTCCATCTTGTTCTTGCGATTGCAAACAATCAGCTGGTTGTCAGTCAATACTAATAATTATTTATTATCGCTTTCGAAGCTATTGATAATTTATTTAATGGCACACACATAGTTTTGCCTGCTCTTTTTTATAACAGCTGATTATCTGCTTTTGACCCACAGAGCACTTATAAATAAACGGTACCAGTGAACTGACACATACTTTCTCCCTTAAGTAAGTTCAAGAAAGACAATCTGTAATAAACCATCATGTTCTTCAAAGTTCATCTAAATAAATACCATTTAATAATTTATTGTTTCAAAATAATCATCCCGTTTCTGAAAATAAAAACAAGAGAGGCAAAGTTAAATTAATTGTTCGAACTGTATGGGGGGAAACACCCCCGTAATACCAAGCTTTTTTGAGTTGGTTCTGTTGGGTGATTTGGCCTTACACTTCATACCATTTTTCATGGAAAACGGTTAAAAAATAAGGAAGAAATTGATATTTTAATATTCTCCATAAGAATAACGTTGGACGCTTTCAGACAACGTACTGTGTTTATCATGGACCTTAAATTTAACTTTTCTCTGGAACCGTTAGTCGTAGACAAATAATTCAAAATACTAATTTGTTTAGTTTTTAAGCAGGTTTTAATGGTGCAAGTCAAATATACTTTACTATTATTGTTTTCGCTGAAAATTTAAAAAATTTGATTCTGACATTTAAAAGCCCATAATTTTTGAACCGTCATTTTTACAGACAAGTAAAAAAATTAGTGGTGTCAAATTATTTAGTACTCTGTGCACTATAAACTATCAAATTTTAATCAAAATCGTTAGAGCCGTTTTTGAGAAAATTAGTTTTTTCACGTTTTTTGGGTTTTTAGGGATGAACTACCCTTAAAAATCAAAAATCCAAAAAAATGAAAAAAACGCTTGGAGATACGGTGACTATATTTCATCTAAATCGGACCAACGGGGTAGGCTGTGGCACTGTACACATCCAGACACACACACACACACACACACACACACACACACACACACACACACACACACAGACACACACACACACACACACACACACAAACACAGACACACACACACACAGACATCAAGCCAACCCACTTTTTTGATTCAGGGGACCCCAAAACGGATATATCCACCCTCAACTCAAATTCGAAAATTTTGACGAAAACAATACTTTCTCCATATACTACGTATAAGGGGAGAAAGTAAAAGGAATTTTTTTGCAGCAGTATGACAAATAAGCTATTTTCTATTATTTGTTATTAATATAAACAATATTTTCTATTACAAACAAAGCAAATAACTGCGCCTTTAAAATAATCGACGTTTCAAGTGACCTGTGTGGTGTAATAGCGTATGGTTCATATAATAATGCAATACCAGTCATATAGTCTATTCCACAGCCAGTTCTGTCGTGTATATCCGAGATGAGGACCCATTAGCCCGTCTCTGTTGTGCTCGCTATTAGTTATAATTACTCTAGAACACAGTCGTCTAGTTCTCAACATATTAAGCCAACCTCTATGTTGTTCCATTTAAACATTTCATTAATATTGCAAATTATACTAGCATATATAAAACGTTTTATTAGCTCACAGACATTCTATGGTTCCTTTATTATGTAAAAATTATTTCTGTTTTGATTGGGTTTCTATCTTTGCATTACATATTGTTTTAACTATAAATAAATAAACTTAAAAACCTGCGTACTCACAATCAAATATAATATAAAAATAATATATGACAATTTGGTAAAAACTGTATAAACGTAGAATTATTTGCCTATTTTCCATAAGCTACACACACACAAAAACAATTTATTTTAGATTGTTTTTGGTCTCTGACCAAAAGAAGACAAATAACATGCTCGGGCTTAACTCTTGCCATGCCTACAAAACTCTTCTATGGGAAATTGACTAAAAACCAAATATATTTTTAATAATGCTATTCTGTATAATCAATATTCTGGAACAAAAATTATTTGTCAGCTTCGCGTTTCTTTTCAGTATAAACCTCCAAGTGGTGGACTTAAACTTAATTTGTATTTTTATATTTTTTACTATTTAATTGTTTATAAATTCTAAAAGAACAATTATAAACAAAACACAAATCATAGTATAAAACATAAAGTGTAAATATTCCACTGCAATACTAAGTCAAAAATTACAGTCAACTTCCACAGTAGTTATTTAATTTCACTGTATACACAATCAAGCAATTGATTGCTCATGGTCATCAAATTTTTCTATTGGCCTACACCAAAGGACCACCGTCTGAGAAAGCGCTTATTTTGTTATAAAACGCATACTCTAGTGGCACAACAGCGAACTTCACGAAACATTGGTTCATGCATCAGCTTACAGATGGCAGCACGTAATAATCAATTTTCACTGCCATCTCGTGCCACTCGGAAATTTAAAACATATTTACCGTAACTTTTTATTTATTCGCCGTTTACTATTTAATCACATGTTGTGTTATATTCTAAGAATGGTATAATATAGTATGAGTCATGGGCACAAGAAATATACGTAGAAAAGATAGATTAAGAATACGTATACATAAAATACATAGAAAATACTTGATGGGGTTTTTACATTTAGACAACCCGTAAAGTAATTATTCTTAGTTGGTCTTTTCTTGCCACAAAAAGGTAACAATCGAGATATACTAGACGAACAAGGCCAATTAAGGATCTTGTCTAATACAGATGGGATACTATTTTTTGTATGTTACTAAGTATGCATACGTAAAATTAAATGATATGTAATGCTGTTTCATAGCTTTACCACTTACATTTTATGTCTTGACTAATCTTTTGTATCACGTTAGTTAAAAGAAAGATACTTTCTGTCAACACGTTACTATTCTGTTTGTTTGTAAATGAATTTACATTTGACTACCCTGTTAAAAAAATACATATTTTACATTACTACAATAATAATATTCGTAGAAGATCGAAACAATCATGGAGGCAGTTTGGTGGTGAGCCAAAGTAGCACTTTGAGTACCAGATGCTACGGCAGTAAATAAGTAGTGAATAAATGTTATTTTATACTTATTTTATTGCTTGACTAGCAGTAAGCACGTCCATAAGACAGGCTGTACAGTGTTATGGAACATGATATTGTCAGCTGTTTATTTATTTTTTTCACTATAGTGAATCAAATGTTCAGTAAGACCTATAAAATGTTTTATGTCTCTTAAACTGCCTCAAAACATCAATTTTCAGTAAAGATGTGGCTGATATCACTCAAAAATGTTTTGATAGCTAATTGTGGATAGTTGTGACCGATGGTCGGAGGATGGGATATTCTCTGGTGTGGATTAACGTCCGCACTATGTCCATCCGCAAAAACCATCCTCAGAATTGTGTGATACTACCAGTTTGTAGTTCAGAGGCCGTGGTTCGAACTCTTCGTTAAACTGCAGGTCCCTTAGATATGCCATCGACTGTTGGGCTATTAATTAACAGTTATGTCTAAGGAACATGTCAGCATTAGTCAGTAACAAGACTACAAGATCGCGCCACAATCATCCTACATTCATTCCTCATACATACTTGGCTTAAAATACCTACCTGGGTAGGTCGCCATTTCGGTTAAAAGTATAAGTATAAGAAGCCGAAACAAGTCTTTTCTCAATTTGTGTCTGTTTGTCTGTGATGTTCTAGGAGTCGTTTTACGACGTCTTCTCCGAAAAAAATGGAGAACTGATAAGAGTGAAAGCTATTTCATGCATTCTCTACACTCCAGAGAAGTTTTCAATGCTTGAAATTGTACGCTGACCTTTGAAAAGTAAATAACGAGCATTTGAAAAAACAATTTTTACGCAATATTAGTCGTATTTTTCTTTCTGTTTTCAATGAATCACCGACTGGTAATAATCAGCTGTCTTTGTAGTTTAATGATTAAATAGAAAGAAAAACAAAAAGCTGTCAAATTCAAGTCAATCAAGTTTACATTAAATGTTTATATTATATCCTACTAATGGTGTGAAAGCTGCAAAATAATTATTCCAACAACAACTCTATTTATTACTTAGAAATACGGAGCAAAGTCGACCTTATTAAAACTTACTAATTAATTTAGTTAGTTAATTCTACTTTTTGTGTCGTAAATAATTTATTTCGTTGTAAATGGATCAATTTAAAAAAAGTAGTTATTTGCTTTTAATGGCGAAATACAAGAAAAGAGAGAAATGAAAAGTTTTTCCGGGCTCAGGACAGTTTTAAAATATTGTTTTAGAAAGTATTTATAATTAATATAAAATCTTTAAAAGTAAATGTTTTTAAATATTTGCATTGAGTAGAGAAACTTGTTCATCAAACTAAAGACTTAAAAGTAAAATACAGCCTACTCTGTGAATTACCGAAAGGGGAAAAGTTTGAGATTAAAACAATAATAGGGCAGTAAATAAGCAAGATTACTTGTACTGAAGCCTTATTAACAGTGAATATACAGGCAAACTCCACGGTGTTCATTAATAATGTACCTTAATATGTGGACAAAATTATCTACAGTTTAAACCAAAATGTATCTGTTTTTGTTTTTAAGTTTTTTAACTGAAAATTTTTAATTGTTATGAAAAATGCCATCTTTATTGCAAGCACAAAACAAGAACAGCTGATTATCTATAATCTACGTGTTCGTATATCTTTTTATTTATATCCAAGAAACCTTTAATAATTTTTCTCTACCTACCGTTTTCCTTTTTACCTAACGATAGTTTTTCCAAACGTATTTAACTCAAAAATTATTTAAATACCCGACAAATTTATTTTCATGGAAGAGTTCAACATTTAAAAAACATCTTTAACTGTACAAGTTTATGTTAGCTACTCAAACGTTTTATTCTCAGCTACTTAAAGAAAATATAACCTAAAATAATGCGAAAAACACACCTGTTATGAATCTGTGAGCACAAAAATTAGTAACCACTACGTATTATTCCAAAACTAAGTCACAAATGAGATCGTTTATGAGATAATGGAAAGTAACAAAAGTAGAAAAAGTGTAAAAAAAGAGTGGACATTATTCTGATGTCCGTTGGCTCACCACCAATACTCTCCGTCCATGTTTATTTGGCCTTTGGTTTTCTTTAGCTTTAGAAATAAACATCGGTACACTTATAGTTGTTTTTATTTAAAATATTGTCAGTTAATTTGATTGTTTTCTACCGAATAAACTCTTTGGATATCTTAACATAAGTATAGATTACGTGCCGGATATCGCATACATCTTGCTTTATATTCATTTTCATCTCGATTTCAAAATTTCTATCATTAGGAATTTTTCTGCAAGAAACGAATATTCAATAAGACTCAATATTAAAAATTAAATTAAATTTCAAAATCGTACAAAAAAATCATATGATACAAAAACAGTTACGTAACGGTATCATAATTATTGTTAATAATGTAAAAACATTTAAAAAACGCAGTACCCTTTAATTATAAAGAAGTTTCGTAGGCATGGAGAGACTTAAGAGGAATGTATTTTTTTCATTTTATAATAGATAAAAACAATAAGTAAAAAATTATAATAAATTTAAATAAAATATTATATAAAATAATATATATGTATGTATAAATGTATGTGTCTGTTACGATAACTCTCGTAAAAATGGTCCTGAGACAAAATTTGTAAAAATTCCTACAATGCTCACGAGATTGTAAACCAGACATAATTCAATACGTAGTTTTTTTGTACCCCAAAATGGGGTTTTTTTTGCGTTTTTCACATGTTTTTTTTTAATTTCTAATTTTATATATCACCATTAGAATAAGCTTAAAAAACTACACAATTAAGTTCCTTAAAGTTTTTCTCTATCACCAACGGTTACCGAGATATTAAAAAATCTAAACACAGTACGTTGTATTGTGGGGCTCCAATGTTAATCTTATGGAGGATAGGGAAAAATTAATATTTCCCATATTAATGAATATTTTTGGATAAAACTTGATATTTAGCTTCATGTGGTTGAGATCTATCCATTTATGCTCAAAAATCATAGTTTATGTGTTTATCATGGCAGCAAAACTGCATACTCTTTTCCCATGTTAATCATGGAAAAAGGCAAACTCCTTTATTTATGGACAGATGTTGATGAAAGTTGGTAAAAAGTTAAGATAAAAATTAGTTAAGGTAGAAATGTCTAATTTCATTAATCCTCATAGCAGCAAATGCACACTCTTTATTTCATAATCTATGGAGAATAAGCAAATAATACAATTTATGGACAGATGTTTATAAAACTTGCCATATATTATTATTATTATTATATTATTGATTTGGAAATTCGCTGAGTACGCAGGTCTGCTGCGACGGGGGTATTTTTTAAATTTATTTAACTGACATGTTTCGTGGCATGAGGACATTTTCACTTCACCTAATATATTTAAATTATTTTTAAATGTAAATCAATGTTTGATATCATTATCAGCAGCTGATTTTCATGTAGTATTTGGGTGTAGTTGTATGATTTTTTTCAATATTAAATTTTTTTGTGTGTTTGCGTTTTATTAATCAATCTATTGGGTTGTGTTTTGTAGTTTTTGTAAATGTGTAATTCTTCTTTTACGTCTAATTTAATGTTCTTTGTTCCATATTCAATTATATCAAGGTCTTCTTGCAAACTTTTAAAATTGTGATGGTTCTTTATCATGTGTTCAGCTACATTTGATTTCATGCTTGTGTAGTTTTAGCGAATTTCCCATAGGGAAGAAGCTATTACCGTAGGTCTCATGGCGAGACTTAAGCCCGGGACCATGTTATTTTTTCTTCTTTAGGTGCCTAGAGACCAAAAACAATAGTCGTTAAAATTTATATATATATATATATGTGTGTGTGTGTGTGTGTGTGTGTGTGTGTGTGTGTGTGTGTGTGTGTGTGTGTGTGTGTGTGTGTCTGTGAACACGATAACTCTCGTAAAAATAGTCCGATCGAGACCAAATTTGGTAGAGACGTGTATTCCTACAAATGCTCGGACGAGTTCGTAAACCAGACACATCGGTCAATGGGAACGGGTAGTTTGGGGGGGTTTTGTACCCCAAAATGGGTTTTTTTGCGTTTTTCGTATGTATTTAAAAAATTTTAAGATTTAATCTTTCACCATAAAAACCAGCTTAAAAACTACACAATTAAGTTCCTTAAAGTTTTTCTCTATCTCCAACGGTTACCGAGATATAAAAAAATCTAAACACAGTACGTTGTATTTTGAGGCTCCTATGTTAATCTTATGGAGGATAAGGAAAAATTAATATTTCACTTATTAACCAATATTTTTGGATACAAATTTATATTTAGCTTTATGTGGTTGAGGTTCATCCATTTATGCTTAAAAATCATAGTTTATGTGTTTATCATGGCAGCAAACCTGCGTACTCTTTTCCCATGTTAATTATATGGAGAATAGGCAAACTCCTTTATTTATGGACAGATGTTGATGAAAGTTGGTATAAATGTTAAAAATAAATGTTTTTGAAGGTATAAATGCCTACTCTCATTGTTCCTCACAGCAGCAAACCTGCACACTCTTTCCCATGTTAATCTTATGGAGAATAGGCAAATAATTCTCACGTTCATAGACAGATTTTGACCACTTGACTTGTCGTATATTACTATTATTATATTATTGATTTGGAAATTCGCTGAGTACGCAGGTCTGCTGCGACGGGGGTATTTTGAATTATAAGCTTGTACATGTTCTTTGTATCTAGTTGTGAATGTTCGGCTAGTTTGTCCAATATAAAACATGTCAAATTGTGGGCAGTTTATTTGGTATATTCCTGATTTTTCAAAATTATTGGTAGTGTGAGTGTCATAAATTATATTTATTTACAATTTAAAACTGACCTCGTGATCTTTAATCTTTCTATTTATTGATATGGTTAATTTATTTTCAATTATTTCAATCTAATTTATTGATCTAACAAGAAACGTCCGGAAAGACTATCGTTCTAATTTTACTAATTCCTAATACCGAGGCAGAATTGAGTATTAAACCACGAGGTTCGGATTCCACGTTAAACTGTAGGTTCCGTAGATGCATTTGGCTGTTGGCCATTAATTAACAGTTCTGCCTAAGGAACACGTCAGTCTTAGTCAATAACAAGACTACAAGATCGCGCTACAATCATCATGGATAGTTCGTCATTTCATAAAGACAATAGTCTTATTATTATTAAATAGTCACATGTTTTTGATTCTCGACTCGTATAAAAATTTATGAAAATCGTTTAATCTTATATCCAGGGCCTATTTGGCCATAGGCCAGCTGGCGCTCCTTTAACATCTGACCGGAAATGCTCTACGCCATTGGACAAGAGTGACGCTTGGTTTTGGTACTTCCGTTTGGAAAAATGTTTGTATTTACTTCCCTGTGGGAAATACATTAAAAAATGGATATGTATAAACGAAATGTTTTCAATTCATCTAAACAGCTGTTCTTATAACCAAACTATAACAAACCAAATGACAAAAATTTTGGTGGCACAAATTAATTGCTAACCCCCTTCCAGATCTAAGACAAATCCATGTCAAAATAGTTTCCATGCATTTCAAAATAAAAGGTGTATCAGTAGACTGACACATACTTCCCCCCTTAAAGAGATTTAAGGACCGGATCTTGTAATAGAACTATCATGTTTCAGGTTTATTAAGATACCATTAAAAAATTAAATCGATTTCTTAAACTAACAACGTAAAATGAGTTAAATTATTGTTAGAATATTTTTGTGTACATAACCCACTGAAATTAAACTCTTTTTGGTAGTTTAAATAATTTTCACATGTTGTTTACCTAGCTTAGGTCAAACTAAATTCTTACCAGTCGATTCAATATTTTTGCGTTCACTTGCCCCAACAAACCAACAAACATACAGAAACCTCATCTTCTTGATAATACTATTGATGATACATTTTATGTAAAACTAAACTGTGAAAAAAGAACAAGAAAGAGTTACGAAAAAGCATTTTTAGCGTTACATAAAACAGAGGGACTGACGTATGGAAATTTAGATAAGGCCCATTGAATCTCATAATTCTAAGCACTTTACAGATAAAACTCTAATTTTATTTATATAGATTGGGCTTTTATTGCTGTGCTAGATCTGAAGGTCAGGATTTTACCGGACCAATATGAAAATTACCTTCGATTGCACAGAAACTCAAATTTATTCTTTCTACCGGAAAGAAAAAGTTCACTCCCTTCATTGTCAAATCTCAAGTACGCTTATTGTAATAGGAGTGGGTTAAGGATAGAAGGACTTGGGTGGGTGTAGACGGGTTCAGTTTACCATACAAAGTGTAGAGGTAGGAACTCCGCCTGCGAGGCTATGGCTTAAAACTTAAAACACCTACCTGGTTGCATTGCCATTTCGGAAAGGGCATAGTGAGGATATATTTTTGAAATGAAAAAATCTTGTTGACAGTTTATTTTTTTGTATTGAGCTATATAATTTGAATAATCTCAAATATAAGCTGGTATAAAATATCTTATACTAGCAGTAAGCCCGTCCTTTGTACGGATTGTAAGATTCAGTAAAAGAATAAATACTATCTATTATTTTCAAATTATATAGATAAAATTAGAATTTTGTCTGTACATTGCTCAGAATTATTCATTTTTTTGCTATTTTTACCTTTCGTGCGTTAGAGAAGCCGAAACCGGTCTTATCGTGGCGTCATCCTGTAATCCAGCTACTTGGAGGTCACGAATTGTGGATAGTTATGAACGATGGTCGGTGGGTGTGGTGTTCTGTTGTGTGGATTAACGTCCGCACTATTGAATACTACGTTAATCCGCAAAGACCATCCTCATAATTAGACCAATTCGTAATTCAGAGGCCGTGGTTCGGATTCCACGTTAAACTGTAGGTCCCTTAGTTGTCATCGGCTGTTGGGCTATTAATTAACAGTCCTGTCTAAGGAACATGTCAGCCTTAGTCAGTAACAAGACTACAAGATCGCGCCACAATCATCTTACATTCAATCCTCATTCATACTTGGCTTAAAATACCTACCTTGTGGTATGGTCGCCATTTCAAATAATCTAATCTAATCTAATCTCAATTTTTGTCTGTTTGTCTGTGACGGCATTTTACGCCGTCTTCTCCGAAAAAACGGGAGAACTGATTACAATGAAATTTATTTAATGTATTCTCTACATTCCAGAGAAGGTTTATAAATGCTTGAAATCGCCCGCCACCTCTTGAAAAGTAAATAACGAGCATTTAAAAACCCACTTTTACGCGATATTACTCGCATTTTGATTCGATTTTCAATGAATAACCAACTGGTAATAATCAGCTGTCTTCGTAGTTTAAAGATTTAATAGAAATAAAAACAAACAGATGTCAAATCAATATTAGTTAGTTTATATTGGTCATTCATTTTAAACCCATTTCGAAATCATACTATATTAAAAAGTTATTTTAACGTATAACTAAATATAATAATGGTATAAATGTTCTAATCTATTTAATTGTAAAGTAATGCTAAATACTAAAGCTGGGTTTTGATTTATTTTCTTTGTACTGATTTGTTTAGGATTTCAGGTTAACATTTTGGTATGATGATATGCTTTAAACTGAATCCTACAAACCGTACAAAAGACAGGCTTACTGCTAGTTTGGCAATAAATAAGTACTGTGATAAATAAAAGTTAAATCTCGTTCTCTATGGAAACCAAAGTTTAGTCTCTTAACCAACTTAGTCAAGTAAAGACCGTTTTGTTGTTGGCTAGAATGATATCCTTCGTGAAAGGAATGTCATACCAGCCACGATTTCTTGGAGTTATAGTACTTTTTTCCTTTTTTGAATTGGGGCCGGTAACTCCACTCATATACCAGTCAAGAATACCAGAGGTATATTCAGTTTCACTTTATATCCTAGTTTAAGTCAATTTATCTATCACATATCTATGACGAAGAGGACAGTGATGACGCAGACAAGTGACGTAGAGGAAAAATAAAGAAAAAAAGTGGAAGGAAGAAAAAGAAATTAAGGTTGTGGATAAGTGAGTATAAATAATATGGTAGTTTCATAATTGATCTGGTTTTCAACAACGAGGCCCCATCTCCATATTAGCTTCTCAAGTCAGTGTGAATCGTAAGGTTATAAATGAAGATCTCATAAAAAAGCCAGTAAGAAGAAAGGTTTTATATTTACACCGTGTTGTATTTAGTAAAAGCGCCAGCTGCTATCTCTACTTAACATAGTGTATTTCAGCCTTATATGGTATATATTATTTCATCACTAGGACCAAAAAAGGGCACTTAAACTGATGATTGTGCGAGTATATATCAAAAAGACAATTTTGGGACGTGTGATGAACTATATTTTTCGTCATACTGCAAATAAAATGATAAGACTCGTAAATCATAAATTATTACCTCATTTAGTATCAATAGTTATTGACCATTTTTAGTCAGCTGTTATGTTGCTTACGATCTAGCAGTTCATTCTTGATTAACGATTGATTGTTTAGGTTATGTCATTTTTTATTACTAGCCAAAGTACCCGTTCTTCGCACGGGTTAAAAAGGCTGAAAGGTGTAGGCTCTACTGATACATATAAGTTATTGTTAATTAATTCTTCACTGTTTACAAAATGACAAAACACGAGTGTCTACAACATTTCAAAGTAACATCTGTCAAATATTGGGAGAGGATAAGGATTAATGTAATAGAGACAGTCGTCGGAAAAAAACTTAAAATCTACCATTCCACTATTTCAAATTATTCACTAAATTCGATCCAGCAGTTTATCTGAAAAATCAACTTTATTTCTTCTTCTTCCCGAACTGTCAAAATATAGTGAAAACGGATGTTGTCATTAGAAAATGTAAACATTGAAACCTAGGACGGTCACGGCAGCTCTTTCTTCTTCTTCTTCCCGAACTGTCAAATTTTAGTGTTCACAGCTTTTTTCAAGTAATTTTATGTTTTCATTCTTTGAAAATGTAAACATTGAAATTTAGGACGTTCATGGGGCGTATCCCGAGGGGATTTTAAGGGAACTAATATGCCTATGTGTTGCATGAGTTTAAGATCTTCCTTTCTGTAAAATTTCAAACCGGTCGGTTCAGTATTTTTCGCATTTACTTGCCACAACAAACCCACAAACACACATTCAGAAACCACCTCTTCTTTATAATATTATACATGGATTATCGATAGTTCAATCTCAACCATACAATAGTTTGATTCAATAGTCGATTACCAAGTTCCAATCTGTATCCAGAACGTGTAAAATTCACGACAAATCGACAGTGATTGTTTCAGTTTCTTTATCGGTTATTTACAATCTAATGCCAACCTCGAATCAAAATTGTCGTCAACATTGATCTTTTGTGGCCTAGCACTCGAACAATCAGTAAAATAATAGGTTTAATCTTAGGAGGAAGAAGAACAACTATTGCTAGTCAAAACATGTATCTAAAACAGCTCTTTTTGAAGCAGTATAACGAAAATATATTGTTTTACAAACTCTTTAGAGGACAGTAAACAAATAGAAAGTACAGAATAATTAATACTACTAAGACAGCACGAACAATTCTTCTCATAGTGATTATAAGAAAATAAAAAGCAAAGGACAATATTGCGAGCAGCAGCACCATAAATCTTGGGGACCGTTTAGTGCAGAATGTCGTCGCTGGAGCGCGCCACCTGCGCCTCAGTTTACACTGCTTCGTCGTCGCGTCTGAACTCAACCTTGCGCTGGTAATAAATTCCAGCTATAAATATTCCATAATTGAGCACAACTTTTACAACTCCGAGCTTTCTGTAAATAGAAATTAACCTTGACAATGTATTTATCTGTATGAAATATGAATCTAGGTGTCTAGAGGGCGAGTACTAATAAAGTCTTCCTACAAAATGTAAAAATATTTTAATTGATTTTTTTACGTAGGCCGATTGCTCATGCACGAACTCATACGGGACCAGAGTGGGACTCCAAACCACTAAACGCCGTGGGAAACCAGGAACCAGGATGTGATGACGTCATCACGCGCTGGGAACGCGCTGGTCTAGGGGTATAGCGAGGGACTTTAGTGTCCAAGGTCCCTGGTTCAAATCCCGCCAATCATCAATGGCTCGCTAAGTGATAATGTCACAACCCACTAGGTCTATCCTGTGCAAAACGGTTTCGTGCGATGACCTAGTTCTAAAAAGGTCCTGGGATGAGAAGGTAGAACATTAAAATACATGTAAAGGTGGGGGTGTCTGCTCCATGGAAAACTCAATGGACTGGGACGGTGGTGACGTCCTGTAATCCAGCTACTTGGAGGTCACGAATTGTGGATGGTTGTGAGAGATGGTCGGTGGATGTGGTGATCTCTTGTGTGAATTAACGTCCGCACTATTGAATACTACGTCCGCAAATACCATCCTCATAATTAGACCAATTCGTAGTTCAGAGGCCGTGGTTCGGATTCCACGTTAAACTGTAGGTCCATTAGTTGCTATCGGCTGTTGGGCTATTATTTAACAGTCCTGTCTAAGGAACATGTCAGCCTTAGTCAGTAACAAGACTACAATATCGCGCCACAATCATCCTACATTCATTCCTCATTCATACTTGGCTTAAAATACCTACCTGTGTAGGTCGCCATTTCAGTTAAAAGCATTAAAGTACTTGCAATAGTTATTTGCGACGGTCGGTGGGTGTAGTGTTCTCTTGAGTGGATTAACGTCCTCACTATTGAATACTAAGTTAATCCGTAAAGACCACCCTCATAACTAAACCAGTTTGTAATTCAAGACAGTGTTTCTGTGGTCCATTATGCCATTGACTGTTGGGTTATTAATTAACGGTTCTGTCTAATGAACATGTCAGCTTTAGTCAGTACGGAGTACAAGATCGCGCCAAAATCGTGTTACACTAATTTCTCATTCATACTTGGATTAAAATACCTGGGTAGGTTGTCATTTCAGTAACTAGCTAACTGTAACCAGGCGAGAGGACATCCGGTCCTCTTCTTCATCCGGTCATCCGGGGAAGAAGAGGCCTCGTAAATGGATAAAAATTTTAAAAATTGATCTTTTTCTCTTAAATATATACTTTACTTTATACGAAATAAGAAAAAATACACTTCAAATATGATACTTTATTTTTTTATTGGCACGTTTTTCCCAAACCTTTCTACATACATCGTTCTAATCTAACATTTGTTCTAGGTTTTATATTTTTAGTGTCTGAAGTCAACTGGAGGTTGAGAGTTACTTTGGACAAAATATAAAAAATAATAAAGTTAGAATAAAACGATTATTTGACGTTTTATCAAATGGAAATAAATACTAGAAACTAGATCATAAAAGTAGGGAGTACTTTTATGATCAAACCTATAAAATACCACTTGAACGAGAATAAAAAGAGTTTTAACTAAATGAAATTAAATTGTCATCCTAGGGCTAATCAAAGGTCCTTTACGAACTCTTATAATTTATAACCTTTCTCATAAAAGCACTTTATAAAATCAATATTGTTGCATAGCTTCATCGGAAAATCTTGCTGAAAGTGTTTGAAATATATTGTTAGAGAACTGCAACTCCAGCAGTTTCCAAAACTCATCCCTCTTTCTAACTACTCCATTTCCTTCGTTTTAGTTGTTCCAACATAAAATAATTTCATTTATTTATATTTACGTAGGATAACCATTGCTTCTCCATTTTTATAAGCAAATTTATTTCATGGAATAGAAAGAGTTAATTTTAAGTTAATAGCATGTAAAGTTGTAATTTTTTTTAATATTAATTCATTTATTCAACTACATAGTACTAACTACAAGTTTTAATTTAAATTCAATTTAAATATTAATACACATCCTGGTGATAATACAGATTTTTGACCCTTTACAATACTGTCATTTAAAGTTAGATTCGTAGGTTTTCACCATTCCCTGTAAATTTTATTATGCTAATAACACAAACCAAACAATTACGGTGTGTATTTCAACTAAAACTCGCTAGGTTTTCAATCTAGTTATCTAAATATATAAAACAAAGTCGTGTTAGTTACACGCATTATAACTCGAGAACGGCTGGACCGACTTTAATGATCTTTGATTTTTCGAATTCGTCTTTGCTCCGGTCATGCTTTAGGCATATTCAGTTTCCATAAATTAAATTAATTTCCATTTTATAGCGTTTTAAATTCCTAATGTTAACCTTATGGGGAATAAGTTTGTTTACAAATTTTCTAAAATCAAAACATGTGATTTCTTAAAACAGCTGTTGGTTTACTCTCCGTTAGCAGTATGCTTTACTATCCAATGACATATGAATCATTAATTAATGTAAAACTATGAAGTAAATATGAGCTGTACAAAATGAACAGCATTATTCACCACGTTAATAGTTTACGGGTTTTGGGAATTATGTACTGTATTTAAACTTTTTATATTCTGTATGATTAAAAGTAACGTGTTTATATGTTTGCCAGATAAAATAATCACAATGCTTGTACATATTAGGTTTATTATAATAATCAGCTGTTGAATACTTCAAGCTTTCACAACGAATCTGCAATGCTATTTGACTTAAGAAAATGGCCAATCTTAAAGTTAACATGTATTTTCTGTTAGGCGTTACGAAATTCGCCGGGTCAGCTAGTATTCAATAAAACTTAATTAAAGGGAGGAGTTTAAAATAAAAAGGTAATAATTAATTTGCTATTTCATCTATAATTTTATTTAAATTATATAAATAAAATTAGGGTTTTGTATTTAAATTGCTCAGAGTTATTCATTTTGAGTTATTTCTACGTTTCATGCGTTAGAGAAGTGGAAAAAAGTCTTAACTCAATTTGTGCCCGTCTGTCTGTGACGCTCCAGGAGACATTTTACGCCGTCATCTCCGAAAAAAACGGGGGAACTGATAATAATGAAACTTATGTCATGCATTCTCTACATTCAAGAGAAAGTTTTTCAAAGCTTGAAATTGTTTGCCACTTCTTAAAAAGTAAATGACGAGCATTTAATACCCCACTTTTTACGCGCTATTGGTCGCATCTTGCTTTCAACTATTATTGAACCACATACTGGTAATGATAAACTGTCTTTATAGTTCAAATATTTAATAGCAAGAAAAACAAACAGCTGTCAAATCAATATTAGTTAGTTTATATTATACTAGCAGTAAGCCCGTCCTTTGTACGGGTTGTAGGATTCAGTTTGAAGAAGAAAGATCATACCAAAATGTAAACCTTAAATCCTAAACAAATCAATACAAAGAAAATAAATGAATACCCAGCTTTATTTTTAGCATTATTTTACAATTAAATAGATTAGATCATTTATACCATTATTATTATTATTAGTTATACGTTAAAATAACTTTTTAATGTAGTATAATTTCGAAATGGGTTTAAATCAATAACCTTTATAAACTAATATTGATTTGACAGCTGTTTGTTTTTCTTTCTATTAAATCTTTAAACTACAAAGACAGCTGATTATTGTATTAAATGCTCGTTATTTACTTTTCAAGGGTCGGCGGACACTTTTAAGCCTTTTAAACCCTTCACTGGAATGTAGAGAATGTATGAAATAAGTTTAATTGTTATCAGTTCTCCCGTTTTGACATGGATATGTCTTAGTTCAGGGTGGGTGTTGGTGATTTTTAAGATGGAAAACATGTAACAGGTTTCCATAGAAACTACTTAAACTATTGTATTGAATTTTAAGTATAAAAGAATTAGAACAGCTGTTTAGATGAACTTAAAATATTCCCTTTAGACATATCCATGATCTAACCTATTTCGCACAGGGAAGTAAATACAACATTTTTTCGGAGAAGACGGCGTAAAATGCCTCCTGGAGCGTTACAGGCAAAAAGACAAAAATTAAGATAAGACCAGTTTCGGCTTCTCTAAAAAATTAATAATTCTGAGCAATGTACAGATAAAATTAATTTTATTTATATAGATAAAGTAATACTAAATAATAAAGCTGGGTATTGATTTATTTTCTTTGTACTGATTTGTTAAAGATTTCAGGATTACATTTTGGTATGATAATATTTTTTCTTTAAACTGAATCCTACAATCCGTACAAAGTACGGGCTTACTACTAGTTTTTAATAAAACATATTTAAAGAAGAATTTTTTCATAAGTTTATTGTAAACTAGGTTTCTCGTCTATATTCTCAAAACACCAGGACCATTCTCGTTCAGCAATATCTTTTTTTGGTTCCTAAATTTTACTGTGTGAATTGATTTCATTTTAAATAGAAATATTATTTTTGTAAAACTAAATAATATAATCAAAAAATTGAAACTAGCAGAACTCATTACAACAGAAAATGGGTCGATTCCAGATCAATAATTAATTGCATGTTGCGCAGCTATGATGTAAGCGCTACTAATGTGTATCTGCTGAAAAAACTATGGCGCAACTTGTTACATAATTAATTACAATAATTTATTATGTCTAGTTTATATAGCAATTTGACTAATGTCATCGGCAAAAATTACAAATCCCAATAAAGTTCGTGTTATCTAGCAATGTTATGATGTTACGAATAAATGCGTTTGTTAATAAATAATACTGGAAACTATATTGGTTCTAATACTCTCTTAGTAAATATGAAGGAAAATTATAAATTAAAAACATTGTAGGAGCTCACGTTAGTGACGAAATTACGTAAATTAAATACAGAGTATCCCAGAAAAATAAAGTGTCAAAATTTGGAAAAAAGAATTTATACATTGTTTCAAAAGCGTATTGTTTGCGAGATATGCACCATATTATATTACTAACAAAATAATTGCCAAGCGATCTTTTTAAAACTCAATAGGTATATTTAAAAATAAAAGAGGAAAAAACAACTTGGTCAAATTTAAAATTACAATGTGGCGGCCATTTTAAACATTTTCATCCTACAATGGAAAACAGTAAATTTTTAAAATTGCCACCATTTTAAAGTTTCAAATTGGATAAAGTTGAATTTTGTTTCTACATGAGTTCTCTTTTATTTAAATACTATTACTAGGTTTTGTAAAAATCGGTTAAAATCTTTCGAGGATACAAATTAGTTTGTAAAAAAATTAATCACAGCAGCAAACCTGCACACTCTTTCCCATGTTAATCTTATGGAGAATAGGGAAATACCTCTCATCTTGATCGACAAAATATTGATGTAGTCGTGTATTAATACAAAAATTATTTGATTGATTTGGAGATTCGCTGAGTACGCAGATCTGCTGTGACTGGGGCATCTCCGTTTACTACGTGAGAATTGAGATATTTAACACAGAAGGTAATCGCAGCGAAACTATCATTAGCATCCATCACCATCATGATCCGAACGTCATGTAACAACCGGGCGTGTTTACACAGCTGAACGTATTACACCATATACCGTGACATAATAATTCTACCACATTCTAGTCTGCTTCCATACTCTCATCTGAAGAGTGCAAGGTGGTGGAATATAATTTTTATCATCCAACTTAGGTCGGTACATCATTAGGAAGGTAAAACTATAATTTGTTCATTATATTTTTAAGTTTAACTTAAGTGTTATCACAGTATTATCTATATAAATTAAATTAGAGTTTTGTCTGTACATTGCTCAGAATTATTCATTCTTTAGTTATTTTTACTTTTCGTGCGTTAGAGAAGCAGAAACCGGTCTTATCTCAATTTTTGTCTGTTTGTCTGTGACGCTCCAGGAGGCATTTTACGCCGTCTTCTCCGAAAAAGGGGGAACTGGATTAAAATAAAATTTATTTCATGTATTCTTTACATTTTAGAGAAGGTTTGTAAGTGCTTGAAATCGCCCGCCGTCCCTTGAAAAGTAAATAACGAGCATTTAAAAACCCACTTTTACGCGATATTACTAGCATTTTTATTCAGTTTTCAATGAATAACCTACTGGTAATAATCAGCTGTCTTTGTAGTTGAAAGATTTAATAGAAAGAAAAACAAACAGCTGTGTCATTGATTTAAACCCATTTCGAAATAATACTATATTAAAAAGTTATTTTAACGTATAACTAATAATAATAAAGCTGGGTATTGATTTATTTCTTTGTACTGATTTGTACAGGGTTCAGGATTGCATTTTGGTATGATGATCTTCCTTCTTTAAACTGATTCCTACAACCCTTACAAAGGACGGGCTTACTGCTAGTAAATAAATATAAACTTAAAATTGATTGTTTTAGGAACAGCTGTTGTTGTGATGAAGGACTACTCCTGGGTCGTGATTGGAGTCTTGACGATCCTGATGGTGAACTCTGGTCAGTCGTATTTTTACATGTGCGATAAGCCAACCTATGAGACTATCACGGACACTGCTTCGTATATAAATCCAGATGACATACATAATTTGGTAACGATTCTTTACTAACATTTTTTCAATATGATATTAAACAAACTGTTGACTAACTGACCAAAATAAGTAAAATACCCCTGTCGCAGCAGACCTGCGTACTTAGCGAATTTCAAAATCAATAACAATATATAACAACAGGTATGATCAATATCTGTAATTAAAAAATGAGTTTGCCTATTCTCCATGAGATTAACATTTGGAATAGTATGAAGGTTTGTTGCGGCGAGGAACGCTGAAAGTAAGAACTTTCAAGGTATTTTCTTTTTTGATCTTATGTAACCATGTTTCATCAATAGCTGTCCATAAATATATGAGTTTTCCTATTCTCAGTAATTCCATCTATCATAACTAATTACTTCCTAAAATTACTTCAAACAATTTTTAAGTCTTTCCATGGAACTCAGGTGAAAATTAAGCCTATTCTTTCTTCAGTTTTTCGCTGGCTGTGGAAACGATTTTACTAGCTTTACGACCGTAGTAAGGCGGCTTTAACAGAATACCTTTAGGGATTTGTCCCTTATTTATACATTTTGTTAACTACGTTACATGATTTCCCTTAAAAGTTTAATCTTTAGTTTTTCTAATTTCCTAATTTGTTGTCTGTTCCATGTTCGTGCAGTGAATCAACTGTTTGTTTAAAGTTCATAATAGTGATTAAACTTTCATTCTTTATTTTTTATTAATTCAGAATGTTTCTATCGCTTCTAGTGTTTTGGACTACACTACGTTTCGTGAGGAGGTAATAAAATGGAATACAGTTATATTGATGATGTACAAATAGGAAAGTATATTTAATTATATACATACTCAAGAAAGATGGAAATAATAATTTTATAAATGAAAATACCCCCGTCGCAGCAGACCTGCGTACTCAGCGAATTTCCAATCAATAATATAATAATAATATATGACAAGTTTGGTCAAAATCTGTCGATAAGCGTGAGAATACAATATTTTTTACAATAGTTTTGCCTATTCCCCATAAGATTAACATCGGAAAGAGTGTGAAAGTTTGCTGCTGTGAGGAACACTGACAGTAGGCATTTATACCATCAAAAACTATTATTTTTAACATTTATACCAACTTTCATCAACATCTGTCGATAAATAAAGGAGTTTGCCTTTTCTCTATGTGATTAACATGGGAAAGAGTATGCAGGTTTGCTGCCATGATAAACACATAAACTATGATTTTTTAAGCTAAAATTGATGAACCTCAACCTCATGAAGCTAAATATAAGTTTTATCAAAAAATATTGGTTAATAAGTGAAATATTAAATTTTCCTTATCCTCCATAAGATTAACATTGGAGCCTCAAAATAACAACGTACTGTGTTTAGATTTTTTTTATATCTCGGTAACCGTTGGAGATAGAGGAAAACTTTAAGGAACTAAATAGTGTAATTTTTTAAGCTGATTCTAATGGTGAAAGATAAAATCTAATATTTTTTTAATTACATATGAAAAACGCAAAAAAACCCCAATTTTTTAGTACAAACCCCCCCAAGCTACCCGTTCCCTTTGACCGATATGTCTGGATTACGAACTCTTCCGAGCAATTATATGAGTACACGTCTCTACCAAATTTAGTCCCGATCGGACCATTTTTACGAGAGATATCGTGTCCACAGACACACACACACACACACACACACACACACACACACACACACACACACACACACACACACACACATACACACACATATATTTATACCTATATATATATAAATTTTAACGACTATTGTTTTTGGTCTCTAGGCACCTAAAGAAGAAAAAATAACATGGTCCCGAGCTTAACTTTTGCCATGATATATAATATATGTGTGTGTGTGTGTGTGTGTGTGTGTGTGTGTGTGTGTGTGTGTGTGTGTGTGTGTGTGTGTGTGTGTGTGTGTGTGTGTGTCTGTGAACACGATAACTCTCGTAAAAATGGTCAGATCGAGACCGAATTTGGTAAAGACGAAAATATTATACACATGTGTTCAACTACTAGCCACTACAGTGAACTACAAAACAACTACAGTGATGAAGTCACGTGATTGCCAAGCGAAGGGAAGCAGCGCTGAAATTAAACATGTTCAACTTCTGATTGTGGCTAGCAAACACTAGCTCAATGGTTCTGGATCAAATTGGGCTGATTTCAGGCAATACTACCAGTGGCTGGTTGAAAGCAGCTGCTAAACAGCCTAGGGTGTCCGTGGCTCAACCAACAACGACCAACCAATAACCAAGACTACAAAACAACCATTAACCAACATGTAATAAGCATCAAACACTCACTACGAACCTCTAACCGACAACCATTCATCAACAACCATCGACCAACAAAAAACAACCAAAACCACTACCAACTACTAATCAACAAAATCCAAATGAAGGTTTGATCATGAAACTTATTATATAATAATACATTATTACTAGGTCATTTAGGAAGATTGATATCAATACAGCAATTGATAATTTACAAGTGACATGGGAAGCATCAATAAGCCTAGAGAACGCAGATGATATTAATGATTTTATAACGTCTAAAATTAGAAATATATATGATACACAGGCGCCATTAGTTACAAAAAGAGTGACGAAGCTTAAAGCACCATGGAGGAATAATGAAGTTACAGTACTAACTAACAATTATTATTAACTAGCTGACCCGGCGAACTTCGTAACGGCTCACAGTAAACACATGTTAACTTTAAGATTGGTCATGTTCTGAAGTCGAATAGCAATACGGCTTCATTGTGAAAGGTTATATATTCTGGGAAAGAATGCACAGACAAGGAAAGTACATTTATATTCAGGATCGTGTCTGGTCATGAGGTCAAGTCAGCAATGAATGAAATCTCCTCCAGGGCCGTGGGAGCTGATGACATAAGTATTGCTATTATAAAGGCAGTTAGCCCTTTTGCCATAGAATCTATTACCCACTTGATGAATACGTCGCTGATGAAAGGTTAATTCCCATAAACTTGGAAGAGGAGTATTGTCCATCCGTTACCCAAAAAGCAGAATGCTACCAGTATAAGTTACAAAAAAAGTTTACAAAGTGAAAATAATGGTAACAAAGGACAATAAAAACAATGAACAAATCTGTCCCAGCAATGCCAATAATAACTGTATACAGGAGAGCTTCATTTTATAGCCTAGCGATGTCCCAGATCTAGTCCCACCTGTGGTTCAAGTACTCACCCACCGAGTGAAAAGCTTCAGACACCAGAAGACGCTTCAGCGTTGTTTTGAGCAAGTTTGGATTTGCAGCTTTGTCAAAATTTCGCGGCAAATTGTTTACAAAGTGAACACCTGCCTGTGAAGGCAGTCGTTCGTGCACTACCGTCCGGTGTTTTCCCTGCATCTAGTGTTGTACGTGAGGATGTCACATACTCTTGTCAAAACGCACTTTGTAAAAAAGAACAAAGAAGTTTCCATAATATACAGGCAGGGCAAAGCCAGCAAACCAAACTGCTTAAATGCCGCCTTGCTCGACTCTCTGCTAGCTCAGGGTACACGCATTTTTAATTCATAACTAGGCTTAAAACGTATTTTACAGTAATTTAGAAATAAATCAAATCTAATTTTAATATTATACACTGATGTATTTTCAGGTTAAAGAGTTTCATGATGACATTGTAGCCACGACCTCCAACTACTTCAATAGATTGACGGATGACATCAAAGATCCAAAGACTTTCGTGTGTGCGAGCATGTACAAGAATCCGACAGATATAGAGAATAATAAAGTCATATTCGATGTGAAGTATCGGAAGGACGATAAGATGTAAGAATTAATCAAATATATCTATTTGTGTACCAAGACTGGAAACGATGGCATATCACACTAGAGGGTCATATGAGCACAAAACGTCGGCTGAGTGTTGCCAAAACTTCGAGGGCGGCCATGACAGTCTGCAATTATATTGCACACAAGATCTTTCCTACAACAATAAAGTCATTTAGGTTATATTTGATTTTCCGTTAAGATAAATATAAACATAACTTTTAGGTTCCCGGAAACCTCAGTTTCATGGCGCGAAACCGGAAGTTAGTGTTGTAGGAATGGCGACCGTCTAACAGCTGACTGAGTGCTTAGCGCACGCTATTGGTTAGTTTCATATAGATCTGGAGCGTTCCGCGCATGTGATTGGCCGGTTACATGTCTGCCCTAGGGGGATATGAGATCTCATACCCACCCTAGGACGGATATGTACTGCTTATACGTTCTGCCAACATTGTGAAATGTGCCTGTCAATGCGCATTTGTAGGAAAATATTTTAAAAGCCATTATCTAGTGACCGTAGTATTTTTTTAAGAACTAAACTAACATTATTTATAAATAGTTTTAATCTCTTATTATTTATTGTTTCACATTAATAACCGAGCAAAACATCGTTCCTATGTTGATATAAAAATTAAATACCATATTTAAATTGTTTAACTTTTTCGATACATTTTTTCTCTAACAAAAAAAGAATATCCGAGTGACTGAATACGTTTGAAATGTTTCAATGTAATATCACATGCTATATATAAGTAGATAAAGTCATATCACACCTAGCCAAAAAAAAGGGCAGTTAACTCAATTATCAGCAATATTTTTAGCATAGTTCAATAAAAATTAAACTTAACCAGTACATAAAACTAAACTTTAAACTAAAACCAGTATAAATATGCTGTACTTCACATCAAATTGGCTACAACTAAAACTTTTTAAAAACAAGAAAAACTTTTGATACATTAGTTTTTTTAATAATTTACATTAGAGTATTTTTTAACCAAATTATTAAATTGTTATAAAAGATGTTCTTCATAACTATTCAATATGGTTCAAGTGCTAAAGGATTGGTTCACTTAAAGTGGAAGAGTTGCAGTTTTATTGAACTAAATAATTTAAAAGTGATAAGTGTTTAGTGTAAACTAAAGTTTTACACTTAAGTGTTTCTATTAAACTCATAAACAGTTGGAAAGTTACACCTATCCATTAAACGTGGTACACTTTTACTGAACCAGATCAAAGAAAAGTGAACGAACTTTTATTAATGATGGCATACATTCATATTGAATTTAATAATGATTTTTCTCAAGTTAAAGGTGGTTAAAGGTTATCATATTTTTATTTTACTTATAAAATTTTGAAAAAACTATTGAATCATTCTTAAAAATTAATTATAATTAAGCTGAAAGTTAATGGTTGTACTAAAATTTAACAATTTAGGGTGAGTAAAGCACTATAATATTACTTTTTAAGGAATGAGGAAAGGGGATTAAACATTTATTTAACAAGGCCACTCGTTGTGACAAGCAAGATCACTGGAATTTGTGTCAGAAAATAAATTATTTTTAGACTTATGGGGTTGTTTAAAATATTTTTAAAAAAGTTTTGATCACACCAAATTAGATTAGATTTAATTCAAGTAAGAAATCACCAAATCCACGGGAGTTCAAAGAATACACAGGTCTGCTTTGGGGCGTATTTAAACATTTATTAGTGTCTTTGCATATTGCTTGAAGCCAACGTATCAACCAAATTGGTGTAAATTAAATTTCCCTTTTTCAATCCTCATTCAGTTTCTTACACAATCAGTTGATCACGGGCTGATAATAACTATATGGATAAATAAACAGTATATGATGAGCTCAAACAATTTAAATTAGCTAAAACACCTTAAACGACAGCCATGCTTAGCAGACGCCGTGGCTCAGTGCCAACGCGGAGGATTCACGTGCGGAAGGTAATGAGATCGATCCCCGTCCGGGGAAGCTATATTTGTGTTCAGAGTTTAAGTAAGTTGATAAAACAATGGTAAATGCTATGGTAATGGTATGCGTTGGTATAAAAGTGTTTATGCTATATTAAATACCTGAAAATGTAATCAATATGTGTGTAATTTTTTGTTTTCCTTATTACAGATGAGTGCCCCAAGATCGTTGATAATTCAGTAGCCTATAGATTTTACAGTAAGAGCGGTGTGTACGGGGTTTACACATGCACATGGCATTCATGTATGTTCTATATATTTTTTGACTTTTTAATTTATAATACACTAAATTAGCTAAAACACCTTAAACGACAGCCATGCTTAGCAGACGCCGTGGCTCAGTGCCAACGCGGAGGATTCACGTGCGGAAGGTAATGAGATCGATCCCCGTCCGGGGAAGCTATATTTGTGTTCAGAGTTTATGCAAGGTGGTATAAAAGTGTTTATGCTATATTAAATACCTGAAAATGTAATCAATATGTGTGTAATTTTTTGTTTTCCTTATTACAGATGAGTGCCCCAAGATCGTTGATAATTCAGTAGCCTATAGATTTTACAGTAAGAGCGGTGTGTACGGGGTTTACACATGCACATGGCATTCATGTATGTTCTATATATTATTTGACTTTTTAATTTATAATACACTATCATTACTCCCATATTTGTTATATTTATATTCCTCTATCATTAAAAATTGAAATCGAACAAGATCGCACGCAGCACGCTGGTGTGAGTAGAGCGGATTTCTTAGAACTTATATTATTCCCATCATAGTAATTGACTTGTACTGAGTATGCAGGTTTGCTACAGTAAAGGTTTTTTACATGGTAATGTGCTTACATTAAGGCACTAAGTAAAACGCATACAACATTTGATCAAATTATGTCAATAACTAAGCGAGCAAGTTATGCCTATTTATCTATTCTCCATCTATATAAATAAAATTAAAGTTTTGTCTGTACATTGCTCAGAAATATTCATATTTAGTTATTTTTACTTTTCGTGCGATAGAGAAGCCGAAACCGGTCTTATCTCAATTTTTGTCTGTGACGCTCCAGGAGGCAATTTACGCCGTCTTCTCCGAAAAAATGGGAAAAATGTTTACAATGAAACTTATTTAATGTATTCTCTACATTCCAGAGAAGGTTTATAAATGCTTGAAATCGCCCGCCGCCCCATGAAAAGTAAATAACGAGCATTTAAAAACCCACTTTTACGTGATATTACTCGCGTTTTGATTCAATTTTCTATGAATAACCTACTGGTAATAATCAGCTGTCTTTGTAGTTTAAAGATTTAATAGAAATCAAAACAAACAGCTGTCAAATCAATATTAGTTAGCTTTTTTTAACAATGATTTATTTCCGGATCAATATACAATATTTTACACAGAATATTTAACAATAATTTGACTTAACTTTATAATAAAAACATCGAGTGGGTTCGCCCTTTTTTGAGTCACCCGGGAACATAAGAGGAACATAAATGACACATTTTTAACAAAAGAAAGTAAAACTTATTTAAACTATGAATTTACAATTGTGTTGTTAGTCTAGATCAAGAAAATCCTGAACGAGTCAAGGCTTTAATCGTCTATTAAGAGTCAGTTGACCAATATTGAATTGCACTGCCCCAGGCACTTGATCCAATGTATGGATAAAGTTTGTTGAACATTTTCTTATAAAATCTTTAATGGGGCTTACACCAAGTTCTTCATGGAGATGTTTATTCCTAATAAACCATGGAGCGTTAACACTAATACGGAGAATTTTGTTCTGAAAAATTTGAATTCTTTTAATTTTTGATTCTGAAGCTGATAACCCCCAAACGGGGGAAGCATACATAATTAATTGTCTTATGATTGATTTATACATCAAAATGGTGTACTCAGGTTTCAATTTTGATTTTCTGTTAATTAACGGGAAGAGAGTTGCTAGGCGGGCATAACCTTAAGTCAATTTATTGTTGATATGTAGATTCCAATTAAGTTTTTTGTCAAGCCATACACCAAGATATTTTACTCCATGATCATCTCTGTTCCAAGGTAAAAATGTTCCGTATATATAAATTTCATGAGGCTGGAGACATTTTTTCAAAGAAAATATTTTTGTTTCACATTTACTTGGATTTAGGTTAAACCGCCACTTCAAAAACCAATCAATCAGAGTGTCAATAGATGTTTGTAATGTTTCGGCAGCTATGTCAATATTTGAATTTTGACAGATAACGGCAGTGTTATCCGCATAAAGTGCCAAAGTTGCGTCTTGAAGTTCCGGCATATCCGACAAATAAATGTTGAAAAGCACAGGACCAAGTATCGATCCCTGTGGCACTCCAGCTGTAATTGGTCTAATTGAGGAAGTAGAAGAATTAATTTTGACAGAAAATGTTCTGTTGAGTAAAAAAGATTTAATGATATTTATTAAGTGGAGAGGGAAACCATGGTTTATCAATTTAAGAATAAGTTCATCATGCCATACGGTGTCGAATGCTTGTGCGATATCTAGGGAACCAGCAACCGAATGTTGTTTTCTTTCAAACCTACCCACAATTGTTTCAGTTAAGCGCTGAAGTTGATGCACCGTCGAGTGTTTTTGCATGAACCCAAACTGGTGTGAAGGAATAACTTCCGAGCTATTAACATGACTTATTATCCTTTTCAAAATGACTTTTTCGAAAACTTTCGAAATAGTGCATAGCAGACTTATTGGCCGGTAACTTGATGGAGATTTTTGTGGTTTTCCAGGTTTATGAATAACAATAACTTCTGCATGTTTCCATTTTGACGGAAAGTAGGATAAATACAAACAAGAATTTAGTATGCGAGTCAAAATAGAAAGGGCCTTATCTGTAAGGTTTTTTAAAACCAAATTGGGAATGAGATCGCGGCCCGGAGTTTTACGCGGGGGCAGATCCTTAATAATTGATCTCAATTCACATTTTGTGGCAAATCGTATTGGCAGTTCTGCCGACATAAACGTCCAATTGATGGTTTCTTGAACACTTTTAACAAAATCAGAATCTAAACTATCATTTGGTTTAAAAGCAGATTGAAAATGATCAGCAAATACGTCACACTTTTGAGAGTCACTTTCAAAAACTGAGTTATTTTGAGTCAAGGTAGGGATGAGGGGGCGAGTTCGCAAAAGGCGTTTCGTAGCTTGCCACATATTTGAATCGTTAGGATGAATGTCCGAAACATATTTTCTGTAATTTTCTATTCTGTATTCATCCAGTTCACGTTTTACACGCCTAGAAAGTTCATTCATTTGTCTTTTGAGGAACGGCAGTCTGAGCCTCTGCCAGCGCCGCCGCACTTGGTTTTTCTCATTAATTAGTCGCAATATATTCAGTGGTAGCTGAGAGTAACAATTTAGTTTGTGCCTATAAGGTTGAGAAATTGAAGCTTTAACACAACGTTGGATAATCCGTGTGAACTCATCTAATGCTATGTCAATATCAGCAGGAGAATTTAAATATTCTTTAATTTCTAGTTTATCATCAAGTTCTGAATAAAACACATCCCAATTAATTTTTCCGTCAATTAGTTTTGGAAGGGGTAAATTTATCTGAGGGTGGTTATAGAGGGTTACTACTATTGGTGAATGGTCTGAATCAAGTTCAGGTAAAACTTGCTGCAAAATAGGAGCAGATACATTTATATGCAAGACTAAATCCAGGATGTCTGGTTCGTACACTAGTTGCCATGGCTAATGTGTGGTGTAATTTGGAGCCGCAATGATGGTATTGGAACTGTTTACGTATTGTAAAAGTCGGTTCCCGTTAGGGTTTGTATTACGACAACCCCAAGAACGATTTTTACAATTGAGATCGCCCACAACAATGGTTGAACAGTCGTCAGGTAAAAGGATTTGCAAATCTTGGTTGTGCAAACGTCGGTTTGGAGGTTTGTAAACCGATATAACGCGCATGTGGATTCCGTTATTAAGTCCAATCTTTATACCGACGGCTTCTATTGTGGTAAGTGGTGGTAAAAATATATGATTGTGAGCGATATTTCTCTTGACAAAAATCGCAACACCTCCAGAGCCTATTGGATCTCGGCGGTCTTCCCTATACGATACGTAACCACTAATTTTGAAGCGTTCAGTTTCTATAAAATGTGTTTCAGAAACACATGCTATGTCAATATTGTGTCGAGCAAGAGAGGAGATAAAAGTCCCCCTTTTATTTCTTAGACCATTTGCGTTCCAGTTTAGGAAGGTTAAGTTAACTATTAATTGGCAATTAAACTGATCCATTAGAAATGACAGATGAAATAACGTTACTTATTATTTTTTTGAGCGCAGGAATAAAAGATCTAACTACTTCTAAAATGATTTGTTCTAAACTGTGTGATAGAGAACCCTCAGTTAGATTAATACCAGTTGAGTTGTCGTGGAGCGGTTGAAATGTATGGTATTTAATGCCGGATGCATCGTAGAATGCGGTTAGGTTTCTAAAATCGGATATGCTGGACAAATTAACCTTAAGAGATTGTCCCCGCAGTTGCGTTGAAAAGGTAGCTTTTGCTACATTGCGTACATCTTTTATAATTTCTTGGTGGTTGTTGACATCGTGCAGAAAAATGGGAGGAATTTTAAGCTTATTTTCTTTTGCTAGATCATCAGGATTAGTATCATCCATATCTTCAGTGCCATTTGTATCAATATTTTGGGAAGCATAAGAATGATCCGAGAGAACTTGGTATTTATTGTCTTTACATAACTGACTTGCGTCTAAAACATAACGTTTAGGCTGTGAAACTGAGCTTGGTAGAAGTTTTCGTTTATTTGGAACAATAAAACTGTCTATAGACTTGTCGCTGCTCTCTCGGTATTCATTTGTTGAATCAGACATGGTATTTTGTTTCATATTGCATTTAAACTTAACTTTGTTTACAATAGTTGTTGACATTCCACCAAATGAAGACACTTTTGGGTTAGTGTTCCTGTTTAACAAAGAAGTCTTGTTAAATTTGGCAATAACTATAAGAATTTGATATGAATAAGAAAACGATTAGAAATAAAAAATTATTTGACAGAAAGTTTATCAAAAGTACTTAAAATACACGCGTTTTAACGATAAAATTCACTAAGGAAAATAAACACAAAGTCACTGTAAAAAATAACCTGTTCTCTATTAGTTAGTTTATATTGGTGATTGATTTTAAACCCATTTAGAAATCATACTATGTTAAAAGGTTATGTTAACGTATAACTATTATAATGATGGTGTAAATGTTCTAATCCATTTAATAATAATAACTAAATAATAAAGCTGAGTATTGATTTATTTTATTTGTATTGATATGTTTAGGATTTCAGGTTTACATTTTCGTATAATAATCTTTCTTCTTTAAACTTAATCCTACAACCAATACGATGGACGGGCTTACTGCTAGTAAGATATATAATGAATATAATGAAAGTAGGTTTGCTGCAGTAAAAAATATTATTTGTTTTTATGAATTAATTTATAAAATCTAATGCATCATAATGCACAAATTAACATACATTTTGGTGTAATATAACATAAACATTGGATTGAAGTGTTCTGTTTTCTTTTGCAGCTAATGGTAATCAAGATAATGTAGTGAAAGAAGGATATATCAAAGCCAGTTTTTCTCTGACACGAAATGCTGATGGAACGGGTAAAAAAGAACTCTCACCTGAAACGAAGACACTGATAGAGGAGGCGAGGGCAAAGGCTAAGGAGTTAGGTATAGACATTGTGGAGAATGTGCCTTATGGCTGTAACACAGAACCTCCACGTGCTGAACTTCCCCCACCTAAAGTCACCCCTACCGAACGTTCTTATCCTGACCTTCCCCCACCTAAAGTCACCCCTACCGAACGTTCTTATCCTGACCTTCCCCCACCTAAAGTCACCCCTACCGAACGTTCTCCTGCCAAGGATTCTTCTGAAAGCAAATCGTTAATACACAAGTATGGAATAGCAATGATAATTCTCATTGTAGGAGGACTTGCTGCACAGACAGCCATACTATATGGAACACGATGAATAAAGCGCTTTTCTAGCAGCCTTTTGATTTTAAAAAATTGTTTAGTATTGAAAAACATGATTATTCTTTACGAAAATAGATTTGCAAGAGATAATATTCATACTTTCAGCCATTATGGAACATTCTGTCCAACTTATAAAACTGTCAAATAGCTTTTTCAATTAAAAAATGTTTATGAATATATTGTGTTTTTATCATGGCTCCACGCTAAGAATATTTTTAGAATAACTAAAAAACTCCATCAAGTTTATCACTGTAAACCTTCAAAAGAATTATATACCGTGTTTCTAGTGAAACAATTCATAGACAAAATTATTTCTTAGGTTACTATAATAAGTACACTTTATCAAACAAACATGGACCGTTTTAGAGTTTTTTTCGGTCTGCCTGTCGGTTTTGAAAAAATAACATTTATGGGCATGTATGGTATTAAAAATAAAGGTTATTTTGGAATCGTCTCTATTTTTTTTAAATTGGTATAAATTTCAAAAACGTAATGAATAACATTTTACAGACAATAAAAATTAACATGTTGTATTAGCAACAACAATATTGATATTTGTTTATAAATAATTATAAATAGTACGGGTTGTGTTGTATAATTCACTGTTAAGAAGAAGGATACCTATTACCATGACAAACTATAAACAATAATTCTAAAAAATATGCAAAGAAAGACAAACAAATCAATTATGTAGCATTTATTCTCACTTAGATAAATTAAAGTGTTTACCTTTATTGAAATTGCTGTATGTAATACATAACATTTTAATATAAAATAGTTTCTAAATCAATTATCAATAATGATAAACTAGTACTAGTTTAAATTTGACAGGTAATTTTGATGGCAATTTCTTTCTACTAAGTCACTTTTATGGATAAAATTTTCTGCAAAACAAATATGTCAAATACCGCTCATTATTTCATTATTATAGTGCATCGAACGGTTACTGAGATATTAAAGTCTCAATACTGTACGTTGTATTTTGGGACTCCAAAAAAGTAGAGGATAAAATAGAGGAAAGTAAATATTTCAACTACGTATAAATTAATTATAAATTAATTAATAAAACTATGGTTAAGATCCATCCATTTATACTTAAAACTCATGATTTATTTGTTTCTCATTGCAGCTAACCTGCATCCTCTTTTCCCATGTTATACATACAGAGAATAGATTAGATTAGATTATTGAAATGGCGACCAAGGTATGTTAAGCCAAACATGAATGAGGATTGAATGTAGGATGATTGTGGCGCGATCTTGTTGTCTTGTTACTGACTAAGGCTGACATGTTTCTTAGACAGGACTGTTAATTAATAGCCCAACATCCGATGGCAACTACAGAACCTACAGTTTAACGTGGAATCCAAACCACGGCCTCTTAATTACGAATTGGTTTAATTATGAGGATTGTCTTTGTGGATTAACGTAGTTTTCAATATTGCGGACGTTATTCACCCTTATTTATTATTGGTGGTTATTTCATAAACACTCAACTTCTATGTGCAAGCAAACTGGAAAAATTAGATTTAACATTTTTATTTTCTAAACCGAGATAACTTTGGTAAATTAAAAAAAAGTGATTTCTTAAAATGTTATAGATTAAAAATAAATTCAAGAAATAATTTTCATAGTGTTTAAAATCCGCCAAACTAAACATATATCACCAGAACATGTATCAAACAACTTCAAAACCTTGAAGAAATGTAATGAATTAAAAAATCTTTGGATTACGAAGCTTTATAATCTTTTGATAAGTACTTTTTCACATCCACATACAAGTTTCTGGTATTTTATATTACTAGCCAAAGT
Organism: Nephotettix cincticeps; assembly: GCA_023375725.1. Lineage (NCBI taxonomy): Eukaryota > Metazoa > Arthropoda > Insecta > Hemiptera > Cicadellidae > Nephotettix > Nephotettix cincticeps. The sequence continues at coordinate 6,334,727 of CM041791.1, read as the reverse complement.
ACCCGTTCTTCTCACGGGTTAAAAAGGCTGAAAGGTGTAGGCTCTACTGATACATTTAAGTTATTGTTAATTAATTCTTCATTGTTTACAAAATGACAAAACACGAGTGTCTACAGCATTTCAAAGTAACATCTGTCAAGTATTGGGAGAGGATAAGGATTAATGTAATAGAGACAGCCGTCGGAAAAAAAACTTAAAATCTACCATTCCACTATTTCAAATAATTCACTAATTTCGATCCAGCAGTTTATTTGAAAAGTCAACTTTATTTCTTCTTCTTCCCGAACTGTCAAAATATAGTGCAAACGCATTAGAAAATGTAAACATTGAAACCTAGGACGGTCACGGCAGCTCTTTCTTTTTCTTCTTCCCGAACTGTAAAATTTTAGTGTTCACATTCAAGTAATTTTATGTTTTCATTCTTTGAAAATGTAAACATTGAAACTTAGGACGTTCATGGGGCGTAGCCCGAGGGGATTTTAAGGGAACTAATATGCCTATGTGTTGCATGAGTTTAAGATCTACCTTTCTGTAAAATTTCAAACCGGTCGGTTCAGTATTTTTCGCATTTACTTGCCCCAACAAACCCACAAACAAACCCATAAACAAACATACAGAAACCACCTCTTCTTTATAATATTATAGATTATTTAAAGTGCTGTTTATGAAAAATTGTAGGTTAGTATATTTTCTAAAGCCGTTCAGTGTACAACTTTATTTTCTTATGGATTCAAAATTTGATTTTATATTTATGGATAGAAGAGAACTATTTTTATAGATTTCCGGGACTATGAACAAGAGAAAATAAGTTAAATTAACTGTTCGAAATTTGTTTGGGATTTAATAGCAACAGTCAAATCATTCTATAAATTTATTGTTTTGCTATATAATTTAAATACTATTGTTTTACGTTAAAAGACCATAACTTTTGAACCGTAAGTTTGACAAAGATACGGGCGGTGCTATATTTTTTGGAACCTTAATACCTATAAACCATTAAATTTTAATAAAAATTATTTTGGTGGATTTTTAAAACTTTGGGGTTTTAGGGGAAAACTACACTTAAAAATGAAAAATTAAAAAAAAAATAAAAATCTGAAAAACAGCCAAAGTGTAAGTAACCAAATCTCATAAAAATTGATGATCGGTGTGGTCTCGGGGTTTATACAAAGACAAACAGACGTAAGTCCGTAAGAATTTTTTTCATTCAGAGAGTCTCAAATCGGTTATATTCTCTCTCAACTCAAATTCTGGGGAAAAATTACTTTTACATTTACTAAGTATAAAGTGAGAAATTTAAAACATAAACCATCATTAGTGCCCAAACGCTTCCTAGCAACCATGCATATTTACACAGCTAAACCTGTTACATCGTTAGCTTATATAATGTAACGTGTCATCAAAATTCGACCACATTTCGATCTGCTTCATCCGGAGAATGCATGGTGTTGGAATATATGGAATATAGTTTTTATCATCAGACTTAGGTAAGCACTATTACAAATTTGTTATGGATTTTTTAGAATGATTCCACAAAACATACTAGGTCAGTTATATTATGAATACAGGTCATACATTCGGACGGTAAACACTGTTTCAAAATTAAATTAAATTTTTCTTACACAACACAACCTATGAATTTCGTCCACTTTATTATCAATATTACAAAAAAATAAAAACAATTTCCTTAAATATAAATACAACTTACAGCAACTTTTTAGAGTTCAGGAAGGAGAAGAAAGAAAGCTCATTTTTACAGATAAATTGTTGGATCGAAATTAATGTTGCCGAAAGTGGTAGATTTAAAGTTTTCTCCCGATTCCTTCACCATCCAATTTTCATGTTTTAGAATATTTATTTCATACCGAAGAGAAAATGAGGCCTCTCTCCAACCTTACACGTGCTCCCCACGGTCAATTTCCTTCCTTTTTAATTTTAAATTTAACTTACGTGTTGCTACCGTACTATAAATAAACTTAAAACAGATTATTTTAGGAACAGCTGTGTTGTGATGGTCGTCATTGGAGTCTTGATAGTACTGATGGCGGACTCTGACCAGTCATACATATCATTACAAATGCAATGATGTCATCGCTGAAAAGGTCTCGAAAGATAATGAAAATAATAAACAAGCAGAATGGGTAATGTTTCTTTCTATACATTTTTCAATATAGTATTATACAAACCGTTGACTAACCGATCAAGATAAGTAACAAATGTTAGGTTTTGTAACATAATTACCGATACAAAACTTGACTTCCTATCCAAAGCTTTTAGCGAATTTCCCAAAGGGAAGAAGCTATTACCGTAGGTCTCATAGTAAGACTTAAGCCCGGGACCATGTTATTTTTCGTCTTTAGGTGCTCAGAGTCCAAAAACAATAGTCGTTAGTGTGTGTGTGTGTGTGTGTGTGTGTGTGTGTGTGTGTGTGTGTGTGTGTGTGTGCGTGTGTGTGTGTGTGTGTGTGTGTGTGTGTGTGTGTGTGTGTGTGTCTGTCAACACGATAACTCTCGTACAAATGGTCCGATCTAGACCAAATTTGGTAGAGACATGTATTCCTACAAATGCTCGGACGAGTTCGTAAACCAGACATATCGGTCAATGGAAACGGGTAGTTTTGGAAGGTTTTGTACCCCAAAATGTTTTTTTGCGTTTTCACGTGTAATTTAAAAAAAATCTAATCTTATATTTCATCATTGGAATCAGCTTAAAAAACTACACAGATAAGTTCCTTAAAGTATTTTTCCGGTTTTTTAACGGTTACCGATATATTAAAAAATCTAAACACAGTAAGTTGTATTGTGGGGCTCCAATGTTAATCTTATGGAGGATAAAGAAAATTAATATTTCACTTATCAATAAATATTTTTGGATGAAACTTGATATTTCGCTTCATTTGGTTGAGATCCATCCATTTATACTTAAAAATCATATTTTATGTTTTTATCATGGCAGCAAACCTACATACTCTTTTCCCTTGTTAATCATATAAGGCATGGGAAAAACTCCTTTATTTATGGACAGATGTTGCTGAAAATTGATATAAATGTTAAGATAAAAATTATTTATGGTAGAAATGACTACTTTCAGTGTTCCTCACAGCAGCAAATCTGCACACTTTATCCCATGTTAATCTTATGGAGAATAGGCAAATAGTCTCATGTTTATGGACAGATTTTATAAAACTTGTCATATATTATTATTATTATATTATTGATTTGAAAATTCGCTGAGTACGCAGGTCTGCTGTGGGGGTATTTTCTTATTATTAGGTTTACTAACCGTGCTAAACCTTCAATATATCATGAATTGATTACTCTAATGACGGATGACGAAGGAACGAAGACTTTTGTGTGTGGGAGTATGTGGAACAAGCCGGAGGAAAATACGAAAGCCATGCTCAATGTAAAGTATCGGAAGAATGATCAGATGTAAGAATTGATAAAATATAGCTATTTGTTTACCAAGACTGGAAACGATGTCATATCGATGTCATAAGTTCACATTATTCCAGAACTTCGAGGGCGGCCATGACAGTTTGCACTCGTATTACACACAAGATTTGTCCTACAATAATAAAGTCAATTAGGTTATGTTTGATTTTCCCGTTGAAATTAATGTAAACATAACTTTAAGGTTTCCGGTAACCTCAGTTTCATTGCACGAAACCGGAAATTAGTGTTGTAGGAACGGCGACCGTCTCAGCTGACTGAGTGCTTAGCGCACGCTATTGGTTAGTTTCATACAGATCTGGAGTGTTCCGCGCAAGTAATTGGCCGGTTACATATCCACCCTAGGGCGGGTATGTACTGCATAAAAGTTCTGACAACAATGCGAAATGTAACTGTTATCGCACAGCTGTAGGGAAAATGTACATAAAGCCCTGATTTATTGGCCATAGTAATTTTTTAAAGAATGGAACTTACATGAATTATAAATCGTTTCAAGCCATTATTATTTATTATGGCTAGTATTAATCACCGGGCAAAAAAATATTCAGGGGTTTTCAGAAAAGTCTGATAACCTTTGGAGGTATTATTCCGGAGTAGGCCTTGGTCACTTTGATTTTATAAACTATTTTCAACATACAAACAATAATTATAAATCTTAACTGGTACTTAAGTACCAGTAAGTAAAAGTAAAAGTAAAAGTAAAAGTACAGTAAGTAAAAGTACCAATGGTACTTTTTCAACAATGTTCGATTACAAATAAGTGAGAAATATTTATTTGTGCAACATGGACTTTAATCCCGATGTACACAGCAGTTTTCCTCCACCTATATATACAAGTAGCACAAGTTAAAAATTACCCACTATTAACTAACCTGATTCACTATAATTGCCCAAGTTGGCCAACATAACCTCAAGGCAATAAATAATACAAACTAATTAGCTGACGATTTAAGAATCAATTACTTCCGTCAGCCACTATTATTTCTGTCGGTTCGTTACAGGGTGTTCCTGGGGTTTTCCCAAGTTATTCTCATGGGATTACTTTTTCTCCCTTAGGACTAAAAGTATTAATTTAGCTCTCTATTGCATAGAGAAGAGAACGGCTTTACATAGTGTGTGTAAGAAAATTCAATTTTTATCCCGCAGAATCCTACGATGGACCAACCTCACGGGGTTCCTTTTTACATTGTTGAGCCAGGCACAGTATATATTTATGTATATAATCTGTTATTCCGATAGAATCTTATCCTGATAAAATTTTATACCCTACTAAAATTTGTTAATTAGTCAAACTTGGCATACCACTATATTTAGGCTACTCGTGATTGATAAGTGTATGTTAAAAAGTTTTTTTGTCTCTTTTGGCATCAAAGTCTACTTTGCTGAAAGTCATTCTACAAGTTAGTCTTAAAGAAAATGAGCTCATTTATATAACCTGCCTTTTATTTCAAGAATTATAATTCAATTCAAACAGCTTAACTATGATGAAACTTGGGTTTTATTCAAACAAAAAATCAACAAAAACCATGGGAATTCCAGGAATACACAGGTCTTCTACTATGGGGTGTGTTTATAAACTATTTAGTATAATTGGAATTACTGAAAAATTGTTTTTAAATCTTACAGGTTTGATTTTACTACGCATTCTTTTACTATTTATATCATATTTATTTGTCTTTATTGTTCATTTTGTACAACTCCCTTAGTTAAGTTGTAGATATACATAAAAGCTATGGTTTAAGTAATAGTCTAACATATTAAATGTAATTTTGTAATATCAACTATTACATAACTGGAAATTTAATTACAGATCAGTGTCCGGCAATCGTTGACCAAGTATACAATTATAGATTTTACAGTAAGGACGGTGTGTATGGAGCTTACACATGCAATGGTAACTCTGGTATGTCATATATTATTTGACATTTTAATTTATAATACACTATCATTACTCACAAAGCTGTTATATTTATATTTCTCTATCATTGAAGATTGAAATCAAATTATGATTTATGGCAGTGGTCTTTGTGTGAGACTGAACATTTGACGCCAAAGGCCCTAGTTTGCACTACTGGGGTCCCCTTACAGTTTTTACCAGTTTTGTTCACTAATAACTTTATAGGCTCGCCCCCTATAATTTGTTGAAAATCCCTTAGTTAGATTAGATTATTTAAATAGCAACCCTACCACAAGGTAGGTATTTTGGCCAAGTATGAATGAGGAGTGTAAGATGATTGTGGCGCGATCTTGTAGTCTTGTTACTGACTGAGGCTGACATGTTCCTTAGTTAGGAATGTTAATTAATAGTTCAACAGCCGATGACAACTAAGGAACCTACAGTTTAACGTGGAACAGAGTCGAAACTTCAAATAACAACCGAAAGCCACCAGTTTGACCAAACACTTCGTTCTGGACATTTGATGGCGTTATGCAACATTATATTAAATGCTTAGAATCAGTCAGGGCTTTGTATCAGCTGAAGCAGTCCAAACTCCTTCTGGGTCAGCTGTAGGGTCATATATCTTACATAGACTAGTAGCCACTATCACTACTAAGTAATCATTTCCCTGAAGTGGGAATTCAAATTACCTTGAAATAACCAATAATAGTTTACGTCATGCTGCTTCATAAACAGCTGTTTTGGATACATGTGTTGAAGAGAAAAAATCGTTTTTAGCGAATTTCCCATAGGGAAGAAGCTATTACCGTAGGTCTCATGGTAACACTTAAGCCCGGGACCATGTTATTTTTTCGTCTTTAGGTGCCCAGAGTCCAAAAACAATAGTCGTTAAAATTTATATATATATATATATTTATATATGTATATATATATATATGTATATATATATATGTCTGTTAGAACGATAACTCTCGTAAAAATGGTCCGATCAAGACCAAATTTAGTAGAGACGTGTATTCCTACAAACGCTCGAACGAGTTCGTAAACCAGACATATCGGTCAATACGAACGGGTAGTTTGGGGGGGTTTTGTACCCCAAAATGGGGTTTGTTGCGTTTTTCACATGTAATTTTTAAATAATTCTAATTTTATATTTCACCATTAGAATCAGCTTAAAAAACTACACAATTAAGTTCCTTAAAGTTTTTCTCTATCTCCAACGGTTACCGAGATATCAAAAAATCTAAACACAGTACGTTGTATTGTGGGGCTCCAATGTTAATCTTATGGAGGATAGGGAAAAATTAATATTTCTCATATTAATGAATATTTTTGGATAAAACTTCATATGTAGCTTCATGTGGTTGAGATCTATCCATTTATGCTTAAAAATCATAGTTTATGTGTTTATCACAGCAGCTAACCTGCACACTCTTTCCCATGTTAATCTTATGGAGAATAGGCAAATAGTTCTCATGTTTATGGACATATTTTTATAAAACTTGTCATACATTAAATTATTGATTTGGAAATTCGCTGAGTACGCAGGTCCGCTGCGACGGGGTTATTTTTCTTTCTAACTACAAAAATCACTATAGATTTTTTGTGTTCCTCTGGACGTTCCGGATATTGATTGTGAAACAGTTAATCGCCTATTAAATGTATCTATCGATAGTAATAACTAACACTTATATAGCAACCAATCAATCACAAAACACAATCAACAACCAATCAGGAATCAAGAAAAAAGCGACAACGTAAATAACACAACTGATTAGTCTAAGGTGACAAAAATGGTTGAAAACTATTGATATTCTAAATTAGGTAATCTTTAAAATTAATGGGACGGTGGCATCGTCCTGTAATCTAGCTACTTGGAGGTCACGAATTGTGGATAGTTGTGAGCGATGGTCGGTAGATGTAGTCAATAGTAGTCAAACGTATTGTCAATAATAGTATTATTGACAACACGGTATTTTTAATATCTATAGCTTAAACTTTTTAAACAATTTTTTATGTAAAGTATTAGATAATCAGTTGAAAACGGGAGGAGTTTCTCCAGCTCCAGAAACGTTATGTAGTCACAAACACAGACGCGTTGGAAAAGTTGATTTAAAAGATATTGAATAATAAATAACTAACGTCATTATGAATTTTAAAGAGAGGTAAACTGTTAGTTGAAAACTTACATCAGCAATTATGTAACCGGATGATGATTTCTTTTTGATTATTCAAAATAGATATAATTAAATCATTTTAGTATTGCAGTATAAATAAATTAATTTTTACCAAGCAAGGTTTGGTAAAATTTAACAACGTATAGAAGTTCTACACAATTTTACGTACATTTCGCTGTAGTACAGCATAAATATTAGATTGATGTGTTCTTTTTGTTTTGATTCAGCTTATCGTGATCAAATGAGAGATGGATATATCAAAGCCAGTTTTTCTCTTACTCGGAATGCTGATGGAACAGTTAAAAAGGAACTCTCCCCTGAAACCAAGCATTTGATACAGGAGGCGAAAGAAAAGGCTGAGAGCTTAGGTATACACATTGTGGAGGATGTGCAATATGGCTGTAACAACGAACCTTCCCGTGCAGACAAACCTCCTCCCGTCCTTCCCCCCCAACTAAAGTCTCCCCTAATGAACGTACTCCTTCCAATTTGACTCCTTGAAACACATCGTTAATAAACAAGTATGGAATAGCAATGATAATTCTTATTGTAAGAAGACTTGTTGGATGGATCGCGATAAATAAAGCACTTTTCTAGCAGCTTTTTGATTTTCTAAAAAAATTGTTTGGTACTGAAAATCCTGATTTTTGTTTACGAAAATAGATGAACAAGAAATAATAATCATTCTTCAGGTCATCATGGAAATTTCTGGTCAGATTATAAAACTGGCAAATAGCTTTTTGAATTAAACAATTTTTAAGAATATATTACTTTCTCCCCTTATACATAGTATATGGAGAAAGTATTGTTTTCGTCAAAATTTTCGAATTTGAGTTAAGGGTGGATATATCCGTTTTAGGGTCCCCTGAATCCAAAAAAGTGGGTTTTGGCGTGAAGTCTGTCCGTCCGTGTGTGTGTGTGTGTGTGTGTGCTGGATGTTACAGTGCCACAGCCTACCCCGTTGGTCCGTTTTAGATGAAATTTGGTATGTATATGTATAGTCACTGTATCTCCAGGCGTTTTTTCATTTTTTTGAATTTTTGATTTTTGAGGGTAGTTTACCCCTAAAAACCCTTAAAAAACGTGAAAAATCCAATTTTCTCAAAAACGGCTCTAACGATTTTGATTAAAATTTGATAGTTTATAGTGCACAGAGTACTAAATAATTTGACACCACCCGCATGTCTGTAAAAATGACGGTTCAAAAGTTATGGGCTTTTAAATGTCGAAAAAATCAAATTTTTTAAATTTTCAGCGAAAACAATAGAAGTAAAGTATAACTTGACTGGTACCATTGAAACCAGCTTAAAAAACTAAACAAAGTAGTATTTTGAATTATTTGTCTACGACTAACGGTTCCAGAGAAAAGTTAAATTTACTGTCCACGGTTTTAAACGCAGTACGTTGTCTGAAAGCGCCCAATGTTATTCTTATGGAGAATATAAAAAAAATCAATTTCTTCCTTACTTTCCAACCGTTTTCCATGAAACTTGGTATGAAGAGTAAGGACAAATTACCGAAACAAATCCAGCTCAAAAAAGCTTGGTATTACTACCTGGGGGGGGGCTTTCCCCGAATACAATTTGAACAATAAATTATTAAATGATATTTAGAATAACTTTGTAGAACATGATAGTTTTATTGCAGATTGTCTTTTTTAAATTTACTTAAGGGAGAAAGTATGTGTCAGTCCACTGGTACCGTTTATTGTGTTTTTATTATGGCTCCACGATGAGAATATTTTTAGAATAACTAAGAAACTCCATCAAGTTTATCACTGTAGTCCTTCAAAAGCCTTATATACCGTGTTTCTAGTGAAACAATTCATAGACAGAATTATTTCTTAGGTTACTATGTACATTTTATCAAACAAACATGGACCTATTGGGAGTATTTTTTCGGTCTGCCTGTGGGTTTTGAAAATAACATTTGTAATAAATGTATGTCATTAAAAACGTTATTGTGGAATCATCACTAACATTTTCAAATTGGTTTGGACTAGAAAAACTTAATGAATATCATTTTACAGACAATTAAAATAAATATATACAGTATTGGCAACAATAATATTGATATTTGTTCATAACAAATCGTGTTATTAAACATTACGACTTTAGTACGAGTTGTACTGAATGATTAATTGTTATAAAAAGTACTTTTTCGTCTGCATGAGCCATTTCGGCTAATCATACTTAGTTAATAAATCCTATTCAATAAAACATTCACACAATATATAATATTTACTGCTAAAACACAATGAAAATAAAAACACTCATCTACAAACATGTCAACAAATAAGGATAGCGAAAGTGAAAACAGCTGGCCATAGTGACTCGCGAGTTTTCTCGTTAAAAGCAGTACGGGAGCGGACGAATACGGGCCAAAGTCGCTTAGCAACTAATTTCAGTCGTTAAATACTTCAACAAAGCCACCATATTAGTTTTTTGAGTGCATAGAATTTAAAGAAACATAACCATGTACTAATAATAATAATATTATTAACACCTTTATTTCAAGAAATACATAAAACAACAATATACAATAATATAAATAAAAACAAAAATTTTCCCCAATTGGGCTACTGCCTGTGTGTGGGAAAAGAGTCAAACAGTGTACTGACGCACAACTTAGCGGTAAAATGGAGGAAAACAAAGAAAAGTGTACATAACATATAAAACTAAATATACAATACACTGAAGTCTTATGTAGGCGCATACTGGGGGAGAAAGAATTCCAAAACTTCCGAGACCTGACTTCCAGCACACACACACGATTCTCATTCACATGCACACATTTATCCACACGCACGCATTCACACACACAGAAAACAAACATTTTGGCGTACCTTATCTATATTGCGAATATAAATAGTTTCGAATATCCCAACGACCGACTAGATGAAGCTATTCATTGATGCATTTTTTGTAACGTTCGAGGCTGCAATGGTGTGGATTATTTAAATTTTCATGAATTTTCGGAAGGACCATATTAGCTATATAATGGGATATACAGGGTGTTTCAGAATTCCCTACCAATACTCTAGGGCATTGTTCCTGGGTAAGAAACATATATAAATATCATATTTAAATTGTCCGGAAGTCCTTAGTTACTCACACAGCCTCCATTTTGTTTTTTTCACTTATAATATTTTTTCTGAGTAATGGTTAAACGTACAGAATTGAAACTTTGCACAAACATTTATGGCAAATAGATAAAGCAACAAAAAAATTATGACAATTCTCAAATTCATCAAAATGGCGGCCTTTGAAATTTTTGTTTCTCAAATAACTCGTGAACCGTTGATTTAAAAGAAAATTTACAGAATAACTTATTTTAGGTAATGTAATTACAAATCGATGACACCAAATTTTTTAAATTAGACAAATATTAACTGAGTATGGTCTTTAGTGATAGGTGACCGCTAGAATTTTAATGACAGTAACTGGCGGAGATTGTTGCATTGTTGTGGCAGACTCAAGTCGCATGTTTACATGCACTGCAATAAACTCTAGCGGTCACCTATAAAAAGCTACCATAACTCAGTTAATATTTGTCTAATTTAAAACAATTTGGTGTCAATCGATTTGTAATTACATTACCTAAAACAAGTTATACTTGTAAATTTTCTGTTAAATCAACGGTTCACGAGTTATTTCAGAAACAAAATTTTAAATGGCCGCCATTTTGTTTTATGAATTTGAGAATTTGTCATAATTTTTTTAGCTTTTTCTACTTGCCATAAATGTGTGGGCAAAGTTTCAATTCTGTACGTTAAACCATTACTCAGAAAAAATATTATATGTGAAAAAAACAAAATGGAGGCTGTGTGAGTAACTAAGGACTTCCGGACAGTTTAAATATGATATTTAAATATGTTTCTTACCCAGTAAAAATGCCCTAAAGTATTGGTAGGGAATTCTGAAACACCCTGTATATGTGGAATTTATGGCTATTACCAATCGAGGTACATTAATGCCAATTGTAGATGACGCTTGTGTTTGAATACTGGTGTGATACCGGGTTGAACAGATACCTTTTTTTAAATATATGAGAAGATTCCTCATATACCTTCCCCTCCCGACCTTCCCCCAACTAAAGTCTCCCCCACCGAACATTCTCCTACCGAAGGTTCTCCTGCCAATGTTTCTCCTGCAACCACAGCGTTAATACAAAAGTATGGAATAGCAATGATACTTCTAATTGTAGGAGGATTTGCCACAAATGCCATACTAAATGCAACGCGATAAATGAAGCGCTTTTCTATTCTTTAAAGTTCATTAGTATTGAAAAACCTGACTATTGTTTGCGAAAATACAAAAAAAATCTGTTTGCTAAGCCATCGAGCTTGATGATAGTGAAAAAATAACATTATAATTAAATAATATTTCAAAACTTAAAAATGTTTGAAATTTGTATTTATTTCAGTTGTGAAAATTTCCTGAATATAGTTAGCCTATCTTCAATATGTTAGAAAAATATTACTGTATATTTTGTCTTTATCTAGTCATCTTGTATAAAACTAAAATAAAACAATGAATTATACACAGTGAATTATATACAGTGATATTTTTCTGATATATGGAAGATAGGCTAATATGTCTCTTATTTGAATGTTTTTAGGTCTGTTCAGTCCATAATTCCATTTTCATGTCATGAATAGGTAACTCAACCGATTCAATTATATATGTTTTTAAATCTTTTTTAACTGCAATGATAAAAATACTTTCCTAATGATGAATCATTCTTCAGATCATCTTTGAAATTTCTGGCCAACTTATAAAACTGTCAAATAGCATTTTGAATTAAACGATTTGTATGAATATATTGTGTTTTTATCATGGCTCATCGTCAAGACTATTTTTATAATAACTAAGAGACACCATTAAGTGTATGGATGTAAATCTTCAAAAACCTCATTTACAGTGTTTCTAGTCATACAATTTATTTCAGAATTACTTCTTAGGTTTTCTATAAATTCATTTTATCAAACAAACATGGACCGATATGGAGTATTTTCCAGTCTATCTTTGGGTTTGTGTTTGAATAAAATTAACATTTTTAATACTTATGTTATTAAAAAGAGGATATTTTGGAATCACCGCTAGTATTTTCAAATTAGTAGAGACTTCAAAAACTTAATGAATAACATTTCACAGACGATAAAAAAATATATACTGTATTGGCAACAATATAGTATTGGTATTTGTTCAGAAATAACCGTGTTATTAAAACTGTCCAACTTTAATACGGGTTGTACTATATAATTCATTGTTATGAATCAAGATGCCTATTACTATAACAAATTATAAACATTAAATCTTAATAAATACAAAGAAGGAAAAACAGGTCAAATATATAGCATTAATTCTCACTTAGATAAATTAGAAAAAGTTATTGAAATTTGCTGTAGGTTAAAATAACTTATGATATAGAATAGTTTCGAAATAGGTTTCAAAATCAATAATCAATGTTAAACAGAAAGAAAAAAAGTAAAGCGCACGAAAGTATTCCGAAGAGAGTCAGTGTGGTGTTGCCAAATCGCTCTATTCTATTATAGTATATGGCTACGTCAGCTGATAGACTAAATGAAAAATGGCAACACTGCTGGTCAAGATGGGGTTAGGGGGGAACCAGCTGTTTAAAACCACATCGGACTACTTTCGTGCGGCTTACTTTAGTAATGTAATCTAGTATATTAGAATTAGAAATTATGTTCAGGATATTTACTTAATACTTTTAACAGAAATTGCGGCCTACCCAGGTAGGTATTTTAAGCCAAGTATGAATGAGAAATGAATGTAGGATGATTGTGGCGCGATCTTGTAGTCTTGTTACTGACTAAGGCTGACATGTTCCTTAGACAGGACTGTTAATTAATAGCCCAACAGCCGATGGCAACTAATGGACCTACAGTTTAACGTGGAATCCGAACCACGGCCTCTGAATTACGAATTGGTCTAATTATAAGGATGGTGTTTGCGGATTAACGCAGTATTCAATAGTGCGGACGTTAATCCACACAAGAGAACACAACATCCGCCGACCATCTCCTACAACTAACCACAATTCGTGACCTCCAAGTAGCTGGATTAAAGGACGTCGCCACCATATATTCTACTTATATATACTACTTACTCGACTCGAAATCAATATTAATACCTGAAACAATAAGAAAATATAAATATACGATATCAGTGAACTGACAGTAACTAATAGTTTCTCTGTTTTATCGTACACATTGAATTAATAAAATGCGCTTATTTATTTATTACTTTAAATACCACAAAAAAGGCTTATGCCTAATTACATTGCCACATTAAATTAATTAAACATTATTTGGAAGCACATGGATCAGTTCTTCACTGCTACTTACAAATACCTTATTCCTAAAACATAATATCATCGGCGATCACAACTCGTTTCTGGAAGTTGTTTTGTGACGTATCTTCGGTTTATTCAAAGACTTTGATTTTTTTGTCTTTTTTGCTGCGATGGAATTTCCTGTCATCTTAAAATTTTTGTACTGCGGTGTGACGTAATTCCTAAGGCACTTTTTGTTAAAATAGATATCGGATATTTTCAAGTAGCTCTTGTTTCTAAAATCTCTGTAAGCACTGCTAGTATTACATGGCTGGCATAACTGAATAACTTCTTGATTAGCATTATGCGTGTTGGTTTTATGAAGAAATAACTCTTCCTATGCATTTACCCCGTCATTAAAATCTTCAAAAAAGATCCTGGAAAAAGGAGATAACCTATCAACAATCGATGAGGACCTTAAGATCGTAAAGACTTGTAAATGGGAAGATTAAAAGGAAATGGGATGAAGAGTTATTTATTTATAAAGAAAAATGTAAAGATAAAGGAAAATTAATAAATGAACAAATACACTTTAATTCTGCAAGAACGTATAGAAATCTATTTCCGGAACTCAGCCATACGATAAACAGCACATCCGACGTAATAGTATTTAAGCAGGGACGCCATTTTGTTTCATTCATTCTCCGTTTGGGCCTGATGATGTCCGGTGTGACTAGAGGAAACCGATCGCCAATTTAACGATTTTTGTATATATTTATCGTTTGTATATCATTGCAATATAAAAGTAAATATATTATGTAGTGTTGGAAGACGTGAGTTTTTACTTCATCCATCAATATATGTCGATAAATAGGAGAATTTGGCAATTTTCATAAGATAAACATTGGAAAGAATATGCAAAAGTAAGCATAAATGGATCCTAACCACATAAAGCTAAATACAAAGTTCATCAAATAATGTTGGTTAGTAATAAGTGAAATATTAGTTTTTACTTATTCTCCATAAGATTAACATTGGAGCCCCAAAATACAACTTACTGTGTTAAGATATTTCAAAATCTCGATAACTGTTGGAGATACAGCAAAGGTTTAGAGAACTAAATTGTGTACTTAGTTTTATGAGCTGATTATAATGGAAAATTTTTTAAAAAATACATATGTAAATCTCAAAAACCCCACTTTGTGGTACAAAACCCCCATAATAATGGATCTCTTTGACGATGTATATGGATTACGAACTTTTCCTATTGAATGTAGGAATATACATCTTGTGAGGGGTTAGTGTAATTGATACAGCAGGCCAAACAAAACGTTTACCAAACTAAACGGCATCAGTAGACTGACACATACTTCCTACCTTCAGTAAAAGTATCATATTCTTTAAGGCTTTTCTAAATATTATATCTTTTTTTTTATTTATGTTAATCATCCAATTTCCAAAAGTAATTCTAACAACAAGAGGGAACAAGTTAAATTAATTGTTAGTTTTGGGCAACAGTCAAATCGTTCTGTTAAATTGTTTTGCTATAAATTAAAAATATTTTTTTCTTTTTTATTTAAACGCCCATAACCTCTGAACCGTTAATTTAACAGACCTACGGGTGTTGTTATATTTTTTGGAATTTCAATACCTATAAGCCATTATATTTTAATCAAATTGATAGAGCGAATTTCGAGATTTTTTATGGTTTTTATGGATAAACTGCCCTTAGAGATGAAAAATTATATTCTCGGTAGAATCTCTCTACACTAAAATTCTGACGTAAACAATAATTTTAGACCATCATTAGCCGTAGATCCGAACGCTAGGTGACAACCAGACACGTTTACACAGCTGAAACTGTCAGTCATATCGATGACTTATATATGGAGCCGTAACATAATAATTTTAACACATCAGCAAGTCTGCTTCCATACTGCTTTATTCGGAGATTGCGTGGTGTTAGAATATAATTGTCAGACTTAGGTACGTTTACTATCTGTTTAAACTACTTTTTACAGTCCAGAAAGAATAAGAAAGTTAATTTTTATAGATAACTCTTGGACCGAAATTAATATTACCAAAAATTGTAGATTTTAAGTTTTCTCCCGATGCCTGTCTATATATCGTTATTCCTTATCCTTTCCCAATATTACTTAACAGGTGGCACTTTCTCATGTTGTAGACACTCGTGTTTATTAGAAAATACTCTAGTAAATACCTATTTTAATGTGAATACTATTTTACCTCAAATAAAGCATTTTTTCTTTTTCAATTTTCATGTTATAGAACATTTATTTTGTGCCAAAGAGTAAAGGTAACCTCTCTCAAACCTTTTTTACCCGTGCGAAGAATGGGTACTTTGGGTAGTTCATTATACTTTTTAATTGAACTTAGTGTTAAAACAGTATTATAATCAAATAATACTCCCATCGCAGCAGACCTGCGTACTCAGCGAATTTTCAAATCAATAATTTAATATATGACAAGTTTTATAAAAAATCTGTCCATAAACATGAGAATTATTTGCCTATTCTCCATAAGATTAACATGTTAAAGAGTGTGCAGGTTTGCTGCTGTGAGGAACACTGAAATTAGGCATTTCTACCATAAATAATTTTTATCCTAACATTTATACCAACTTTCATCAAAATCTGTCCATAAATAAAGGAGTTTGCCTATTCCCTATATGATTATTATGGGAAAAGAATATGTAGGTTTTCTGCCATGATTAACACATAAACTATGATTTTTAAGCATAAATGGATAGATCTCAACCAGATGAAGCTAAATATCATGTTTGATCTAAAAATATTCATTAGTATGGGAAATATTAATTTTTCCCTATCCTCCATAAGATTAACATTGGAGCCCCACAATACAACGTACTGTGTTTAGATTTTTTAATATCTCGGTAACCGTTAGAGATAGAGAAAAACTTTAAGAAGCTTAATTGTGCAGTTTTTTTGGCTGATTCTAATGGTGAAAGATAAAATTTGAAAATTTAAAAAATTACATGTGAAAAACGCAAAAAAACCCATTTTGGGGTACAAAACCCCCCCAAACTACCCGTTCCCATTGACCGATATGTCTGGTTTACGAACTCGTCCGAGCCTTTGTAAGAATACACGTCTCTACCAAATTTGGTCTTGATCGGACCATTTTTACGAGAGTTATCGTGTTCACAGACACACACACACACATATATATATATATATATATATATATATATATATATATATATATATATAAATTTTAATGACTATTGTTTTTGGACTCTGGGCACCTAAAGAAGAAAAAATAACATGGTCCCGGGCTTAAGTCTCACCATGAGACCTACGGTAATAGCTTCTTCCCTATGGGAAATTCGCTAAAAATTAACTGTTTTAGGAACAGCTGTTGTTGTGATGAAGGACTACTCCTGGGTCGTGATTGGAGTCTTGACGATCCTGATGGTGGACTCTGGCCAGTCGTATTATTACACATGCGATTCGGACATGATTGACACGATGGTCAACGAAGTTACGGATAATTCGGCATCACTTAAATCTGATTGGGTAATGTTTCTTTCTTAACATTTTTTCAATATAATATTATACAAACTGTTCACTCACCGATCAAGATGACTAAAATATGTACCGATACGAAACTTGACATCTGAGTTAATTCCCATCTAAGGAATTTCTTTATTTAGTTTATGTAACCTAAACCTTCAATATAAAATCGTCTTCTTATTGACGTTCTGGTGTTTGTTATCTGGATATTATTTACTCCTCTCCTGTCTCGTACCAAGGACATATTTTTCTCAATAACAGATTCTTCAAACATGCAAAGGTTTAAACTTCTTCAGACCTATTGTTGTTACGTGGTCAAGAACAATGAATCTTAGTTCAAACAGATTTAATTCTTTCTTTTCTCTCCTTTACATAGCATAAGGAGGAGGAATTGTTTTCGCTCTCTATGTATTAGCAATCAAGCTTTGTTAGAAATTTTTCTTTAATCTCTAGCTAAATACACAACTTATTTTAATTTTTCCAAATGATTATAATCAATATCATTTGGGTTTTCACTATTGAACCAAATTTAATATTTGGAAAGAATGAATATGAAATTTCAGGTTCTTTATGCAAATGTGCAGTATCGTTATGATTTTCAAAACTGGGTTCAACCAAATTACAAGGAATTTCCATGACATTAAAGGGTCTTAATTTTGGTAATTTCGTTCCTTTTATTGTATTTGATTCAATCATTTCATCTTTTAAACCTAATAGATCAAATATACCAGCTGTTAATATAATTTTAACAGGTGATTTTGTTATAATAAAAGGGGTATCATTTTTCGAAGTGAAATCTTTTTCAATAAATTATCATATTTCTTTTTGAAACTCTCTGAAAATAGATTGTTTATATCTTTAAATGTATAATATCCTTTCTTAATATCAAAATATTGGTAAACTGTTTTATATTCATTTGGCATAGTTAATATAAATATAATAATCTAAAATATATTATATAATATAATTATATTATTAAATAATTTGTTTGGTAATTTATTGATTAATTATAATATTATATAATTATTATTATAAATAATAATATTATATTAAAACATAAATATAAGATTTATATTAATAATTTTATTAATATAAGTATATTAATATAATCTCAAATGGATCAAAACAATATTTTATTAAATTCTGCAAAATCAAACGTCATTTCCTTTTCTACACATCAAAATAAAATACAAATCAATCCTCAAATTCACGTCAGTAAAAAATTATTAATGCAAACTACCGTAACAAAATTTTTACGACTCACTATAGATGAAAATCTTTCCTGGAATAAACATGTAGAAGATTAAAACTACTAAAGAGTAGAACTTTGATGAATAACATGTAATTTAAAATAATAACATTTGATTTAAATGGAGAAATTTATAAAGGAAAACGATAAAACTAAAATTGAAACGTGATGAAAAATGTAAAATATTGAAACTAATTGGGTTATTAATTGTAGGATCAAATGGTTCTGGTAAAATAACAACATTATTAAAATTTATTTACAAAATATTAATTTCTTACTCAAATTTATATGTTTAAATAAGTCGTTAAACAACCATCATATCGAAAATTACAAGAAAGATTTAATAATATTGAAAAGAAAATAAAAAGGAAAATGTCATATTTTTTTAATCATTTAAAGACTGTATTTTATGAAATGAATTGAAACCAAACTCCAAACTCTTGATGACTGTATTTTAGAGAATCAAGATGAGATTACTGAATATTTTGTAATGGGAAGACATAAAAATATTTCATGTATTTATGTTTCATAATGTTATTCAAAAGTATAAATTCAATTAATTGGAAATAATTTTTTAACAAAATGATCACTATATGAAAGAGATTTATGATAATTTTAAAGCTTCAGATATGATTTTATTGATTTTAAGGACATTTGTAATAATTTTTGGAATTAAAACTAATTGTTTTTAACTATGAATCTATTACTTAAACCAAATGCAGGATAGATTTTTAATAGATTTTTTTCTATATAAATGTGTTGGAGTTGTATACTTGATTCTGTTATTGATAAAGTATTTGTTACTGTACTGCAATACGGTTTTTATAGGAAAGATTATATCTAAATCACGGTATTGTTTATAATAATACTCACGTAATCTAACATCCATTAATTCAACTCGCAAAGAACGAAAAATAACTAATAATTATACTGGAACAAACATACTTTTTTTCAAAACAATCACAAACATTCGCTGAAATTGACGCACAATGACGTTAACTGTCGACTGGTGAAAATAAAGTAACATAAAATCAGCTGTTAACAAAATATTCACATTATTGATGTACGCATCTGATCAAAATCAATCACGTCTTTTCCTCATATGCTTAACATACACTCATACACTTACATACGCTCATACACTTTACATGCCAGTGGGGCGTAGCCCTAAGGTTAAATACAAATAAAAAATTTGTAAATAAACCCCAAAAACTGTAAAGTATCAACGTTGCAAGTAAAACTCTTCATTTTTTACAGTATTTATTTACTTTATAGGTTTAAATTGATGATTGATAAAGAAGGGATTGGATAGCAAATCAAAAATGTCTAATGGAAAGTAAATCAACAGCTGTAGCATTAGAAATCAAATGTTTTGATTGTAAAAAAATTTAAACAAAACCTTTTCCCGATAAGGTTGACGTTAGAAATTTAAAACACCATAAAATGCAAACCTATGGAGTTTTAGAAACATTTTCACTAAAACCTTCCCGGATACATGTGAACAACTTCTTTTTTTTACAAATTGATTTATCCCTGTCAAAAAAAGAAAAGGCTACTGATTCTTTTACGGATTCACAATGCTCGGAATTTGCCTGTATTGGGTTTTTTTCTAAAAACAACCGTTTGAGGACATGCCTATCTTTCTCTACAGTCACATCTAAGAATGCTAGTTTTTTGGCCTGCTCTTTTGTGAACTAAATGGTTGGTGAAACTTCATTTAGATATTCAGTGAATTCTTCCAGTAGTTCTTCACCATCACTGCAGATAGCAA
This sequence comes from Nephotettix cincticeps, assembly GCA_023375725.1. Taxonomy (NCBI): domain Eukaryota; kingdom Metazoa; phylum Arthropoda; class Insecta; order Hemiptera; family Cicadellidae; genus Nephotettix; species Nephotettix cincticeps. Next base: position 6,314,324 of record CM041791.1, on the reverse strand, counting down.
AGACATCGTCAACGTACCTCAGCCACACTTTTCATTGAAAACTATCAGAAGCAATTGATTAATCAACCAATGACAAACCAATAACCATTCACTTCAAAATAACCATTAACCAATATGCACCAATAACCATAACCACTAACCAGAACCTACTAACCGACAACCGACAATCAACAATCATCGACCAACCAACAACCATCAAAACAACTAACTACCAACTACTAATGCATAAACCAACAACCACCATCAATAACCACACACTATCAAATAACCATTAACCACCAACCAGAAAACACTAACCAACAACTAATATTTAATGAACAATAATCAACTATCACCAACAAATAATCGACAATTTCTGATAATTAAATACAATAAAAAAAACTCACAACCATTAACAAACAACCAGTAAAAAAACAACGGAAAAATGCAATCAAAATGAAGGTTTGATAATTAACCTTATTTATATTTTACTAGCCAAAGTACCCGTTCTTCGCACAGGTTAAAAAGGCTGAAAGGTGTAGGCTCTACTGATACATTTCAGTTATTGTTAATTAATTCTTCATTGTTTACAAAATGACAAAACACGAGTGTCTACAACATTTCAAAGTAACATCTGTCAAATATTGGGAGAGGATAAGGATTAATGTAATAGAGACAGTCGCCGGAAAAACTTAAAATCTACCATTCCGCTATTTCAAATAATTCATTAATTTCGATCCAGCAGTTTATCTGAAAAATCAACTTTATTTCTTCTTCTTCCCGAACTGTGAAAACATAGTGCGAACGGGTGATGTCATTATAAAATGTAAACATTGGAACCTAGGACGGTCACGGCAGCTCTTTCTTCTTCTTCTTCTTCTTCTTCTTCTTCTTCTTCTTCTTCTTCTTCTTCTTCTTCTTCTTCTTCTTCTTCTTCTTCTTCGAACTGTCAAATTTTAGTGTTCACAGCTGTTGACATTCAAGTAATTTTATGTTTTCATCCTCTAAAAATGTAAACATTGAAACTTAGGAAGTTCACAGGGCGTAGCCCGAGAGGATTTTAAGGAAATGAGTATATATGAGTATATATAATGAGTATATAAATGAGTATAGAGCCTATGTGTTGCATGAGTTTAAGATCTACCTTTGTGTAAAATTTCAAACCGGTCGGTTCAGTATTTTCGCATTTACTTGCCACAACAAACCCACAAACCCACAAACAAACATACAGACACCACCTCTTCTTTATAATATTATAGATTATTTATTACAATTTAATTTCACAAACACGTAATGTAATGTGATCCTGTGTGAGACGGAGCGGAACTCATTAAATTTGAGCGCGCATCGGAAAATGTTACTTTCAATAGTAACAATAAAATATACTATTATCCAGAAAAATCTGTAGTTTATAATAGACAGTATAGTATAAACTATAGAAATAGTCAGTTTAGTTCGATAATCTGTCATCATTTTTGTATAGAAAAATTGCGCCACAACCATCTTAGGTTACACTCATTTATAATTCATAACTAGGCCTAAAACGCCTGAGTAGGTCACCATTTCATAACTATAATGTAATTTTAATAGTTGAGTAATTTGAAAAATATAAATAGTTTATTCGGTTCTTTAATGTATCATGATTTTGTCAAAATTGCGCTACAACCATCACAGGGTAGAGGCATTTCTAACTCATAACTAGGCTTAAGACGTATTTTACAGTAATTTAGAAATACATCAAATTTAATTTTAATCTTATACTGTACATAATGTATTTCCAGATTCAAGATGTTCATGATGACATTGTAGCTACGACCTCCAACTACTTTGATAAATTAATGGCTGACATCAAAGATCCAAAGACTTTCGTATGTGCGAGCATGTACAAGAAGCCGGAGGATAGAAGAAATAGGAAAGTCATCTTCAGTGTGAAATATCGGAAGGATGATAAAATGTAAGAACTCTTCAAATATAGCTATTTGTGTAACAAGCATATGGCATATGGCAGCACGTAACGTCAGCTGAGTGTTGCCAGAACTTCGAAGGCGGTCATGACAGTTTACACTCATATTACACGCAAGATTTTCCTTATAATAAAAAGTAATTTACGTTATGTTTCACTTTCCCGTTGGGATAAACGTAAACGTAACTTTTAGGTTTCCGGTAACCTCAGTTTCATTGTGCAGAACCGGAAGTTAGTGTTGTAGGAATGGCGACCGTCTAACAGCTGACTGAGTGCTTAGTGCACGCTATTGGTTAGTTTTATATAGATCTGGAGCGTTCCGTGCATGTGATTGGCCGGTTACATGTCTGCCCTAGGGGGATATAAGATCTCATATCCACCCTAGGACGGATATGTACTGCTTATACCTTCTGCCAAAATTGCGAAATGTAACTGTTATCGCGCGGTTGTAGGAAAAATATATTTAAAGCCATTATCTAGTGACCGTAGTATTTTTTTTAAATAATTAAATTAACATTATTTATAACTAGTTTCAAGGCTTTATTATTTATTTTGTTTAGTATTAATCACCGAGACAACAATATACAGAATGTTTCCAAAGTCTCTAATAACCTTTGGAGTTATTGTTCCTGAGTCCGTATAAAAATGAAATACCATATTTAAATTGTTTGATTTGTTCTGGAAAAATATTGTTTCTCAAACAAAAAAACAAAATGACGGAGGGGCTGATTTATTTTTGGAATATTTAAATGTTATATTATATACATTACATTTTTTTTCAATTACCTAATTTATATGTGATTTATATTTTATTTCCTTTTTTTACTACCTTTTATTTCAAATGTAGTGATTCAATTTAAACAGCTTAACTCTGATGAACTCTAGGGAATATTCAAACAAGAAATCACAAAAACCATGGGAGTTCGAGGAATACACAGGTCTGCTGTTATGGGGTGTATTTATAAATTTTTAATATAATTTTAATTACTGAAAAATTGTTTACAAATGTTACAGAATTGATTATCCTATGCAGTCTGAATTATCACGAGTTTACAAAGGGATAGTCTTTAACAAATGTGGTAAGTTCGATGTAAGGATATCAAAATAGTAAATCCTGAGAAGAGAAACAGTGTTTGGTATTAAAATATGATAATATACAATATTTTATATATTTAATAACTCTATAAAGTATTTTTGTTTAAATTAATAATATCCTATTACAGTAGTAAATGAAAGTAACTGCCCTTCGGCTTTCACAATGCCTAAAGCAAATTAATAAATAAGAAATAAAAAAGGATTTATTTTTGACCGTCTTTCGCTAGTTTTACAAAGCGACTCGTGTCAATACAAATATCATAAGTCATTTATAACTAAAAAGGACATTTATAGACCTAGATACTTAAAACATTGACAGGCTTAAATTATATTTATCACAACATTTTTGGCTCAGGTGATGCGCCAAGAGGGCTCATAGTATTCAGAGAGCTCATAGTGATTAGAGGGTTCATAGTGTTCAGAGGGCTCATAGTGTTCAGAGGGCTCATAGTGTTCAGAGGGCTCATAGTGTTCAGAGGGCTCATAGTAATTAGTGGGCTCATAGTGTTCAAATGACTCATAGTTTTCAGAGATTTCATAGTGTTCAGAGAGCTCATAGTGTTCAGAGGGCTCATAGTGTTCAGAGGGCTCATAGTGTTCAGAGGGCTCATAGTAATTAGTGGGCTCATAGTGTTCAAATGACTCATAGTTTTCAGAGATTTCATAGTGTTCAGAGAGCTCATAGTTTTCAGAGTGCTCATAGTTTTCAGAGATTTCATAGTGTTCAGAGAGCTCATAGTGTTCAGAGGGCTCATAGTGTTCAGAGGGCTCATAGTTCAGAGAGCTCATGGTATTTAGAGGGCTCATAGTTATCAGATTGCTCATAGTGATCAGAGAGCTCATAGTGATCAGAGAGCTCATAGTGTTAAGAGAGCTCATAGTATTTACAGGGCTCATAGTGTTCAGAGAGCTCATAGTGTTCAGAGTGCTCATAGTGTTCAAAGGCTTATATTGTTCAGAGTGTTCATAGTGTTCAGAGTGCTCATAGTGTTCAGAGTGCTCATAGTGTTCAAAGGGCTCATAGTGTTCAGAGTGCTCATAGTGTTCAAAGGGCTCATAGTGTTCAGAGTGCTCATAGTGTTCAAAGGGCTCATAGTGTTCAGAGTGCTCACAGTGTTCAGAGTGCTCATAGTGTTCAAAGGGCTCATAGTGTTCAGAGTGCTCATAGTGTTCAAAGGGCTCATAGTGTTAAGAGGGGGTAATATGACTAAGCCAAGTCTCAGTTACGCTAAATACATCAATGTCAAAGTCAGTTGTGAGATTAGACATTTCATCGAAACCTGTATTGAACGAGCGCACATTTAAAGGGCTACACAGAAGCTCTCACACTACTTTTACTGTACAGTAACAGAGCCAGTCTCAGTGAAAGTTTGATTATTTTTGATAGCTCATTACAGTCTATTATTATTATAGTCCAAAAATGCAACAGACAATCTATAACCCTCATGTAACTCAATTTAAATCAAAACATGTCCACTTTCATTCCCTTTATTCTATTAATATTTATATCATGTTTAGTTATCTAATATTGTTCATTTAGTACGACTCTCTTATTTAAGTTGTAGATAGTCATCCATGCTAGGTTTTCAGTAATAGTTAAACATTTAAAATGTAATATTGTAATCTCAATTATTACATAGTTAAAATTTTAATTAAAATGTATGTAATTTTTTTGTTTTATTTATTACAGATGAGTGTCCCGAGATCGTCGATAAAGCATACGCTTACAGATTTTACAGTAAGGACGGTGTGTTTGGAGTTTACACATGCAGTAGGAACACTGGTATGTCCTATATTATTAGACTTTTTAATTTATAATACACTGTTATTACTCGCAAAGTTGTTATATTTATATTACTCTATCATTGAAAATTGGATTCAAATTATGATTCATGGCTTATGGCTTCATGGTTACATGGTTTCATGGGATTCTGAAGTTAACACCTCAGTTTCTTACTATTTAAGGCATCTACAGATTGAGAGGCAGTAGTTCGGACTCCACGATAATATTAGGTCCCTTAGATATGCCATTGACTGTTGGGCTATTAATTAACCGTTCTATCTAAGGAACATGTCAGCCTTAGTCAGTAATAAGACTACAAGATCGCGCCACAATCATCTTACAATCATCGGACGGACGGACAGACATTACAGACTGGGATGGTGGCGTCATCCTGTAATCCAGCTACTTGGAGGTCACGAATTGTGGATAGTTGTGAGCGATGGTCGGTGGATTTAGTGTTCTCTTGTGTGGATTAACGTCCGCACTATTGAATACTGCGTTAATCCGCAAACACCATCCTTATAATTAGACCAATTCGTAATTCAGAGGCCGTGGTTCGGATTCCACGTTAAACTGTAGGTCCATTAGTTTCCATCGGCTGTTGGGCTATTAATTAACAGTCCTGTCTAAGGAACATGTCAGCCTTAGTCAGTAACAAGCCTACAAGATCGCGCCACAATCATCTTTCACTCAATCCTCATTCATACTTGGCTTAAAATACCTAACTTGTGGTACAGTCACCATTTTAATAATTTAATCTAAAGCTAGTTAAAACTGGGGCATTAAGAAAGATTTTCCAACATAGAGCCAACCATGAAATCAAAAGGACACCAGAAGAAAGTTTATGTTTTAAAGTTCATCCACTGCCATTATCTCTTCATGTTTGCTTGAGCCGTCTTATATTGCCATTTAAAAGTTAAAATAGAAAGGATTATTGCCACACCACAATGTGTTGTTATAGTAATAAAAATCATTATTAGGAATCTCTTTAGCCGGGTAAAATCTTCCTAGAGGGTATCAATAATTATTTATTATAATGTTAAAGCTCACCACAATACTAACAAACTGTTCATTCCCTATAAGGGGTGTGTGACTGGGATGGTGGCGACATCCTGTAATCCAGCTACTTGGACGTCACGAATTGTGGATAGTTGTGAGAGATGGTCGGTGGATGTGGTGTTCTCTTGTGTGAATTAACGTCCGCACTATTGAATGCTACGTTAATCCACAAAGACCATCCTCATAATTAGACCAATTCGTAATTCAGAGGCCGTGGTTCGGATCCCACGTTAAACTGTAGGTCCATTAGTTGCCATCGGCTGTTGGGCCATTAATTAACAGTCCTGTCTAAGGAACATGTCAGCCTTAGTCAGTAACAAGACTATAAAATCGCGCCACAATCATCCTACATTCATTCCTCATTCATACTTGGCTTAAAATACCTACCTGGGTAGGTCGCCATTTCAGTTAAAAGTAAAAAGTGTGATTGATTTCGTTAATTCATAGTTATACGAAGTATCATGTTGAAAATTCTAGACGAAAAATTCAACAAAAAATGGGTTGTAAAGTGGGTAACATGTTTTACTCATGCTTTAAGGTTTTTTTGCAATTATAACATACTGTCAATAATATTATTATTGAAAACATGATATAATTAATATCTATAACTTAAACTTTCAATTTTTAATGTGAATTACTAGGCAATCAATTTAAACGGAAGGAGTTTCTCCATCTCCAGAAACGTTGTGTAGTTAAAAACACAGAGGTGTTAGAAAAGTCCAATAAAAGATATCGAATATTATAATGTCATTATTTTAAAGAGAGGTAAACTAATGTTAGTTGAAAACTTACATCAGCTATGTGTATTATATAAGGATTTATTCTGAAATATTCAGAATAGATATTTAATACCCCCGTCGCAGCAGACCTGCGTACTCAGCGAATTTCTATCTCAATAATATGGCAATATTATTACAAGTATATGACATGATTCATCAATCAATATCAGTTGATAAATAACAGTATTTACCATTCTATTCTCTGTAACATTAACATGGAAAACAGTATGCAGGTTTGCTGCTTTGAGGAGCACTGAAAGTAGGCATTTTAACCATATACCAAATGTTATGAGTATCTGGACATAAATAAAGGAGTTTGCTTATTCTCCATAAGGTTAACATGGATTTTGCTGTATTATAACACAAACATTAGATTGATTTGGTTTTTCATTTGATGCAGGTAATGATGATCAAGTGAGAGAGGGTTTTATCAAAGTCAGTTTTTCTCTGACACGGAATGCTGATGGAACGGGTAAAAAGGAACTCTCCCCTGAAACCAAGCAACGGATAGAGGAGGCGAAGGCAAAGGCTAAGGAGTTAGATATACACATTGTGGAGGATGTGCCATATGGCTGTAACACCGAACCTCCCCGTGCCAACACCCCATCACCTAAAGTCTCCCCTGACGAACGTTCTCCTGCGAATGTTCCTCCTGCAACCACAGCGTTAATACACAAGTATGGAATAGTAATAATACTTCTAATTGTTGGAGGGTTTGCCACAAATGTCATACTGAATGCGCCGCGATAAATAAAACGCTTTTCTACCAGCCTTTTGTTTTAGTGTTGAAAAGCTATGAACATGAGAAAAAAAGCATTCTTATTATCTTTGTACGTTCTGGCCAACTTATAAAACTGTTAAATAGCATTTTGAATTAAACAATTTGAATGAATATATTGTGTTTTTATTATCGCTCCAAGAGACTCCATCAAGTTAATGGATGTAAACCTTCAAAATCTTGTATACAGTATTTCTAGTGCAACAATTGTTTTCGCTCGTTGGTTCCTAAATCTGTTTATTTTGGTGGGTTTTAAATACTATGAAATTGTTTTTGATGCATTGAATGTTAATTTGTTAAATTTTAAGAAATCACAGAAAAATATGATTTACCAAAGTTATATAGGTTTAGAAAATAAAAATTTAAAATCTAATTTTTCCAGTTTGCTTACACATAGGAGTTGAGTGTTTAAGAAAGAAACATAGACGCATTTAGCCTTTTTTAATTAGTTTAAAGTGACAAATGTATAATTTTTTTAACTTAGAAAGTAGTTACGGTTCATAAAATGTAATCATTGCAAAATATTAAGCCTCCTATCCAGGATCATTCACTTGAATCTAAAAATTTAAATGGTAAAGAATGTAAAGAAGTGAAAGGGCATTTTTCAGGTGAAATCTTTTATTAAATAAAAATTATGGTTTGGTGAGTATTTTTTGTCAAAATAAACAAAAAAGCTATAAACTCTAATATTCCATTGGTATTTGCTTGACGTTTAAGTTTTAATTTGGCAATTTGAATAAATAAATATGGGTACCATTTGGATTGCATCATTTTACAATTTTTCATTCCTTATTAAGTCTAATTGATTAGATCCAGCTGAACTCACCAGTGACGTACACTCAACATGTTCGGAAATAGTTGACAAATTTATTGCCTAATTAGGTCGCTCATTTGTCAATTATTGACTCATCCTAGTCAATTAATTTTGAAACTGACAAAACTGTTTACGTATAAAGTCAGCCATGTTCTAAATTCTATATTAATAATGTTTAAAAAATCTTTGAATATTTAATTTAACATTGAGCGGTTTTAAATTATAAAATTAAAAATATTAGTATTTACTTCCCTGTGAGAGATAGTTTAGATCATGGATATGTCAAACAGAATTTTCTCAGTTCCAATAATCGGCTGTAGTTACAGCCTTATGACGTCAATGAGTATATGACGTCACTGTTTAAAATTTTAATCTCGCAAATTGCCACATGCCAAAATCATATGACGGGAACCTAGTGAATCACCTATAAAACGTATTCTTAATTCATTCCAAACAAAATTATATTTCTAGGAAAACATTTTCTCTGTGAACTTTTGAGTTATAAACAACTTCAATTAACTTATATAAAAATATCAGTTCAATTTCAAATGGTATCTCTATATATAAAATTGAATGTATGTCTGTCTGTATGTATGTATGTATGTATGTATGTATGTATGTCCTTTATGCGTTGCCAAACTACTCATTCGATCGCCATGAAATTTTAGGAAGTTGCTCTATATGTGTCCGGGAAGGTTTTAGTGAAAAAATATTTTCGAAAACCCCACAGGTTTCCATTTTATGGTGTTTTAAATTTCTAATGTTAACCTTATGGAGAGTAAGTTTGTTTACAAATTGTCTACAATGAAAACATTTGATTTCTTAGCTACAGCTGATTGGTTTACTTTCCATTGGCAATACCGTATGCTTTACTATCCAATGCCATCTGAATCATTCATTAATGTTTAACTATGAAGTAAATGTGTACTGTAAAAAATGAACAGCTTTATTCACCACGTTAATAGTTAACGGTTTTGGGGGATTATGTATTTATATTTTTATTTTCTGTCTGATTAAAGTCACTTGTTTATATGATAATTACAATGTTTATATTATTACGTTTATTATAATAATCAGCTGTTGTATATCTTTCCTATAAAAGCCGTATTACAGTTAGGGTTCGTTTGGGTTTGGATTGGATTTGAAAATTGTGAATTAATCCACTCAGATTTATTTGTTTTATGGGAATGATATTAATATGTTTTATCGTTTCAGTATTGTTATTCACTATGCAGCGACCCAGAATATATAACCTTTCACAATGAAGCAGTATTGCTATTCGACTTCAGAACATGGCCAATCTTAAAGTTAACATGTGTTTACTGTGAGGCGTTACGAAGTTCGCCGGGTCAGCTAGTTTTCCATAAAATAAACTCGAAAAATATTCAATAACGAACGCAAAACAGTTCTTTCGCTGTAAAATGTATCACACGAAGGGGTATATTTTTGATAATTTTAAGATTGGCTAGGAAATGTTAAGCAATCAATAAAATTTTAACACAAAGATATTACATTGTATAAAATTTTAAACAGTAAATTTCTGATTTTTATGAGAAAATAAATATATAATCATTTATAGTTTAAATATTTTTAGCGTTTATTTCTTTATACCGTAAACATAAATAGTGGCAAAATGCTTCAGAAAATATTAAACTGATTTTTATTTCAGTTTATAAAACGATTAATCATTTTGATTCTTTCTAAATATAGTTTAATCCCTTAAAATCGTAAAAATCCAAATTCTTCCAAGATTGCCCTGACGATTCTTATTAAAATTTAATAGTTTATAATGCATAAAGTACTAAATAATGAGACATTAGCCACATGTCTGTAAAAATTACCGTTCAAAAATTATGGACTTTTAAATGTCAAAAAAATATTTTTTATAAGTTTCCCGTAAAATCAATAAGGGCAAAGTATTGTTTGACTGCAACCATTGAAACCAACTTAAAAAAATAAACAAATTGGTATCTTGAATTATTTCTCTACGATTAACGGTTCCAGAGAAAAGTTTTTTTTCTTTACTTTTCTTACTAAAAAAATTTACTGTCCATGATAAACGCAGTACGTTGTTTGAAAGCGCCCAATGTTATTCCCAAGTGCCCAACACCACCCCCAGGTTCTTATTACCGCCCCCAGGTTCCCAGTACCAGCTCCAGGTACCTAGTACCGCCCCAGGTGCCCAACACTACCCCCAGGTTCATATTACCGCCCCCAGGTGCCCAGTACCAACCCCAGGTGCCTATTACCGCCCCAGGCACCCAACACCACCCCCAGGTTCTTATTACCGCCCCCAGGTTCCCAGTACCAACTCCAGGTGCCTAGTACCGCCCCCAGATGCCCACCACCACCCCCAGGTTTTTATTACCGCCCCAGGTGCCCAGTACCAACCCCAGGTGCCTATTACCGCCCCCAGGTGCCCAGTACCGCCCCCATGTGCCAAGTACCGCCCCCAGGTGCCTAGTACCACCACCAGGTTCCCAGTACCGCCCCAGGTGCCCAGTACCACCCCATGTGCCTAGTACCACCCCCAGGTTCCCAGTACCGCCCCAGGTGCCCAGTACCACCCCATGTGCTTAGTACCACCCCCAGGTGCCCAGTACCACCACATGTGCCCAGTACCGCCCCCAGGTACCTATTACCGCCCCCATGTGCCCAGTACCACCCCAGGTGCCCAGTACCACCCCATGTGCCTAGTACCACCCCCAGGTGCCCAGTACCACCCCATGTGCCTAGTACCACCCCCAGGTGCCCAGTACCACCCCATGTGCCTAGTACCACCCCCAGGTGCCCAGTACCACCCCATGTGCCTAGTACCACCCCCAGGTTCCCAGTGCCGCCCCAGGTTCCCAGTACCACCCCCAGGTGCCTCCTCCAGATTCCCAGTACCGCCCTGGTGTCCATTACCACTATCTGGTGGTAAATTTTAAATAAAATTTTAAATAATTTTTAATTATTGTTAATTTTTGCTGTAGTAAAATAGTTTTTTGCATTTTTATTTAGTAATTTTTAAAAAATTGAGTTTTACCTTTCATACAGAGAATAGGCAACCTCTTTTATTTATTGACAGATATTGATCAAACTTGTCGTATATTACTAGTGATGTTATTGATTTGGATATTCCCTGAGTACGCAGGTCTGCTGCGACGGGGATTTTTGCTCATACACACGTGTTATACCTAGTTCTAGCCCTCATTAGGACAATAATAGCAATACGTTTCTATGGGGACTGGGACGGTGGCGACGTCCTGTAATCCAGCTACTTGGAGGTCACGAATTGTGGATAGTTGTGAGAAATGGTCGGTGGATGTAGTGTTCTCTTCTGTGGATTAACGTCCGCACTATTGAATACTGCATTAATCCGCAAAGACCATCCACATAATTAGACCAATTCGTAATGCAGATGTCGTGGTTCGGATTCCACGTTAAAATGTAGGTCCATTAGTTGCCATCGGCTGTTGGGCTATTAATTAACAGTCCTGTCTAAGGAACATGTCAGCCATAGTCAGTAACAAGACTACAAGAGCGCGCCACAATCATCCTACATTCATTCCTCAATCATACTTGGCTTAAAATACCTACCTGGGTAGGTCGCCATTTCAGTTAAAAAGTGTAAAGTATGGGAAATTCTCTAAAATTAAACTATTATTATGTGCCTGGATGAATGTCAGAAACATTTCTGCAATAGAATATTTAACACCTCTGGAAACAATGGAACTTCGCAAGGTATTTTCTCCGAAACTTGTAACTCTCCGACTTGCAAAAGTTTCTCCCAACTCCATCATACTCGTCAACAAATCGTCTATATTACAACGGTTTAGTTTCCACCTCAAGTTTCACTAGTGTGTAATTTACCTGACAAATCCAACTACATAAATGAAATTAAAGTTTTGTGCGTAAATTGATTGGAAAATTATTGTGTAATATTTTTTAATATTTTTACGTTTTATATCTCAGAAAGCCAAAATGGGTCTATTCTTAACGGGATTTGCTATTCGTAACTGGATAAAATTTTAAAAATATCTCTAAATGTATGCTTTATTTTATCCTCAACTAGCTGACCCGGCGAACTTCGTAAGACCTAACAGTAAACACAATAGCTCAAAGACAACTGTTGTCTTTTGAGTCTCCGTGACGAGTGGACGTGTTTTGTTTCTTAAATGTGTTATGATTAGTGAATGATTTGTTTGTAATTTTTTTGACTGATTTAAACTTTTGTTTTCGGCTTAGTCCGGATTATGTGTTAATTGTGTTATGTTTTAGATATTAGTTGACCTGAGGACGGGATCAGACTCTAGATCCCGAAACGTCGTATAAAACTTTGTTTTGTGTAAAATCGTGATCGGAAATGCCCGCAATAAAATTTTAAATATCACGTATTTACTGTTAGGCGTTACGAAGTTCACAGGGTCCTTTCTACCTTATTCTCTCCAGAAGTATACTCCCTTCCCATAAGTCATCCGGATATAATGTTTAGTACCTGGTGACCGAGCTTTGCTCGGATAGAATAAGACATGTATTTTACAAGTTAATTAGCAAAATTAAAACAAATTTACTGCTCAATGAAAACATTCATGTGGTTTAAATAAAACCGTTTTCATACCCCTTAATTAATATGGCATAAATACTGAACAAAAATATAACCATCGGGAAGGGATCGATCAAGCGACCTTGAGTACGTGAGATCTGAGCGCTACTACTGAGCTATGGCGTCGGCCAAGTTCGCGTCGTCGCTTAAGAGTTTTTGGTTAACCTCAATTGTTTTAGCTAATCTTATACTGAATTTAAATGTCCATACAGTTTGTTATTATTATCCTGTGATCAACTGATTTTGCTAGAAAAGGAATGAGGATTGAAAAGCAAAAGAGAAATTTAATTTACACCAGTTAATTGGTTTGTTACAGTGGCTTCAAGCAATACAATGAATACGTTTTCTTTCAAAACACAAAAGATTTTGGAAATAATTTTCTCTGCTTTTATTTCGCACAGTTATTTTACCCTTTAGTTTTTACAAATTGTTTAGTAATTTGATAATTTTTAATTTATTACATACATAAAATAAATATTAATGCAAAACCTCTATTCACATATTGTTTGCCACCATCTTCAATCAACAACTGTCAAACGGTTATAAACAGCTGTTTTGGTTTGTACTGTTTACATTTTATTCTCCATAAGCGTAATGTTAATTTTTTAGATTTTAAACTTAATATTACAAGAAAACACGAATTTTCCTGGACATTAGACCTATCTAGAACTTATTTTCTACTCGGAAATTAGTTATTTCCAAAATTTAAAGAAAATCCTTAATGCCGTTTTCGAGATCCGTGTGCAAATATATATATATATATATATATATATATATATATATATATATATGAGTATAATGAGTAAGTATAGAGAGTATCTTTGAGGTTTTAAAGCAGTCGCCTAATGAACAAATTATGAGAAAAAGTTTGTTTTTGGTTTTAAAAACTTCCAAGCTTATACCTTGTTTTCTGCCTTAATTTTCCCTCCTTGTTCCGTGTTTTCTCAGTTAAACAGATTTTACTGACTCATGTTTGTTTCTCCTAAAATATTTTTTTATCTAAATTGTTTTATAGTACTGTATTACAACATTAATATTTTTAATTTAGGTTTACGATTATTTTAATTTATGTAAAGACATATTATAGATAAAATTTATGATATGAGTGTGTGTGGGGACCATATTTTATTTTACTGAACACTCTCAGACAACGTACTGTCTTTAAATCTAAATATAAATTTAACATTTCTCTGGAGCATAGTCTTAGAATAAATAAGACACTTATATGATTATATTTTTATTTAGATCCAATGGTCTTGGTCAAACTATTAAATAAATTTATAGTTTTTCCAAAAAAAAGAAAAAAATTTATTTTGACATTTAAAAGGTCATAATTTTTGAACCGCCCTGTGAAAGGCATGCATATGATGTCACATTGTTATTTTTCGTAATTTAAATCAATCCTCTAAGATGAATGAAAAAAGTGAACTTCCCTTAAAAATTAAAATAAATAAATAATTAAAAAGCTAGACTGCAGGACATGGTCGTATTATACTGCCAAAACAGTCGAAATTTAATGAAAAATTGGACAGTCAGTCTGGTCTTTGGGTCTCTTACACGGACGGAAATCACTATTTTAGATTAAGAGTGCTTGAAAATGAATACATTCACTTTAAGTTTGAATTCGAAAGTTTTGACGAAAACAAAACTTTTTCCATATAGCCTACTACGTGATATTTACTACTCGACATTTTTTTCCTCCTCAGATTCACGGGTTTAAGATCTTGGTTATACCACCTAAATGATAATACATGGATGTTCTTAAAACAATTTTTAAAACTACATTATTCCAATAAACGTTTTGAAATATAAATTTTATCGTTGTGATTCCATGTGTAAAAATCGCCTCTTTACTGATTTTATTTATTACTAGCTGACACGGAATGAGAAAATAATAAACGATTGATTTTTAATCATAAAACATCACAAAAACACAAATACAATCACAAAACTTCTCAGAGAAATTATATTAACAATACATACCATTATTACTAACTATTTTATGCTTGTTTCTTTGGCTTGCTCAATGGTTCAAATAAAAACAAGCTGCTGTTTATACTTAAAATTTAAGACACATGTTGGAATCCAAAACAAAATTATTTCTCATAAGATTAACATGGGAACTTTAAGTAAACTATAAAAACGTCACAAAAACTATTAGAACTTTCCTATTTGCCTAAAGAATCAGTATAACAAATTTAATCTAGATCGGGATTGAGAATTAGTGATGAGTGAGTGATCACTTTGATTTTATATATTAAGATTATTACATTTTTGAAACGGAATGAATGGGAAATGAGTGTAAGATGATTGTGATGTGATCTTGTAGTCTTGTTACTGACTAAGGCTGACATATTTTCCTCAGACAGGGCTATTAATTAGTAACCAAACTTCTGATGAGTCTTATTAAGTAAAACTAAGTAACCTTTTTCAAATTACTACTCAACAACAATTTTTAACCTTTTTAGAAAGTCGGTAAGGTTAACAGGAATTATAAACAGTACCAGTGGACTGGTACATACCTTCTCCCTTAAGTAAATTTAAAAATGACAATCTGTAATAGAACTGTCATATTCTTTAAAGTTGACCTCAATATCATTTAGGTAAACCAAAGTAATACCAAGCTTTTTTAGTGGGTTTTGTTGGGTTAATTTAAATGAATTTTAGGTGAATTTTGATTTTTCAAGTTTTTAGGGGTGAACTACACTTAAAAATCAAAAATTCCAAAAAAACCTAGTGATACGGTGAATATATACATACATGCCAAATGTCATCTAAATCGCACCAACGAGGTAGGCTGAGGCTGTGTACACATCCATACACACGCACACACACACACACACACACACACACACACACACACACACACACACACACACGCACACACACGCGTGGACGGACGGACGGACAGACATTACAGACTGGGATGGTGGCCTTGGTCATGAATTGTGGATAATTGTAAGCGATGGTCGGTGGATGTAGTGTTCTCTTGTGTGGATTAACGTCCACACTGTTGAATACTACATTAATCCGCAAAGACCAAACTCATATTTAGACTAATTCTTAATTCAGAGGCCGTGATTCGGTTTCCACGCTAAACTGTAGGTCCATTAGTTGCCATCGGCTGTTGGGCTATTAATTAACAGTCCTGTCTAAGAAACATGTCAGCCTTAGTGAATAACAAGACTACAAGATCGCGCCACAATCATCTTACACTCTACCCTCATTCATACTTGGCTTAAAATACCTACCTTATAGTATAGTCGCCATTTCAATAATGTAATCTAATCTACGTCGAAACCCACTTTTTTATTCAGGGGACCCCAAAACGGATATATCTACTCTCAACTCAAATTCAAACATTTAGACGAATAAAAAATACTTTCTTCATATACTATGTATAATGGGAGAAATTAAACATTTGTATTAGGTAAAAAATTCAATCGAAAAATTAGGTTTCATATTCATCAGCAGGGAAAATTTAAATTACCATGAAGAGAATTGTGGGGAAAGAGTACAGGAAAGTAAAACATTTAGTATAATAACGCCATGTTTAGGTTGTGTTTCGCAAGATTCATTCCATGAAAGGGGGTGTGTCGAGTGAACTTAACCAGTGATTTGGAAATTTCCTGTTTTGATTCAGGTGATTTGCGAAGCTGCATTGCGTTACCGCGCAATGCACGGTATCGTGTTATCACTGATTATGTTCGCCGCTTGACATACTGATAGCACATTGCGCGCTACTTGGCCAGTGAGCGTGTGAAGATGATTTATGATGAATATGACCTGCTAACACTATGCTAATGACTGGTAGGGTTGCGACGTCCTGTAATCCAGCTACTTGGAGGTCTCTTGTGTGGATTAACGTCCGCACTGTTGAGTACTACGTTAATCCGCAAAGACAATCCTCATAATTAGAAAAAGTCGTAATTCAGAGGTCGTTGTTCGGATTCCACGTTAAACTGTAGGTCCCTTAGCTGCCATCGGCTGTTGGGCTATTAATTAACAGTCCTGTCTAAGGAACATGTCAGCCTTAGTCAGTAACAAGACTACAAGATCACGCCACAATCATCTTACACTCAATCCTCATTCATACTTGGCTTAAAATACCTACATTGTAGTACGGTTGCCATTTCAATGATCTAATCATTAATAATAATATGTATTTTGGATCATATTTGATCAATGGCCATCGATTAACCGTGTCTTGGAGGGAGAAAACAATAGAGTGAAAGGGACGGAGACTCCCTCAGGTCTGTATTTATACAGGGTGTCCCGTATATAAAGTGTCAAACTCCGGTAAAGGGTTAAATGGGTAAAAAGAAACAGAAAATCAAGAATAACATTTTTTCGAAAACCGCTTCGTTTACCAAATATACACCATTTTGTATTTTTTCAAAATAATTTATATCTCAAGTACAGCTCGTCCGATTGGGTTCATACTTGGTATGGTTCTTACTTAGGTCAAGACATAATCAACCGATAGAAGTTTAAACTATTTTTTATGATGGTAGACTTTATGCTCGCACCTCCTAAACACTGTAGAGCGCTACCTGGGAGGGTCTCCCCCTCACCGTCACTCGTCAGACAAAGTAGGCAGACAGTGGACCGAACGCATGTGGACTGGATGAGATCGCTTCAATACTACATAGTTATGAGCGATGGTAGGTGGATGTGATATTCCCTGTAGTGGATTAATGTTCGCACTATTGATTACTATGTTCATCTGCAAAGACCATTCTCATGATTACACCTATTCATAATTGATTTATTGATTTATGTAGAGTTACAATAGTAGGTCTATAAAGCCCTCTCTTACCTAATGTAACTATGTAAAATGCATTTTCTTTTTTAAAATCAAATTTCAGAATGTATAAAGATAAAATTTTAATACAACACATTTTGAAGGCTAATTTAAATTGTTGAAATTTTATTTTTACATAAATCCAACTTACATCTTAATCTAAAATGATTCGATTGCTTAATAATAATTATTTTAGTAATTTGCATAACTTATGGTAATTTGATTCTATTCTTATTGATTCTGTGAAGGCATTCCATTCTCGACAACTAGTGACACTAAAAGATTTATCAAACATAACTGTCCTGTGAAGTGGGATCGAAGGTTTTGTGTCTCATTCTCTAGTGCCTCTTCCACTAATACCTTTTAGAAAATTTATATTTCCTAGCTTTAGTTTCAACTACTTCTAATGATTTTAACCAGGCGTAATGTCATCAGGTCTCAAATTCATAATAAATCTGACGCAATAATTTTGAGCTCTGTGTAGACGTATACCAAGTTCAATTGACATGTCATTATAAACAACAGAGCATAATTGATAATTAGGAATACTAACGATCCCCTATACTAACGATACTAAGTCAGAGATTTTTAAAGGACATGTGATAAGGTAAAATCGTCCCGTCAACGCTTATGGTAGTAACATTGTCAAAAATAAAATCCAATTTAGTTTTAACTTTAGTATAACCAATAATAATGGGCTGTGTTTTGTTTTTGTTCAGTTGTAAGTCAATAACTTAACTTGTAAGTCGGATTTGTAATTCAACGGATATAGGTGGTAGTTTGTATGGTGTAGTTTGTCAACTAAGTCATTTATAAAAACTTAAAACAAAAGAGGGCCTAAAAGAGAACCCTGAGGAACTCCAGAGGTGGCAGAACCAATAGTGGACCTAGTATTCTGAAAAATAACCATCTGCGTTCTATCATGGAGGTACGATCCAAACCAATTTAGTGGATTATCAGATAAACCATAGTAACGAAGTTTGAGAATCAATAATTCGTGATGAACTGAGTCAAATGCTTTACTTAAGTCAAATAGTGTTAAAAGAGTAAGTTTATGACTGTCCGTAGCTCTCCTGATATTATCTGTGACTTTAAGAAGTGCTGTAGTTGTACTATGCTTAGATTTAAAACCCGATTGATGTATACTAAGTATACTCGAGGTATACTCGATCCAAAGCTTTAGAAAGACAACTTAGCAGACTATTTGGTCTGTAATTACTGATAGTTTTCGGACTTGATGTTTTTGGAAGAGGTACTACCTGACTTCCAAGTAGTTTTCCATAATTCTGGAAATATTGCATGCTTTATAGAATAATTAATAATATACGTAATTGCTGGTAACACATAACTGATAATCAATTTAATCATATTGACGGATATATCGTATATCCCTTTTGAGTTAGTTGAGATACCCTTGATTGCATTTTTTTACAATCATACATAATTCAGAGACGAAATTATGGTTCAGATCCCACCTTAAACTGTAGGTATTTTAGATGACATTGACTGTTGGGATATTAATTAACAGTTCTGTCTAAGGATCATGTCAGTCTTAGTCAGTAAAATGCCTACAAGATCATGCCACCATTATACTCAATTTAAATACGTTTAGCTTAGAAATATCAGCTGATTTATTTACAAATATAATTAATGAATTGCCCAATGAGCAAATGCTGCTGGGCCCACTCTCACAACCTTGAGTTGGAATCTATTTCAGAATTGAACAGACAATTAATTCACAATTTCGACAATTCCTCAGATTAAATCAAGCGTTGTAATTACTAAACGTCTGATCGTCCACCAATTACTCGATCACATCTGTGATCAGGTAAACTTCCATCACTGAAAGGAATAGAAAAATCTACGCAAAATATCTTTAACGTAACTTTCGTAAAACGTAGTCAAAGGTTAACGACTATCAAAGAGTAAACCACTATTTAAAACCAGTACTTTATTACGTCAATAAATGGAAAAGAAATAACGTTCATGTTACTTCCAAAGACATCGAGTAACCCAAAAAGGAAAACAAGGACGGCAACGATCCGAAGGATTATACAATACCGGGTCAACAAGAGAGCGGCGACGAACATGGAAGGCTGCCGTAGACGAGTCGACTGGAACCGGTTAATGGAATAAAATGCGTAATTGAAAACCCACCTGTGATTTGACAGTTGCACTCGTAGGAGCTCGGGGAGGCTCGGGTAGGTTCGGCATCCTCTGGCCACTGTCACACTGCACTTTGACACTGTCTGCACTCCACTTGCCCGGGAGGTCGGTTAGTACATCGTCCTCCTCATCCGTGCTGCCCGTCGTCGCCATCGAACTACGACGATCCTCCTCCCAGTCCACACCCTCCAGGGCGTCCAGGATGTTGTTGAGGCTCGTGGAGTCCTCGGTCTCCAGGGAGTTGGGGGAGGGAAAGGCAGTAGGAGGGGGTGGAGGGGGAGGGACGTGGAACTTGAAGGAGCTCCGGCGGTCTAGGCTGGAGCCTCCGTTTAGCCTCTCCAGGGGTACGGGGGTGTCGTCGGCGAAGGGGATGGTCTCGGAGGTGGAGGACCGAGGACGGTATGCCCGAGGGGCGGGTCTGGGTCGGAGAGTGAACGTATCCTCCACATCGTCGCAGACCTCCCGCGCCCTCTGAGGCCGCAGCTCACTCGCCATTCTGACCACACACGCTACATCCTTATACACATTCCCTGAAACAACAAAAAATTGCTCTTTTTATTATTACACTTATTACTAAGTGAGTTATAGTTTACTACTAACTTATTGAACTTTTCCTCAAACCAGAAGACGTTTCTGGAGGTGGTGAGCCTGCTCCCTGTTTCAACAAACTAAAAAAACTGTCTTTAGTAGGCTATATACGTGGTTTAACAAGATAGGTCTAAGTTTATCACAGATCCTTTTAATCAATATGGCCAACATATAGACTGTAGGTAGACTGTTGTCTAGGTCAAGGAGTGGTATAGAGGTCAATTCAGCTACACAGAACG
This sequence comes from Nephotettix cincticeps, assembly GCA_023375725.1. Classification (NCBI taxonomy): domain Eukaryota; kingdom Metazoa; phylum Arthropoda; class Insecta; order Hemiptera; family Cicadellidae; genus Nephotettix; species Nephotettix cincticeps. The sequence goes on along the minus strand of CM041791.1, from coordinate 6,293,689 downwards.
TCTGTCACAACCTATTCATCATCACGTACTGAGCCACAATATAAGATCAGTTTACAATCATATGACCGTGTCTAGGTCAAGGATCAGTATAAAGGTTGAACGCACAAAAAAAGTATTATCTATTTCCTATAAAACATTTTAAACTACGTTATTATTACGTAAAATACATAATTACGCTATGTTTTTTTTTATTTTTCTATGTACAAAAACAGTTAACAATACAATTGAAACCTACTGGACCACCTATTACACTTTTTCTGTCAAACGATTCATTACACCACAGGATGGGTTTTTGCCGCCAGTTTTTAGCAGGAGGTCGCGACGGTTCCACGCGTCGCCGCCGTGAGCGCCACCTGAATGCGCCTGCGCACTGCTACGATAACGGTGCTCAATACGCCGGCGCGCTGGCGTCGCTCATGCAAAACGGGAGTTCCTGCTCGCTTATGTACCGTGAACACTTCTCTACGCCGGTGACAGCCGTGGGACGAGTCTTTGATTGATAGAACCTATGAGAAACATCCCACCTAGAAGCCCCACATCTGTCTCGGATTAGACAAAGTATTCAGGTTCTCTTTCGTCGTATATTGTAATACATGGTATCAGTGAGCTAACACATACTTTCTCCCTTTAAAACTGAACTAAATGCATTAGGTAAACTGAAAACTACAGCGTTAAAAATGCTTTTAAAACATGTCCATCTCCATCCATCCTTGTTATGGTATACCTAGAATCAATCGTTACTGGGCCTAAGAGTACATGGAAACAAACTTAAAGGCGTAGTGTGTTAAAAAATATCATATATCTAATAAACATATATAACCGATTTTCTGATTATAATATTGTGAAATCTGGGGGGGTTATGTTGGAAATTTGCGAGACCAAAATATGAAACATTGACGTCATTGTTTGGTTATAAGAACAGCTTTTTACACTGAAAACATTCCCTTTAGACATATCCTTGATCTAACCTACTTTCCAATGGGAAATAAGTACAAATATTTGTGTGTTTTTCTACATGTTTTGGCCGGTCGAAACTCCGAGCTTTGGACGGCCTTAGCGTCAGTTTGTTGTTAGGAACCATCCTTAATTGTTATCCTTTAGTCCATAGTGTAAAATGACAACAGTGTCTAGATTCAACCCTTCTAGGATAAATTAAATTTTAATCTTAATTTGTTTGGGTTTTAAAACTCTTAATGGATATTTCCAAGTGGAAATAGGCTATTTTCTAACTATTATTGGTATGTACTATTATAAAATTGTTATACAAAGTTTCAACAGATCTTAGGCCCAACGTAATAAACAAAAATGTATTTATAGTACTTTGATATTAACCGGATGCCACAGTTGCGACATCGTAATATATTGGATATTGCCGACATCCAGCGCTCTGCGGAGTTAAGTTAGGTTCTTTATCGATATTTTTATCTCGTTAACAATATTTTATACTATCAATAACCGACCTAACCTAACTCCGCAGAACGCTGTGGCATCCGGCTAATACCTTTGTACCGTATTTATTTACCTGTGGGAAATTGCTTATCCATCTATAATATTATAAAGAAGAGGTGGTTTCTGTATGTTTGTTTGTGGGTTTGTTTGTGGGTTTGTTGTGGCAAGTAAACGCAATAAATACTGAACCAAACAGTTTGAAATTTTACACAAAGGTAGACTTAAACTCATGCAACACATAGGCATACTCATTTCCTTAAAATCCTCTCGGGCTACGCCCTGTGAACGTTCTAAGTTTCGATGTTTACATTTTCAAAGAATGAAAACATAAAATTACTTGAATGTCAACAGCTGTGAACACTAAAATTTGACAGTTCGGGAAGAAGAAGAAGAAAGAGCTGCCGTGACCGTCCTAGGTTTCAATGTTTACATTTTCTAATGACAACATCCGTTTGCACTATATTTTGACAGTTCGGGAAGAAGAAGAAATAAAGTTGATTTTTCAGATAAACTGCTGGATCGCAATTAGTGAATTATTTGAAATAGTGGAATGGTAGATTTTAAGTTTTTTCCGACGACTGTCTCTATTACATTAATCCTTATCCTCTCCCAATATTTGACAGATGTTACTTTGAAATGTTGTAGACACTCGTGTTTTGTCATTTTGTAAACAATGAAGAATTAATTAACATTAACTTAAATGTATCAGTAGAGCCTACACCTTTCACCCTTTTTAACCCGTGCGAAGAACGGGTACTTTGGCTAGTCAAGGATATGTATGAAGGTAATTGATATATCTTTATAAATATATAATACACATAAATTAATTTCAACGCAGTAAAATGTTGAAAATGTTACTTCTGTTACGTCTCGCAACTTCCTACATCCCCAACAGAGGTTAGACATGTCCATGTCAAAACAAATAAATAGACAAGGACTAGTGCAAGAGTCTTGAAGACAGATGATAGCAATATTTTCTTAAAGGACAACCGCTAAAAAAAGTCCAATTTGACTAGGTATCTTGCTAATACAAACAGTGAAGCACCAATCACATAATTAGTCTCAAGATGATACTTTACGAGCCATTATTATTTATCGCCCAGGACGAATAAATTATCGCCGGACAGTTATTGACGTTTAAGCTTTGCCCACGCTGAGGAACAGGTTTTGGTAAAATCAGAACAAGTCACTTGAAACCCACGCACCCATCGTACGCGCGCGCCCACACACACGCACATGCGCCCACACACGCACACACACGTCTCGCGCTGCCTTTTTGGTCACCCAATATGCCAGTCATTCATACCTCAACAATCCCTGCCTTATTTCAAACCTACAATGGCCCACCCTTATGTAGCAGTTAGCATTAAACCATTCTTTATTCGAATTGTATGATTTAGTATTCAGAAACTCATTATCATTAAAAAGTATAAACGTTGTATTCATCTTGAACAAATAAATCTGAATTAGATAAATTAGAAAATTTGTATTTTAAAATTTTGTGATATACGTAACGAATTAATATAATAAAGTTTAGGAATAGGTTTAAAAGCAATGGACAAGGTTTTAAATTGCTTTTCTAGAACATCTTTTCTGTAAAACGTGGAACAATTATGACGTCTAATATTACTCAAAACTGGGTTTTTGAGAGCGCATTTCTATTGACACGGATATACCTACTGATCTAGCCTGGATATGCCTAAAAACCTACCTGGGTATTGTCTGTACCTGGGTACCTGGGATCTGTTGGAGCTTAAGAAAAGTAAAAAGACATTGAAAATTCAAAGACTCTAGTATTAGTCGAGTTCTAAATTATAGTGAAGACAAGTTAGTTAATGTTTTTTATTTGCGACATTAAGTTCTTCTTCTTCCTCCGGATCACGTGGTACAAAACAAGTAGACCTGGTCTCAGAGGAAGGCGTAATTACAATGATTGAGAAGTCCGAACGCGGTTGCCAGACGCTACGGCACATTGTGCGGGACTAATAACAACGCAATTGCTAGAGACCGAGATCAACTGACCAGGGAGGTCACTGTTATGAGAGTGCTACTCGGTCTTAACTTGTAGGGCCATGAATGGTCACTACCAGGGACGCTGGTGTGTCCTGTGATTCAACTATGGGATGGTTGCGTCATCCTGTAATCCACATACTTTAAAAGTCACGAATTGCGGATAGTTATGAGCGATGGTCAGTTGGTGTAGTGTTTTCTTGTGTTGATTAACGTCCACACTATGAATACTAGGTAATCCGCAAAGTCCATCCTTATACTTCACTTTATACTTTATACTTTTAACTGAAATGACGACAGTAAGTAGGTATTTTAAGCCAAGTATGAATGAGAAATGAATGTAGGATGATTGTGGCGCGATCTTGTAGTCTTGTTACTGACTAAGGCCGACATGTTCCTTTGACAGAACTGTTAATTAATAGCCCAACAGCCGATGGCAACTAATGGACCTACAGTTTAACGTGGAATCCGAACCACGGCCTCTGAATTACGAATTGGTCTAATTATGAGGATGGTACTTAACGCAGTATTCAATAGTGCGGACGTTAATCCACACAAGAGAACACTACACCCAACTATCCACAGTTTGTGACCTCCAAGTAGCTGGATTACAGGACGTCGCCACCGTCCTAGTCTTACTTATACTTAGTAATCAGTCTTATACTTAGACCCATCGGCTGTTGGGCTATTAATTAACAGTCCTGTCTAAGGTAAATGTCAGCCTTAGTCAGTAACAAGACTACAAGATCGCGCCACAATCATCATACACTCAACCCTCATTCATACTTGGCTAAAAATTCCATCCTTGAGGTATGGTCACCATTTAAATTTTTTTATTTAATCTATCCTTGGAAAATGAAATAACCAGTTATTAGGCTCTATCAAGACAAACCAGTCCGATGGACAATAGTGAACAAGTGAACGGACAGTGTTGCACATTTGTGAACAAATATATGTGACACAACTGGTGACGTCTCTACGTGAACTAGTTTAATACGGGCCTCAAATAAGTGCTATAAAAACCTCATCCAGTGACTATTGCCAACAGCTGGTAGTGAACAGCTCACTGACTATGTAATGTTGATGTTTATCTACAGCGCTAGCGCAGTCATGTAACAAGACGACCTTGGCCTTCATTCGCTAGATCAGAGCCAAGGCACGCTATACTCTGTTATGCGCCCTTGAGTAAATCTGTAGTGTTAACATACTCGAGATAGTACCCACTCTGGTGGGTGCGAGGTGAACATGAGAGGCGGGCGAGTTTTATGGGTACAAATACGGTGGCGTGTACTTGACTTTGAGGTGTGGTTTAATGTCCGCACTGTGAAATAATATGTTCATCCTAAAAGACCATCCTAAAATTAGGTTAGATAATTGAAATGGAAACCGTGGGAGAGTAATCTCACGCGTCATATCGCGTGGCCAGCACGCCCCCCTGGTCTGATCGTCTGTGATTAATTGTGGAGCTGCTTAAAATCTAGAGTGTACATTGATTAGATTAGATTAGATTATTGAAATGGCGACGATACCACAAGGTAGGTATTTTAAGCCAAGTATGAATGGGAAATGAGTGTAAGATGATTGTGGCGCGATCTTGTAGTCTTGTTACTGACTAAGGCTGACATGTTCCTTAGACAGGACTGTTAATTAATAGCCCAACAGCCGATGGCAACTAAGGGACCTACAGTTTAACGTGGAATCCGAACCACGGCCTCTGAATTACGAATTGGTCTAATTACGTGGATGGTCTTTCCGGATTAACGCAGTATTCAATAGTGCGGACGTTAATCCACACAAGAGAACACTACACCCACCAACCATCGCTCACAACTATCCACAATTTGTGACCTCTAAGTAGCTGGATTACAGGACGTCGCCACCGTCCCAGTCATAGGTAAGCCTTGCACATTGAAAGAACTAAATAAGAGACCATAAGAGTTTGCCATCCTCACCCCTGAAATGCTAAGTAAGGTTTTTGACAGTTTTTGGGGGCGAGACTGGAAGAAACAAAGACATCATTTGGTGGGCGTAATCTTCACAACCTAAATCTGGTAAATTTTGATATTACTGTATTATGTAGTTTTTCGTTAATGGCAATTAAAAACAGTCTATAATAATCAATAATTAAATTGATTCTACCCCTGGTCATAATTGAGTTATTCGTAATTTAAATTGTGTCGGTTTTTTGTCGCACCCTGTGTTTTGAAAATAAATAATACTATTTTTTCATTCACAAAATAATTCTAAAACTTTTTGAGTGGCCAAGTAAAATAAAATTAAAACTTCCTTTTTGACTCCTCAGAATGCAGGAAGCCACAAAAGATGTTTTAGTGTTATCCCTGACATTTCCTTAAACAACCGACGATTCACTTTACGGCTAATAAATGCAGTTTTAACTGCAAGAGTAAGAACCAAATACAGACCTTTGTTAAGGAACACTTAAAGCTTGTAAATACCTGTTATTACACTCTTTAGAATCCATCACAAGGTAGACCTGTACCTTACACACAATAATTACCTGTAGTCTTTGCCTTGAAGGAAGTGTGTCATATATTTCGTTATGAGCCAAAAGAATACTTGATGTGTCAGTTAACGTCTACTTATTAATTAATTGTAAGTTGATTTGTTTTTTCCACGCCTGGCGGTAGTTTTAAAGTTTTGATGGGGGACGGTCCAAACCCTAGTCTTGTTTCTTCCTAACGTCAACCTGGTGTTACGAAGTATCAATAATCAATAGCCCAATAAAAGATTTCCACTGGGCCCATACTCGACCCTTGCAGGAATTACAAAATGACTACTTGGTTCAGATTCGACCCTTGCAGGACTAACAAAATGACAACTGGGTCCATATTTGACCCTTGCAGGAGTAACAAAATGATAACTTGGTTCAGATTCGACCTTTGCAGAAATAACAAAATGACAACTTGGTTCAGATTCGACCCTTCCAGAAATAACAAAATGACAACTTGGTTCAGATTTGACCCTTGCAGGAATAAAAATGACAACTGGGTCCAGATTAGACCCTTGCGGAATACAAAATGACAATTACAACTTAAAAGCAATTAGACCCTTGCAGGAATTACAAAATGACAACTTGGATCAGATTAGACCCTTGCAGGAATTACAAAATGACAACTTGGTTCAGATTCGACCCTTGCAGGAATAACAAAATGACAACTTGGTTCAGATTAGACCCTTGCAGGAATAACTAAATGACAACTGGGTCTAAATTAGACCCTTGCAGGAATAACAAAATAACAACTGGGTCCAGATTTGACCCTTGCAGAAATAACAAAATGACAAATGGGTCCAGATTAGACCCTCGCAGGAATAACAAAATGCCAAAAGGTTCAGATTCGACCCTTGCAGGAATAACAAAATGATACTTTCCTTTAGTCACAGAATACAAAAAATATGTAGATTATCGGTAACAAAATGACAATTGGTATTAGACCCTTGAGGTTACAAAAATGACAATTGGTCAATTTTGATACAAATGACAAATTTTTATTGCGGAATAACAAAATACAAACTTGGTCAAGTAGACCCTTGCAGGAATTACAAAATGAAACTTGTTCAGATTCGACCTTGCAGGAAGTAAACAAAATTAACTTGGTATTGACCCTTGCAGATAACAAAATGATAACTTGGTTAGATTCGTTTTGTCAGAATAACAAAAATACAACTGTTCAGTTCGACCTTTTCTTAAATAAAAAAATGACAACTGTTAGATTCTTGCAGAATAAAAATGACAACTGGTATTAGACCCTTGCAGAATACAAAATGACAACTGTCAGATGACCTTGTAGGAATTACAAAATGACAACTTGGATCAGATTAGACCCTTGCAGGAATTACAAAATGACTACTTGGTTCAGATTCGACCCTTATAACAAAATTACAAATTGGTTTGTTTAGACCCTTGCAGGAATAACTAAATGACAACTGGGTCTAAATTAGACCCTTGCAGGAATAACAAAATAACAACTGGGTCCAGATATGACCCTTGCAGAAATAACAAAATGACAAATGTCTTTAGACCTGCAGGAATAACAAAAACCATTGGTTCAGATTCGACCCTTGCAGGAATAAAAAAATGACAACTGGGTCCATATTTGACCCTGCAGAATAACAAATGACACTGGTTGGTTTTCAGATTACCTTCAGTGAATAAAAAACAATTTTCACAGATCGTCTTGCAAATTAAGTCAGGAGAAATACCAAAAGTTGTACAAAGGTATAACTAGATTGGTTGAAGATAACAAAATGACAACTTGGATCAGATTAGACCCTTGCAGGAATTACAAAATGACAACTTGGTTCAGATTCGACCCTTGCAGGAATAACAAAATGACAACTTGGTTCAGATTCGACCCTTGCAGGAATAACAAAATGACAACTGGGTCCAGATTAGACCCTTGCAGAAACGACAAAATTACAACTTGGTTCAGATTAGACCCTTGCAGGAATTACAAAATGACAACTTGGTTCAGATTAGACCCTTGCAGGAATAACAAAATGACAACTGGGTCTAAATTAGACCCTTGCAGGAATAACAAAATGACAACTGGGTCCAGATTTGACCCTTGCAGAAATAACAAAATGACAAATGGGTCCAGATTAGACCCTCGCAGGAATAACAAAATGCCAACTTGGTTCAGATTCGACCCTTGCAGGAATAAATACAAAATGATAACTGGGTCCAGATTAGATCCTTGCAGGAATGACAAAATGATAACTGGGTCCATATTAGATCATTTCAGGAATAACAAAATAACAACTGGGTCCAGGTTCGACCCTTGCAGGATTTGATCCGGCCACCTTTAGTTTTGAAGGCTGGCTACCCAGCCAGTTATCGAGTGCTGCTGAGAGATTATTATTTTAGACCGAGAGGAGTTGCACTTTCGCAAATGAGGTCTTGAGGTAAGGTGTGATTGGGGCGAGCTCTAGCGCGGGTCTGATGCAACTACGACGTCAAAGGCAATTAGGCAACTCGTGGTTGGGTCTGAGTGCACTTCTCCAGCACAGGGTGAATTCTTACGACGTTGGTTGGTTGTCATGGTAGATTTCAATCTGTGGAGTAAAAAACTGCGCAGCCATGCGAGAAATTCTTCCAGTATTATAAGGTTTTTACCGTATTTTCAATCTAGTGAGTTTTGATATTAACATTTAAAAATATATCATCGTCCAGTTACTCATTCGATACCAGGAATGTTGAGGTTTCTTCTTCACAGAAATTCAGCTTTCGGGAAAGGAAATATTCTTAAGGAAATAATTCTCTATTCTGGGCCGAAGTTCTTTAACAAATCACCAACAGAAATAAAGCGATAAACTTATTGTCATTTTTTTGAACGTGTTGTAAAATCTGGTCAGTGCTACAGCCACTGTGCTTCCAATGCTATTAGTGAGCAGCACTGGATGCTCAGTTGTTATACGTATTAATTGTATAGATTAGTGGTTTTATATTTAAATTTTCTTGTATAACTTTATACGGAGGCGACGTCCTGTAATCCAACTACTTGGAGGTCACGAATAGCGGATAGTTGTGAGCGATGTTCGGTGGGTGTAGTGTTCTCTTGTGTGGATTAACGTCCGCACTATTTAATACTATGTTAATCCGCAAAGACCATCCTCATATTTTAAGAGGCCGTGGTTCAGATTCCACGTTAAACTGTAGGTTCCTTAGTTTCCATCGGCTGTTGGTCTATTAATTAACAGTCCTGTCTAAGGAACATGTCAGCCTTAGTCAATAAAAAGACTACAAGATCGCGCCACAATCATCTTACACTCAATCCTCATTTATATTTGGCTTAAAGTACCTACCTTGTGATATGGTTGCCATTTCCATAATCTAATCTAATTTATTTACACTAAATGCTTAAAAATTATTTGTGACAAACATTTAGGGTAAAAAAACTTTAATTAGGGTTAAACCCAATTCTAACCAATTTTTGTTGAGAAATCGTATGTTAAAATAAATGTTTTTAATTATATGGGTGAATTGATGATTTAAAAACGTAGTTTTGGCGTAAAGGTAGAAAGTCTAACAAAATGCGAATCCAGAAAACATTTTATACCTGCTGGTAAAATTAATTAATTAATAAAATGGAACAACATAGAGGTTGGCTTAATATGTTGAGAACTAGACGACTGTGTTCTAGAGTAATTATAACTAACTAATAGCGAGCACAACAGAGACGGGCTAATGGGTCCTCATCTCGGATATACACGACAGAACTGGCTGTGGAATAGACTATATGACTGGTATTGCATTATTATATGAACCATACGCTATTATACTACACAGGTCACTTGAAATGTCTATTATTTTATACATAGATACATACTTAGTAATTAAAGATACTTTTTTAAATCTGGTTTACTAGCATGTGTAAGAATTGCATGATTAAAATTAGCAACATAAGCTGTTAGAGACAAACTCTCGTTGTTTTATTGTTTACTGATGAAAATAGCTCTGGGGAGGTGTTGGCAATTTGCCAGACCAAAATTTGAAACAGTGTCGTCTTATGGTTAGTTACGTCATAGTTTGGTTAAAAGAACAGATGTTTAAATTGGACATATTCACCCCATTAGACCCTTTGACATATCCATGATTTAACCATGACGGGGACGGTGGCGACATCCTGTAATCCAGCTACTTGGAGGTCACGAATTGTGGATAGTTGTGAGCGATGGTCGGTGGATTAACGTCCGCACTATTGAATACTACGTGAATCCGCAAAGACCATCGTCATAATTAGACCAATTCGTAATTCAGAGGCAGTGGTAAGGATTCAACGTTAAACTGTCGGTCCATTAGTTGCCATCGGCTGTTGGGCTATTAATTAAAAGTCCTCTCTAAGGAACATGTCAGCCTTAGTCAGTAACAAGACTACAAGATCGCGCCACAATCATCCTACACTCAATCCTCATTCATACTTGGCTTAAAATACCTACATTGTAGTATGGTCGCCATTTCAATGATCTAATCTAATCTAACCTACTTCCCACAGGGAAGCAAGTACAGATATTTTACAAGGGTTCTGTAATCCATCCAGTTAGACGTTACGAATTCCACAACGTTCATCCACAAATACCATCGCATAATTACGCCAGTTCGTAATTGAGAGGCTAAATTGTGGTTCGGACTCCACGTTAAACTAGGTCTCTTAGCAGTCATTGAACATGTCAGCATCAGTCAACAAAACTACTACAAGATTGTGCCACAATCATCTTACACTCAATCCTCATTCATACTTGGCTTAAAATACTTACCTGTGTAGGTCGTCATTTCAGGAAGGTGATAATAATAAAGGTGCCCTCGTTTTGTCCTAGAAACGTTTATAAATTTTATAAATTAACCTTGTTTAGCGTTATAGACGACACACGGTTAGACAGAAATTGAGATTTGTATACTTTTTGTGTTCCATTTTGATAGATTTCTGCTTCATAAATCCAAGCAATGTAGAGTCAGAAATGATTTTTGTATACATATACAAAATGCCCATTGTCACACTACTGGAATTCTACTGGAATAGCTTAGTGGGCGAAGAATAGCTTTGCATGTTTGAGACAAGCTTCAGCGGACTCCGGCGAGAATAGGGTGAGATGTCGCTGAGGAACTTTACTGCTGAGGATAAATCCTGGTACAGCTGCTGAATAGGGAATCTCTGAATTGGCACAGCAACACTGGAGCTGTTGAATAATGAATAGCCGGGCGCGCTCAGCCGGTTGTATAATCAGCTGTCTACATAATGCCGTTTGTTATACAATCAACAATAAATCAAATACGGACGAATCTAAATTCCCTCCTGTTTTGAAATATCGCTGCTGTTTTCCTTAATGATTATTTGAATGCGTTCAAGTAAGTTAGTACCTTAGGTTTTATGTAATTAGTGAAGTTTCAGGTTATTATTTATCATGTTTAAGAATATACTGGGACGATGGCGACGTCTAGTAATCCAGCTTCTTGGAGGTCACGAATTGTGGATAGTTGTGAGCGATGATTGGTGGATGTAGTGTTCTCTTGTGTGGATTAACGTCCGCACTATTGAATACTACGTTAATTCACAAAGACTATCCTCATGATTAGACCTATTCGTAATTCAGAGGCAGTGGTTCGGATTTCACGTTAAACTTTATTTCCCTTAGTTGCTATCGGCTGTTGGGCTATTAATTAACAGTCCTGTCTAAGGAACATGTCAGTCTTAGTCAGTAACAAGACTACAAGATCGCGCCACAATCATCTTACACTCAATCATACTTGGCTTAAAATACCTACATTGTAGTATGGTTGTCATTTCTATTATATAGTCTAATGGTAAAATAGTAAGTAGATTTGCTGCTAAAAGGAACGAAACAATTTTTACTCTCTCCTACTCATGGAGAAAGTATTGTTTACGTAAAAATTTTTAAATTTGAGTTGAGTGTGGATAAAATACTTTGGAGTCCCCTGAATCCAAAAAAGTGGGGTATGACATGATGTCTGTCTGTCCGTGTGTGTGTGTGTATACATGTGTATAGAGCTGCGGCCTACCCCGTTGGTACAATTTAAATGAAATTCGTTTTGTATGAATATATTCACCGTATATCTGGGAGTTTTGATATGTTTTTATTTTTTATTTTTAAGGGTAGTTTTGTTAAAATTTCATGGGGAATAATTGAATAGGTTTGCTGCCATTAAAAATACACCAAATTAGATTTTTTAACATATATTATTAGATATTAAGAATATAAAGCTGTATTTAAAGTTTTACCACATTTTTTTAATAATAAGCTAATAAATTTGGTGTAAATCCCCCGAAAAACCCCTATTTTAGGGTACAAATCCCACCCCCTGAACCCCCTTTTGGATAAAGCTTTTCGCCTGGTGTGATAATTACTACTTCCCCCAGTTCGTAATTCAGAGGCGGTGGTTCGGACTCCATGTTAAACTGTACGACCCTTAGATGTAGTATTGACTGTTAGGCTATTAATTAACAGTTATGTTTAAGGAACGCGTCAGCCTTAATCAGTAACAAGACTTCAAGATCGCGCCATAATCATCTTAAAACACTCATTTCTCCTTCCCTTAAAATACCTAGACAGGTTGTCATTTTAGTAACTAACTACCTTATTTGACTGGGACGGTGACGTCGTCCTGTAATCCAGCTACTTGGAGGTCACGAATTGTGGGTAGTTGTGAGCGATGGTCAATAGGTGTAGTGTTCTCTTGTGTGGATTAACGTCCGCACTATTGAATACTACGTTAATCCGCAAAGACTATCATGATTAGACCAATCCGTAATTCAGAGGCCGTGGTTTGGATTCAATGTTAAAATGTAGGTCCCTTAGTTGCCATCGGCTGTTGGGCTATTAATTAACAGTCCTGTCTAAGGAACATGTCAGCCTTAGTCAGTAACAAGACTACAAGATCGCACCACAATCATTTTACACTCAATCCTCATTCATACTTGGCTTAAAATACCTACCTTGTGGTATGGTTGCCATTTCAATAATCTAATCTAACGCCATTAGGATACCTCGGTGTCTTTAGTTCACAGCACAGACCATAGACTCGAGGTGATGGTCAGTTGAGGTAAAAAAAATCTCCGTACCAGCCAACTGACCACATGAGCACTCGCAGGCCTCGCTTCCAGTCACGACTCCGCTGTAGGAGAGGTTTTTTTGGTCGTTACCGTCCCCTAAATAACGACTCCTGCTCCAAGACCACGAACATTGAAATATTTAGGTAATTAAAAGAACCATCGAACAGGAATTCCAAATAATTCACTCCCTTGTAAATTATTTTCACACTTTTCGCTAAAATGGTTACCTACCCATGTCGGGCTTTCTAGACACGTATGGGTGTAAGATGATTGTGGAGCGATCTTTTAGTCTTGATACTGACTAAGGTTAATATGTTCCTTACACAGAACTGTTAATACTAGCCCAACAACCAATGGCATCTAAGGGAACTACAGTTTAACGTGAAGTACGAACTACGAACTGGTCTAATTATGAGGTAGTTTTTGAAGATTAACGTAGTATTCAATAGTGTGGACTTTAACCCACACAAGAGAACGCCCATCGAACATTGCACGCAACTATCCACAATTCGTGACTTCCAACTATCTGGGCTACAAGACACGTTGACGTCCCATTATATCATACAAAACCGATCATATGAGAACTCCCTTGCCCCAAAGTCCCACCCTGAACATATTTTTACATCGATTCCTTCATTGGAAATTCTCCCTTTGTTATTAAGTAATTTAACGTTCATGTTATTATTTTACGCTAAAAACATATGCACTTCATAAACGTCAGAAATTGCAAAGGACACTTTTTCATCATGTCTTTGTTGTGCATTAGAACATCAGAGAGTAACAAGTTTCATATTGAACGTGTAACGTGTTAGACACAAGTGTAAGAGCAGCATACGAGTTTTATGATCGGATAAGTAGCAATTCCCATTCATTGAACGGGTTGAAAAATGCAGAGCTTTTGCCTCATCTGCCTCTATCGAGATAAAACTCGGTTTCGACAGCGACTCTCTTCTTGGATGGAAAATGAAAGACATACGTAAATATAGTACCGTACGATGTTCCATTATTTCTTTTGTAGTATTTGGTCGCTTTGTTACATAAAGTTAAAAAGTTTTGTAATAATGAATGAAGAATCAATTCTTAAGGAAGGAATCAAGTTTCTGTTATCTATAATATTATAAAGAAGAGGTGGTTTCTGTATGTTTGTGGGTTTGTTGTGGCAAGTAAGCCGTAAAAATACTGAATGTTTACATTTTCTAATGACAACATCCGTTTGCACTATATTTTGACAGTTCGGGAAGAAGAAGAAATAAAGTTGATTTTTCAGATAAACTGCTGGATCGAAATTAGTGAATTATTTGAAAAAGTGGAATGGTAGATTTTAAGTTTTTTCTGACGACTGTCTCTATTACATTAATCCTTATCCTCTCCCAATATTTGACAGATGTTATTTTGAAATGTTGTAGACACTCGTGTTTTGTCATTTTGTAAACAATGAAGAATTAATTAACAATAACTTAAATGTATCAGTAGAGTCTACATCTTTCAGCCTTTTTAACCCGTGCGAAGAACGGGTACTTTGGCTAGTCTATTATAAAGAAGAGGTGGTTTCTGTATGTTTGTGGATTTGTTTGTTGTGGCATGTAAGCGGTAAAAATACTGAACCGACCGGTTTGAAATTTTACACAAAGTTATATCTTAAACTCATGCAACACAAAGGTGTATTAATTTCCTTAAAATCCCCTCAAGCTACCCGTGAACGTCCTAAGTTTCAATGTTTACATTTTCAAAGAATGAAGAAAAATTGCTTGAATGTGAACAGCTCTGAACACTAAAATTTAAAAGTTCGGGTAGAAGATGAAAGAGCTGCCGTGACCGTCCTGGGTTTCAATGTTTACAGTTTCTAATGTCAACATCCGTTTACACTATATTTTAACATTTAAGGAAGAAGAAGAAATCGAGTTCATTTTTACAGGTGGAAAGAAAGAAAATTGTAGATTTTGTCTCTACCATGTTATTCCTTATCCTTTTCCAATATTACTTAACAGGTGGTACTTTGTCATACTGTAGACACTTGCCTTTATACATTTTTTAGATCGTGTTTGGTATAAAATACTATTAGTAGATATTTTAATGTGAATAGTATTTTACCACAATTTTTTTCTTATTCCGATTTTTATGTTTTAGAATATTTATTCCATGCCAAACAGGAAAGGTGACCCTTCTCAAACCTTTTTTACCCGAACGCAGGACGGGTTCTTTAGCAAATCATCAATTATTTACTAAATTTTAGCGAATTCCCCACGAAAAATACGCTACTACCGAAGTCCTCATGGCAGTATTGTATTTATACGCTAATTTAAGTGTCGCACAAAATAAAGTGTCTATACCACCTGGCTGGGCCAATTGCTTTCGTTTTAGCGGCCCCAAATGGCAAAACTTTCATTCATTCGAAACTGTATGTATATAACTTATTATTTTGTGTGTGTGTCCACGATAACTCTGTTAAAAATGGCCCGTTTTTTTTTAAATTCGCTATATAGGCATACTGATCATTTTTGGACATAAATTCGAAAGCCAGGTGCGTCGCTTTATCCGAAGTGGTTTATAGGCAGAGGTGTTGTTTTTTAGCTCAAAATTGGCTTTATGGATTTTTATAGATAATTTGTTTCAAAATGTGGGGTTTTAAAACCATTAGAATGAGTTTTTAAAAACAAAAAGTCAATAAATAGTTTGAATGAATTTTTGCTCTGTTTCTGTTCTTTGCACCTGGCCTCAAAATGAGATATTTTTGAAGCAACTTATTTTGTTTTAAGTAAGTCTCATCGAATTATTTTTTAATTTTAAGAATTTTCACACTTGGGTTAAATATTTTAAAATAAACCTTAAGTGGTTTTTAAAGATCAATAAATGGATGAGGAAATTCACTGAAGATGCAGACCTCTGGGGTATTTTGTTATAACCATTGAAACTCAAGCTGATTTAAAAAATATCAAGAATATGTTGGAACAAATAATTAAATAGATTTGTTGTTAATAGTAATGAAATAAGGAAACAGTTCTATCAAATATACAGTAGGCACATTAAAAACCAACCTAATGCGACGACCGACAGAGATGTTGAAATCGAGGTGGCAATTGGCAGAGATTGATGGTTGGCAATTGAGAGTTCAAAGGACAAAGTTGACTTCATCTTTGACTTTCAGGGTCCCGAGTTTCAGAAGCTATCAGATATTCCCTGAATAACTGAGGGATGTGTATTGAGTACACTAGTTTATAATCCAGTTAGAGTACGGTGACTCGATAGCTCAAGAGCTGGGTAGCTCAATAGTGCTCGCCTTCTAGTTTACATTAGATTATTGAAATGGCAACCATACCACAAGGTAGGTATTTTAAGCCAAGTATGAATGATGATTGAGTGTAAGATGATTGTGGCACAGACTTGTTACTGACATGTTCCTTAGACAGGACTGTTAATTAATAGCCCAACAAACGATGGCAACAACTAAGGGACCTAGAGTTTAACGTGGAATCTGAACCACGGCCTCTGATTTATGAATTGGTCTAATTATGAGGATGTTTTTCGTGGATTAATGTAGTATTCAATAGTGCGGACGTTAATCCACACAAGTGAAAACTACTCCAACCAACCATCGCTCACAAATATCCATAATTCGTGACCTACAATTACCTGGATTACAGGACGAAGGTCATCGGATCGAATCCCCCAAGGGTCGAAACTGGACTCAGTTACGATTTCGTTGGGATATTAGTGATGCTTTTTAGTAACAGGAGATTTGTGCCGTTACTATCAAAATGTGTAAAAATACCGGAAGAAGTAGAGAAATGCACGAAACAATATTATTCAATGTCTTTTATTGGACTTTTCCAATGTATCTGTGTTTTTAGCCACATAACGTTTCTGTAGGTGAAGAAACTCCTCCCGTTTTCAATTCAAACGTTGTAAAAAATTCGCTAATAATACGGATGATGTTTGAAAAAAACTTTGACGCTCTGAGGTGGTGTTGACAATTAGTTGAGAGTATAACAACATTGGGGGAATAACCATATGATACACATGTGTTGTTGACACACACACATATGTTGAACACATACATATGTTCAAATAATTACCCAAACAGCTGCTTAAAGGAACGGATAACTTTCCTCTCAGACATATTCATTCGTGATCTATATTTCCCACAGGGAAGTAAATACTTTTTTTTCATTTTAATTTAAAACTTTACAAATCACCTAAAAACCTAAAATCTCTCATAAATATGGTCTATAAACTTATTTCAAACCAAAATAAAAAACATTAAGTTACTAGAAAGTTACACTAGTTTTAATCTCAGTACATCACTATCCACTGGGATTACGTATTTAATGTCATTTACCACTGATCCTTTTTGTTTGCTATAATTAATACGATCTACATGTATTTATAGATTATTTGTCGCATTTCAGACAATATTATACTACTGTGGGAACCCAAAGTTCATTTCCATTTAGCCACACCTTGCACGAAATCGGTTAGGGTTATCACGTCTGTTATCAGTAGGGGAATGTGTGCCTTCGATAAGTGATGTGTGATATTACGAACAAACAGACGGACGCGCAGGATCTTGGGCAGGCAGTTAGGTATGGAGTAAAAAACACCAGCGTAGCGGAGGCCTGCGCTGGAGGTATGGGCGGAGACGTATGGAATATCACTGATAAAAATAAAAGGATTTCTTGATACAAACTATAGATTAGATTAGATTGAAATGGCAACCGTACCACGAGGTAGGTATTTTAAGCCAATCATAAATGAGGAATGAGTGTAAGATGATTGTGGCGCAATCTTGTAGTCTTGTTACTGACTATGACTGACATGTTCCTTAGACAGGACAGTTAATTAATAGCCTACAGTTTAACGTGGAATCCGAACCACGGCCTCTGAAATTATGAGGATGGTCTTTGCGGATTAACGTAGTATTCAATAGTGTGGACGTTAATCCACACAAGAGAACACTACACCCACTGACTATCACTCACAACTATCCACAATTCGTGACCTCCAAGTAGCTGGATTACAGGACACGCCATGTTCCACTTTTTCCCCTCTACTTTATAGAGGAAATAAAATAGAACCATCGCTGCAGACCTGCATCCTCAGAAGATTTCCGGATCATCCATAAAAACCTACCTAAACCTTTCCGGAAAACCCCTTGAGATTTTAAAAACCTTTTGCTAAGGGGTTGAGATACTGGGGGCCCCAAAGGTATTCCATTTTGGAGATGACACGCGATACCGCACAAGGTTGTAGACCTACTGATCAGTCTACCCTTGTCCTGTCTTGGCAGACAGAATCGAGTGTACAGCAGACTGGAGATGATGACGTCACCAGTGATAACACAACAGCTGATTGAGGTTCATCTAAAACGTAAATTATGCGAAACGCGTCTCGCAGGTGTTAAGCAACATTTGACAACTTAGGCTACCAAAATGGTAAATAATTTTAATTAGTTAAATAGGTGTCGAAGCTATTATCTACAAAGTAAAATTTTATTTATTTCTACGTATATTTTTTTAATTATGAATGTTCCACAGAAACAACTCGTAGGAATCCAGAACCAGTTCTTGACCTAGTTAACAAACGAACTTGTTCCTACTCTACTCTTCTACTCGTGTGGGAATCATCAGGTATTGTTACCCGCCTCTCCTACTTAACCACATCCCACATCACCATCTTGTATCAATTAAGAGACAATGAATGGAATGGAAAGTTCATAGTTTTTTACTCTGTTCCACGTTTTTGTTTGTTGGAGGTCACGAATTGTGGATAGTTGTAAGCGATGGTCGATGGGTGTAGTGTTCTCTTGTGTGGATTAACGTCCGCACTATTGTACTGCGTTAATCCACAAAGATCATCCTCATAATTAGACCGATTCGTAATTCTGAGACCGTGGTTCGGATTCCACGATAAACTGTAGGTTTAGTTGCCATTGGCTGGAGGGCTATTAATTTTCAGTCCTGTCTAAGGAACATGTCAACCTTAGTCAGTAACAAGACTACAAGATCGCACCACAATTATCCTACACTCATTTCTCATTCATACTTGGCTTAAAATACCTACCTGGGTACGTTGACATTTCAATAAATAATCTAGGCAATCTATTATTTATTCTAATCTGCTATTATTTTAATCGTGAACCCATGAAACGCTCAATTTTCTTACCTTAGCAGAGTTATTCATGCCGTGGAATTACCTTCATTACCTTACTGAAAAAGTGATCTGTCCAGGTAGATAATTTAAACAAAGTTTGGATGGGGAATGAGGGTCAGATGGTTGTGATTTTGAAGTTTAGTTACTGACTAAGATTGGCTATCTAGGTTCTAGACGGTTGATTCAAAGCCCCAGCCAAAAGCATCTAAGGGGCTTACATTTTAACAAAAAATTCCACAATTTAGCCT
The DNA here is from genome assembly GCA_023375725.1 of Nephotettix cincticeps. Lineage (NCBI taxonomy): Eukaryota > Metazoa > Arthropoda > Insecta > Hemiptera > Cicadellidae > Nephotettix > Nephotettix cincticeps. The sequence continues at coordinate 6,274,248 of CM041791.1, read as the reverse complement.
CTGCTGTAGTTGTGAAATCTGTAGCTGGATAACACGCCACTGAAAACCAACAAATTGTGGTGTATTTGAAGTATACTATTGAATCAGACCTGTGAATTCAACCACATCCAAGCAACCCAAGTGTTGCAAGACTAGTCTCACCGCCCGGTCACGACAGCTGTCTGCGGTCACGTCGTGTCCCCACAGCTGACGATGGTGAGTGACAGTCACACCCGGGAGTCACCGACGTCGAGGGCGGCTTCGTGTCCACACAGCTGACGATGGTGAGTGACAGTCACACCCGGGAGTCACCGACGTCGAGGGCGGCTCCCGTCACACATGAGGGTCTCTGTCACCTCTACGTGTATCCTACTAGACTAGTCTCACCGCCCGGTCACGACAGCTGTCTGTGGTCACGTCGTGTCCCCACAGCTGACGATGGTGAGTGACAGTGACACCCGGGAGTCACCGTCGTCGAGGGCGGCTCCCGTCACACCTGAGGGTCTCCCTGTCACCTCTACGTGTATCCTACTAGACTAGTCTCACCGCCCGGTCACGACAGCTGTCTGTGGTCACGTCGTGTCCCCACAGCTGACGATGGTGAGTGACAGTGACACCCGGGAGTCACCGTCGTCGAGGGCGGCTCCCGTCACACCTGAGGGTCTCCCTGTCACCTCTACGTGTATCCTACTAGACTAGTCTCACCGCCCGGTCACGACAGCTGTCTGTGGTCACGTCGTGTCCCCACAGCTGACGATGGTGAGTGACAGTGACACCCGGGAGTCACCGTCGTCGAGGGCGGCTCCCGTCACACCTGAGGGTCTCCCTGTCACCTCTACGTGTATCCTACTAGACTAGTCTCACCGCCCGGTCACGACAGCTGTCTGTGGTCACGTCGTGTCCCCACAGCTGACGATGGTGAGTGACAGTGACACCCGGGAGTCACCGTCGTCGAGGGCGGCTCCCGTCACACCTGAGGGTCTCCCTGTCACCTCTACGTGTATCCTACTAGACTAGTCTCACCGCCCGGTCACGACAGCTGTCTGTGGTCACGTCGTGTCCCCACAGCTGACGATGGTGAGTGACAGTGACACCCGGGAGTCACCGTCGTCGAGGGCGGCTCCCGTCACACCTGAGGGTCTCCCTGTCACCTCTACGTGTAACCCTACTAGACTAGTCTCACCGCCCGGTCACGACAGCTGTCTGCGGTCACGTCGTGTCCACACAGCTGATGATTGTGAGTGACAGTCACACCCGGGAGTCACCGTCGTCGAGGGCGGCTCCCGTCACACCTGAGGGTCTCCCTGTCACCTCTACGTGTATCCTACTAGACTAGTCTCACCGCCCGGTCACGACAGCTGTCTGTGGTCACGTCGTGTCCCCACAGCTGACGATGGTGAGTGACAGTGACACCCGGGAGTCACCGTCGTCGAGGGCGGCTCCCGTCACACCTGAGGGTCTCCATGTCACCTCTACGTGTATCCTACTAGACTAGTCTCACCGCCCGGTCACGACAGCTGTCTGTGGTCACGTCGTGTCCCCACAGCTGACGATGGTGAGTGACAGTCACACCCGGGAGTCACCGTCGTCGAGGGCGGCTCCCGTCACACCTGAGGGTCTCCCTGTCACCTCTACGTGTATTCCCGCAAGACGCATAAGAGGGAATAAATTCTTGTACGATTCAATATCCATAAACTTCTCCATGAAATTTGATCAAACCTGTCGATCACGTAAGTTGGGTGGATTATTTGGGAGTTACGTGCTTTTCCAACGTGGTCCCTAAGGTATGTTCTAAAACTCTAGGACATACCTGTGTCGAATGCCGTATTAATAAAAATACGGTAAGTTTAAAATTATACAAATAAACAATAAGATTAAAAGCTGTTACATAAATCAGTGAACGTTACTAGTACAATATTAAATCTGGAATTTTTAAACTAGATTATCTAAAAAATATTAGTGTTTTACATTGATAATTGAATTTAATCTTTTTTAACAATATGAAAATTATATTCATATGAGAGCAAAAATCAAATTTCACCAATGATACACACATCATAGTTTAATCTAATTTATCCAATGATACACACATCATAATTTATTCTAATTCCACCAATGATACACATATTATATATTAATCCAATTTCACCAATGATACACTCATCAAAAAATCAATCTAATTTATCTAATGATACACACATCATAATTTAATCTAATTTATCCAATTTAAGATTAATATTAAATTATTGGGTCTTTTCCGTTACACGTATACCAATGTTTAAATAGCTGGGGTTCTGTTGTAAACAAACATAATGAATGGAAATTTTATGTATTTTAGTTAATTGCTACTTAATTGATTGCTGATTTTAATTAGTTATTGTGTACTCAATTACAATCATCGAGGCAATATGGATATATACGCGATATTACCGACATACAGTGGTCTGAGTTAGGTTAGGTTAGTGTTTGACAGAATAAAAATATTATTGAGGACATAAATTGTCTATAATCAACCTAACTTAACTCCACAGAGCGCTGTTTGTCTGCGACGAATAGGCAAATAATTAAGCGTAGAATTCATTTACTGTTTTTATTTGTTTAGTTTCTTTTACTTCCTTTAATTCCAGGTTAATATTTAGTCATAATATACTGTGTGTCGGTTCTTAACACTGATAAAACTCCGTATAAAGGACATGCTTACTGCTAATTTGTTAATAATTTTATGGACAGTATTTATTTATTTTTTATTAAATAAAATCGAGTCATTTATTTGAGGATTTTGTGGACATAATTAGCTAACCCAATTATTCGCCACAATAATACTTATTTGAATATTTCTATAATCAGATATGACGCTATTACTTTTATAAACAGTCAACAGGAGCCAAATTGAAAATATTTGCATCAGAAATGCGGCCCATTCAAATGAAAGCCGGAATAGTATGCATTATGCAAAAATAAAACAAAAACTCTCCACCGTGCGTTGTTTTCCTCCTGTGATCTTTATTTTTGTTGATAATCTGTTGAAAACAAAATTGTTGATTAATTAATTACAGTTATTTGGTGAAACTCAATTAAAAGATGCACAGGCCATATTTTTATTAGTTAAGTTTAAAAATATTTGGTTGTACAATTAATTAGCGAATTTACTATAAAGAAGAAGCCATTACTGATGGTTTCATGGCAAGACCAAAGCCACGGACCATGTAACTTTTTCGTTTTAAAACTTGTTTTTTAACTTAATTTATTTGAGATCCATCCACTTATGCTTGAAAATCATAGTTTATGTTAATCATATAGAGAATAGGCTCCTTTATTTTTGGACAGATGTTAATCAAACTTGGTGTGTAGTCATAACAAAAATAATTGTTTATGGTGAAAATGCCTACTTTCAACGTTCCTCACAGCAGCAAACCTGCATACTCTTTCCGTGTGTTAATATTATGGAGAATATGCAAACTCTCTTTTCTGTTGGCAGACATTTGATCAAACTTGTCATATATTACTGCCGAGTACGCAGGTCTGCTGCGACGAGGGTATTTTATCTCGTGACCGGCATAGTTTATTGTAGCATATGGTTTTTTATTGATTTTATGAAGTGTTGATTCATTTATGGTTATACTTTCATCATAAATAATTAGTTAGTGTACTAGCTGACTCGGCGAACTTTGTAACGTCTAACAGTAAATACGAGTTAACTTAAAGATTGGCTCATTATAATTTTCGAAAATGGCGACCTGGCGAAATTACTCATAACTTACTATAACTTACTCACTTACTCGTGCACTCAAAGTCTTCACTGGACAGTTACCCTTGAATGTGTTTGATGTTACTGAGATCGTGTTTGTTTAATAATTTGGGACAAGGCTGAGTATTGAGAGGCGAAGACAATAACGGCATTATGCAAGTGAAACTAAATTTACATCCAGATAGACTATGAGTACCAATGTATTATTTTAGGTGTGTACTTTAATAATTTTAACTCGAATGAAAACCTACCCATATTGGTATTTTAAGCCAAGTATGAATGAGAAATTAATGAAAGATGATTGTAGCGCGATCTTGTAGTTATTTTACTGACTAAGGCTGACATGTTCCTTAGACAGGACAGCCAATGGTATCTAAGGGACCTCAGCCTAACGTGGGATCCGAACCACACAATTTTAACTATTAGACGGTTTTTTGCGGATTTACACAATGTTCAATAGTGCGGACGTTAATCCACACATAAGAACACCACACCCACCAACCATCGTTCACAACTATCCACAATATGCGACCCCCTGTAACTGGATTACAGGACACGCTACCGTCAATAAACTAATGGTTTGAATACCTTACTTATCTACCCCATCTAGTATTTTTCTCCCATAAGATCAATGATAAGATTCTGAAACATGCTTCTCTCCAGACAAATTTTAAAATAAAACATATCGGACTATTTTAAAATCAGAATATTTTCATGTTATCTTTATTTATTTAAGTGTCAATACTGTTTTTGTAGAGCTATTTTTATATAGATTACATTTTTCACTGATTTTTTTACACAAGAAAATTCTAATCAAAATTTAATACCCTTTGAAATGACACTGTGGGACGTTTTATGGTACAAGAGAACGTTATGGGGATTGAATTTTAAATTTTTTTAACGTAAAGTGAGTGAAAAGGCACAACAACTGTAGACTCTGAAGGACATCTAAAAAAAATAAATCAATTCCAACAAAGACATGACTTATTAAACGACATATTTTTGGAAAATTTTATAAAGGAAGTCCAGCAGCATACGGAGATTTATCTTTGTAATATCTAGCTATTTAGGATTAACTTGACGGGTTTTAAATATTATACTGTAGCATAAACCCTTATATTATTATTCTTTTGAAACTCTTCTTTTCAAATAAATATATCAAAGGCAGAGAGTTTTTGTTCTTGAACAAACATAAAACTCTATTAATATATATTCATGAAAGTCTATTCTATCTGAAAGTATTAAGAGAAAATGGAAAAGCAAATGACAAGGAAGCTGTAATAAAGTGGTTCAACGCCTATAAGCCGTTGAGTTGATATTGAGAACGCCATATTGTGGCTTATACAGTACATGCAGCCTCCCTAATACCGCTGTCAAAGGGTTTCTGAACAGCTTAAATTACTGTAACAGTTGCTCTATGTGGAAGTTACTTATGTTTCCTATATATACGTTTACTTGCTTTCATTTCGATAAGCTAGGTTGCTAGTTTGTATTGCATAAGTGTTACCTATATCCTATTACCTTTTGAAATGGCGAACTATCCAGGTAGGAACTTTAAGCCAAGTATGAATGAGAAATACGTATAATGGATGTGATTTTTACTCTCTCCCTCTTTACGCTAGTATAAGGAAAAAATACTTTTTTCGTAAGAATTTTCGAATTAGTTTCTGATGGATGTAACCTTTTATTGCCCCCTGAATCGAAAAAAGTGGTTTTAAGAGTGATGTCTGTCTGTGTGTGCGTGTAGGGGATGTGCAGAAGCCTAGAGACGAGGCTTGGACACTTTTTTTACTTTTTTTGCGAATTTCCCATAAAAAGCATACCGTAGGCCTCATGAAATTAACACATGTTATTTTTCTTTCTTTATCCTAGAGAAAAAAAACAATAGTCGTTAAAATATATATAAATATATATTTATATAAAAAAAAGTTTTTTATATATTTTTATATTATTATTATAAATAAATATAAATTCTTTATTTCTATCGGATAATTGAGTAAAATACGCTTAAATATATTCAATACATTTTACACTAACTAGAAACAAAATATAAACATGTTAAACAAAATATATAAATGAATAGATTACATATCCAATGAAAAATGTAGGGTTCCTTAGGAAAACCTGAGATGGAATCCTCACAACAAATTTAACTGAGAGTCACGTGTAACAAAATCCTCCTTAATTTTACAATGCAACTTAACAATATAACAAAAAATTACAGCTAAGAACTCATTTAATGAATAAAATCCAAAAAGACAAACATTACTCATTTCATATATCTACACTATAGGCTTACTACATATTATTAAATATTTATTGCTAATGTATTCATCATCGATATCAAACTATGATATCAAAATTCCTCAACACATTCATAGTTCATAAGAAATTTCTTTAAGTAAAATCCGAAGATTTTTAAATTATATTTTTTAGTGATTCTAAAAGCTATCATATTAAAAAGTCTCGGAGCATTGCAAGTATAGAACTGTTGATGGATTCTTAGCTTTGATCGAGGAACTGGTACGACAACTTTTTTCTCAAATCATATCTACTAATCGATAGCTCAAAAGAGTTATTACTTCTAATAAAAAATAATATTAAAACTTTATAAATGTATAAGTGTCGCAAAGGTATGTGTGCAAAGGTAATATGTGTCTTAACACGATAACTCTCGTAGAAATGGTCCGATCGAGAAAATTGGTAGAGAGTGTACCTACAAATGCTCGGAAGTTCGAAAACCAGAATATCGGTCGTAACTTGTTTGGGGGGGTTTTGTACCCCAAAAATGGTTTTTTGCGTTTTCATATGTAATTAAACTTTTTTGGATTTATTTTCACCATTAAAATTAGCTTAAAAAACACAATTTAGTTCCTAAAGTTTTCCCTATTTCCAACGGTTACCGAGATATAAAAAAATCTAAATACAGTACGCTGTATTTTGAGGCTCTAATGTTAATCTTACGGATAAGGAAAATTAATATTCAATATTTTTGGATAAAATTTTATATTCAGCTTCATGTGCTTGAGGTTTATCCATTTATGCTTAAAAATCATAGTTTATGTGTTTATCATGGCAGCAAACCTGCATACTCTTTTCCATGTTAATCATATGGAGAATAGGCAAACTCCTTATTTATGGACAGATGGTGATGAAAGTTGATATAAAACTCAAAAAATTAATTGTTTATGCTAGAAAAAATACTTAGTTCCTCACAGCAGAAACTGCATACTTGCCCATGTTAATTTATGGAGAGTAGGCTAAATACTCATATTTATTACAGTAATGATAACAAACTGTCATAAGATTATTATTATTATTATGTTATTGATTGGAAATTCGCTGAGTACGCAGGTCTGCTATGGGTATTTGTGGATTAACGTAGTATTCAATATTGCGGATTAATCCTCACCATGGAATACTACATCCACCGTCAATCACTTATTCACTTATCCACAATTCGTGATATCTAAGTAGCTGTATTACAGGACACGCCACCGTTTTAAGTAAGTTAAAATAGTCGAATATAATTTTACTAAATAAATCTAGAAAAAATAAATACCCCCGTCGCAGCAGACCTGCGTACTCAGGGAATTTCCAAATAAATAATATTAAGTTTTTTTCTTACTTTCCATAAGATTAACATTGGAGCTCCAAAATACAACGTACAGTGTTTAGATTTTATTTTATCTCGGTAACCGTTGGAGACAGAGCAAAACTTTAAAGAACTAAATAGTGTAGTTTTTTAAGCTGATTCCAATGGTGGAGGTAAAATTTAAATTTTGTAATTACACATTAAAACACAAAAGAACCTAATTTTTACTACAAACTCCTGTCCAAACTACCCGTTCCGATTGACCGATATGTCTGGATTACGAACTCGTCCGAGCAAATGTAGGATACACGTCTCTACCAAATTTGGTCACGATCGGACCATTTTTACGAGAGTTATCGTGTCAGACACACACATATATTGTATATATAATTTTTACGACTATTGTTTTTGGCCTTTGGATACCTAAAACGAAAGAATAACATGGTCCCGGGCTTAAGTCTTGCCATGAGACCTACGGTAATAGCTTCTACCCAATAGGGAATTCTCTAAAACGGATATTGAATATATTCTACATTTGCCTTGTAATGTTAGTCAAGAGCGCATGGAAGGAAGTCACTTGGAGCGAAGTGATAATAACAACAATCAAGAAGAGGTGGGAGGAGACTATTTCACGAGCTGACGTACACAGTTGAGAACTTACACTTGCAGGCCACATGCTGAAAGTGGAGCGCCGTCCTTGTGCGTGCTAACATGCGCAGTGTCTCACCGGGTATAAACACTAGTAGAAAATATGTCCTACCATAGTCTTAGCTTATCGTTTTCCTTTTAAGGTGGCTTTCTACTCTAAGACACAATCCGGTAACCTCGGTGTACGAAAACACTGTTAAAATAAAGGAAACTTCCTTATTGGGTGTCTTGCTAGCCACCGTCTTGGACATCGGTGCAAGAGGTCACAGGTTCAAATCCCGGGATGCCCATTTGCGTTGGAACCACTTTCCCAAAACGCTATGACAAAAATAACTCTGGTGTAGAATACAGAAAAACTAGCGTCGTGGAGATTTTGACGCAGGTCTGCTGCTTTAGGAGCATTTATTCTCATATTCGGAGTTTAAACTTTAAAGTGAAGTTTAAGGGCGCCCTTAATCGGCCAAACTTGTTTAGCGTTTTTAATTTTTTACGATATTTTTGTTCTTTAGAAATTTCTCTTTCCAATTATATGTAACACATAATACTAAAACGGTACAAAGTCTCTGAAAAAATTCTGTAACGTCTGTAACATTCAGATGGATTTTGGGACATTTCAAACAGCCGCCATTTTGTTTTGCATTAACCTCTTGAGATCTAGTTGCAGTATTAGTATTCAAATTAAATAGACCTACAATTTGAGACCAAATTTGACTTATTCTGCAACCTAAAATGCCTCTAACTCCCATTAGAACGACCTTTATGGAGTTCTGGAGTAATTAAGGTTTTTTGCAATTTTACGTAATTTTAGTTTTTTTTTTAAGTTTAAAGACACATAACTCAGGGACCGTTAGACTTAAAACTACAAAATGTGTATGGTATACTAACAGAGCACATATCTATTTCCTTCAAGAGTTTTACTACAATATCTTTACAATTAAAAATTTGAAAATAGAAAACTGAATTTTTGTGTTGTTCAAACATAAAACACTTTAAAAATAGTTATATTTAATTGAAATATACAATTATTCTTACTGTCATTGATAATAAACCAATATCTAAATATATAAAACAAAGTCGTGTTAGTACCAACACTTATAACTTGAGAACGGCTGGACCGATTTTAATGATCTTTAATTTTTTGGATTTGTCTCTGCTCCGATCATGCTTTATGCATATTCAGTTTCCATAAGTTTCCATTTTATTTTAAGTTTCTAATGCTATCCTTATGGGGAATAAGTTGTTTACAAATTTTCTACAACCAAAACATTTGATTGCAAAAGCTACAGCTGTTGGTTTACTTACTATTGGCAATGTGATTTGTTATTGAATGCCTTCTGTATCAATCGTCAATTTAAAACTATAAAGTAAACTGTCATATGTTAATAAATGCTATAGTTAAAAATTATATCTAATATATCAAACAAAGTCGTGTTGTTTACAACTTTTATAACTCGAGAAACGGCTTAACGATTTTAATGATCTTTGATTTGAACATGTCTTATAGTTTCAGTATTTTTATTGACTATACCACGACCTAATGTCTAATCTTTCACTTCAGAACATGGCCAATCTTAAAGTTAACACGTATTTACTGTTAGGCGTTACGAAGTTCGCCGGACTAGCTAGTTTAAAATAAATCAAATTTCAAATCTTTATGTAGTCTGGTCCAGAGATATGTGGAATAAAGTTAGCATCATCAAGTTGTACTCGGGGTGCCCTTAACATTTGTCCTTTGATCACGTCGTATTGTATCTGGTCCTGGCAAACATATGCGATACTCTGTGTCTCCCACACAGACCGGATCCGGTAGTTGCCCCATCGTTGCCGGATAAGGAAACCCGCCCTCCCCACCCTCCAACACTGCCGACTCATAATACAATACTAACCATAAAATATTTTCCCACAATCTTTGAAATTAATTATGGCGTTTGTTATTATTTTAATATTGTTTCGTTTGACTATTCTAACGTGGCTGTGTTTTTAACTACACGACGTTTCTATACGTGACTAAACTCCTCTAGTTTTCAAGTGGTAATCACTGTGAATATACTACACTGGGACGGTTGTTCGGGGGTTGACTAGATAGAGGCAGTGGTTCGGACTCCACGTTAAACTGTAGGTCCCTTAGATATGACATTAACTGTTGGGCTGTTAGCTGACAGTTCTGTCTAAGGAACATGTCAGCCTTAGTCAGTAACAAGACTACAAGATCGCGCCACAATCATCTTACACTCATTTCTCATTCATACTTGGCTTAAATTACCTACCTGGGTAGATCGCCATTTCACTAACTAACTGAATAGCAACTATCAATGAAACTGAAATCATCCACTAAATAAACCCATAAAATATTTCAATTATAAATTAAACCTCGTTAGATCTTTAACGTTTTTATCCAAACAATAAATTGTTTAATACTGGGTAATTTAATTACCAACCAGTTAACACTAGCCAAAATGAACGCATTTGCATTTGAAACGGACCTCCCTGTAGAATTAATATTCATTATGCAAATACATACAAAATGCTTTCCTCGGCACACTTTTATTCAATACAATAGTTCTAGTAGTTTCTATGGAAACGTGTTACATGTTTTCCATCTTAAAAATCACTAACACCCCCCCCCAGAGCTAAGACATATCCATGTCAAAAAGATTTATCGTCATACTGCTTCAAAACAACTGTTTTAGATATATGAGTTGAAGAGCTAAAGCTGTTCTATTTCTTCCTAAAACTAAACCTTGAGTCCTAGGCCGCAAAAGATCATTGTTGATGATACGTTTGATTCGAAGTCAGCTTTCGGTTGTAAATAATCGATAAAGTACTTAAAACAATCATCGATTTTTGTGTATTTTGGCCGTTCCAGGAATCGATTGAGACTGGATGTTGTCTGAAAAGAATCGACTAGAAAATTCAATTATACTAAATTTACTACTTGCCTAAATTGCCCATTGAAGTCCAAATCGATAGTTGTAGCTTTAGAAAAACGTACTTTTCTCCTTTATTTGTGTTATGATCATGTTAAAATTAAATTTTGCAGTTTTTTTGTACATTTAGTTTTTTTGTAAATCACACGTTTTTCGAGTTATTTATCTTTAAAAAACTGAAATGGTCGCCATTTCGTAATAGTAAAAAGTATAAATTTGATACTTTGCACAAAGACAGGTCCTATCAGTACTCATACACGTAAGTTTAAAGTAGGTACTTTAGGTTGTTCCAAAGTTACAGCAAGCTATGTAAAAAATATACACACTGACAGATGGAAAACTAAGCGAGATAGGCCAAATGTTGACAGGATACTGTTTGTTTTGACCTCAAGAACAATATCCCAAAATTTATTCGGTGTATTTTAGGTACACCCTGTATAGGGGACATACAAACCTATGTTACTCCGAGGTACTGAAGCTCAAGCAATTTATGGGACGGTGGTGTGTTCTGTACTTGGAGGCCACGAATTGTGGATAGTTGTGAGCAATGGTTGCTGGGTGTAGTGTTATCTTGTGCGGATTAACGTCCGCACTATTGTAAATTACGTTAATCCGCAAATACCATCCTCATAATTAGACCAATTCGTGATTCAGAGGCAGTGGTTTGGATTCCACGTTAAACTGTAGGTCCCTTAGTTGTTGCCATCGGCTGTTGGACTATTAATTAATTAACAGTCCCGTATAAGGAACATGTCAGCCTTAGTCAGTAACAAGACTACAAGATCGCGCCACAATCATCTAACACTCAATCCTCATTCATACTTGGCTTAAAATACCTAGCTTGTGGTATGGTCACCATTTCAATAATCTAATCTATTCTAATCCCTCAGACAACGATGTAGACTCAGTTTATCCACTTGGCATATTAACTTGATTGAGAATACTTACGTCAATCAAAGCTGACATCTATAATCACATAATCTGACGGTCTCCAGTTCAATGCTGGACCTTTTTTCATCTCTTTTCATTGGGCTATCATTAATTTGACTTTTCTATTGCAAACAATTAAGGGGAGCGGTGTAACCCTATCTCCGCCGTGTTAAATTTGTGAACTTTACCTACACTTTTCTCAGAAACTATAAAATATATTGAGTTGAAATTTTAAATCTATATTTCGTTATGTATTGTAAACCTACAGTACTATAATATTATTTCATTATCATTTTTAATTGCTAAAAAACTATTTTTTAACCAATATTATTCTTCAGATTTTTCTACATTCAATTTTTTTCTCTGCAGATAATACTTTCAATGCAATAATTCTAATACTGTGTTTTGGTATTGTATAGTTGTACATGCATAAAAAAGTGTCAATTCCCTATCTCTTATAGATCCTGAGAAAAGTGTACCTTTGTACAAGAGAAATCGATTATCAGTAAATGAGCCATACAACACTACTAGCATCAAACATTAAACTCGAGACATGCAATATTAATTTATTTAAAATACATACTTAGGATCATCATATATAAATTTTAAGACCGGTTCCTGAAAGAGGTGGATTTTTAAAACTACATTAAAAACAGAAAATGTAAAAAAAAACAATTGTTTACCCTCCCTGTTCCCTTAAAAATTCCACAAGTTAAACGGGGTTATTATTGTTTAAATTGGATATAAAGACTCCTAGAGATGTAAAAAAATACTTAGTTCATTGTTAAAGAGTATATTATAAGCTATAGGGAAAAATATACAAAAACGGTGGTACGTAATGAAAGTTTTACAAAAACAAAATGTTTATTCTGATTCTTCAGCCGCCAAGTCGCATGTAGTACAGCAGAACACTTTTGTACTGTGTTTTCCATCCTTCATCCTCTTCATCACTGTCAAAATATTCATTCACCAATGTCCCAATCTCAATCGCTGCATCTTCTGTTTCACTTCCTTCACTCTGATCATCATCTTCTTTGTCACTATTTTCAAATTCATTGTTCAAAACTTTATCTTTTTCGCTCAGAGAAAGTCACTTATCTTGAAAAACAATAGCAACTGAACATAACTTCAAGATTTATCAAAACTAACCCAGATGTTTGGAGGTTTTCCTATCGCAGTTGTGCCAACGTATAAGAAGTAAATTTCCCCAAGTAATGTACTTTTACATCAGCGAAGAGTCATTGGTGATTGGTGGGATTTGAACCCGGGACCTTGGGCACCAAAGCCCGGGCTCTACCCTTAGACCAGCGCGCTCCCCTTCTGGGTCTTCCTCTAGGTCTTCTTCCATTCATTTGCAGCTCGCTCATTCTCTTTGGGATTCTTACATCTTCCATTCTCTTTACGTGACCGAACCATCTCAATCTCGACTTTTCTACTCGTTCTCTCAAACTTTCTTCGACTATTCTCCTCTCAGCTCTTCATTGCTTCTCAGCTCAACTTTTTTATTTGTCTTAAATTGCTAAACTATGATAAACTACTTTCTTTATTTATTATTCTACGTTGCTATGGTAACAATGAAATTGGTGTTCAGATGATAAGCTAGTCATATCAGTCATACTAACCAAGCAAGTTTGATGCTATCATTGTTGTACAGCGTTTTAAACAGCTTTAAACATTCTTCAACATAAACTTCCATTGTTCATTGTTCATATGTAGATGAATCATAACATTCTGCCCGTCAACTAAAATGTATACAAAATGCACCACTTCGTACAGGACTTTATATAGCGGGGATTAACATATTACAAGATATTTAAACTCGTTTCCAGGAACTCGGTGGCGACGTCCTGTAATCCAGCTTCTTGGAGGTCACGAATTGTGGATAGTTGTGAGCGATGGTCGGTGGGTGTAGTGTTCTCTTGTGTGGATTAACGTCCGCACTATTGAATATTACGTTAATCCGCAAAGACCATCCTCATAATTATACCAATTAGTAGTTCAGAGGCAGTGGTTCGGATTCCACGTTAAACTGTAGGTCCCTTAGTTGCCATCGGCTGTTAGGCTATTAATTAACAATCCTGTCTAAGGAGCATGTAACAAGACTACAAGATCGCGCCATCCTTAGTCAGTAACAAGACTACAAGTTACAATCTAATCTGCTACGTTAATTCGCAAAGACCATTCTCATAATTAGACCAGTTCGTTATCCAGAGACAGTGGTTCATCAGAAATTCAGGAAGATCATGGTTGCATATTAACATTAAACATAAAACTATGTTAACATTACAAACATAAAACAGTTAACATAAAAAATTAAAAGTTGCAAACATAACACACTTTAGTAATTTATAACTAACACGGTTTAGTGACCTATTTTGTTATCAGCCGTGCTGCCATCTATGAGCTGAAACTGTAAGTATCTCAAATAATGCACTTTATTGCCACTAGAGTGGGCTTTGTACTCCAATAAAATGATCCGTCAGTCGGTGTACTTGAGGACCACTAAATACTTTATATAGCGTTTTGACGAGTAAGGTGATGGACCTCTAAGTATCTTATAGGAACCGCCACCGTCCCAGTAGGAAACATAAGTAACTTCCACATAGAGCAACTATTACAGTAATTCAAGCTGTTGAGAAACCCTTTGACAGCGGTATTAGGGAGGCTGCATGTACAGTATAAGCCACAATATGGCGTTCTCCAATATCAACTCAACGGCTTATAGACGCTGAACCACTTTATTACAGCTTCCTTGTCATTTGAGTTTCCATTTTCTCTTAATACTTTCAGCGAGGGAATAGACTTTCATGGATATATATTAATAGAGTTTTGTGTTTGTTCAAGAACAAAAACTCTCTGCCTTTGATATATTTATGGAAAAATAAGAGTTTACTTTAGAGAATAATAATATAAGGGTTTATGTTACAATATAATATTTAAAAATCGTCAAGTTAATTCTTAAGTCCAATATAGCAATCAAGGCAAATCTTCTACATGCTGCTTGACTTCCTTTATAAACTTTGCCTAGAAATATGTCGTTTAATGTGTCATGTCTCTGTTGGAATTGATTTCATTTTTGAGGTGTTCTTTAGAGTTCATAGCAGCTGTGCTTTTTTCACTCACTTCTTGATAAAACAAGTTTAAAGTTACTTTAAATTCGATCACCATAACGTTGTTTTGTACCGTAAAACCTCACATAGGTGTAATTTCTAAGGGTATCAAATTATTTAGAATTTTATTGTATCTTAGGCCTTTAACGATGCCAACTAATTGAACTGAAATTTTATTTTTGACATGTCTTAGCTCTGGGGGTGTTGACAATTTGTAAGTTGAAAATTTGAAACAGGTTTCGATAGAAACTACCAGAGCTATTGTATTGAATTTTTAATATAAAAGAATAAGAACAGCTGTTTAGGGGAACTAAAACATTTCATTCAACATATCCATTATCCAATCTCTTTCCCACAGGGAAGTAAATATAAACATGTTGACATGAATATGTTTTAGGTCTGTGGGGATGTTTGTGATTTTTAAGATGGAAAATATGTAACAGGTTTCCATAGAAACTGAGCTATTTTATTGAATTTTAATTTTTATCTTATAAAAGAATGAAAACAGCTGTTTAGATGAATTGAAAACATTCCCTTTAGACATATCCATGACCTAACCTATTTCCCACAAGGAAGTAAATACAAAAAAATTTTGACATTGATATGTCTAAGTGGGGGGTGTTAGATTTGTGTAAAGTAAAAAGTTTATAACGCAAAAAGTGCAGCGAAAGTGTTTATATTCCGTTTCCATAGAAACTACCAGAACAGTTGTTGTATTGAATTTTTGGTTATAAGAACAGCTGTTTATATGTACTGAAACCATTTCCTTTACACATATCCATGATCTAACCTGTTTCTCAAAGGGGAAAAATACAAAACATAAAATATAAACATTTTCTCTGTATCACCTTTTTGTTTTTTAAAACTGAATCATACAACCGGTATATACTAGAAGTATACTACATAATAGACTAAAATTTTAAGTATTTCGACTGAATGGAGCGAGTTCAACATTTTCATACGCCCGTACAAAATTATTAGAGCATGCCATTTCATATTTTCAGACGATAAAGTTTTATAGGTTCACATTTATCAAACGAAATGATTTCACGTTCGATTCACTGACGTTATTTGTTATGAGACTTTTGATCAAAAACAAATGGAAAAGCGTATTCCATACTTCACTTCTATGTATAATGTTCTGTATAAGGATTTGTCAGTATTTTATTAGCGAATTTCCTATCGAAAACATGACCCGCTTGGAAACAGTTAAGCCCGGGACCATGATAGAAGTACATAACTCAACCCCCTGAACACGTTTTTGGGATATACTGAGATATTCAAAATGGTAAACACAGTTCATTGCGTATTGTTAATCTTATGGAAAATAGGTAAAAATCAATAACTCGCTTATTTGTTCAAATATTCTTTCAAAATTTTGTATGCAAGTCCATCAAGTTATGTTTTATAAATACATTCATAATACCCTCAAGTTTAATGTTATTTATGGCAGCAAATCTACCTATTCAACGTAATGTAGACCATTGGTATGACTGGCTAAGTTATTGACATAAATTTATTAAATATTGTATGTGTTTTTACTTAGTGAACGGCATTAATATAAGACAACCCTCATTGCAGCAAACCTGCATACTCAGTAATATTCTATTACTATGTTGGGATTAATATACGTTCTATGAAATTCGCTCCACTCACGCCAGCCTGCTGCGTGTGACCCTGAAACAACTACGAAAGTTTAAAATGTTTTTGACAAGAGTTGAACTCACCACAACACGAGCGGACGGCTGAAAGATATCCTTTAGCACAACACACGCGCTCACACGACAAACACAGCCAGCGGGGCGAGTACCGGGGCAACTGAGGAGACGAGATGAGCGGCACCGGGGCCGCGGAGTGGAGGGGCGTAGCCCCCAGCCTCCGGGCAGTACGAGGCTGTTTATGGGTCAGCAGCGAGGCAGCGCAGTGGACATCTGGCCAGGCTCTGCAGCCGCGACCAGTTGCAACAGCTGACTGTTGCCATCATTAAGGAAATTCAATAAAAATGTTTTTATTTACTTACTAGCTGACCCGGCGAACTTCGTAACGCCTCACGGTAAATACATGTTAACTTTAAGATTGGCCATGTTCTGAAGTCGAATAGCAATACGGCTTCATTGTGAAAGGCTATATATTCTGGGTCGCGGCATAGTGAATAACAATACTGAAACGATAAAACATATTAATAACATTCCCATAAAACAAATAAATTTGAGTGGATTAATTCACAATTTTCAAATCCAATCCAAACCCAAACGAAACCTAACTGTAATACGGCTTTTATAGGAAAGATATACAACAGCTGATTATTATAATAAACGTAATAATATAAACATTGTAATTATCATATAAACACGTGACTTTAATCAGACAGAAAATAAAAATATAAATACATAATCCCCCCAAAACCGTAAACTATTAACGTGGTGAATAAAGCTGTTCATTTTTTACAGTACACATTTACTTCATAGTTTAACATTAATGAATGATTCAGATGGCATTGGATAGTAAAGCATACGGTATTGCTAATGGAAAGTAAACCAATCAGCTGTAGCTAAGAAATAAAATGTTTTCATTTTAGACATTTTGTAAACAAACTTACTCTCCATAAGGTTAACATTAGAAATTTAAAACGCCATAAAATGAAAAATGAATGAAAATATTTTTTCACTAAAACCTTCCCGGACACATTCCTAACACAACTTCACAACTTCCTAAAATTTCATGGTGATCGGATGAGTAGTTTGGCAACGCATAAAGGACATACAGACAGACAGACATACATACATACATTCAATTTTATATATAGAGATTACTAGCAGTAAGCCCGTCCTTTATATGGGTTGTAGGATTCAGTTTAAAGAAGAAAGATCACCATACCAAAATTTAAACCTGAAATCCTAAACAAATCAATAAAAATAATTAATCAATACCCAGCTTTATTATTTAGCATTACTTTACAATTAAATAGATTAGAACATTTATATACCATAACTAAAATTAGTTATACGTTAAAATAACTTTTTAATAAAGTATGATTTGGAAATGGGTTTAAAATCAATGACCCATATAAACTAACTAATATTGATTTGACAGCTGTTTGTTTTTCTTTCTATTAAATCTTTAAACTACAAAGACAGCTGATTATTACCAGTTGGTGGTTCATTGATAATTGAAAGTAAAATACGACTAATATTACGTAAAAATTGGGGTTTTAAATGCTCGTGATTTACTTTTTAAGGGACGGTGAACAATTTCAAGCTTTGAAAAATCTTCTCTGGAATGTAGAGAATGCATGACATAAGTTTCATTGTTATCAGTTATCCCGTTTTTTCTGAGAAGACGGCGTAAAATGCCTCCTGGAGCGTCACAGACACAAATTGAGATAAGACTCGTCTCGGATTCTCTAACGCACGAAACGTAAAAATAACCAAAACATGTATAACTCTGTATAATATCTATTTATACAGATTGACAGGAAATTATTTCATCAGACTTTACATAGTGTTATGTAATAAAACTGGGACGTTCCACAGGACGTTGTCATCGTCCCAATTAATAGTCGAAAACTTTTTTTTAAAGAGTTGTAAACATTGCTTTGAAATTCTGCACAGTGCAATATATACAATTTATACATTTTAGAGAATTTCCCTCATAGAAGAAGCTATTACCGTAGGTCTCAAGGCAAGACTTAATCCCGGGACCATGTTATTTATCGTTTTGATGTGCCTAGAGGTCAAATACAATAGTCCTTAAAATCATAAAAATGGTCCGAAACCAAATTTGGTAGATACGTGTGTTCCTACATTTACTCGGACGAGATTGTAATCAAGATATATCGGTCAATCGGAACGGGTAGTTTTGGGGGGGGGGTTTGCACCCCGAAATTGGAGGTTTTATATGTAATTTTTTAAATATTTTAAATTTTTACATTAAACTACACAATGTACTTTAAAGTTTTTCTCTATCTCCAACGGTTACCGAGATATTAAAAAACTAAACATAGTACGTTGTATTTTGGGGTTCCCATGCTAATGTTATGGTGGATAAGGAAAACTTAATATTTCACTTACTAACCTATATTTTTGGACGAAACTTAATATTTAGCTTCATGTGGTTGAGATCCAATCATTTATGCTTAAAAATCATAGTTTATGTGTTTACCATGGCAGCTAACCTGTATCCTCTTTTCCAATGTTAATCATATAGAATAAGGCAAACTTCTATATTTTTTACAGATGTTGATAAAACTTGGTATATTGTCAAAATAAAAATTTTGTTTATGGTAAAAATGCCTAATTTCAATGTTCCTCACAGCAGCAAACCTGCATACTCTTCCCCGTGTTAATCTTATGGATAATAGGCAAATTCTCTTATTTATTGACCGATATTGATTAAATGCAACCTGTCATATACAGGGTGTCCATGAAAAACGTTTCAAGACTTCTGTGAGTGATTAGGTCTAGGTTAAATGGCGGCCATTTAAATATTAAATTAAAATCACCGTTTTAAAAGTATTTTAGTTTAAAAATTGTAAATGGCCGCCAATTTGAATTTGGAGCTTGGATCATGCTAGTTATTTTTTAATAATATTAATCTACTAGTGTAAAACACATATCAAATTTGAAAATAACCAGTTAAAAAATGTTTTAAATAAAATACATTTTGTGAAAAATACAAAATGGTGTATATCTGAGAAAATAGGCGTTTTAGGCCATACCTCCATTGGAACTTTTTTCTTCCTTTTAATGTATCTAACCACTCATCGAAGTCCTGAAACGTTTTTCATGGACACCTTGTAACTACTGTATTGTCATATTGAATTTAGACTGGGACGGTGGCGATGTCTTGTAATCCAGCTACTTGGAGGTCACGAATTGTGGATAGTTGTGAGAGATGGTTGGTGGATGTAGTATTCTCTTGTGTGGATTAACGTCCGCACTATTGAATACTACGTTAATCCACAAAGACCATCCTCATAATTAGACCAATTCGTAATTCAAAGGCCGTGGTTCGGATTCCACGTTAAACTGTAGGTCCATTAGTTGCCATCGGCTGTTGGGATATTAATTAACAGTCCTGTCTAAGGAACGTGTTAGCCTTAGTCAGTAACAAGACTACAAGATCGCGCCACAATCATCCTACATTCATTCCTCGTTCATACTTCGCTTAAAATACCTACCTGGGTACGTCGCCATTTCAGTTAAAAGTATAAAGTAAAGTATAAAAGTATTGATTTGGAAATTTGCTGAGTACTAATGATCAAAGGTATAAATAAAATTGTTACACATAAAAACCCATTTTTAGGGTACAACCCCCCTGCCCAAATACCCGTCCTGATTTACTGATATGTCTACGAATAACGAACTCGTCATTTGGACACTGACCAAGGTCTTATTACGAAGACAGCGTTAAATAGCTCTATTTCCAACCGGGAGTTCGCTAAAATCGACAAAATAACCAAGATAATCTCTAACACAAACCCCATACTTTGGGTGAAACGCACGCGTAGTTCCCATGAACCTACTATGGTAAAGGTAACATTAGTTCTGGCTAGTTTCATCTTTAATACGTTGGAGATTATGGTAAAGAATGTCAGTAATTTGTTGTAACACAAGATCGCGGCGACTTGGTCACGTTCTGGTAGGAATTTCACGCGTGATCTGACCTTGACTGGTGGCGCGGCCGGGCGGCGAGTGCAACAGTTAAGCAGATCATCCCACGGAGTATAATACGAGTAAAGCGACTATATGGTTAGATTAGATCATTGAAACGATATGATTGTGGCGCGATCTTGTAGTCTTGTTACTGACTAAGGCTGACATGTTCCTTAGACAGGACGGTTAATTAATAGCCCAACAGCCGATGGCAAATAATGGACCTACATTTTACTGTGGAATCCGAACCACGGCCTCTGAAATTATGAGGATGGTCTTTGCGGATTAACGTAATATTCAATTGTGCGTACGTTAATCCACACAAGAGAACACTACACCGACCATCGCTCACAACTATCCACAATTCGTGACCTCCAAGTAGCTGGTTTAGAGGACGTCGGATAACTGGGGAGTAGGTATTTTAAGACGCTTACCAACAATAAATCTATATCGATAAGGATTTTTTTAAATTTACTATTATCACTAAAATTCATAATAGTGTTGGTAACTAAATGATTCCCAACGTATCTGTACTTTTACCTACACAACATTTCTGGAGTTGGTGCAACTCTCAGAGTTTCGCCACCTCTAGATACGTTGTGTGGTTAAAAACACAGACGCATTGAATATTTCAACACAGGAAACTCAGGACAAACATAAAGTAGGTAAATGTTTAAAAATATTACGTCCCTAGTTGTAAGTCTGTAAGGGCACATCTGTGGTGGTACATCCGTGGTTGTATTTCTACGATGGTACATCTGTGGTGGTGGTGGTACATCCGTGGTTGTACGTCTACGATGGTACATCTGTGGTGGTGGTGGTACATCCGTGGTTGTACGTCTACGATGGTACATCTGTGGTGGTGGTGGTACATCCGTGGTTGTACGTCTACGATGGTACATCTGTGGTGGTGGTGGTACATCCGTGGTTGTACGTCTACGATGGTACATCTGTGGTGGTGGTGGTACATCCGTGGTTGTACGTCTACAATGGTACATCTGTGGTGCGTGGTACATCCGTGGTTGTACGTCTACGATGGTACATCTGTGGTGGTACATCTGTTCTACGATGGTACATCTGTGGTGGTACATCTGTGGTGGTACATCTGTGGTGGTACGTCTACGATGGTACATCTGTGGTGGTACGTCTACGATGGTACATCTGTGGTGGTGGTGGTACATACGTGGTTGTATTTCTACGATGGTACATCTGTGGTGGTGGTGGTGGTACATCCGTGGTTGTACGTCTACGATGGTACATCTGTGGTGCGTGGTAGGTCCGTGGTGGTGCATCTGTGGTGGTACATCTGTGGTGGCGCATCTGTGGTAGTACATCTGTGGTAATAAATCCGTGGTGGTACATCTGTGGTGGTACGTCTACGATGGTACATCTGTGGTGATACATCTACAGTGGTACATCTGGTACATCAACAGTGGTGCATCTGTGGTGGTACATCCGTGGTGGTACGTCTACGATGGTACATCTGTGGTGGTACGTCTACGATGGTACATCTGTGGTGATACGTCTACAGTGGTACATCTGGTATGTCAACAGTGGTACATCTGTGGTGGTGATATGTCTGGTGGCATGTCTTTGGTGATACGTCTGAGGTGGGTTGTCACAGTCCAGTGCCTCCACTAGTTTCCCCTCCCCGGGTGGACCAGTTTCTCCCACCGCAGATATTGATAGCCCACCGCAGGCTACTTGTACCGCATCATTAATTCGCCTAACTTATACCAGACTATCAAATTTAATTTATTTTACATGGTATACTCATTCAACTCCATCACACTCTCATCTGATAAACTGGTTTCAAATTGCTTTACAAGACTTGTTTTCATTAAAATTGATCTATAGTCGTTGTCCAGCTCATCTCTCTGACACTTAGACATCATATATTAAATACAATGTACAATGAGAGAAATTTCACAAGAGTTCACTTACGCTAGTCATAAAAAATCTTGATGCTTGACAAATTCAATTTAAATATACTGCACCTAGATAACTAAAATTAGAGTTTTGTCTGTACATTTTTGGAATTATGATATATTTGGTTATTTTTACATTCTATATACCAGAAAAGCTGAAACTGGTTTTATCTCAATTTCCGTCTTTCGTAAGACCACATTTAGCGTTCCATAAAAATGGGAGCACCAACAGTTATGTAACTTAGTTTCATTATTCTATACCATTTGTCAAGTACATGTTTGTATACTTAAAACTCAGAAACCCAGTTTTGAGAAACATCTATATAAATAATATTAGAGTTTTGCTGTACATTGCTCAGAAGTTATTCATTTTTTATTTATTTTTACGTTCAGTTCGTTTGTTTCAAAGCCGAAACAAGTCTTATCTCAATTTGTGTCTGTTTGTCTGTAATCTGTAATAGTCCAGGAGGCATTTAAACCCATTTTGATCATAGTATATTAAAATGTTTTTTTAACGTGTAACTAATTATAATAATGGTTTAGTTGTCAAGTAATGCTAAATAATAAAGGTTGGTATTGATTTATTTTCTTTGTACTGATTTGTTTAGGATTTCAGGTTTACATTTTGGTATGATAATCTTTTTTCTTTAAACTGAATCCTACAACCTGTACAAAGGTTCGTCTTACTGCTAGTTAGACATATATTTTTAGTTTTACTGAACATTGTGATCTATTAAAGTTATCCAACAGGAAGCAGTAACCAGCTGTCAAATTTAAATTAATGTTAGTTTGTTTACATTGATTTTAAACCTATTTCAAAATTATACTCTACTAGCAGTAAGCCTTTGTACTTGTTTAACTTATTATTATGATAAAGTTTTAATCTCAAATTTTCTTTTCGGTACTTTACATTGTTTAAAATCCTCTAAAAATCAAGGTCTTAGGTCAAAAAACTATTATTCAAAATTGTTCAACTGCCTCTCAACCGTAAACCGTAGAACTGGCAAGTATTTTCCCCTACTTCTTAATATATTAAGTATAAACAAAAAAAAGCATAAAACATGCCCCTCCTTATAACCACTAACCATTAGAGCGAGACATATTTTGATTTGTCTTAATTATTCATATACCTATATAATTAATGACCCTAAACATAAACAAAAACAAACATGTATTCATTTACTTTTTCATTAACCCTAGAAGTGGCAAGCCTTTTACCTTTAATTGTAACATAAAAATAATTGTTTGTATTTTCTCTTATAACCTCCCCTTTTAACCACTAACCACAAAAGCAGGTGTCCACTGCAATCCCAATTAAGCCTACAAATGTCAACAACTTCCACCCAAGCCAGCCACCATTTATTTAAGGTGGGCCCCCCTCTCCGCTATACCACACATTTGCAAGCCAAATTGGGATTGCTCATGGTCGGGATTCGAACCCTAGCACTTTCCAAAAAACTTCAACCATAATAATCAATCAATTGTTCATTAAATGACGAGGAGATTTTTGCCTCTTTCCACAAATTAAGAATCTCGGTCATTATGAAAGATTCTACATCATCCCAAGATTTAAAGTGTGAATCAGTTAGTTACTTATACTAAAATGGTAACCTGTCCAGGTTTTTTAAGCCAAGCATTACTGAGAAATGAGTGTAAAATGATTGTGGCGCGATCTTGTAGTCTTGTTACTGACTAAGGCTGACATGTTCCTTAGACAGAACTGTTAATTAATAGCCCAACAGTCAATGGCATATCTAAGGATCCTACAGTTTAACGTGGAGTCCGAACCACTGCCTCTGAATTACGAACTGAACTAATTATGAGGATGGTCTTTGCGGATGAACGTACTATTGAATAGTGCGGACGTTAATACACACAAGAGAACACTACACCCACCGACCATCGCTCACAACTATCCACAATTCGTGACCTCCAAGTAGCTGGATTACAGGACATCGCCACAGTTACATTAACTCTGTTTTCAAAGAATGTTCTAAGTTCTTTAACACCGTTATTTCTTCTTCTTCTGTAGGTGATCCAGCAATCCCATCTCCTGATCCTTTTTTAGAAGTTGAGAGTCATCAAAATGTAAAAAATTTGAATCATCATTTTATACCATTATTGGAGTACAAATTTTAGGGACGACAGAAAATTAAAAAAATATAATTTGAGCTATCCAAATTCCATTGTATAAAAAATTTAAAATACCCAAAATTACTTCCATGTAAAAACTCAGCCTGTTTATCACACGATGTTGTATTATAGCAAATGACCAAAAAAGACAGGTTTTGGGTGAGCAAGTTGCAGAGTAACGGGTGCACCCGTAACACTAATGATGGCCGAGGGACGCTGATGGCCAGCTAATGACCTCCAACCCGCTGACTGATGGCTCACACAAATAACTTAACCTCTATACTTACCTTTAATCTACCAACTCACATTTCACTCGGTGAAAATTTCATTATACCCATTTAGTTCACCGATCTAGTTCATTCTTTTTGTTACACCCAATCATTTTAAATAGTAAAGTTAGTTGAAGGTAATATTTAATATATTTGAGAATGAATCATATTTAAATATTAAAATATACTATGAATATTATTATTATTGTATTATTATGAATCTTATTCAACAAAAAATGTGATAAAATCCACAATTTAAATTTCAAACTAGTAACTAACTCATAAGTCGTTAATCTTTGCCAAAAAGTGTTCATTTCACTATGAAATAGGTTTTGTTTTTGTTAAACATCATATGAAGTAGAAAAATCTAAACTAGGTCAAATCCATGGTACTCAAAATAAATTTTATCAAAACCATTAGAAACGAAAAACCATACATATGAGAAAAGATAATAGGAGTCTTACAAAATTAGTTTATTTTTATTTTGCATTTTTCGGCAACTAATTTGACAGGGACCGATCGTAATACTGGTCCTTATACTACGTAGCGCTAAGACCAATCACAAACAACAAATGAATCCAGAATCTCAATAGTAATAGTAACAAATTACTTGTGAGATTTGAGTTTTATTTTCTCTGAGCTTCGTTGAGTTTCTTCTTCTCCCAAACATTGTGACATCTTTTTTCAAGTATTTCTTTTCTAAATAAGTAAATTTATTTTTACTAATTTATAGTTATGATTATTCATAACACCATATTGGAGAAGGACTAAAAATAAATGACAGATCGGATTTCATTATTTACATTTTTATTTGATAATTTATATGGACACTTTCTTAAATTTTTAAATTCTCAACCAAAAAGTATTCTCATAGCTTTTTACCTATTTTTCACAAAACCCACAGATGTCAATGGATGATTTTCACACAATTTATATGCAATGAAGGTACACCTTTCGCCACCCGTGTAGAAACATTTTTCTAAACCTGTGATGGACTGCTCAGTTGATGTTGCAATTCCCTCTAGGACTCAAGGGGCGTTGATGACAACTCCACGGGCCCAAGGACTCAGCTCATGAGCTCCGAGTACCTCAAGGGCACTACGGTACAGGGCGTGGAAAGGTGTGGGGTCGAGCCTCAGAGGGGGATCCAGTGGAGAGCCGTCCATCTGCCAGATCTACCAAACAGAACAGGTGAAGCTACCTCAACCCAATTTCAATATAAAGCTTGTTTTTAAAAATATGTTCTGTTTTTTTGTAGAGCCTAGTAGTTCACACGCATGTCGCAATTGCATTGTGTATGCAATTGTGCTATGTAGCTTACCTGTACCACTCCACGATACCATTTCGTGACATGTACCATTTTGTACTGACCTGTACCTGTGCTGGGCTTTCAAAAAATTCAAGATTATCAACTACCCCACATTCTTATCATGTTTTACATGATTATCAAGCCCGCCACATTTGAGGTTTGCTCAGATATATGATTTTTATCTGCAAGGAACCCATCTACTCCATAAATGTGGGAAGAGTATGATGAAATTGTTAACAGTGACAGCAAAGTGTGTAAGTAAGTATAAGACTTCAAAGGTTGCCGTCCATGATGATGACTGGAGTGGCTAACGGTTGGCTTTGGTTGAAGCGAGGATTCCTGAGAACAGGTGCTTCACAATAACAAGTCTCCCAAACGAATTTTCTGATGTGTCAAGATCCACAAAACAATTCTTAAACATCCTTAAAACAATTGTTTCAGAACATCTATTCTAGCTGGGAAGTTAAGGAAACTTTTCTCCTGTTGAGTCACGACACTCCCTAAAACAGTCCCACAAAAACCAAAGATTTGAGTGTGTGGTAGGGGATTTGATAATCTTCAACATTTTGGAAGCACAGTAAAGAACCATACATGTTAGCTACAGAGTTGAAATCGAGCACAGTCTTACCTGAATAACGTTGGTGTACAACACACATGCTTACTGTGGATAATCGGGAGTCTACTGTGTTGGAAAATTGTTATGAAATATTTACTATTAAAATACCTGCATCAAAGGGGAAGGGGGAGCAAACTCGAATATTCCGTTTTCCGACTCCTGGAAGAAGCCTCGTACACAATACGGGGTGCCTGGAACTGATTTCACCCCTCCCATCGGCCGGGTCAGCACCCGGAACACGACGTAGGAACGGGTCAGCTCGTCGACCAGACGCTTGGCCCACTCATCGTCTACAGTATGTGCAACAACACGGTTAGTAGGCTACCAACAAACTACATGAGAATCGTCCCTAAATGTCTTTCTGACTGTTTTGATGTACAGCAAAAATAATAATTAGATACAACAAAATTAATTTGTCGCAATACTGTTAAGTCTTTTGTACCAAAAGTTAACAGTTTCCCTTGCACCTTAAGTTCCTTCTTGTCTCTTGAAGAGCAACTTTAGAACTGTCCCACAGTCTGATTTTTTCCAGCCCATTTATTATAACAAACTAAAATCGCCAAACTCATAAAAACATGTCTAACCTTAATAGCTGTAATAAAGTCAACAATAAAAACAGCTGAAACTTTTAATCATATTTCAGAGTCATGATTACCAACATAATAAAAAAATTTAAATTAATTGCTGTCTTTAGTCAAATATTGGTAAGTAGTGCAAAAATGTTAACAAACGTATAAGTTATTGCTAAACTGAAAATTGTCAGTTTTTTGCCAATCCCAGTACTTTGACAATTATGTTAATTAATATATTAATCAATTATAAATTTAAAATCATTCACCTTTCAAAAGTTGTGGGTTTGGATTCAGGAACTCCTCTTCTGCTCCAGCAGACATCCTGAACCTTCTATTTCTCTGAAACAGTAAAGTGATTTTTTTTTAAACAAAGCTAACTTATTTTGGCAAGCGCTCTATGACCTCTATTACGAGGGTTGTCCGTAAAGTAAGGTTCCCATAGCGCTGCAGTCGACAATAGTGCTGCGACGGGGGTTCACGCGGTTTTGTTGTGTACCTGGGTTCCCTCACTCCAAATCCCCACCGCAGCGAAGTGTCTGCGGCGCTCAGTCTTGGACTGGCAGCCGAACAAGATGGGGCTTCCCATTACATGGCCCGCCAGGTGTGAGCTGCGCTCAATGATTCGTTTTTTTACTGCCAAAAACCTTCCGTCCCGGGAAATTCATTCCCAGCTGTGCGAAAAATATGGAAAAGTGTATGAGCGTACAACATGTGCGAAAATGGTACAGGGAGTTCAAGAACGGGCGTACCAACGTCCATGACGAGGAGCGTTCCGCGAAAATTCAAGCAAGCGCAAAGTGCCGGCAAGGAAAGGCGTATCGTTGTGCGAATTCTTGCTCAACGGTGAAACAATCAACGCTGCCCGCTACTGCGAGACACTGCAAAAACTTCGCCGTGCCATTCAAAACATGAGGAGGGGTATGCTGTCCAAGGGGGTGCGTTTGGATCAGGATAACGCTCTACCGCACACTGCTAACGTTACCAACGAACTCATCGCTAACTTTGGATGGGGTATCGTCAAACACCCACCCTACAGCTCGGACTTAGTCCCCAGCGACTACCACCTCTTCCCTGATATGAAAAAACACCTGGGTGGAACGGATTTCGGCGGCCGAGAAGAGCTGGAAAAAGCGGTTCTCAGCTATATGCGCGACTTGGCGGCAGACTTCTTTGACTTGGAAATTCAAAAGCTGGTACACTATATGCAAAAATGCATTGACCTCGGTGGCAACTACATAGAAAATAGGAAAAAGTCTGAACTTTCCGAATATGTGCGAGTTTATGCAAATAAACATGTTTTTCACTGAGTAAAATCACTGGGAACCTTACTTTACGGACAACCCTCGTACATGTTATTTTTACATCCAACCTTCCTATTAGTCCTGGAGTGACAGTTGCCACCTTTGCAGACGACACAGCTCTACTAGCCACACACGAAGATCAGGTGATTGCATTTAATATGATCCAAACAAACCTCAACGAGCTTGTTGTTTGGTTGAATAAACACAAGGTTGAAGTAAATTAAACAAAATCTGCGCAAGTGAATTTTACACTGAATAGAGCAAATTGCTCACTGTCTCTTTGAATAATGTCCAGCTACCACAATTTGAAGTTGACTAGTACAGAAGCATGCACCTAGACAGATGTTTAACTTAGTACACACATTTGGAACAAACGACAACACTTAAATTTGGAATTCAACAAGATGTATTGGCTTTTTCACATAATTCTCGAATCACAACATACAGTAAATTACTCCTCCATAAACCCATACTCCAGCCAGAGTATGGCTTGTAAAGAGTATGGTAAGTGGTAAAGTCGTAATTCACGAAGCATTTATAAATTCAATAAGAAGTGGCAGGTGGAGGCATCTGTCGTCAATTTTACGATATCATCTTTGTGACTGTGTTGCCCTTTGGGAGCAAGCAACCGAACCTGCTCACACACAGTTCACAAAACCTCCACTAAGGTATATCTTATAGCCAAGTAAGCGCTTTCTACTCCTATGCACTGGTGGCTGGACCGGTTAGAGCGCTGCGCTGACGAGGGTAACGTTCTAGCCATTCCATTTGTGTGTTGTTCCACCATATACTTCTATTACATATCCTATATGACTCTCTAAGTGAATGGTAAATAATTACTGTGGAACTTTTAATAATTGATATCCCAACAGTCAATGGCATATCTAAGGGACCTACGGTTTAATTAGTTTTGATGTTATTACAAATTAAGAGTCCATCCATCCATCCGTTTGGCATAAATCGACAAAATCTTACCCTTGTGGAGCAAATAGAGCCACACGGAGATTTGTTCCTGACTGTGCACCCTGGGGAACAGCATTTGCTCCTGCCCTGAAAATAAATAACTGGCATCAGTTAACTGACACATGCCTGCTCCCTCTAAAAAAACTGAATAATTACTTATGCTTCATGGAACTATTGGGTGATGTGTCCATAAGCTTCAAAACACCTTTAAGGCAGCGTGAGAAGCTTTAGTCCTAGAAGTGTCCACTATATTTTCTTCAGTGCCATTCGGAAGTGCTATGGTTCGAATCCCGACCATGAGCAATCCCAATTTGGCTTGCAAATGTGTGGTGTAGTGGAGAGGGGGGCCCACCTTAAATAAACGGTAACTGGCTTGGGTGGAAGTTGTTGACATTTGTATGCTTAATTGGGATTGCAGTGGACACCTGTTTTGCTTTTGTAGTTAGTGGTTATAAGGGGGGAGGTTTAAAGAAGACACAAATAATTATTTTTATGTTACAGTCAAAGGTAAAAGGCTTCCCACTTCTAGGGTTAATGAAAAAGTAAATGAATACATGTTTGTTGTTGTTTGTGTTTAGGGTCATTAATTATATAAGTACATGAATAATTAAGACAAATCAAAATAGCTGATTTGTTCAAAATTTAATTCTGAAACCAAAAATATGTACTTTTGTATAATTAATTTGAAAAAAATTCATGCATTTCACCACTGAAAACTTTTTAAAACACAAATATAAACACTAAAAAAAATTTTGCACGGTAGTAACAGTCAACGGAGCACGACAGACTACAACATTTAGGAAAAATTAATATCGCAATCCATCATCCTTCAATGACACCCTATTTGGATGGCAAAATAAATAATACTGTAATTAATTAATGTATTTCACTACTAAAAGCAACACAAAGATAAACACTGTAAACAATCTTGTTGCACAACAATAGCAGATAGCAGCCTGATGACAGGATACTCCTTTTAGGAAAATATAATATTGCATCAAAGTTGTCTGCAAACAGACCTTGAAAAAACTTTAAGACACATAAATTGTTAGTTAAGAATCTTAGCCTTTCAATGATATATATGTTTTGCATGTCTTTGACTTGGCAAAACATCCATAATGGATATTCAAGGCAGCAGATAGTAATCCAGCATTTTTTATCCGTAATGAAATAGGTTATCAAAGACAGGAAGTGGTCCACTGACCCTGTACGTAGGCTCTTGATAGTAAAAGCCAGAGGAGTCGTGCTTGTAGGTGCCGTGGTCACACAGACAGCTCAGCACCGCAAACACGAAGAAAAAAACATTCACTATAAATTCAGAGTACCTGGAACATAAAATGACAGATAGGTAGTCGGGCCTACTGTTTAGGAGGTAAATATGAGAAATCAATGATCATTGAAAACAATTTAATATTGATAATTTATGAGAAACTTTCCATGCCAGCTGATTATTTCTTCCTGATAAATCACATTAAAGCAGTATTAGGGTCAACTGAAATCCGCTAGGTCGGCGCTAGTGTCGCTTATTCGTTACACATATGTCTTTCATGCAAGCTTCCTGAGTGACCTGTTTAAGATAACAGTTCTGAATTTATTTACATTGTTAAACATTTTTAGACCTTCAAAATTATATACTTTATAAGATTATCGGATCAAAAATGTTACTTTGAAAATTTGTTTCCTCTAGTATATAATTTTGTTTATTTCATAGAAAGAAATAACCATCAGCTGTCAAATTAAAATCAATGTTAGTTTGTTTACAATGATCATTGGTACTAAACTTATTTCAAAATTATACTATACTAACATTTTTTTATGTTAACACTTAACAAATTTTAATTTCATCGAATTCATCTGATTGTAAATTAATGCTAAATACAGTAATCCCTCTCATATCCGGATCTCTCACATCCGGACCCTCCGATATCCGGACGTGATTATGAAAGAATACAAAAATTAAAAAACACTCTAGGAGACCAATGTTTGTAAACCCAGTGGTCGCGAACGATGTTTGTAGGCTGGTTAGTAGTGGGCCGGTCACCGGTCGCAGGGTTGAAGCCATGTGGACAGCGGTAATGTTCGAAAGCGGAGTGGGGGAATGACAAGTCGCCGTAGTCCTGAGTGCCTGAGTCTTGAGCGCTCTCTGTATTCTGTGCTATTTGGTGCAAGGTCACTGACTCACAAAACAATAAATCTCCCCACCCCAATAGCCAACGCATCACCTGTACTGTAGTGACAACACCCGCATCAGTAGTCAGTGTCACCTTTGTTTTGCTTGAGTGACCTAGTCTCTCTTGCAACGGTTCGTTTTAGTTTCGGGTAGGAGGAAGAGTACTGGAGGTGAATAAGTTATTATATCCAAAAAAAGAAAAATGGTTGTCATTACGGAAAAACTTCACGCTAATCACGCATTAAAACGTTTGCAAGCATTGTAGCAATTGTATTACTCTACGTACTGTACTGCTTTGTACTGCATTACGTAGTTTTTTATTATTATTTTAACAACAAAAATTGTGTTTTTTATTTAATGTCCGGAAGCTTTATTCGTCTCTCATATCTGGAATTTTTTGCTATCCTGATCGGCTGTCGCCACATTAGTCCGGATATGAAAGCATTTACTATACAATTATAGTTTTTACTTTTAGATTTTACATTATATTTTGGCATTATAATTAGTATCTCACTTCTCAAACTGAATCATACAACCCGTACAAAGGACGGACTAACTGCTAGTATAAACATAAAACTATAACTTTATTTATAAAAATACACATTACTACACTCATTTATATTGATTAGCAATCTACTGTTTCAGAGAAGTTTACCATGGTAGGAAGTGGACGTCGGTCCTTCTGTAGGTGCGAGGGTGGATGGGGAAGCCGTCGCAGTCGCGAGCCACGGGGCAGCAGGCGTACTGCGGCTCCAGGTAGCTCTGCAAGCTCCTCGCCTCATCGGGCAGCAGGTACCAGAGACCCCACAGTCCGATAGTGGAGAAGCACAGTCCGAAAACAGCTTTCATCAGACCTTCAAATCGAAATCATCAGTAATCAGTCTTATGGTCATTAGAAAAAAGTAATATACAAGGATTGGAAGTTAATGGAACAGTTTTCTTTACTCTCCAAGAAGTGAAACATTTTAACACAATTTATATTCAAGCTGGGAGAATAGAAAATCTTAAGGGTCGGCTCTATATTACTTGCATTTTTTTATAATTTTTTTCTCAATCAAGCTGTGGCTACAGAACACTTAAGAGTCTGCATCAGTGGTAGCCATCTTGGATTTTAGTCCCGTAAGAGCAATGTTAAATTCTGGCACCTATATCTTCTTGACCTATTGTCATAAATTAACGGAAGAGGTGTCAAATTAAAGGTATTACAGTCCTCCAGGGCACCACCTTACAGAACTTTTTATTTTCGCTCTCAATAAAAAATAATAATGATTTATTTTGTAAAATATTCCTGGATTTTTGTTTTTATATCAAGTTAAATTTTTTAACATATTGAAAAGGTCATTCCCTTGAGCCACATCTCATCAATGTACTTCCAAAGTTTTACATTGATACTTTGATAATTAACGCCACTACACACGCCAAAGTGAAGGTGTGTTCCGCCAGAATTTAACATTGCCCTTAAGGGACTAAAATTCAAGATGCCTACCACTGAACCACTGATGCAGACTCTTAAGGAATCTACATTACCTGCATTATTTCAATCTGTTCTCACTCAAGCTGTGACAACAGCCTTTCCACTCGGATTCTCTAGATTTATCATGTACAATAAGACCTGAAACATGAGTGGTAGTAAAACTAACCGAACAGAAGAAGGAACGAGAAGAACCAGAGGACGGCATGTAGAACGGTGAAGAATGTGGAACAATCGGAGCCGGTGGTGACAGGTAGGTGGCCAGGGAAGCCTGCTCGGTTGTACTCGGCAAGCGAGAGGGGGACGCACGGCAGGCCGGGGTCAGGGTAGTTGTGGCACACGCACTGGCAGTACCACACACACATGCAGCGGTGGCTCTGCACGATGATGATGCGGCGCGAGGCGATGACCTGGTGATCCACGTTGTACAACACCACTGAAAAAAACAGGTCCTTTAACTTCTACAAACACTAGAACCCAGCTTACCCAAACCATGTTAGTCTGATTTTTCGAATAATTGAAGTAAAAACATTTTTTATAAGATACCATAAAATCAAGGCAAAATATCAGAACTCAATACAATAGCTTTTTGAACCAAAAACAAGAATTATTGATGTTTAACAGCAATTTATCATAACATATGTTTCATATTCATGTAAAATAAGTAGTCAGTGGACGTGATATTCTCTATTGTGGATTAAGTCTGCACTATTGAATGCTACATTTATCCGCAAAGACCATCCTCATTTAAATCAGTTTAGTTTAGAGGCAAAAGTGGTTCAGATTCCACGTTAAACTGTAGGTTTAACTTAGATGCCACTGGCTGTTGGGCTGTAATTAACAGTCCTGTCCAAGGTACATGCCAGCCTTAGTCAGTATCAAGACTACAAGATCGTGCCACAATCATCTTACACTCATTTCCCATTCATACTTGGCTTAAAATACCTACCTGGGAAGGTTGTCATTTCAAAAGTTAATCTAATCAAATCAAATATTTCTAATTTCAACTCTAATTCAAAAACAATTCTTTTTAGGGGGAGAAAGTAAAAAATGCAATGACATACTTTTGCACTCGACCCGCTTGCTTTTAAGAGGGGAGGAGATGGTCGCTGTGTAGGTGATCCGGTGTTGGGGAGGAATCTCATCCTGGCCAGGCTTATCAAAATCCGAAGGACCCAGGCGAGATGTACAGTTTGCAAAATCCACTCCGAAATAATCTGCGGCGACCCCCAAGTTGGTGACCACCACTTTCACCACTGTCGATTTATCGGATGTGGCGTCTGTGTACACTTCGGTGATCTGACCTTCCGTTCTGCAACAAAACACGTAAAACTTTTCCAGTTTGTTGAGATTCTGGTTTTATAAAATAAATTTATGGGAAAAAGTTTAAACGAATTTCATAAATTATTGTGGCTAACTTCCCAGAAAGATAGTAAGTGGAGACTGTTAGGTTTCTCACTGGATCATAAGCTATCTTGGGATAGCCACATTGACTTGGTCTCCCGGAAACAGTCAAGTGTACTTTATCTGCTGAGGAAGCTTAAGGGTATGCTCACCTCCCATTAACTATAATTTATCATGCCCTGTTCCATACTCACACCAGTTATGGACTTATATGGTGGGGGCATGCTCTGATTTTCCATCAGATTCTTCTCCTTCAGAGGCCAGTTGTGAAAACAATCTCATCCAGTGGTTTCCGTGATCACTGTCGTCCCTTGTTCCGCCAGTTAGGAATTCTTACCGTCCCTTCACACTGCATCTTGGTTTCTCTGATGTTCGTGAAAACCAACATGAGTTCTTTCACTACGAGAAACCTCTTACGCAACCATGATGTAAGGAGCAAGGTCAACCTTGATATCTCGAGATGAAGGTTGATGTTTTACCTCCAAACGGTTCCCTGGCTTGTCGTTCAGGATGTATAACAGACCTGATAAAGTGAAGCTGTTTGAGAGAACCCATTTAAAGCAAGTTTTTACTCGGTGGCTGAAGGAATTGCATTTTACTCTGTTGACGAGTTTCTCTCTGAGCCACTCACCTTCTTGGAGACCGCCTGTGCCAACTAAGTTCAAGTTAAATGAATTTCAACTTTATTTTATTCCTTTTTTTATATAAAAAAACGACACTTTTTTATATATGACACGAACAATCCAGGATTACCTGGTAAAAGTTGAGGAAAGTACAATACAAAATTCCGAATTAAACCACAACAATTTTAATTTTAAAAGATCGCTCTTGTGGGATGTCAAAAACCCAGCTCCAGTATGAGCTCATTCTCGTACAGAGAACGTTGATCCCTTTGCCGCATTTATGTGTTTGTTCTGCCACAAATTTTGGCACGCTTTGTCTCCGTGGCAGCCATTCTGTGCTTTGATGATGCTTTTGTGTTCTTGCTTCATGCTCGATGGCACGGTTTAGCAATACACGATTAACGAAATCCAGCAGTGAACATGTTAAAAGCAAATAATAATAATATTCGTGTAACCTTCTGACCAAGGTCTAGAGTTAGTTTTCAGGTCGCACTAGTGCCTCAAACATGACCTGACGACTACTACTATGCAGCCAGGACCAACAGCTTAATGTGTCTTCCGAAGCACAGTAGCAGTCTGAGAAATTAAATTTCATATGTGTCATGACCGGGAATCGAACCCGGGTCTTTTGGATGGTAGGCCGGTACTCTACCCACTCAGCTATGACTACAACTGTTAAATGTTAATTGGCTCTCCCTTACATTTTGAATTAGCGAGTTTTGACTCCACCAGTCGGAGAGCTAACCATAACTTACTTGTCGCCAATGATGTCCACATGGTCGGCATTCATCTCGATGACGACCTGGCTCTGGTACTTCTCGTAGTACGGCGCCCGCAGCACCGCCTGGTTGCTGGTTGTGTTCTGCAGCACCGACTGATCTGTCACCTCCAGGAAGTGCTTCAGGAAATAATGGCCTCCACCTTTTCCTGATTTTTCAGCTTCCTAAAGTAAAATTGTCTTTATTACTGAAAAAACTTCAGATTTTTCATCCTAATCTTCTACTCTTCCAGTCCTAATCTTCCAGGAAATCGTCCTTTGAAAAATCATACCAATTTGTTTTTCGGTCGGTTTAATAAGTACCAAACCATGTGTGCCATCTTAAAGTGTACCAAAACCTCAAAACACATAGAATAATAAGAGCAGTGTAGTTTTTTTCAGAAAAGACAAACACAAATCTCTTCTTTAGCCTTACAAACAGTGTAGATGGACACATACAGAAATCAAGATGAAAACCATGTGTAATACTCGTGTTGTAATACATGTTTACACGTGTATAATATATAAAAATAACCAAAAATATCATAATTCCAAGTGATTTACCGGCAAGACTCTATTTATACTTATACAGCGGACCTTGTCTTTCCGCCATAACTGCAGAGGTTGGTTCCGCAGACAAGACCCAGCCTCCTGCTGGCAGCGATGAGCTTGTCGTGCGAACGCTGCATAGTTCACACCTGCCTTGTCGCACTCGTCCCCATCAAACGTTATATCTTTGTCTTTCAACACCAAGTACTCCTCTGGTCCAGCTAAAAATCAGACAAAGAAAACCAATAACATTTATAACAGTAAACTTTTCAGTGCATCCAATGAAGGGATACGCATCGGGTAAAAATTTCTCCAAGAACTGTTTTAATCCATTAGATGACTACATCAGGAGATGACATGATTTATTATTGATACATCAATTTTTACAGTATTTTAAAATAAAAATTAAGTAGGCCTAAGTAAGTTTTTTTCCTTCTGGACAAGGTTTAGGTTTTAACACGTTTGCTGCAGGCGTACACGATCATTGCCTCAGATGCTGCACGGTCCATTTCAGCCTCTCGTTACATAGCAACCAAAACCGTCAGGGCCTGTCAGTTGCCAAAGGATTATTGTTGGTTAGCGTGGCGGGAAGCATAGATAATTCCGACCCCTATCTCCACTATCCGACCACTATCTATGTTATAACGTGGACTCTGAGACGGCCTGACAACCACTCCAAGCTGCACCGAGCGCTGAGAGGCCGATATTGACCACTCAAGAATGACGTCATTTTTGGTGAACGGAATGCATTTTGATCAACGTTTTCATACTTCCTACTTTCATATGGAGGTAATTTCACTGGTAAATTTTTTTTTAACTGGTACATTTTAGCTATAACTATTACAATTGTTTTTCAGCAGTGACCATGTTAAAGGTTTTTTTTTTGTTTCTTTTTTTTTTTTTTTTTTTTTTTTTTTTTTTTCTTTTTTTTTTTTTCTTTTTTTTTTTTTTTTTTTTTTTTTGTTTTTTTTTTTTCTTGTTTTTTTTTTTTTTTTTTTTTTTTTTTTTTTTATTTTTTTTTGAATTTTTTTTTTTCTTTTTTGTTTGTAGGCCAAGGTTTTCACTTCACAAACGACTTAACATACCTTCCAAAGTGGCATTAATTAATTAAATGGTAAGTTAATTCTTATGTGTTTTACTTTTTTCATATGTTTCAAACTATTATATAAACCCTAGAGCGGGCGCTTCACCGTTCAAACAGGAGAGGGCGCATGAAGAGTTTTATTCCGCAACACTAAATCGCACAAATTCAACCCATCTTACGTGTTTTTATAACATAGTATTGTATTTAAATAACAAATAAATTGATAAATTACAAGGTTCCATCGTTAATTAGAGTAATAATTTAAATAAACATAGTTAGTTATTTTATAGTACAAGAATGGTGTTACTGTTGGTGTTACGGGAGAGGGTGCATGCGGAGTTTTCTTCCGCAATAATAAAATTGACCAGCAATGCCAACCAAATTTATTAAATGACCGTTTTACAAATTAAATTAAAAAAATATATATTTTGGTAAACACACACGCCCATATGTGTATTCCGTGTATAAATATTGCATGCGACGTAATCTCTCGTCTTCAAATAAATCCATGGTGGAATAAGTATAATATAAAATGGAAACAAAAAAATACTTGTATACTTGAAAATAGTCACAACTAAAATGATAAGTTAACTCTCACATAGAAGGGCACATGAGGAACTAAACTCCGCACTAACCACTTGCCCGATAGGGCACATGTGGAGAAAGCCTCCGCAAACTGATATCGCTTCACTGCATTGCAACTCACAAGAAAACAAATGAGTGTGGAGGTTGTAAATAGTTTCAGGGGATTCCTGGAATGAGGCGTGAGGCACGGAGCCTGACACGTCTACCGACTCACAATATACATGTTTATTAGCGAATTTCCCATAGGGAAGAAGCTATTACCGTAGGTCTCATGGCGAGACTTAAGCCCGGGACCATGTTATTTTTTTTCTTTAGGTGCCCAGAGTCCAAAAACAATTGTCGTTAAAATTTTTATATATATGTATATATGTGAGGATGTATATATATATGTGTCTGTTAGCACGATAACTCTCGTAAAAATGGTCCAATCAAGACCAAATTTGGTAGAGACGTGTATTCCTACAAGTGCTCGGACGAGTTCGTTAACCAGACATATCGGTCAATGGGAACGGGTAGTTTGGGGGGTTTTGTACCCCAAAATGGGGTTTTTTGCGTTTTTCACATGTAGTTTTTAAAAATTTCTAATTTTATATTTCACCATTGGAATCAGCTTAAAAAACTACACAATTAAGTTCCTTAAAGTTTTTCTCTATCTCCAACGGTTACCGAGATATTAAAAAAACTAAACACAGTACGTTGTATTGTGGGGCTCCAATGTTAATCTTATGGAGGATAGGGAAAAATTAATATTTCCCATATTAATGAATATTTTTGGATAAAACTTGATATTTAGCTTCATGTGGTTGAGATCTATCCATTTATGCTTAAAAATCATAGTTTATGTGTTTATCATGGCAGCAAACCTGCATACTCTTTTCCCATAATAATCATATAGGGAATAGGCAAACTCCTTTATTTATGGACAGATGTTGATGAAAGTTGGTATAAATCTTAAGATAAAAATTATTTATGGTAGAAATGTCTAATTTCAGTGTTCCTCACAGCAGCAAACCTGCACACTCTTTGCCATGTTAATCTTATGGAGAATAGGCAAATAATTCTCATGTTTATGGACAGATTTTTATAAAACTTGTCATATATTATTATTATTATATTATTGATTTGGAAATTCGCTGAGTACGCAGGTCTGCTGCGACGGGGGTATTTAAAGAAAACTACAAGTGCCGAGGAAACTCCGCAAGCGCCCTCTCGAGGGTTAAACAGTGAAATTGAAAGTAAACATTATAAAATAAAATATCTCACAAGAAACTCACCATAACTCAATATCTTGAGCTCGGAATTCTTGCAATAACTAGGTAGAGGCTGGGGCACGAGCAGGTAGTCTGAGAGACAGTCTAGGTTGTAGGCGACCTTGTCATCTGAAGAGTAGGTAATCATTATAGTCTTGGCATCATCTATAAGTATCTCATTTATAGTCCCAACTCTGAAAAAACATTTAACAATAATTTGATAATATGAACAATGCGGTTTTTTTAAGGCCGCCGAACCCTGCCACGGTAGTTTTTTACATAGCGCAAGCAAAGTCCACTCTTATTTGATAATAACCCTACATCATCTAGGTCCAATCAACGATCTATTTCACTAAATACATAAAAAAACTACTTAAATCAAAAATAATTGTCTAAAAACTAGCAACCCAATTTCCAGTTACAACAAACCAGATCACTAATGTTACACTTCAACTCAAAAGCGTCTCTCACAAACACAACACTAATTTACATTTCCAAAGAGAATGAAACACCAAATTATCCAGGCAACATCTTAGAATATAATTTGGCATCAGTTTACATCGTAAAGATTATAAATATGCGCTAAAACTACAGTAAACAGGACGTATAAACACCAAGTTGATGCAACGAACAGACTGTCCTTGTAAACAACATATCTCTCACACTCTCAGCTGATCAAAATTGAATGGAAAATTTAGAGAAACTCATGAGCAATATTCTCCACACATTCCAAGTTCGAAAAAGTTCACTAGGTTGTCGCTAGAATGCGCCAGCTGAAGGGTTGCGTGATGACGTGAAACTCAAGTCAAACCGCAACAGTGTCTTTTTTTGCGTGACGTGGAACTTTCGTCAAACCACCTTGAAGGGTTAACAACCCAAAGAATAGTTTGGCAATAAAAGAGATTTTGGATCGTTATTCTACTACAATAGTACTACAGTACAACCCAGTAAAAAATCTCTAAACTTTGCCTTGTGATAAAAATTAGGTGGCTCTCTCTCTTTGGTAATGATTAATAAAGCAATTTTAAAATATGTTATAAAAATAACATAATTAACATTTTGGTATTTTCTCAACTCGTCTTCATCGTCCTCTTCTTCTGAACTATGCAACACTTATGGAGGTGATAAATCTTTCTGTTTTCGATTGACCACTCTCTTATTTAAAATTTAAGTTTGATTTTTATTTTTTCTAATCTACGGATTTCTTGCCTAGTTTTTAAAGTTATGGCATCATTATTGATAATTTACTATTAACTTGTAAGTCTTTTTCTAATGTGTTTTGGGTTTTAAAACTACAAAATATTTCTGGGGGTGATGAAACTCTTCTGTTCTTAAGTGTAAAGTTATAAAATGCAATACCCTA
The DNA here is from genome assembly GCA_023375725.1 of Nephotettix cincticeps. NCBI lineage: Eukaryota > Metazoa > Arthropoda > Insecta > Hemiptera > Cicadellidae > Nephotettix > Nephotettix cincticeps. The sequence continues at coordinate 6,233,310 of CM041791.1, read as the reverse complement.
TGTGAAAATTTTTATGACAGTCAATAACCAATGTTGTGATGAAGTTAAAAAATTATTACAATCTACAAAAATAAAAATAAATAAAATGCTAAACTAACCTTCCAGGCAATCTTTTAGTAAGATTTTCCCAACAGACTCTTTTGTCAGGAGTTTGATGTTTGGCATATATTTTAACCGTTACTGCATTTTCTAACCGTGGATTCAATAATTTAAAAACATTGAACCTAAAATGAAGATTTTAAAAAGAAAAAATGTATTATTACTCATGTCATTAACTGTTACATAAAACCTACTTGGTTTGCTACCATTAAACACATAATTCTATCTCATTTACATGAAAAAAAAACACGCCATGACTTGGCCTAAAAACACTAATGTCACAAAAATAATTCAATGTATTTGAAAATACATTTTAACATTTTATCACAGGTATTATGTGGTAGTTAGCTTATGGATATGTCTTAGCTCTGGGGGGTTGTTGGCAATTTGGGCGACCAAAATTTGAAACAATGACATCATATGGTTAATTATGTCATAATTTTTTGGTTATAAAAACAGCTGTTGATGAGATGAAATATAATTTGAGAACATTTTTCTCTTTAGTCAATAAAAAATGTCTGCAGAGTTTGGTTTCTGTAGCTTAAATAGTTCTTGAGATATAATGATTTTTGTAAAAAATACAAAACGGCGGCTAGCGGCTAACCTTAGAATTTTTTAACTTATGTTTACAGGGCATTTTCTGTTTATTTTGATGAATACTATCATCCTTCGAAGATTGTCCCCAACTTAAATGAACACCCTGTATAAAGGGTGATAATACTCCGAACTGAAATTTGAAAATTGTAACAAAACGATATCATATACTATATGTCAGGGGGGAAAGTAATAAAAAGGTAAACAAAACATTACACTATGCAGCAAAAAATGATGAAAGTCACATTTAAGGTCGATCTTACCATAAATCACTGAACCGAAGACAATGAGCACTTTCAAAATATGTTTCTGCATTTGAGTTGCAAGGTAGTTTCCCTTTCTTCGAGCACTTTTGTCCACCTCGAATCTGAGTATCACACGAGGCTTCTCGCTTTTGCACAAACTGTACCCGGTTCCTCGGGACCTGATTTCCTAACACGTCACTCAGTCGTAATTTACTTTGAGCCAATTGCAATTTAGAAAACTCTTTCTGATCTTCCATTTCATTGTTTATCTCACCATTACTTTTCGACGATACGATTTTATCATTTGGATGCAAAATTACCTGTTGTTGGATTGCATTTTCTTTACTTTCTAAATTCGTTAGGAATTTGTTTTGGACGGAAGACTTTTTTAATTGGTTTTCATCCACTTTATCAGACTTTTTTTTCAGTTCGATGTAAACTTTATATGTTTGATTATCAGTGTCCGCCACAGTTCCATCAGCGCATTTATCATGTCCCGAGGATTTCATATTCTGTACTGTATTAATAACCGGGATCAGTTTATACATTAGGCCTTCCATGTCGGTAATATTTCTCGCTCCACTCTTTTTCCTCAAATCTATAGTTTTTATCTTAGCAACATTACTAATCGGTAAAAACAAGCTCTTTGTTTCCCTCTCCGTAACTCCACTGAAACACTTGGTTGTTGTGGCACATTCTGTATATTCGGTTTGCTCTTTTCTAGAAGTGGTTTCTAACGTATTACAAGAATTTTTCGTTGTGCATTTCGGATTAACTGTAGTAGTTTTTGTTTTGTTTTTACCAGACTTAAAAAATTTTAAAAAGCTTTTAGGAAGAATACGCTGTTTCAGCGCCTTTTTAGTAGTGTGTTCAGAACTACATGTTTTAGCCTTATCAGCTTTTTTAGTTGTGGCTTTCGTGCATTTCTGTTTCTTAGAAGTCCCTCTGTTAAGAGATGCACTTTTAGGTCTTTTGGTTACAATTCGAAGCCTTAACTCACTGTTTTCATTCTCTATTTTGAGCGAAAACCCTTTCTTACCCTTTTTGTTCACTAGATGAATGTTTTTAAAACAACTGTCGTTTGAATTTATTTTAAATTGCTCTGAGTTTATGTTGCTCTCACAACTCAACGAATTATTAGCACCTAAATTCATTTCTTTACTTTTGTCCTCTTTTATTCTTTTCATTAATAAAATTTTACATTGTTCTCTGTCGAGAGCACTGATATCGTTTTCAGGTTCCTTGAATGAATCACAGTATTCATTAATCTCACCTTCGATAGATGCCAGCGAATTAGCGGGATCCATTTTTGATGAGGATAATTTACCTCTTGAATAATTTATTTCTGATATCTTATCAAGCAGTTCTCTATTTTCACTCATTTTATCTTCAGAATCAAGTGCAATGTTTTTAGGGGATATCGATTCTAAACCCACATTATTACTACTCTCAAACTCAAATGATTTTACAGTTACGTTTTTCCATAACTCATCATTCAGAACCGGTTTGAAAGCTTCAGCGGCATCAAGTTGTAAAGCATTTTTATTTACAAATGCAATGGACTTAGTGTGAGGTTTTCCTGAATCAATATAGTTGTTTATGACAGCATTTCCTTCCATTATACTTTCTTCATTGAAAGGCGTTTGTATTGGTGAAGATAATATAGATACACCGATATTTTCATTAACATTCGGTTGTTTTTCAGGTATTTGTAAATTTCGACTTTTGAATTTTCCAATCTTATCCTGTGAGTGTCCCAAATTTAACTTGTTTTTAATATCGACACTTCCTTGCATTTCATTTGGATCAGTCAGTTTTGTGTTTGACTTTGAACTTAACACAGGTGCATAAATATTTAGATTAGCATTGGATTTTTTTCCATCAATTTTTAAATTTTGTCCTTGTAATTTGTCATTCTTGTCCTGGAATTCCCATGAATTCGTGAAGTTTTTAATAGCCTTGGTTCCTTGCATTTCATTTGAACCACTGAATGGTGTGCTTATCTGTAAACTTCTAACAGGTGCAACAATGTTTACATCCCCCAAAGGCTCTTTACCAGTGATTTTAACATTCTGACTCGGCAACTGACTGAGCTTATTTTGATATTTTTCTGAAGCAATATCAATTTTAGTGCTCACATTTCGTTTCGATTCTTTTGAATCACTCAATTTATTCATTAATTGTGAACTTAACTGTGTTGTAGTTATATTATTTTTACTAACTGGATCTTTTTTTGTGTCAGTAACAAACTCATCAATACTATTCTTTTTACGGGTCATTTCAAGATCTCGACTCGTCCGATTGCTTCTACGGTGATGAACAGCATATTCCATGTTCGGAAAATCTTTAATTTCATGTGAACCACCATCACAAGGTTGTCTTAGATCGTTTTTATTTTGGTCACAAGAACAGCAAAACCCCTTTAAGTAAAAACACAGCAATATTATTTTCAAGATTAATCTAAAACAAATTAGTTTATCGAATATTACTGATGAACCTGCGTTTTAAGATCTTTAGGTTTCAAAATAATAAAAACATTTTTGTAATATATTGACATTGTATTAATCAAAAATAAAATAAATAAAAACACAGGGGGCAGCATTGAATGGAATCTGTAGCTGAATTTTTTAGTTAGCCAATATTTGATGAAAAAATTCCAACTTATGAAGACTCAATGGAAAATATTTCATAAAACAGCTTGCTTTATAATAATCTTAAAACTTTGATTTTTAATTAACCGCGAGGCCTACACTCAGTCGTAACTTTATGATTGACTTTTTTTACTAGAAGAACAGTCCAAAATTAGGCCTAGTATTGTTTGATTTGGTTTCACCACATTTTATATCTTTTTTATCATGAGCCTATTCTTAGTAGACTTAAAAATAATAATTAACCTCATTTAATTGTAAACAAGAAAGGATTATCCATCAGTTAGGTTATATGTCTTATTTTAAATTATCTCACCTCGCTGAATTGAATGATTTTGTTGTTGAAGAAGCTGAAACCGCAAGTTGGGTGGGAGGAAGACGTATCGCAACCCGTGTAGTTAGGCGTATTTTCATGATTGATCACCTCTTCTCTGGCTTCAGCATTAACACTCTACATAGAAAAAATAATTTTTTGTCGGTCAAATATTTCAGGGAACTTTGGTTTTTGATTAGACTGTAGGCCTACGACTGTAGGTCAGCGAACTTACCCGGACAAAATGAATTAAAAACAGTCATAAAAAGAAAAAAACTAAATGAGTTGACGACGTACCTTCTTTTTACTAAGGAAATTTCTGTTGGTTTTTTCTAAATTCTTGTACAGTTAGTAGTTTAATATAAATTAGTGATCCCAAGAGAGGTGCAATTTGAAAATTCTCGTGCAGATCACCATTTAAAATATTCAGGTTTAGTTTACATTCTTATACACCATTCGTAAAATATTACCTTTATTAATTGTAAATCATATAGTTGGTACATTTTTTCTCTCTTTAATCGAACCATAAGTGGTGTTAACAGTCTTTTTTTCCTTCCAGTTATCCCATCTATTACATGGTTGATGGGGATAAATCCATCTGTTTTGGAACTGAACTGAAACAAAAAAACCCATATTTAGCATGGGGTAATTTTCTTACCCCCTGTATAACGAATATCCAAAGTAAGAACCACTACATAACGAACATAACCTCTCGACATAACACATTCCGACAGCCCAGACCCCTGTATTACATATTTTATTCTTATCCAAGACATCACTTGAGCAAGTCTAGCACCCGTAAAATTCACAGAAGGTGCACATTTATCACGGTGTGTTTAGACCGTGGTAAATATTGTACAGTAGCAATTTTTCGGGTGTGATTGACAAGTTGGTATGACATGACGGAGAATAGTAGTAGACAGGCTCTTAGTGTTGAATTTAAATGTAAAGTACTAAAACTCTAGAATAAAACCCACTTAAGAAGAAAGTAGACATTGCAAAGGAAATAAACATTGTTACCTAATAAATTTTTAACAGTAAAACAAACAACAAACACATGCCTAACTTAATCTACTTTAAATGGAGGTTGGACACATTCAATATTATTTTTTTAGAGGTTATAACTAAACCCTATGTTACGAACTTCAGCAGAATTTAACCTCAATTTAATGAACCTCGATTTTAAGAATACCCCTATATGAGGAATATATTTTAGTCCCTTTGAATTCTTAAAATCAAGGTTCCACTGTCTATCAAATTTCAGGCAGATTCAAATGGGACTATAATAAATTGAAATTGGCTTAGTCTTTAAATGAAATACAAGGCATGTTTGTAAAATAATATCCAGCAAACTATGTAGTCTCAAGGTGTGCTGTCACACGAGACTCAATGACACCAGCGTGAATGTTTCCTCCTCCAACTTAATTCACACTCCCAAACGGAGACTGACAGTCTCCGTTTGGGCCTGATGATGTCTAGTATGACTGGACGAAATTGATCGCCAATTTAATTACTTTTGTATATAGTTACAATGTAAGGGTAAATATATTAAGTAGTTTTGGAAGACGTGAGTTTTTACTTCATCCTAAAGTAAAACCAACGTATAATGCTAATCAAGAAGTTATTCAAAATACTCAATGTATACTGTAACCTATCTGGTTCCATTCATTGAGGTTACAACCTTCTTACCTCTCCTCCAGAGTTAACAGTCATTTTTATTACAAATTTCCTCTTGCAATTACGCAATTGATGATGAGTTGAACCAAAAGTTGAGTTCAATCCTTCCTTGTCGAAGTTACATGGGAATAAAAAGGTTTTGACCTGGACTTCTGATTTAGATAATTTCTTCAAACTCTTACTTCCCCATGATTTTTTTCTACAGCTAACTGGGTGTAATAAGTTCAGAGATATAAATAAAATAAAAACTAATGATGTAATATTACTCATTAAAAGCCTAGACTTCAGTCAATAACCGAAAGATAATAAAATTATTCTAAAAGGCTTTACACTCCCAGGATTTTCTAAATTACTTTCGTTTAAATTAACTTTAAAATATCTTTTGTTCTATATTACTTGGCTTTCGAATTAAGGTTTAGAGATTGAAAATTAAGAATTAATTCATCAAACATCCCGAACCCTTGAGCGGGAAACCGGCAAAATTGAAATTGTAACAATAACAACAACTGAACTGACACTAGCACTAGAGAAATATGACTATGACAGGCAATGAGTCAGCTGACTTGTATATCGTTCTTGTGTTTTACCATAGAGTAACTAGCTGTAACCAGAGATGAACGGATAGTAAAATCAGAAATGAGCTCTTCGGGTATAATCATAGATAAACGGATTAATCCATTCCTATCTTGTGTAACTTGGGGAGAAGGATTTATTAATCCCTCCTCTATGTATATACTAACACTGTGAATTGAAAGAAACGTGGATACCGTTTATTTAACAAGGAGAGCGCAACCATGTTAAATAAACGGTATCAGTAGACTGACACATACTTTCTCCCAATTAAATTTAAAAACGACAATCTGTAATAAAACTATCATATTCTTTGAAGTTTATCTAAATATCATTTAACAATCAATTGTTTCAAAAATAATCATCCAATTTATGAAAATAACGATCAGAGAAACAAATTTCATTTATTGTTAGAATTTTATGGGGTAAGCAGCTCCTCCTCCACAACCGGTAATAATAAGCTTTTTTGAGTGAGTTTTGTTGGGTGGTGTGACCTTTCGCTGCATACTGAGTTTCATGGAAAACGGTTGGGTAATATGGACATTAAATGTCCTTCTTCAATAAAATTTAATAAATAAATTTTATTTTATTTTTAAGATTCTCCATTTGATTAACGTTTGGCGCTCTCAGACAACGTAAATATGTACTGCGTTTATTAACTTAACGCAACTTAACTTAAAAAACTATTTATTACGTTTTTTAAACTGGTTTCAATGGTGGAAATTATACTTTACCGTTTTATCGTTACCGTTTTTGCAAAAAACTTTAAAAAATATTTCTTGGACATTTAAAAGCCCATAACCGTCATTTTTACAGACATTTTGGTGGGGTCATATTATTGGGTACTTTGTGCACTATAAACTACTGAATTTGAATCAAAATCGGTTGAGCCATTTTTGAGAAATTCGGATTTTTCACGTGTTTAAGGGGTTTTTAAGAGAACTAACCTTAACTATAAAAATCAAAGTAATGAAAAACGCCTGGAGATACGGGAGATACGGATATATCCACTCTCAACTCAAATTTGAATATTTTGATGAATTATTTCTCCATATACTATGGATAAGGGGAGAAAATAAATAGTGGCTGTGGTAAACAAAAATTATGATTACATAGTATTGTAGCGTTACAAGTCTTTTACAACAATGAAATGAATTGCATATAAAAGAGTATTGTAAAAAACTGTCGGTACAGTCCACCTGTGTAGCTGAAGTAATGCGTATTAAAACTGAATAAGGCTGTCAGATAATCTAGGCTACCGGGTAAAGCATTGAGAAAGGGTAAACAAAGGATATTGCTTCATTAGCTGTGCCTCTTTTACTAAGACCAACAACCCAATCAAGTTCCAAGGTTGCTAACATTACAACTAAAAGTGTATCCGTCTCTTCAAAATTAAGAGTTCAGTTCAATTCTGAACAAAATCTTGACATAATTTTGTATTCATTTGATACCGGACCCAATTACCTTTAATCATTGGGCTATAAATAAAATAAAATTACCTTTTGAAATGGCGACCTACCCAGGTACGTTTTTAAACCCAAGTATGAATCAGAAATGAGTGTAAGATAATTGTAGCACGATCTTGTAGTCTTGTTACTGACCAAGGCTGACATGTTCCTTAGACAGAACTGTTAATTAATAGCCCAACAGCCAATGGCAAAGCGGTCCAAATTTATCAAACTTTGTGGACATTCCGGGGATCGAACCCATGACCTCTGCACCGAAGTCCAAGACGCTAACTATTGATCCTAATAAATAAATGAGCTGATAAATTTGCCTGTAGTAAAAATAAATACCATAAATCTTGTAACATTTGACATCCTAGCATTCGCTTTAAAATACCAAAGTAGTTTGGGTTGCTGTCGCAATTGTAAGAATAAGACAAAACGGTACTTTTGGTATTAGCCGGATGCCGTTGCGTTGCATTGAATTTTTTGCTTTTTTGAATTTTAAAATAATTAATCTACCCTACATCTCTATCTATTCCTTTTGTGTTATATATCTGCATGGATCAATAATTACAAGTAGTTAACAAATAATGGACAAATTTCTTTGTCATAACAAAAATAACCTGACTGATGAACAATAATACCTCGTGCTTCCAGTCTTTTTTAATTTTTCTTCTTCTTCATTTGGGGAGTTATATAGTATGGATTCATGGCAAGTTGTAATTATTCACCACAAAACTCTAGGGAACAATCAGTCTTACTCCCCAACTCCCACCTCATGAAGAGAACTCCAACCCAAACAAGAGGCAAAGGATATATTAAAAGCTTTTAACAACCAAAATGTTGTTCTTATGTCAAAAACTATCAGAAATAAATTTCTCCTTTATTTCTTATTTCGCATCCAAGTTTTAAAGAAACTTTATATGCAGCTTATGCTTAGGGCCTACATTACCATGAACAATAAAAGTAAAAAATATTGTTATAATGTCATGGGGGAGCTGAGGAATTCAAATTTAAAACATTAAACTAAAGGTTTGAAGAGCTAAGTTTTTAGGGGGTGTATGAAAAAGCACTGAAAGGAATGAAAGTGAAAAGTATAAAACCATACATTTCTCAGATGCAAATTTTCTTTTTTAGGGTAGAAAATAACACATTTGCACAATAAAGACTTAACAAGAATGTAACAACATCTCTTAACATTTAAAAACATGTCTTCGTTATTCCTTTTTACCCAAGAATGACCAAGACATGTTGTTAAGTGTTAAGAGATGTTGTTACATTATTGTTAAGTGTTTATGAAAATGTGTTATTTATTTAAATTGTATTTTGAAGTTAAGTTATTTAAAAAATACATTAAAATTATTTTGTCACCCAGTTCTTAAATACTGATGTAAAAAGGAACCAAAAGAAACTGATTAATAGTAAAATACGGATAAACTCACATAAAAATAACTTTCAACTAAGATTAACTTTCAAGTAAGTCACAAAAAATATTCAGAAGAATAAACTAGGCCTACTATCCAACCACAAAGTTACAAGACAATGTATAGTGTATATTTGACGTATAATCGTCAAATGTAAAATAAAACATTAAAACATACATAACAGAAGATGGAGCTATGCCAGAAATGTGCATCATACTATAAAAAATGAGCAGAACTGACAAGACCTATAATATAATATACAGTAATATATTGTACGTAACATTAGATAATACTCTAATCTTATTCATGTAGAGTTTGAAGAGAATATAGTTCAAACATAAATAGAAACAAACACAAACAAAGATTTCCGCTGGTTAGATTAGAGAATCCCAGGGTAGTCTTACATTATTCACTTCTCCATTTAGACTTTGCAACTGAAATGTTACTTTGATCTGCTCTTTGTTGTAACATATAGACTGAAGTTGATTCAGTGCCGAAATGGATGTTAGCTAAAATTATGAATATTGCTAGCTTAAAAGAATTTCATTGAAAATAAAATCAAATTAAATTGTTTTTATTTATAACTTGCAGTAAACTTGCATCCTTTGCACGGTTTGTTGGATTCAGTTTAAAGAAGAAAAATTATCATATTTTTGATCATTCTTTTTTACCCAAGTATGACAAAGACATGTTCTGAAGTGACTTTACGACAAATGTATGCTTGATGATGGGAATACATAGTTCCCAAAACTAGTCACATCTGTTGACTGTTGGATTGAAGATACCGTAACCTTTAAATTAGATAGTCAATTCTTAATCCTGGGGAGAAAAATGTTTAAATTTAAAATATAAAATGTCTATAATTATTATTTTCAATTTTTGTCAATCCATAAAATATTTATTTAGGATTTTTTAATTTGAAATATTATCAACACTTCTTTATTCATTGAGGAACCAAACAAATTAGTAGTTATACCAAAATTGTTCTCGTAATTAATCAAAGAAAATAAGAAATTATTTCTCTTGTATATGTATCAAGTGTACACGTATTTATAATACGTGTGATAAAAATGGTGAACATTATGAAATAATTTGAAATATTATCAACACTTCTTTATTCATTTAGGAACTAAACAAATTAGTAGTTATACCAAAATTGTTCTCGTAATTAATCAAAGAAAATAAGAAATTATTTCTCTTGTATATGTATCAAGTGTACACGTATTTATAATACGTGTGATAAAAATGGTGAACATTATGAAACTATGTAAAAATATATATTTTTGCCTTCAATGTTTATTAATAAATATGATAATATGTTAATTTACATTATGTACAGTTTTTGCAAGATTTTAGGATATAAAATCCACGTAAACACAAAATACCAAATCTGAGAGATACCGGGTGTTACATAAAGTAATATTCTCTTTGGTTGGATGGAATTCATTTGAATATGTTTACCATGATGAAATTTCACATCATAGTAATTCCAACCATCATGTCTGTCATTTCTCCTTTTTTATATTTGACACTTTTTTGTATTTAATAATCAATATATTATTATAAAGTATTTGTATACAAACAAACAATACTATATTATATCTTATTATAACAATTTACATGATTAAAGTCCAGCTAACTTCCCTTCCAAAATTAAAAATTCCAAAATCTGGTAATTTAAATTTTATAATCTCATATTTTCCGTATTTATCAGTTCTGTTTTCAACCAGGAAATTAAAGCTGTGCAATATTTTCTTTTCTTTTTGGTTTTGCATCCATTGAAACTTGTTATGCTATAAAATAAAATGGATATTCGTCCCAAAGTTAAGTAAATCATTATAGAAGATAATGGATAGATGTCCCACAGGCAAGTATCATTAAAGGAGAAAATAGATACACGTTTTACAGTCAAGAATCGTTATAAATGAAAATGAATACATATTCCACAGTCAAGTATCATTATAGGAGGAAATGGATACACGTCCCACAGTAAAGTATCATTATACAACGAAATGGTTACACGTCCCACAGTAGAGTATCATTATACGAGGAAATGGATACACTTCTCACAGTCAAGTATCATTATACGAGGAAATGGATACAAGTCCCACAGTAAAGAATCATTATACAAGGAAATGGGTACACGTCCGACAGTCAAGTATCATTATACGAGGAAATGGATACACGTCCTACAGTCAAGTATCATATTACAAGGAAATGGGTGCACGTCCCACAGACTAAAAAGTAAAGAATCTTACTAAATTATTTATAAAATGACAACAGAAATATATATAGTTTTAATATAATTTTAAATTTAATATCACATAAACATAACAAAGCATTTAATACATACAATGGATCAGTAATGGATTTTAAGCTGAAAATTTATAACCGTTGCCTGCGAGAGAAACACATGAAATAGTTTTAAGAGTTGAGCACTGCAGTATCATACTTCAACTGTTTTTGTCTTCACTTTTGAAATATTACAGCAATATTCTCACTTCGGTTGAATTTACCTCTCTTGCTTATCTTTCATATTTATTTACTAAGCAACACAGTTTGTCCTTTCTTACTTCTAACTTTTCTTATACCAACTGCTTATTATGAATTCTTTACTGCTTTAATTTCATAAACTTTTAAATAAAGCCAAAGCGAAAATTAAATGAAATTTACAGTATTTTAGATGTAATGCAGTTGAAAATATTTTACACAAAAGGAGAAGAAAACGTGTACAATATTGAACAGAGAGTGCAATAGACACCAGTAAAGTTTTGTTTTCATCTCATACAATATCAAAGATTCAACCAATCAGTCATTTGACGGGCGATCCCTGGAAGTAGAGGTTGATAGTATTTATTTCTGAACACTTTTGGAAATCTAGCATCAGTGCTTATGTTCTTCAGCTCTTCTTTGGTCAATTCGCTTACATCAATAAATTCATCCGAATCTCTCATTATAAAACTGTTGATGAAACATACAATCATGATTGCCCAGTCTGAATAATCTTTTAAATCTCTTTGAAGTTCCTCAAAAGTCATTCTTTCTACACACTTTAGCTCTTCCAAAGTTTTATTTAGGGTTTGAAGATAGAAACGGTAAATGTCTTGAATGTGATCTCGCACTTCTTCATTTAAACTTGTCCAAGTGAAGAAAATCAGGTCCAGAACAGGTGAACCGTATCTCAGAAGCTGAAAGTCTATAAACTTCACTCCGATTACATCTTCTTCAGAACTGTACTTGAAGAGCAAGTTGCTCATCCATAAATCTCCATGATTCAGAACGTTCAAAGAGTCTGCCTTGGGTTTGCACAGGTTCAAGACTGACTCCCAAATAGTATCGGCTTTATGAATAAGTAAATCTGCAAACTTTTTTTCAGCACCAATTTCTAACAAAGCTTTTGCACATTCACGAAAAGAAGATTCAGCCCATTGTTTCATTCTCTCTCCAACAAAAAACTTTTCTCGTCCCACTCTCTCAACAAGTTCAGGTTTATCTTGATGGCAAGCTATGGAGCAAGCATGGAATTTCGCTAAATTTTCAATCACTACCTTGCTATGTGTAATATCCAACCAAACAAACCGATCTCGTAAAACATATCCGTGAGGTTTTAAATCTTCCAGGATCAGCCCGTTCTTTATGGAACATGGGTACGACTTTGGATAGAATTCACATTTCATTTTTTTGGACATTAATGGTAAAAGTTCGTTATAGAGGAGTGGCTCTGCCCCGAAGAAATCATACTTTTCTGAAAGTTCCTTGAACATGCCTTTGCAAAAAGGTACTTTAACGATGAGAGAGATGTGTTTAGTGTCTGATTGGTTGACTGAGTACTCGACCTGGACTCGGAGCAGATTGCTGGTGTAATTGTCACCGGTCGCGGTGGCTGGTTGTGCATCGAAGCTTCTCACAACCACACCAGGGTGAGACTCACCTTCAGCAAGCGCCAGCTCCAACAACCGGTTGTCTAACCACTGAGGAGCCTCCATATCTGGAAACCAGTCTAGATTAATTATCTTTATTTTATACTTAGATTATTATATTTCTATTTATAACAGAAAACAGAACAAATCTATAGGTAAAACTTATAACTAAATAAAAAAACATGGAAGATTTCAAGAGTGGAAGGCTACATACCTGAGTAAAAAATTTTTTAAATGTTCTGTAAATTATTGACGCTGTACATTTTTCAACGAAATTGTAATAAAGAGTTTCTGATTACTAAGTACTGTAAGTAAGTAAGTAAGTTCTGATTACAAGTAGGAAATGGCCTATAAGGACCTAGAATGGTCTTGTGTGCATAGGCCCGAGCAGTTCTTTATTGTTCTTTCGCCAGACACAATCGCTTTTTGGGAAAGCTACCCAAACCCAAATGGGCATCCCGGGATTTGAACCTATGTACTCTTGTATCGAAATAGTTGTTTGTAAAATTTGTTTTAAATATTTTTTAGATAAAATTTTGAAAAAAGTGTATATAATTATGAAATAAGTGATAAAAAGTATAAAACTATCTTTCCACAGTGAAATATATGTAGAAAGGATAAAGCTAAAGATAGAAAATTAATTAATAAATGAATAAAAATACAGTAGGATGATGCCACTTAATTATATCTCATAAAAATCTTATATCTTAATGGTGTACAGTATGAAAAAAATTAAAACTTAAAAAAATTGAAAAACATGGAGTGTAAACAGCATACTTCAACTGATTTATTTGAAATAAGTTATAAGTAATAAATTTTCAAATATGTCTACAAACAAGAAAAAAATATTAGTCTAATATCATCATATTATTTAATGTTCATGGTAATAGCTTCCAATAATAGGTTTGGAAATTTTCATTGATAAATTTAATTATTTAACTATTTTTTTAAGTAGCCTCTATTGCAAACTACTTTACATCCATCAAAACAAGACCTATCAAAAACTATTAGTCTACTATAATTAAAATCTAAAATAAAAATAATAAAACAGAGGCCTAACACTCACAGAACCATGTAACTATAGTAAGCAATGATATTTTACACCTTTATAGATTTTAATGATAGTTTTTTTTCAGAGGGAAAGATTTCAACTTACCACAGCTGTTGGATGGCGTCCTTGTAGTAAAGTGGTGCCAATTAACTGACCAATCCTGGCAAAGGTTCAAGGAGTGAACCAGCTGACTCACTCAACAGCTGATTGTTAGCTTAACAGCTGACTGGGACTGACAACATAAGCTGTCTACTTTACCCGCCTACACCCACTTCACTTCTTATCTGTTGTTTTCACTTGTAAAGAACTGTTATTTCTCAGCCTTGATTCCCTAATCTTCCTAGTTGACAAGTTATCTACCTTTTGTCAGTTATTACATATCTTTTCAATTCATATTGTGTGTGGTTGTTGACAATAATGTTAAACTCCATGCACTGAGGGAAATGAATTTCTATCTGCCACTTCTGCTCAGTTCCTGAAACACACTGTACCTGGAAATGGTTGAAAATTATTTTGTACATTTCTCCTTCCTTGTTGATTTAATAATAAATATTTTTACTTCACCATTCATCATTGATTTATTTCTTCTCAGTCAATTTCTGACACTTTAATTGGAACATAGTATAATATAAATATCAAATTATATAAACATATATTCATTTAAAAATACACATAAATAATTTTTAGTTGAGCAGTAATAAGATGTGTATCAGATTAGATTAGATTAGATCATTGAAATGGCAACCATACTACAATGTAGGTATTTTAAGCCAAGTATGAATGAGGATTGAGTGTAAGATGATTGTGGCGCGATCTCGTAGTCTTGTTACTGACTAAGGCTGACATGTTCCTTAGACAGGACTGTTAATTAATAGCCCAACAGCCGATGGCAACTAATGGACCTACAGTTTAACGTGGAATCCGAACCTCAGGTTTATTTAACAAACTAGATTTATCTCAATATTACAAATAATATGGAAGTTATGGCAATTTCCTTATCCTCCAGAAGAATAACACAAGGAACAATAAAACTCAGATATTTCAGTAAGGGGACAAGTAAGTATACAAAGTTTTTCACAATAATTTAAATTATAAATACAATTTTCACATTTTCGCTTTATTTATTTTTCATAAAAGTAACATGGGATAAGAGTAAGTAGGTTTGCTGCTACAAGGAAAACATAATATTTTTATAATACAATACTGGACCTTAACTATATGAAGCTGTATAGAAATTTTTATCACAACATTTAAAATAATATGCAAAATATTAATATATATTCTCCCTTAAAGATAAACATTGAAGCTCAAAAAGACAATGTACTGGGTTCAACAGTTTCTATATTTAAATAACCACTTTACTTAAAGCGAAGAGTCAAAATACTAATTAGTACTAAATAAAAATTTAATTTTTTAATGAGATCACACGTAGCACGCTGGCGTGGGTAGAGTGAATTTCATAGAACTTAAATTTTTCCCATCATAGTAATCGAATAGTACTGAGTATGCAGGTTTGCTGCAATAAGAGTTGTTTTACACGGTAATGAGCTTATATTAAGGCTGTTTATGTAAAACATACAACATTGTATCAGATTATGTCAACTGTGCGAATTATACTAATTTATCTATTCTTCGTAAGAATTTAAATGAGTACGTAGGTTTGCTGCAGGAAGAAACATTAAGTTTAGGGTTTATGGATGTATTGATGAAACTTAACTAAATGAACCTGCATTACAAATTTTGGAAGAATATTTAAGTAATAAGTGAGTTATTGACTTTTAGCTATTCTCCATAAAATTAACATTAGACAATGTACTGTGTTTACCATTTTAAGTAACTCACTAACCGATTAACCTAGATTAATGATTCAAAAAACTAAATTGAGTGTAATATTATAGTAAATATTAAAAATAGTAAAAATTAAAAGATTTTTTTCTAAAATAATTGAAATTGCTATTTTTGGAGTAAAATCAACCCCCCTCCTCTAAAAAAAATGTTTATCATTAAGACCAATTCGTATATTCAATTCGAAGTGTTTTTACAATTTTTAAATTTTTTTTTAGTCCATCGGCTGTTGGGTATATTAATTAACAGTTAGTCTAAGGAACATGTCAGCCTTATAAGTAACAAACTACAAGTGACAATTTTTACATTCAATCCTCATTATTACTTGTTAAAAAATACCTACTTGTGGTTTTGTCATCCATTTCATTAATATTAATATAATTCTAATCTTAAAATAGATGAACCTGCATTACAAATTTTGGAAGACTGTTTAAGTAATAAGTGAGTTATTGACTTTTAACTATTCTCCATAAAATTAACATTAGACAATGTACTGTGTTTACCATTTTAAGTATCGCACTAACTAATTAATCTAGAGCCATGATTCAAAATACTAAATTGAGTGTTTATCCAATCCAATGGTGAAAATTAAAAGAATTTTTTCCGAAATCATTGAAATTGCTATTTTTGGAGTAAAATCAACCCCCCTCCCCTAAAAAAATGTTTGTACCAACTTCCCTGAGGGAAATAAGTTAGATCATGCATATGTCTAAAGGGAATGTTTTCAGTTTCATCTAATCAGCTGTTTTTGTATCCAAACTATGACGTTTCTAACCAAATGACGTCCTTATTTCAAATTTTGGTTGCACATATTCCCAACCCCCTCCCCAGAGCTAAGACATATCCATGTCAAAAAGTAGTAAATGTAGTCCGATTGCATTGAGCAACAAACTCGTCTAAGATATTACAGAAATGAACAACTCAACAAAATCACATTGGATCATTTAGCTTCCTTGTTCAGATTAAAGTCACTGAAGTTGGGAGACATTCAGGACATTAGGCGCAATTCTCTGATAATCTTATCTTTAAATAACTGGGAAGTCTTCACACATGTTACTGTATTATACAACAATATTACAAGATTTTTTAAAATTAATACATTATAATAAAATTAAAAGATTTTTTTCTAAAATAATTGAAATTGCTATTTTTGGAGTAAAATCAACCCCCCTCCCCTAAAAAAAATTTTTGTACCTACTTCCCTGAGGAAAATAGGTTAGATCATGCATATGTCTAAAGGGAATGTTTTCAGTTTCATCTAATCAGCTGTTTTTGTATCCAAACTATGACGTTTCTAACCAAATGACGTCCTTATTTCAAATTTTGTTTACACATATTCCCAACCCCCCCCCCCCCGACAGAGCTAAGACATATCCATGTCAAAAAGTAGTTAATGTAGTCCGATTGCATTGAGCAACAAACTCGTCTAAGATATTACAGAAAGGAATAACTCAACAAAATCACATTGCATCATTTAGCTTCCTTGTTCAGATTAAAGTCACTGAAGTTGGGAGACATTCAGGACAAGTTGACATTTTAGCAACTTCTCTGATAATCTTATCTTGAAATAACTGGGAAGTCTTCACACATTGTTACTGTATTATACAACAATATTGCGAGATTTTAAATTCATTCTAAATATAAATTATATACCTATATAAATAAAATTAGAGTTTTCTCTGTACATTGCTCAGAGTTGTTAATTTTTTAGTTAGTTTTACGTTTCGTACGTTAGAGAAGTCGAAACAAGTCTTATCTCAATTTGTGTCTGTCTGTGACGCTCCAGGAGGCATTTTACGCCGTCTTCTCCGAAAAAAACGGGAGAACTGATAACAATGAAACTTATTTCATGCATTCTCTACAATACAGAGAAGGTTTTTCAATGATGAAAATTGTCCGCCGACCCTTAAAAAGTAAATCACGAGCATTTAAACCCCCACTTTTTACGCGATATTAGTCGCATTTTGCTTTCATCATTAAACCACCTACTGGTAATAAAACAGCTGTCTTTGTAGTTTAAAGATTTAATAGAGAGAAAAACAAACAGCTGTCAAATCAATATTAGTTTATATCGGTCATTGATTTTAAACCCATTTCGAAATCATACTATATTAAAAAGTTATTTTAACGTATAACTAATTGTAATAATGGTTTTAATGTTCTAATCTATTAATTGTAATGTAATGCTAAATAATAAGGGTATTGATTTATTTTGTTTGCACTGATTTGTTTAAGATTTTAGGTTTACATTTGGTATGATAATCTTTCTTCTTTAAATTAAATCCTACAAACCGTACAAAGGACCGTCTTACTGCTAGTATTACTATAATTATGTTATATACAACAAACAAAATTAGAGTTTTTCTCTGCATTGCTTGAAATTATGATATTTTTAGTTATTATTATGTTTCATACAATAAAAAGCTGGAATGGGTTTTATCTCAATTTCTGACTGTCAACTTTAATAAATGTAAGTGCTTTGGTTTTCATGGAAAAGCGTCACAAATAGACTTTGTTTAGTGTTAAAGAAAGACAGATCCACAGGCAGGCAGAAATTGTGATTAAACAGTTTCGACTTTTTATACTTTATACTTTTGTACTTTTAACTGAAATGGCGACCATACCACAAGGTAGGTATTTTAAGCCAAGTATGAATGAGGAATGAATGTAGGATGATTGTGGCGCGATCTTGTAGTCTTGTTACTGACTAAGGCTGACATGTTCCTTAGAAAGGACTGTTAATTAATAGCCCAACCAACAGTCAATGGCAACTAAGGGACCTACAGTTTAACGTGGAATCCGAACCACGGCCTCTGAATTACGAATTGGTCTAATTAGAGGATGGTCTTTGTGGATTAACGTAGTATTCAATAGTGCAGACGTTAATCCACACAAGAGAACACTACACCACCGACCATCGCTCACAACTATCCACAATTCGTGACCTCCAAGTAGCTGGATTACAGGATGACGCCACCGTCCCAGTCAACGCTTTGGAGGTATACAACATAAAAACTCCTGAAAATATTTTAATTCCAAGCAATGTTCAAACTAAACTCTAATTTTATTTAAATAGATTCAACAAAAAGAATTAACTACAGTAGCTGTCAATTTCTAAAATCAATTTTTTGCATTTATCATTAATTTTAAACATATTTCAAAATTATAGTACAATTAATTATTCTACAATAAAATATTATATTAACGTATGACAAATTTGAATTATCATAGATAAATATAGATTTTGTCAAATTTCATTTCATTTCAAAATACGGTCAATCGGAACGGGTAATTTGGTGTTTTCGCAAAAATGTGTTTATTGTGTATTTCATATGTAATTTTTAAAATGTGTATTCGCCATTTGAACCAGCTCAAAAAACTACACAATTTAGTTCCTTAAAGCTTTTCTTTATCTCGAATGGTTGCTGAGATAATAAAAAGTCTAAAAACAGTACGTTGCATTTGGGGGCTCCAATGTTAATCTTATGGAGGACAAGGAAAAGTTAATATTTCATTTACTAACCTATATTTTTATATGCAACTTGATATTTAGCTTCGTGTGGTTCAAATCCAACCATTTATGCTTAAAAATCATAGTTTATGTGTTTATTGTGGCAGCTAACCTGCATAGTCTTTTCCCCTGTAAATCTTAAGGAGAATAGGCCAAATCTCTTGTTTATCGACAGATGTTGATAAAACTTGTCATATTATTGATTTATAAATTCTCTGAATACGCAGGTTTTCAGCGACAGGGGTATGATTTTTATTATTTTGTGGACGAGTTCAGGTTACTATTTTGTTATAATAATAGGTACTGTATCTTGTTTTAAATTAATCAAAAAATACATATTAAATTATATATATAAACTTCATACTTTAAAACAATTCGAAATTACTGAGAATACACAATAAAAAAAATATTGAAAAGGGCATTGAAATAGCTATAAACAGTAATAAGATAACAATTTCCTTGTAAAACCCTCAGTAGAAAAACTTATATCATTGCATAGTACATAAACATACTTGCAAAAACACGGATCGTAGACTAGCGCTGGGCGCCTTCTGAATTTTAATGCTATGTGCAGTGCAGAACTGATGTTAAGTTAGTCTGCGTTCAAGTGCAGGCTCATAAAAATGTCTTTCCATTATTCTGTACTGAGAGTGTTTCTTGTGTGGAGGCGTTTTAGATGAGGTAAAATATAAACAAAAACATACTATTCATGTCATAACGTACACCAAAAAACTATCTTAGTTCAAACTAGCAGTAAGTCCGTCCTTTGTACGGGTTGTATTTTTCAGTTTAAAGAAGAAAGATCATAATACCAAAATATTAACCTGAAATCCTAAACAAATCAGTACAAAGAAAATAAATAAATACTCTGATTTATTATTTAGCCATACTTCACAACTAAATAGATTAGAAAATTTTCCTTGTTAAAATTTAGTTATAGGTTAAAATAGCTTTTTAATACATGATTCCGAAATGGGTTTAAAATCAATGACCAATTTAAACTAACTAATATGGATTTTAATTTGACAGCTGTTTATTTTTTTAAAAAGTATGTTTTTAAATGCTCGATATTTACTTACTTTTCAAGGGGCGGTGGAAAATTTGAAGCATTGAACCCCTTCTAGAGAATGCATGAAATAAGTATCATTGTTATCATTTCCCCCTTTTATTTCGGAGAAGACGGCGTAAAATGCCTCCTGGAGCGTCACAGACAGACACAATTGAAATAAGACTAGTTTCGGCTTCTCTAAAGCACGAAACGTAAAACGTAAAAAATTAATAACTCTGAGCAATGTTCTGACAAAACTCTAATTTTATTTATATAGATGATTATTCATTTTAACAAATTAAAACCAGGCTATCTGTTTTATGAAATCATTTTAAATTTCTGAGTAACAAGTGTTTTTTACGGTCTGTACACGTAGAAATGATTCGTTCTGAGATTGTATAAAAACATTCTGTATTTTAATTAAATTTACATTCATGCAAAACATTGAAGTAAATTGAATGACCCCAAAAACTGTTTAGGGTGTCGAATTATGAACTTGTTCAGCAAGATTTATTAACTGTGGCCTGTGTGCATGTGCTATGTGTGTTATGTAGGCTGTGTGAACTGCTCCGGTTTTCATGAAGTAAATATTTTCCACTTTTAGGGAAATTTACCCTGGATATTCATGGAATAACTTTAAACCCGTTATTCTTATAGACATTTTAAAAGAATAACTTTAAAATATTTGCTACGCGAGGTTCTTCGATTATGTTCCTGTATGTGATTTTCTTTTGTTGTAAAGAATATTTCCAGAATCTTCATTGGACCCTTTTTATTCGATTTCCAAAGGCGAGGACTTCTTTATATAAAAAATTATTCTTATAAGTTTTTATAAGAATATAAACAATTTTTCATTTATTTTTGAGTCTGTAATTCTTCGTCCTAGTTCAACAATTTATACAAATTATTGAAGTTTGTTGAATCGAAAATTTGGAATTAATTAAAATCACATGGTCTGTTAAAATTTAGCAAAATTGCAAACGATAAAAACACCGACATCGTCGTCAGATCGATATATCGTACAAAATATTTAATACAAATTCGTGAATGTTTTAAAGAACTAACAATATTTTTCTAACCTAAATTAAGAAATCACGATATTCCACGCACTCGACCTCTTTGAAAGTTTACCTTACAAACTTTGATTTGATCTTTATCTAAAGTTATACAAAGTTAACCTAGATGCTATAAAACTAGTTTACAGTTCAGGAAAGTTCTCTATAGGATATGAAACAGGAAAGAAGAAGAAGACAAAGATGACATATTCATCAATACTGTGTAACAGGTGAAGACAGGTTACCCCACGGCTACCTATATATCATGGATGATGAACGCCTACGATCAAGAAGGCTGTGAATTATTTCGCCACTTAATGCAACATTCTGCCTCCTGAATATTTTCGGCGTTGTTTTCTGCCCGGATGTTCACCTCAGACTTTTTCACACTGGCTCGATTCTTTGTATTCGAATACAAAGCAGTCTATCAAAAATTATAATCACATAAATTGTTTATAAAATCATTATAAAGTGGTTTGAATTCCACGTTAAACTGTAGGTCCCTTAGATACCATTGGCTGTTCGGAGATTAATTAACAGTCCTGTCTAAGGAACATGTCAGTCTTAGTCAGTAACAAGACTACAAGATCGCGCCACAATCATCTTACACTCATTCCTCATTTATACTTGGCTTAAATTACCTACCTTGTGGTATGGTCGCTATTTCAATAATCTAATCTAATCTATTTACAACATTTTAACCTAGGAATACAATATTGAACAGTAAAATATTGTGTTTTTTATTTTTTGTAACACTTAATACAAAGTGGTTTTAAGCGATTAAGAAAAGTTGTACTAAGTTAACATGATCCACTCAAAATCTCCAATTTATGAACGTTTCATTGTTCAATGTAACAATGGTTGTTTTAGTTAAACGAAACTCTAAGCTCAGAAAGTTAAATTTGCAAAATTAGCTGAAACAAGTTGGATATAAGAACCGTTTCGCACGTGCTGAGTTTCAAGAGACAAACAAGTTTCATTGTTTTTCATCTGTCGTAGTTTCTAAGCTAAACCTCTTTTAGTTTTATTAATAAAACAAATCATTCGAATGAATGATTGAAATTCTTTATTGCTCGACTCAAGCCAGTTACCATTAGTTTTTGGTCTGAGTTGTTACCAGTTGAAGTTTGCATGTTCTGTTCATGATTGTTCTGAATTGTGTGTTACCAGTTGAAGATATTAATTAAGATATGTTTTGACATGGATATGTCTTAGCTCTGGGGGGGGGGTGTTGGTGATTTTTAAGATGGAAAATATGTAACAGGTTTCCATAGAAACCACCAGAGCTATTGTATTGAATTTTTAATATAAAAGAATAAGAACAGCTGTTTAGATGAAGTTAAAACATTACCTTTAGACGTATCCATGATCTAACCTATTTCCCACAGGGAAGTAAATACAAACATTTTTTATAGTCTGTTTAGTTAGATGCTTATGTTGGTAGCATTATTGTGTGTATGGATTTCGTTAGATTGTTGATCAAATTATATACTATCATATTTTTATTCCTATATTGTCTTATAGTTTCAAACTAATGTATTGTTATCTATTAATAATACTTTTACTAGGTTACGAGTATTCTCGTTGTTTATAATTTATTTTAGGTTATTTAGAATGTTTTATTGTTGAACTAATACAAGATACATATTCCAATTTTGCATTCTTATCGCTGTTGATTGTTTTGTATTGAATACTATTGTTAAAGCATTTTGTATTGTTGAGTTTTATTTATATTGTTGCTCCTTTGTTTAATCACTGTAGTTGCTTCAATTTTAATATTATTTCCCAGCTATTTTAGTATTACTTATGTTTATAGTTAGGTATTTTTCCAATCTATATTTTCTTCTTGTAGCCATTATTCCATCTGGTGAAACGAGTTTTGTACAATTTAATTATTTATTGCATAAATTTTCTATTCTAAATTGGCGTATGATATATAAATAAATCTACAACTCGTATTTCACAATTCAAGTAAAATATGCCCTCACGCCAGTAAAAGCAAATTTAAAATTAAAATTTCTGCAATATCTGAATACTTATTGATCAGTTTTCCTGTTGGTCACCTTGACTCAAGGGTCATGACCGGATTAGAACCGGAAGCCATACACCCCACCCGCAGCAGACCTGCATCCTCTGCGAGTTTGATCTTTAATAATAACCCATCTGAATCACTATTCCTATTCACTGGCCTATTGAGACATGGATAAGTCTAAGATGCAAATTGTGTAACGGAAGTGACGTCATTAATCACGTGACCGGATGATAATTGTAGGTTATGTCCCATAAGTAGTGTATCACTGGAGAAACTACCATGATTAGAAACATTTATTATTTAAAATTTCTAATTTTTAAATTGTGTATACTTTAAGTGATTATTCAGAAACTAGTCTTAGCGTCTAACGGAATTTCGTCCGATGAACGTGTGAATAAGTTTCGTAAACGTCAACTAAAGGAGAGGAAATATCAAAAATATGCTGAATTCATCATAAATACTATGAAATTCCCAGATGAAAATCCCATTTTCATCTGGTACTACTGAGGCTAAGGATGTGTACATGAAAAGGAAGAAAAAGGAACGAATAAGTTTAAGAAAAAGAAGATGTCTTTGCTGGCGAATGTAGCACTCAATACTTGATCGTAAATCTATCTCAGATTAATAGTTAAATAGTTTTATCTAGAAAATTAACTTTCTACAAATTAGTTGGTTAAGTAAACACATTTATCAACTGCCAAATGAGGCACCTGTGAGTCACCGATATACGGCGCATATTGTTTTGCACCTCGTCGAACTACTTTTAGAATTCATAGTCATTGTAAACTGAAAATTATTGCTACTTAAAAGAATTTCGGAATAATTTTCGTGACCTTGGTTATTGCTGAGGCGAGGAAAATAAGTATCAAAGACCAACGAAAAAATGTTAGTATTTACTTCCGTGTGGGAAATAGGTTATGTCTAAAGGGAATGTTTTCAGTTCATCTAAACAGCTGTTCTCATAACCAAACTATGACGTCACTAACCAAAAGACTTCACTGTTTCAAATTTTGGTCTCGCAAATTGCCAACACCCTTCTCCAGAGCTAAGACATATCCATGTCAACAATAGAAAAATTACGATTTTCTTTGATAGTATATTACATTCCAAGGGTCGAAAGTGATGCTAGGTTAAGAGTGCAAGGTTAATTGTAACTTGAGCGAGTAGAAAAAAAACTTTAGATCCGTGTTATAAACTATATCTTTCGTCAAAATGCACAAAATATTGAGCTAACTACAAAACAAAAACATTTTACAATCGAAAGAGTTACTTTCATCATGTTCTTCAAATTGTGAACAACCAGCTGATTCTCTGTAATCATTGATAACTTACCATTAACACGAGTATTTTCATCTGTTTCACATTGTAATAACAAACAGCTGATGACTTCGGTTAATACTTTCTCTCCCTAGGGTGGGAAAGGATTTCAACCCGCAAAGCATATAACTAAGCAGTCGTTTTCGCATCAGTATGAAGAAAAATAATGAAACGAGTTGTTGGCTTTCAGTAAAACAGCCACTCAACGCTATCAGGTCCATAATTAATATAATTATGTTAGTTAATAGAGGTAATTAATACTGGCTTCTCAAATTTGGATTCAGGTTGGACTGTCTAACCTTGTAGGCAGGTAATTGGAGATAACCAGATGATTAGAAACACAACCGGAAGTGACACTTTAGCGCCGGAAGTTGAAATGGCATCTGTGCGCGGGAAATGTCCATCTGATGTCTGATGCGTTTGGACTGCGTAGTCGCACATCGCTTTGGCCATTAACTTGTGAAGAAATGGTGTATCTAGTTTATGTATATACATTTATTAGATTAATTAAGATTAGAACATAACCAGGATAAATAAGCCAGTAATTATTGTGAATAAGTAGTCTTATGATGTTGGGTTAACATGTGACATGTTATTGGGGACTTTTATTATAGATATACTATAGATGCCTTTCTTGAGGGAGTACAACTGTTAATTATGGATTGGAATTTAACGTGGAACCACTTTTGCCTTTGAGTTACCAATTGGTCTTATTATGAGGATGGTTTTTGTTGGCAAATGTAGCACTCAATACTTACTACTATACCAGAGAACTTGAACATTCAATTTTTAATGTAAATTATTAGGCAATCACTTGAAAACGGGAGGAGTTTCTCCATCTCCAGAAACGTTGTGTAGTTTAAAACACAAGAGTGATAGGAAAAGTCCAATTAAATAATGTAAAATAAATGAAGTTGTATAAACAATAGTTTTTACAATGACGGTACAAAAGTTGTAGGGTTTCCGGCAAAACTACAGAGTATTAAATAAGTTGACCATTAAAAACAGCTCAAAAATTATAAACAAATTAGTATTTTTAATTAAAGACTGTGTGTGGTTTAAATGCTCCTAAGGTTATTATTATGGAATTAAATAAAATAGTTTGTTCCTTTTTCATAAACGTTTGATATGAAACCTGTTATGAAGCTTGCAAAGTTATATCTTTCAATAAAACCCACTCAAAAATGTCTTATTACCTCGGTGGGTGTGAAAGCTTACTTTTATCACCCTATTATTTTTCACTGACATATCCATGATCTAACCTATTTCCCACAGGGAAGAAAATACAAACATTTTACCATTGTATTGTAAAGATCGCTAATATGACAAAAAATATAGGTTTAAAAACCTGTAATACTGTTTGTGATCATATAATTTGGTTTCAAACCTTATAGGTCCTTTATCAAGTCAAATACAGTAGAATCCTGGTATAACGAATTTCAAGAAGGTTTAAATATTTAACAGCTGGTCATTATAATAAACCTAATATGTATAAACATTGTAATTATTTTATTTGGAAAACATATAAACATGTGACTTTTAATCATACATAAAATAAAAGAAGTATAAACACAGTACATAATTCCCCAAACCCGTAAACTATTAACGTGGCGAATAATGCTGTTCATTTTGTATAGCAAATATTTACTTCATAGTTTTACATTAATGAATGATTCAGATGGCATTGGATAGTAAAGCATATTGCTAACGGAGAGTAAACCAACAGCTGTTTTAAGAAATCAAATGTTTTGTTTTTATAAAATTTGTAAACAAACTTATTCCCCATAAGGTTAACATTAGAAATTTAAAACGCTATAAAATGGAAACTAATTGAATTTATGGAAACTGAATGTGCCTATAGCATGACCGGAGCAGAGACGAATCCAAAAAATCAAAGATCATTAAAATCGGTCCAGCCGTTCTCGAGTTATAATGCGTGTAACTAACACGACTTTGTTTTATATATTTAGATATATATTTTTTGTATTATATCATACAGTACTGTAATATGTAAATGTTTTTCTTAGACCTATTCACAGGGCCGACAACACAACAAAACTACTGAACCAGTCATACATTACACCGGCTCGAGATTTCCGGTCGAGACTTTTCCTAATTCATACCGGGATACGAAATGGGTATTAATGTTTTCAAAATTCGTTACAGCGGGGTCTGAGGGTGGGGGATTTGTTATACAGGGGCTATCTTCGTTATATTGGGGGTTTTCATCTAGGAAATTCGTAATATAGGGGTTTTTGATCCATTCCAAAGTTACAAAAATTCGTTACATCAGGGTTATAAGCCAAATTCATACGTTATAAAGGGGCTACTTTAACATGAAGTGTTTCAAGTTTCAAGGGGATTTGGGAAAATTCGTTATATCGAAAATTGTTATTTCGGGGTTCGGTATACCGGGGTTCTACTGTACCAAGTTGGAATAAAAATATCCTCGACACTAATCTAGTAAAGAGGCGTCATCTGGAACACTAATACACACGGAACTACGAAATTTAACAATTTGGCCAATTAACAAAGTTAGGTCAAGAGCGAGGTGAAGCCGGCGAATGATGAGTCATGACCACAGATAGAGGAGGTCATTAATCTGTGGTCATGACTCATGACTCTGTGTGTGTAAAATTTAGGACCACAGGCAGTACTACAGGTAATCCAGAACCAGTTTTGTCTCTGAATTGGAGAAAATTTAGTTTTAAAATTAAGTAAAAAATTACGGCGTCGTTCTGTAATCCAGCTACTTGGAGGTCACGAATTGTGGATAGTTGTGTGCGATGGTCGGTGGATGTAGTGTTCTCTTGTGTGGATTAATGTCCGCACTATTGAATACTTCGTTAATCGCAAAGACTATCTTCATGATTAGACCAATTCGTAATTTAGAGGCCGTGGTTTGGACTCCACGTTAAACTGTAGGTCTCTTAGTTGCCATCGGCTTGGGCTATTAATTAATAGACCGTACAGAGATATTTATTAATATTAATTAATTAATAGAAAATTTCGAATTATCTAGAAATTCGAATAAAAGAGGTTCGATTTATCAAGGTTGATCGATTTATAGAGGTTCAATTTAGTGCGAGCAATGAATACATTCAGGAGTTTTTTCCCAGGAGAAGTTTTTTGTAAAACTAAATAATATACGTACTTAAAAATTGAATAAACATTTCATTTAAGTTTTGGTCCTTTTTTATTAATTTTACTTTACTTTTCACTGTAATTTTCAGTGGAAAGGTTTTAGTGTGAGAAATATGTAAACAAAAATGACTCTCAGGAAGGAATGGTCCCTGATAGTTTTTTCCCACAGTTACTTCCTGTCTTTTTGTTAGACAGGTCTATTTTAGGCATTTCCTGTCCAAACGAGGAGCGATAAAATTATCGATGTTTTTAATCGTAACAAATTTGCGTTATTTAGATTTTTATTGCTGACATTTTCCATCACGATTTTATGTAAAACAAAATTTCACGACGTTTCAGGATTTGGAATCTGATCCCGTCTTCAGGTGAACTAATATCTAAAACATAGCTCAATTAACATAATAATAACAGTGTTATTGTTGTGAAATAATTACTGACTACTCGAAAAGAAAAAGTAACTTTAAATCCCTGTAATCAAGCTACTTAGAGGTCACGAATTGTGGATAGTTGTGGGCGATGGTCAATGAGTGTAGTGTTCTCTTGTGTGGATTAACGTCCGCACTATTGAATACTGCGTTAATCCGCAAAGACTATCTTCATGATTAGACCAATTCGTAATTTAGAGGCCATGGTTTGGACTCCACGTTAAACTGTAGGTCTCTTAGTTGCCATCGGCTTGGGCTATTAATTAATAGACCTGTCTAAGGAACATGTCAGCCTTAGTCAGTAACAAGACTACAAGATCGCGCCACAATCATCTTACACTCAATCCTAATTCATACTTTGCTTAAAATACTTACCTTGTGGTATGGTCGCCATTTCAATAATCTAATCTAGTTAAACCTTTATTTTTTAGATACGAGTACTTAAAAAATAATAATACTCGTCCTTTGAGCGAATTTCCCATAGGGAAGAAGCTATTACCGTAGCTCATGGCAAGACTTAAGCCCGGGACCATGTTATTTTTCGTCTTTAGGTGCCCAGAGGCCAAAAACAATAGTCGTTAACATTTTTATACATATATATGTGTATATTATGTAGGTGAGTGTCTGTGAACACGATAACTCTCGTAAAAATTGTCCGATCAAGACCAATTTTGGTAGAGACGTGTATTCCTTCATTTGATCGGATGAGTTCGTAAACCAGACATATCGGTCAATCAAAACGGGTAGTTTTGGGGGTTTGTATCGAAATACCCCAAAAATGGGTATTTTGCGTTTTTCATATATACTGCGGTTAACAAGGTTTTTAATTTTATCTTTTACCATTAGAATCAGCTTAAAAACTACACAATTTAGTTAAAGTTTTATCTTTTCTAATTGTAACCAAGATATTAAAAATTCTAAAAACAGTATATTGTATTTTGGGGCTCCAATGTTAATCTTATGGAGGATAAGAAAAAATTAATATTTCACATATCAATATTTTTGGATTCATCTTGGTATTTACCTTCATGTGGTTGAGATCTATCCATTTATGCTTAAAAATCATAGGTTATGTGTTTACCATGGCAGCTAACCTGCATATTCTTTTCCCATATTAATCATAATAGAGAATAGGCAAACCACTTTATCTATGGACAGATGTTGATGAAAGTTCGTATAAATGTAAAAAAAATTGTTTATCGTAGAAATGCTTACATTCAGTGTTTCTCACAGCAGCAATCCTGCACACTCTTTCCCATGTTAATCTTATGGAGAATAGGCAAATAATTATCATGTTTATGGACAGATTTTAATAAAACTTGTTATATATTATTGATTTGGAAATTCGCTGAGTACGCAGGTCTGCTGCGACGGGAGTATTTATTTTACGTCACGCCTTAATAAACCTCTGCGAATTTATTGCACATAAGAAATATAGAGGAGTATAAGTTTTTCATCTGTTGAATCTTAAAGGAGGTTTCTGTCAAAGAAAAGCCTCTCATCCCCACCGGAATTCAATGAAATGGTTTCAAAAAGCATTCTCGAGGGGAGCGAAGCAGCTGCCCGAGAGAGACGGAGACCGACTCAGAAGCTACGGACCGGGTAATAATATCAGCGTGTTTTGGAGAGTTTTGAGTATTAAAATAAACCGGAGATTTTCTCGATCTACTACAATAGAATTACAAGATACAATAGATGATTCAAAAACCTCTACAGTTAACTGTCTCTATATATAAAATTGAATGTGTGTATGTATGTATGTCCTTTATGCGTTGCCAAACTACTCATCCGATCGCCATGAAATTTAAGGAAGTTGCTCTATATGTGTCCGGGAAGGTTTTAGTGAAAAAATATTTTCGAAAATTCCGTTTTCATTTCATTTTATGGCGTTTTAAATTACTAATGTTAACCTTATGGACTAAGTTTGTTTACAAATGTTCTACAATGAAAACATTTGTTTTTTTAGCTACAGCTGATTGGTTTACTTTCCATTAGCAATATGCTTTACCATCCAATGCCATCTGAATCATTCATATGAAAAACTATGAAGTAAATACGTGCTGTACAAAATGAACAGCTTTATTCGCCACGTTAATAGTTTACGGTTTTGGGGGATTATGTATTTTATTTTTATTTTCTGTCTGATTAAAATCACATGTTTATATGTTGGAAAAGTAAAAAGTAATTACTGTACAATGTTTCGGGTATTATAATAATCAGCTGTTGTATATCTTTCCAATAAAATCCGTATTACAGTTAGGTTTGGTTTGTGTTTTGATTGGATTTGAAAATTGTTTATTAATCCACTCAGATTTATTTGTTTTATGGGAATGTTAATAATAAGTATAAATTAATATGTCTTATCGTTTCAGTATTGCTATTCACTATACCACGACCCAGAATATCTAACCTTTCACAATGAAGCCGAAGCCGAATTTACCAATGATTATGGTATTCGACTTCAGAACATGGCCAATCTTAAAGTTAACACGTATTTACTGTCAGGCGTTTCGAAGTTCGCCGGGTCAGCTAGTTTACAATACTTTTCTCTTGAAATAGGTTAGATCATGGATATAAAATTATCAAATGAAATATCAGGAAATAAAAATTATAAATAAATAATAAAATTATTAGGAATGTTTTCAGATCATCTAAACAGCTATGTTTATAACCAAACTATGACGACACTAGCCATATGACGTCGTCACTAACCAAATGACGCCAGCGTTTCAAATTTTGGTCGCGAAAATTACCAGCACCCCCCAGAGCAAAGACATGTCAATGTTAAAATATATTCCCAGCTGTTTACAGTATTTAGGTGTCACCATGGCAACCTATTGTTATTTTTGTATTAGATCAACTAGTTGAAATGTAACACATCTTGTTAATACAACTCACATTATAGATATGTCTTAGCTCTGGGGGAAACATAAGAACAGCTGTTTACATGAACTGAAAACATTCCCTTTAGACATATCCATGATCTAACCTATTTCTCACAGGGAAGTAAATACAAACATTATTGTTCTGACCTTACACTCTGTTGTTTTGCCCGTAGGTAACTCTTGTTGCTTGAATTTTGTTACATGGATATGTATTAGCTCTGGGGTAGGGGTTTTGGCAATTTGCGAGACCAAAATTTGAAACAGTGACGTTATTTGGTTAGTGCCGACATTTGGCTATAACTACAGCTGTTTAGAGGAACTGATAACTATTCCTTTGACATATCCATGATCTAACCTATTTCCCACAGGGAAGTAAATACAATAATTTTGACTTGGATATGTTTTAGCATTGGGGGGTTGGCAATTTGCGAGACCAAAATTTGAAACATTGATGTCATTTGGTTAGTAACGTCATAGTTTGGTTATGAGAACAGCTGTTTAGATGAACTGAAAACATACCCTTTAGACATCCATGATCTAACCTATATCCCACAGGGAAGTAAATAAATAATTGTTTTTTGTTTTCAGCCTTTACTGTCTTGGTTTGGGTTATGTATTAATTAATATCATATTATTATAATTTGAACATATTCTGAGTTCCAGCTCATCTGAGGATCTTGAATCTTTTACAGAAATGTTGCGAAAATTTGTTTTACAAATCATAGTGAAAAATGTCTACAAGAAAAGTTTAATAACATAAACCCACGATCTCCTAAAAATGTATTTCAATCCAATGATTGTTTCTGGTGCTTAGGTCACTTAAAGTTTTTCTTGACAGTAAAGTAACTTGTTTTTGTCTCAAATGGAAATATTTTAAAAATTAGTTGAAGAGAAGGTTGCTTAAAATGCAAAGGATAATCAATTTAATAGTCTACGTTGTTTGCGGGTTGATCAGTTCATTTCCTCCAAGGAATAAGTCTCACTTCTTCTTGATGAAACGTCCTGCTCAGGGAATTTCAATGCACATTTTAGATAAATTTAGATTGAAATGCTAGCTATAACCTAAAAATCTTAATTTAATTACATTCCTTGTATGGTTATAGTTTTGTTGTTCTATTGAGTCCTTTCTGTGGAGTTAAATGTTAAGGAACAGCTGACGTCCAATCTAATCTAATCTAATAATTAGGCTACATTGCTTTATCATCATTGTAGTAGTGTAGGTAGCCACACTGTATTAGTAGCATTTGTATTTGCAATCTAAGTTTATAATTCATTGGCTTATATCCTTAGTATATTATATAATATCTTCATCTTTATTTATTTTCATAAACATCTATGTATTGTACGTAAAATTTTAAATGTCTTTGTTATGTTGTCAAAATAGTAATCTAATTATAAATTTTGTACCGTAGTTTGTTCAAAAGTTCATTATTTTGATATGTATAAGTCTTAGTATGGGCAACCCATCAGACCAAAATTTGAAACGGTGACGTCATATGGTTATAAGGACAGCAATTTAGAGGAACTGAAACTATTCCCTTTATACATATCCATGATCTAACACATGTTGTACACATTTTTTATTTCCCACAAGGAAGTAAAAATACATTAGTTTTTATTGTTACTTCTTACAATAATTGTAAGAAGTAACATTAGGGATATGGATAAGTCTTTGTATGGGCAACCCATCACACCAAAATTTGAATCGGTGACGTCATATGGTTATAAGGACAGCAGTTTAGAGGAACTGAAAACATTCCCTTCATCCATGATTCAACACTTGTTTTACACATCTTACAATATACTTATCCATGTCAAAATAAAGAACTTAATTATTAAGAGGTATTGAAAATCAATATAGAATAAAAATCATGAAAATTAGTCCAGTGTGATTCTACTTAGTTTTCTCTAACCTTTACTAGCACATGAAATTTAATGCATTTTAATATTTTCACTTAAAATAAATATTTTCTATTTATTTTGCCATTATCATTATTATTGATTATTATATGTCTATATTTTATCCTTTTCGTTTATACGTTATTCGTATTTAATATGAAATAAAATATTATATGAGGATGACTTGAATTTTGTAACTGTTTGAGACAACATAAATTAACATATTATTCTCTTCCAAAAAATGGGAAGGGATCAGAATAAAATATTATTTTTGCGAATAAATATACTATTACATTATCACAGTTTCAATCGTGTCACCTAACAGATTACATTATGACACTTACAAACACAGAAGTGCAAGCAGCTGCCAATGTTGGCAACATGACGTAATTTAGCGCCGCAACGTTGGCTAACCTGGCAGCCTGTAAACTCGCTTGCCATTGCTTTGTGTGTACTTGTGGTGATCGGAGGCTGGCCCTTCTAATTTATCGGCTGGCCATTTTGTGCGACTTCCATACTGATTAAATATGATTTATCGGTGCGGTGTAGTTAGTTCGCGAGTGCATCGGCGATTGCTCGAGGATTAGAGGATCGGTAGCGTTCGTATAGGGCGTGGGGCTCAGTGCGACCGGCAGTCGAGTCGCGGCCATTTTCTCGCAGCAGCCGAGTCGATGCCGTGGCTTTTCCGCCATTTGAAACAAAGTGATGTGTTTGGTGCGATCATGTTTATTTGAGAGTGTGTGAGTGTTTACACGAGTGATTGTGGAATCTACTGGTGCGATGAGGTAAGATGGAGAACGAGGTGAAGCAAAGAACTCAGAGGAATAGAAGGCGCGAGAGGGCCCAGCGCATGCAGGCCCAAAAACGCGAAAATATAGTAAAAAATGGTGGTACAGCCGATAGTGGCGAGGATGAATCCCCGACGAGGGAAAAGCCTCAGAGACCTCCTCCTCCAAGCCGGAGGAAAAAGTCTAAAGAACCTGTGTTCGAGGAGGACGTTATTGATGGATTTGCCATTTTATCATTCAAGACTTACGAGGATTTGGAGGTAAGCAATAATAAAAACTGTATCGTAGCGATACTAGGAGTGCTTTCACATTTATTTGTGTTTTACCTTAATAAACATTCGTACTTTCTAAAAAGTATCAAAATTTTAAACTTGTTCTACTATCTAATCATTTAAAAGTTGATATTATTTAATTATTGAGTTGGAGTTCAGTTAGAGACTAGGGTATGATCAGATCAAAGTTAAAGTTGTTCTACAGTTATTTTGTTACTTTTGATGTAAAGTTCTTTTTTATTGTAAAGCTTTGACAATTAAATCTGTCTATGTTAATATCGTGCATCATGGTACCCAGTTAGTATTCATGTGTTTTTTGCGAATTTCCCATTTGAAATTGAGCTATTACCGGTGTACTTGTTAGGCCTAGTCTGTTCACCAATCTTTTTCGTGTGAATCACTTGTTGTAACTTAAAAAACCTATATCACATGTTTTGCATTGCGACTGATGGGTAGTATTGGGGTGTTTTGCATTGCATAATAGAAAATATTTGGGGGAATCGGAATTTTTAAATTTTTGACCCATCTAGTGATACTTAATTTTAAAGACCTTTTTAAAAAAAAAAACTAGGAAAACTTAAAATTTCACGAGTTTTTTAGTAGAATATTCAGAATATTTTTAGTAATTTCAAATTAAGCCTTGTCTTGTTTGGATAGGATTGAAGATTTGAAAATTCTCTGAAAATACAGGGTTGCGACGGGTGGTATATTTTTTTCAAGTTTTTTTTCGAAATATATATTGTATATATTCGTGTATCTACGTAAATCTAATTTTGTACATTCACAGTTAGCCCTTGTCATTATAACCGTATGTTATTGTAGTGGTTAACTGTGTGTAAATTTATTCAGTAGTTGTTAAAAGCTTAAATCATTAAATAATAATTTGAAAAAGATACGGTATTTTAGATTATCGACACCGTATTTCCTCATTCCAACAAATAGGCCTACTTAGACAAACCTTTTTGTAGAAACCATCTCTGCTTCGTTCCTTACATATCAATAGTCGACCTAGAGTTTTGTTATTCTTTATCAATGTAAGAGCTTGTTCCATGTTTATTCACTCAACTATCACTACATTAATTTGGTATTAGTTTTTTTAGTTTTTACATTAAGTTTAAATTTATTAGGGGAGACATTTTAATTTGGTTAACATTTTTATTGTCTTTGACTGACTCACTCCACGAACTATTTTAATAACGCAGAATTATATCCATCAGCTAAGACATTATTCAGCCTCTCCAATGTTGTGTTGACAGGTAGATTGCTAAATGCAGTTGACCATCGCGTCGGCTATGTAATTGGTAGTGGTGGTACCCCTGTAAAATGTTGGGCATATCAAGCGTTGGCAACACTGGTTGGCACGTCGCCAGCTGGTATCCGCTATTTGTCACACTCGTGAACATTAAATTTGTCGGTTAGGAATACCCTTCTGTCTTTCCAAAAATATGTCTTTATACATAAAGGGTATTGGACTAACTACCGTCATGATCGTAAATTGGGTTAGGTTTTCATTCAGATTAGTTCCTTAGTGGTGTCATTGATTTTCAGATATTTCACGTTGTGAGTGAGGCATTATATAATCTAATCACATTTTTTAAACCTTTGTGTTATTTTTTGTATCCATTTTATTAACTAAATTAAACATGTATAATATAAATTAGTCTGTTATTCATCTAAATAAAAGAGTACGATTTTTAAACTTAAGAGTTATTAAGTAAAATCATCAAACATATAAATTGAATCCACCATTTTTTTAAACTGACATTTTCCTGTCGATTAAATATATCATAAAAACCAGTAGGCCCATCGGTTGACTTGCCAGAATCCATCCAAAATCCAATCATGAGTTACTTGAAGTAGGCACATGTTTGCAAATTACATTAGAAACAATATTAGATGTAGGCCTAATTTCCAAATTTGGCAACGTTACATATTTGACTAATTTAGGTTTTATTTTCGTGTGATCTTATTGGCCAATTTTGAGCGAATTGTGTGGTTATAATATGTCAATCTATAAACCCCCTACGGTACGTTGGAATGTTAATTATTTATTTTTACTTCATATAATTGTAAATATAACCTGGATCTACGAATTTTTGTCAATCAAGAATACTTTTAGTTCGTTATTTCTTAGAAAATTTGAGATTTTATTGAGGTAATATAGTTACTTTATACTACATAATGTTTAGAAAGTTCCAGTCCAAATTTCGTTTCGGCTTTTGGAGCAATATAAATAAATAATTTCTTAGCTGGAACACAACCAAGCAAATAAATAAATAAACAAACCCAAGTCGCTTCTTTCCACACGAGAACCACCGACATTTGGGGACTTCCAATGCCAAAAACAATAATTCACAAAAATATCTTCTCCCTAGCTTGTTCCTAAATAAATTTCTAAAATATTGAGATGATCTGTACGTTTATATATATAATTTTAATGAACGCGTATT